>CP139505.1:15988495-17286201 GCA_021014915.2 Artemisia tridentata subsp. tridentata
GCCTTCCTTACGGATTCAATGCGTTGCATGATGAAGGAAATGAAAGAACTGAAGAGTGAAATTCATAAACCGGAACAAATCAAAGCAATAAACAAAGTGTGTGAAACTTATGGTGGCCCACATGCGTATTATGATTGTCAAGCAACCGATGCTTCTCTTTACCCAGCTCCCGTAGCTGCAGTAAACCAAAATCAATACCGTCCGCATACTGAGACTCAGTACCGAGCACCGAATGCTATGGTCCCACCTGGTTTTCCACCCGTGCCAAATCAGAATAATCAAAATCGCTTTGTTCAAAATCAGGGACAAAATTTCAACAATTCCCAAAATTTCAATCAAAACCGAGGTCAGAATCAAGGTAATCATAACCAAAAACCATGGAATGTCCAAAATCAAAATCAGACATCCTCAGATGAGTTGCTTAGGCAATTCATAAAATCTCAAGAGGAGACAAATTGAACTCAATATCAGACAAACCAGTTATAGGTTACCCAAATAAATGACATAAAAAAATCATTAACTGATCTACCTTCTACCTCGGGAGGTCTCCCAAGTAACACTGTTGTCAACCCAAGGGGTGAACTCAAAGCTGTCACTACACGTAGTGGTAAATCTCATGTTGGATTCAAGGTGATAAAGGACCCGGTACTTCCCACTAACAATGAAAGTGTTAAACACGTCCAACCTTCGGTCATCCAACCTTCAGTCATCCAAAATTCTACACCCACAATTGCTCCTCAACCGTCAAGAATAGATCCTACTCTATCACGATTTACGGTTAAAAGTTTGTCAAGCAAACGTAGTGAGCAAAGAACAGCCAGATATTATTCCGATATGCTCAATGTTGTTCCTGTCAGTGTACTTGATGACAGTGATGATGATGAAGATACCACTTTCGTCAAAGCTATCACCACTCGGAGTGGTGCTGCTTATGAGGGACCATCTGGTCCTATTCCTCCTCCGTTGTTTGAAATGGAAAAAGAAACGGAGGATACAACGGACAAAGTGCAAATTCCAAGCCCACAAAGTACAGCACATGTCCATCCTCCGGTTGTCCCTAAAAAGAAATCCAAACCAGGAGTTGTCTTTGAATCAATGGAAACTCCTGAAGTTGTAGCCCCTAAATCCAAACCTCATATTCCTTACCCATCGCGCTTAAATGAGCAAAAGCTCTGTGAGAAGGCTAGTCAACAAATGGACAAATTCTTTCAAATCTTTAAAGAATTACATTTTGACATAAGTTTTGTGGATGCTATCATTCTGATGCCCAAGTTTGCATCAACAATCAAACACTTATTAAGCAACAAGGAAAAACTGATTGAAATGGCTAAAACTCCATTAAATGAGAACTGCTCAGCGGTTATCTTGAAAAAGCTTCCCGAGAAGCTTGGAGATCCTGGAAAGTTTCTACTACCTTGTGTATTTCCGGGAATGGTTGAATGCTATGCCTTGGCCGATCTTGGTGCAAGCATCAACCTGATGCCTCATTCAGTATGGAAGAAACTTTCTCTTCCGGCTCTTACTACTACATGCATGACTCTTGAGCTTGCAGATCGAACCATATCTCATCCATGCGGCATTGCCGAAGATGTATTTGTGAAAGTAGGAAAGTTCCATTTTCCAGCTGACTTTGTGGTTGTTGAATTCGACGCAGATCAAAAGGTTCCTCTCATTCTTGGAAGAGGATTCCTAAAAACGGGCCATGCTCTTATTGATGTGTTTAAGCATGAGATTACCCTGCGTGTGGGTAATGAAGCTGTTACCTTTAACCATGATCAAACATCGAAGTACTCCTCAAATTATGATTCTAACTCAGTTAACCGAATTGATGTCATTGATATTGCTTCAAAGGAGTACTCTCAAGAAATTGTTGGTTATTTTCATAATTCTGTGAGTGGTGATCCACCCACATCTTCTCTACCTGTCATTTCCGACTCTTCCCCTTCTCTCACTCCGTTTGAGGGAAGTAATTTCAATTTGGAAGAGATCGAGGCTTTTCTCAAGTGTGATTCATTTCTGGAAGGAATTGATGACGCTGAGATTGATCTGGAGGGAGATATTCGTCTTCTTGAGAAATTGTTGAATCAGGACAATTCTCCTCCACTCCCTCCCGTTGAACTTCATAATGAGGAAATCAAATCAGTTGAGAAAAATGATGAATTTCCTGAGGTCGAACTCAAAGACTTACCACCTCATCTTGAGTACGCATTTTTGGAGGGTGATGATAAATTACCCGTCATTATTGCTAAAGACTTAAGTGATGAGAAAAAGACTGCTCTAATAAAGGTCTTGAAGTCACACAAGCAAGCCATTGCTTGGAAACTCTCCGACATAAAGGGTATCGACCCTGAATTTTGTACTCACAAGATTTTAATGGAGGATGACTTTAAACCAGCAGTCCAACACCAGCGAAGGGTGAATCCCAAAATCCACGATGTTATCAAACAAGAGGTTCTCAAACTTCTTGATGCAGGATTGATTTATCCCATCTCTGATAGTCCTTGGGTTAGTCCCATTCACTGTGTTCCAAAAAAGGGTGGCATAACTGTTGTCACAAATGAGGAGAATGAGTTGATTCCAACTCGATTGGTTACGGGGTGGCGTGTTTGCATTGACTATCGTAAGTTAAATGATGCCACCCGAAAAGACCATTTTCCTCTACCCTTCATGGATCAGATGCTCGAGAGATTAGCGTGAAACGAGTACTATTGTTTCCTTGATGGTTTCTCGGGTTACTTTCAAATCCCCATTGATCCACAAGATCAAGAAAAGACTACTTTCACGTGCCCTTATGGAACCTTTGCTTATAAACGTATGCCTTTCGGCTTATGCAATGCTCCAGGCACGTTCCAAAGGTGTATGATGGCCATATTTACTGATATGATCGGGAAAACGATGGAGGTCTTTATGGATGACTTCTCGATCATTGGGGATTCATTCGAAACATGTCTCTCCCATTTAGAAAACATGTTGAAGCGGTGTGAAGACACCAATCTTTGTCTAAATTGGGAGAAGAGTCACTTTATGGTCAAAGAGGGCATTGTCCTCGGCCATAAGATATCAAAGAACGGGATTGAGGTTGACAGATCTAAAGTTGATGTCATTGGTAAATTACCTCATCCCACTACCGTCAAAGGTATTAGGAGTTTTTTGGGTCATGCCGGTTTCTATCATAGATTCATTCAAGATTTTTCAAAAATCGCCCGGCCTATGACTCATCTCCTTGAAAAGGATGCTCCTTTTATCTTCTCACCCGAGTGCATCAAAGCTTTTGAAACATTAAAGAAAAAGCTTACTGAAGCACCCATTCTAGTTGCCCCCGACTGGGATTTTCCCTTTAAGCTCATGTGCGATGCAAGTGATTTTGCTATCGGTGCAGTCCTGGGGCAACGAAAAGCCAAACACTTTCAGCCTATCCACTACGCAAGTAAAACCATGACTGAAGCTCAAACTCATTACACCACTACAGAAAAAGAATTATTGGCTGTGGTGTATGCCTTTGAGAAGCTTCGGCCATATTTGATCTTGACGAAATGTGTAGTGTATACGGATCACTCGGCTCTCAAATATCTCTTTGCAAAACAAGATGCAAAGCCGAGATTGCTCCGTTGGGTTCTCCTCCTGCAAGAATTTGATATCACCATATGTGATAAAAAAGGAGCTGAGAACCTAGCTGCTGATCAGTTATCCCGATTAGAGAACCCACACCAAGATGTTTTCGAGAAAAAGGAAATAAATGAAACATTTCCTCTCGAGACACTCAATGCGGTTGCTTTTCGTGGAGATTCTACTACCCCGTGGTTTGCTGACTTCGCAAATTACCATGCGGGTAACTTCATAGTGAAAGGGATGTCGACTCAGCAGAAGAATAAATTCTTCAAAGATGTTAAACATTACTTCTGGGACGACCCCTACTTGTTCAAAATCTGTGCGGATCAAGTCATCCGACGGTGTGTTTACGGACAGGAAGCTATTGACATTCTCAAAGCTTGCCATGCTGGACCCACTGGGGGCCATCATAGTCCAAACTACACCGCCAAAAAGGTGTTTGATTCCGGGTTTTATTGGCCCACAATCTATAAGGATGCCCAAGATCTCATCAAAACTTGTGAAGCTTGTCAGCGTCACGGAAATATTTCACAACGAAATGAAATGCCACAAAATGCTATTCAAGTTTGTGAAATCTTTGATGTCTGGGGCATTGACTTTATGGGGCCATTTCCATCATCTCGAGGAAATAAATACATTCTCGTGGCTGTTGACTATTTGTCAAAATGGGTTGAAGCAAAAGCTTTACCCACCAATGAAGCCCGAGTTGTTGTAAAATTCCTGAAAGCTCTTTTTGCCCGTTTTGGAACTCCACGTGCTATAATCAGTGATCGTGGTACGCATTTTTGCAATGACAAATTTGATAAAGTCATGCAAAAATATGGTGTAACTCACCGTCTTTCTACTGCGTATCACCCACAAACAAGTGGACAAGTAGAAGTTTCAAATCGGGGTATTAAAAGAATCTTGGAAAGGACTGTAGGAGAAAATCGTGCATCCTGGTCGGATAAATTGGATGATGCATTATGGGCCTTCCGTACAGCTTACAAAACACCCATCGGGTGTACACCTTACAAGCTTGTGTACGAAAAGGCATGTCATCTGCCGATCGAATTAGAGCACAAAGCCTACTGGGCCTTGAAACATGCTAACTTTGACCTCCAAACTGCGGGTGATCACCGTAAAGTTCAAATGAATGAATTGAATGAACTGCGTGATCAGGCCTACGAGCACTCTTTGATCTACAAAGAAAAGACAAAGAAGATTCATGACTCAAAAATAAAGAACAGCGTTTTTAACGTTGGTGATCGAGTCCTTCTTTTCAATTCAAGATTAAAGATCTTCTTAGGCAAACTCAAATCCCGTTGGTCTGGTCCATTCACTATCACAAAAGTTTATCCATATGGTACCGTTGAGTTATCTCAAGCTGACGGGCCCAATTTCAAAGTGAATGGTCATCGTTTAAAACACTACTTTGGAGAGGACATACCACCCATGGTTGTCCCGGATCTCCAAACTTTCCCCATGAACCAATGAATGCGGGGATCGAGTCAAGCTAGTGACTCGGTGAACAAAAATATTAGCAAAACATGGGTTTTCACCCGTGTCTCTGTTTTCTTTCTCTTTTCTACCACCTAGTGTGGGGGAGATGTCCCACATATTGTACAGTCAAAAAAAAATAATAATAATAATAAAATGTGTGTATATAAAATAATGGCTATAAGTATTTCCCTTTCACGTTCTAAGTATTGGTTTAACAACCGGTTCTTTGAATATTGAGGGCAATATTCAGTTCTAAGTGTGGGGGGGAATTCTAGCGAATTTGATCAAATGTACCATCTAGTACCCCCATTTTTTAGCCAAAATTTTAAAATTTTTTCTCACTTAGAACGCAATAAATGGTTATCAGTCCGCCATGTCTAACCCACATAAGGATTGGCTAATCCGAGAGCAAACGGCTCTTGGTCAAGATATATCAAATTCGTTTATGGCTTACAATTTGCCGAAAATTGTATGGTATTCGACTCACCATATCTTTATAAGTGAAGAGTTGGCTAGCCCGCAAGGTTATGGCTTGTGGTAAAGGCATGGGAAAACCATGATTGGTAATCAGCTCACCAAAGATAATAACTGTATTTTATCTAAGAGTTGGCTAGTCCAGAAGCAAACGGCTTTTGGTAAAGACAAATCAAAACCGTTGACAGCTGATGATTTGCTCAAAATCATTTGGTTATCATTGTACCAAAGTATCACATACTAAAACATTGGCTACTCCCGAAGTAATGGCTTTTGGTAAAGAGAAAAATCCATTAAAACTTCATAAAAGATTGCTAGGGACTAGCAATAGTTTAGTGTGGGGGATTGATGAGTGTCTAAATACTCATCATTTTTGTCGTATCTGAACTGCCAAAACATCCAAAAACACTCAGAAATGCATCAAAATACTGAAAATATCCCAGGGATTGTGTTTTATATGTTTCAAATGCAAAATGTTTAAAAACAATTGAAAAACGAACAAAGTTTGCAAAATTGGCAGTTTCAGTCCCTCAACTTTCAAAACTTGTCAAAATTAGTCCCTAGGCATTTGTTTTGTAAGAAAAGTCACCAAAGGTCCTTTTGAAATTAATATTTGTCATATTTAGTCCTTTGGTGAAAAGTTTCAATAATTTACAAGTTTGGTCCCTGCACTTTCAGAATTTGCAAAAATGGTCCCTGGGAAATATTATTGTTGGAAATATCATGAATGGTCCCTGGATTGTTGAAACATGGCAGGAATTACCCTTGGTTTATTTTGGAAGATGTACAAGTTTGGTCCTCCAATTTTCAGAAATTACAAGAATGGTCCTTGTGTTTATTATACAAATCCAACCGGACCCTTAAATAAAAACACCCCAACCCAATTATATCTAATCCTAACCCAACCCACTACACAACCACACCAGCCCAACTCCCTTTTATTAAACTAACCCAACCCAAGCCCAATCAATAAAACCCGACCCAATCCCTTTTTATTTAAACCAAAACGTTTGACCCTGGTCAAACGCTTCTTCTACCTTCAAACCGCCAAAACACTGAAACCATACCACCCTTCCCATAGTTTTCTCTGCTACAACCCACCACCTTACCTAACAAAACAAGAAGCATTTAAAGCTTCTTCTCCACCTCCACAGAATGCATTAAATGCTAAAACCTGCTCGAATCCACTACTACCACTTTTGGCGCCAAAATCAGTTTGAGTGGCTCAGATCAATTGAAGATAATTCAAAGGTCAAGATGTGTTCAGAGGGAGTTATGAAGGCATTCCCACTTTATCTTTGTATATATAGAACAATGTAATAGACTGAAAACCAGTAGTTAATTTTTAGTGTAATCGTACTTTAATATTCAGTAGCTATAGCTTGTAATTTCCCATTCTCAGTTGTAATCTATGTTATAATCAATCAAAGAAACTTTGTTTTAATCACTTATGTTCTAAATTTTAAGTATGCTAAGATTTCAAGTTTCCTGTTAAGCTAAGTAATCTCATAACCTGTTTAAACATAGTCATAAGCTTCCACACCCTTTCTATAAGCTTATATAAGCTAATAATAGCTTTTTGTAAGCTTTTTTAGTGATCAGTAGCTATAAAATTCAAGAAATGAAGATGGTCAACAAAAGTCAACCTGGGATCTCATAAGCTACTCTGGGTGGTATAAGCTAAATTTGGAAGGCTTTTATGGGTTTCTAGCTTGTCATTGACAAGCTAGTTGTGGTCTGTTCTAGTCCTGCTATCCCAATAGCCACTTTTCATTTGTAAGCTTTTTTCTAATTTTGCAAAAGTTCCTAGTCTACTGTACAACTGCTTAATATTAGCTTATTATTAGACTTCTCAGCTTAATATTAGTTTATAATCATATTTCATTTATAATCTTAGTTAAAATCAGCCTGTAATTCATATTTACTTAAAAATCACTCAAATAGCCAAAAAAAATAGCCATAAGTAGCATAGTTTAGCATACTGCTTATTTTTGTTTTAAAAGTTGTCAAATATAGTTAATATAAGTCAGTAAATCAGTTAATAACCAAAAAATCATAGTTCATAGCTTGTTTCCTTTGAAAAAGTCACCACAGTCACATATTAAGGGGTGTTTGGTTTTGTGCAGTCAACTGGTCAAACCCAGTGTTACTGTTGATTGACCATTATCCCAACTTCAACCTAGCTTATTTTGACTGATATAAGCTGTTTACAAGTTATAATAGGCCATTTAGATAGATTTGGTAGATTTGCATACCCTGTGGGAATTTCAGCCTAGGAAAAGTCCATTTAAGCCATAATAAGCTACAAGCTCTTCTTGGCCTTTTTCTTGACTTTTCTGAGTCCTTTGTGAACCAATTAGAGTAGCCAAAAGAGTTGGATTGAAGCCCTTTGGCTTGTGCTCATCTGCATAACTCTGCACACAGCAACTCAGTGTATACTGAGTTGCCTGAGCAGCTGAACTCACCCAATTTGTGGCTTATCTAGATTAGCTCAGGCCTAGCTTTTTGTGTTTTTCAATAGCCCATAGTACTAGCTCACTTTTGCCCCCATATTATTCACCTTAGCTGCTTATTTAAACTGCTTAATCTACCCTGCAATTTGGCCTGATTTCTGAATTTCTGTCTAAATTGTGCCAACTGATTTGGTGTTGAATTTGCTTATTTGTGGGATTATCTGTTTGAATTAAGTTGTTTTAAGCTTATAGTAGTGTATTAAACTTGTTCTGAGCATTTGGTTGAGTTTTGAGCTTATTAGCTTATTTTTAGCTTATTTGCTAACTGCTTATCTGCCCAAATCTGCTTATTGGGCTTAGATAACTTCTGATTTTATTTTTCATAGCTTTTAAATATTAATTTAGACTTATCCTAAAATTTTCAGATTTTTCCTAAGTCATTTGATATTTTTAATCTTTTTTATTAGTTTCTAATAATAATTAAATCATAATAAATAGAATATTAATCAGAAAAATATAATTTTAATTTTCATAATTTTCTTTTATTAATTATAATCTAGGAAAAATATAATAACATTTTTAGACCTTAAGAAAATCAAAAACAGAAAAATAGTGATAGCTTCTATTTAATAGAATTTATCTTTTTAAATTTTAATTAAGCAATTTTCAATTTTATAATTTTCTTAGCTTCTTTTAACTTAATAATATTTATAGAAAAAGTTTTAGATTTTTCTTTGTTTATTTAGTATTTATAAAAAATCAAAATAGTTTAAATAATAATTAATTAATAATAATTAGATAAAAAGTGTAATAAATATATTTTCAGTTTTAAAATAAGTTTTATAAATATTTTAGATTTATCTAAGTCATAATTTCATTTTTCTAGGTTTATTTCTTATTTTCTTACTTTTTAGGTAATTATTTAATAATTAATAAATAGTTTTTAATTAATAATAATTAATTAATAAGTCTAATAAATAATTTTCTTTTTCCAATAATTTTCTTTTATTATTAGGATTGTAAAAATATAATTTTCATATCCGTAGGCCTTTTATTTATCAAATCTCACTTTTTATTTTGTACGTTTACGTTTATTTAAATTTAAACGTACGTTTCTAGGTTTCTTAAAGTTTTTAAGTAATTTGGTTTTCTGTATTTATTCTTATAGCTTGTTTAAAGCTATTCTCTTTTATTTTCTTAGTCCAATAATTCCAAACCACTTTTCCATTCAGTAGCACTTGATCACAATTCGTCTTTAAACACAATTTCACGCTTCGCTGGGATATAACGACCCGGGAAAACACTATACTCCTTGGTTAGTTGTCTTCAATTGGTTTGACTTTATTTGACCACATCCGTGGTTGATTTAAGTTGACTGTTTGAGGCTAATCACATACTAATGGCTTATAAATCATGTAACTTTTGAAGTGATGCTTCATGCAACAATGGCTCAATCACATTCACAAAATGCTAAGTCTCCCTCTCAACCTGCTCTTAACACGTGTACTCTCCTTCTCTTTTTTTCATTCAGTCTACACCTTAAAAGTGTCAAATGAACCTGTGTTCGAGTTTTTTCATGGTTGTGACAATAATCAGTAACACAATATTTGGCAATTAGAATTACAACATCAAAAAACAAAAAGGGATTTTGTACATGGTGGCCACCCAAGTTTTAACATTTTTTCATTAAGGCCGCTCATTTATGAAAAATATCTTATAGGCCGTTCAAGCGTATTTCCTTTTTCGTTTATACCAAATCCGGCAATATGAAGTGTTTATAGACTAAAATATCCTTGATATATCAAATAGATATTACATATTTATAATATAATATGTTATGATTTTTAATTTCTTAGATGGGGCATTTTCGTCAATATACAATTTTTCGGTGTAATTTTGGACGGATTTGTAATAAATGAAAAAGGAAATATACTTGAACGGCCTATAAGTTAGTTTTTATAAATGGACGGCCTCATTGAAAGAAAGTTAAAACTTTGGTGGCCTCCACGTATAAAATCCCAAACAAAAAAGATAAATATGAGGTCACATGCCCTCAAAAGTCAATCGGAGTTTGAATTTCACATATGCTTTAATACATTCATGGCCATGAAGACAGTGTTCATGAGAAACCAAAATATTTATTTATAATGGTAACTGATGATGATTATGAGGTAGTAAAAACTTTTGAGTTTATCAAAATATTTAAGTTTGAAAATTTTAAGTATTTGTCAAAAACATCTATCAAAACAAAAAATGTAGCGTATGTTTAGCGATGAAAAAAACTAATGTCTTTGACTATACAAAGAGATCGGTTTTACTGACACGACCAGTTTGTATGCATTTCATATTATGGAGACTGGTGTTTTCTTGAAAACCGATATTTTTGCTGCTCGTCCATTTTAATAGTTGAAAATTAAATTGTTCCACTTTTATTAAACTTTTTTCTCATAGCTTAAAAAATAATGTACAAAGTATAATAAAGATGTTTTGTAGTATATCTTGAGCAACTTTTTGGGGTCCCACATCGATCAAAGAAAACAATATCTTCTTGTTTATATATTGTGCTGCGTACACGTCGCTCAAGTTACTATTTGTATTATGATAGTCCTTGTCAATGCTATTCACTAGTAAATATTACTCTTTCCGTCTCAATTTATTTGTCAGGAGAGAGAAAACATAAACTTTAATAAAAGTAGGGAAGCACTTTCTCTTTAAAATTTTAAGACTTACAAGAAATTAAGCATGGTTTACAACACTTTAATGCACACAATTTTCAGACTTACAACAAAATAAGTTATTTTCAGACTTACAAAAAATTAAGCATTGTTTACAACACTTTAATGCACACAATTTTCAGACTTACAACAAAATAAGCATAGTGTACAACAAAATAAGCATGGTGTAATTTTCAGACTTACAACATTAATGCTATTAAAGTGGTCAATGTTATCAATGACTATAATGAATACTAATTACAAGAAAAGAAACATAGTGTACAACACTTTAATGCACATAATTTTCAGATGTATAAGACAAGAAGCATATTGTACAACAAAACACCACATTAATGCTATTTAATATAGTCAATTAATTAACTGGTCAATAAATACAATTAATACAGTTATTAAAACACCCTTACATAAGAAATACAAATTATCAAGCATATTATACAACCAAATTAAACACAATTTCTGCATTAAATTTCACTAATACAAATAATAAAATACATTATACAAATATTCAAGCCCGAACGGGCAACGGGCCAAATGGGCTTGAGCCCGAACGGGCGCGGGCCAAACGGGCTAGAGCCCGAAAAGGCACGGGCCAACGGGTTCGAGCCCGAACGGGCACGGGCTATACGAAATTCTTGATATCCTTAAATTTATTGTCAAAAAGAACATAATAAACTAAAATACATGATTCACTAAAAAATTTTATTTCAAGATACCCGCCGCCGCAATACGCGGGTACCCTGCTAGTACCTTGCATAGTTACCTAAGTTACTGTTTGCATTATGTTAGTCCTAGACAATCTCATACGAATTGTTGGCTTTTTTTGAGATCATGTTGGGTTAAACACGAGATCGAGGATACAAATCTTGAAGCGAAAACGACGAAAATCAATAAACAGTTCACTAGGAAAATAGAAATCTATACATTAGCAAAACATAACATTCTAAAAACACGAGTAACAATTCATAATAATACTTGTTAAAACATCCTTTAAGGTTCTAAAACAAACATCGCGAAGAAGAAATTATCAAAATAAACATCACTAATCAACCAACATGGCTAAGCGCTTTAAGGATAATGAAAAATCCGATGATCATTCCGATTACAAGCAAAAGGACGCCCAAACAAACATACAAGCATATTTTACCGTAACGCTTGTATGCTTCTTTGCTGTTACCGTAGCTCTTGCATTCTTCTCCGCTGTTAATCATGGTGAAATTTGTATGTAAAGTGAGATAATGGATGCTAGGTTTGTTATCTCTTTCAATGTACTAAAAGATTTAGTAATATTTATGGAGAATATTTTGCATATACGAGTAACTTATTTAAATTACTACACTATCAAATGCGTGTAAAGTGATGTTTTATTTATTTAGGGAGGTGATTTTGTATGTCACTCAATTTTAATTTTTGGAGTTTTTATCTTTTGTGTGTATAGCAAGTAATAAATTCATGGTTTAGACTTTAGAGTATGGTCTAAAAGTTGTTTAAGGGTACTGGGACCGCTTTATCCAGTTATGTACTATTTACTTGGGCTCATTATACTATATATAATGTAGCGTCAACTTATTTGCTACAGTTGTTGTAGCAGTGTTGGGCTCGGTTTTGGGTTGTGGGCTCCTATTTTTTTCCTTTCGTTTGTTTGGTCGCTTCTTTTAGCCTTTTTCCCATGGCTAACAAATGATAGAATTCACTAGAGATTTATACGTGTCTCTTCCCTGTGGTTTTCTCGGTAGTTGTGCAGATCTTCTTCGTGAACTTTCATCGGTTGCTGTAGCAGTCTAACTTTAGCGGAGGGCAATAGGTTTGTGGTTTGTGTGTTTGCTTCTTATGATCTACGTGTTGCTGTCTTATTTATTTATTTATTTATTTATTTATTTATTTTTTTATTTTTTGATTGTTCAGTTTTGGAAATCTTGAAGACTATTGTTGCGGCGAATCAGAAGATATTAGGTTTGTGTATTCGTATGTTTGTCGTATTTTTTGTTTGCACTTTGTGTGTAGTGATTTGTAGTCATCTGTGTCATTTGCGATTAAGTGATTGTAGTGATTTGTGTCATTTGTAGTATGTTGTACTTTGTTTGTAGTGATTTGTGGTGATTTGTAGTCATCTGTGTGATCTGCGATTTGTGTAATTTGTGATGAGTAGTTGTAAGAAATAAGAATCGCCTTATCTGTATAAGTAATTGTAGTGATTTATGTGATTTGTGATTTGTGATAAGAGTAAAACCGTAAGAAGTGAGAGTAAACCTGTGCCCCATAACTAAAAATATAGTTATTTGTTAAGTATGAGGAGTAAGACTAAAGGTGTCCGTAGAAATAGTTGTAATCAATCATTAGAAGGAAACGGGTCTGTTAGAGATGATCTTGGTGAAGGGTTGGTCCCTGGTGGTGTTATAGATGTGGCCGCTGATTTAGATGCTAACAACGGTGCCGGGTTTCTTATGATTGATACGCCTACTTCGGTTTGTGAAAGTATAATGATTCCTGCATGTGACGTTGCCGAATTCATGTGTGTTGACGATTCCTTATGCTGTAACGATGCCTTGGGACATGATTCGGTTACCATTAACGCTGTTCCTGGTATGTCTACAAAATCTTCGAATGGTATATCGATTAATGAACTTCGTGAGGATTGTGTTCGTGCCTTTCCGCTCTCTACAAGTACCGACAGAAAAAGGGAAACAAAATATGGATGATATACCACTGTCAGCAGCAACTGGTACTGTAACTTTTTTTATTGTTGTTTGTTTATATTTGTATTTTGTTCATACCTATAATCTTTTTGCCACATCTCTTATTTGCAGGTCCATGTCGTGTTGCTATGTCTGTTTCAATGCATTTGGGAACTATCCACTCTTCTGGTAATGTTCTGTATCTTTTATTTTTCAGTTTCCTTTTTCATTGTTTCTCTATGTTTACTTACGTGACATTTTTTTCATACGATATATGCGAACAGATATACGAGCGCATTCGGACTCTAATACTGGTAGTAGCTTTCTAACGGTTGATATGCCAAATTCGTTTTGCGTGAGTATAATGATTCCTCTGTGTGACGTTGTTGAATTCATGGATAGTGACAGTTCTTTGTGTTATACCAACAACAATGTTCTTTCCACAATTCCTAGCAGATGTTCCAATGGTATATCAATTAATGAGCGCCATGAAGGTTATCGATGTAGTGTCTCAGATCGAACGGATGTTGCTGAAAAAGGGAAACAGAAGGTAGATGATGTATCGCTGTCGGCAACAACCGGTGCTGTATATTTTCTTATTGTCGTTTGTTTATGTCTGTATTTTACTGGTTTTTACAGCCTTTTTAGCGCTTTTGTTTTCGTTTTCTGTGTCTAACTTTCGCCGTTGTTTTTCACAGTTGAATCTGAACCTGCTCCTACTACATCTTCTAACTATAATGCACACTTTCAAAATGCGTCCTCCACTCCTGCTAGCATTTCTCAAACGCTTACAAATTCTATATCGAGTGCTAGGCGAGCAGCGAGAATACAAAAAACTGGTATTAACCGCCAACGCACAGGTAGTATTAATTATGTTTTCTTGCTATATGGGACGTTTATCTTTAGGTAACGTTTGTTGTTGTTTTCGCAGTTGAATCCGAGCCTGCTCCTACTACATCTTCTAACTATAATGCACACTTTCAAAATGCGGCCTCTACTCCTGCTACCATTTCTCAAACGGTTACAAATCCTATATCGAGTGCTAGGCGAGCAGCGAGAACACAAAGAACTGGTATTAACCGCCAACGCACAGGTAGTATTAATTATGTTTTCTTGCTATATGGGACGTTGTTTCTGTTTCTTTTATTCCTTTTAACCTTTTTTTTTTTTTTTTTTTTTTTAATGCCTTTACAGGGCCACCAGATACATATGTCTCTTTAGGGACATGTAACAGAATCTGCCGTCATTTCAAGGCACTTTTTTGGTTTGAAGAAAGGATCAAACATGGAAGCCGTGTATTCCCTAGCTATCATAGATGTTGCATGGGTGGTCAAGTAGTTTTGCGTCGTCAATCCGAATACCCTGCATACATCAAGCAATTGTTCACAAACCGGCATTTCATGGAGAATGTCAGAGCTTATAACTCAATGTTTGCTATGACTTCGTTAGGAGCTCAAACCGATGAATCAGTTAATAGAGGCCGTGGCCCGAATGTCTTCAAAGTATCGGGACAGATTTATCATTGGATAGGTTCTCTTTGTCCGGCTGAGGAAACTGACCCGCGTTTCTTGCAGTTATACATCTTTGACACGCAAAATGAAATACAGAATCGTTTGAGCCATTTTGAAGATGGTGGTCAAAATTTAAGGCCAGAAATTGTTAATGGCTTAATTCATGTTCTGGATGAGCACAATGAGTTGGTTCGTTTATTTAGGACAGCAAGAAACCTGCTGAACGCTGAAGACATTCCTGACTTCAAGATATGGTTATTTGCAGTCAAGGGTTCGCGGCAACATGAGTTGCCTTCTGGCGATTCTATTGGAGCTATTGTTTATGAAGGAGGTCCTGATACAGGGACTGAGTTTGATATCGTTGTTCAGCAACGTTCCAGTCAACCGCAAAGAGTTAGCAAATTACATCCTTGCTATATGTCATTTCAGTTTTCTCTACTTTTCGTTTTTGGAGAAGATGGATTCCACGTTGGCCTACGTTTATGGAACCCGAATACTCAAACAGTGGAAGAAACCAAAAAGATGTCAATGAAGATGTACTACGCGTATCAATTGCATGATCGCTTTCAAGAATATAATCTGTTGACACGATCCGGGAGGCTCTTTCAACAATATGTTGTCACAGCTTATTGTAGTGTGGAGCAATATCGATTAGATTACATTCGGGAACACCAAAACGATATCAGAAACGATTACCTTTCAGGGGTATATGATGCAATTGCACGCGGTGATCGGAATGGTGCAGATGTAGGAATGCGAACAATCCTTCCTGCATCATTCGTTGGTGGACCACGATATATGTACAGCCACTATCTTGATGCACTCGCAATTTTTCGGGTTTATGGAAACCCATCTTTCTTCATCACATTCACATGCAATGTTAAATGGCCAGAAATTACAGAATATATGGAAGAATTTCCAGACGTCAATGTTGCTGATAGACCAGATGTTGTCGACCGAGTTTTCGAGCAGAAAATTCATCTTCTGATTGCGTATCTGCGTGACGGAAGACCTTTTGGACCAGTTGCAGCGAGTAACTTTCAGTTTTTATTAATATATACCTATACATAAACCCTTTACATTATATCTGATTCAATTTTTATGTTTAACTTTTCAGTTTTGTACACGGTTGAATTTCAAAAGCGTGGCCTACCACATTGTCATTTGTTGTTGTGGATAAAAGAATCTTCAAGAGTACGTTCACATGCAGATATCGACCGATATATATCGGCTGAATTACCTGGTAGACACGTTGACCCAGAAGGTTATCGAATAGTTACCGAGTTTATGATGCATGGTCCATGTGGCATCGCAAATAACACTACAAGAAAAATGGCTTTTTAGGACCCCCATAAGCGTCATAAAATGGTACTTTTTAGGACCTTTCATTTAATAGGACCAAGGATGAAAGCGTTTCATCTCGAGCGGTTGTAATAGGTCCAAAGCGTCCTAACCCTTATGAAACCAATTTTATGGTCGTAATATATGTCTATGAACAACACAAATAGCGTCCTAATAAAACCATATTAGGACACTTTTACATTGTTTTAACATGTGATTACCTACTTTTAATCTTTTGAAACACATAAAAACGTCCTAAAAGTATTGTTAGGACGCTTACGATGTAACATCATAGCTATTTTAGCAACCAAGAAAAGGGTCCTAATAACTCAAATAAGATTATGATACCAATTTTATGGTCGCATTTTACGTCTATAAACAACACAAATAACGTCCTAATAAAAACATATTAGGACACTTTTCCAATGTTCTAACATGTGGTAACCTACTTTTAATCTTTTGATACACATACAAGCGTCCTTTAATGTTAATTCTTAGGACGGTTATCATATACCATTATAGTTACTTTAACACCAAGAAAAGGGTCCTAATATCCCAAATACGATTATGAAACCAAATTTATGGTCGCATAATATGTATATGAACAAGCAAATAACGTCCTAATAACAACATATTAGGACACTTTTACAATGTTGTAAAACGTTGTTACCTAATTTTAATCTTTTGATACACATACAAGCGTACTTAAAAGATAATTGTTAGGACGCTTATCATATAACATTATAGCTAATTTAGGACCAAGAAAAGGGTTCTAACATCTCAAAGAAGATTATGAAACCAATTTTTTGGTCGTATAAAATGTCTATTAACAACCTAAATAACGTCCTAATAACAACATATTAGGACACTTTTTCAATGTTAAGTTAATTGTTAGGACGGTTAATAAGTTTAATAGGACAATTTAAAAGTCCTGACAAGTCATATGATAGTACGCTATTTTCACCATGCACACTATATTATTACGATATGAATAAAACATCAACTAAATATTAAATGAATAAAAGGAAATTGTATTTCAAATAAGCAATTGTCATAACAAAAGCACTAAACATAAATAAGGTAGACACTATCCAACATAAAGTCTTGTAACATTAAACAATAAATTAAAGCAACAAGAAGCTTAGTCCGGGGTCATCATGCATCCTTTCTCAATCCTCACGGACCACCTACAAATAAACATCCATGTATAAGCATTAAGCTCCAAGGGCATAGAACACATATATTTAATGTTATTTACTTACATAAACGAACATCATAACTATACTATGGAGAAAACCGAAAAGTGTAGTACCTCTTCTGGCGCAGTATAGCGAAACAGTGCTTCTGCAAATTATGCACTGTTGCCTTGAGCAATAGCTCGCCTTCCAGCAACTGCTCCAACCGATCCATGGGGTTCAGATGCTTGATTGTTTGATGATCATCATTTCCATCTTCTCTCATCTGAGATCGGTCAACAAGATATCCGAGCGAGGCTGTTTGCTCAGGAGTTCGCTCATAGAAATCAATAGTTAGCGATGGATCTGGGGATGGAGCATACCTGTTATAAAGCGCGGGTCAACAAATTCATAATACACAACACGACTAATAAAACTGATAGACGTAGAAGCACATAATGGTATAATTCATAAAAATTAGTAGGAATGCAGTAATTTGCAACGAAAGGAAACACTTACGGGTTTTCTACGAAGCTATTGCCAGCAGGATCGTCTAGTATGAAAGTAAATGATGAATTCCCTGTGGCACATACTCTTAGTTTTAGTATGAACTCGTGTATAGCCTCAGCAGTTTAGGGATCAATTTTCTAAAAAGGTCCAACATATCATATGAAATCAACAAGTCATATGAACATTCAAAGATGAAAATAATGCGAAAGAAATTGACTGCCATATGAAATAAACTACCCCACCTTTCTTTCATCTTGAAGTGCTTGCAACTCATCTGAAGCTCGGACCAAGATTCCCTCCACCTGAAACATATACATGATACGACTGATGTAAGAAAAACCAAGTTTTGTGTAACAGAAAACCTCACAAGTAGTAAAAAAGTTATTAAAACTTATATCGGGTTCAACTAAGACAAATTCATGATTTATGTTTCACTAGCTGTCTTGCCGTGACCAACACTCGGCCGAAATGGCCTTGGTGGGTTTCTTGGGTTCTCGGTCAACACAAACAACAACATCAAGCCATTGCCGAGACCTCCATGGTCTCGGCTTACCTTCTAAACAACAGCAATAGTAACTCTAGCAACAAGAAAAGCAGCAGCATCACAAGTTATCATCAAGGGTCAACAAACAACAATAACACATCGGTCAACAATCAATATAATGACAACAAGCAACATGGCCGTGACCCTAGTGGTCTCGGCTCGTTCTTTCTTGGCAGCCCGTAACCACGACATAACAACAATAATCCACAACAACTTCAACAATCTAATCCTAACCCACGGCTTAACAACAACAGTTTCAAGAACATCAAGAAGGCCATGATATCAAAAAAAATAACAAGAATGAAGACATCAATGACACCGTGAATCAAAACAACAGCGGTAGTAACATCAAGAACACCGTGAGCTTTGGCTCACGGTTTGACCCATTCGAAACACACAACACACAACATCTTGATACCAAACTCATTTCAATCATGTTTACCTCATTCCGGCCAAAGTAACAATGCCAATAACAACAATATACCATGAAAATCAAAGTTAACCAACATTAACAATATTAATCAAATAATTCCAACATAACCCATTTTAAAACAACAATATGACCACAAGGCCTTAGCCGAGACCTTAGGGTCCCGGTTTTCTTCTTGGTTCGACACAAACCCACGGCCAAGGGCCATGGTGGTCTTTTGGTTCTCGGCCAAACAAACAAACACTCCCAAATCGTGACAAATTCGTATCCAAACACAACAATAACATCAAGAATAGATCAAGAACAACCTTAAGTATCAAACTAACCCCAAAAACAACAAAACTCATCAAGGTCGTGGGTTATACCTACGGATCTAATTAAATCCGAACACAAACACCCACATATTGATACCAAACTTATTTGTTTCATGTTTTTATTAACCAAGAATCATTAATATGTGAAAACCCATCAAGTTTGAACCCATATTTACAAGATCTTATAAGTTTGACTCGGATAAAAGTCAAACCCACAAGAAAAACTCGTTTTCTTACTCTTTCTTCTTTGATCTACACGATTAGAATAACAAGGGTGATGTAGGATGGTGTTTGGGTGGCGGATTCATACACAAAATGGTGATGGAGAGCGTTTGGTGGCGCGTGAATGGTGTCAAAATGAAGAGGAGGTGATTTGGAGTTGAGTGGTGGTGGCGGTGTTGTTGTGGAGGTGGCGGTGGTGGCGTGGTGTGGTGTGGCCGGCGGCAAGAGAAGAGAGGGAGAGAGATGAGTGGAGGAGGGAGGCTAGGGTTAGGGTTGTGTGATAAATGATGAAACCCTATTATCTCATCCTTTATATAGTAAAAGGATTAGGTTAAAAAAAATGCAGGGACTAAAAGTGATGACCTACAAAGTTAAGGGTTGGCGGTGAAACTTTTTCCCAGGGGCCATATGTGTAATTTTTGTTATCTTTTATAAAGTTTAGGTTCGGGACTCGTTTGGGCTCGATAATGATTGATTCAAAGTACGATAATGATTGATTCAAAACCCATTAGTTTTATACCCAAAATCTCAAGTAATGTGGTGAGTTGGTCACGAGTTTGACTCGCAACGAGTCAACTCACACCCAACTTCACATTTTCTTACCTTTCTTCAATAGATCTATAGATTTAAGGGTTAAAATGATGGTGGTGGTGGTGTATTGACGGCGGTGGCACAAAAAACGAGGTGGTGTATAACTTTTAGGGCGCGTGTGATATAGTGGTAGATAGAGGAGATGATGAGGGTTCTTGTTGTGGTGGCGGTGTTGCTCAGTGACAGGCGGTGGAGGTGGTGTTGGGGGTTGACAGGCGGCGGCTAGGGTTTGTGAAGGAGGGAGTATGTTTGAGTGAGAGAGATGAAATGGGAAGATGAGGGTGTGTTTGTTTATTTATTATTACAAGGAGCGGGAAGTGTTTTGGAAGGAGCGGGAAGTGTTTTGGCAAAAAAAAAAAAAAAAAACGAAGCAGATTTGATTTTTTGGGAATTTTTTTTTTTTTTTTGAGAGCGGGAAGTGTTTTGGCAAAAAAAAATGATAGATTTTGATGAAGCAGATAGTAAAAAAAAAACATAGATGACCCCTATTTATGACGAAGCAAAACGAGCTTCATCTAGCAGGCTAAATTTTAACTGATTATGACCCTATGTTATGACGCTTCTGAAAACGAGTCATCCCTAATAAAAAATTTACTCGTTATGACTCTTATTTTATGACTTTGCTATTTGCGCGTCATCTTGTAGCGTCCGTCATAAAATGCGAGTCAAGGATAGACCTTTTTCTAGTAGTGAATAATCTATTAGATTTTGTGAAGCTATACATCAAGTGGTTAACTTACCACCAGGCAAGAAAGTATGGGTTTGATGATCAAAACTTTGCCAAATTGGTTGACTCGATCTTGACCCGTAACTCAAAACTAAATTACCATCATCACGAAGGACAAGTGATGCAGAACTTGTAACAGTACTAGACATGATGTTTGTTGACCAAACTATGTTGTCTGACTCGTTTAAAAGCACTTTGATTTTCAATTTACAAGAAAATTTATTGGAGATGGGTGACTCTCTGGTCCAAACTGATTAATTTCAGTACATTAGCCTAAGCACATATAAATGAGTGCAGATTAAGCAGAACTACTTAATAGAACCTTTCGTTGTAAACTGATTATTGTAACTTACATGAACCTTCCTCATATCCTCAATAGCACAACCCCCCCCCCCTTCCAGCCCCTCTCACACCACCCCCAAAAAAACTAGAAACTGATTTCAAAACGCAATAATCAGCACCATAAGAAAATTTCAAACACCTTCTAAGAAAAAACATGAATAATCGATTCTGATATATTGTTTCTGAAACACTAGAAAGTTGAAAGTTGAAACTGTTAAAAAAACCTAATCCCAATTAAATACCCCGTAAGAAAGCAAAGCCACTCAATAATGCACACAATATTCAGAAGATTAAACAAGCAAACTTTGCCAAACACTAATTAAACTGCGCATTTGCATACCATTTAATTTTAATCAGAAGAAAATTGAAACACTATATTCAGAAGGCTTATCTTAAGTCAGCATATAACCACCTTTGTTAAAGGATGTGAATCCGCACCGGGAGCATCAGGAATAATGGAATTGTATCCTGAACCCTTGCCATCTCCCAAGTCTGTCCAAACATTTATAAAATAGTCAAAACTGTCATGTTGTTCGTATAAGTAATATGTATTTCAATGTTCTTATAACATGTCAAATTCATAATTTGTAAATGAAGATAGATCAGCAATATCCTTGACAAGCAACCCAAAACAACCTGTACAAGCAATCCCAAACAGCAGCTAAACTTGAATTCAATAGTGACTTGACACGAGCTATAGGAGTAGAGAAGGTAGATCCCATCACAAGAACGATAGCCGAAAAGTGGCACCACACCCTCCATCCTTAGATACTAGCTGCAACCGACTTGAACCCCTGTGAAAATATCAGACATGTAAGAACTATTGTTGCACAGGTGCATGAGTCATTCAAAGAACACAGAACCCGTTGAAATAGTCACGAAATATTAGCAAAAAAATCATGTATATAAACATGTACGCATAAGCATTTAAGCCTTTTCTAACGTATATAAACATGTACACATAAGCTGTGCAAACTCTAAATTCCATGACAGCAAGTTACGAAACTGCAGTGTCTTCCCACTTCATTATGTCCACAAACTGCAGTGTCTTCCCACATCAGTCGACAACAAATCGCCACTATCTAAATAAGACAACCACATTCACGTCGTGACTCGTATTTACACGTTTTCGATCGTATTTACACGTTTTCGTCCGTATTTACACGTTTTCATCTGTATTTACACGTTTTCACCCGTATTTACACGTTTTCGTCCGTTTTTACACTTTTTTCTCAGTATTTACACGTTTTCGTCCGTATTTACACGTTTTCGTCCGTTTTTACACGTTTTCGTCAGTTTTTACACGTTTTCGTCGGTTTTTACACGTTTTCGTCCGTATTTACACGTTTTCGTCCGTTTTTACACGTTTTCGTCCGTATTTACACGTTTTCATCCGTTTTTACACGTTTTCATCCGTATTTACACGTTTTCGTCCTTTTTTACACGTTTTTCTCAGTATTTACACGTTTTCGTCCGTATTTACACGGTTTCGTCAGTATTTACACGTTTTCGTCCGTATTTACACGTTTTCGACCGTATTTACACGTTTTCGACCGTATTTACACGTTTTCATTTGTTTTTACACGTTTTCATCCGTATTTACACGTTTTCATCCGTATTTACACGTTTTCGTCCGTTTTTACACGTTTTCTCAGTGTTTACACGTTTTCGTCCGTATTTACACGTTTTCGTCCATTTTAACACGTTTTCATCCGTATTTACACGTTTTCGTCCATATTTACACGTTTTCGTCCGGTTTTACACGTTTTCGTCAGTATTTACACGTTTTCGTCCGTATTTACACGTTTTCGTCCGTTTTTACAAGTTTTCATACGTATTTACACGTTTTCGTCCATTTTTACATGCTTTTGTCAGTATTTACACGTTTTCGTCCGTATTTACACGTTTTCGTCCGTACTTACACGTTTTCGTCCGTTTTTACACGTTTTCGTCCGTTTTTACCATTTTTTGTCTGTATTTACACGTTTTCGTCCGTTTTTACACGTTTTTGTCAGTATTTACACGTTTTCGTCCGTATTTACACGTTTTCGTCCGTTTTAACACGTTTTCGTCCGTATTTGTACGTTTTCGTCCATTTTTACACGTTTTCGTCCGTATTTACACGTTTTCGTCCGTTTTTACATGTTTTCGTCCGTATTTACACCTTTTTGTCAGTATTTACACGTTTTCATCCGTATTAAAACGTTTTCGTCCGTTTTTACACGTTTTCATCCGTTTTTTGCACGTTTTCATCCGTATTTACACGTTTTCATCCGTATTTACACGTTTTCGTCCATTTTTACACGTTTTTCTCAGTATTTACACGTTTTCGTTCGTATTTACACGTTTTCATCCGTATTTACACGTTTTCGTCCATTTTAACACGTTTTCATCCGTATTTACACGTTTTCGTCCATATTTACACGTTTTCGTCCGGTTTTACACGTTTTCGTCAGTATTTACATGTTTTCGTTCGTATTTACACGTTTTCGTCCGTTTTTACACGTTTTCATACGTATTTACACGTTTTCGTCCATTTTTACATGTTTTTGTCAGTATTTACACGTTTTCGTCCGTATTTACAGGAGTCTGAAAAGCTCGTCTCTCTTTTACTTGTTTTGATTCAGTATGCAGTTTTGAACTTGTATTCTCAGGAGTCTGAAAAGTATGGTGTAGTTTGATAGTAGTTCGTATGTTTCATTTTACTTTAGCAAGTTTAAGTGTTTTTTCTATCAAGAGATTTCTGCTCAAATTGTTGGTTGAAAGCTTATGTTCTCACTTATCAAATCCTTGAATGTACCAGCTTGGCCGATTTAAAAGCTGAATGATATTATTATTCTGAGATTTTACTTATACCAGTAGGGCTTGTGTGTGTCATTAGCCTGAGTCGGATCTATTTTTTATTTTTAATCTTGAACTTGAGCATCATGTTATGAAAAGCATTAGTCACCTGATATGCATTTTTAAGTGTATGAGTTTATAGTACACACCTAAGTAAGTCATATGTATTGCACATCATACGTTCTTGCTCCAGATGCAATGTCGTATTACACTATCACATAATAAGGAGTGTTCTATTATGGCGTATGATAATAAAACCACAACAAATAAGCGTACTATAAAGGTTAATGTTAAAAGACACAGGTGTATCAATCTATGGTACCCAAGTATCAATCTATGGTACCCAAGTATCAACTGTCATATTAACTTATGTTTTAATAATACATTTGCAAATAAGCGTTCTAAATAATTAATGTTTTATGACTTATGTATCAAGTGTCCTATTATGGTGTATTGTAATAAAACCATAATGAATATGCATCCTTTAAGGGTCCTATTAAGTTTTGTTATAATAAAACTTTTGCAAATAATCGTTTTAAAAAAAATGATGTTATATGACTCAAAAATGAAATGTCCTATTATGGTGTACAATAATAAAACCATTGTACATAAGCGTCCTATAAAGGTTAACGTTATAATACCCACGTGTCAAAGGTCCTATTAAATTTTGCTATAATAAAACTTTTTGTGAATAAGCGTTTTAACTAACTGATGTCTTATGACTCAAAACTCAAGTGTCCTATTATGTCTTATTAGGTTATGTCATAATAGGACATCTAGTGATCAAGTGTCGTATTACACTATCACATAATGGGACACCAACAACTAAATGTCTTATAAAGTAATTTATTAGGATCCATATTTTAAGCGTCCTATTAAGGTTATGTCATAATAGGACATCTAGTGATCAAGTGTCGTATTACACTATCACATAATGGGACACCAACAACTAAATGTCTTATAAAGTAATTTATTAGGATCCATATTTTAAGCGTCCTATTAAGGTTATGTCATAATAGGACATCTAGTGATCAAGTGTCGTATTACACTATCACATAATGGGACACCAACAACTAAATGTCTTATAAAGTAATTTATTAGGATCCATATTTTAAGCGTCCTATTAAGGTATATGATAATAGGACATCTAGTGATCAAGTGTCGTATTACACTATCACATAATGGGACACCAACAACTAAATGTCTTATAAAGTAATTTATTAGGATCCATATTTTAAGCGTCCTATTAAGGTATATGATAATAGGACCCCAAATCATCGACCATCCTATTATATAACTTTTTAGGACATTGCCTAAGTAGCAAATATTTAAAAAGGACCCTAAATGCTCATATGTCCTATTAAACAGTTTTTTAGGACTCCATTATCATAGCGTCCCACACAAAGGGTCCTAAAAAGCCACTTTTGTTGTAGTGTAAATCAGCGCCATGTATGAAGGGAACTGATACATGTACAAAAGGGTTTCCTAAACCATATGCTGATGCTACTTCTTTCGACAAAAACGGGTACGTACATTATCGCAGGCGTCCTTGGGGAGACATTACTACCATTCAAAACGTTGAGCTGGATAATAGCTATGTCGTGCCATATAATATGATGCTTCTTATAAGGTTTTATGCACACATCAATGTAGAATATTGTGAATGGACAATGTTGATTAAGTATTTATTCAAGTATATTTCAAAAGGCACAGACCGAGTAGTCACGCAGATAACAAGATCCACCAGAAACACGCCTTCAACTAGCCAAGCACCTGCAATTAGAATTGATGAGATAAAGAATTATCTAGATGCAAGATACATTGGTCCACACGAGGCCTGTTGGCGATTCCTAGGACTCGATATTCACTACAGAGACCCGGCTGTGCAAATACTGGCTATTCATCTTGAAAATATGCAGCGTGTAACTTTCAGAACAAATGAAAGTTTAGACTCTGTTGTTGAAAATCCGAGTAACAAGAAAACCACCCTAACACAATGGTTAGACTTTAATGCTCGGTCTACACTTGGTCACCATCTGACGTATCTAGACTTTCCTTCTGAATTTGTTTGGAATAATGGTCAAAAGTTTTGGTCGCCTAGACGAAACCTTAACAAGCCTTCAATTGGTAGGTTAGCATACATACATCCTAGCGCTGGTGATTTGTATTACCAAAGGCTTTTACTTTGCCATCAGAAGGGATGTGCATCGTTCTCTGCTATACGTACAGTTGAAGGCCGCCTTTATCCAACTAATAGAACAGCGTGTGAAGCAATGGGTTTATTAGCAGATGACGGAGAATGGTCGCTTGCTCTTTTAGAAGCAGCCTTAACGGCTACAGCATTAGAAATACGGCAACTGTTCTCTCAAATTCTTTTCTTTTGTGATGTTAGTAATCCAGCCTCTCTTTGGAATAAGCACTGGAGGCTTATGAGTGATGATATACCTACAATCTTATCACAGCTGTTCCAAATGCCCCAAATTAACTTGACTGATGAAGAGCTGCAAAATGGGGTTCTCTACGAGCTGGAACCTATTCTTAGGTCTCATGGGAAATCGGTTACAGATTTTGGTATCCACCTCCCTACACGCTGTCTGCTACAGATTCTGCGAAACAAAACAGTTATAGAAGAACGAAACTATGATACAGAAGCTATGACCGTTGAAAGAGATCATTTGGTCCCAAATCTCAATACTCAGAAACGCCAACTGTTTGATGCTATTCTCGAAGGCGTGAGAGATAACAGACAAAAGCTAATTTTCGTATATGGTTACGGTGGCACTGGAAAGACTTTTGTATGGAAGAGTATAATCTACGCCCTACGAGCAGAGCGAAAGATAGCTCTTGCAGTGGCTTCTTCTGGGATTGCTTCACTGTTATTGCCATCAGGCCGCACTGCTCATTCAAGGTTTAAGTTGCCACTAGATGTAACGAATGAATCTATGTGCACTATAAAATAACATACTCAGCTGGCTGATTTACTGATACAAACAGATATGATAATTTGGGACGAGGTGCCTATGAATGATCGTAAATGTTTTGAGGCCCTTGACTGGACCTTGCGAGATCTGTTAGATACACCAACAACTGTTTTTGGCAATAAGTCAGTCATCCTGGGTGGAGATTTCAGACAAACTTTACCGGTAAAGAAAAAAGGTACAAAGCAACAAATTATTTCCTCATGTATCACTGAATCATATCTGTGGAAACACTTCAGAGTTCATCTGTTGATTGAAAATATGCGGCTGAAAAGAACAGAAACGTCTTCCCATCAATTGCTTGCAACTGCAGCATTTTCTGAATGGTTGGTCAACATAGGGAATGGTGTTATTGGTGAACCAGATCAATCAGATCCCCAAGATACCTCATGGATACATATACCCGATATGTATTGTATTCCAGATAGTCATGACGCAAGGATGCAACTTATACGATTCATATATCCTGACACCATTCTTCAATCACCAACTGCCGAATCCTTGCAAGAAAGAGCAATTGTTTGTCCAAAAAATGAAACTGCTGACGCTATTAACTTAGATATCCTGCAGATGTTGTGTGCTCCCAGTCATGTATATACAAGTAACGATGAAGCTATACCGCGCGGAAATGACGGAGGAGCCACATAATTACTATATCCAGCAGAGTACCTTAACACGCTATCATTCACAGGAATTCCGCCACATAAGCTCGAACTCAAAATAGGCGCCCCTGTTATGTTGCTAAGGAACTTGAATTTGACTGGAGGTCTTTGTAATGGGACACGCATGATCGTAACACAGATGCTTGCTAAGGTAATCGAAGTCAGAATTGTTACCGGTACTCGCATACTACAAAAAGTTTTTCTTCCTTGAATTCTGTTGTTCAACAGAGACGACCATCTGCCATTTATATTCAAAAGGAAGCAGTTCCCGATAAAAGTATGCTACGCAATGACCATCAACAAAAGCCAAGGCCAGTCACTGAACAAGATCGGCGTGTATTTACCATAACCCATTTTTGGTCATGGCCAGTTATACGTTGCACTTTCAAGAGCCACATCTCCTGCCGGGCTAAAAATCCTCATCAAAGATCAGCTCAACAGACCACCGAATACGACAAAAAATATCGTCTACAGGGACTTTTTAGAAACCATTATCGGAAGCCAGGTCTTATTCATAACAAATACATTGCACATATTCTTTCGCATTTCTATCTTGGTATTTATGCATATGACCCAAGCACAGGTACAACGAACATAATATATTATTCTAATACTTAGAGATTGTATAGGGCTGAACCAATCACTAATTTTCTCTAGAAGAAATTTCTTAAGTTTATAATTGTATTACCCATATAGGATCAGTTATATTTTTAGATGTTATATAATTGTATTATCCATATAGGATCAGTTATATTTTTAGATGTTTTCTTTGCTTAGCCTATTACTGATTAGCAGATCGCTGATGCCATGTAACGTCTATTATGTTGCTATATTTGTTAGCTATATTTTTACAGATTTTCTCCCTTATTACTGAATCACAAGTGACTGAACATCCAGCTCATTAAACTCATATAGGGTAATATGCATTTTTCTTTTACCCAGAGTCAGATCAGCGAACCCAGATAGGGTCTAATAAACAGATTTTGCTTCCTAATGCTAGCAGATCACTGATGCCATGTAACGTCTATTATGTTACTATTTTTCTTAGCTATATTTTTACAGATTTTCTCCCTTATTACTGAATCACAGGTGACTGAACCCATATAGGGTCTCATATCTTATTTTAACCCTTGCGAAGTGTATCTATGTTAGTTATATTTTTACAGATTTTGTTACCTGCTGTCAAAAGGCCAGTTCAGTAAACCCATATAGGGTGACACGCATTCTACCAGCATGCTTATACTGACGAAAAATCAGACACAGACTTTGCTACATCTGATTTGACAATTACATGTACGGTCCTATAGACAAGAGAATAGACCATGCCTACAGAGACTTCTTTTGCGTGCACTTAACAATGCGCAGATCAGTGAACCCACATAGGGTCTAATAAACATATTCTGTCAAATCTGATTCCATTACCTTTTTGATGGAGCCAGACACACATCATAATATATTGCTAAACCACAGGTAAGTAAACCCATATAGGATTAGTTTTGTTTTTACAGACTGGACTCATGTGGCATCTAATATTTTACTATGTTTCTTACCTATATTTTACAGATTTTGTATCCTATTACTAAATCACAGGTGACTAAACCTATATACAATCTAATATCTTATTTTAACCCTTGCGGATTATATCTATGTTAGTTATATTTTGACAGATTTTGTTGCCTACTGTCAAAAGGCTAGCTCAATGAACCCATATAGGGTCACATACATTCCACCACCATGCTTATACTGATGAGAAATCGGACACAGATTTGGCTACATCTGATTTGACAATTACATGTACGGTCCTATAGACAAGAGAATAGGCCCACCCTTTTATAATGTTCTAAGAATGGATACCTTCAGAGACATCTTTCGCGTGTACTTTACGGAGACCACAACCATATATTTCTTCCCATGTAATACCGATACATTTTTCGAACCAAGGTAAAGTTGTACTAGACTGACTCCTGCTAACACCAACTCTCATGTGGTGGTTACTTGGATACAGTTTACTGGCTATGCATTTTTGCTAACAACTACCTTTTCTTACTTATTACACCTATTTATATATGATCTCATTTATCGTTGCATCATTATGATACAGGAAAATGTCACATGATACTTCACTGGCAACAATAACAAGGTCTGCAGGAAAAAGGCCAGCAACAGATCTTGAAATTGTTGGACTTGGTAATCTCAAACCATCAGACGTAGGAAAGGCAATATGCGTACGAGTATATCGCAAATGGACAGTTACAGATACCAGAGGAATAAAGCAACCAACTTTGAGCGTTATATTACTTGATCAGCAGGTGATGTTAATCTGCATCACGCCTTTTAATACATATTAAATTTCCCATTCTTAATATTTGTGTTTTTCTTTCATATTATAGGGTGGCGCCATACAGGCAAATGCAGAAGGGCGCGAAAAGACAAGATTTGATAACATCCTTCAAATCAATGCTACATACACGATCACCGGATTCGGTCTTCTAGACACTAAAAAATGGATGCAGAATTTACCTAATCGCTTCACCTTGATATTAGGGAGGGTCACTGATGTTCAGCCCTATACTGGAACCAGCTTTCCACTACATCATTTCAACTTTGCCACATACACCCAGTTACTTCAGCGTGCAGACAAAAACACTGTAATACTAACAGGTACATATTAATATTAGTAACAATCACACAATAAAAAATAGTATAACTGCACATTATATCACTACATATTACATAGGATGTGTCCTTTCTGTTGGTGATATCCGTGAACCAAAGCCACCCAATACAAAACAAATTGTCTGGAGAGACATCATACTTCGTAACCTAGAGTAAGTTAATCATATGAACTCTTTTTTGAATAACAGGCATTCATATGAACTCTTTTTTGAATAACAGGCATTCTAAATAACAACTCACTAACGTATTTTTCCATATGCAGAGGGGACACTGTCAGATTCACCCTTTGGAATGAGAAAGCTCAAGAGTTTAACATCAGTACTTACGAAAAAGAACCTAAACCAACCGTGATGGCTGTCAACTCATGCTGGGTAAAGACATACAAAGGTACCATCATTGCCACAGACCCACGTTTAAAAGATATTAACAGAATAAATTCTAACAAAGCCACAAACAAATGCAGGGTTGCAGCTATCAAGCACACCTATAACTTACTACTATTTCAACCCTCCTATTCCTGAAACAGATTACATCCTAAGCATGTCAGTTGTTCTCCCTTTCTTTTAACACATTTACCTAATTTTTTAAACATCTACCTAACTTGCAATATCCTTATAGGTACGAACAGTTGCTCCCGCCACCAGTGATACAGAATGTACGCACATACCGCTATGATAACATAGAAGATGAAAAGAAAAGAAACAGAGCTACAATAGACGAGCTTCTACGAGAAGATCCAAGAAACCAAACAGTCAGTACTTCTATCAAACTTACAACTACTAGCTTTGTATTTGCCATGTAACTGTTTTAATCTATAACTACCTTTTACAGAATGTTAGATTCACAGTCGTTGCAACAATTGAAGAAGTTGTTGTTGGCAAACCGTGGTTCTACCGCAGATGCCATGACTGTAGGCGGAAAATCTTTGATGACCGCCCACATGCACAGTGTGAGACGCCAGCTCCAACACAGCCGAATGATTACAGGTGCAAATAACCAAAAACAGTTTATAAGCAACACAAAAAAACTCTTAATATTGTGTAATCAACTCACCTATGTTTAATACCTATGCAGTTATTCCTTTAGACTATTGATTTCTGACAACACTGGAGTTTTAACGTTAACATGCTTCAGTAATGAGGTACATTCAATAGTCACAGAAGTCAATAAAGTTGTCTCAGAAGAAGGCTACACCGATCCGTATACAGTCCCACCACATTTAGCAGCCCTCGAAGGAACCACGCATTTGTTTCAGCTGCACTTCTCACCAGATTCTACAAAAGAAAATCAAAGCTATGTGCTTGATAGCGTGATGGAAACTGGTCCACATCTACTGCTACCGCCTGAACAGAACATTGTGTTAGGAACTAAGGAAATAAGATATTCTTGTTGCTGCCGATAGTGTTAAGCTGGTTCCTGCCGATAGCTTTGGTTCCTGCTCAAGCTCATTGCTGCCGACAGTGATATCTTGTTCCTGCCGTTAGTGTTTTTACTGCGGGTATTAGTTATTGTTATCCCGTAAGTTTAGAGTGTTTGTTAGATTTATTTTTAGAAGAGATTGATGTTTAATTCTTTACACGTTTTATTAGTAATAGGCTGTATTAGGAATTAGGGTTTCTTATCTATATAAGAAACATACAGTCAATATGTTTTGTAACACTTCAAGACTTCAAGAAAAACAATTTCATTAGTGAAATAAAAGATCCATAGAGGATCAAGTGCTATTAGTTTTTCTTCTTTCAATTCTTGTGTTTAATTTCATAGTCATTATCTTCTTCATATACTTGTTGTTTAGTTTCCGCATAAACACTTGTATACCATACAGAGATTCTCAACGTAGTTGGTTTGTGTTTACATAAGCTAGCTATACGTTTGCCAAGCTCACAGATTTATCAAGTGCTCGATCCTACAAGTGGTATTAGAGCCTGGTGAGGATCTCTGTCGAAGAAGAAGTCAGTAGCAGATCTGGTGTTTACTTTTTGAGGTATCGTTATTTTCTGCTGTTGGTCAATTAAAGGGTATCGATTTTGTTTGTGGCGACAGGTTTGGTATATTTATTGAAGATTGGAATAAAGGGTTTGTCATTTATCGGTTGATAGAATATAAACCTCGTACAGTATTAGTCAATTGTGGAAATTTGTTTTGATTTAAACCTTGTACTGGATCATTAATTGATCGGTGGCGCTAGACAATTAATTGGTAATATTGATTTCTAGTTAATATTTTATGTGGCGACAAGATAGAATTGATTGGTAATTGGCTGCTGCTATTGTTGACTCTTTTTATGTCAGTAAATTGAGTGGTGAAACAGTACACGTGGGGTTGAATTCGCTTGTGATCACGTGGATTTGGTGCTACTGTATTATTCTATATTCTTGCTTGTCGCTTGTGGTTTTGCTGAGATTGTTTTGGGTACTGTTCGAAGATTATTGGTCATTTGGGTTTCATCAGTAAGTGGTGGATTAATTTCAATCAGTGGGCATTAATTGTGGTCTGTGAGTAGTTTTGCTGTTAGTGTCGAAGAAGCCTTTTCAAACCATTCTCTTAAACCATAATAAAATGACTTCATCCGGAACTAATGAATATGAGAAATGGGCTAAGAAGATGGAACAATGGATCTCCAACAGAGATCATAACCTCTGGAATGTTATTCTTAATGGGAACAGCAAGAAGAGTATTGAGAGAGATCAGGAGGGGAAAATAATCATACTTCCACCTGTATCAGCTGAGGAGCAGGTTGCTGTGCAAAGGGAGACCAAAGCAAGAACTCTTTTGCTTCAGGCTCTCCCAGCAGACCACATGGGAGATTTTAAACACCTGGATGATGCTAGGGAGATCTGGCATGCTGTAAAAACTAGATTTTTAGGGAATGATGAGTTCAAGAAGTCCATGCTCAAGCAGGAGGTCCAGGAGTTCAAGATATCAGTGGCTGGAGACTTTGCTTTGATGGGTTTTCCATCTCAGGTACCAAAGTGTCATTTTGGTTGTCATGATTTATATGCTTTGCTTAAGAAAGATTTTGATGAAATGAAGCCTAAATATAATGAATTGTTTGTTGAACTCAAGGCTCATAAAAATGCTGTTAAAACATTAGAACAACAAAAAGTCTGGTATCAAAATAACCAGTTAGCATATGAGGAAAAGATAAGGGTTTTAGAGAGGGACTTGAAAAACACCACTAATGAGCTTAAATATTCTGAGTCTCAAAAAGCTAAGGTGGTGTTAGAAAAACAGGATTTGCAGACTAAGCTAGACATTACCTTGGCTAGGTTTGATAAATGGAAAGATTCATCTAAAAACCTAAACAAGTTAGTCGATAGTTCTATGTCTACAAAAACTAAAAGAGGTTTAGGGTATGGTAACCTGATAGGGCCAAATCAATATTATGACCCTAATGAGTATAGTGTTTTTGACCCTGAACCTGTAGACTACCAAATACCTGTTAAGTATGTGAAAGAAGGTGAATTGCATGCTGTCCCTCCTCCTATAAGAGGAGTGTTTAAGCCTGTTCCTATGCACACAACCCTTGAATTAGACTTAGATGAGTCTCACATGACCTATGGCAAAAGGTCAACTGACTTGCCTATACCTGATGACTTTGTTCATTGTTCTTCAAGTGATAAGTCCTCAGAACCAGAGACCAAAAACTTTGTCTCATGTGATTCATGTGATAAGTCACCCATACCCAAGTCTGATGACTATACATCATGTAATTCAAGTGATAAGTCTGTCACACACAGGTCTGATGTTGCATCCACAAAAGTGGTTGATGTTGAATCCATTTCTAAAACAGCTCCTCCTGACAATAGTTCACTTAAGTTTGTTAAAATCAGTTCTCCTTCAAGTTCTGGTAGTGAGACTTTTGTGTGTAATAAAACAGGACATGGAAAGAACAAAAAGATTAAAAAGAAATCATGTTTTGTTTGTGGTAGTTACTCTCATCTTATTAAGGATTGTAATTATTATGAGAGTAAAATGGGTGTGTGTGCTGAACAACGAAAACCTAGATCAGTATGGAGAAATGTTGAGAATATTCCCCCATTTGTCCCTAAGGCAAATGGATTTCCTAGTCGTAAGCCATTTAATGCAGGAAAACCAGTTCCAGCTGGTAAGTCTATTCCTGCTGTTTGGAAAAAGAATGCTACTGGACCTTACTACAGACCTACAAGTACTTTCTTTCAAAATGATTATAGGTTTGGTTTTTATTACCCAATGTTTGTGGGGGGGCAAAGATGGGATCATGATGTTCAGTACACAGGCGGTTGGCCTTGGAGGCACAATGGTCACAATATGAGAATGAGGTCCAAGGAAAATGGTGGATCTCATCATTGCTGGTATTAAGGGGAGGCTTATTGTTGTATATTTTGTGCTAACTAACATTTTTTTAGTTTGTTTTGTGTTCACTAACTAAAATAATGCAGCTGTTGAATTTGTTGCTTCCTATTATTAAGAGAGTGGTTGCTGCTGTTGAATATTAAATTGGTCGATTACTGATCTTTGTGGGGCTAATTCATATATTCAGTGGTCAATGGTTTCTGCTGTTGATTATTATATTATGGGACAAAGCTACTACTGATTGGTTATTAAATTCATTATGCAACAAAATGAAGTGTTGAATTGTTTGTCGCATATGGTTTGTCATCATGTGGGTTCCTTGCATTTGTCACATGCGATTGGTCAAAGTATATCAGTAGCAGATATGTGATTATTTATTATGTTTATCACTTGCTGTTCGTATTAATTGGTCAAGCATGTGGGTCTGAGAATGCTGCTGCTATACTCAATGTTGGTATATTTCACTAATTTGCAAGTGAATGTGGGACCAATATTGTAATACGTTTGTGATTGGACGTTGGCTTATATGTGGGGCTGATGTCGATTGCAAGTGTCAGCCATGGTCAATCTAATATTAATTGGGAGAGTGAGTGGATGTGAATTAATTCTCACCTTATTGATTGTTAATCGTGGGTCAGTCAATAGGAATTGGATACTGCCGCTACAATATTTTGATTCTGCTGCTACACTTGCATCATTCCTGCTGATAGTGTTCCCATTCCTGCTGGTAACACCATTTCTGCTGATACTGGTAACATCATTTCTGTTGGTAGTACTATCAGTTTTGCTGGTTGCTTCGGATTCTGCTGCTCTTGATAAAAAAAAAATTATTTTCTCTTTTTCATTTTTCTTTCTTTATTTTCTTTTTGTTTAGTTTATTTTCTTTTTATTAGTTAAAAAAAATAAAAAATAAAAAAAATAAATAAAAAATTAAAAAATATATATATATATATATATATATATATATATATATATATATATATATATATATATATATATATATATATATATATATTACTTAGGATTTTTTGTATATTTTGTGTACTAATAAGTTGGTTTTCAGCAACATCCTTGCAGGTACAGTGTTGGTGTTTACACCTGCACAATAAATGGTACTCAACTCACCATGTTTTGCAGACAAGAAAGAGTTGACTCACAATGAGGGTACGACTCTGGTGTGATTCTCAAATCCGTTGATAGCTGTAATAGCTTGCTCAAAGCTATAGGGTACTTCAACTCACCCATGATTCCGTTCTGAGAGTTGAAAATGGTTCTCAATTCACCATGGATGTAACCCTTTATGGGATCCAAAGAATTGGCTAGTCCACAAAAGTATGGTTTGTGGTAAAGACACTTGGTATCCATATTTGGTATTCAATTCACCAAGGTTTGTTGTAACCCAAGAATTGACTAGTCCTGAGCAAACGGCTACAGGTAAAGACAAATCAAATCCATTTATAGTTACTGATTTGCTAATAAATCAGATGGTTATCAATGTACCATGGTCTAACACACCTAAACATTGGCTACTCCAGTAGTGATGGCTATTGGTAAAGAGACATCAAATCCATTAATTTTCAATGATTCACCTCTCACAGGAGTTAACACACCTGGATGTGATGAGAATAGTATGAAACTTAAGTGATTTGATGTACATATTGTCATAGTAGCAGCCAAGCTCAAGTGAATGTCATGGTGACCATTTTACATTTTTTTTAAAGATGAATTCCTATTGCTGCTGAACTATCGAAGTTGCTGCTGGAAGTTATAGATGTTGCTGCTGGTTACTAATTATTGCTGCTGCTAAATCGCAATCCTCAAGCCTGAAAAGTTAAAGCTCTATCACGTTGGAATCTTGCAGGTTAACCTAGTCAACCTCAAGATTAGGGGAGGATTGTTAGGAACTAAGGAAATACAGATTTGCTGTTGCTGCCGATAGTGTTAGGTTAACCTAGTCAACTTCAAGTGTAATCATTGTTTCTTCTTTCTTCATTTCTTGCTTGTGTGTTTACATAAGCTAGCTACACGTTTGCCAAGCTCACAGATTTATCATTTCTTGCTTGTGGGTTTTATACTACTGTTAGTTTTTAATGCAATGTTTTGTGTAATTCAAGTGTAATCATTGTTTCTTCTTTCTTCATTTATTGCTGTTGCTGCCGATAGTGTTAAGCTGGTTCCTGCCGATAGCTTTGGTTCCTGCTCAAGCTCATTGCTGCCGACAGTGATATCTTGTTCCTGCCGTTAGTGTTTTTACTGCGGGTATTAGTTATTGTTATCCCGTAAGTTTAGAGTGTTTGTTAGATTTATTTTTAGAAGAGATTGATGTTTATCTCTTTACACGTTTTATTAGTAACAGGCTGTATTAGGAATTAGGGTTTCTTATCTATATAAGAAACATACAGTCAATATGTTTTGTAACACTTCAAGACTTCAAGAAAAACAATTTCATTAGTGAAATAAAAGATCCGTAGAGGATCAAGTGCTATTAGTTTTTCTTCTTTCAATTCTTGTGTTTAATTTCATAGTTATTATCTTCTTCATATACTTGTTGTTTAGTTTCCGCATAAACACTTGTATACCATACAGAGATTCTCAACGTAGTTGGTTTGTGTTTACATAAGCTAGCTACACGTTTGCCAAGCTCACAGATTTATCAAGTGCTCGATCCTACACATTGCCTTGCTAACAGAAGCTGAACCCGAGTCACCAACTAAAGAAGGTTGTCATTTCACAAGCTGTTGTCTGTTTCATGTACTTGGTAACTTTTTTTTTGCATGATAATTAACTGAACTCTGTCAGGTGCTACTTCCGAACCTCCGGTTATCCCTACTTCACCTGGAATTTTGCAAGCAACCACTCCTACTACAATAGAGACTACTAGCCATTTACAAGACCAACCAACAAAGACAGAAGTACCAAGAACATCTGCTCGAAGACGAATCTTAACAGATAACAAGCGAGAAGATACAAGCAGTGCAGCAAAAAAACCAAAACCAGTTGTCCGTAAATAACTGAAGATCCAAGTGCCACGGTTCAATGACATGTTAACTTTTTTTTGCTTTAGAAAAACATCTAAACCACTATCGACTGTAATACAACACTATACTACTGTTAGTTTTTAATGCAATGTTTTGTGTATGTATATTGCTATCTATTGCTGCCCCGCCGCAACGCGGCGGTTCGCAACACTTCTCGTTTGTAACAATCTAGAGTCGTGCATGAAAATGTACCTCATATAACTTAGTTGATAGAAGGAACAAAACCAAGGGAAAACTTACATACAATAAAAAAACATTCATGTTTGTGCATGTACAATCCGAAACTGAATCAAATATCCAAAGGTCTTTTAATTAGGTGCAAAAGTAAATTTAGTTTTTCAGCTTACATACTCAACGGGACGAAATTCAATGCCTTCAGGAAAATACTCGACACTTGAGGAAGTGAGTTCAAAGAGTGGCATGAACTCGATCTTAAAATCATGTGCTCTTTTGCGGCTTGTAAATTGGTGTAGTTTGATGCGCGTGATGTGTCGTTGCGGTTTAGCAGTTTTAATGCCTACTCAAGTTTTAAATTTATATTTAGCCGACTTATCAATAACACACACACTTAACGAGCAGTGTACCCGGTCAGTATGAATATAATGGTAAGTAGAGTGTTGATCACTAAGAGTGGAACGTATTATCTCGTTATTCTAATCAGTATTTTAATATCCTAACGCAAGGGGGTTTCAGCCTGAGAGACTGGCACGATTTGTTTGCAATTAAATAATAAAATAAACCAATAGGCACGAATCAGCAAGTAGCACATACGTACACAGATAAATACTCGAGATAATAAGAGGGCTGTCCTTATGATTAAGTAGATTGTCACTTGTTTTATTGATAGCTTTATATGAAGTGTATGTAGTTAACCCTTTCTCGTTGGTCCTATTCTTATCGGCGAGTAAACCCTTAATGATTACTTATGTCTAAAAGTTATTCCTAAGTGATCAATTTAGTAATAACCGTGGGAGCCACATTATTTTCCACAGTCAAATGCCCGCAAGCCACTAATAAACACAGAGGTTATCAATGCACTAATAAGTAGTAACCAAAGACATCAACATATAAACTTTAATTGATGGGAAAGCAAGTATTAAAGGGAGTGCAATCTTTCGTTGTCACATTACACAAGCCACCAATCCTGATGAATTAAAGTTTGCTAACACAATAAAACAAAACTACTTAATGAATTAAACACATGCAGCACCTTCTTACAGCTCTTGTATCTTCGTTTGGTGTGTCTTGTGCTGCCTCCTTGACTGAATTCGTCCTAGGGTTCTGCTGCTTCGGTCTTCGAACCTAATTTATGTCTGACCAAAAGCTCTGGAATTCGTCTGGTCTTGGGGTATTTATAGTTTCTGTCTGAGGTGAGATGCGGCGCATCTATTAAGTAGATGCGGCGCATTGACTTAACTTCGCGTGGGGTCCAAGATTATAATATTCAGGAATATTCGTACACCGCCAGTAGATGCGGCGTATCTTTATCTTAGGATGCGGCGCATGTCCTCTTGTATCTTGGATCGTATCTGGTGAGATCTTGATAGTGATGCGGCGCATGTGATAAGTAAGATGCGGCGCATCTGGAGCAGATTAGTCTTGATCTTGTCCATTTCAGTAGACTCTTCACTTTATGCATGTTTTGCTCCATAATTAGTCCAAAATCGCCAAGTTTCACCAAATGCTTGTTTTCAACTGAGAATTACAAAAGTAAACGATTAAGTATCAATCCTCATACATAATATAATAAAACAAGTCAAATTAATAGGATAAATGATAGTAATAAAATGTACTTATTTGAGTTCATCAAATATCCCCCCACTTGAACTTTACTTGTCCCCAAGTAAACCTTAGATTAAAACTTATGAAAATGTATCCTAAAAGATGTTAGGATTTATTTTTATATTTAAGCATGTATTCGTTTATTTCATAATCACACAACTAAACACTTAACGAATTAGAAGTAAAATAAAATAATCTGATAAAAGCAAATCTAATCGTTTAACTGTCCAGTCGTGACGAATATCCTATCATAAGCTTGGCAAGTATACACATCTCCTCCACTAAAGCTAAGGAATAACAAGTCTAAAGCGGTAAAAAGGGTTTGTAGGCTTAAAGGTTAATTATTCTTATTCACTATCGATCTCAAATTCCAGAAAAGGCGACAAAATCACAAATACATGATCGAATCCACGAACACGATACTTGCAATTGCTCAAATCCTTAACTCGAATAGGCTAAAGATAGGTCCAAACTTCACCAATAATAATATATCAAAAAGGGCGACAAAATCATAAATACATAGCCGAATCCACGACTACGATACTTAAGATTGCTCAAATCCCTAATCTCAATAAATCAAAGGTTTGGTTGGATAAAGAATAATAAAGGGTATGGATAACATTTGGGATATAAATTGGTGTAAAATGAAAATAAACAAGACAAATAAATTAAAATCCTAAGTGTGGTTAATCACTATCCCAACCATCCCATGAATAAGACTCATATCATCGAATAACTCACGCTTTAACACTTGAAACACACGCTTTAGGTAGACACGAATTATACTCAACAAGATCTTAATCAAAGAATAAACCTTAATTGGCGTTCCCATAACTGCCAATTCCCATTCAATCCATAAATATATAACAACTAGTGGTGATATCGACCACTTACATAACTTTACATCGTTGGTTAAATCAAACATCCAACTTTTCTTTTTCTTTTTCTTTTCTCATTTTTTCGATTTTTTTTTTTTTTTTTTTTTTTTTTTTTTTTGACATCAACATATATGTGTAAAATTTCACCACATCACTATAATGATAATTCTGGATAATTTTTCCATACTTTTCATACTTCAGAAATAACGGTAATAGTGAAAGTAGTAAACACACGAAAAATAAACTCAAAGATATACAATATTTACTTTCACTCCAATTGCATTGTGCAATTTCCCGACCTAACCATAGATAATGAATTACGCACGCGAACACAGGTAATGTAAGGAAACACACTTTGCCTATAGCAATCAACCAACCACGGATTTTAATCTACAGGGTAGGCTAAGGTGTAAGGGTGTAACGAAACATTTTAAACAAAGGTGTAAGAAACGAAAGGAATGGCTCTGAGTGTTTTTCTAGGGGTATCTTACTCTAAAAATGAGAGTAACAAAGGGTTTATACGGGGGTTAACTAACCAGTGTAGTTAGCTAATAACACATAACATATAAGGCTTTTTGGGTGTAATCCTAGAATTTTACCAATTTAGACAAGTCATTCCAATTATATAAATAATACTCATTATGGTGGTCTCGAATAGTATACAAGCCAAGTTCTAAAGTTTACAAGTCACCGGCACACTCATAGATTTGTGAATTTTGAAAAATCACAAATTTTGAAAATAACGTCATGTGTGCAGCTATGCAACTTAGATCTTAAACAAAAACATGCTAAAAATTTTAAATTTTGATATATTAAGCACATCTTAAGCATAATTTTTGAAAAAGTTTAGGACAAGTAATTGTTAAGTGTTCTAATTCTCCAATTCCCCCACTTAAGTTAAACAACGTCCTCGTTGTTTGTATAAAAGGTTAAAAACTGGAAAATAAAATAATTAGAACAGAAAAACTCCCCTGAGATTTGCTCGGTATGATCCTCCATTAGTATAAGAGCAAAAATCATCTTTCTTGTGGATTAGAACGTTTAAGCTTCATACTTGATGTATCCACAGGAAATCCAGGAAACTATAATACCACCAAAGCTTCAAAACACACCTAAGATAAGAAAGGTTCAAGCTTGCATAATACATTAGTAGTTAGATAATCATAAAAATTAAAAATTAAAACTGAAAATCATCAGGTCAGTCGATGCGCCGTATCTTATGGAAGAAGATACGCCGTATCGAGCCTGGAATTAATACGGATCAGAATAAAGATGCGCCGCATCCTTAACCAGGGATGCGCCGCATTAAAATAAACTGATAAAAAGTTTTAAAGTCGAAAATAAAAAATGCAGAAAAATTAAATAAAGTAAGATATGACCATTTGCAGGAGATGCGTCGCATCTCAGGATTGAGATGCGCCGTATCCACATGCGGGCCTGACTGACTCGACACAGAAACAGAATAATAAAAATTCTCCGGGTTGTCTCCCGGTAAGCACTTGTCTTTATTCCAGAGTCTTCAAGTTAGACTCACGTTCAGCTCTTTATTCCAATTCTTCAGGTTCAAACTCCACCACCTCGTTCTCATTATCCTCAATTTTATTATCAAAGTATTTCTTCACACGTTGCCCGTTCACTTTGAATATATAACCATTTTTATCGCATATTTCAATAGTTCCATATGGATACACTTTCTTGACAACGAACGGTCCCGTCCATCTTGATTTAAGTTTACCAGGATACATCTTTAATCTGGAATTAAATAGTAGCACTTTCTCTCCAATAGTAAACGTTTTATCCCCACGTAACCTCGAGTCATGCCATCTTTTAGTTCTTTCTTTGTAGATCTTAGTATTTTTGTAGGCCTCATCTCTTAATTCATAGAGTTCATTAAGTTCCATGAAACGGTTCTTCGTTGCAGCTTCCATATCCATATTACAATTCGTCAAAGCCCAATATGCACTTTGTTCAATTTCGACCGGTAGGTGGCATGCTTTTCCGTATACAAGACGAAATGGAGTGCATCCCGTTGGTGTCTTATAGGCTGTACGGAATGCCCATAAAGCATCACTTAACTTGTCAGACCACCCTTTAGGATTATACCCAGTCGTTTTTTCAAGAATTCATTTTATAGCTCTATTGGTTACTTCAGTTTGACCATTTGATTGAGGATGGTATGCGGTGGAAACCCTATGATATACTCCATATTTTTGCAAGGCTTTTCCCAGATGGTGATTACAAAAGTGTGTTCCCCTATCACTAATCAATGCTTTAGGAATTCCAAACCTAGAGAACAAACTTTGCAAAAATTTAAGTACTACCTTGATGTCGTTTGTTGGAGATGCTTGCGCTTCGACCCATTTTGATACGTAATCAACAGCAACCAAAATATATTTATTACCTTTAGATTCAGGAAACGGTCCCATGAAGTCTAATCCCCATATGTCGAAAACTTCACATACATGGATATAGTTTTGCGGCATTTCGTTTCTTGATGTAATATTTCCGGATCGTTGACACGCATCACATCCTTTTATATAATCTTTCGCATCCTCCAACATAGTGGGCCAATAAAATCCCGCATCCAGGATCTTTCTTCTTGTGATGACTGGACCGTGATGTCCCCCTGTTGGCCCTGAATGGCAATGTGCCAATATTGCTGCGATGTCATCACCGTCTACGCATCTTCGTATAATATTGTCAGGACATAATTTAAAGGCATAAGGTTCATCCCAAATATACTCGTTAGCGCGAGTTATAAACCTTCTTTTCTCGTCGGATGTTAGCCCTTTTGGAATTTCATTTGCAACAATAAAGTTTATAAAGTCGGCATACCATGGTCCATTATTATTGCTCTTAATTCCTACCATCATAAGGTGTTCATCAGGAAAGTCATCAGCTATTTCCCTTTCATCAAGCACCTCCATATCAGGGTTTTCAAGTCTAGATAAGTGGTCAGCAGCTAGATTCTCGGCACCCTTTTTATCTTTAATTTCAATATCGAATCCTTGGAGCAATAAAACCCACCTAATAAGCCTTGGCTTGGCATCCTGTTTATTGAACAAATACTTCAAAGCAGAATGGTCAGTGTAAACCATAGTTTTTGACAATATAAGATATGATCTAAATTTATCGAATGCAAAAACTACTGCTAAAAGTTCTTTTTCCGTGGTGGTGTAGTGTTCTTGGGCATTATTCAATGTTTTGCTAGCATAATAAATTGGCTTAAATTTCTTATCTATCTTTTGGCCAAGTACGGCTCCAACAGCATAATCACTAGCATCACACATTAGTTCAAAAGGCAGATTCCAATCCGGCGAAATTATAATGGGTGCAGAATTTAGTTTTTCTTTAAGTATATTAAATGCCTTTTTGCAATCTTCAGAAAAATCAAACTTTGCATCCTTTAGCAACAATTGGGTCATAGGCCTAGATATTTTTGAAAAATCCTTTATGAATCTACGATAAAATCCAGCGTGCCCTAAAAAACTTCTAACGCCTTTTACGTTAGTGGGGTAAGGTAGTTTGGCAATTACATCAATTTTAGCTTTATCGACTTCTATACCTTTCCCAGAAATTTTGTGTCCTAACACAATTCCCTCTCTAACCATAAAATGACATTTTTCCCAATTAAGAACAAGGTTAGTTTCTTCACACCTAGCAAGCATTTTATCAAGTTTAAAGAGACAATCATTAAATGAGTTACCGAACACCGAAAAGTCGTCCATGAAGACTTCCATAAAGTCTTCTACCATATCATGGAAGATAGCCGTCATACAACGTTGGAAAGTAGCAGGGGCGTTGCATAGTCCGAACGGCATTCTCCTATAGGCGAAGGTTCCATAAGGGCAGGTGAAAGTCGTCTTCTCTTGATCCTCGGGGGCAATGGGTATTTGGAAGAAACCTGAAAAACCATCCAAAAAACAATAATAATTATATCCTGATAGTCTTTCTAACATTTGATCAATAAATGGAAGAGGGAAGTGATCTTTTCGCGTAGCATCATTGAGTTTGCGGTAGTCGATGCAAACTCTCCATCCGGTAACAGTTCTTGAAGGGATTAGCTCATTGTCGTCATTGAGTACTACCGTCATTCCTCCTTTTTTTGGTACAACGTGGATAGGACTGACCTACGAGCTGTCGAAAATTGGGTAGATAAGTCCGGAGTCAAGTAACTTTACGATTTCATTTTTCACCACATCTTGGACTTTTGGGTTCAAACGCCTTTGAGGTTGGATAGTTGGTTTGAATTCATCCTCCATAAGGATTTTATGTGTACAAAATGACGGGCTAATTCCCTTAATATCAGACATACTCCACGCTAATGCTCCTCTTCGTTTATATAGTACCTGCAAAAGAGACTCTTTTTCTTTTGGCGTTAAGTCAGATGCAATAATAACGGGTGAATTAGTATTTCCGTTTAAATAAGCATATTCCAAAGTAGAAGGAAGATCCTTAAGCACAGGTTTAACATTATCAATTTCAGTAGCACTAGCGGAATAAACCTGTTCTTTAATTATATCGCAGCTGTCATCAGATAGATGCGCCGCATCGAGGTTTTCGATGCGCCGTATCGCGTTACATACAGCAGAATCAACAGCTAAATTATAATCAATAGTATTCTCATCAACTTGATCTTCTATAGCAATTGTGTTTTCTAAATTTTTAAGCAGAAAAGAATCAAGCAAATTATTTTTTAACAATCTCTGAGTAAATAGATTAATCGTGTCATCAGAAACATCGATGTTATAGCACTCATCATCATCGGAATTATCTTTACTCATAGATTGTTCCATGTTAAACTCAACCTCATCTTTTCCTATGGTAAGAGTTATTTTTTTATTAAAAACATCAATCATGGCCCTAGCAGTGGCTAAAAATGGTCGTCCTAATATTATAGGAGTTCTAGAATTTTCAGGCATATCAAGGATAACGAAGTCGATAGGTAATTCAAATTTATCAACTTTTATTAATATATTTTCCGCTATTCCTAATGGGTATTGTATGGACCTATCAGCTAGTTCTAAGCACATCCTAGTAGGTTTTGGTTCACCAAGACCTAATTTATCATACATAGAAGAGGGCATAAGACTTATACTAGCTCCTAGGTCGGCTAAGGCATTTTCAATATGCAAATTTTTAATTTGACAAGGAATAGTGAAACTCCCTGGATCTTTTTCTTTAGACGGAAGTTTGTTGAGCAATGCCGATGAGCTTCTTTTCCCCATTGTTATGGTGTAAGCCTCTTCGAGTTTAGACTTGTTTGTAAGCAAGCTTTTCAGATATTTAGCATATTTCGGCATTTGCACTAGGGCTTCCATAAATGGTATGCTTAGCTGCAGCTGCTTGAGATTCTCCAGGAATTTCTTTTGATAGGCATCTTCTTTCTCTTTCCTTACCCTATGTGGGAAAGGTGGTGTTGATCGTTTAGGTTCAACAGAAGGTTCTCTTCTAATTACAGGTTCTGGATCAGTCTCTTTTGGTTGCTCTTGCTCAGGTGATAAAGATTCAGGGGAAATTTCTTTGGTACTGTCATCCTCGGGTGTCTCTCCGATTTGAAAGGTTGACTTTCCGCCTCTGGTTGTAATTCCTTTCAGATCGTGCCTTACCAAAAGAACCTTGTTAAGCACTGTTGACAATTGGTGCACTTCAATTGCCAAACCATTGATCATATTGTTTTGTTCCTTTAGTAACAGCTCATGACTGCCTTTGAATTCAGTAATAAAGTTTCTTGCTTCATGATGTTCTTTTTCATTAGCTTGAGCGATTAGTAGTGCAAACTCTTCCATAGTAAGGTTTCTTTGTGGTCTTCCGAACCAGTATGGGAAAATATCGAACATTGTTCCTGAAAATTAAGAACAAGAAGATTTCAAAGTAAAAGCTTCCTAGTATAAGGGTAAGTCAGAATATTTTCCGTTCGGAAATTAGAAAAATAAATGTTGCTGATATCTGCAGACGATGCGCCGTATCCAAAGAGTTGGATACGCCGTATCTTATAATCGTTAAAATTTAATCAGACTTTATCCAGAAAATAGATACGCCGCTTAGAATTTATGAATGCGCCGTATCGAATTAATTAATCAAAAATCGATATTTATTTAAAATTAAATACGTCGTATTAACGAAAGTTAATGCGCCGTACTTTCGTTACGTTTAAAAATACGAGATTTTTGATTTAGAGGATACGCCGTATCGACAGAGATCGATGCGCCGTATCTGTTTAATAATTCGCAAACTGTTTTTAATTAAAATAATAGATACGCCGTATCTGCAAAAGCAGATGCGTCGTATGGCGTTAACGTTTAGAAAAAATTTTCCTTAAAAACAGATACGCCGTATCTGCTAAAGCAGATGCGTCGTATTACTTTATCGCTTAGAAAAAAATTTCTTATTAAAAACAGATACGCCGTATCTTGGGGAAAAGATGCGTCGTATCGAATTAATTAAACGCGTTGTATTTAAAAAAAATTAAACGCAATATGCCGTATCTGAGAGATCAGATGCGCCGTATCGTTTGATTTAGCACAGTACAACGATAGCAGAACAGAAAAAATACGAAAAATAAAAACAAAAAACACACAACGAAAATAAAACACACAAAAATAAAAGAAAACAATTAACACACAATACAACAAATATGCAAAATAGTACAATGATGCAATTAATCTAATAAAAAGAAAAACCTAATTAAAATACTAATCAAATTAACAGATAATAACAATTCACTCCCCGGCAGCGGCGCCAAAAACTTGATGCGCGTGATGTGTCGTTGCGGTTTAGCAGTTTTAATGCCTACTCAAGTTTTAAATTTATATTTAGCCGACTTATCAATAACACACACACTTAACGAGCAGTGTACCCGGTCAGTATGAATATAATGGTAAGTAGATTGTCGATCACTAAGAGTGGAACGTATTATCTCGTTATTCTAATCAGTATTTTAATATCCTAACGCAAGGGGGTTTCAGCCTGAGAGACTGGCACGATTTGTTTGCAATTTAATAATAAAATAAACCAATAGGCACGAATCAGCAAGTAGCACACACGTACACTGATAAATACTCGAGACAATAAGAGGGCTGTCCTTATGATTAAGTAGATTGTCACTTGTTTTATTGATAGCTTTATATGAAGTGTATGTAGTTAACCCTTTCTCGTTGGTCCTATTCTTATCGGCGAGTAAACCCTTAATGATTACTTATGTCTAAAAGTTATTCCTAAGTGATCAATTTAGTAATAACCGTGGGAGCCACATTATTTTCTGCAGTCAAATGCCCGCAAGCCACTAATAAACACAGAGGTTATCAATGCACTAATAAGTAGTAACCAAAGACATCAACATATAAACTTTAATTGATGGGAAAGCAAGTATTAAAGGGAGTGCAATCTTTCGTTGTCACATTACACAAGCCACCAATCCTGATGAATTAAAGTTTGCTAACACAATAAAACAAAACTACTTAATGAATTAAACACATGCAGCACCTTCTTACAGCTCTTGTATCTTCGTTTGGTGTGTCTTGTGCTGCCTCCTTGACTGAATTCGTCCTAGGGTTCTGCTGCTTCGGTCTTCGAACCTAATTTATGTCTGACCAAAAGCTCTGGAATTCGTCTGGTCTTGGGGTATTTATAGTTTCTGTCTGAGGTGAGATGCGGCGCATCTATTAAGTAGATGCGGCGCATTGACTTAACTTCGCGTGGGGTCCAAGATTATAATATTCAGGAATATTCGTACACCGCCAGTAGATGCGGCGTATCTTTATCTTAGGATGCGGCGCATGTCCTCTTGTATCTTGGATCGTATCTGGTGAGATCTTGATAGTGATACGGCGCATGTGATAAGTAAGATGCGGCGCATCTGGAGCAAATTAGTCTTGATCTTGTCCATTTCAGTAGACTCTTCACTTTATGCATGTTTTGCTCCATAATTAGTCCAAAATCGCCAAGTTTCACCAAATGCTTGTTTTCAACTGAGAATTACAAAAGTAAACGATTAAGTATCAATCCTCATACATAATATAATAAAACAAGTCAAAGTAATAGGATAAATGATAGTAATAAAATGTACTTATTTGAGTTCATCATAGTTCGATCGTCAGCCAACCATCTTCTCTCACATGTGCAACATATGAATTGGAATAGTGTCCCTCCGCTTCCAACATGAATTTAAAGGGTATATGTGTTCCATGATCGGCACCGCTATGTTTGAAGACAAGGTTTAGAGTGTACGCGATCTTTGGTGACAAAAATTTGGTTTTCACTTCTACTTTGAAACCATTGTACATTATGTTGGTTTCTTTGTGTGTTGTTCCCAGATCAGGGTAAAGATAATCAATAATCAAGGTACCGGATATTCACTTGAAATCGTGTAATCACTTTCTAATAGAAACTATTCGACCCTATGCCTGGGTTACACGAATATCTCTATGGGATAAGACCAAGTGATGTTCTTGTTTTAGGCACAAATCAAGAACCAAAACATATTCAAGTGTTTAGGGTTTTCTGTGTATCTTCATGCAGTTATGATACGACCTCTATTTATAATAGAGTTTACTCAAACCCTAGCCCATGGAATTATGTATAATTAACAGCCCATTCATTATACCATAATAGTTTCCATAATAGTAGGAATCAGTGGTTATAGGCTTACCAGCAGGAACAAGCTTACCAGCAGCAGAATCGTTTGCCTAGCAGCACAATAAATTGTACTAGCAGCAGAATCTAATGCCTAGCAACTCAGCAGCAGTATTATTGTACTAGCAGCAGTATCAATAACACTAGCAGCAGAATGTTCTGCTTCAGCAGCACAATGAGTAATACTAGCAGCAGTATAAACTGCATCAGCAGTATTATCATTGTTGATACAAAAGTTGGGCTTTCCTTGTGAGGGCTTCTATTCTCGTACCAATTCGATCTTAATGCTTGGTGGGACCTGCGCACTAAGAAAAAGAACAAACACCGTTAGGCTTATCGAGGGATTGTCTCCCCCGATTATCCTCCGGCGTGAGAGTAAGTAATCGTAATTTAGGGTTTAGCGGAGAGTTAAGGTTTTTAGGAGATCGTACCTTTTACCGAGGGCTTGGGTGCCCTTTATATACACATGGAACCCTAGTAGGTTTCGTGTCCCCTACTCCTCGGCGTGTTAGCCGACATCGGATATATAGTATATATCCCCTTTATTTAGGAGATACTCGATATTCTATCCGGAAATAAGTTTGGGCTTGGACCTTGTGGGCCCAAGCCGTATAACTGGTAGTCCAGTTAGCGCCATAGCGCCCCACGCGTAGTGGGCTCAAATATTAGTATTGTTTACTAATCGGGTCCATGACCCGGGTATAGACTATACGTCATCATGTCCCCCCAGTCTAGTGTGCGCAGGGTAAAACCTGCGGATGCTAGACTAAAGTCGTGTCGAAATTATTCCCGACGCGTACGCGGGAAGATTTCAAAAAATGTACCGCCAAAAACGCACGTGTAATGTATCTAGTCCAAAAAAGTGCAATTCGGGTACCTTGGGAAGTGGAGAGGTTGCCCACTTGTCTTGTACCGTCATATATCCTATCCACACGATTTGAGATAGTGGGATACACGTGTCAATCATCTGTGGTGGATGGGGAAACTATATAAACTGCCGCCTCCATTCACTGTGTTATCTACAGTTAAAAAATCACAATTCCACCATTTTTACATCTTCAAATCCGCTTTCGAAAACGATAATTCAAAGGTAATAGCGCGTGCGCACATATTCTGAATCACAAAATGGTGGCGCAACTTCATGATTTTCATTCTAACGTAACCGAGGATGAACTGATTCAGTTCACCTCGGATTACTTTATCCCTATGGGCCTGCGCCCAGAGGTACCAGGGCCGAATGACACCATCGCGAATTTCCCCGATGGGAAGGTGGGGCTATATACTCGCTTTTTCGAGTGGGCGAATCAGCGCGTACCCATTTTCGTGCTCTTGAGTGATATACTCAATTATTACGAGCTCCACATCTCCCAATTGCACTGTATTGGTGCTGGGAAGATCGCCAATTTTGAGGTGAACTGTCGCTTGTTAGCGATTCACCCGACCCTTCAATTATTCCGCGCGTTTTATCACTTGACGTGGTCAAATGGGTGGGTTACCTTCGCCAAACGCGTAGGAAAGTTACAATGTTATGTGAATAAGGTAGATAAGCTCAAGGATTGGAGGGAAAAATTCTTTTGGGTTGATGACGCCGTCTTCCCCTCCAATTTTCAATTCTACACCCGTGCCACTCTGCCCAAGGATGAGCGCCCCCCTGAGACGTGGTATAACGTGGATCATGCGGCGATAATAGATGAGAACCGCCTTCCGATAAAACCATATCCGGAAGCGTTCCTGGTGCACATGGGCATCAGTCGCAACTATTTTGAGCATGAGACAGAAGTTCCTACATTCTTGAATGCGGATGGCACGGGTGGGTGCTCCTTCTGTCGCCTTACTGTCGTTATTAGTGTAAGCGTTTCTTCGTCTTCCATACTTTATGTAACTTGCTTCTTTTTGTCTATTTTATGCGCAGAGATGGATCTTTTTTCGGTTGTGCGCCTGGAGAATCCGCGTTCCGTGGCGGTGGGAGTGCGTCCTCTGGGAGAGGGTGAGCAGACTATTCTGCAGGCGAAGGCAGGGCGCGTCGTGGATTTGGTTATCCCAGATCTTGAAGGCTCCCCTAATGTGGTGGTAGCCGAGCCGTTACAGGAGGTGGCTCCTCCTGTGCAGCAGGGTCCTGACACTGCGCAGACTCCTCCCCCCAAGATGCTGATCCATTTAGAGGAGACCGATAGTGACATGGAGGAGAGATCCCCACTGACGCGCAAGAGAGCGCTTAGTGGTGATGGTGAAGGTCCTTCCAAGAGGCCGCGAACTGAGGCTGGGGGAAGCTTGTCTTTTACTGAGGTGCAGATGAAGTAAGTACCTTAGTTATTAGTTATAAACTTTTGTCAAGTTATATTTTGTTCTGACTTTGTTCCTTCGTGTCTTCAGTGTGGATGCTGAGAAGTCTGGTGGAGGTACGTCCACGGCTGAGATGGAGAAGGACGTGTCCTCGTCTCCTCCTCCCATGTAAGTATTTTTTAGCAATCCCTTAGGATTTTGCGTATACTTGACTGTTATTCGTGTGCTAACCTTGCTTCTTGATCCTTTGTGCAGTGAACAGCCTGTGGAGGACGCTGGTGTTGTAGATGGAAGTGCGCCTCCCAAGGCGACTTCCTCTTTGGATAAGGCGCCTTCTCCCAGGGATATTGGAGAGGAATTGAGTCCGTTTGACTCTGCGATGGAGGAGCTGGCCTCCATCGCCGTACGCCAGTCTGAGCTGGTGGCGCAAGCTAGGATGCACCAGTCTGGGGAAGTTTCTCGACTGCAGGCGCAATTAGCGTCTTTGCAGGCTGAGTTAGCAAGCTCTAAAGCTGAGCAGCTGAGCTCCAAGGCTAAACTGGAGCGCGCAGAGGCGTCTGCGCGAAAGATGGGTGAGGAGAAGGTCATGGTGATGGCTGAGTTGGAGCGGGAGCATGCTCATGCGGACCGTCAGAAGCGTAACTCCTTATGGGCGCTGAAGTACTTGGAACAGAATAGGAGCAAGCACTTTGCCAATATTGAGGAGTTTCGCAGCCGCGTGGAGCTTGCGCTGAAGACGCAAGAGGAGAAGCTCCGCAAGCTCAGCATCGAATATGATGAGGAGCTATACCCCCATCTGGTTCAGTCCGTGGCTGAGCGCAGGTACATGCCGCTTTACTTCTTTATAACATGTATATATTGAGACCCTCTTTCCTATTAACACTTATGTTATTTTGTAGGTGGTTGATCAGTCATGGTCTTCGCTTGGCCGCCATGTGTACGCTGGAGCATCCTGAGGTCACCACATCCTTTGGAAAGGTTGTGGAGTGCGCTATTGCGCACGGTGAGACCTCGGCCGCAGACAAGCTTGCTGAGGCCAAGTTGCTGACCGTGCCGCTTGCCGAGGTGCCTGGGTATAAGGCGGATGCCCGTGCTGAGCTTGTTGCTGCCATGGAAGAGCTAAAGAAGCTTGAGCTTCCGCATATCGCTAGCTTGGAGCGTGATCAAGATCAGCCTATCAGCGTGATCATGGCGGGGCTCACTCTTCCCAGGCATCTGCAGGATGATGCAGATCAGCAGGTGGACTTCTACTTGAAGCCTGATGTAGCGCAGTTGAAGGTACCCATTTTTGCTCAGCCTCGTGACATTCTGAATCCTTTCCGTATTGAGAAAGAGATTTCTTTGCAAAGATCGCTAAATGCGCATGTTTCCAGGGTCGCACGAAAGAAAGGCGAGAAAGGAAAGGCCATTCTGTGCGGCATAGGCGCTGCGCATCAGCCTAGATCCGATGGTGTGCCTGTCTGCGTGGCCACTGTTTCCCTTAATGATGCAGAGTTGTTGAAGCGACTCGAGGATGCGAAGGAAACGGCTTTGAGTGGGGGCTCCAGCCAGCTAAGGCGTACATATAGTATTTAGCTTTTTGTATACAAGTCTTTTTGTAGAAACGTATTCTATAAATAAAAAATTGCTTTTGTACTTAGTGTTTTTACAACTTCCAAATACTTATGCTTTTGAACTTGTAGTTCTTATGTATCCTTGCGTGAAGATATCGTTAATTATCTAAGCGTACTTAGAAAAGAAGAATCATTATGTATGAATTTCCTTAAATAAGGACCGTAGTCGTGTTTTGAATTATTCCAACTTAATGTAAAGAAGGGAATCATAGTCATCTATGTATTTTTATAAGTTTACTTGTCGTATTATACTTTAAGGATTCAAGAGTCTTGATTTCCTGAGTTGTTAAACGCGCACAGTGTGCCCTAGTGCGCATCCATCGTGGGTTGCGTAAGGAACTTGCGCCAACGTCTTGAGCGCAAGGTGTTTAACAAGGATTCATGATCCAAAGTTGATGGGTTTGCAACCCTCTTACTCAACGAGTTGTTTATTAGGTTTACTCATCCTTTCTGCCATCGTGGGTCTTAGTGTGTGCATGCACGCCATGTAGGCAGAATGATAACAATATTGAAACATGATAATTAAAGATGCAAACAATAAGGTTAAATGTGTTATGGAGTTAGCTAGAAACCATAACGTTTTATTAATACTTGCAAGTTTTTAAAAGAGAATGCTTATCTAGATAATACTTAAAAAATAAAATTACATGGATCTTTATTGGGGGCACTTTCTAAAGTGCGTGAGTGTCCATGTTGGGCCGTAGCCTGTTTTAAAGATAGCACCGCTTGAGGTTGCGGACGTTCCACGTTCGCTGTAGTGCATGGCCGTCCTTGTCGCGTAGCTTGTATGCTCCATTGCCAAGTGCTTCTATGACCTCGTAAGGTCCTTCCCACTTTGGTCCTAGCTTACCAGTGTCTTCTGCGCGGCTTGAGTCGTTTTCGCGGTATACGAAGTCACCTGGTCTGAATGACGTGCTACGTACTTTGGCATCATAGTATCCTTTCATTCTTGACTTGGCTTTCTCTTCGCGTATCGCTGCGCGTTCACGTCGCTCTTCCAATAGATCTAAGTCTATGCGCCGCTCATCATCATTGGTTGCCGCATTAACTTCCGCAGTACGGATGGTTGGCATTCCAATTTCAGCTGGTATTACAGCTTCTGTCCCATAGACCAAAGAGAAGGGGGTGTCCCCGTTGCTAACCTTGATGGTTGTTCGGTGCGCCCAGAGAACATGTGATAGTTCTTCTACCCATCTTCCTTTGTGTCTGTCCAGGCGCGCTTTGATTCCTTCGCCTAGGCTTCTATTTGCGCGTTCAACCAGACCATTGGTCTGTGGATGAGTTACTGACGCGAAGTGTTGTGTGATGTTCAGCTGTTCGCACCAATCTTTGAACGGGTTATCACGGAATTGTTTTCCGTTATCTGAGATAATTTCACCAGGTAATCCAAAGCGACATACTATGTTGTCCCATACGAATCGTTTTATCTGGTTACCTGTTATGGTCGCTACTGCCTTTGCTTCGATCCACTTGGTAAAGTAGTCTATTGCCACAATAAGGAATTTCAATCCACCTGCGGCAATAGGGAAAGGTCCAGCGATGTCGATACCCCATTTGTGGAATGGCCATGGCGATGTAATAGGTGTTAGTTCATGCTGTGGTCGGCGCGGAATGGGTCTGTGAACTTGGCAATCACTGCACCTCCGTACCAAGTCTCGTGCGTCACGGTGCATAGTTGGCCAATAGTATCCAGACCTTAGTGCGCGCGCTACAATGGACCGTGGTCCTGAGTACATGCTGCATGAGCCTGCGTGGATTTCTCGAAGTACATAGTCTGCCTGGAGAGGTCCAACGCACCTAAGCCATGGTTGTAGGAATGAGCGTCTATATAAGACGTTATCTCTAAGCTCGAATCGCTGCGCTGTGTGCCGGATTCTTCGAGCTTCCTTCTGTTCTTGGGGGAGTATGCCTTTGCTAATGAAGTCAATGATTGGTGTCATCCACGTAGGGCCTTCTTCTTCTATCACCGTGGATATTTCCATTTCTTCGATTGACTTATTTTTCAAGGTTTCCACCAATACTTGTTTCGATAAATGTGCGAAACTCGTGGATGCAATCTTGCTTAGCGCATCTGCTTTCCTGTTTTCACCCCTGGGAACCTGCTTGATGGTAAACCTATCGAAGTTCTGGATCAGAGATTTGGTTTTTTCGAGGTATTGGATCATGTGTTCCTCCTTTGCTACATACTCGCCTAACACGTGGTTAGCAACTAGCCGTGAATCGACGTTTGCTTCTAGGTTGCGTGCACCCATTTGAATTGCGATGCGTAACCCAGCTAGGAGTGCTTCGTATTCTGCCTCGTTGTTCGTGGCTGTGAATTCAAAGCGCAGGGAATATGTGAATTCAGCTCCTTCTGGGTTAGTGAGAATGAGACCACCTCCTGATCCATCTACGCATGACGATCCATCAGTAAATAGAATCCATGGTTCTTGAAGTTCCTCCTTGCTTGTCGCAAGTGTAGCGTCAGTATCTGGCTTCTCAATGATGAAGTCGGCCAAGATCTGCCCTTTGATTGCAGTGCGCGGTCTGTACGATATGTTATGCTCACCCAGTAATACACTCCATTTTTGTAGGCGTCCCGATGCGTCGGGTCTCGAGATTACTTGTTTGATGGGTTGGTCTGTGATAACAGCTATTGGGTGCGCCTGGAAATACCTGCGCAGTCTTTTCGCTGCAAACACTAGGGCTAGGACCAACTTTTCCATTGCGGTGTAGTTAATCTCCGTCTTCTTGAGTGCCTTACTAACAAAATAAATGGGTGTCTGGACGGAATTCCTGTCTGTCAGTAGGACTGCGCTGACTGCTCCCTGGGTCGCAGATAGGTACATGATCAGCTCTTCCCCTGGTCGGGGCGCGACAAGCTTTGGGAGCGCTGCTATGTGTTGTTTGAGCTGTTGGAAGGCTTCTTCTGCTTCTGCGGTCCACCTGAAGTATCCCTTTTTTGTGCACTTCTTGAGTGTCTTGAATAAGGGAAGTGACTTGTCCGCTGATTTAGATAAGAATCGGTTCAGTCCGGCTAGTTTACCGTTGAGTGACTGAACCTCCTTCAGTGTGCGCGGTGAGGGGAGGTCAATGACTGCTTGGGTCTTCTCTGGGCAAGGCTTGATCCCGTCGGGTTCTATCAAATACCCGAGAAACATGCCTTCAGTTGCGCCAAATGTACACTTCTTGGGGTTCAATTTCATGTTGATTCTCCTCAGTGTTTTGAACGTTTCCTCCATGTCGCGCACTAGTTCTTCCTCTGTATGGCTCTTGATGACGAGATCATCAACGTACACTTCCAAGTTGCGGCCTACTTGTTTCTCGAACGCAGTGTCTACCAATCGTTGGTATGTTGCTCCTGCGTTCTTTAGGCCGAAGGGCATCTTTGTATAGCAGTAGACCCCTTGACTTGTGTGGAAGGCCGTTTTTTCTTCGTCTTCCTCCGCCATTTGGATTTGGTGGTATCCCTTGTATGCGTCCAGGAAGCATTTGAAGGGATATCCACACAGAGACTCGATCTTCCAGTCTATCTCCGGTAGCGGGTAGCAGTCCTGTGGACATGCTTTATTGAGGTCTGTGAAGTCTACGCACATTCTCCAACTGCCATCGCTCTTCTTTACCATTACTGGGTTAGAGAGCCAGTCATGGTAGTACACTTCCCGCATGATGCCTGCATCGACTAGTTTGTGTACTTCTTCCAGGATGGCTTTTGCGCGGTCTGGGGCTTGTCCGCGCTTTTTCTGTCGTATTGGAGGATATCCTTGTCGGATTTGGGGCTTGTGTTCCATGATGGAACGTGGCACTCCTGTCATATGCTTTGGCTCCCATGCAAAAATATCTAGGTTATTTTGCAAGAGTGCGCATATAGCTGATTTGCCTTTATCAGACAGAGACCCGCCAATAGATACTTGTTGATCCAGGTAGTCAGGGTGGATGGCGACCTTTAGGTTTGGGACTTTGATTGCGCGCTGTTCTGGAGCATCGCCTACGTCGTTTGTCACTGCGTTGCATTCTTTTGGTGGTATGGTGGTATTGTAAAGAGTGACAATACCTCCTTCCACTGGGAACTTTAGCATCCCGTGCGCTGTGGATGGCACGGCGCGGATAGATGATATTCCAGGTCTCCCGATGATGCCATTGTACGGAGAGGGGGATCTGATTACCATGAAGTTCATCCAGGTGACTGTAGAGTGTGGTTTGTCACCAACTTCTACAAATAGACGTAATTGCCCCATGGGCCATATCTTCTCCCCTGTGAAGCCAGTGAGCGACGTTGTGGCTGGGATCAACTGACTCTGTATCTCAGGTCGCAGCTTCTTGAAACAGTGTTCATATATAATATCGGCGGATGCACCTCCATCTATATACATGCGACGGATGTCGTGACCCCCCGTATGTATTTCAATGGTAAGTGGATCTACTACTGCGTTGTTCGCAGTCAGGGAGGGGAAAGAAATTTCGTTTTCTTTAGAAAACCGTTGGCTGACTTTTTGTCTCGTCGCGCGCTGCCATGGCTGTATCATGTAGATGATATCTGCCTTTTCTTTTGATGTCTCTTTCTTGGCCCCTGGTTTTGGTTTGTCTTTCCCTTCTCTGATATTTTTTACTAGTTGGTCCATCTTTCCTTCCTTTACCAATTTGTCAATCAATTGGCGCAGTTGGACACACTCATTGGTTGTGTGGCCTTTCTGTCCATGGTATTCACCATAACCATTCCCTGTGCGCCGATCCTCTGGGGTGCGCATTGGTGGTGGTTTCGGGAAGTTCGCCCCTTCCGTCGCGAATATTTCCTTTGGAGTCTTTGTTAATGGGGTATACTTGTCGTTTCCCCTTCCACTGCTTTGATTGCGATGACTCCTATTATGATTGCCGCTCTGGTCATTGGATTGTCTCCTTGACTCTTCTTGTGGCCTATAGTTCGAATAGCCTTTCTTGCTATCCGCAGCGGCTTCTTCTCCTTGGACGAAAGACCTCGTGCGCTTCATGAGCTCATCGAAAGTTAAGGGAACCTTATCGTTTAACTTTTTTTATCAAATCTGGGTTATTGATCGCATTCATAAAACCCGATATTTTTAATATCTCTGGGCACGCCTTGCATTTCATGCATTCATCCTTAAAGCGTTCCATGAAAACGCTTGTGGATTCACCTTGTCGCTGTTTAACCCTAGCGAGTTCGACAGGGTTTTTGGCGCACTTCTTTCTTTGAGTAAAGTTTAGGCGAAATGCCCTTCGCAACTCTTCAAACCCACCGATGCTTCTACGTGGAAGCCTGCTAAACCAGTTGCGCGCATTCCCTACTAATGTAGAGTTGAACATATGGCACCACACAGGTTGTGGCCAATTTTCGATAGTGGCTGCTGATTCGAAAATTTTTAGGTGATCATCAGGATCACCTGTCCCATCATATGTTTTGACGTTAGCAGGCATGCGCCTTTTCTTATTCTCCGAAAAGTCGCTGATGCGCCTAGTGAACGCATCAACCTTTTGGCGACGCCAGGGAAGAGACATGTCTTCGTCTTCCTGGTCGCGGTATTTTCCTCTTGATTTCCAGTGTCCAGTCTCGCTGTCCGAGGAATCTCTTGAAGATGAGCGGACTCTTTTGTGACGCTTGCGTCGACTATCATCAGAGTCTGAGCTTGCTCCTCTGTGGCGCTTGCGCCGACTATCCTCAGAGTCAGAGCTTGAGGGGCTTTCACTTGGGGAGCATCGTCGCCCAAGCCTATCTTGGATCTTGCGCCTGCCAAGCCTAGCGTGGACATTGGCGCGCCGTTCACTCTCTTCAGGTTCCTCCAGATGTTAAGGATCGGCTGCTTCATCTTCCATAATCCTCCTTCCAATCCTGGCAAACACTGGTTGTTTGCGGCTATCCTTCTCGCGTCTTTCCTTTCGGTAGCGCGTTGGGGACGCCTCATGCTCCGGGTCGAAGTTGAGTTTGCCGTGCAGACTTTGGCTTGACCTCTTCTTTGCCTCCTCTCGCATGAGCGCAGTCAAGGCTTCATAGTTTTGGGATACAAAGTCGCTTGGCGCTAATTCGGAAGTGACTCCTTCAAGCGCGAAGGAGTCCGTTTCCAAGGCGGGATCCTTGTTTCGGATAGGCGCATTGGGAGGTTCAGTGAAGTTCACCTCTGGCATGGCAAGAGGAGTGCGCTCCAGGTCTACCGCGCTAGTACTTGTTGTAATAGCGGGGGTAGTTTTGGTAAGTGATTCCACCGCAGGAAAGACCAGATCTGAATACGCTCCTAGGCTTCTAGGCGTGCTGGTTGTCCCAGGGGCCTGCTTAGGGGGCGCATCTGTTTGGTGCTTCTTCCCTTGTGAATCATCCTGCGCTTTCTTCCCATGCGGACTCTTGTGACTTCCGTGTTTCGTCATTCTAGTTCTTGGTAAAACTCTTAGTGTAGGGTCCCACGGATGGCGCCACTTGTTGATACAAAAGTTGGGCTTTCCTTGTGAGGGCTTCTATTCTCGTACCAATTCGATCTTAATGCTTGGTGGGACCTGCGCACTAAGAAAAAGAACAAACACCGTTAGGCTTATCGAGGGATTGTCTCCCCCGATTATCCTCCGGCGTGAGAGTAAGTAATCGTAATTTAGGGTTTAGCGGAGAGTTAAGGTTTTTAGGAGATCGTACCTTTTACCGAGGGCTTGGGTGCCCTTTATATACACATGGAACCCTAGTAGGTTTCGTGTCCCCTACTCCTCGGCGTGTTAGCCGACATCGGATATATAGTATATATCCCCTTTATTTAGGAGATACTCGATATCCTATCCGGAAATAAGTTTGGGCTTGGACCTTGTGGGCCCAAGCCGTATAACTGGTAGTCCAGTTAGCGCCATAGCGCCCCACGCGTAGTGGGCTCAAATATTAGTATTGTTTACTAATCGGGTCCATGACCCGGGTATAGACTATACGTCATCAATCATGTATGCTAGCAGCAGAACAACAAACCACTTAATTGAGTCAGGGTAAACATTGACCTGATGGGTGTACACTCCGTACCTCCAAGCCCATTACCAGGTGTGAAATAATCCCTCAAGTGCACTAAATTTTCCAACAATCCTCCCCAAATTTAGTTCACTTACTTTGCATGAAAAATAAACATAAAACAAACAAGTGCATAAATGAAAATATCTTGAAGATTGAATTCTCATCTTAGTACATTATACGTTCAAATATTCGAGAATCAGGGTGTTCTAAGAATTGAACCCTTCGACCCATTTGAATACCTGAAGATAAAATACACACAAGTTTTCAAACACTTAAATACTCCTGACACTATACAAGCCATGTGTCCATATCCAATTCATAAATGTTGTAAAAGCTAAAAGTCCAAAGCTTCCTGAAGCGGCAAAACTTCAACATTTACATAGGTGGTTCATCTTTATTCATGCTCCTGCTAAGCACTTTTTCAAAGAAAATTAACCATTGAGAAGTAAAGACTTCATCCTCCATTTCAGCAGGTTCTGAGCACAACCTTGGGATGTAATATAAAACATGTGCTCCAGTCCACTAAATGTTTAGCTTTCCACATTGAACTCAACTCGAAAGTTTCCTCAGGAGGGAGTTGGGTGTCTTAGCATTCAGTGACTAAGTTGGACTTAAACCCATCCCTTTTGCAGACTTTAAAACCAAGTCTCTAGCCAAACCCTTCGTCAAGTGATCAGCTAAGTTATGTTGAGATCTAACAAACTCTATAGATACCACCCCATTCATGATAAGCTCATGAATCATGCTATGCCTGACACCTAAGTGTCTAGACTTCCCATTGTACATTTGGCTATAAGCCTTTGCCAATATAGCAGCACTATCACAACGGATAGAACTGGTGCTATAGGTTTAGGCCACAATGGAATCTCAAGAAGCAAGTTTTTCAACCATTCAGCTTCTTTACCAGCAGCAGCTAAGGCCACAAATTCAGATTCCATGGTTGAACTGGTGATGCATGTTTGCTTCTTGGATGCCCAAGAAATTGCACCTCCACCAAGTAGGAATACCCAGCCACTAGTAGACGAATTATCTTCAGTGTTACTGATCCAACTTGCACCAGTGTATCCTTCTAACACTGAAGGATAACCAGTATATGAGAGACTATAATCCATAGCTCTCTTCAAATACTTCAGTACCCTCTGAATTGCTTGCCAATGATGAGCACTAGGATTACTAGTATACCTGCTCAATTTTCCCACAACAAATGCAATATCAGGCCTAGTACAAGTCATGTCATACATTAAGCAGCCAATCACCCTAGAATACTCAAGTTGAGATACAGCCTTACCAGTATTAGGCAAGAGCTTCTCACTTGTATCCATAGGAGTACTCACTGGAGTACAATCAAAGTAATTAAATTTCCTCAACACCTTCTCAATGTAATGAGACTGAGAGATAGAAATTTTGTTACTTTCATGTTTAATCCTTATACCAAGGATAACATCAGCCTCCCCCATATCCTTCATGGAGAACCTTGATGACAAAAATTCTTTTGTTAGGTCAACTTGATTTTGGTCAGTGCCAAAGATCAACATGTCATCGACATATAGACAAATGATGACTCCTTTACCAGATTCATCAAATTTGCTATATACACATTTTTCAGACTGATTAAGTGAATAACCAATAGACAAAACCACTTCATCAAATTTTTGATGCCATTGCTTAGGTGCTTGTTTTAGACCATATAAAGACTTAATCAGTTTGCACACCTTGTTTTCATTGCCAGGCATGATGAAGCCTTGAGGTTGGTTCATGTAAACCTCCTCATCCAATTCACCATTCAAGAATGTTGTCTTCACATCCATCTGATGTATAATCAGATTGTGAATAGATGCCAAGGTAATCAGCAATCTTATGGTACTGATACGAGCCACAGGGGCATAAGTATCAAAATAGTCTATCCCTGACTTTTGTTTAAAGCCTTGAATGACTAGTCTAGCCTTGAACTTTTCAATAGTTCCATATACCATCATTTTCTTTTTGAAAATCCATTTGCAGCCTAGAGGCTTGCAACCAGGTGGTAGATCAGCCAACACCCAAGTGTTGTTGCCCATGATGGAGTCCATTTCATCATTTATTGCTTCTTTCTAGAAAGCAACATCCTGGGACTTCATTGCTTCATCAAATGTTTTGGGATCATCCTCAACATTAAAACAATAGGAGTGTTGGTCAGAGACCTCATCCCTTGTTCCTTCAATTAAGTACAATTGAAACTCAGGTCCAAATGTCTTTGGAGTCCTGACCCTTGTGCTCCTTCTGAGCTCAGGTTCAGGTTGTTGAACCACAACCTCATCAGGGATCTCATCAGAGATTTCTGATACACCACCATCATTAGTTCCATTAGGAATCCTCTGACTTGGTCTAGGGACTGATGAGAATCTATTCTCATCAAAGATTGCATCCCTCGATTCAATTATTGAGTTAATTGAAACAGATTCATTAGGTTCAATAACATAGAACCTATGTTGGGAATTAAACTTAAGCAGTTAGTACGGTTGAAGTGATACAAGAACAGTTAGGACTGCTGATACAAGAACAGTTAGGACTGCTGAAGGAAGAACAGTTAGGACTGCTTAAGAGATCAAGGTGAAACCGTGTGAAGATATATATAGAAAAGATATGGTATATATCTTATTTGTATAGAATGATTCGGTTAGATGTTTAACTTGTATAGGACTCTTTACATTATAAAAAGAGATACTTAGATTAGGGTTTAGATAGATCGAATACACCAAATACCTAATATCCTTCATACGAAGTATCAAGTGTTCTTCACGTTCATATTGTAATCGTTTGATATATTGAAGTGATAGTTTGGTTGATATTGTTTGTTCTTATTGTTTTACTTAATCAATCATCAAACACAAAATCATATTCTTCTAAGTACTTGGTAGTAAATTTCGCGTGCTATCAAGTATATACTCAAAGTATCCCCAACACAACGTGTGTGTTTAGATCCGGTCAAGTGGTATCAGAGACAGGTTTATGATACTTTGAGTTTATAAGAACCAGAAGTATTTACTCACTAGCAACCAAGAGATGGACATGGAGACACCTCAAACCTCAATCCTTGCTAAACTCCCCATGCTGAAACAGAATGAATACGATTTATGGCGGCTCAGAATAGAGCAATATTTCATGGTGCAAGACTATGCATTATGGGATATTATTATTTTTGGTGATTCCTTCAAACCAGTTGTTGTTGAAGAAACACGTGCTGATGGTTCCAAGGTCACAAAGCTTAACACTGAGCCAGTTACAAACGAGGAGAGAATAAAAAAGAAGAATGATCAGAAGGCTAGGAATTTGTTACTAATGGCAATTCCTAATGATCAAGTGCTGAACTGTAGCCATTACGAATCGGCTAAAACTCTTTTTGAAGCAGTGGTGGAAAGATTTGGTGGCAATGAAGCTACCAAGAAGGCACAGAAAACCCTACTCAAGCAAAGTTATGAGAACTTCACTGCATCAAGCAATGAAACTTTGGATCATATCTTTAATAGGCTTCAAAAGATCATCAATCAACTTACTGTGTTGAAGATTGTGATACCTCAAGAAGACCTCAACATGAAGTTTCTAAATAGTTTACCTGCTGAATGGAACACTTATGTTGTGGTTTGGAGCAATAAACCAGAGCTGGAGAATATGACCATGAATGAGCTTTACAATAATCTTAAGATTGTTGAGCAAAAGGTCAAGAAGAGTAGTAGCACCAGTTCCTGTTCAGGGAATATGGCTTTTGTATCTTCTTCAAACAGTTCGAATCATGAAGATGAAGAAGCAGTTGGTACTGCTATACCAACAGTTAGCACTGCTAGTGTAAAAACTAGTACTGCTGGCTTGACTGAAGAGACCATATATGCATTTGTGTCAGAACAGTCTGGTGGGTCAAAGATCTTTAATGAAGATCTTCTTCAAATTGCTGAAGATGATTTGGAAGCTATGGAATTAAAGTGGCAGTTGGCTTTGATAAGCATCAGGGCTAAAAAGTATTACCAAAGGACTGGGAATAAGATTGCCTTCAATGGAAGAGATGTTGCTGGGTATGATAAGTCTAAGGTAGAATGCTTTAATTGTCACAAGATGGGGCACTTTTCCAGGGAATGTAGAGGTCCAAGACAACAAAGCAACCAGGGTCAAGGGTTTAAGAATCAGCAAGGGTCAAGGAGAACTGTTAATGTTGAAGAGCCTTCTTCCAAGGCTATGGTAGCTGTAGATGGAGCTGGATTTGATTGGAGCTTCATGGAGGAAGAAGAGGAACCAGCTAACTTGGGTTTGATGGCTTTCTCAGACACTGAGGTATATAAACCTGAAAAATGTTCAAACTTTTGTCATGCTTTAAAAGATTATGAAAATGTTAAGAAACAGTATGATGATCTTAGAGTTGAATTTAATCAAATAAGTTTTAGTCTGTCAAATCATAAAAGAGGATTAGCTATTTTGGAAGAACAAATTGTGTTTTATAAACAGAATGAGTCAAACTTTACTGATGAGATAGGTCTTTTAAAGAGGGAATTGCAAATAAAAGATAATATAATGAGTGGACTTGTATATGAACTAGAGAAGCTTAAAAAGGAAAAAGAAAACATCCAGTTAAGTGTAGATACTCTTGAATATACTTCAAATGGAGTTAAGAAGATCGTAGAGAGTCAAATACTTAACAAAGCTAAATCTGGTTTAGGTTATAAGTCAGTTGCACCCCCTCTTAGAGGAATGTTTGCTCCACCAGGAATTAATTTAGCTCATACAGGTTTAGAAGAGTTTAAGGATATGGAATTTCCTGGATATGGTGTTAAGATTAGTGAGAATCCTGTTAAATTTGTTAAGGCAGAAGATTCTTTTGTGAGTGCTAGTGATAAATCTCTTTCTGAGGAAAAGATGTCCTCTGATAGGAACTCAGATGCACCAACTATTGAGGAGTGGACATCTGATGATGAGAATGTAGAGGTTAAGGATAAACCTACTGTTGTTAAGGTAGAAGTTAAACATGCTCCTAAAGTGGTTAAGAATGAAAACATAAAACCAGTTAGGAAAAATGTTAGATATGCTGAGATGTATAGGACTAAGAACAGATCATCAAGTTCTGAGAGTAGTTATAGAAACGGGAATCACTCAAAATCTAAGAAAATGGATGATAAGTTTGCTATGATTAGAAAAGTATGTTTTGTTTGTGGAAGTTTTGAGCATATGGCTGCTTGTTGTGATTCTAACCCATGGAAAAAGATGGTTACTGGGAATGCAAGGGTGAACAGGAATAACAATGCTAGGGTATTTCAAAATAGTCAAACTAGATTGATAATCCCTAATGCAAATCATAAGTTGTCACCTAAAGCTGTTATGTTAAAGACTGGCATCAAAACAGTTTCAACTGCTAGTCAAAATAAGTGGTTTAATAACAAGCAAACTGTTTCTAGTGCAAAACAATTTTCAAATCATGCACAAACAGTTAAAAGGCATTTTTATCAGAAAACTGCAATGACTAATCAGAAGTGGGTGCCTAAGATTAAACAAGCAGTTCCAACTGCTAGACCAGCAAATACTACTGCTAGGCACTTAAATGCTAAGGGAAAATGGGGCAATGCTGTCAAGGCCTCAGCACATTGGGTTAAACATTCTACCAAACCCAATGGTGCATCAAAGACGTCAAACAAATTTTCTCATCTTGATGCACAAGGCAGATCCAAACCAGTGATGGTTTGGATCCTTAAAAGAAACTAACACCTTTATTTTGTGTGCAGGAACATCCCTCAAATGGCAAAGAAGATAGAGGATTTTCAGACAGTGGATGTTCAAGGCACATGACCGGCAACAAGTCATATCTTTCAGACTTTATTGCTCTGGATGGAGGACCAGTTGTCTTTGGTGGTGGTGTTGGAGGAAGAATTACTGGTAAAGGGGTAATTAAAACTGGTAACCTTGATTTTGAGAATGTGTATTATGTACCAGAACTTAAGTACAATATTTTCAGTGTATTACAAATTTGTGATAAACAGAACAAAGTTTTATTTACTGATACTGATTGTCTTATACTTTCCCCTGATTTCAAGCTACCTGATGAAAGTCAAGTATTGCTTAAAATCCCTAGAAAGGATAATACATACAGTGTTGAGATGAATAAACTAGTTCCTAAGGTTGGACTTACTTGTCTAGTTGCAAAAGCCACATTGGAAGAATCAATGTTGTGGCACAGGAGGCTTGGTCATGTTAATTTTAAAACCATTAACAATATTGCTAAACATGGATTGGTAAGAGGTTTACCAAACAAAACTTTTCTCAATGACCAAACTTGTGTTTCTTGCCTTAAGGGTAAGCAACACAGAGCCTCATGTAAGCCAAAGACCCAGAACTCTATTTCTCAAGCTTTATATATGTTGCATATGGACTTGTTTGGTCCTACTTCTGTGAATAGCTTGAACTTTAAGAGATACTGCCTTGTTGTCACTGATGATTATAGTAGGTTTTCTTTGGTATTCTTTATGAAAACTAAGGATGAGCCAAGTGAAATACTTAAGACCCTTATTGTTGAAGTAGAAAACCTAGTTGATAAGAAGGTTAAAATAATCAGATGTGACAATGGGACTGAATTTAAGAATAGAGTGATGGATGACTTTTGCAGAGAAAAAGGTATTAAGAGGGAGTTTAGTGTAGCTAGAACCCCACAGCAAAATGGTGTAGCTGAGAGAAAGAATAGGACTCTTATAGAGGCTGCTAGGACAATGTTAGCTGACTCTAAGCTACCAGTTTCATTTTGGGCTGAAGCAGTTAGCACTGCTTGCTATGTACTGAATAGGGTTTTAGTTGTGCAACCTCACAATAAGACTGCTTATGAGCTTCTTAGAGGTAGAACCCCTGCTTTAAGCTTCATGAGACCTTTTGGTTGTCATGTTATTATCCTTAATACCAAAGACCAACTAGGAAAGTTTGATGGGAAATCTGAGGAAGGTTTCTTTGTTGGTTATTCTCTGCACAGTAAGGCTTTTAGGGTGTATAATACAAGCACCAAGCAGGTAGAAGAAAATCTGCACATAGAATTTTTGGAGAATAAACCAAATGTTGCAGGTGTAGGTCCAGATTGGATCTTTGATATTGACAGTCTTTCAGATTCCATGAATTATGTGCCTGTTACAGGTACAAATACTAAAAGTAATGTAGGTTCAGAGGAGGAAGATGATGATTGCATTTTCATACCTGTCATGGAAGAAAGTCCTGTGAATGAGTCTTCTACAAAGAAACAGATGTGTAGGGAGTTTGAAAAGCTGATGAAAGACCAATTTCAGATGAGTTCTATGGGAGAGCTTACCTTCTTCCTAGGTCTTCAAGTACAGCAAAAGACAGATGGTATATTTATCTCTCAGGATAAATATGTTGGTGAAATTTTAAGGAAATTTCAATTCACAGATGCCAAGGTTGCTAGCACACCAATTGACAAGGAGACACATTTGTTATTAAAGGATCACAGTGGTAAAGATGTGGATGTGCACATGTATAGATCTATGATTGGGTCTCTGATGTATCTTACATCATCTAGGCCTGACATTATGTTTGCTGTGTGTGCCTCTGCAAGATTCCAAGTCACTCCTAAAGTGTCTCATCTCACAGTAGTCAAAAGAATCTTCAGATATCTTAAGGGTCAGCCTAACTTGGGGCTATGGTATCCTAAAGAGTCTGCATTTGATCTTGTTGCATTCTCTGATTCTGATTATGCTGGTGCTAGCATGGATAGAAAGTCAACAACAGGTGGTTGTCAGTTCTTAGGTCGAAGATTAATCTCTTGGCAGTATAAGAAGCAGACTATGGTGGCTATATCTACTACTGAAGCAGAATATGTGGCAGCTGCAAGTTGTTGTGCTCAAGTTCTATGGATTCAAAGCCAGATGCTTGATTATGGGTACAATTTCTTAAACACAATTATACATATAGACAATAACAGTACAATGTGTATCATTAAGAATCCAGTTCAACATTCAAAAACTAAACATATTGAAATTAGACATCCTTTTATAAGAGACTGTGCTGAAAAGAAGTTAATACAAGTTGTTAAAATACACACTGATAACAACTTTGCTGATCTTTTAACAAAAGGTTTTGATGTAAGCAGATTTCAGTACTTGGTAACAGGTATTGGAATGCTTAATCCTTCAAAAGATTAATGTGTAAATGTTTTTGGATTTTGTACTGTTAGTTGTGCTATTTGTATAGTTGAGACTGCTTGAATGGTTTTAGTACTGATTGTGATTTTGTTAGTCAATTGTGATAATTGTTAAAAGAGAATATTGTGTATTGTGTTTTCTTTGGTTTTGGACTAACATTTCAGGTTAAGAAAAGCTTTTTGCTTTGGATTGTGCTTTGAAAAGTATGGTGGTTTGGATTGTCAAGTGTGAGTGTTTGTCACACAACAAATGGTAATTGATTCACCATGTCTAATCAACATAAGAATCAAATAGTCCAGATCAAACGGTTTCTGGTAAAGACTACTCAAAACCGTTTATGGTTGACAGTTTACCAAAAACTGGTTGGTTATCAACTCACCAAATCTAAAGTGTGAAGAGTTGGCTAGTCCATAGCAAACGGCTATTGGTAAAGACAAGTCAAATCCGTTCATAGCTGATAGTTTGCTAAAAACTATAAGTGGACAAAAATGTTTTCGAATCCACATTAACATTCAAAAATTGATTTTATCTCTGAAAACTTTTTGCTAACAGTTAGTACTGCTGGAGTTAACAGTCTGAACTGTTGGCTTCACCAGTTTGTACTGATTGTTCATAACTTGGTTCCTACTGAGTTTATGCTCTGTGATACACCTCTCTCAGAAGGTAATACATCTGGAAGTGTTGAGAGCAGTTTGTAACTAAACATTTGAATTGATGGTAACTTGTACAAATGGTCTTATTGGATGCTGAGCTTGGATGTTATATGTTCTAGTTCTTCTGATGGTGAGGATTCTTCCAATCAGGGGAGGATTAAAGTTTGTTCTAGTTGCTGTTAAAGATGATTGATGATTATGAAATTCGGGGAGGAATTAAGAGTCAGAGATGAAGTATAATGAAGAACACAAAAGTCTATTCATTAAAGATGATTCATTACATACGAGCTTCACAGGTGAAAAACCAACAAAACCTACCAACAGAACAATCTACACAAACCAACAAAACAACCTACACAACACAAACACAACACAACTACTCAAGCTTTCCTTTTCCTTTTCCAAGGATATCCGGCATAGTTTTGCTGCGGGCTCCTCTGCTACCCATGATGTCAGACACCTTCTTGCAGGGAAGAGCTAGTATTACTATTCTTGGAGATGGAACTTGCTTCTTCTCAGGCTTCTTCTTTGGAACAGGGATCTTCATTGATGATGCGACTTTCTCAAATTCTTTTGTTAATAAGTCTGATAGTTTTTGAAGTTCATCATCGTCAGACGAGTCAGACGAAGAGGAGGATGAATCATCCACATAAGGAGGAAGTTCATCGGAGGAAGGTTCTTCAGATGAGGATTTTTCAGTCTTTTTCTTTGAAAGATTAACTCTTGAAGTTGAAGAATAGTTTGGTGGAAAATAGTTTTTCCAACCTGAATCTTCAGAATATGAGGAAGAGTCATATGAGATTTCTATGATGTTTGGTGGAGAAGAATTCATTGTGATTGAAGAGTTAAAGACTTGTGTTGAAGATTTTGTGTGGATATGTGAGTTTTATAGAGTTAATGAAGGATTAATGACATTCAATGAGAGGTTGATATGAAGAATTAACTTTTGGGTTGGTATAAGGAATTAATTCCTTGATGGAATTAAATTAATTTTGGTAATTTTTGAAGAGTTGACCAAAAAGAGTATAATATGTGAAGATAATTCCCAAAGTGTTTCGAGTTTAAAGATAAGTGTTTGAAAGAATCCACCCCATCAACGTAATCAGATGTTTAATTCAAGAAACTTATTGATTTGCATCGATCTCATAAGTTTAGGGGAGGATTGTTGTGAATTAAACTTAAGCAGTTAGTACAGTTGAAGTGATACAAGAACAGTTAGGACTGCTGATACAAGAACAGTTAGGACTGCTGAAGGAAGAACAGTTAGGACTGCTTAAGAGATCAAGGTGAAACCGTGTGAAGATATATATAGAAAAGATATGGTATATATCTTATTTGTATAGAATGATTCGGTTAGATGTTTAACTTGTATAGGACTCTTTACATTATAAAAAGAGATCCTTAGATTAGGGTTTAGATAGATCGAATACGCCGAATACCTAATATCCTTCATACGAAGTATCAAGTGTTCTTCACGTTCATATTGTAATCGTTTGATATATTGAAGTGATAGTTTGGTTGATATTGTTTGTTCTTATTGTTTTACTTAATCAATTATCAAACACAAAATCATATTCTTCTAAGTACTTGGTAGTAAATTCCGCGTGCTATCAAGTATATACTCAAAGTATCCCCAACACAATGTGTGTGTTTAGATCCGGTCAACCTATATGCCTTGGAATGCTCAGCATATCCAACAAAGATGCATTCAATGCCTCTTTCACCCAAAGTTTTTAGCTTTGGATCAGGGAGTTTCACAACATCCCTACAACCCCAAACCCTGAGATAATTCAGGTTGGGTTTCTTTTTAGTCCAGAGTTCATAAGGGGTTGTCTTGTTCCTTTTGTTGGGAACCCTATTTAATTAATAGCAAGCTGTCAACAAAGCTTCACCCCAGAACCCTTGACTCAGCCCAGAATAGGACAACATGGAATTAACCATCTCCTTCAGCACCCTGTTTTTCCTTTCAGAAATATCATTTTGCTGAGGAGTATAGGGAGCAGTCGTTTCATGGATTATACCAACAGACTAAAAATACAGAGTATCTGTGTACTCACCTCCCCTATCAGTCCTTAATCTCTTGATCAGGGACTCTTGTTGCAGTTCAACTTCAGTTTTAAATACTTTAAATTTATCTAATGCTTCATCCTTAGTATGCAATAAATAAACATAACAATACCTAGAAGCATCATCAATAAAAGTCACAAAGTATTTCTTATTCCCCAAAGAGGGAGTAGCATGTAAATCACATAAGTCACTATGAATCAGTTCCAACACATTAGTTTCATGTTTTACACTTTGAAATGGTTTCTTAGTTATCTTGTTCATCATACAAGTTTTACACTTTTCAGTGTCCATGTCAAATGCTGGGATTAACTCATCCTTAGACATATCTTGCTTCCTTTTAAAGTGTACATGGCCAAGTCTACTATGCCAAAGGGTTGAATCATACAAACTAGATGTCGACATAAAAGCAGAATCAACAACATCATGAACAATGTTAAGCCTAAACATCTGATTACATAAATAACCAAAACCAATAAATACATCATGTTTAGACAAAACAAACTTATCAGATTTAATAACTTGTTTATAGCCACAATTATTCAAAATACTACTAGAAACCAAGTTTTTTCTAATAACAGGAACATGTAAAACATTAAACAAAGAAACAATCTTTCCAGAACTAAACTTCAAATCCACACATCCTCTTCCATGCACCAGGGCTGTTGACTCATTTCCCATATGAAGAATAGAACCATCATTCATTGACTCCGAGGTCTTGAACCAGATTCTATCTTTACACACATGAGTTGTTGCTCCAGAGTCAACCCACCACGCAACATCATCATCCTGCACAAAGTATACATCAGATATATATGTAACATAATAAATCTCAAAAGACTTATCAAATATATTCTGACCTTTCAGGGAATTTCCACTCCCAGATCCACTCATGCCTAATCCATTGGTTTTATTGCCAATTTTAACACCTTTACAATCCTTCTTGAAGTGTCCAGATTTACCACACTTCCAACAAGTAGCTTTTGACTTCTTGTTAGGATCAGTTTTGGTGTTATTCTGATGCTTACGTTTGCCCTTGTTGTCATTGTTCCTGGAGGAGTTGTTATGCTCCACCAAATTGACAACTGATGGACCAGCAGCATTGCTGCTCTTTGGCTTGTCACTTTCATGTGCTTTGAGTGATTCCTCAATGCGCAAATGACTGCCCAACTAAACTAGAGTTAATTCCTCCTTCTTATGCTTTAGCATATGCTTGAAATATTTCCAAGAAGGAGGTAATTTATCGATGATACAAGAGACTGAAATAGCCTCATCCATGTTCATCTTGTGTTGTGTAAATTGACCAAGTATACTAAGAAGTTCATTGTATTGTTCCAAGACAGGTCTAGAATCGACCATTTTGTAATTGTTAAAATTACTTACAAGGAACTTCTTACTTGATGCATCCTCAGCCATGTATTTGGCTTTCAAGGAATCCCACAGTTCTTGAGAAGATTCAACATTCTGATAAATGTCAAAGAGAGTATCAGACATACCATTAAGGATTAATCCTCTGCAGACATATTCATCTTTCTCCCATTTGCTTCTGCTCCTCATCTGTTCAATAGTAGCATCATCCCCATGATCTTCAGGAATGGTTGTGGTCAGAACATATACCACATTCATGCTTGACAAAAAGAATTGCATCTTCTTTTGCCATCTTCTGAAATCGACACCTTCAAACTTTTCCAGTTTGGAAAAGTTAGCAACCATATGCCTCATAGCAGCAGCCATTGATTATCACTAAAATAGTTTCTATTGATTGTTAGTTTCTTTGTGTGTTGTTCCCAGATCAGGGTAAAGATAATCAATAATCAAGGTACCGGATATTCACTTGAAATCATGTAATCACTTTCCAATAGAAACTATTCGACCCTATGCCTGGGTTACACGAATATCTCTATGGGATAAGACCAAGTGATGTTCTTGTTTTAGGCACAAATCGAGAACCAAAACGTATTCAAGTGTTTAGGGTTTTCTGTGTATCTTCATGCAGTTATGATACGATCTCTATTTATAATAGAGTTTACTCAAACCCTAGCCCATGGAATTATGTATAATTAACGGCCCATTCATTATACCATAATAGTTTCCATAATAGTAGGAAACAATGGTTATAGGCTTACCAGCACTAGTGTTGCAAAAAAAGGTCTACAAGGCCGATTAATCGCCGATTAGGTGCTACAAGGCCACCGACCTTTCCGATTTATGTAACTGGGTCAAACAAATAGGTCAACCATGGTCAACGGCGATCAACGGCGGTCAATGGTGGTCAAACTTGCCGGAAGAACCCAAAACTCACTGTAAACTTATTTTGATCACTTATAGTAACTGTTTAAGTCTATTACAAGTTGTTTTTTAGAAAACACCTTGCCGGAAATACCTAAAACTCACCGGAAATACACAAAACTTGCCGGAAATAACTAAAATTTTTCAGTAATGCCAATTCGATTAATCACTGATTAATCCCGCCTAGACCGATTACAGGCTACAAGGTGGTCGACCGCCCGACTACCGATTCGCGATTTTTGCAACCTTGTGACGCAGGAACAAGCTTACCAGCAGCAGAATCGTTTGCCTAGCAACTCAGCAGCAGTATTATTGTACTAGCAGCAGTATCAATAACACTAGCAGCAGAATGTTCTGCTTCAGCAGCATAATGAGTAATACTAGCAGCAGTATGAACTGCATCAGCAGTATTATCATGTATGCTAGCAGCGTAACAACAAACCACTTAATTGAGTCAGGGTAAACATTGACCTGATGGGTGTACACTCCGTACCTCCAAGCCTATTACCAGGTGTGAAATAATCCCTCAAGTGCACTAAATTTTCCAATACATTACACCCTTTAAGACATTTGAAAACCTGCAAATATCACAATTAAACATCTAAGAGTTAAAAAAAGGGATATCAAATTTGAAAAATGCAGAAGCAATGAATAGATAACATAATACAATATTTGTATAGAACGGGAGAGAATATGTGTGAAAAATCAGCTGCCTCTCTTGTATATATTGGATATTGTTGGGAATAAAATGTTCAAGTCAAAGAGCCTGCCAGATATGTCAAAGAGCCTGCTAGTTGATTGTGAAGAGTATGAAGATGTACCAACAGTACCTTCTGGGTAGAAGGTACTGCTAGTTGATAAAGGTCCTGCCAAGCTATATGTCAAGTTGATAGATATTTTGTAATAGATATTTAGTTGAATTATTAATCTTTGTACATTGTAATACGTTATGTAGAAGTAGTTTAGTCTTCTGTGATATGCAGAAGAATATTACAGAGTTGTTACATTGGTAGTTGTATTTAATTGTAGGCTAGAATAGTCAAAGTAACATATTATATTAAACCACTTGACAACTTGTAATAAGGGTACCTTATACTATAAAAGGTTCCCTTAGTCACTCCTTCATGCATGCATCTCTTCAACTATTAACCAAAACTGAACAACCTCTCAAGTAACTTAGTTACTCACTTCACAAATCCTTTTACAATCTAAGATTCAAGATTACTTTGTAATCCCGGTGATAGTTAGATCATCCGTATTATTTCATCAATAATATTGAATCGTTTTGTGTTAACTAAAGTTGTGTTCCTTGTTCATTACTGTAACACCCCCTAATTTATGAAATAACAGCGGAAGACTAATCGGGGTATTACGGGGAGGATCTTTGCATAATAATAGAAAACGACTCGAAAGAGACGTTTTTGAAAGTACATTTTATTCAAACCAAAGTTGAAATACATAATATAGAAATATCAGAGTTAAAACTTCCCAATAAAGGGTGTAGTAGTATTAGGAATGAATGACATCTTTTTATTTTACACCACATTTAAAACCCTGTGTTTATTAGCCCGCTCCGTGCCTTTCCTGCTCCGCTAATTACCTGAGAATACATGCTAAAAAGTCAACAAAATTGTTGAGTGAAATCACAGAGTTTGTAAATAATAATGAGTTTGAGAGTACACAAGTAGTGATTGCCTGAGTATTACAATCATGTTTAAATCAATAATATTGCAGTTGTGTATATTGCCCTAAGTCTCATGACACGCAAACATTAACAGAGTCGGTAACAGGTGTGGGGCCCTCGGGTGATAGGTGATTTTGCCATTTTTCCTATTTATCTCAAATATAGTGTGTCGCGACTAATCCGGCTAGTAACTATGACTATCAATCCGGTATTAGTGGGACAGGCAGTCAGCCTCCAATAGATCTATTCACTATACTCGCGTTCACTCGCAAGTGATTAATGGTTCATGATCGAGGGTCTTTTGGCAATAGCATAACTTAGGCAATATAAATCTGGTGAAGCATACAAAAATACTTGAAAATACTTGTGTGTTTAATTTGTAGCATGAATCTCCCCCATGGAGTATAAAACTTGTAAATAAGTAAAAGTGGGGCTGTGACTTACCTTGTGGGTAACTGGTGAGATGGAAAATGAGATATCAAGTGAAACTACTGACACAACTCCAAAACAGGACCTGGATAATAGTGAAGTCTAAGCATTTGGTGTTTGTGACTAAATATAACAATGTGTGCGAAAAACGAGTAATGGATAACGAATGGGTGTGTGATATGAGTGTGATATGCTTTAAAATGCTTAAAGTTCAAAAATAATATTATACATATTATTATCATGTTTTATGTCATTTATTCCAATAATTATCGTTTCCTCGAGATATATGTGAATGAAATGTCAATTAAATCGTTAAGACTCATTACGTGAAGTTTTAACGTAATTATATAAAATGTAAGTAAAGTGACAATTATATTATTAAAAACTAGTTACGTGTAATTATAAACGGATGATGTAAATAAAATGACAATTAACTCATTTAAACTTGTTAATAGTTAAATTGCAAATGTAAATAAATAATATGCGAATAAATCATTATAAATGTAATTGAACGAAATGTGAAATAATTATAACGTAAATAAAGCGTGTACGAAACGATATAAAAATATATACGAATAAGAAATAATTGTAAAAACGTGAAATACTAATAAATATGTAATAGTTACATCTTGGTCCATGTACTTTTATCATTTTTACAATTTATTCCTTAACGGTGTTAACTTTGCACCGTTAGTCCTTTATTTATATATATTCCATTTTTAGTCCTCAACTCCCCAAAATGACATAAAGGTCAATATATTTATTATTTAAACATGTTCAGCCCCTCGGTTTACTGTTTGACAGTTTTAGAACACAAGTGTAGGAATTTGTCACTTTTAACCCAAATAGTAAACTACGTTGCAAGACAAGTCCTTTTTCTATAAAAATTGTAGGAAAGTTATTCCGAAAATTTCTTAAGCTTATTAAAGCTTATATAAACATTTTACAATAGCTTATTTGCGTTTTGGCTTATAAATAAGCTATTGGGCTTTTAACGCAAGCGTTAAAGCCCAATAGTGGTTTTTGATCCGTGGGCCTTAGGGTCGAATGGGCTTATATGTTGGGTCTAATTAAGTTACAAAAAGTTCTATATTCATCCGCTTATTGAATAAGCAATTATTCGCTTAATGGGCGGATAAGCCCATCTCGCTATAGTTAAAGAAAAGAGGCAGTTTTTATGCGACAAGGATAGAGCTTATTTGAAGTTTATCGAGGACTTATGGGGTGAACTTTCAAACATGAACTTGATTGTCGGGTTAGCCAAGAATTAGGACAAGCAATAATATTATGGGGTCGTGTTCATGATTTAGAATTAAATGGCTCATTCCTTTGGTCGAGTATACATGTGTCCCGAATGAAAATAAATAAAACTAACCAATGTAAAACGATTCGAACTAGAAATGAAAATGATGTCATGCGTATTTAATGATTATGAGTGTCAAGTAAGATCAAAATCTTGTTATTGCCATCCTTGATGGAGGTCATAATATGTTTTACGTGTATAAAATAAATAACGAGTGCAAGAATAAAAGAAATGATAGATATACGTTCAAACGAATAACAAAATAATGCATGCTCGTGCTTATAAGATAAAAGAAGGATTGAAATGGGTTTGAGAGGTACTTACAAGGCCTAAGACATGTTTTTGTAACGTATGAAATGATCGGAACTAGGCCAAGGGGGCGTAAACTTGCTAGAACCAAAACAATATGCTCTCGTTAAGGATTCGAGAAGGTGAGATTTGATCCTTGCGACTTGGAAACCTTTGGCAGAGTGATGCTAGAAGTAAAAAGGGTGTGTAATCTTTGTATGAGTGAGGGTTTTATGTGAGAGGGAGAGAGTGATCTTGCATGAATGTTATCTCAATATGAAATATATATATATAAGGAATGATTAAGCAACTTGTAAATGTGGAGATTTTTGTCAGTTAGATAAGATCTTCAAGGAATATTATTTGAGTGATTTTTAGACAAGTTGAGGTGTAAGAATTTGATGCAGTGAAGGTAAACGAAAATACATATACGTGTACATGTATCTCAAATTTTAGTTCTAATATCTTGTATGTGATTGGTTGAAAGTGGCGGCATGATATAAGTTTAGCAGGGACTAGATATTCACTTGAGTATTTAAGGTGCCTAGGAGTGAGTTTAAGTGTATAAGCGTGATCATGGATTGTAACGTACGGATATAAAAATGTATACGTAACGTACATTTTATTTTAATGGGTCCAATATAACTTTAACATGTCACATTGGGGACAATGGACGAGAAACGAATCATTGAGCTTGTATTGATCATAGGAAGTCGTATTAGTTTAAGAAAATTACATTTGATCGTGTTTTATAAAAGAAATGTATTGTGTGAAATTTGTTATATGTTGCGAGTGCCATTCATTTTGGGTCTAGCTCGAGGCTTGCATGTTCAAGTCACAATCTAAAGTTTGTCATTCTTGATTATTTGGAAGATGGAGAATTAGGTGGTATAAAATGTAGTACGTGTTTTACGTCAAATTTAGGAATAAACGAGGGCGTTTGTTGGTCTAGTGATCGAATGAAAAGGAAAGGAAAAATTGAAAATATGGCACTTGGGCTATAAATAGTAATGGGCTATTTCATGAGTTAACAAATTTGTGTTGGGCTTGTGTAAGGTGTAAATGGAGTCTTGGATCACTAGTGGTTCGTTATGTGAGCTCGTTTAAATGTTCTCGTAACGTATTAATAAAATTTCAAATTTTAACCAGAAAAATGGTAACTGAAATGTATTAATATTTAATACTTAATTAGCATCGTACAAATTACCATGGAATTTTACAAGAGGCTACAATTACAAACTCACGTTTACATAACTCACCACCTTTGTGTTCTTTTAAGTGTGTTGTAGTAGATTCCGCATGCTAAACACATTCATACATAAATATCTTAAACACGTTACTAAGATTCACATCCCAAGTGTTTACGCAATCCCTTTCCACAAGTGGTATCAGAGCTACGTTTCTGCAGCAGTTGGGATGCGAATCTTAGTAACGTATTTGAGATATTTATGTATGAATGTGTTTAGCATGCGGAATCTACTACAACACACTTAAAAGAACACAAAGGTGGTGAGTTATGTAAACGTGAGTTTGTAATGAACAAGGAACACAACTTTAGTTAACACAAAACGATTCAATATTATTGATGAAATAATACGGATGATCTAACTATCACCGGGATTACAAAGTAATCTTGAATCTTAGATTGTAAAAGGATTTGTGAAATGAGTAACTAAGTTACTTGAGAGGTTGTTCAGTTTTGGTTAATAGTTGAAGAGATGCATGCATGAAGGAGTGACTAAGGGAACCTTTTATAGTATAAGGTACCCTTATTACAAGTTGTCAAGTGGTTTAATATAATATGTTACTTTGACTATTCTAGCCTACAATTAAATACAACTACCAATGTAACAACTCTGTAATATTCTTCTGCATATCACAGAAGACTAAACTACTTCTACATAACGTATTACAATGTACAAAGATTAATAATTCAACTAAATATCTATTACAAAATATCTATCAACTTGACATATAGCTTGGCAGGACCTTTATCAACTAGCAGTACCTTCTACCCAGAAGGTACTGTTAGTACATCTTCATACTCTTCACAATCAACTAGCAGGCTCTTTGACATATCTGGCAGGCTCTTTGACTTGAACATTTTATTCCCAACAATCCTCCCCTTAACTTGTTATTTCCTTTAAAATACACAAGTTTCTGATGAATAAAATACATACCTTGAGGATTTGAGGGAACTCTTCCAAAAACCTTCACTCTCTGTTCTTCCTTTTTCTTTCACATTGCTCAAATATGCTCCTCAGCAAACTTTGAACAATTTCTGAATTCTCTTCATCTTTGTCACATCTTAATCTCTTGGAGATCATAGTTGTAAGCACTTCATAACTAAGTGGATACTCTTTCTCAGCCAACATAAAGAGTTCTATCCCACTTTGTGTGTAAAGATGATGAATACTGCTAAGGCTTAGAAATTCCCATGTTGTTGAAGGATCATGATAGGGAAACTTCCAATGAACATCTTTTGGGCTAGGATCATACATCCTATTGAATTCTACCCATAGTCCCTGTTCCTTAACATCAGTACTAGAATTTGTGTCTAGTCTTATCTGAACTAGATTCCCCAATTCTTCTAAGTCTGCTCTGTCACATGCTCTTACTAGATTTTCAAAATTCTTAAAGATAGCAGTCTGACCCCCAACCCTTGATATTTTCCATGACTTTCCTAATCTATCATGGTGTATTTCCCAATCAATAATAGGGTATCTAGACCTAATTGGATCAGCATGTATGATAGTTGGCAAAGTAATTAACATCTTACTTACTTGCTCTGAGTCCAATTTTGCTTCTTCTTTCTTCTGAGCATCTTGCTTCTTCATTGAGGGCTTTGCATCAGATGAGATTTTGTAGTAAAGACTTTTGTAGGCTTGAAGATACAAGAAGTAGATTTCATCAGCAGATTTCTTCTTCAGTTGATAATCAGTCCAATTTGCTTGACTTTTTAGAAATTTCTTCATAAAAGTCACTTGATCTTTCCATGATTTACCTACCTTAAAACCTCTTTTCTGACTTTCTTTCATCTTTTCAAAAATGTCAGCCAGAGCTACTTCTTTATACTTCTTGTTGATAGAAGATTCAAGCTCTGCTGTTTTCTCATCAGAATTGAGATTCTTGTCATTCACTATTATTGATGCTTGACCTTTCACAATTGGATCATTAGCAATAATCCATTGCATTTGTGCATCAAAGGTTTCTTGAGCAATTTGAGTATCAAGAAGAGTCTGAGCAGCATCTTTATGCTCTTTCATTTCTGCAAGCATTCTTGAAGCCTCAAATGCTTTCTGCAGTTCTTCTTCATGAATCCTTTTGGCCTCTTCTTCATCTCTAGGCATCTGTGCTTGCACTGATTTCTTTAACCTTTTGGGCTTTGGCTCATCTTCAACCATAATGCTCTTGCCCTTATCCTTTGGAGTTGGTTCTTGAGATGGAGCAAAAGATTGCTCATCAGCAATAAATGACCTCCCTTGAACAAACAAATCTCCTTGAGGCTCTAAGTCCCTCTTTCTTTTATACACCTTCTCAGCAGACCCTTTGTAATCCATAGCCAATAGCCTCTCAATCCTAGCAGGCTCTTGCTCTGGCCCAGCAGGCTCTTGACCTGCACCAGCAGGCTCTTCATCATAAACCTGAGTTCCTTCATGGAATTCAAATTGAGCCTCCTCTTCATCTTCAGAACTATCCATCCTCCCCTTTTTGGAAGAGTGACCTAACCTTTCAGCATCAGATTTTGAAGAACTAGATAAAACAACCTTTGAAGATCTTTTACCCTTTAGCTTCTTCACTTCAACCTCCAATTTCTTTACCCTCTTGACTAACTTGATGTTGATCTCAGAAAATTTCTTGTTTTGACTTTTAAGAGCATCTTCTAAGACCTTCACCTTGTCTTTTAGTTCTTGCATTGTCTGAGGTGATTGGGGTGGTGATACATGATGTGATGATGTTGGTGGTGTTGCTGATGGTACTGGAGATGGTATTGGTGATGTTTGATGTGTTGGTGAGATGTAACCAGTTGAAGAACTAGATGATGGTGATTCAGATGATGGTATTGGTTCTTCAGGATGTTGTGGTAACATTTCATCAAATAGTGGTATTTCCTCCCCTCTGAAACCAATTCTCATGTTTGAAAATACTTTGTGAGAAAGTTTTGGTGTTTCATAAAGTGTGTGTGGGGGAAGCAACAAATGTTTTGATTTTGCAATGATGGATGAAATAAATCTTGGATACATCAAAAACTTTGTTTCACTATTCACATTTTTAATCAATCCTTCAAAAATATATTTGGAAAAATTGTATTTTCTGTTTGTAGCCAAGCAGATGAGAGCAGAAGCCATGTTTCCACTAAATTGCTCCCAAGAGGTTTTCTTCTGGCTCAAACAATGAAGGATTGTATGAATTAAAAATCTCCATTGTGGAGTAAGATGCTTCTTTAGAAAAGTGAGTTTTGTAGAAGTAGCATGATACCCCATTCTTTCCAAATTTTCAAAAATTTCAGTATCTGGCAACTGACTAATACCATCAGAATCATCCAAATGAAGATGTCTTCTTATGGATGACTCAGTAAGAGTAAAAATTTTTCCATCCACTTTGGCCTTAATCCTTTGTTCCCCATTTTCAGAAGTTTCAATTTTAGCTGTTTTCCAAAATTGTAAAATTTGAGATTCATAAATAGTGGGATTGACTAGTAAAGCAAACCTGATGTAGGAGTTATTTAAAAAGTCCACTACTTGATGAAAAGAGGCATTATCCTCTGACTTTTCCAAAAAGGCTAATTGATTGTGACGTTGAACAAAGGTTAGAACAATTGTGGTATCCATGGTGAAAGATAATGAAAATTTTGATTATGATGGTGGGATTTGTTGGTGGTACTAGTAGAAGATGAAAGGTGTAAGTTAATTGTGATAAGGACTGATGAAAGATGATATGTGAGAATTACTTTTAACCGACAATAAGAAAGATTATAATAAGTAAATGAAAAGGCGGTTAAAAAGATCTTTTATATGTGAAATATAATATAATATAATCATCAGTAATTTACATAACTACCCCAACGGCTAATTTTAACTACCAGGCCCAACGGCTAAAACTTTTTCTGACAGGCTCAACGGCTATCTAGCAGTACCATTTTACTCTAGCAGTACCAATTTTTGAACTACCAGTACCTTTGAAAGTTTTTCAAAAATCCCTTATAGTTTTTAGCAAACTACCAGCTATCAACGGATTTGAGTTGTCTTTACCAAAAGCCGTTTGCTTATGGACTAGTTAACTATTTACTGTTAAGTATGGTTAGTTAAATACCATATAGTTTTTGGTAAACTATCAACCATCAACGGATTTGATTTGTCTTTACCAAAAGCCGTTTGCTTATGGACTAGCCAGCTCTTAAGTTTGTAAAAACTTGGTGAACTGAATACCAAAAGCCATATTGGCCTAAAGATGGTGCAATTTCCTTGGATGGAGGAAATTAAAAAGGCAATGATGCTGTGTATCTCGGATGATTGGTTCAACAAGTGAAATCATCTATTAGCATGCCTTTGAATTGAAACTTTTCTTAGTTTGATCTAGATAGAACTTTCTCCTTTAGGAATGCTTCATCCCTTCTGAATATGTGATCTAATCCTATCTTTTTCAACCTTTGCATCATCTTGTATGCTCTTGTCTTTTTCTTTCATAAATTGGTTTTTCTTCCATTCTGGGCTATTATTTCCTCCCCTGAGATTGTTACCTCCCCTGAGATTAATATAACTTTTGTTTCCCCTTTTTGTTTGAAAGATCTCTTGTTTTGTTATCAACCTGAAATGTGTTAGTTGCAAACCAAAAGAACAAAGTGCAAAGCACTTGATCTATAGCATTTTAAACATTTAAGCATCAATATGAACAAAACATAGCAAATTTTATACTAGCAGGACCAATTATGAACTAACAGTACCTATTGACTAACTAGCAGTACCATGTTTTAAAAGCCAATACCAGTTAATTTTATGTACAAAAACACATGTTTTTTAAAGATTTATCATTCCAATACCTCCTACAAGATATTTGAATCTACCTAAATCAAAAGCTTTGGTGAGAAGGTCTGCATAATTCTTTTCAGAATCAATTTTAACAACTTGTATTAACCTTTTCTCATTGCAATCCCTTATGAAATGGTGTCTGATTTCAATGTGTTTTGTTTTTGAGTGTTGAACTGGGTTTTTAATGATACATATAGTACTGCTATTGTCAATGTAAATAATGGTGTTAAGAAAATTGTTCCCATAGTCAAGCATTTGATTTTGGATCCAAAGAACTTGCCCACAACAACTTGCACCAGCAACATATTCTGCTTCAGTTGTAGAGTTGGCCACCATTGTTTGTTTCTTGCATTGCCAAGAGATGAGTCTACAACCAAGAAATTGACATCCACCAGTTGTGGATTTTCTGTCTAGAGTTGCACCAGCATAGTCACTATCAGAATAAGCCACCAATTCAAAAGATGATTCCCTTGGATACCAAAGACCCAACCTAGGTTGACCCTTAAGATATCTAAAGATTCTTTTGACTGCTGTGAGATGAGAAACTTTGGGATGTATTTGAAACCTTGCACATACACATACTGAGAACATGATATCTGGTCTTGATGATGTAAGGTACATCAAAGACCCAATCATTGATCTATAATTGTGCAAATCAACATCTTCTCCTTCAGCATCCTTGAGTAGCCCTTTTTCTGGATCCATTGGTGTACTTGCAACCTTAGAATCAACAAATTGAAATTTCCTTAGGATCTCTGCTACATACTTATCTTGGCTGATAAATATGTCTTTTTTGGATTGTTTCACTTGGAGACCCAAAAAGAAAGTAAGTTCCCCCATGGAACTCATTTCAAACTTACTATGCATAAGTTTTTCAAATTCTACACACAAGTCTTGGTTTGTAGATCCAAAGATAATGTCATCAACATAAATCTGCACTAGCAAGATGTCTTTCTTTGTTCTTTTGATGAACAAAGTTGGATCAATCCTGCCTCTTTGGAATCCACTTTCTAGTAGAAAGCAAGCCAATGTTTCATACCATGCCCTAGGAGCTTGGTGTAGACCATAAAGAGCCTTGGTAACCTTATAAACCTTGTCTGGATATTCTGCATCAATGAAGCCTGGAGGTTGAGAGACATACACTGGTTCTTCAATTTCACCATATAAAAATGCGCTCTTAACATCCATTTGATAGACAGTGAAGCCTATGAATGAAGCATAGGCCAAGAATAGCCTAATTGCTTCAAGTCTTGCAACTGGAGCAAGCACTTCTTCATAATCTACCCTTTCTTCTTGAGTATATCCTTGGGCTACCAATCTTGCTTTGTTTCTGATCACTATACCCCTTTCATCTTTCTTGTTTCTGAACACCCATTTGGTTCCAATTGCCCTGTGACCTTTGGGTAAATCAACCAATATCCAAACTTTCTGAATCTTGAATTGGAGAAGCTCTTCTTGCATTGCTTCCACCCAACTTGATTCATCTAAAGCTTTGTTTATGTTTTTGGGTTCAGCCTGAGATAGAAAACATGAAAACAGGCATATGTTGGCAATATCATGATTCTTTTCTTCATAAATTGAGGAGATAAACCCTTCTTGGTCTGAAGTCAAGACTTGAGATAAACCAACTTGAGATCTTGTTCTAACACCAGAATCAATGCTACCAATCACATCATCAGTTGAGTGATCTTTGAGAATTCTAGTGTTATGTGTTGTAGGAACTTCATAGGTAAATGGAAGATTGCCAATCCCCACTTCTTCTGGTAAAGAATCATCTATTTGAACATTCAATGGCTCAGCAGTATCAATTTGTGAACTGGCAGTACCATCTGGTGAACTAGCAGTACCATTGTCATTTGCACTACTTTCTTGATTCTCTTGATTCTGAGTTCCATGATCATCTTCATTGCCTTCATTTCTTGTGTTTGAAGGTTCTTCTTGACTTGAAGATAGATCCATTCCTTTCCAAATTGGCATCCAGATGTAATCTTGATCTTTAGGAGTTTCAACATTATCTTCAAAACCTGCATCATCATTAGTATTTGTACCTGAAACAGGCACATAATTCATAGATTCTGAAAGCCTATCAATATCAAACATCCAATCTAGTCCAATTCCTTTCACATTTGTTAGTTTCTCTTGAAACTCTATGTGAAGATTCTCTTCCACTAGCCTAGTGCAAGTATTATACACTCTATAGGCCTTACTCTGCAAGGAATACCCTATCAAATAGCCTTCATCAGCTTTTCCATCAAACTTGCCTAAATGATCTTTGGTATTGAGAATAGTGACATGACAACCAAAAGGTCTCATAAAACTTAAAGATGGTGTTCTACCAAAGAAAAGTTCATAAGGTGTCTTTCTATGTGGCTTTATCACAAGAACCCTGTTTTGTACATAACAAGCAGTACCTACTGCTTCAGCCCAAAATGAAATCGGCAACTTAGAGTCTACTAACATAGTTCTAGCAGCCTCTATAAGTGTTCTATTCTTCCTTTCTGCTACTCCATTTTGCTGTGGGGTTCTAGCTACACTAAATTCTCTTTTTATCCCTTTTTCCTTACAAAAGTCATCCATAACCCTATTCTTGAACTCTGTCCCATTGTCACATCTGATGACTTTGACTTTCTTATCAGATTGGTTTTCTACCTCAGTGATATAAGATTTAAGAATCTCACTAGTTTCATGTTTAGATCTTGAAAAGAAAACCCAAGAAAATCTGCTATAGTCATCAGTAACAACAAGACAATATTTCTTTCCATTCAAGCTACTCACATTAGTAGGACCAAAGAGATCCATATGAAGCATGTATAAAGCCTGAGAAATAGAGTAATGGGTCTTGGGCTTACAAGAAGCTCTATGTTGTTTGCCTTTTAGACAATCAACACAGATTTGGTCATTTTGAAAAATCTTTTTGGGTAAACCTCTTACTAAATCATATTTTGCAATAGTGTTGATTGTTTTATAGTTTACATGACCAAGCCTTCTATGCCAAAGCATAGATTCATCCAATGAGGCTTTTGCTACCAAACAAGTTAAACTCTCCTTAGGATCAATGTTCTTTAAATCAACATTGTACATATTGTTCCTTTTTGGGATTTTAAGAAGGATCTGACTCTCATCAGGCATTTTAAAATCAGAAGAAAGAACCATACATTCATTGTCAGTAAATAGAACATTTTTCTTTTTGTCACACATTTGTGAGACACTAAGGAGATTAAACTGAAGTTCTTTCACAAAATACACATTTTCAAAATCTAATTTACTGGTTTTGATAGTACCTTTACCAGTGATCTTTCCTTTTATTCCTCCCCCAAAGGTAACATATCCTCCATCAACTGTTTTGAAGTCTGAGAGAAAAGACATGTTGCCTGTCATGTGCCTTGAACATCCACTATCTACATATCCTTGATCACCAATATCAGATGAATGTTCCTGCACATGAATAAACATATTAGTTTCTTTGGGGGTACCCAAGCCATGACAAACTTGGGTTTGCCTCTTGCATCAATGAAATCAAACCTTTTCAGGATTGTTGATGCACCTTTTGATTGGAGTGGTTTCCAAATCCAACATGCTGAGGACTTAACAGTATTTTCCCTTTTTATCCATTTTGTGGTCTTTGGTCTATCAGTACCAATTTTGGCAGTACCATTTGGTCTAGCAGGACCTTTTGGTCTAGCAGGACCTTTTGGTTTTGGTCTCCAAACTTGTGTTTTGACCACAAATTTCTTTTGAATAGGACTATTCACAACTTTTGGTACATATTTGAAAGTGTTTCTTGTACCCTTATCAGTTGGTTTTGTAATAACAGGCTTATTTTGTCTAACAGTATGTTTAACTTTTGTGGTGTTAGACTTAACAAAACTTTTTCTGGGGTGAGTAACATTTGTTTTAGACTTTGATTTACTCCCAGAAACCCAATTATTACAATAAGCATGAAGATGATTAAAGCTACCACAGTAATAACAAGCCTTATTGTACATAACAAAGTCATCACCTAGTTGTTGTGACTTAAGGTTGTTCCAATTTCTTTGGCTACCTCTAGGTTTGTTATTACATTTTTCACAACTTTCAACTGTTTTCAAAACAGCTTTAGTCTTAGCCTTAATCTCTACTCTTTTAGGACTGATTGGTCCTACTTTGTTTCCTTTGATAGAAACAGTCTCATCTTCATCATCATCAGATACCCAATCTTCAATGATTAGAACATCTGATTTGTTATTAGTGAGCACCTTTTTGTTAGAGAGTGAGGCTTTCTTAGCACTCTCAGAAGGTTCACTTTTCTCTACAGGTTTAGCCAATGGTTTGTTAATGAATTCATGTAAACCTGATTCTGCAAGATCAATACCTTGGGGACAAGGAATTCCTCTATAAGGAGGTGGACATTTATTGTATCCTATCCCAGATTTGATTCTTTTATTCATTTGATTTTCAACTATGCTTCTAGTGCAATCAGAAGCAATTTCCAATTTAGTAACAGTCAGTTCAATATTATCTCTAGCCAATGTCACTTTAGTACACTCAGTTCTTAACATTTCTATTTCTGAATCTTTCAAAAATATTTGTCTATTAAGAATAGCTTTTGCATCAGAAAAGGTGAGTTCATTTTCTCTAAAGTGAATGATTTGTTTTTCAAGTTTGGCCATACCACACTTATAGTCGACTAAGTTTTGATGTGTTTTTCTTTGTTCTAATGTCAGTTCATCATAACATTTTCTTAAAGTTTGCAAGTCTTCAAAAACTTCACATGTATTAGAACATTTAGAAATTTTTACCTCAGGATTGGAGAAAGCCATCAAAGCTAATTCATCTGAAGTAGACTCTTCTTCACCAATAAAACTCCAGTCAAAACCCATGCCATCAATAGCAACCATTGCTTTGGGCTCAATGATTTCCACTTCCTTACTCTTGCTCTCAAAGCTTCCTTTCTTCTCAAAGCTTCCTTTATTCCTGTTGTCAAACCCTCTACCCTTGTCATCCTGCTTCTTAGGTCTTCTACACTCTCTAGAGTAGTGACCCTTCATGTGGCAGTTGTAGCACTCCACTTTTGACTTATCATACCCAGCAGGCTCATTACCATCTATGATAATCTTCTTTCCAGTCCTCATCAGCAACTTCTTAGCCATTATGCTTAGAAGTGAAAGTTGCCACTTAATGTCCATCTCTTCAAGATCATCAGGATGAATCTCTTGAAGATCTTCAAAAGTTAACATGGACCCATTGTGTTGAGATGTAAGAAAAGCACACCCAATTGTTTCATCTAAAATGGTTTTGGTACTACTAGAAGTACTGGCAGTACCAAAGTTTGTGTTGGCAGTACCTTCTTCTCTGCCATCTTTTTCTTCATCTACAACTTTTGAGTTGCTTGGAGATGATACAAAAGCCATACTTCCTGAGCTTGAAACAGTAGTCTTCTTCACTTCATGCTCTACTATTTTGAAATTGTTGTAGAGATCATTAAGACTCATCTGATCAATATATGGCTTGTTTTTCCAGACAATGACATGCATGGACCATTCAGAAGGTAAACTCCTAAGAAATTTGGAGTTTAGGTCTTCTTGAGTTATCATCACTTCATGGATGGCTAACTGGCTTGAAAGCTTCTGAAGTCTATTGAACATACTGTCCAAAGACTCATTTGTTGTGGCTGCAAAGTTTTCAAACTGCTGTTTGAGAAGTGTTTTTTGAGTTTTCTTGGTGGCATCATTACCACCAAATCTAGCCACAATAGCTTCAAAAAGGGTTTTAGCATCTTTATATTTGTTAAAGATCAAAAGCTGATCATTTGGAATAGTCATCAGTAGCATACTCCTGGCTTTTAGATCATTTCGCTTCTGAATTCTTTCTTCTGCACTTGATGGGTTTGTTTGTATTTGTGTTACAAGTGCATCGTTTACTGTGGTAGTGGTGATTGAGGGTTTAAATGAGTTTCCTTCTTCAATGATCTCCCATAGTGCATAGTCTTGCACTTGAAAGTATTGTTCTACCCTTAGTCGCCACATATCAAATTCATTTTGCTTGAGTAATGGAAGTTTAGCAGCAACATTTGTTTGAATATGTTCAACATCCATTGTTCTTTTAATTTGTAAATATCAGCCTAGCTCTGATACCAACTGTGGAAGCTTATTTTAGACCGACTTACATCTACTAAAATAAGCTACGTGATCGTTTATGGACTCTAGGTTGTTACACCTTTGATCTAGGATTAACTATGAAAAGCATGATGATAATATTGACGGAATATTCTATGAAAGAACCAATACTATCACAACAAGGTTTTGCCAAACTTTCTCTTTGTTATAAAACTCAGCCCCAATACTACTTGATCATTAGTAATACGGTTACACTCTAACAGGGATCAATGATCCTTGAGGCTTAACAAAAATAAACAACATCAGACCCCTCGTCTGATGTTCCCACACACACTCTTTAAGTGCTTTACATTTTAACACAACTTTGTGTTGTAATTTGAGAGTACTAAGCACTTTGGTGATCACTACTCACATAGTGACACACATTTATCTAAGGGGTATGATCTTCCTTTTATAACATAAGGAGATCATTACAAACTTGATAAGTCTTTAGTCATCCACTTGCTTTTACATGTGTCAAGTCAATAAGATACAACTTGTATCTTGAGTGTTCAACTTGATGACTTGATAAAATATCTAGATATTATATTTTGTATAAACATGACTCATACAAAATAAATATCTTCTTCGTTTTTATCCTTGTAGCAGCAGAGTGACTCATTGATTCAGCATCACCTTCGTTTGAACTAGCAGCAGTCTCATTTTGTACTAGCAGTACCTTGTTGTACTAGCAGTACCTTTGTGTTGAACTAGCAGTACCTTTGAGTTTTCACTGGCAGTACCTTTTTGGTCTAGCAGTACCTTGCTCTTGGACTGGCAGTACCATGTATTTTGCTTATCATTCAGTATTCTATATGTTTCATTCTTCTTGTTTTTGATCATCAAATCTATGGAATATTTAATTCCCAACAATCTTCCCCTATTTGATGATTACAAAACAAAAACATTCTTGTACGAATTTCCCTAGACGAAGTAGAGAAATTGAGATAACTAAATCTCACCATGAATGAAACTATACTGACTTCCCCTTAATCTATGCTATCCACCACGTTTCTTCCCCTTTTTGTTATCATCAAATAGAGAATATTACAAATATGATCTTTACAACTTCGAACTAATACTAATCAAAAGTAGTAAGAATCAATAACTTTCCCTTGTGGTGTTGCATAAATACAACAAATGGTTATACATCTGAACATTTAAGCTTCCCCTGAAACCCATATGTTAACCATTTCGAATCTTCAATTCTGTAGGCTTTTATGACTGATGAAGAAAAACCAATCATTACCAACTTGTTGATGAAGCTGAATAAACCAATCTTGTGTCCTATATCTTGTACTAAAACTGACTTTGAACTTATACTAACACCATATAAGTAGATCAAAATCTCTTGATAAAATCCTCATCTTCAATGAGACACTGAGCACTACAAAGTAACTCCTTTAAGTGATAGTTAACTAGGTCTTCGTCCATCCTCCCCTTGACCTATGAAAACTAGATTTAATAAGTCATCGCCATAATTATTGAAGCACAAACAAGTTATCTTTTCTTCCAAAGATATGACAAAACACAATTTTAAAAAATTCAACCTCAGCTTCAAATAAGCAACAAATGACCTTTTTCACCAATAATAAATTGATAAACAAGCCTTTTTATCTTTTAAGAACTAACTCTCTTCTGTGTGTGATTCTTCCCCTTTGTGTGTGTAAACCAAGAAAGAAAAACCAAAAATTCGACCATACCTCAACTGTTTCTGCAGCAGTTTTCAACGATGCATATCTTGCAACCTAAGGCTCAGATTGAAGATCCCTCCAGTGAGAATCTACCTTGATATACCAAGAACCTTCAACAAAAATTTCAGCCCGATCCAACGGTTAACGAAGAAGTTATAGCCTTTGCAAAACTGCTCTGCAGAAAGTTGCGAAAAATTAAGCAAAAACGAATTTTTCTTCTTTCTTTAGCTAAAACCTTTTATTTTCCTAGATCCAGAGCCTCCCGCTCTGATACCAACTGTGGAAGCTTATTTTAGACCGACTTACATCTACTAAAATAAGCTACGTGATCGTTTATGGACTCTAGGTTGTTACACCTTTGATCTAGGATTAACTATGAAAAGCATGATGATAATATTGACGGAATATTCTATGAAAGAACCAATACTATCACAACAAGGTTTTGCCAAACTTTCTCTTTGTTATAAAACTCAGCCCCAATACTACTTGATCATTAGTAATACGGTTACACTCTAACAGGGATCAATGATCCTTGAGGCTTAACAAAAATAAACAACATCAGACCCCTCGTCTGATGTTCCCACACACACTCTTTAAGTGCTTTACATTTTAACACAACTTTGTGTTGTAATTTAAGAGTACTAAGCACTTTGGTGATCACTACTCATATAGTGACACACATTTATCTAAGGGGTATGATCTTCCTTTTATAACATAAGGAGATCATTACAAACTTGATAAGTCTTTAGTCATCCACTTGCTTTTACATGTGTCAAGTCAATAAGATACAACTTGTATCTTGAGTGTTCAACTTGATGACTTGATAAAATATCTAGATATTATATTTTGTATAAACATGACTCATACAAAATAAATATCTTCTTCGTTTTTATCCTTGTAGCAGCAGGGTGACTCATTAATTCAGCAGCACCTTCGTTTGAACTAGTAGCAGGTTGTTACACTAGCAGCAGTCTCATTTTGTACTAGCAGTACCTTGTTGTACTAGCAGTACCTTTGTGTTGAACTAGCAGTACCTTTGAGTTTGCAGTGGCGGTACCTTTTTGGTCTAGCAGTACCTTGCTCTTGGACTGGCAGTACCATGTATTTTCCTTATCATTCAGTATTCTATATGTTTCATTCTTCTTGTTTTTGATCATCAAATCTATGGAATATTTAATTCCCAACAAATATAAAAAGTTTAAATAACAGAATACGATATTTGTTGGTAGAAGATTACTAACCTTGAATTTTCTATATTGTCATGTAGGAATGAGTACGCAGAGATACATTCTATTGCGGAAACTATTTCACAGACTTTTCCTTTCTCAAGTTTTGAAAGCCACTGCATGTCAAATGAAAACATAATTATTGGCAACTTGAAAGGGGGAAATAAAGTAATATGTTGCACATCACAAATTTATTTATCAATCATTGAGGACTTATTAGCCTTCACAATAATCGTGAACTTCTCCCACGATACACCCTAACCAAAAGTATGTGCAGCGTACACATGAAACTATGTATGAACATTTCCAGGAATGTAAAGTATTTGTGTTTATGATCAAAAATGTATTTTATGCAACCCTGAGTGAGCTGCATATATATGATTATTAAACGTTTAAAGGTGGACCAAGTAAAATGGCTTTCTACTCCGTGCGCTGCCTTTGCTGGACTGTCTTATTTTCAGGACTCACATACTTAGCCACATCTGTAGATTCTATACCATCTAGTGCTATTCCAACAAATGATTTATAATTGCGATTGTTAAATAAAATTAATAAATTAAAGCATACGCATGTTATACAAAAAAAATAGGTATTACCGTTTTACCATCTCCAACAAGAATTCCTTTTGGGAAACACATGAGTGGTATCCTCTGCATTTCTTCAAAATGCTCCTGTATAAAAAGAGTGTGTTAACTCTGTTCTCGGTATTAGTGTTAATAAAACCTACACTTGTAACATGGGATACTTTGAAAAATAACAAAGAAAAAAATCATACTTGTTGTTCTAGTGCAAGCTCAAGTTCTTTTATAACCTCTGACATCGATGGTCGTTCCTCACAAGCTTTCTTCATGCATTGATAAGCAATGGATGAAAACGTGTACAAAGACTCCAAGTTTGTTTGTTCCATTATAGTTCTAAATATAATCTCATCTAACCTCTTCTGTTCATAATATTTTTTCCATTTAGGCGTCAACACTTTCACTTGCCCATTATCATATTCAGAGCATAGCATCCCATACATCACTTCAAACAACACCACACCAAAGGAGTACACATCAGATTTTTTTGAAAATATGCCAGTATCTATATATGACGGATCACAGTACCCAGGAGTACCACAAACATTATCGACATGATCTGTTTGTGGTTCATCAGACGACACAACTTTTGACATGCCAAGACCAGTCATTTTAGCACACCAGTTCTCATTTAGAAGGATGCTTGAACTTTTTATGTCTCTATGGATAACTCCTTTTTGTGTATTCATAGGATCATGTAGATAGTTTAGAGCACGAGCAGCCCCAACACATATCTTTAGGCGTTCGATCCATGTGAGATACGCGTCCCTTAGATACCTATCCAAGCTCCCACGAGATGCATACTGATATATTAGGATCATCTCATTACCTTCATCACAAAAACCCATTAGAGAGATCAAATTCTCATGTTTATATTTGGAAAGGATCTTGATCTCTTTTAAAAACTCGGTGTCCCCTTGCCCGTAATTACGATCTAAGCGCTTAAAACAGGCTATACTTCTTCCTCCCTATGGTAGTAGGAGTTCTCCTCTGTATATCTTTCCAAACCCACCAATTCCGATTACATTGCATTCATCAAAGTATTTGGTGGCCGATTTTACATATTCCAAATGAATTTTGAGGTGATGAAACTTATCAATGGGATTTTAAGACACTGGCATCGCGTTGGATACATAAGGTATGTGCTAAGAAGAGTTCTGGGAAAAAGAAAAAAAAAAAGAAAAAAGAAAAAAAAAAGCACATTTTGTGTCAATTAACTCATGTTGTTGCAATATAGATCCGAATTTGTACCACTTGATAAGACTAAAAGAAACTTACTTGTTGATGAATTGCAGCCTCGAGTTCTTTGATGATCTCCACCATATGTGGTCTTTTTTTATGATCTCTATTTAAACATTGATTTGCAACGGCTGCAAACGTCAGCAAAGATTCCTGATTTATTTGTTCCTTTAGATCAGGAAAAATAATATCATATAGTCTGTTTTCAGTGTAACAATTTCTCCAATTCTGCACTAAAATGCCTATGAACTTACCCATATCATACATGCAACATAATCTCCTGCACATTACTTCGAACAACACCACTCCAAAAGAGTACACGTCACACTCTTTTGATAGGATTCCTGTTTCAAAATACATTGGATCACAGTATCCTGGTGTACCGCAAATATTAGACACAAGATATGTGCGTGCTTGGTTAGCGGGACCAACTTTTGATAAGCCAAAATCAAACACTTTAGCCGTCCATTTATCATCCAGAAGGATATTTGAACTTTTGAGGTCACGATGAAGAACCCTTTGTTGCGTCTTCTTTGGATCATGAAGGTAGGCAATTCCTCTTGCAGCCCCAAGACATATGTCGAGACGTTGGGTCCATGTGAGGCTAGCATCTCCTAGATACGTATCAAGGCTCCCACGAGAAGCATACTTGTACACAAGGATTCTCTCTTTACCCTCGCTACAAAAGTGTAGAAGAGTGGCCAAATTTTTATGTTTCAATCAAGAAAGCAGTGTGATCTCCTTCCAAAACTCAACATCGCCTTGTCCAAATTTACGATTCAAGCGATTAAATGCAACCATTCTCGCTCCCTTCTGGAGAACTAGTTCTCCTTTGTACACATCACCAAAACCGCCACTTCCGATTGGCTCGTCACCAAAATTGTTGGTGGCCGCCATTATGTCTTTCAGCTGAATTTGTAAGTGTTTAAAATCATCCTCATATGACATTGTTTTTCCGACTAATGAAATTAAATGACACAAAATAAGGAAACAACTAGAAGCTACTATTCTATCTTTAATGAGTTTTGCTGTAACTTCAAATGTAAATATTCAAGACCTTTTGCAGCCTAACAACAGTTTTTAATCACCTTTCGATCCGTCCTGCATCCACAAACATATTTTTGTGATAGTACTGTACACTCATATACCCCTTGTCTAGTAGTATATATGTAACAGCAAACATTTGTATTTGTATTTTGTATAATTGTATATTTGTATATATATGCAAGAAACTAATAAGTCTCACGCACGGGTTTAAACATGAATCAAATTTAGTTTAAAATTTTAATTTCATATACTGCACTTATACAATTTGACCATATTTAATTGTTTAGCCATGCGCGAGTTATTGATTTATGAAAGGGGAGGTTGTTGGGAATTATTACAAGGTACGAGGAAGACCAAGTGAAGACAGACTTAAGTCTGGTAGTTACATTATTAAGTCTGGTAATGTAAATGTTAAGTCTGGTAATTTTATTAAGTCTGGTTGACTTGTTAGTTAAGTCTGGTCAGTGAAAATAGGAAAGTTTGTTAGTATTAAGTTAGGAAAAGATATGTACGAGTTAGGTATCTTTATAGAAGATACGTGATATCTTTTCACACGGTTTTGTAATTAGGGTTTCCTTCAAGTATAAAAGGAACCCTAAGGATCATTATTATATACGCATGTACGTACGAATTGTGTGAGTTAGTAATATATACGAAGTTAGTGATAACTCGGTGTTCTTCATTGTTCTTGTTAATATTCCGCGTTAACATTAACAAATTGTTAAGAGTTTCTCACTTGGATTGATTTGGATTTATTTAAGTCATCCACTAAGTAATCAAAGGCTACTTAGAGATCCATACAAATCGTGGACCTACAAGTGGTATCAGAGCCTTTAGAGAGACTCTGTGTTCGAAGAATACAACACCACAAACAAACTCTCAATCAATTCACCCTACACAATATCTGATATTGAAAAACCTATCAACACTGAAACCTTTTCAATCCATAACAGTGAGGATGAGAGCTCAAACCATGAGGAAGAAAACCCTGAAACCAGCACCTCTAAATCACAACCAATCATCCCTACAACCACCACCATATCTAACATTAAGCTTCCAATACTGAAGAGAGAAGAGTACGACATATGGGCCATGGAGATGGAACATTACTTGGAGTACATTGACAGTGATGTGTGGAAGGTTATTCATAAGGGAAATTCTAAGAAAAGGGTTTCAGTTGGTAATGATGGGCAAATCAAAATATTACCACCATTGACTGCTGAGGAGGTACGGGCTGTGGAAAAAGAGAAGAAGGCTAGAACCTTGCTGCTTATGGCTATTCCAAAAGAGCATCTACAAAGGTTTCATGGGATGATAGATGCCAAGGAGATTTGGGATGCAATTAAGAAACGTTTTGGTGGGAATGCAAACTCTAAAAAGATGCAGAAGGCTGTTCTTAAATAGCAATTTGAAACTTTCAATGTGTCAAAGGCTGAAGGATTAGAAAAGGGTTATGACAGATTTCAACATCTTCTGTCACAACTAGAAGTACATGGTGCTGCTGTATCTAATGAGGATGCCAATCACAAGTTTCTTAGGTCTCTACCACCAGAATGGGTAAATGTGTCTATGACTATGAGGATGAAGGATGAAGTTGACTCAATGACCCCAGATGACCTGTACAACAATCTTAGGATTTTTGAAAGGGACATCAATGAAACCACTCAGGCAACTACTAGTTCTTCAAATGTTGCTTTTGTGTCTCAAAGCAAAGGCAGCACTTACAAGGTTAAGTCTGGCAGTGTTAAGTCTGGTGTTTATGAAGCTTCTACAAGGGAAAGAACTGCTCCTACAGGCTTTGCAGATGAGGTGATTCATTCATTCTTCGCCAATCAACAAGAAGATGAGAGCTTTATCAGTGAAGATTTGGAGCAGATAAATGATGCTGAGGTAGAAGAGATGGACATCAAATGGCACATTGCCATGATTGCTCTGAGGGTAAAAAGGTTTCAAAAGCAGTATGGGAGGTCCATTAAGTTCAACAACAAGTCTCCAGTTGGATACACTAAGAGGACAGTTGAATGCTACAATTGTCATAAGCATGGACATTTTTCTAGAGACTGCCAGGAGAAGAAGTCTACTGATGGGTATAGGAAGAGTGATGCAGAGGATGACAAGCTGGAAAGAAACCAGATGTGTATGGTGACATTGGAGGCTGGAGCTATTAACTGGAATGAGCACACAAAGGAGAATGAAGAGTCCAGTCATGCACTCATGGCCATTGGTTCTAGTAATGAGGTACCATTATGTTCTAAGTTATGTACTGATTCCTATAATCATATTAAGGCTTTGTGTGATGAGCAATTGACACTGATAGGTGACCAAGAAGCACAAATTTTAGCTTATAAAAGTGCTCTAAAAACATTAGAAGCACAAAAAGGCACCCTTCAGAAACAACATGCTGATTTAAATGAAAAACTATTCTTTCAGGCTAATAAAATATATGAGCAAGATGAAAAACTTACAAAATATAGAAGAATTGGCCTAAGAATACAAAAGGAAAAGGATGATTTGCAAAAACGTGTAGACCAGTGGAATAATTCAAATAATAATCTGTTTAAATGTTGGGATGCACAAATAAAGTCAAGTAAGAAACATGGCTTAGGGTATGAGGAGGATGAGAAAAAGGCTATATTTAAGAATAGAGAAGAGGACTATGCTGATAAGCCTTTATATAATCGGTTTGTTAAGGCTGATGATTTCAAGGGAGTTCCACATCCATTGAGTGGAGACTACACTCCTCTTGAAAAAAAGGAGTTAGATGACTCTCTATTTGTGTATGGAAAAAGAGGTCCTCAAACACCTGAGTCAACCACCTCAGAGGACAAAACTAGTGAGTACTCTACTTGTCAATCTAATGACAATGAAGGATCCATTGGTGATGTCTCTGACCACTCTAAGTCTGAGTCAAAAAGTGAAGTAAAAGAGAGTCCTGAACCTGAGATTGTTAAGGAAAGTGAACCAGTTGTGACTAAGTCTGAATCACAAACAGTTAAACCTAGTTGTGTCAACCACATAAAAACTCCTAGGGAATCTGTTAATATGAATGAGTCACCTAAAAGTAATAGTGTTTACAGAGAAGTTAGGAGTAGCTACACTTACACTCCTAAGAGATGTTTTGTTTATGGAAGTCTAAGTCACTTGATTAGAGATTGTGACTTTCATGAGAAGAGAATGAAAAGAGAGGCTGAGCTTAAAAGGAATGTGAATATGGGTCATGTTAATAATAAACCAGTGTGGAATAATGCTAACAGAATAAATCATGCCAACCAATTTGCCCCCAGACCAGCCCAACATGTTAACTCTATCCGACTAAACATTAATTCTGGTAGACAACAAATTAATACTGGTAGACCAAACTTTAATGTTAATTCTAGTAGACCAAATATTAAGTCTGGTTTAAGGAACTTTAATTTGGGTAGGCAAAACTTTAATTCTGTGAGGCCTAATGTAAATTCTGGTTATGTTAATCAAGTGAGACCCAGACAGCCTTTCCAAAAACCACAGGTGAATCAAAGAAATCAATTTTATAAACCTCATTCACCTGTGAAGAGACCGATTGCTAAGAATACAGCAAGACCTTCAACTTCAAATGCTGTAAAGGGTAATGGGGGTTCTAATGTTAAGCCCTCAGCATGTTGGTCTTGGGACCCATTCAAGAATGAATATACTTATAAATCCCAAAGCAACAGTGGATCAGTTTCATATAAGACTTTCAAATATGTTGATCCACAAGGCGGACCCAAGCCTACTCAGGCCTGGGTTCCTAAGAGAAACTAATTTCTCTTCTTTTGTGCAGGATCATCCACTCAGCTATATGGCAGATAGAGGAATTTTTTATAGTGGGTGCTCTAGGCACATGTCTGGTAACAAGGGCTATCTAAAGGATTTCCAAGAATTCGAAGGAGGTTCTGTTACCTTTGGAAAAAGCAAAGGAGGCTACTTCTATCAATGACTCAGAGGATGTATTGTCTTTCAGAAAAGAGATGGATGCTTTGGCTGATAAATATCTTGGAAAGCTGGATACCAGTACTCCCAACACTACCAGTACTTCCAACTTTAAGTCTGGTCGTACTGCTCAACCAGAACCTAATCCAAGTGTTGTTTGTGTTGACTCTAAGATGCCAGAACTTGAAGTGTTCACAAATCCTAATGAAGGTATCTTTGAAGGAGCTTCCTATGATGAAGAAGGTGTCATAACTGACTTCAACAACTTACCCACAGAAGTGGCTGTAAGTCCAACACCCACACTCAGAGTTCACACCAATCATCCCAAAAGTCAAATCATTGGTGATCCTAAGTCTTCAGTTCAAACAAGAAGCAAAGTGCAAATACATCCTGATGCTCATGCACTTGTGAGTTTTGTTAAGAAACAACAAAGGGTCAACCATAAGGACCAGCAACACTGCTTATTTGCTTGTTTCCTTTCCCAAAAGGAACCCATCACAGTTGCTGAGGCATTGGATGATGAAAGTTGGATTGAAGCCATGCAGGATTAATTGATGCAGTTCAAGTTGCAGAAGGTTTGGGTTCTTGTAGATCTACCTTATGGAGCTAAAGTCATTGGTACTAAGTGGGTCTTTAGAAATAAAAGGGATGAAAGAGGAGTGGTAGTAAGGAACAAAGCAAGATTGGTAGCACAAGGATACAAACAGGAGGAAGGCATAGATTATGATGAGGTTTTTGCTCCTGTAGCCAGGATTGAGGCTATTAGGTTATTTTTAGCCTATGCATCATACATGGGATTCAAGGTATATCAAATGGATGTTAAGAGTGCCTTTCTCTATAGCACTATTGAAGAAGAAGTGTATGTATACCAACCTCCTGGTTTTGAGGATCCTGCTAATCCAAATCAAGTGTACAAGGTTATTAAGGCTCTCTATGGTCTTCACCAAGCTCCCAGAGCTTGGTATGCTACTCTCTCCAAATTTCTGGAAGGTCATGGGTACATCAGAGGTGTGATTGACAAGACTTTATTCATTAAAAGAGACCAAAAGGATATCATTCTTGTCCAAGTTTATGTGGATGATATCATTTTTGGATCAACAAAGAAGTCTTGGTGTGTAGAGTTTGAAGGCTTAATGAAAGGCAGGTTTGAGATGAGCTCAATGGGAGAACTTACATTTTTCTTGGGGCTGCAAGTGAAGCAAAAAGATGATGGCATCTTTATTTCTCAAGACAAATATGTTGCAGAGATTTTGAAGAAGTTTGAATTTGCAAATGTAAAGACTGCAGTCACTTCCATGGAAAACAAGGTGCCTTTAACAAAGGATGAAGATGCTGCTGATGTGGATGTGCATCATTACAGATCCATGATAGGATCTCTCATGTATCTTACTGCTTCTAGACCTGACATTATGTATGCAGTATGTGTTTGTTCACGTTTTCAGGTACACCCAAAGACTTCACATTTTCATGCTGTGAAGAGAATCTTTAGGTACTTAAAGGGCAAACCTAATTTGAGCCTTTGGTATCCTAAAGAGTCATCATTTGACCTGACAGCCTATTCAGATAGTGACTATGCTGGTGCAAGTCTTAATAGGAAATCCACAACAGGAGGTTGTCAATTCCTTGGAAGCAGGTTAATCTCTTGGCAATGCAAGAAGCAAACAATTGTGGCCAACTCAACTACTGAAGCTGAGTATGTGGCAGCTGCTAATTGCTGTGGACAAGTCTTGTGGATTCAGAATCAGCTGCTGGACTATAGTTTGAATTTTATGAATACTATTATCCACATAGATAATGAAAGCACTATCTGTATTGTTAAGAACCCAGTATACCACTCTAAGACTAAGCATATAGAAATCAAGCATCACTTTATTAGAGATTGCTTTGAAAAGAAATTGATTAGGGTGGAGAAAATACATACAGACTTTAATGTTGCAGACCTGTTGACTAAAGCTTTTGATGGCCCTAGGTTTAATTATTTGGTAGTCAACATTGGTATGATGAACCCCTAGTTGGACTTAAGGGGAGGTTTGTGTTAAGGGGAGGTCAAAATGTAAAGTTTGTATACTAACCAGCACTTAGATTATTTTTAAGTCTTGTAGTTTTATTTTTAATTATGGTAGTTCTTTTTAATTCTGTTAGTGATTAAAAAAATGTTTATGTTTTAGTTGCAGTGCTGGATTAGGTATGTTTTCTTTAAGTTGTCAAGTGAGACTATTGGAACTTCTCACTTGGTGGAGGTGCATAGCACTAACACAACAAAAGGTTATCAGTCCATCTTGTCTGACCCACACAAGGACTGGCTAATCCTGAGCAAACGGCTACAGGTAAAGATAGCTCAAATCCGTTTATGACTGACAATTTGCCAAAAATTGTATGGTATTCAACTCACCATATCTAAGATTAGTGAAGAGTTGACTAGCCCACAAGGTTATGGCTTGTGGTAAAGGCTGTGGAAAACCATAAATGGTAACCAATTCACCAAGGTGAGGTGAAATTCCACCAAAGAATTGGCTAGTCCAAAAGGGTATAGCTTTTGGTAAAGACATAACAAATCTGTTGATAGTTGATGATTTACTAAAAATCATATGGTTATCAATGTACCATGGTCTTACACACCAAAACATTTGGCTACTCCAGTAGTGATGGCTATTGGTAAAGAGACATCAAATCCATTAATTTTCAATTATTCACCTCTCACAGGAGTTAATACACCTGGAAGTGATGAGAATAGATATGAAACTTAATATGAATTGATGTACAAAATGTCATGGTTGCTGGAAAGATCAAGTGAAATGCATATCAGATGCTAAGAAGATCAAGTTGCTGCACAAATACTCAAATTTGCAGATTTCAAGTGTTTTGAAGATCAAGATAATTCCAATCCTCATAAGCTTACTCAGAAGGAACTTGAAGTTCATGGAACATGAAGATCAAGTTAGGGGAGGATTGTTGGGAATTATCACAAGGTACGAGGAAGACCAAGTGAAGACAGACTTAAGTCTGGTAGTTACATTATTAAGTCTGGTCATGGTTAAGTCTGGTAATGTAAATGTTAAGTCTGGTAATTGTATTAAGTCTGGTTGACTTGTTAGTTAAGTCTGGTCAGTGAAAATAGGAAAGTTTGTTAGTATTAAGTTAGGAAAAGATATGTACGAGTTAGGTATCTTTATAGAAGATACGTGATATCTTTTCACACGGTTTTGTAATTAGGGTTTCCTTCAAGTATAAAAGGAACCCTAAGGATCATTATTATATACGCATGTACGTACGAATTGTGTGAGTTAGTAATATATACGAAGTTAGTGATAACTCGGTGTTCTTCATTGTTCTTGTTAATATTCCGCGTTAACATTAACAAATTGTTAAGAGTTTCTCACTTGGATTGATTTGGATTTATTCAAGTCATCCACAAAGTAATCAAAGGCTACTTAGAGATCCATACAAATCGTGGACCTACAGAGGTGATTTGCACACTCCCATATTTGATTGGGACACTCCAAAACGTGCATTAAACAGTTGTAAATATTGTACTGTGAATATAAACTGCTTTAACTTGTGGAAAACTAGAAGGGAGGGTTGAATAGTTTTATGTCTTTTTAATTTTTATTGTGAAAACTTTGTTTACTTTTTAAAACTTAGATTCGAATTTGTGTGATCTCAACTCTTGAACAATATGAACAATATATATATATATATATATATATATATATATATATATATATATATATATATATATATATATATATATATATAAGTAAATATAAATAAGCAATGCAAGTAAGGTAATAAAATAAAATGAAAGATAGAGATGGAAAGATCTAACCGAGAGACAAGAGATTTATAGTGGTTCGGCTACAAGGACACCTTCCTTGCCCTACTCCACTCCCCGAGCACCTAACTCGAGAGTTTTCTTCACTATGTCAACAAGCTCCCTTATGGCGGAGAAAACCTTACACAACTTTAGCTTACACCGGCTTAACGACACAAAGCTAGATGTCGGGTTCTAATCGTAGCTAGAACCAATCTCACAACTTATACACGACTTAATCACACCTTCTTCTTCACGACTTCTTCTCAACTTATTTACTATGACTTCACACCTTCTTCACAACCTAACACAACCTATGTACACTTCTACTTCTTCACACCTTTACTTCTAACACACCTTAACTTCACAACTTCACTATTAACACTCTAACCTATCCCAAACAATTATTCACACAACTATCTAACAACAATACACAACTTATATACAAATGTATGATGACACAAACAACTTAGGTATCTAAGTTGCAATACTTCTTCTCTAGTTGTTGAAGGGGTATTCTTCTCTTGCACTTGAATGGAGGAAGCTTGGATCACTTGGAAACCAAAGCTTAAGAAGATATGATCAAATGTTTTTAGAAAGAATTTACAAGGATTAGAAAGAGTTTAGAACAGAAAGTTTTAGTGTGCAAAAGGTGAGTAAAAATCCAGGGGAAGGCTGGTATTTATAGGCAGAAAACTGGACAGCTGGAAGCTAGAGGAGCGTGGCCGGCCCCCTTAAATAGGGGGCGGTCCCCTTAATTTTAAGGGGGCCGCCCAAGCCAACCGTTGCCCAGTTTTGTCTTTTTGTGGGGAAGGTTTTTCTGGAACATTTTTACTAATTTTGGTTAAAAATTTGAATTCATAAATTTATAATGAATTAAACCTTTTTATTTATTACCAAAAATGTTTTTCTAAAAGATATAAAATATTTTTGACATTTTATAAAAAATCTAGTTATTAAGAAAATGTTCCTTTGATCATATAATGCATTAAGCATTAGTTCATTCATACCTTAAGTGATTTTAGTTGTAGAAGTGAATATTTACAACTAAGTACTTGTTTATTTTATAAGTTTATGTTTTAATGAGTTTACATTTTGTGATCATCAAAACATAGAGATATGAATAAATATTGATAATGTTTTTAGGCATTATTTATGTCAACAATCTCCCCCTTTTTGATGATTATAAAACCTAAACTCATTAAATCCAAAAGTTTATTTTGGACAAGTATTTGGTGAGTTTATATTCACTTCTCCCCCTTTTTGTAGAATCAAAAAGGTTAAGCCGACAAATTTAGACGTGAAATTTATCGGGACGAAAACTCCCCCTTGATGTTTACTCCCCCTCGTTCGAGGGCACCAAGGAGACGAGCTATGGAAATCTTGACTGCAAAAACAAGTTAGGAGTACAAGACATATATGTGCATAGCAAAAATATTTAGAACAACCAACTAATTTATTCATGCATTCAAGATGGTCATATATAACATATGAATCATCATTACATTACATAAAATACTTAAAACATAACGATTACAACATATAAAAGAAATGCAAATGGTCCTAATATTGCCAAAGAGAGCGATTGGACTTGCTTGCGACACAAAAGGGTGAGGGAATTTATTTTGGTCATTTGGTGGAAATGGATGGTATTGAGGTGCGTGATTTGAGGTAAAGTTTGATGGTTGACCAAGGTGATGAGGGTTTTCAAAGGTTTCATTGAATTTGGTTTGATTAATAGGAATGTAATTTGGAATGGATGTGGATTGTTGACCAAAATGATAGGGTTTTTGAAATGGTTCAATAGAGTGAGGATGAGATCTTGGAGAGTAGTTGGGAATGAATGATGGAGGTGTTGGATGTCTAGTCACACCATTTGTGATGGATTTGTTGTGAGGGCGAGGTTTTCTTTTCCATCCCGGTTTTAGGGTCATCCTTGCTAGCTTTGAGGATTTTGGTTTTGGGTTGATGGGAGAAGACATGATGGGATGAATGAATATGGTGAGGAATGGGGTTATTTATAGTGGAGGATTAATGTGATTAAGGATGGATAGACATGTTGGGGTGATCAGGACAGAATATGTTTGTGAATTTAGGGAAGGATAGGATGGAATGGGCTAAAAAGCAGAAAAAGATTCTGTGAACCCGTCCAGCAGATGGCCGGTCCCCTTAATTATGGGCGGTCCCCTTAATAATTAAGGGGACCGCCTTATGAATTAAGGGGGCCGCCCATCTGGTACCATTCTGGGTTCCAGAAATGGATTTTTCTGCAGAAATAGGTAAGGATGGCTATGTTTTGAGCTTTTGGGTTTAGGCAAGTCCCACTCTTTAAGGCAATAGAGTAATATATATGGCATATAATTTAAACAAATAAGCAAGCAATAAATTATATCTAGCAATTTAGAGAATTAAAGCAATTAATCATCTAAGGCAAGGGTAATGGAGCAAAGGCACTAGAAACTAATGGGTAATAGGTGATGGAACAAATGTGAGGATGTGATTAATAAGCTTGTTCTAGTGTGTGCCTATATGCAACAAATGTGAAGATGTGATTGTTTCGACTCCTAAATGCAAAAATTTCCTAAGAAACAATCCAAGGTCTGCTTGATTTGATTTTGCTCAATATATGAATATCAAAGATATATATATATATTAGATTATATACTTTGACAATTCATGTGAGATCTTTATGCATGAAAAAAAAATGTTTTTAGCATTATTCAATAATGTAAGGAAAATGGTTTTCATGTGTTTTCCTAGATGTGAGAATGATTTGTAGAAAATAGATTGGGTTTTGTTTATAAATATGTGTATGCAAGAAAAATATTTCCCAATCTTTTATTTTGTGCAAAACAGATTCCTAGACTCAGATGAGAGGAAAGAAAAAAAATTTACAGACAGATGGCCGGTCCCCTTAATGACAAGCCGGTCCCCTTAATAATTAAGGGGACCGCCTTTATAACATTAAAGGGTCCGCCCATCTGGGAAAAAAAATTGTACCAAAAATGCAGAAAATTCAGCCAATTTGTTCCATCATCCCTAGGCCTAAACGTAAGTGGTTAAAGAGCTCACGCTTAAGGGGCTTAGTGAATATGTCTGCTAAGTTATCTTCCGATGCAACCTTTTCTATAGATATGTTTCCTTTTTGAACGTTATCGCGGAGGAAGTGGTGGCGTATTTCTATATGTTTAGTCCTAGAGTGTTGAATGGGATTCTTACTTAAATCTATAGCACCTTTGTTATCACACATAATTGGAACATTATCTAACCTAATGCCATAATCTACGAGAGCCTGTTTCATCCATAGTGCTTGTTGACATGCCTTTCCAGCGCTTACATATTCGGCTTCTGTGGTAGAAATAGCAAGAGTGGTTTGCTTCTTCGAGAACCAAGATGTTAGACAACATCCCATGAACGTGCAAATTCCGCTAGTGCTTTTTCTATCCACGTAATCTCCCGCATGATCCGAATCCGCATAGACGATGCTTTCTATGCCGGATCCCTTAGGATACCATAATCCTAAGTGTATAGTGCCTTTAATGTATCGGAAGATATGCTTAACCGCTTCTAGGTGAGAGGTTTTGGGATCCTCTTGAAAGCGAGCACAAAGGCAGACACTAAACATGATATCCGGTCTACTTGCCGTTAAGTATAGTAAACTACCTATCATTCCTCTATACTTAGTGTTTTCTACGGACTCACCCTCTTCATCTCTTGTGAGTTTTACTTCCGTAGACATCGGTGTTTTCATGGGCTTAGCGTCTTCTAATCCCAAATTCTTAAGCATTTCCTTAATGTACTTAGATTGATTAAAAAATATTTCATCTTCTAATTGTTTTATTTGTAATCCTAGGAAGAAATTAAGTTCACCCATCATTCTCATCTCAAACTCATCATGCATGATTTTGGCGAATTCATCACACATATCCTGACAAGTCGATCCGAATATAATGTCGTCGACATATATTTGGACAATGATGAGATTTGGGCTTTTCTTTTTCGTGAAAAGAGTGTTATCTACCATTCCCATGGAATAATCATGTTTAATAAGAAATGCCTTTAATCGATCATACCAAGCCTTGGGAGCTTGTTTGAGTCCATATAAAGCTTTCTTGAGTTTATAAACATAATCAGGTTTTGCGAAGTCAATGAATCCTGGAGGTTGTGCCACGTATACCTCCTCATTGATAAAACCGTTAAGGAATGCACTTTTCACGTCCATTTGAAATAACTTAAAGTCTAGGGCGCATGCACAGGCAAGAAGTATCCTTATAGATTCTAATCTAGCTACGGGGGCATAAGTTTCGTCATAATCAATTCCTTCCTGTTGATTATAACCTTGGGAAACTAACCTAGCTTTGTTCCTAGTAACTATTCCATTTTCATCTAACTTATTTCTATAAACCCACTTAGTTCCTATGATGGTCATGTTCATGGGATTTGGGACTAGTTCCCAAACGTCATTAGTCTTAAATTGATTTAGTTCTTCTTGCATAGCCATAACCCAACTTTCATCTTTTAATGCGTCATTTATATTTTTAGGTTCTATAGTTGATAGGAAACAAAAGAAGTTATTTTTGTCTTGAGCTTTTGATCTAAGGGTTCTTTGATTTAGGTTTCCTATTATATTATCTAATGGGTGTGATTTAGATTCCTTAATATTTACTATTTCGTTTTCTCCTAGTGTTAAATCTCCATTATCATCACCTAGGGGCTTAGTTTTACTAACCTCAATAGCTTCTTCGTCAACTAGGTCATCATCTTCTAGGGGCAATGTCTTAGGTGGTGGTGGAGTTTCATCAAAAGTTAAATTTAAGGACTCTTCTACTTTCATAGTATGTTTATTAAGTATTATGTATGCTTTACTATTTTGCGAATACCCTAGAAAGATTCCTTCGTACGACTTAGGATCAAACTTAGTAAGGTAATCTTTTATATTGAGAACAAAACATTTGCTCCCGAATACCCTAAAGTAATTTAGATTAGGTTTTCTACCTCTTAATAACTCATATGGGGTTTTTCCTAAAATTCGCCTAATTGAGACTCTATTTATTATATATGTTGATGTATCTACGGCATGGCACCAAAATTTTTGTGGGATAGATTGTTCATTTAGCATTGTTCTACTCATTTCTTGTAATGTTCGATTCTTTCTTTCTACTACCCCATTTGATTGTGGAGTGCGAGGAGCGGAGAAATTGTGAGATATCCCATTTAAATCATAATATTTTCCGAATTGCACTTCGTTATCAAATTCCCGACCATGGTCCGTCCTAATTGATACTATAGAACATCCTAATTTATTTTGAATCATTTTACTAAATATTTCAAACTTATTAAAGGCTTCGGTTTTATCACTTAAAAATCTAGTCCACATGTATCGTGAATTGTCATCTACAATTACTAAGGTATAACGATTACCTCCATAACTTCGCACAGCGGATGGATCAAAAAGGTCCATGTGTAATAATTCTAGGCATCTAGTAGTGGAGACTATATTCTTAGCTTTGTGACTAGCATGTGCTTGTTTTCCAATTTTACATGCATCGGAAAAGTGTTGGTCATATCTTAGGTTAGGCAAGTTTCTAACTAATTCTTTAGAGGCTAGGGATTGTATTTGTTGCATATTTGCGTGACCTAATCTTCTATGCCACAATGTAGAGTTTTCATCTAAGGTTGCTAGACATATTTTATCTTCCGGTTTATTTCCTGGTTTCATAACATATACGCCACCTTTCCTAATTCCTCTACCTATGACCTTTCCGTCCTTAACTATTTCGCTATCTTTACTTGTAAAAGTAACCCTACACTTATTTTCACATATTTGTCCTATACTAAGCAAGTTATATGTTAAATTATCTACATGCTCAACATTTTCAATAGTTAGGGAGTCTTGAGAGATCGTACCTTTGCCAATGATTTTTCCACGAAAATCACTACCGAAAATAACATTACCTCCGTTGTATGCCTTGTAGGAGGAGAATAGCTTCCGGTTTCCCGTCATGTGCTTCGAGCATCCACTATCCTTAATCCATTCGCCGGGCTCCAAATTTATCCCTAGACATATTTCATCGGTGGCTTGAGCTACAAGGCACTTTTCGTCTTTTGCTTTGTCCGCTTCATCTTTGTCGCTATCGCTCCATGTTCCACTAACAAATGCGCTTTCGTAATCATAACCCGGTGGCTTTGGACATTCGCCAATGAGATGGTTTTGGCTTCCACATCTAAAGCACTTTCTTTTCCCGTAGTTATCATTTCTATTTCTTTGAAGCGATCTTCTTTCATCTCGCGGTTGTCTCGTGAATCTTCCTCGTCTCTTGAAGAATTTCTTGAATTCTCTTACGGCCATTGCATATTCTTCGTCTTCACTATCGTCACTTGAATCATCGTCATCACTAAGTTCCTTTTTGGCTTTTAGTGCAAGAGACTTGATTTGATCTTTCTTGCTCTTGACCGTTTTCGAGTCCCTCTTTATAATTTCTTCATGAACCTTCAAGTTGCCAATAAGTTCATCAAGTGATAACGTCATCAAGTTCTTTGACTCTTCAATCGCCGTGACCTTCGCGCGCCATTTCGGATGTAATGCCCTAAGAAATTTCCTTACACAATTTTTGCTAGAAAAAGTCTCATCAAGTGCTTTTAAACTTGTGATGATTGTGTTAAATTTAGCAAATGCATTATCAATTGATTCCTCTTCAGGAATTGTAAATTGTTCATATTGTTGAATAAGAAGATCTATTTTATTATCTTTGACTTGACTATTACCTTGGTGAGTGATTAGTAAAGAATCCCAAATCTCTTTTGCGGTTTGACACATAAAAATTCTTTCATATTCTTTGTGTGGTAACGCATTATAAATTACCATTTTAGCTTCATTATTTTTTGCTAGTTTCTTTTTTAAATCATCATTTTGTTTTTCAAAAGGTACAATTTCATCTATTTTAGTTAGGGGATTATATTGAATAGGGGAAAATCACCATAGGTAATAACATGCCAAAGATCAAGATCTTTTGATTTCACATAAGTTTCGAACCTATTTTTCCAATAAAGAAAACCATTACTTTCAAATAGTGGTGGTCTTTGCATGGATTGCCCTTCTAAATATTTTTCAGATTCCATAGATCGTTTCAAGTTTTAAAATACAGTTAATTTTAAAAATCTTGTTTGACGTGGCTCTTGATACCAATTGTGGAAAACTAGAAGGGGGGTTGAATAGTTTTATGTCTTTTTAATTTTTATTGTGAAAACTTTGTTTACTTTTTAAAACTTAGATTCGAATTTATGTGATCTCAACTCTTGAACAATATGAACAATATATATATATATATATATATATATATATATATATATATATATCTCTACATTATATATAACAGGAGGCGTTACACGTAGATAATGCCACATAAATGCCACCTCAATGCCACCTCAATGCCATGTAATTCATTATCAGCCATGTCATCACATTCTATCCATGTAAGCAATTTTTTTAATTTATTTTATTTGCATTTTTTTAATTAATTTCGTATTTTTATAATTTATTTCGTTTGTTTTTTTATCACTTTTGCAAGTATTTATCACTTAAATTCGGAATAACTATTTTACTAAAAAATTCGGATTTTTTAAAAATTTTGTTGCCACTTGCAAGGATTGAACCTAGGGTGTTTGTAATATTAACAAGCATGATAACCACTAGACCAACACATTTTTTGTACATGTATGTTTTTTATATATATATATATATATATATATATATAAGTAAATATAAATAAGCAATGCAAGTAAGGTAATAAAATGAAATGAAAGATAGATATGGAAAGATCTAATTCCTTGCCCTACTCCACTCCCCGAGCACCTAACTCGAGAGTTTTCTTCACTATGTCAACAAGCTCCCTTATGGCGGAGAAAACCTTACACAACTTTAGCTTACACCGGCTTAACGACACAAAGCTAGATGTCGGGTTCTAATCGTAGCTAGAACCAATCTCACAACTTATACACGACTTAATCACACCTTCTTCTTCACGACTTCTTCACAACTTATTTACTATGACTTCACACCTTCTTCACAACCTAACACAACCTATGTACACTTCTACTTCTTCACACCTTTACTTCTAACACACCTTAACTTCACAACTTCACTATTAACACTCTAACCTATCCCAAACAATTATTCACATAACTATCCAACAACAATACACAACTTATATACAAATGTATGATGACACAAACAACTTAGGTATCTAAGTTGCAATACTTCTTCTCTAGTTGTTGAAGGAGTATTCTTCTCTTGCACTTGAATGGAGGAAGCTTGGATCACTTGGAAACCAAAGCTTAAGAAGATATGATCAAAGGTTTTTAGAAAGAATTTACAAGGATTAGAAAGAGTTTAGAACAGAAAGTTTTAGTGTGCAAAAGGTGAGTAAAAATCCAGGGGAAGGCTGGTATTTATAGGCAGAAAACTGGACAGCTGAAAGCTAGAGGAGCGTGGCCGGCCCCCTTAAATAGGGGGGCGGTCCCCTTAATTTTAAGGGTGCCGCCTAGCAAAATTAAGGGGGCCGCCCAAGCCAACCGTTGCCCAATTTTGTCTTTTTGTAGGGAAGGTTTTTCTGGAACATTTTTACTGATTTTGGTTAAAATTTTGAATTCATAAATTTATAATGAATTAAACCTTTTTATTTATTACCAAAAATGTTTTTCTAAAAGATATAAAATGTTTTTGACATTTTATAAAAAATCTAGTTATTAAGAAAATGTTCCTTTGATCATATAATGCATTAAGCATTAGTTCATTCATACCTTAAGTGATTTTAGTTGTAGAAGTGAATATTTACAACTAAGTACTTGTTTATTTTATAAGTTTATGTTTTAATGAGTTTGCATTTTGTGATCATCAAAACATAGAGATATGAATAAATATTGATAATGTTTTTAGGCATTATTTATGTCAACATAACTGTTTGTACATTGAGTGTATCAATCAAATTTATGAGTGTGCCAATCACTTTCCTTATGAAAGTGTTTTGTAATTGTTTCTTTTATTTTTGGCTCAAATGTAAATTTTATTAGCAAATCAAATATAATGTTACTTTACATTTAACCTCTAAGTTTAATAACGTGTATTTTATGACTTTTTGTCCCTAAAAATCAATTCACTATAATGTTAACATGGAGCCTTTTGATTGATCAATAAAAGTCAAAATTAAATATAATTTGGTCAACATATTGATAACTTGATTTTTGATTCAGCTATAAAAAAACAAGTGTTGCAAAAAAAGCCTACAAGGCCGATTAATCACCGCCTAGGCGATACTGGGCTATCAACCTTTACGATTTGTGTAAATCGGTCAACCGAGGTCAACAGCGGTCAAAGACTGTAATAATGGTCAAACTTGTTGGAAACTTGCAAATCTTGCCAGAAATACCCAAAACCTGCCGTAAACTAGTTTTATTTACTTATAGTCGCTGTTTATATCTATTACAAGATGTTTTTAAGGAAAATCTTGACAGAAATACCCAAAACTCGATCGAAATACCCAAAAATTGCCAAAAATGCCAATCTGATTAATCATCGATTCGCGATTTTTGCACCTTGAACAAATGTAATCACTTATAGTCGCTGTTTATATTTATTACAAGGTTTTTTTTTTTTCCGAAAATACCCAAAACTTGCCAAAATTGTCAATCCGATTAATCGTGTTTAGACCGATTACTTACAAGCTACAAGAGGGTCGACCGCCAGACTACCAGTTCACGATTTTTGCAACCTTGAAAAAATCCATAAAAAAGGGGTATAAATTGCAAAAAAACAAACTTAAAAAAAGAGGAGGGTGATTTATTAAACTTTAAGGGTTGAATGTAAATTAATGTTATATTCTGATTAACTAAAAAAATTTACATTCAAGCTCAAAACTTTATAAGAGAATAACAAAGATTATTTTTTGACCAAAGCTTATCTTTCGAAAAAATTATCTTAAGCCTCAATAATCTTTCATAATCTCTCGCGCCAAACATGCCCTTAAGTGTAAAATATTCATTTGCTTTCATTTCATGGATTTAAGTGTAAAACATATTCATTATTAATACATTCTAATAAATTTATAAATTATTACTCCCTCCGTCTCAAATTAATTGTCCACTTTCCTTATTTAGTAAAAACTAGAGAATCTAGTGGAGGAATATTCTATTTTAGTGGTTGAAAATTAAAGTGGCCCCACTTTTATTAAACTTTGTGTTTTCTCTCTCCTGACAAATAAATTGAGACGGAGGGAGTATATATGTTATTTCTTATTGTCGGTAGCATTAGAATAATAGTATCTTCATTATTATAGTGTTTAGTTTTTGGCACTTTTACTTAGCCCACGTGAGCCCAACCAAGCCCGTTTACAATTCCAGATAATACTGCCGACTTTATCACATTGTAGCTTTATAAAAAATTGCAGATAAGCTTAACCGACTTTCGGGCGGCGACCTCCAGATAAGCTTCATCTTCCTCTCTTTGCCGTCATCTAGATCCGCAGGTATGGCTGTCTAAGCTTTTGTTTATGGCTTTAATTTAGTTTATAGAAAGGTTATTGAATATAATTGATTTGTTACTAATTATTTGCAGGTTAAAGTATTGATATTATTAATTGGAATGGATAATAGAAGGTTCAACGTTAGACAAGACATAAGAAGAAGACAACAGCAGAAAGTTAACGAGGTCATATGTTTATGTTAATTCTTTTTGTGTTAATTTATTTTTTGTTGATCAAGTTTATGACTTTATGCTTCATTAAGGGTTACTTATGTTTCTGGTTATAGATAAGAACTCATAAGCTGCTTAAGGGGGTGTTTCTGTTAGCTTATTTAGTGGGCTTATGAGCTTTAATTAAGTTTTGAAAAGCTCATAAACATACTTTTTTGGTTTATGAGCTTATTACCTTTTTTTTTTCAAGTTCATAACCTCTACTTGATAATCTTATAAGTTATAAGCCCGTTTTACACAAGCTCATAAGTTAACTAAAAGTAACTACTTTAAGGAATAGTGTTTGGATTTGCTTATTTTGTAAATATAAATGCAATTGAGACAATTTTAAAAAATTCAGTTTAATCTTTTTTTAAGAGGGTATTTGTTTAGGCTTATTTTTCTGGCTTATGAGCTTACTGAACTTTTTGAAAAGCTAATAAGCTCAAATTTTGGGGCTTACGAGCTTATGCTTAGTGGTGGAGCGACTACTATGACTCATGAATTGAATCCGTACGAACCTTCTACTAAAAGTGAGTGATTATTTGATCTGTTTTTTGTTTTATTGTTTGGAACTCAGAATTTATGTGATTCGATTTGATATGATAGTTTATTAGTTCAGAATATAAATAAATCAGATTGTAAATTGAATGAAAACGAACGTTAAGTTTAACTGAACAAATGGAGGGCCACGGGCGGAATTGGTTGCATGCAGGGGCGGAGGGATAGTGCAATTAGGGGGGGGCGGTGCCCTCAACAAATTGGGCAAAAAAAAATTTATATAGTGCAAAATTTTGGGTTTTACGGGAAAAAAGTTAAATTGCCCTCGGCCAAAAAATGAAATTGCCCTCAACAAAATTTTGGGATGCTGAAATTAGGCTATTTGGCAGTAATTAGGGTGTTTGGATGCTGAAATTAGGGTGTTTGGATGCTGAAATTAGGCTGTTTGGCTGTAATTAGAGTGTTTGGATGCTGAAATTAGGCTGTTTGGAAGCTGTTTTTTTTGGCTGATTTTGCTGCTTTTAGTGAAAAAATTTTTTGCCCCCCATATGCCAAAATCCTGGCTCCGCCACTGGTTGCATGCATTATTAGTTGGGATTTGTTAATTTTTCCGACTAACTTTTTATGTTTTCTTCTGCGTTTTTCAGGTTCTTATTTCTTTATTTTAATGAAGTTTTGGTTGGATGCATTATTAGTTGGGATTTGTTAATTTTACCGAGTAACTTTTTACGTTTTCTTCTGCGTTTTCGGGTTCTTATTTCTTTTTTTTAATGATGTTTTAATATTGTGTTGCTCACGGAAAACAGAGTTTCAATTTGCTTCGGATAAAAAACCAGGGGCGTAATCTCAAACACTGTGTTACCGGTTCGTTATGTTGTTGCTGCTTCATCTTCAGCCCCGGGTTTTGTTATACTCAGGTTAGTTTTACATTAAGATTAGTTTTAATTTTTAAGATTGGTTTACAGATTTATAGGTGCTCAATTAATTAAATACCATGTGTTCTGTTGATTTTCCAGGTGAATGAATTCCGGGTTTCGGATATGCCGTTGATTAGATATTTTTATTCCAAAGAAAACACAACGGATGTTTTTTCCCCGGGTCGTGTCCCAACGAAGGATGAATTCGAGTTTTCGTTATCGGTGTCGAATAAGTGTGGTGAACGTGAAAAAAAATAGTGATGATTGGTGATTTTATACTACGAACAACGAAATTATAAACGAAAACAAGTAATTAAGCTAAAGGCACAAGTATACTAAGCACGTAAACCTAAAAACGAAAATTGAAATTTAAAACGTACGCGACGAATTTAAAAAAAAACGTAATTAAAAAGTGATTTTCTAAATTCTAAGCCCTAAAAATGTAAAATAATTTTTCTTAAATTCTAAATATAAAAAGAAAATTTTGGAAAAAAGAAAAATATTTTTTTTGACTTTTTATGAATTTTTTATGAATTAAAAACTAAATGAAACTATTTAAATGCTTTAAAAATAGTAAACTAAAATGGAAAAATATGAAAGTTTTCAGATAAATCTAAAATATTATTTAAAAGCTGGGAAAAATAAAATCAGAACTTATCTATTCCTAAATAAGCAGTATGGCTAAATAAGCAGTTTTAGAAAAAGCCAAAAATAAGCTAAAAAACTCTAAAAATTATCCAAAGTTCAAAATCAGTAAAACACACTATATTAAGTTTAGAACAACTGAAAAAGTACAAATAAGCTCAAGTAAAAAGCATAAAAGCAGTAGGAACAGTACACAAGTAAAAGTAGTAGCAGTGATCAATAAGCCAATTTGCATCTACTCTAAAAGCTACCCTACAGTTAATTATGAAAATCCAAGAGCAGAAACTTAAAGTTTGTACTACACACTTCTTATAATCCAATAATGCCCAAAATTAAACCACTATTGCTATATGAATTAAGCTCGAAAACAGATGCAATTGGAACAAGTATGTTATTGCAGACTGCTCAGTTCAGATTGAGCTTATTGCAGACTTAAATACAGGTATGAAATACGCTACAATAGTGAAACTAAGAACAGACTTATGAAGCCAATACCGCAAACTAACTTAATTCCAAAAAGCAGATGAGAAACTCAAGTGGATAAGCTAATTTAGAGCACTTGAAAAGCTGGGATGTGAAGGAGATAGTGCAGGTCTGCTCTAGTTGTTACTGATGTAGCAGTTAGGGGAGATTACCTCAAAACCTTGCAAGACCTAAGGAAATTAATACCAGCTTGTGCAGTCTCACTTAGACTTCTGATATTCACCAAACTAACCCAAAAGTAACCACAAAATCAAAGCTCAACTTATAGGGCTTATAAGGCAGTTTTACATCTACTAATTCACCTATTGATTCAATTACCTCAAATCACTTCTAATCTGCTACAAAACTTCAACAAACAACTGAGATCACCAAATTTAAGCAAAATCAAATTGTCTAAATGGGCAAAACTACAGTAACCAAGCTAAACCATCCTTAACAGTAACTAATCCAAACACCCCTTTAGAACCTACTTTTGCAATTTAACTGATAAACAAACTGATCTAGACTAATTGGTTACAAACTATGATATTTAAATGCTGATTTTAATATAAAAAGTAGCAAACAGAAATATTAAGCTACAAAATAAGCAGATCTATATAAGGCCTAAAAATAAGCTAGAAAAGCAAAGTGGTACTCACTGATTGTTCCTGCTGATTCAGAATGATCACTTATAACTCACTATAACCCAGGCTTATAATAAGCCAAATAACAATACCCCATAACAGCTTAATACACCAGCTGATCTCAACAGCTTATGTTGACTTCAACAGTTGACCTTTTTTGACTTTGTGAACTTAAAACTGAGTTAAACAAAACTATTTTAACAAAAGCAACAAAAAGCTTATACAAGCTTATAAGAGCAGAAATGGAAGCTTAAAACACATTTAAAGTAAATTCGAACAAGATGAGTAAATGAAATTTCATTAACCAAAGATGAATTACAAGTCTAAATTAAAATCAACACTGGAATTTAAAATGATTACACTAAAAACATTAAGTAAACTTGGTCTAAATTTCTCTAAATACATGAAAAATCAGACAAACATCAATGGAGGAGGAGGTCTTCTATTTATAGCCGATCATGGACCCTTCCAGGGCTGCCAAGCTGGCAATCCGTGTTCCTCTTGAGCTCTCAATCACCCTTAGATCATTCCCCATTCATCCATAGCCCTTAGATCAAATCTTCTGAGGTGTTCGGTCCAATGGGAGGCTGCCACCTGTCCCATTCGTGTGTATCTGCTCTTCCTGACACCTCTTGAACCTTCTAGAAGACCAATGATTGGTCTATATTACCCTTAATTTCTGTTAAAACGTACGGTTAAAAGTTAGGGTTCTTGGGAATAGTAGAAATTCTGGGTAAAAGCAGATTTGGGGGGCGCGTGTGTGGGATTTTTATATAATAATTTGACTCTTTTATTATAAAAGAGTTGACCGGGTTTTTATGATGGGTCGGGTTATGGGTTAAGGGTAAAGGGTAGTGGACTGGTTATTCATTTGGATGGGCTGGGCTGGGTTTAAAATTGAGGTGGGTTGGGTTTATTTAAATAGTGGGTTTATTAATCCGGGTACAAAAAGGTTTTTAGGTTGAATAATAGGGACCATTTGTGTACAAGCTGAAAATTAAGGAACTGAAGTTGCATTTTTCCAAAATTGATCTAAGGGTGATTTTCGACTTTTGGCCAAACATGTCTCTCCTGGCATCGGCTTTGAGTCTTTTCCATATCTCGTGCTCGTTTTCCTGGTTTTTCCTCGATTTTGTCCCATTTTTGTAATATCCTTTCCTGCACAATCAAAAACACAAAAACACAATATCTTTTGGCATTTTGGTTAGTTTTTGGTCTTTTTGGGTCCGGTTTTGGTCAAGAAAAGGTATGTGAATAAGCACATACCAAAATCCCCCAGACTAAGCTATTGCAATGTCCTCATGCAATGTTATAAAAACACGTTTTTAAAACCGAAATTTTCCAATCTCTTTTTACTAACTTTGAGAAGTAGCAAAATTTTCAAAAGAGATCAAGAAATCTTAAATTCTAAAAACTCCCCATTTTTCCTTTTATTCTATTTTTGTATTTTTCTCATTATTCAAGTGACGGCTTTGTTGACAATCATTATCTATCAATAATTTTTAGGGTCTTCGAGTAGGAAACACGACTCATAAAGAAGTGACCATACGGATAAAATTCGTCGTTCCTGATTTTTCACGAGTCCCCAAACTAAGCTTAAAAACGAAATCATTGTTAATTACAAGTTAGATTGCCAACACTACCCAGAAAGCTAATTGTGGACTCTTTGTTCCCAAATTCCTATTTTCCTCTATTTATTTTATTTTTGGTGAGAAATGAATTTCTTCAAATTCTCATTTCGATAATTTCTTATTCCGATAAAGATACCTAGTTTAGACGCTAAGTAGTTTCCAAACCTTCCCTCGAAAACCGTTGCATACAAAAATGAGGTCCACATCAAGGTCTCTGATTTAACACGATTTTGAGGATATCCCTTTTATATACGACCGAAACAACTCATCTACGAGTCCAGAGACAGAAGCTTTTATTAGGATACCCCCGGAGTCGAAGTTTGGCATTATAACACTTTATCTACATATTCAAGCACATTAACGTATTTAATCCTTGGCCCTTTATAACAATCACAACATCGGTTGCGAGCCGGCAAGATGTGATAGTCTATTATGACCTTGGAATTTTTCCTCTGCCTTTATTAGAAGTCTACAACATCGGCTGCGAACCGGCAAGATGTAGAAAACTTTTTATGGCTTTGGATTATTATTATACATTATCATATTCATTAATTATTTGTGTTGCCAAACCCCAAGTCCTACGGCTTTTATAACAATCCCAACATCGGTTGCGAGCCGGCAAGATGGAATAGTCTATTACACCGTAACACTGACAGTACCTTGATGTGTACCTAACTTTCATAAGCAAGAATTCTCTAAGGAAGAAATAAAAACTAATTATCGCCAAAACCAAAATACCTTTAATTATTCCTAGATTACTATTATTGGGTGAAACAAGCTTATGGGAACAAGAAGCCACAAGTAACTTTGATGAGCTCTAAAGAGATCCAACTACTCCACGTTTAGCAATCTAACTTATAAACAACTCTATCATTTCTCGTTCTTCGCAAATTTAAAATCTTAAATAATAAGATCCGCGAATGCTTAGCCAAATAATCAAGCCATGCATATATAAAGTCGATACGGGAACTTGCAAACTCTTAAAAAGAATTCGCATTTTATAGCTCCTTGTGTAAAAGACTAGCACGAGCTTATAGATTATAAATGGTTAAGGGAACAAGCTAGGGCTCAACACGCCCGGTCAAGTCATAATTTTATTCCTACTCTCACCAACGGAAAGTCAACAAAAATGCAAAAATTTATTATATTTTTGCAAAATTTTTTATATTTTTCTCATTTTTTTGGATTTTTTCAATTTTTTAGAGGAAAAACGGGGTTGCATGAGTAAACGGCAAAAAATGCAAGGCAAAAATCGAATCGAAAGATCACCCCCCAGACTAAAACGAGACATTGTCCCCAATGTCTTAAAGGTAAGGGTATCCTACAAAAATCTAAGGCCGTTTATTAATTATGCCAAAAGATAGATGTAAAACGATAAGATTTTAGGATATTGATAAGCAGCGAATGATGAAACTCGAGTGGAGAGAAGTAAACTACGAGCACGAGAGTCTTCATAATTCGGCAAATCCTGGACATACACAAACAACCACGAAACACAAGATATGGAAGAGGTAGCCCTCCTCACTTCACTTATTAGAAAAGAGATAAGAAGATAGAATGATAAGCATGGGGTGCCTCCCACGAAGCGCTTGTTTAGTATCGAGTCGGAAAGCTTAGACTCGCCCCGAATTCATTTGTCCTTGGGGGAGCAAGTGGAAGAGATAATCTCAATCGGACTTTCATTCAAGATGTTTGAATAAACATTGAAGCATATGAAAGTTCCACTCCGATGAGATACCCACGGCTGAAAAGAATGAGAGATGCCGGGGTCAAAGATGGTGTCTTCACTCCCGAAGGAGTGAAAAAGAGGAGAAGTCACCGGATAGGTGAAGAAGGGGAGAAAGATCATAATCAGAATGGGAATCCATTCTTCATCATTAGAGCTCTGAAAAACCTCGGGAGGGAGGGTCGGGATGATATCCTCGATAATGAAACTCTTAGGATAGAGTACATCTCCCCCCGGGTCAGGATCTTCATCAATAGCAAAGTAATCATACTCCGGCGGAGGTATGATATGAGTGAGTTCATCGGAGAACTCCTCATGAAGAGATTCAATCATACGAGTAGAATCTGTGAGTCCCGGTTCCGTTACGGGCTCATCAAGATTAGAAATTATAGAGTCCTCGCTCTCAACGTTCTCTAACACCCCATCAAAAAGAGGATTAACTTTGCAAGAGGTATACTCATAATTGAATTCAAAAAGAGGGTTGGAGAAAATTCCGGAAGTAATCTCGGAAACGTCAAGGGAATCTCCATAAGATTGAAAATCACTTTCATCGTCGGATATTTCCTCGGACTCACTTGGGATTGGGACGAGGTTCTCAGCACTGGACTTTATGATTTCGTCTGATTCCTTTTCAGGAACAGTGCTAAGATGCTCGTCCCCCATTTTTAGAGAGTCCTCGAAGTCCATAGAAGGTAAGACGGGAGTGATTTCTGCTGACGAATTCTCATAAACTCCCCACATAGAATCCTCATCATCGTCGTCATCGTAAACGAAAGTTTGACGATAATTGGAACTTACTCTAGCTGCTTGTTCTTCAGCTAGCAGTTCTCCATAAGTTTTCTGATGAGGATCTTCTGGGGTACGTTTATTTACCAAAGCCTTAAGATCTTTTAGTACATCAAGAATCTGAATGAGAAGTTCATCTTCTTCTTCTTCTTCTAATAATTCTTGAGGAGATGGCTGAGGTTGCGGTTGAATCATTTCATATTGTGGAGGTTGGAAATTGTCAAAACCGGAAGTACTATAGCAAGGATTAGGTTCATAGTAATTTTGATTCCACGGTTGACATTGATAATCATTATGAGGACCCCCACAGTTTTCAAATTTTGATGTATTTTGGAATGATGTATTATTGAAATACGGTTCTTGCTCATAAAAGTTTTGAGGAGGGTGAGTGAAATTATTTTGAGGATAGTTGAAAATGTTCGGATTAAAACCATCATTGTATGAAGCACAAAGCGCACAAAATCCATTAATAATATTTCTCGCACACCTCTCGCAAGTACACCGATGACAATAAGTTGATGACGGATCTAACTGATTTCCACGCTCATCGCAATAACGTTCATTCCACGGATCGGGCTGTGGTGGGTAGTCGGAGAAATTTGACGGTTCATTGAAAGAATTTGGATTAGAATCATAAACGAATGAAGTTTCATCTTTCGAAGAATAACACATACAAAGTCCACGACTAAGTCCACATTTGTTGCAAAAACATTGGTTACAAAGTGAATCATCCCCCAACGGATCTCCACATATAAAGCAATTATACTGAGTGAGTGAAGATCGCTGGGGTTGTGGAGGGTGTTCGGAAAAACTTTGAGAATTATCAATGGAATTAAGCTCTCTTTTGAGGGCTACTTCACACCAATAACAAGATCCTCGTGGGTTGTGATTTCCACACCGCTCACGCTTACACTTTGAACACTAAAGACTGTCAATCAACGGGCTTTTACAATCAAAACAGTGATAGCCTAATGACGACATTAGAATTAAACGGATAGAGGGATAAAGAGATAGAATTAAACGGTTAAGAGGATAAGAAGATAAGAATTAAACGGTATGAGAGGGTAAAGAGATAAGAATTAAACATATAAGAGGAGACGAAGATTATTTTTGGTTTTTTTAATTTAGAAAACTTTGAAAAACACAAAAGAAAAGGGAAAATAAATTTGAAAAGAAAATCTTTTTGGATTTTTATTTTTAAAAGGAATTAATCACATTATTTATTTTTGGTACCGATCCCTCAATCCATATCCGTTTCTCTTATGACTACTCGCAGAGTGGCGGAGAAGCAAAAGGTCCACCCGAAGGTGATTAAAAACCCGCCTCTTTCGGTCTGCAATTTAATGTCAAGACCATCCTTAAACCACTTGTATAGGTTGTAATCAAAAGATAATCCGAAAATCAATTGATTTCACGATTGTTTTGTTGTTTATTTGGAAATGGTTTACAACACTTTTCAGAAAAAGTGAGGTTATATTATTGGTGAAAACACTTTAGGAAAAGTGTTTTTTTTTTGATTATTTTCTTTTTGTATTTTTATTTTTATAAAAACAAGGAACTTCCGAGGAATGGTCTTCAAAACACGATCCAACGAACGAAATTCAAACTCTTCTCAAGCCTTCCCCGGCAGCGGCGCCATTTTTTGATTAGATATTTTTATTCCAAAGAAAACACAACGGATGTTTTTTCCCCGGGTCGTGTCCCAACGAAGGATGAATTCGAGTTTTCGTTATCGGTGTCGAATAAGTGTGGTGAATGTGAAAAAAAATAGTGATGATTGGTGATTTTATACTACGAACAACGAAATTATAAACGAAAACAAGTAATTAAGCTAAAGGCACAAGTATACTAAGCACGTAAACCTAAAAACGAAAATTGGAATTTAAAATGTACGCGACGAATTTAAAAAAAAAACGTAATTAAAAAGTGATTTTCTAAATTCTAAGCCCTAAAAATGTAAAATGATTTTTCTTAAATTCTAAATATAAAAAGAAAATTTTGGAAAAAAGAAAAATATTTTTTTGACTTTTTATGAATTTTTTATGAATTAAAAACTAAATGAAACTATTTAAATGCTTTAAAAATAGTAAACTGAAATGGAAAAATATGAAAGTTTTCAGATAAATCTAAAATATTATTTAAAAGCTGAGAAAAATAAAATCAGAAATTATCTATTCCTAAATAAGCAGTATGGCTAAATAAGCAGTTTTAGAAAAAGCCAAAAATAAGCTAAAAAACTCCAAAAATTATCCAAAGTTCAAAATCAGTAAAACACACTATATTAAGATTAGAACAACTGAAAAAGTACAAATAAGCTCAAGTAAAAAGCAGAAAAGTAGTAGGAACAGTACACAAGTAAAAGTAGTAGCAGTGATCAATAAGCCAATTTGCATCTAATCTAAAAGCTACCCTACAGTTAATTATGAAAATCCAAGAGCAGAAACTTAAAGTTTGTACTACACACTTCTTATATTCCAATAATTCCCAAAATTAAACCACTATTGCTATTTGAATTAAGCTCGAAAACATATGCAATTGGAACAAGTATGTTATTGCAGACTGCTCAGTTCAGATTGAGCTTATTGCAGACTTAAATACAGGTATGAAATACGCTACAATAGTGAAACTAAGAACAAACTTATGAAGCCAATACCGCAAACTAACTTAATTCCAAAAAGCAGATGAAAAACTCAAGTGGATAAGCTAATTTAGAGCACTTGAAAAGCTGGGATGTGAAGGAGATAGTGCAGGTCTGCTCTAGTTGTTACTGATGTAGCAGTTAGGGGAGATTAACTCAAAACCTTGCAAGACCTAAGGAAATTAATACCAGCTTGTGCAGTCTCACTTAGACTTCTGATATTCACCAAACTAACCCAAAAGTAACCACAAAATCAAAGCTCAACTGATAGGGCTTATAAGGCAGTTTTACATCTACTAATTCACCTATTGATTCAACTACCTCAAATCACTTCTAATCTGCTACAAAACTTCAACAAACAACTAAGATCACCAAATTTAAGCAAAATCAAATTGTCTAAATGGGCAAAACTACAGTAACCAAGCTAAACCATCCTTAACAGTAACTAATCCAAACACCCCTTTAGAACCTACTTTTGCAATTTAACTGATAAACAAACTGATCTAGACTAATTGGTTACAAACTATGATATTTAAATGCTGATTTTAATATAAAAAGTAGCAAACAGAAATATTAAGCTACAAAATAAGCAGATCTATATAAGGCCTAAAAATAAGCTAGAAAAGCAAAGTGGCACTGATTGTTCCTGCTGATTCAGAATGATCACTTATAACTCACTATAACCAAGGCTTATAATAAGCCAAATAACAATACCCCATAACAGCTTAATACACCAGCTGATCTCAACAGCTTATGTTGACTTCAACAGTTGACCTTTTTTGACTTTGTGAACTTAAAACTGAATTAAACAAAACTATTTTGACAAAAGCAACAAAAAGCTTATACAAGCTTATAAGAGCAGAAATGGAAGCTTAAAACACATTTAAAGTAAATTCGAACAAGATGAGTAAATGAAATTTCATTAACCAAAGATGAATTACAAGTCTAAATTAAAATCAACACTGGAATTTAAAATGATTACACTAAAAACATTAAGTAAACTTGGTCTAAATTTCTCTAAATACATGAAAAATCGGACAAACATCAATGGAGGATGAGGTCTTCTATTTATAGCCGATCATGGACCCTTCCAGGCCTGCCAAGCTGGCAATCCGTGTGCCTCTTGAGCTCTCAATCACCCTTAGATCATTCCCCATTCATCCATAGCCCTTAGATCAAATCTTCTGAGGTGTTCGGTCCAATGGGAGGCTGCCACCTGTCCCATTCGTGTGTATCTGCTCTTCCTGACACCTCTTGAACCTTCTAGAAGACCAATGATTGGTCTATATTACCCTTAATTTCTGTTAAAACGTACGGTTAAAAGTTAGGGTTCTTGGGAATAGTAGAAATTCTGGGTAAAAGCAGATTTGGGGGGCGCGTGTGTGGGATTTTTATATAATAATTTGACTCTTTTATTATAAAAGAGTTGACCGGGTTTTTATGATGGGTCGGGTTATGGGTTAAGGGTAAAGGGTAGTGGACTGGTTATTCATTTGGATGGGTTGGGCTGGGTTTAAAATTGAGGTGGGTTGGGTTTATTTAAATAGTGGGTTTATTAATCCGGGTACAAAAAGGTTTTTAGGTTGAATAATAGGGACCATTTGTGTACAAGCTGAAAATTAAGGAACTGAAGTTGCAATTTTCCAAAATTGATCTAAGGGTGATTTTCGACTTTTGGCCAAACATGTCTCTCCTGGCATCGGCTTTGAGTCTTTTCCATATCTCATGCTCGTTTTCCTGGTTTTTCCTCGATTTTGTCCCATTTTTGTAATATCCTTCCCAGCACAACCAAAAACACAAAAACACAATATCTTTTGGCATTTTGGTTAGTTTTTGGTCTTTTTGGGTCCGGTTTTGATCAAGAAAAGGTATGTGAATAAGCACATACCAGCCGTCATGAAGGTATGGCTATTCTACGAAGTGCACTACTAAGGCTTACGCATGTTTGATATGTTGGTGGGTTGAATTTGGTATTAAAATTTTTACCCTAATTGTTTTTCTTGACTGTCAAACTAGATGCCATTGTAACCTTACGTTCATTTTTACATTCGTGTTCGACAATTATTTGGTGGATCTTATCTTTATTTTAACTTTCATGATGTGCCAGGTTCCAGCAAGGCCCGGGTAACTTTAGAAATCATAGTTACCAAATTGTAAGTTTTTCGTGAATACTATTACAACCATTATGTGTCTGGCATGTATTGAGTTCGTTTTAGGTATGCTAACTTCACTGTCAGTGACTCCAACAACACCATTGTATTTTTCAGATAAATTGAAAGACAGGCGTTTCCTAGCAGACGTTTTCCTCTCTCCATCTGTGGCTGACATACTCCTCTGTCTTGGTGCACTTTGTGGCCGAACTCTTGCTATAGCTGACGCTGTGCCAGACATATAACTTGGTTTTCCACGCAAAGTTGGCATTCCACTCTGACCCAGTGAGAATCTTCTTTCCTCTCTTACATACCGGGGACTGCCTGAGTGCACTGCTTTGACGGATGATTTTATTCTTTGAAGGGATGATGACGTGATAGGCAACTCTGAGTAGTGTCATCTATGGACTGGAGATATGAACAGAATTGGGTTGAGTCTTTGCCGTTGATTTCAACAGACCCGATGTGTCACAGTTGAGCAAGCCCGATAGACCAAAATTACAGCCTATCCCCGTTTTACATTACAGGTACTTCCATGTTTTTTTCTAAAACTGTTGGTTTAGATAATTTCATTGGTAGTATAGGTGTTTATGCCTAGGGTGTTTAATTTGTTGGTAGATGCTGTCCATTTTTTCCTCAGAAAGTACGCAAAAGTGTGATGTGCTTTTAAGGCGATTAGGCGAGGTCTTCCGGGTCATAGCAGATGCTGAAGATTCAAAAGAGGTTTCTCCATTTTTTTTATCTCAAAACACTAGAATAATTTGTCTCCGATTCCTGACTACGTTATGGTTTCCATGGTTTCATGTTATTTGGTGAAAGAACAAGCGCTGAAGCCTGGTGGTGTGGTTGGGGTTAGTGAGAAAAACTGCTGAAAAGTGATCATGATGTGTTTGCAGCTGCGTACGGGCATGCGTCAGGAGTATAGGATTCTATACGTTTTGTTTGAACGGGGTCTGAAGTTGGAACTGAAACGAGGTACTTTAAGGTGATGAAACTGGGTCTTAAACCGTTGCGTGTTGCTGCTGAAATGGACGGTAGAACGCATGGGCTTAGGGGATGAAATAGGAGGGTTTAGAAGCTGAAATGGATGAATTTGGGACACTAAAAAGGGTGTGCGTTTGGCGGCGGTAATGACCTGGTCTGGGCGATGAAATCAACCCTCAAAAGGGTGAATTTCGGTGCTGAAATGGGTGCAGATGCTGCTACGTTTAGATGCTGAAATGGGCGGGTTCCAAAACTCAGTCGCGGAAGATCAATGGAACAGGTTAGGGAAAATGAAGGAACGAAAACCAAAACAGTCGATATATACATACCTGGTTCCAGATTCAGTGTGTCAACAATGTTAAGGTAACACCATTGTTGTTGAATTTGTGTAGTTTTGCTTCCCACATATATTGGTTTTGGGCTGTCATTACTTGAAACAAGGGCGTCTCATGGGTAGAGTTTCGGTTACAATGTATTTTTCCCACACCCGTTTTGTGTCAATAGGAGTTGGTGGGTTATAGTTGTATGTGTTACGGGAACATCGATACGTAAGGTATAGTGTAAGATACACTCTTGAGATTTTATGCTCATGTTATGTATGTATAATATTTAGTTCTATACTGTAATTTATACTAATGAAATTTTTTGCTCATGCCATGTATGTATAACAATCATTTCATTTATTTTGTGCTCCCATGCGTAGAATTTTGAAGTAGGAAAAGTCCTAGCATTTAGTGCATTTAGTTTCACATGGTTGTAATAGTTGAATTATGTGTTTTAAAAATGATATGTTTGCTATTCGTTTATGTTTGCTATTCGTTGTAAAGATAGGTTCTTTTTGTCTTATACAATTTGTACCAGCAACTATTTTACCAACGCATATATAAATTTAACAAACAGTCCCGATGCAACGCGGCGGGAACGTTTTTTCCTCGTTTGATTAATACCCTTACATTTTATATTTGTTTTTAAAAAAATTATGATTATTTTTGTTATTATAAATATGATCATTATTAAATTTGATTAATACCCCTAGATTTTATATTTGTTTTTAAAAAATTTATGATTATTGTTGTTATTATAAATATTATCATTATTAAATTAAATCAATTGTAATACTTAAAATTTATATATGCACGAGATTATAAATATTAAAATAAAATCACATTTTAGTAATATGCAAATAAATACACATGAATGTATATCAACAACTCTTATAAAATATTATTTAGGAGTTAATTCTCATGTTTTTAGTATACTTGAGAATAGTTACTAAAGCATCTAATCTTTGCTTTATAACACGAATTTAAACTTACAAGTATGTTATATCTTTAAGAAGAAAATATAAATAAAAGAAATAGCACAATTACAAAACAACTCATAAAGTAATAACTAATGCACGCATGAGTTAAATAATTAAATATGGTCAAATTGTATATGTCCATGACATTAAGCTAGGTTTTAAAAAAGTTTGATTAATGTCTCAACCATATGCGTGCATGAGACTTATACAAATAGCCATTAGGGGAATTATTAGAACGTCGTATTTATAATATGGTGTACGTCGTCATCTTGAACTAGGTAGTCGTTTTGTATGCTTACATTCTATCTGCTCCTATACCTCCTCGTAAAATCTTTTATCATTTGATATTGTACTTTTATTTTATTTTTAGATGTATATATTTAACTGCAGTAAATGTGCTTATGCAAGTTTACCAATTTATTCCAAACAGTGGTGGCTCAAGGGTAAAACTACTAAAGCTACCGCTTAAAGCCCCAAATATCTAAGGCCTCCGGTTTTCTAATGCATCTTACGTATATATAGTTGGTTACATATTTCTTTGGAAACATGTTAGGTCTAAATATTTAAAAGCCCCCCGATTACAAAAAAACTGCTAAAAATGTTAGGGATTATTTGCTTGATTTTTGTTATTATTTAAATCTATAAACTATAAGAGACTAAGGTGGTGTTTCTTTTTCTGTTAGCTAACAAGTGTGGACCCAAAATAGATATTTTAATATTACTTTTGTAAGTGGGGTCTACATTAATCCACTAACTCGTTTATATTGGGAGAGTATGAAATATAAGGTTCTCCCCATTCAGATGAAGCAATGGAACGTGGGGCCCATTCTCCCTTAGCTAACAAAAATAAATAAACAGCCCCTAAGGGGCCGTTTCTTTTTTTCTGTTAGCTAAAGAAAGTGTGGGTCTATCAATTTAATATTATTTGTTTTGTAAGTGGGGTCCATTTTTCCCTTGCAAAGTCTATCCCTATATGTGTAATATAAGGGAGACTCTCCCCATTAAGACCAATTAACAGCCATGGGTCCCACATAGGCCCCAAGGATCCCTTAGCTAATACTCCCTCCGTCCCACTATAAGTGTCCACTTTTCATTTACACAAAGTTTTAGGAAAGTGGGGCCAACTACACTCTCCACCAATCAAATATCACTATTACCCACTAAAGTCTCTTCTCATTGGTTGAAAATATTCCCTAGACACTTAATATGGGACAAGCAAAGATACCATTGTGGACACTTATAGTGGGACGGAGGGAGTAACAAAAAAAAAAAAAAAAAAAAAAAACCCCTTAAGCCATTATTAAAGTTTAAGAAAAATGTAGTAAATCCGTCTTTTTATTATACGAAATGATGGATTAAGAGCATCTCCAATGCAAGGTTTTTAAAAGACTTTTCACTATTTAAATAAGTCGTTTGAATAACTTAACTCATTGTGGTAAAAGCTTTACAAAAGACTTTTAAGAGAATGACTTGTTAAACATCAAGACTTTGATAGCAAATTATACAAATCATTCTCATTAAATGAAGACTTATCGAGGAGGGTTGTAAAGCTTTTGAAAAGCTTTATGCATTGGAGAATGATTGGGAAGATGACTTGTTGAGATATAGCATTCATTGAAAAATTGATTGTCATCAATAAAGACTTGATGCATTGTAGATGTTTTAAGCTCATCTAGTGCTACAAATTCCAATGATTTTTAGTTAACTTTGAAAATTTATTTAAAGTCTCAAGAATTGCTAATTAATGGTGTGTTATTAAACGAAACATAAATTAACTACTTTTCGACAAACAAACATGAACATCAATGTTCATTCGTTTAAGTGTTCATATTAATTCGTTTGTTGGGTTAAACCTACATCTAGATTATCATAAAAACCAAGACTGGTTTGCTTTTTTTTCTCTAACTTCAACCAAATCTTATATTCTCTTAGTGTTTTTAGTTTAACTATGTGATGTTCTATTAATCTAATGAATTGAAAAACTAATATTAAGTTATTTATTGAAAAGGCCTCGGTTTTAAGTTTCGCTTTTGCCCTCTAAGGCTTCGGCCGCCTTGTTTCAAGTAAGGTTTTCAAGATCGGGATCCTACCCAGGATCTTTTTCGTCTTTGCAAGATCATGATCGTAAGATCGGATCGAGATCTTAAGATCCTACTCTAATATTATTTCTTAATACTTTTTGTAATATTATACAAATCTACAAATTATTATATATTATAAACACAAAATATTATGAATGTTTCATAAAAATATTGTCCTAAATTATGATTATAAAATGTTTAAAAAGATTAACATGTTTTTTTGAATTCTACAAAAAAACAACCCATAAATTTATAGTTTTTTAGTTTGTAATCCGAGAAAAGTAAGATCGGATCGAATAAGATCTTAAGATCGTACGGTCAAGATCGATCCTATAAGATCTTAAGCTTGCAAAGAACCTATGTAGGATTGGGATCGTTTTTGATTTGCAGTATCGTAAAATCGTAAAACCTTAAGATCAGGATAACTATAGAGATCTCAAGCATAAAACAAAAATAATAAAACACTTATGAGAAGCAATAACTTCATGTTTAATAAGCTACCTGTAATCTGCCACAATGACACTGGCTACTGTAAGCTGCAAAGAACAGGCGACAAATCTGGTAACAAGATTGCAGAACGACGATTAGCAGCAGTAGGCGGTGACCGTGATCCAGATGATGTCGAGATATTGGCTAGACAATGGGTCAACGGGACATGTTTTTTTATTGTCAACCACCGAATACTTGCACAATGAAACAAACCACTTGCAATTAAAACCATTTTGCAATATAAAAACCTTTTTAAACAGTTACTGACTCACTGCTATGAAGTCACTTATCTATTAGACTATAAATATGGCCGGCTCTATTAAATACTCCCTCCGTCTCAATTTAATTGTCCATATTTTCTTTTATAGATATCTCAAATTAATTGTCCACTTTCCTTATTTAGTAAAAACTAGAGAATCTAGTGGAGGAATATTCCATTTTAGTGGTTGAAAATTAAAGTGGCCCCACTTTTATTAAACTTTGTGTTTTCTCTCTCATGACAAATAAATTGAGACGGAAGGAGTAATAAATATGGCTCAAGCCCGATTGTTATTGTGAGTCTATTAGTGCTTCATGCTATGTGTACTCTATATATGTTTAATGATGAATTCCCCGTTAGAGGGTGCTTGATGGTTTGCATTAAGTAAGGATAAAGACTAATTCATTTTTTAATCCGGAATATTATATTGTCTAAATTGGTTCTATGTTCAATGTCCAGCAAAATAAGCATTTTTTATCATTCATAACTCAATTATTACTTTTCAATTTTCGAAAATGGTTAACAAAAACATTTTTTTCCAGTTCTAGTCAATGTTTTAAAACCCGGGTTGATCCGGCCGGTTGAACCGGGAACCGACTCGGAGACCGGGCCGGATGAGACTGGGTTTTTGCTTGTTTGAGAACCGGATTAAACCACCGGTTTTTCGTTGACCCGGGTTAACCCGATTTGATAAATCCGTCCGGGTCATGACTTTTTATCAAAAAATTTAACAAAATGATCTTCTTCTTTTTTTCATTAACCTTTCTAAGTTTAATTGAAAAGTCGAAGTGGTGGTGACTAATGTTTGCTAAAATTTGGTAAAATAGTAAATTATAGTTATACAGTATTTTAAAATCACCAATTAATATAGTTTTACTATAGAATATTATAATTTAGAATCACTTGTTGAAAATCTTTGCTATATTATTATAGATATAGACTTAAAAAAGCAAAACTAATCGGTATTTCGTTTTCATCAGTTTAATCGAATATATGAATAAAGGCGGAAAAATTATGGGATCATGCAATACTAATTATTAAATATAGAAGAAAGTATGGCTAATTCCCAAAATGGTACTTTGAAAAAACTTTTTTCAAAATATAGTAGGAGAATAATGTTTTTTCTCAAAAATGTCATGTGCGAATGTGCGACTCCATCTAATTGCGACACGTGTCATATTTTTTAATAATAAAGTACAGTTGGTAGGTGGGGTAGGTGGCACTTTGACTTTGAATGTTTGCTTAAATGACAAATTTACCCTTATCTTTAATAACAAATATAATATTCTTAGATCTAACAGATTCATCACAACCTCATGAATTTTTGTCTATGGCTACACGATATTGAGAAAGTCAACTTTTTTGCTCGAATCAAGAAAAGCAGATGCCTTTGGTCCATTGACTCTGACTCACTCAATTAGCTTCATAAACAACTTTTATAGAGCGGTGGTGATTGAATGAAGTTGGAAGAAGCCATTGACTTATCACATAGTACCAGTTGCAACTGATGATATCTTCGCTTAAATCAAAGAATTGAAAAAGAAAAGCCAAAGAGGGCCAGTTATGTCAACTAACAAAGTAAATAGTCTTATAATTTTGCTTTTTATTTGTCGCAATTTTCCCTCCATGTGGAAATGTATTGGCTTATGTTAAAAATGTAAGCCAAGATAAAAAAGAAAATTCTCAGGTATCTTGGTTAATTTTGGAATGGATATAGTTAGAAATAGTGGTTATTGGTTGTGGTAGTTAATGGGTTTTGTTGTGGTGGTGATGAAGAGTTAGAATTTTCAATATAAGTATCGGTTTGAAGACTCAGAATTTTCTTTATAGCAAAAAAAGATTGCATAATCCATCACAGAAAAGGCTCATTAACAACCATAAAAAATATTTCTAAGCCTTGGCACATTCCCAAAAAGGTCATGTGCGAATGTGCAAACGTGTAAATGTGCGAATGTGCGAATGTGCAAATGTGCGAATGTGCAAATGTGCGAATGTGCGAGTCGTATTTTTTTCCCTGATTCTTTCACCCCACCTACCACATCATCTCTTTTCTTCTTCTTCTCTTCATCACCACCACAACAAAACCCATTAACTACCACAACCAATAACCACTATTTCCAACAAAACCCAGAAAACACTTTAATATTCCAACCAAAGCTTTTCAACATGTTAAAGCTGACTTTAACAGCGACCATGTTACCTTCTTTTGTTTCACAAAGACAAAAAAATTGTTCCAGATTTGGATTTAGATGATGTTACTATATTATATGAATAAGATCATAAATAAGGATATAGCTCATGGACCGATTTGATTTTACCACATCCTCATTAAATGTCCATGATGAATTAGATCATTTAATCGATCCAATCTTACAAATTTTCTTTTTCTTTATAATTTTTTTTCCTTTTTATGAAGATCATTTAAAGAAATGGAGATCTGCTAATGTGTGATTCTGCTAGCATGATTTGTTTAAAGAAATGGAGATGATAATTAGTCATTTAAGAGAAGGGTAAATTTGTCATTTAAGCAAACATTCAAAGTCAAAGTGCCATCTACCCCACCTATCAACTGTACTTTATTATTAAAAAATATGACACGTGTCGCACATTGGATGGAGTCGCACATTCGCACATGACCTTTTTGAGAAAAGCCATTATTTTCCTACTATATTTTGAAAAAAGTTTTTTCAAAGTACCATTTTGGAAATTAGCCCAAGAAAGTATATATATATATATATATATATATATATATATATATATATATATATATATATATATATATATATATATATATATATATATATATATATACCTCCTATATAAAACAGGGTTTCGTCCTATAATTTCTCAAGAATAAATCACCTAAAATACTTAATCAACTGACACGTGGAAATTCATTCCATCGTCCGGTCATCCTCTTCTTCTACTCCTTAAACTTAGCTAACACTGGAAATTGGGCGGAACTCCTTACTCGTCTCTCATTTGCAACATTTCACCACATAAAAAAACACACACACAATCTCCCTTTCTCAAACCCTCTCCCTCAAACCCTAACCGGAAAAGTAAAAAAACAATATGCGTAACCAGAATCAATTTCTTATCAACCGAATAAAACACCATCCCCCATTTTTTGAGAATCATAACTCAAAAACACAACATCAAAATCCTATCCATAAAAAATTAATCAATCCGAAACCGTTCTAAAAAAAATTGATGTTGTGTTTTTGATCGTTGTGTCTGGGTATTAGAATGGAGCCTGTTCCGGTTTATTAGGCCGTTTGATTATTGACTGCAACTTATTCCGGCTACCTAATTGACAATTACAGGTTATTATTTTTTTTTTATATATTTTTTTGTGTCAATTACATGTTATTATTTTAACATGCTATGATAACAATTACATGTTCATGTTTTTTGATTATTATGATTATTTTAACCTGGTATTTTTTTATCTGTTATCAATTTTATCAATTTCATCTTCATGTTTTTTTGATGATGATGATGATGATGATGTTCCAGTCAATAATTGAAAACTGAATCATTTGATCCATGGAACTTCAAGATTTATCGATTTGTATTGTTTTCTCAAACGATTTATTCCAGGTATTGATACAATGGATCTGATCCCTTATGTTATTTTTTAATTTTTCGGTTTATTAGATTTTGATGTTCATCCCCAAATTAACCCAGCCATTTGGTTGATTTTTATTCCCACTTTATTTGATCTTTAGTTTCATTACATCCATGTTATCAGTCATCACCATTTTGAATCAATATACAACTAGATTAATATGTTCGTCCCAAAGAATGTTTTTACTATGGTTGTAGAATAGATAATTATTTGATATCTATTTGTCCAAAACAATCTTAGGTTCATGTTATTTTCCCTGTTTAGCATCTCTTTTTGATCTTTGGTTGCATCACAGTCATGTTATCATTGATGTTATTTCAAATAATTAAACTTTTGTGATTTTTTTAAGGAATATTTAAAAAATGTTATTTAAAATAATTATACTTTTGTGAACTTTTTTTGGAAACTTTGAAAAATCATTTGGTAATGAAGGAAATTTTGAAAAAGAAGTTAATAACATTGAAAACTTTTAAAATTCAATCACAAAAAACGTATCAGCTTAACTATCATCCGGATTTTTAGCTAAAACTTTTAAATTTTGAATCTTTACATTACTGTAATTTCGCAAATTGCTTCATTTAACATAATTCCAACCACTATATATTTCAGTGCATCCTAAACAACTCCTCATTATCTATATTTTTGCTTTGATTTAATATTATTTTCATTTTTTGTTTAAAAATATGTTTAAGCTTTTACTAATATTTTTTTTTTTCTTTTTTTTTTAACTGCAGACATGCCATAGATTGAGTTCAAGCCTAAAAGAATCTGGTAATTGTTTCAATACCATGTTTTTATTGATTGAATGCATTTTTTATGTGCGTGTTAGTTTCTAAATCATGATTTGTTTTTTATTGATGGGATCTTATGCATGTTTAGTGTTTGATGCTATCTTTATGAACACAACATTTATGTTCAAGATTAATTTAATTGGGTTTGAAATCGTCGTTATATATTAGTTTAGTGTTTGATGTTATCTCTATGAACACAACATTTAATTGGATTGAAATTTATACTGTCATATTTTTATGTGATTTTAAAAGCTTAACTCAAGAAGAAATAGGGATCTTTGGTTGTTGTTAATGTTTGGTTGATGTTGTCAAAAGGGTTGTTTGGCTGCTTTCGCCTACAAGGCTGTTTGGTGGATTTCGTCAAAAGTGTGTTTGGCTACTGCTAATGTGTGAAGGGCTGTTTAGCTTATTCATTCCAAAAGGGTATGTGGTTGCTGCTATTTTTTGGATATCTACAAGAGCTCTAAATAAAGTGGACAAAACTGCTCATATGCGGATTTTGTCAAAATTGTTTTTTGCTGTTGTTGATGAATCATACACGCGAGGTCCCCTTACTGTACTAATTGAACTGGATGATCATGGAAGCTCACTACTTGGTTATGTAATTGAACGCGAGGTACCCTTACTGTACAACTGAGCAGACTTATCTTGATTATGTAACTGGAACTAATGGAGAAACCTTTGCTAATTGGTGTAGTCCTACTTGGTTTAGTTGGGACGACAAAGCTCCCCGGGACCCAGGTAAAGTCTGATAACATTTATGGGCTATAACGCTGATCACTCTACTTTGAAGCCACAATCACAATAATCAGTTTTTCGTGTTTGAAATAAGTGATTATGGGTCTGATTTGTGTAAAGGTCAAATAATCTGTTTTGCGTAATTAACCCCATGCTTCTACAAACCAGATTTACTGAAAAACTAAGATTACTTATTCCATTGTGAATGGTACTGATAAGATAAAATTTTGTTAGAGATCCATAACAAATTTGATAAGAATTTACGAAAATTGTTTTCTATAGTTGATAAAATAATTATATGTTGTAATATGTATTAATATTTAAATATTTGAAGATTCTAAAAATGTGATATACCAGGTCATTTTATCCATTGGTACCTTAAATAATACTCAGTATATAATAATTTTTTAGCACTTAAACAACTGCTTAACTAATTATCTGATTATTCGTTATCTCATGATCTTTGCAGGTTCTTTTGTCAAGGTCAAGCTTATTTAATTCAAAAGTTGCTTCAAATGCAGACATAAAGAAGTACAGAAAGACTGTTGAGGCTATTATGTGTGGCCTCCTGCCAAAATCCCCAACCGCTACCTTAAGCAGAACCAAAAGTAATATATTTTTTTCTTGATATGTATGTTTTTATCTTTATGTGAATCCCAGGATATCTTCTTACTATATATAGCATGTCAACAATACAGGTGGTCTTGTATGGATCAGTGACTGGAATGCGTTACAGCATCCTGTTGCTTCTGCTTTTTTAGCTGTTGTTTACAGCGATTACATGCTTACGTCTCAGTCTCTGAAGATCCAGTGTGACGCAGACACCTTCACAGCATCATATCTTAGAAAATTTGCCTTGTCACATGTAATTTTTTTTATATATATATGCATTAACTCTAACTATATGCTATGTGGGATTTAAGTTGAGATTTGAAGAATATAAAGAAGCTGATTCAGTTACAGGCAGTGATGGAGCAAGTATGCCATTGAGACTTGAATCAGGAGAATACGCTACTAGATGGCAACCCTTGCCCTCGGCTCAAGATTTGCTATTTTGGATACTCCAAGGTACAATGCATCCTAATGATATAAGATAATCTATGCATCTAAAATATATATTTCGTTAGAACTATAATTTTTTTAATTGTTTAACCTATAAAAAAAACCTGAGTCGACCCGTTTATAAGTTAATTGGTTGAAGTAGGTTTAGTGTGCAATATGGGTTGTTTGGGCAGAACCTGTTTTAGGGGTTGCTCGGACGGAAAGTCTTTTAGGGCCTGTTTGAACGTTATTTATTTCAGTCACCCATTAGAACCTAATCCATCAACAACTAAACCCCCTTACAGCAGCCACCCAAACACCCCATGTCAGCAACCAAACACCCTCTCACAACAGCCATCCAAATAGCCCCTGACAACATAAAATCCCCACTTAAGTAGCCAAGGGACTCGAGGCTGACACAGTTCGGAAATGACTTCGGTATGATGAATACGCGTTCAGGTCCTCAAGCTCAAAGTTTCACCTTTCAGAGCTCTACGGTTACATATGGGGGTTCTAATGGAGCATACTATACTTCCTCTGCAACAAAAAGGACTGGCAGTGATGGAGTAAGTATGTTAAACATGTTTTCTGAATTTTTTTTATTATATATATGCATTAAATCTAACTGTATGCTATGTGGGATTTAAGTTTGAGATTTGAAGAATATAAAGAAGTTGATTCAGTTACAGGCAGTGATGGAGCAAGTATGCCATCGAGACTTGAATCAGGAGAACACGCTACTAGATGGCAACCCTTGCCCTCGGCTCAAGATTTGCGATTTTGGATACTCCAAGGTACAACGCATCCTAATGATATAGGATAATATATGCATCTAAAATATATATTTCGTTAGAACTATAATTTTTTTAATTGTTTAACCCATAAAAAAACCTGGGTCGACCCGTTTATAAGTTAATTGGTTGAAATAGGTTTAGTGTGCAATATGGGCTGTTTGGGCAGAACCTGTTTCAGTGGCTGCTCGGATGGAAATCTTTTAGGGTCTGTTTGAACGTTATTTATTTCAGTCACCCATTAGACGCCTCCTCCTAAAAAACCTCACCCAAAGAATTGATCAATTAGGGATTTTACATACGTTGTACATCTATTTTGAATTAGAGCGTTTATAGAATTTTTAGTCCTAATGATTATGGCAATTGATTTCAGCATAAGGTCTGCTAATAACAGTGTCTTTTATAACCAGAAAAATAAATTTTGAAAGGCGACACATTTTGTTCATGTTGGGTAACAGATTGGAATCATGGATGATAAGAACCATTTTTACCTTTTAGATGATTGGCGCAACATTGGTGGGATCTATGCAACTCTTCTACTGATTCTCGGGAGTGACTTTGTTGGTATCAAAGACACTACTCACTGCAACATTGGAATTACTCTTTTCGCCCTTGGAATGCTTTAGGTACAACAATCAACGCTACCTTTTGCTTACTTTAAACTGTTTATCACAACCTGCTTTTTATTAAGTGCTTGAAGCAATTTCAAACACCCCCTTGAGGACTATCTAAGTTGCTTATATTAGATTAATTGTCACCATAACAAAATAACCCACGTACCAAACTGCTTAATCTTAGGTACCAAACTGCTTTTTGTTGAATCCTATCTTCTGCCTATTAATGGTTGTGGCATGACATTGAATCGGAGCTTTGGTTAACACGGTAAAAGCTAATACGTATAGCAATGCTTTTAGGGAGTGATTACACTCAAGGTATCAGGTAATAAGCTTTGGTACACGTAGCCCTCTTATAGTTACTGTAGTCATTTATGGGCTTTTAAACTGGACATCGTTGTAGATTATATTCCAGATTCACATTCGTGATCTGATAAAATTTGCAAGTTATCTATACAATTATAAAATAAATTGAAACACCAACCATTTATTTTCATGCCATAAAGTTGAGTCTTAATGATTTATATATCAAAATTAAATATTTTTGTATAGATAAAAAATAAATGACTTAGAGATGCAAAGTAACCTTTGCTGTTGTGGTAACAAAAGGGAGTGACAATTCCATTCTAAACAGCTTTGAATTGTCTAATTAATATGAAGCATTTAATCAAAGTAAGGTTTATTGTATTGTCTCTTTAAAGAATCGCTTCACCTTCCATCACTTACAATACAACTTACAAATAAACCATAGAATGCCATTATATAAGGAGCTTCAATTGCAATAGTTAAGATATGTGCTAGGTGATTTCTATATTCTCAAGTGTTTTTTTCTTTCAATTGCAATAACTGTATTGACATTGCTTAAACATTTAATGTTTTTCTTTTCTTCTACTAGGTATGAAGTATTTTGGAGAAAACAATGACACTTTTAAACATAAAGTGACCATTTTCTCTTAATCGTAAGTCTCAAAAGAGTATATGTGTGAACATTTGTTTTTTAATGAACATGTATGCAGATTCTGAGAGAAATTAATTATGGTCTGTAATGTTTTATGCATCGTGCGTGTTAAATGCAATGAACTAAAAGCTTGGTTTTGTATATAGTTTTACTTATCGTGCATGGTAAATAGGTTAAATTCTACTACTTGAGTGTAACATTGATATGAGCCATATGGCACTCAAGCTCAGGGTAACTATTGATAATAACAGTGTCTTTTATAACCAGAAAAATAAATTTTGAAAGGCGACACATTTTGTTCATGTTGGGTAACAGATTGGAATCATGGATGATAATAACCATTTTTACCTTTTAGATGATTGGCGCAACATTGGTGGGATCTATACAACTCTTCTACTGATTCTCGAGAGTGACTCTGTTGGTATCAAATACACTACTCACCGCAACATTGGAATTACTCTTTTCGCCCTTGGAACGCTTCAGGTACAACAATCAACACTACCTTTTGCTTACTTTAAACTGTTTATCACAACCTGCTTTTTATTAAGTGCTTGAAGCAATTTCAAACACCCCCTTGAGGATTGTCTAAGTTGCTTATATTAGATTAATCGTCACCATAACAAAATAACCCACGTACCAAACTGCTTATTCTTAGGTACCAAACTGCTTTTTGTTGAATCCCTATCTTCTGCCTATTAATGGTTGTGGCATGACATTGAATCGGAGCTTGGGTTAACACAGCAAAAGCTAATATGTATAGCAATGCTTTTAGGGAGTGATTACACTCAAGGTATCAGGTAATAAGCTCTGGTACATGTAGCCCTCTTATAGTTACTGTAGTCATTTATGGGCTTTTAAACTGGACATCGTTGTAGATTATATTCCCGATTCACATTCGTGATCTGATTACGTTTTGCAAGTTATCTATACAATTATAAAATAAATTGAAACACCAACCATTTATTTTCATCCCATAAAGTTGAGTCTTAATGATTTATATATCAAAATTAAATATTTTTGTATAGATAAAAAATAAATGACTTAGAGATGCGAAGTAACCTTTGCTGTTGTGGTAACAAAAGGGAGTGACAATTCCATTCTAAACAGATTTGAATTGTCTAATTAATATGGAGCATTTAATCAAAGTAAGGTTTATTGTATTGTCTCTCTGAAGAATCGCTTCACCTTCCATCAGTTACAATACAACTTACAAATAAACCATAGAATGCCATTATATAAGGAGCTTCAATTGCAATAGTTAAGATATATGCTAGGTGATTTCTGTATTCTGAAGTGTTTTTTTTCTTTCAATTGCAATAACTGTATTGACATTGCTTAAACATTTAATGTTTTTCTTTTCTTCTACCAGGTATGAAGTATTTTGGAGAAAACAATGAAACTTTTAAACATAAAGTGACCATTTTCTCTTAATCGTAAGTCTCAAAAGAGTATATGTGTGAACTTTTGTTTTTTAATGAACATGTATGCAGATTCCTAGAGAAATTAATTATGGTTTGTAATGTTTTATGCATCGTGCGTGTTAAATGCAATGAACTAAAAGCTTGGTTTTGTATATAGTTTTACTTATCGTGCATGGTAAATAGGTTAAATTCTACTACTTGAGTTCAACATTGACAAAGGCAAAATTGATCAAGTTTTTATAAACAAATTATAAAAACTAACCGCCCAACGAGAGAGCCTTGCATCTATGATTTTAGAAAAATTCTTGGAGCTAGCCCGCCCGTCGTTAGCTTTGAAGATTGGCCTTCCACAACATTAAGTTTTTTTTTTTTTTTACTCCATCACAATATCTGGTCATTCCACACCATAAGTTAGCTTTGAAGATTGGCGCTCATGCTATGTGTTTGCGCAATATTGATCAAAGAGGTAGATTGTGTAATGGAACCAAATGTTTTGAGAATATGAATCAATAACATTGAGGCAAAGATTATATTAGGTGGTAAATTGGGCAAGATTTGCGCTATACCTAGAATAATTATAAGCTCATCCGACAAGAAGATGCTTTTTCAACTTAATAGGAGACAATTCCCTATTTTCCTTTGTTTTGCCATGACAATAAACAAAAGTCAAGACCAAACCTTGCCTAAGGCCGGACTCTATTTGGAACGACCTATTTTTCACACGGGCAACATTATTCTATCAATCATTTTAATATTTCGCGTTTTAATTTATCTTTTATCTTATAAACAAAATTTAAAAACTAGACGCCTAACGGGCAGGCCTTGAGGCTTCGTGTTGGTTGCAACCCTATAGATGCAGAACAAATTAAGGATTTTGCTGAATGGATTTTGTGTATTGGTGATGGGACAAGAGGTGACACTAAAGATGGTACTGCTGAGGTTGAATTCCCAGAAGAAATGCTAATACCTGATTATGATGATCATGTACAAGCTGTGATACAAGAAACTTACGATAATTGGGAGCAAAATCTTTGGGATCCATCTTATTTTCAAGATCGAGCCATTCTTGCACCAACATATGAGGGTGTTGACAAAGTTAATGACCGAATAATTTCTCAACTTAGTGGCAGAGAAAAAGTATATTATAGTTCGGATACAGTCTCAGATTTAGATGTGGATTTTAATCATAGCGAGGATATGTACACTACATATTTTTTGAATACATTCAAAGTGTCTGGACTTCCAAACCATAAATTAGTTTTGAAGATTGGCACTCCGGTTATGTGTTTACGCAACATTGATCAACGAGGTGGATTGTGTAATGGAACCAGGTTACAAGTATTGAGAATGAGAATCAATAACATAGAGGCAAAGATTATATCAGGTGGTAAAGTGGGTGAGGTTCGCTCTATACCTAGAATGATTATAAGCCCATCCGACAAGAAGATGCCTTTTGAACTTAAAAGGAGACAATTCCCTATTTTCGTTTGTTTTGCCATGACTATAAACAAAAGTCAAGGCCAAACTTTGTCTAAGGTTGGGCTATATTTGGAACGACCTGTTTTTTTCCACGGATAACTTTATGTAGCCGTTTCCAGAGTAAAAAGCAAGAGAGGTCTAAAAGTGTTGTGTTGCGACAAAGACAACAACTACACCAACTCTACGACAAACGTTTTATATAGAGAAGTTCTTCATAGATTATAAACTATATGTAATTTGGTTATTTTGAGCGTTATGTTTGATTGAATGTTACTGTTTTCTTGATAATAGCATGTCTATTTTATTCATTTGAGTCTCATGGATGTAACTACACTTTCATACATATTATACTATTAATTTTATCGTATAATCAAACTTTTAAAGCTAGCCGCCCCATCGGGGCGGGCCTTGCATCTATATATATATATATATATATATATATATATATATATATATATATATATATATATATATATATATATATCGACCTCTATATATAATAGGAATACCTGACAACTGGATAAAGCCACTTGGCCAAAAAGAATGCCACTTGGCAAAAAAAAAGCCACTTGGCAAAAAAGAATGCCACTTGGCAATAAAAAATGCCACTTGGCAAAAAAAAATGCCACTTGGCATTAACAACGCTACAATCCACACTGTTTACACACACAATGTTCCGGATTTCTCTAAAATATTACCGAGATTTACTCATTCACATTTAAAACTTTACTAAAATCTCTCACAAAATCATCTTATTTTTTATAATTATTCAAATCATAACACCAAATTCTTATCAACTGATACTGCTTTCCCTTAGTTTTTGCCAAATAATTTGTGATAAAATTTCAATTGATTTGATTTCACTAATTCAAATCGATGTATAATCTGATCTTCATCTTTATATACGGGAGGATTTGCAGTCTTCAAACCATCAACCCATCAACATTTCTGACTAACAAAAGTATTTCACAATGTCTGATTCACGCCTTCAATACTCTGGTTAGTTTCACTCATAATCAATTTTGTTTTTAAACTTTGATTCGTATATTTATAATAATCATTTTTTGTTATTGATGAGTGTCTAAATACTCATCATTTTTACCTAATCTGAGCTGCCAAAACATCCAAAAAACACTCAGAAATGCATCAAAATATTGAAATTATCCCAGAATTGTGTTTTATATGTTTCAGATGCAAAATGTTTAAAAACAGTTGAAAAACGAACAAAGTTTGCATAATTGGCAGTTTCAGTCCCTCAACTTTCAAAAATTGTCAAAACTAGTCCCTGGTTATTATAAAAACAGGAAAAGTCACCAAAGGTCCTTTTGAATCACAAATAAACATATATAGTCCTTTGGTGTGAAGTTTCATAAAATTACAAGTTTAGTCCCTGAACTTTGCAAAATGACAAAAATGGTCCCTGGGATTTAAAAACTTTGAGAAAAATAAATATGGTCCTTGTGTTATTATTTTGTGGCAGGTTTAATCCCTTGAAGATATTTTGGAAAGATGACAACTCAGCCCCTAAAGTTTCAGTAAATTACAAGATTGGTCCCTATGCTTATTTATTTAACCAAATCCGGATCAAACAATTACCCACTAAACCTTAAACCCAAAATAAACCAACCCCAGCCCACAACTAATTTACCCAAGCCCAAAACTAAACCCCTTGACCCGGCCTTTTGTTTTAAATAAATATCCAGGTCAAACCACAAGTCAAACCCATCTTCTTTACCACCATACGCGCCCAAAACCAGTTAGTCATCCCCCCACCTCACCAAAACCACTCACCACCTCATCCCCCCTCCTCCTACACGCTACCTAACATTGCCAAACGCAATTAATGCGTCCTCCCCACTCCCACTAGCTAAATCAGAGATAAACACCATTTGTCCTGTTTTTCCCGCCAAAATTACAAGTGGACTGCTGAGATTAAATTGGAGCAATTGAATGGTGGGGATTTGTTCAAGGATGTCGACTAGAGTTATCCCACTTAAATTATGTATATATAGATAGCAATGTAGCTGAAATAAAAAAAGTAGTTAACTAGTAGCATAATCGTTTTTTAAATTCCAGTAGTTATAAATTGTAATTCTCAGTTCCAGTCATTAATACAAGTTAATTTCAGTTTAATTGTTCTTATGTTGTTAGTATTGAACTCAGTTTCAATGTTAATCTAAGTTGTAAATTCACTGTTTAGTAGAAATAAGTTCAAATCATATTAAGACTTAAACACAAACACTCCCTAACCTTTCTATAAGCTTATTCAAGCTTAATATAGCTTTTGGTAAGTTTATTTAGTGTGTACTAGTTCTGAATTCAAGAAATCATGAAAGTCAACAAAAGTCAAAGGAAGGTCAATTAAGCTACTCTGGAGTCAACAAGCTCAGATTTTGGAAGCTTATGGTTTAGAGGTTCTGTGGAGAACCTATAGGTTGGTTCTTGGTTTCATGTTTCATGTGTAATTCGATTGTAAGCAAAATCTCATTTTTAGCTTAATCTTATAATTCACTGTTTCTAGCTTGTTAAGTAGCTTATCATTATCAATATTAGCTTCTCAGTAGTCTATTAACTTAAGTCATTTAGCATCTTAGTTATTTACTGTTTGTTTCATCATTTCACTTAAAAACTTAGAAAAAGCCAAAATAAAGCCTCAATAAGCTAGCCTATAATATTGTTTCAGTTTCAGTCAAAAGCTCATTTTTATAGCTTAATAAGCCTACTAGTTCCATTAGAAGTCACCTTGTAGCTTATTTATACCATTTTCAGTCCAAATAACCAAAACAGTCCACCATAAGGACTGTTTGGTTTAACTCTGCCAAACAATCCAAACACCCCATTACTGTGCATTTGCCACAAGCCCACTTTCACACAAGCTTTTCTCATACCTTAGAAGCTAAATTCAACTTTTGATCAGACCTTCAACTAGATATAGCCATTTTGGACCCACTTTGTTGATCTCAGTCCTTAAACTGCTCAAACAAGCTCAAACAAGCCACAAGCTTGTTTTGGCCTTGCCTTTGGCATTTTTGCACTTCTTTTAGTCCACTTAGTCGATTCTTAAAGGCCCCAGACCTCTGCACAAACCAGTGCATAATATAATAGCACCATCAGTTCAGCAGACTGCATATAGCAGTTGTCATGGCTTTCTAAGAACTTTAAGATTTTTTTACTCACAGCTCATAAGCCCGATTAAGCTAGTTTTTCTTCACAATTAATCTCCACCAGCTTGTCTCCATAGGGTATTTTTAATTCGAATTTTAGAACTCTCTTAGGCCACTAAATAAGCCATCAAAGTTGGCTCACTAGCCCTGGTGCAGGGCATCAGTTCAGCAGACCCCAAAATAGCAAAAGCTCTTTTGAGCTTTTGCTAGCTTTTTAGCCAGCTTTTTCTTAGTTTCTTAAGTTCATTGATTGGATCTCAGTCCCTTTTTGTCCTCTACATAAGCTCACAGCTTGTCTTGAAGCTTATAGCTTCACTTGAAATTACCTAGTTCTAAAAAAGCAAACAAGCCAACTGCTTAAGCATAAGCTGCTTTTCCAGCTTAATTCTTGAGAACCAAAAATAAGTCTAGTGTAAAAAGTCCTTATTACCAGCTTATAAGTTATTGCAAAAAGAAAAATCTCCAAAAAAATAAGTTTAGATAAAAAGGGTGCTTTTGGGATTCGAACTTGTGACCTTGTGGTTGCCTAGGTGCAAAACTAAACCAAGCCCGTGCACCATCTCCCCTAGGGGATTGTTAGTGTTTTTAGTTTCATTATTTATTTATATACTCATATTAGCAGTTTAGTATTATTAGCTTATTAGCTTTCCAGCTTATTTATAGCTTATCCGAATAAGCTACCTTTCCCATTTTAATTTTGTTAGCTCAGTAATCACTTAAAGTAATTTAGAAAAAAGTTTCAGATTTTTATTAATAGTTTTAATATTTTTTATCTTTTAATTAGTTTAATATAGTAATTAAATCATAATAAATAGAAAAATAATCAGAAAAATATAAATCCAATTTTCATAATTTTCTTTTGTCATTTTTAATCCAGGAAAAATATAATTGTATTATTAAACCTTAAGAAAAACCAAAAATAGAAATAAAGTGATAGCTTCTATTTAATAGAATTTATCTTTTTAAATTTTAATTAAGTAATTTTCATTTTTATAATTTTCTTAGCTTTTTATCATCTTATAATATTTTTAGAAAAAGTTTTAGAATTTTCTTTGTTCATTTAGTATTTTTTATAAATTTAATTAGTTTAATTAGTAATTAAATAATAAATAATTAATAATAATTAAATAAAAAGTGTAAAAAAATATAATTTAAGTTTTTTAATAAGTTTTAAGTAAATTTACATTTTTAGGTTTTAAATTTTATAAATTTCAGTTTTTGTCCCGTTTTAGATTTCCTGTTGCGCGTTTTAGTTTAATTTTAATCGCGTTACATTTGTTTTGTATATTTAAATTGTTCATTAGTATAAAAAAGCAAAATCAAAAATATCTGATTCATCAATCACTTTAATCCAAAGCATTTCACAGTTTTCCATTCACACCTCGTTGGGAAACGACCCAGGTGATCACTTGCCTGGTTCACACTACACACGAGCATCCGGTTCTGAGACTGCATTTGTTTAATTATAAGTGTGTTTTGGGACGGATCAAATTTTGGCGCCGCTGCCGGGGAGGTTGTGCTGCGACAGTTGTGTGAGTTTTAGCGATTAGTGATCTGAGACCCTTCTATCAGAAGTTCCTATTTCCCAAAAACCATATAAAATACAAAAATATTTTTCTTTTCTTTTCTATATATCTTATTATTAATATTATCATATAAAAAATAAAAACACAAAAAATGAATTCTGTTTTCTTTGTTAATAATAAATAAACAATAAAAAAATTACCATCGAAAACCAAGACAGAGTACTACCTAACTGGGGGTACGACCATAATAAGTTCCCAAACCAAAGATTTAAAACTTTACCTTTGTATCACTTGCGAATATCGGCTCACCTTTAATTGATAAACAAACTCTAACGGAGGTTCTAGGATAGTCTGACATTAAATTGTCGGACTGAAAGAAGCGGGTTTTTAAGGAGCTTAATCGCCCACCTTTGCTTCTCCGCCACTCTGTGCGTTTATCTTTTAGAGAGCTACCGTACGCTTGTTGATTGTTGGTATAAGTTAACTTGTGTTTTGCTTCTGTCTTGTTTTAATTGGAATATTTTACTTAGTGCATGCGCACTCGTTCTTCCACGTCATCAAGCCCTTTACGTGAACTCGTAGAAATTTCGAGAAGACGTAATCGTAGACGTGCTGCCCAAATAGTCGAACCCGAGATTCGTACTGTTCCCACTGATAATATGGCAGACGAACGCACAATGGCTGAAATGCTCCAGGCACCCACCGAGGGTTATGGAGATGCCATCGTTTTACCAGCCATCGATTCTGATCATTTTGAGCTGAAAACACATTTGATTCAGCTCGTTTCTACCAACCAATTTCACGGGTTTGAACGAGAGGATCCTTATGCACACATTCGTTGGTTCAATAAACTGACCTCTACAATCAATTACAAAAATGTGCCGCAAACAGTGATCAAATTGATGCTATTTCCATTCTCACTTGAGGGGGCAGCCCGGATTTGGCTGGATAAAGAACCCCCTCGATCCATTGAAACCTGGGAAGATCTTGTTAAGAAATTTGTAAATTATTTCTTCCCTCCATCAAAGACGACTAATCTAAAAAATGAAATAGCTGGATTTCGTCAAGGTTTTGATGAAAATTTCGGAGAGGCATGGGACAGATTTAAAGATCTCCTAAGAAAATGCCCACATCACGATTTCAATGTGCTACAACAGATAAATACGTTTTATAATGGGTTGACCCAAAACGATCAAGATGCACTTAACGCAGCCTCCGGTGGCAATATCTTGAATCGCAAACCCAGAGAGGTGGTTGAAATTTGTGAAAATAAATCCAAAGTTCCTATTTCTAGAAACAAAGTGAATGTTCCTGTCACTCCTGCTTCTTCTTCATCCGGTAACTCCTCAGAGTTAGCCTTCCTTACGGATTCAATGCGTTGCATGATGAAGGAAATGAAAGAACTGAAGAGTGAAATTCATAAACCGGAACAAATCAAAGCAATAAACAAAGTGTGTGAAACATGTGGTGGCCCACATGCGTATTATGATTGTCAAGCAACCGATGCTTCTGTTTACCCAACTCCCGTAGCTGTAGTAAACCAAAATCAATACCGTCCGCATGCTGAGACTCAGTACCGAGCACCGAATGCTATGGTCCCACCTGGTTTTCCACCCGTGCCAAATCAGAATAATCAAAATCGCTTTGTTCAAAATCAGGGACAAAATTTTAACAATTCTCAAAATTTCAATCAATACCGAGGTCAGAATCAGGGTAATTTCAACCAAAACCGTGGTCTAAATTTTAATCAAAACCAAGGTTCAAACCGAAATCAGACTTCCTCAGATGAGTTGCTTATGCAATTCATGAAAACCCAAGAGGAAACAAATAAGACACAACGTGAGACAAACCAGTTATTGGTTGCCCAATTAAACCAGATCAAAAAGTCTTTGACTGATCTACCTTCTACCTCGGGAGGTCTCCCAAGTAACACTGTTATCAACCCTAGGGGTGAACTCAAAGCTGTCACTACACGTAGTGGTAAAGCTCATAAGGGACCCTCTGGTCCTATTCCTCCTCCGTTGTTTGAAATGGAAAGAGAGACGGAGAATACCACGGACAAAGTGCAAATTCCAAGCTCACAAAGTACAGCACAAGTCCATCCTCCGGTTTCCAAATCAGGAGTTGTCTTTGAATCTGATGAGACTCCTGAAGTCAGTACCCCTAAATCCAAACCTGATATTCCGGAACCCGATGTTCCGAAGACAAATGCTAAGCCTTACCTCCCATATCCTCAAAGGCTTAATGATCAAAGGCTCCAAGAGAAAACTAACAACCAAATGATGAAATTTTTGGAAATTTTCCAGAAATTACACTTCGATATTAGTTTTGTTGATGCCTTGCTGTATATGCCGAAATTCGCTTCTCAATTCAAAAGTCTTTTAAGTAACAAAGAGAAGTTAGTTGAATTGGCAAAAACTCCGTTAAATGAGACTTGCTCAGCTGTGCTCCTTAAAAAACTTCCAGAAAAGTTAGGAGATCCTGGCAAATTTCTCATTCCTTGTGAATTCCCGGGAATGGTTAAATGCTATGCCTTGGCCGATCTCGGTGCAAGCATTAACCTGATGCCACTTTCCGTGTGGAAAAAACTTTCACTCCCGGCTCTGATTCCCACAAGGATGACTCTTGAATTAGCAGATCGCACTGAAACTATTCCTAAGGGCGTTGCTGAAGACGTTTTTGTCAAAGTAGGAAAGTTTCATTTCCCGGCCGATTTCGTGGTTGTGGATTTCGAATGCGATTCCCGTGTACCTCTCATTCTCGGGAGATCCTTTTTAAGGACCGGGCGAGCTTTAATTGATGTCTATGGCGAAGAAATAACCCTTCGGGTAGACAATGACCAAGTCACGTTTGACATTAATGCAAATTCTAAACCCCTAACCGCTGAATGCAATATTGCTATGGTTGAAAAATCTGAAAGATTTGATCCAAAACTTTCTAGGTTCACGGTTAAGAGTGTTTCTGATAAACGTGCTGAACTTCAAGCAAAGAAAATTGCTCCTAGTTCAAATAAGTGGTTTGAGAGTTGTACCACAGAAGTTAAGAGCGTCTTTGACTACGATGAACTAGACTCGGAGACTGAATCGGAAGTGGAAAACATTGCTAGCTCTAAGAGCATGCCACTTATCCCATCTCTGGAAACAGTTTATCGAATTGAAATGGTTAATTCTGTGGATGATCCAAACATTGCTATCTCTTCCTCCCCTTCTCTCAATGCGGTTGAGGAAAGTGATCCCTTTTGGGATGAGGTCGATGATTTTCTTGCTCTAGATAGTTCGCCTCCGCATGAGGTTGATGATAACTATCTTGATCCTGAGGGGGACATTCTTTTTCTGGAAAATTTGTTAAACGAAGATTCATTTTCCCCTCTTCCACCAAAACAACTTCATAATGAGGAAACTGATAAATTTCCTGAGATCAAGTCTAAGGACTTGCCTCCTCCACTTACAATTCTTGAGGAGGAAGTTCTTATCCTAATTGCTATTCAGATCTCTCTTCTTCCCTTCACCTACCCGGTGATTTCCCCTATCTTTCACTCATTCGGGAGTGAGGATATTACTTTTGACCCCGGCATTGTCCATCTAACATTGGTTTAAATGCCGGATTTCCTGGTCTCTTACTTCCCCATAAACTTTTAAATTGTTTTTTTCTCCCGGGGTATTCAGGAACCCTTTGTTACAGTTGACCGTTCACAAGCGGTTAGCTTGCGTAATAAACCTGACTGTTCGGGAGAAATCAACTCAATTCGGGGTCGAGTCAAGCTAGCGACTCGGTTAATAAAAACAGTAGCAAAATATGGGTTTTCACCCATGTCTCACCCTAGTGTGGGGGAGATGCCCCACATGTTGTAAGTAATTCTAGTGTAAAAAAAAAAAAAAAAAAAAAAAAAAAAAAAGCATTCCCAAAGAGGGAATTTGCATGCCTTAACGGCTTAAATGCAAATTAAATAAAAATAAAATAAATAACTATATAAAATAAAAGGCTATTAATATTTCCCTTTCACGTTCTAAGTGTTGGTTTAACAACCGGTTCTTTGAATATTGAGGGCAATATTCAGTTCTAAGTGTGGGGGGGAATTCTTGCGAATTTGATCAAATATACCATCTAGCACCCCCATTTTAGCCAAAATTTTAAAATTTTTTCTCACTTAGAACTCAAAAAATGGTTATCAGTCCGCCATGTCTAACCCACATAAGGATTGGCTAATCCGAGAGCAAACGGCTCTTGGTAAAGATGTCTCAAATCCGTTGATGGCTTACAATTTGCCGAAAATTGTATGGTATTCGACTCACCATATCTTCATAAGTGAAGAGTTGGCTAGCCCGCAAGGTTATGGCTTGTGGTTAAGGCAGTGAAAATCCATGATTGGTAATCAGCTTGCCAAAGATAATATTGATCATTTATCTAAGAGTTGGCTAGTCCAGAAGCAAACGGCTTCTGGTAAAGACAAATCAAAACCGTTGACAGCTTGTGGTTTGCTCAAAATCACTTGGTTATCATTGTACCAAAGTTCTTACTTGAACTGAAACAATTGGCTACTCCAGAAGTAATGGCTTTTGGTAAAGAGTCTTTCAAATCCATTAAATCTTCATAAAATATTGCTAGGGACTAGCAATAGTTTAGTGTGGGGGATTGATGAGTGTCTAAATACTCATCATTTTTACCTAATCTGAGCTGCCAAAACATCCAAAAAACACTCAGAAATGCATCAAAATATTGAAATTATCCCAGAATTGTGTTTTATATGTTTCAGATGCAAAATGTTTAAAAACAGTTGAAAAACGAACAAAGTTTGCATAATTGGCAGTTTCAGTCCCTCAACTTTCAAAAATTGTCAAAACTAGTCCCTGGTTATTATAAAAACAGGAAAAGTCACCAAAGGTCCTTTTGAATCACAAATAAACATATATAGTCCTTTGGTGTGAAGTTTCATAAAATTACAAGTTTAGTCCCTGAACTTTGCAAAATGACAAAAATGGTCCCTGGGATTTAAAAACTTTGAGAAAAATAAATATGGTCCTTGTGTTATTATTTTGTGGCAGGTTTAATCCCTTGAAGATATTTTGGAAAGATGACAACTCAGCCCCTAAAGTTTCAGTAAATTACAAGATTGGTCCCTATGCTTATTTATTTAACCAAATCCGGATCAAACAATTACCCACTAAACCTTAAACCCAAAATAAACCAACCCCAGCCCACAACTAATTTACCCAAGCCCAAAACTAAACCCCTTGACCCGGCCTTTTGTTTTAAATAAATAACCAGGTCAAACCACAAGTCAAACCCATCTTCTTTACCACCATACGCGCCCAAATCCAGTTAGTCATCCCCCCACCTCACCAAAACCACTCACCACCTCATCCCCCCTCCTCCTACACGCTACCTAACATTGCCAAACGCAATTAATGCGTCCTCCCCACTCCCACTAGCTAAATCAGAGATAAACACCATTTGTCCTGTTTTTCCCGCCAATATTACAAGTGGACTGTTGAGATTAAAATGGAGCAATTGAATGGTGGGGATTTGTTCAAGGATGTCGACTAGAGTTATCCCACTTAAATTATGTATATATAGATAGCAATGTAGCTGAAATAAAAAAAGTAGTTAACTAGTAGCATAATCGTTTTTTAAATTCCAGTAGTTATAAATTGTAATTCTCAGTTCCAGTCATTAATACAAGTTAATTTCAGTTTAATTGTTCTTATGTTGTTAGTATTGAACTCAGTTTCAATGTTAATCTAAGTTGCAAATTCACTGTTTAGTAGAAATAAGTTCAAATCATATTAAGACTTAAACACAAACACTCCCTAACCTTTCTATAAGCTTATTCAAGCTTAATATAGCTTTTGGTAAGTTTATTTAGTGTGTACTAGTTCTGAATTCAAGAAATCATGAAAGTCAACAAAAGTCAAAGGAAGGTCAATTAAGCTACTCTGGAGTCAACAAGCTCAGATTTTGGAAGCTTATGGTTTAGAGGTTCTGTGGAGAACCTATAGGTTGGTTCTTGGTTCTTGGTTTCATGTTTCATGTGTAATTCGATTGTAAGCAAAATCTCATTTTTAGCTTAATCTTATAATTCACTGTTTCTAGCTTGTTAAGTAGCTTATCATTATCAATATTAGCTTCTCAGTAGTCTATTAACTTAAGTCATTTAGCATCTTAGTTATTTACTGTTTGTTTCATCATTTCACTTAAAAACTTAGAAAAAGCCAAAATAAAGCCTCAATAAGCTAGCCTATAATATTGTTTCAGTTTCAGTCAAAAGCTCATTTTTATAGCTTAATAAGCCTACTAGTTCCATTAGAAGTCACCTTGTAGCTTATTTATACCATTTTCAGTCCAAATAACCAAAACAGTCCACCATAAGGACTGTTTGGTTTAACTCTGCCAAACAATCCAAACACCCCATTACTGTGCATTTGCCACAAGCCCACTTTCACACAAGCTTTTCTCATACCTTAGAAGCTAAATTCAACTTTTGATCAGACCTTCAACTAGATATAGCCATTTTGGACCCACTTTGTTGATCTCAGTCCTTAAACTGCTCAAACAAGCTCAAACAAGCCACAAGCTTGTTTTGGCCTTGCCTTTGGCATTTTTGCACTTCTTTTAGTCCACTTAGTCGATTCTTAAAGGCCCCAGACCTCTGCACAAACCAGTGCATAATATAATAGCACCATCAGTTCAGCAGACTGCATATAGCAGTTGTCATGGCTTTCTAAGAACTTTAAGATTTTTTTACTCACAGCTCATAAGCCCGATTAAGCTAGTTTTTCTTCACAATTAATCTCCACCAGCTTGTCTCCATAGGGTATTTTTAATTCGAATTTTAGAACTCTCTTAGGCCACTAAATAAGCCATCAAAGTTGGCTCACTAGCCCTGGTGCAGGGCATCAGTTCAGCAGACCCCAAAATAGCAAAAGCTCTTTTGAGCTTTTGCTAGCTTTTTAGCCAGCTTTTTCTTAGTTTCTTAAGTTCATTGATTGGATCTCAGTCCCTTTTTGTCCTCTACATAAGCTCACAGCTTGTCTTGAAGCTTATAGCTTCACTTGAAATTACCTAGTTCTAAAAAAGCAAACAAGCCAACTGCTTAAGCATAAGCTGCTTTTCCAGCTTAATTCTTAAGAACCAAAAATAAGTCTAGTGTAAAAAGTCCTTATTACCAGCTTATAAGTTATTGCAAAAAGAAAAATCTCCAAAAAAATAAGTTTAGATAAAAAGGGTGCTTTTGGGATTCGAACTTGTGACCTTGTGGTTGCCTAGGTGCAAAACTAAACCAAGCCCATGCACCATCTCCCCTAGGGGATTGTTAGTGTCTTTAGTTTCATTATTTATTTATATACTCATATTAGCAGTTTAGTATTATTAGCTTATTAGCTTTCCAGCTTATTTATAGCTTATCCGAATAAGTTACCTTTCCCATTTTAATTTTGTTAGCTCAGTAATCACTTAAAGTAATTTAGAAAAAAGTTTCAGATTTTTATTAATAGTTTTAATATTTTTTATCTTTTAATTAGTTTAATATAGTAATTAAATCATAATAAATAGAAAAATAATCAGAAAAATATAAATCCAATTTTCATAATTTTCTTTTGTCATTTTTAATCCAGGAAAAATATAATTGTATTATTAAACCTTAAGAAAAACCAAAAATAGAAATAAAGTGATAGCTTCTATTTAATAGTATTTATCTTTTTAAATTTTAATTAAGTAATTTTCATTTTTATAATTTTCTTAGCTTTTTCTCATCTTATAATATTTTTAGAAAAAGTTTTAGAATTTTCTTTGTTCATTTAGTATTTTTTATAAATTTAATTAGTTTAATTAGTAATTAAATAATAAATAATTAATAATAATTAAATAAAAAGTGTAAAAAAATATAATTTAAGTTTTTTAATAAGTTTTAAGTAAATTTACATTTTTAGGTTTTAAATTTTATAAATTTCAGTTTTTGTCCCGTTTTAGATTTCCTGTTGCGCGTTTTAGTTTAATTTTAATCGCGTTACATTTGTTTTGTATATTTAAATTGTTCATTAGTATAAAAAAGCAAAATAAAAAATATCTGATTCATCAATCACTTTAATCCAAAGCATTTCACAGTTTTCCATTCACACCTCGTTGGGAAACGACCCAGGTGATCACTTGCCTGGTTCACACTACACACGAGCATCCGGTTCTGAGACTGCATTTGTTTAATTATAAGTGTGTTTTGGGACGGATCAGTTATGAACCGTTTAATGATTTGGGTTTACTCGATTAAGATTAAAGTTCATGGTTAATATGTTTCTGACTTTGATGATGTATGTTAAGTGTTTTATAAAATGCTTAAATTTGTGTATGATGGGGTTTTTTTATCACAACAAAAAATAAGCTAAAACAGCATTGGGCACTCACAATTAATTTTTTTTTTACCTTTGATTCGTATATTTATAATCATCAATTTTTTTTAAACCGTTTTATGATTTGTTTTTACTCGATTAATATGTTAATTTTTGTCATTCATAAAATATTACCAATTCATGATTCGTGTTTATATATTCGAAACAAAAATTATTAAAGTTCATGGTTAACATGTTTGTGACTTTGATGATGTATGTTAAGTGCTTTATAAAATCCTTAAATTTGTGTATGATGGTGGTTTTTTATGTTATTTATTAACTCTATAATTCAGTTCATTGATTTATTTTACTTACTCTATAATTTTTATTCTCATAAGAAAATGTTAAATGAGAAAAAATTGAATCCAATAAGGAAGTTGGTGAAGACAATAAGGATATTGGTCATTTCAATTATGTAACACTAATACATGATGTTACTATACGGGTTCAAAGCAACACTCTTATCGTAATACTATCTCTTACTATTCTAGCCACTTGCATTAACTATTCCTCACACAAGTACAAGCAAGATTTCTCATCCCCTAAAAGCTGGGATTCAGCAACTTTCTCTACATACACCGAATCCTCATCCGAATATCTCCATGTAAGAATCTGTTATCAACAAAACTCTTTTGTTTAATGGGTAGGTTACCCACACAGATCCTTGTAATTAGAAACCATGTGAAATTTCATAAAAGAATAACAATAGTTATTCCAAAAGAAATTTTTCCAAGTTGTGTTAACTGGGAAATAGCAAATTTCACATAAGATTACAATAATTTCATCCACTATTAAGACACTATGAACTACACAATGGTCCTACTCATTCCTCTAACGTTGTGAATTTCATGATGCTCCCTCTAAACTCCCAGACATTGTATGTGATTACAATGGTCTCAAAATTTCTTCGTAACCTTACATCTTACCACTTTGAATTTATCACAAAACTCTAGTGGTCTCTATTTCCTTAGCAGACACTGTGAGTAAATACAGTGGTCTCTACTTTTCTTGGACACTGTAAGTGATACAGTGGTCCCTATATTTCAACCTCCGGCACTGTAAATTCTACAGTGGTCTCAACTACATTCCAGACACTGTAAATGAAACAATGGGCGCATTTATTCCCAAAACATGGTTACTAATCTAAATGTCGTAACGTGTTCCCATATTCTTAATGTCATCCTCATTCGTACAAATCTTGATCACGAACAATATAAACGAAGTACCATCTATAACTTTATTTGTCACGAAATAATATAAACGAAGGTATGGATGTGGTGATGTAGGTGGAGTCCTAAATAGCTCCATAGGTTGCAATCTGGATATTTTTGGGGGTGATGGAGATTTGACAGTCTGTGATGGAGTGTGTGATGGTGTGGTTGCTATGGGTGTGATTGTTAGAGGAGGAGTTTGTATGACCATATTTGATGGTGTTGGTGTTGATAGTGTTAGGAAATTTTCACTAGCAATGGGTGATGATATATTAAGAGGAGAATTTTCCTCAGATGATGAGTTTGCTAAGTTGACAAAGCAACATGGTTTAACACTAATGTGGGTTGTTCTTCTTGGAGGTTTAGAGATGGAAGAGTTGTTTGACTTAGTCATGGTGAAGTATGATAGCTAATATGTATAGGAGAGGAAATGGTTGTTGTGTGAAGTGATGATTCTAAAATACTAATTTATAGGCAGAAGGTGTATGAGTTTGGATTTGATGTGTATCCAACAGAGAATGTTGGTTCTGAATGATTTTGAACAAGTCACATCACATAAGTCAATCCATAGAACTTATGTTGAGTAAGAGGAGGAAGATATGCAGTAAATGCAAAGGGATAGTGGAAAATCCTGTGATGTGATGTACTCACGGATTTGAAGGATTCCGAAAAAGGGTTCCTTACTTGTAACAGAAAGGTCACTTACTTCCTAAGATCAAATTTTGGTGGAAATTTTGTTCTTATGTTTCTAAGGGTTTCTAATTCATTCTTAAGATTTATAGTGATCAGTGAACCTATTCTAAAGGACACTAGAAACTAAAGTCAAAGAATCGGGATGAGTCGAAAAGTTTTAAGAATTTGACTGTTATACCTGCGGATCCAAATGATAACACGTGCGGATCCAATTTATGGGATCCGCAGAATCCGCAAGATGAAGGTTGGCGGAACCAACGATAACACATGGCGGATCCAAAATGAGGGATCCGCTAGATCCGTACTACAAATATTTGATCACCAACAAACATTGAAATATAACTTTTATTTATTGAAAATTTGTTTGTAACAAGCATCTCAAACTTGAAGTTACATTAGAAAATCCATATAGATTGAAGAAATCATAGAATAATTTTATGAAGTACACTTAGATGATACTTAAGAAAAGCTAACAGCTTTTATGAAGTGGAATTTGTTGGTGTTGATGGAGATATGATAGAATCTAGCCACATAGTTTCTAAATCCTTGGTGTCATAAGGGTTAGTGTCATGTTCTTCATTTTCTTGAGTGTTTGTTTGATTAAGCCACATTGAATCATCAATGTTTTGAAGTGTGGTGAGTAAATCATGTGGTTGAAGATTGGATGAACTTGGTGGTGATGATGATTTTCTTCCTTCAGATTGTGAAGGTGATGGTGAAGAAGCTATTGGTGTAGTTATAGGTGACAGTGTACCATACGTGGGTAATGATGTTGTACCTAGTGGAATTATGCTTGGTGATGGTGAGTTCGGAGATGAAGGCATGATAGAAGTTGTAGTGGTAGTAGTGAATATGATTTGTGAGCCTAAGTTTGGAACTGGATTGATGAGCCAGTAAGGTCTAACACTAATTCTAGCGGTTTGTCTGTATGATCTAGACATATGAGATTTGTAAAGTTTAGTGGTGTGCAAAGAAGATGATGTTGGTGTTTGTTATGATTATCTTAAGGTTCTAATATGTACTTCCTATTTTTATGGAAATTGGTGTTTGGATTAATGGTTTGTAAATTTCAAGGACTTGGAACAAGAAAAAGTAATTTGTCCTAATGACAAAGTCAATCCATAGGAATGGAGTTGACATGAAGGTATGCAGAATGATGACTCAAAAGTGAGGAATGTGATTGATTCACTCTTTTCGAGAGAGAGAGTCTGTGAGTTATGAGTAGGACAAGATATTCAAATTTTGGTGGGAGGTGGATTTTCCTAAGATGTTTAAACAACACTCTAAGTATTGGAATGAGTTTGGATTTTGTGAAACAGATTATTATGTATTCCTGCGAATCCAATTGCCAAGGCATGCGGATCCAAAACTTTTGAATCTGTCTGATCCGCAGGTTTAAGATTTGGCGGATCCAACATAAACACTAGGCGGATCCAATTTTAGGGATCCGCCAGATCCGTCGAACAGATATCCTAAATCAAACAGAGAGCAATGCAAATTCGCGTTTCTCGAAGAAGACTTGAAAATACTCCTAGAATATATTAATTAGCTAATATGTACTATAAACATGCTAAATATGTATATTCTAACATACATTTGCGTATGGATAAATCCGTTCATCATAACTTACTTAAAATTGAGTTAAGCCAAATAGTAGCTTATTCTCAGAAAATTGATAACATTAAATGTTATCGACCTGCAAATATGAGTTAGTTGACATCAAGTACTACCATAATAAGAAATACATATGTCTAACAAAACATTGTCTAATAAAGATTAGTCCCAAAAGCTTACTTATCTCTTAATATTTTGAGTATTTTCTTCTGATCCTTGCGAAGTTTCATCATCCATCGTCCTACATTCTTCAAAATTCCCTTTCTTTGTCGATGTTCCTCAGACTCATTATCAATGGAAGGAAGTTGACGTAAGTAATCGAGTGGAGGGATCTTGGAGTTAGGTAAACCATCTTCATCGCTAGCCGATGATGATGAAGATGAAGATGAAATATAGGCACGTTTTCCTTTCCCAACTGTACTCTCTTTTCACTAAGTGGAACGAAAATATGTTGGATTTCGGTGTAGTCTGGAAGAAAACCAACTGAGTTTGGAGGGATGGGAACTGTAGCTTTGAATAGATGGGTGAGGAGCATTCCATATGGCATTGCGGTTTTTCCTAAAATAGGTATGTCAACCATTCTTTTGGCGATGTAGTAAGCCAAATTGAATTGTTGATGGGTTGACACACAGTAGAGCATGTAACATAGGCTTGCATTCACATGATCTTTGTTTCCAACAGTGCTAATAACATTTGCCCTAAGAATTTCTTCTAGTTTCTTAAATTCAGGTTTGAGTTCATTAAGTTCCATAGCAAATGGATCTAGATTTACTTGTTTGCCACGGAGTTTCTTAGACGGGTTGGTTCTAGGTTTGAAGAGGTGATCACGAATAATTTCTTTGGGAGTGAGTGGAGTGTCGTATGGGAATTCACGACCAAGGTTAGACTCAAGAATGGATAAGGGCCATTTGTCTGAGTAGAAACAAGTTCCTTGACTAGGAACACCTAAGACTTCTGCGAAGTGAGCTAAAGGAAAACTGAATTGATTTTGGTTTATTTTGAAGTGAATGTTTAGTAATCCTAAGTCATCAGTACTAAGTTTTACTGAAGCATAAAACTCAAGAATGAACCTAGGAACGATAGGCTCATCTATGTCTAGAAGTGAATCAAAGTGGATGAAGGCTAGTTGTTCACGAATGTTAGTTTCTTCTAAGAATGATGAGTCCATAGTTCTACCTTCATGAACATAACGGTTTTCTAGTGTTTTAAAAATCTTGACCTGAGCATCAGTTAGACCTTTGGTTTGATGATGTTTGGGTAGTTACTTGGAAGTCTTTTTGTGATCATAATTAGTTGCGGGAGGCATGATTCACCTAGACATGAATGTTATAATTTTAGTTAGAAATATCCTAAATGAGTGCAATGTGAAGGTGCGATTATCTCGACTTCTTTGAAGCAGGTTTTTGCGAGATAATTCAAATGCTTTTGTTTTTAAAAATATCCAACAAGTACATTTATGATGTTTTTAAAACACAACGTTTTTGATTTTGTATGAAAAATGATTGAGAGGTTTTTTTTTTTTTTTTCGAAGTATTTCAATGGTGTATGTGGAAAACTAGAAGGGGGGGTTGAATAGTTTTACCGTTTAAAATTAATTTAAACCGTTTTGTTTGTTATGTGAATTCAATTAAACTTATGCACATAGAGATAATCAAACAATATATCTGAAAGGAAAAGAGAGGAATGATCAAACCACATAACACGGATGATTATAGTGGTTCGGCTACAAGGACTCTTTTCCTTGCCCTACTCCACTTCCCCGAGCCTTTAACTCGAGAGTTATTCTTAACTAAGAAACAAACTCTCTTCTAGGTGGAGAAAACCTTTACACGTTGCTTACTTCCTTTTCCGGTACTAAGCTAAACACCGAGTTCTACTTCAGGGCAGAACTAACCCAACGTCGCCTATACACTTACCGACACTAAGCTAAATGTCGAGTTCTTTCAGAAGGGTACAACCACTCCCTACACTCTTTGTGTTTTGAGGACTAAAACACTAACCACACTCATTGAGATAAATGATACAAATAATGATGTGTGAATTACATAGAGATCACACAGAGACTAACTACTACAACTTGCAACAGTATGTTTTGTTGAAGTTCTTTTGCTTGATCTTCTTTGCTACAAAAGATAGATCAAATGATATGAATAAATGATGTTAGTAATATGAATGAGTATATATGTTTTCTACTTTCTAAGTGATGAGGAGGCCAAGTGATCAGCTTGCTGTTTATAGGCAAGCTGAGAAACACTCGGCGGATCCCTTAAAAGGGATCCGTCCTTTATGTCGAAAGGATCCGTGGACATGCCAGAGGTAAGACAGCTAAGAGATTTTCCAAATCTCTCCAATCTCTCCATATCTTTGTGTTGTCATATCAAGATCATCCAATGTCAACTATCTTACTTGAAGATCTATCTAAGATATTACAAGATCTTACCAAGATTACATGTATGATGCATGCCATGATGTCATTGTATCATTTAAGAAATAAAGTTTCCTTTTAAGGAAATAAACATGTATATGTATAAAATGTATTTCCAAGTAAACTTGTGAAATGTAAAATGTGTTCTAAAGAGACTTTAGCTAGTATTTATAATTTGCTTAAAGATATACTTTGTAATTGTCATTAACAAAACTAAGCAAAGATCGTAAAATATAAATAACGTTTTTGGGACGATATTTGTATTAACAATCTCCCCTTTTTGTTGATGACAAAACATAAAGTATATTTTTGAGCAAAAGAATAAGTATAGCATGAGTTCTTTAAAATATAGATTAAGTTTGTTTTATTTGAGTTTAAAAACTATTTTTATGCAAAAAGGTATATGTACTGTGATGATTCACAGTTGTGCAAACTTAATCCTTTCTCCCCCTTTTTGTCGAAACAAAAAGAAGAGTTGCGTAGCGGAATGCGATTTTGAGAACTTTAAGAGCTCCCCCTTGTTTGATACTCCCCCTAAATGGAGTAACAAGGTAATGATGCGTGATCCTACAAAACAAATGGTTAGAATATGATATGCTTCCCCTCGGTGTATACTCCCCATTATAAGAGTCCCAACGTATACATTTGAAGAGTATGAGATGCTACAAAAAATAATGTTAGTTGTGAGTAGCTTCAATGGAGAAGCATAATGCATATGAGATGGTCATTCAAATAGGACTTCTAATCTAGTTGACTTGAAAAAAGTCAAAATGTAGTATCTGATCAAAATTTTGTGCCTGAAGACATGAGTAAACTAAAATGTAGGTTCCAAATAACTATAATGTTAGTCACCTAAATAATGAGAATATGCTATGTTGATCACTTATAAGTATAAAAACATCACATTCATTAATTGAAAATTGTGTGTCAGAGGTCACAACCATAATATGATACTACATGAAAATGAGAAACATACATCCTAAAAATTTAAAAAGGTCCTATATAATAAGACTAGAATACTTCTATTGAGGAGAATGAGAGATGGCGTTTAGACGCTCAAGAATGTGGTTCAATATGAACCTCATTTCATTTTGGAGCTCGTGCACCAAAATGTTTGTCCTTTGAGCTATGTGAGTGGTTCTTTCACACATGTTGTAATCATAGCGAGAAAAACCGGGCGGAAAAGTAGGCTCATTTTGTTGAGGTGGTGGTGGTGTTTGGAGGGAGTTCATGAGAATGTTTTGGAGGTTTATAGCTTCATTGAGGTGGTGATCTACTATACCCAAGAGAGTGTAGAGATGGTTAGGTTCTTCACTAATCTCCTCGTGTGTTTGAGGTAAATTGATCCACATTGCCTCGTCTATGGCAATGAGAGTTGATGTGGGTGACAAAGGTGATATTTGTGGTTGAGATGATTGTGCATCATGATATAAAGTGCCATGGATATTTGTAAGCATCGGATGAAAAAGCATAGGTTGTTGATTTTCAAAGGTTATGGGTGGAGGATTGGTTGATCTTGGTGGGAGATCCTCCAAGTCATCAAGGTATGGATGTGGTGATGTAGGTGGAGTCCTAAATAGCTCCATAGGTTGCAATCTGGATGATTTTGGGGGTGATGGAGATTTGACAGTCTGTGATGGAGTGGGTGATGGTGTGGTTGCTATGGGTGTGATTGTTAGAGGAGGAGTTTGTATGACCATATTTGATGGTGTTGGTGTTGATAGTGTTAGAAAATTTTCACTAGCAATGGGTGATGATATATTGAGAGGAGAATTTTCCTCAGATGATGAGTTTGCTAAGTTGACAAAGCAACATGGTTTAACACTAATGTGGGCTGTTCTTCTTGGAGGTCTAGAGATGGAAGAGTTGTTTGACTTAGTCATGGTGAAGTATGATAGCTAAGATGTACAGGAAAGGAAATGGTTGTTGTGTGAAGTGATGATTCTAAAATACTAATTTATAAGTAGAAGGTGTATGAGTTTGGATTTGATGTGTATCCAATAGAGAATGTTGGTTCTGAATGATTTGGAACAAGTCACATCACATAAGTCAATCCATAGAACTTATGTTGAGTAAGAGGAGGAAGATATGCAGTAAATGCAAAGGGATAGTGGAAAATCCTGTGATGTGATGTACTCACGGATTTGAAGGATCCCTAAAAAGGGTTCCTTACTTGTAACAGAAAGGTCACTTACTTCCTAAGATCAAATTTTGGTGGAAATTTTGTTCTTATGTTTCTAAGGGTTTCTAATTCATTCTTAAGATTTATAGTGATCAGTAAACCTATTCTAAAGAACACTAGAAACTAAAGTCAAAGAATCGGGATGAGTCGAAAAGTTTTAAGAATTTGACTGTTATACCTGCGGATCCAAATGATAACACGTGCGGATCCAATTTATGGGATCCGCAGAATCCGCAAGATGTAGGTTGGCGGAACCAACGATAACACATGGCGGATCCAAAATGAGGGATCCGCTAGATCCGTACTACAAATATTTGATCACCAACAAACATTGAAATATAACTTTTATTTATTGAAAATTTGTTTGTAACAAGCATCTCAAACTTGAAGTTACATTAGAAAATCCATATAGATTGAAGAAATCATAGAATAATTTTATGAAGTACACTTAGATGATACTTAAGAAAAGCTAATAGATTTTATGAAGTGGAATTTGTTAGTGTTGATGGAGATATGATAGAATCTAGCCACATAGTTTCTAAATCCTTGGTGTCATAAGGGTTAGTGTCATGTTCTTCATTTTCTTGAGTGTTTGTTTGATTAAGCCACATTGAATCATCAATGTTTTGAAGTGTGGTGAGTAAATCATGTGGTTGAAGATTGGGTGAACTTGGTGGTGATGATGATTTTCTTCCTTCAGATTGTGAAGGTGATGGTGAAGAAGCTATTGGTGTAGTTATAGGTGACGGTGTACCATACGTGGGTAATGATGTTGTACCTAGTGGAATTATGCTTGGTAATGGTGAGTTCGGAGATGAAGTCATGATAGAAGTTGTAGTGGTAGTAGTGAATATGATTTGTGAGCCTAAGTTTGGAACTGGATTGATGAGCCAGTAAGGTCTAACACTAATTCTAGCGGTTTGTCTGTATGATCTAGACATATGAGATTTGTAAAGTTTAGTGGTGTGCAAAGAAGATGATGTTGGTGTTTGTTATGATTATCTTAAGGTTCTAATATGTACTTCCTATTTTTATGGAAATTGGTGTTTGGATTAATGGTTTGTAAATTTCAAGGACTTGGAACAAGAAAAAGTAATTTGTCCTAATGACAAAGTCAATCCATAGGAATGGAGTTGACATGAAGGTATGCAGAATGATGACTCAAAAGTGAGAAATGTGATTGATTCACTCTTTTCGAGAGAGAGAGTCTGTGAGTTATGAGTAGGACAAGATATTCAAATTTTGGTGGGAGGTGGATTTTCCTAAGATGTTTAAACAACACTCTAAGTATTGGAATGAGTTTGGATTTTGTGAAACAGATTATTATGTATTCCTGCGAATCCAATTGCCAAGGCATGCGGATCCAAAACTTTTGAATCTGTCTGATCCGCAGGTTTAAGATTTGGCGGATCCAACATAAACACTAGGCGGATCCAATTTTAGGGATCCGCCAGATCCGTCGAACAGATATCCTAAATCAAACAGAGAGCAATGCAAATTCGCGTTTCTCGAAGAAGACTTGAAAATACTCCTAGAATATATTAATTAGCTAATATGTACTATAAACATGCTAAATATGTATATTCTAACATACATTTGCGTATGGATAAATCCGTTCATCATAACTTACTTAAAATTGAGTTAAGCCAAATAGTAGCTTATTCTCAGAAAATTGATAACATTAAATGTTATCGACCTGCAAATATGAGTTAGTTGACATCAAGTACTACCATAATAAGAAATACATATGTCTAACAAAACATTGTCTAATAAAGATTAGTCCCAAAAGCTTACTTATCTCTTAATATTTTGAGTATTTTCTTCTGATCCTTGCGAAGTTTCATCATCCATCGTCCTACATTCTTCAAAATTCCCTTTCTTTGTCGATGTTCCTCAGACTCATTATCAATGGAAGGAAGTTGACGTAAGTAATCGAGTGGAGGGATCTTGGAGTTAGGTAAACCATCTTCATCGCTAGCCGATGATGATGAAGATGAAGATGAAATATAGGCACGTTTTCCTTTCCCAACTGTTACTCTCTTTTCACTAAGTGAAACGAAAATATGTTGGATTTCGGTGTAGTCTGGAAGAAAACCAACTGAGTTTGGAGGGATGGGAACTGAAGCTTTGAATAGACGGGTGAGGAGCATTCCATATGGCATTGCGGTTTTTCCTAAAATAGGTATGTCAACCATTCTTTTGGCGATGTAGTAAGCCAAATTGAATTGTTGATGGGTTGACACAAAGTAGAGCATGTAACATAGGCTTGCATTCACATGATCTTTGTTTCCAACAGTGCTAATAACATTTGCCCTAAGAATTTCTTCTAGTTTCTTAAATTCAGGTTTGAGTTCATTAAGTTCCATAGCAAATGGATCTAGATTTACTTGTTTGCCACGGAGTTTCTTAGACGGGTTGGTTCTAGGTTTGAAGAGGTGATCACGAATAATTTCTTTGGGAGTGAGTGGAGTGTCGTATGGGAATTCACGACCAAGGTTAGACTCAAGAATGGATAAGGGCCATTTGTCTGAGTAGAAACAAGTTCCTTGACTAGGAACACCTAAGACTTCTGCGAAGTGAGCTAAAGGAAAACTGAATTGATTTTGGTTTATTTTGAAGTGAATGTTTAGTAATCCTAAGTCATCAGTACTAAGTTTTACTGAAGCATAAAACTCAAGAATGAACCTAGGAACGATAGGCTCATCTATGTCTAGAAGTGAATCAAAGTGGATGAAGGCTAGTTGTTCACGAATGTTAGTTTCTTCTAAGAATGATGAGTCTATAGTTCTACCTTCATGAACATAACGGTTTTCTAGTGTTTTAAAAATCTTGACCTGAGCATCAGTTAGACCTTTGGTTTGATGATGTTTGGGTAGATACCTGGTAGTCTTTTTGTGATCATAATTAGTTGCGGGAGGCATGATTCACCTAGACATGAATGCTATAATTTTAGTTAGAAATATCCTAAATGAGTGCAATGTGAAGGTGCAATTATCTCGACTTCTTTGAAGCAGGTTTTTATGAGATAATTCAAATGCTTTTGTTTTTAAAAATATCCAACAAGTACATTTATGATGTTTTTAAAACATAACGTTTTTGATTTTGTATGAACAATGATTGAGAGGTTTTTTTTTTTTTTTTTTTTTTATTATTTTTTATTTTTTTAGAAGTATTTCAATGGAGTATTTGATGATATTTTTTAATCAAAAACTGATTCAATATATTTTTGAAATGCTTCATGATTTGACCAATAAATGATTCTAATTTTTTGATTTTGGTGTAACTAATTAGGAATCCTAGACATTGATAAGGAATTAGAATGAATTAGAATACTTATAGTTTGATCAATTAAGCACGAGTTGATTGTGGAGAGAAGTCTAATTTTTGAGTTTAGAGTGATGGGGGTCGACAATCAGTAGGTTAATTAGTGTACTGAGAAATAAGGAGTGTTTGTTTATTTGGGAATTTTTCTCAGTAGTCAGCGGATCCCGAAAAAGGGTTCCGCCCTTGTTATCGAAGGGATCCGCAAGATCAGAAAGTGTGTTTGCTTATCTCCGTTTTTGGTTTGAACAGGATTCTAACAAATGTTTTAACTACTTTCTAGGTTTCAGTAAACCATAGATAGAAGTAAGGTTCTTACTTGAGGTATTTGTGAGAGGTTTATTTATCATTTGAGAAACTTTCTCACCTCGGGATATTTACTCATCTAAGCATTGTATAATACAGAGATTATGATGGAAAGCAAAACTCTTGCTGGGATGAATGGTTTGCAATTGCAACACAGGAAAAGGTTTATAGGGGTCAATATTATAGACCACGAGAGTTTTCTCCACACTTTGCTTTAAAGTAGCAAGGACTGTTTGTTTCTTAGTAAATTATGATGTGATGCAATGTCTCACATTAGTACACACTTATATATCTCTAATTACATAGTTAAATATGGTTTTTACACCTGATTCTTTGGGATACCGTAAATGTTTGTTTGGTGGTTTTAATTAGGAATCATTTTGAAAGTGTAGACTATATCATATTTTGAATACTAGCTATGGGAAAGAGTATTCTATCTAATGCATTTCTATATTTAGGGTCATCTTATGAATTTACTAACTTTATCCTTGGTGAGTGATTTTCAAAGGTCATTATTTACCAAAGATGATGTCTTTAGGAAGAGGAGGACTTTTGTTAAATGTTGAGTTCAACAACTCCTTTGACGTTTGAGAATGATGTAAGCCTTACATTTTCATAAATTCCTGAGAAATGTACCTTTTTATGATTAGGGTTGAAGTGATGAGATTATTCTAATATAAATTAACTTCTTTTTGAGGAATCCTAGAGTTAAGTCGGAACTTAATTTATAATATTCATGGAAGTGACAACATATCTAATTACTCACAAAGGTGTTGGTTATATCTCAACTTGGTTAGAATCCTAATAGATTTATTGAACTTTTATCTAAGAGTTGATGTTATATAGTTGAGATATATTCCAAGAAGATGAGACACTACTTGTCTTTAGGTGTTTTATGTCATTGAGGTTTAAGATTCTTTTCCTACTTATTATGCCAACTTAAATGCTTTATTTCTATCACCACAAAGGATGTGATACTAATCACGGTACCCAATAACTTATACTTAGTGAGTATGAATCTGAATTATCTATGAGAGCAATCATCATGAGAAGTCAAGAGGAAACGTACCTTTTTACAATGATAGTTTCTAAGAATGCTATGTAATCTCCGTTGAACACTTTGTGGATTAAGAAGATACATTTGTTTTCAACAATGTATCTTGGAGTTCCATAAATCCATAATCCTTTCTTTCAAGTGTACCAAATGAAAGATCAAGTATAAGATCCCCAACATCTCATGGGTTCATTTGGTTTAATCACAATATTACCATGGTTCACTAATATCTTGGAGGTAATCAAATGGAATTTGTTCACTAAACACTGTTTCTTTACTTACTGGAGTGTCTACTATCGTTTTAACTTCATTCTTATCTTTTCTTCTAATTGTATTATTGTTAGGTTTTCTAGATAACTTAACAGGTTTAGTACTTTTTAAGTTTTGACTTTTACCTACGGATCCTTTGGTTATCTCACGCGGATCCAAATGTTTGGATCCGTGGGTCATTGATTTAGTTGGTGTAGTTTGATTCTAAAAATCACTTAAACAACCATTTTTCATAAAATCTGGTTTGAAACTACCATGAGGTATTTTTAGTAACCTCAGTATGTCATCAACATTGTTTAGATGTTTTATCAAATCTCTTAAGTTTGTTGTGTTTGATAAAATCTTTCTGTGTGAATATTACAGTTTCTATTTCGTGTTTTAGTTTCTGACATGATAAGCATGTTCTAATACCATTGTCTATTTCTAATCCTACGATCTTTTCTTTTAACCGATGAATTTCATTTTCTAAGAGTTCCTTTCTGGTTTTTAAGATCTTATTATTGCTTATGATTTTAGGAATGATTTTATATAATTTATTATATTCTATATCTGACATGTTATCATTAATGAAAGAGTATGAATCAGATTGTACCTCATTAGCCATAGGAGCAACCTTGTTGTTTATTGGTTTGTCGTCATCTTTTTCACTTTCATTCCAAGTTCTACTAGTGGATTTGTTCTTTGAAGGCTTTGAACATTCTTCTAAATGACTGTAATTCCTGCATCTAGAGTAATCCCTACGATTCTTTGATTTCACATAGATCCCAAAACGGTTTTCCCAAAATGTAAAATTGTCTTGTTTAAATAGTGGCGGTTCTTGCATAGATTTTTCTTCTTTAAAGTTTTCAAAATCCATGGGTCGTTTTAAGTTTTAAAATACAGTATATTTTAAAAATCTTAAGTAACGTGGCTCTTGATGCCAATTGTGGAAAACTAGAAGGGGGGGTTGAATAGTTTTACCGTTTAAAATTAATTTAAACCGTTTTGTTTGTTATGTGAATTCAATTAAACTTATGCAAATAGAGATAATCAAACAATATATCTGAAAGGAAAAGAGAGGAATGATCAAACCACATAACACGGATGATTATAGTGGTTCGGCTACAAGGACTCTTTTCCTTGCCCTACTCCACTTCCCCGAGCCTTTAACTCGAGAGTTATTCTTCACTAAGAAACAAACTCTCTTCTAGGTGGAGAAAACCTTTACACGTTGCTTACTTCCTTTTCCAGTACTAAGCTAAACACCGAGTTCTCTACTTCAGGGCAGAACTAACCCAACGTCGCCTATACACTTACCGACACTAAGCTAAATGTCGAGTTCTTTCAGAAGGGTACAACCACTCCCTACACTCTTTGTGTTTTGAGGACTAAAACACTAACCACACTCACTGAGATAAATGATACAAATAATGATGTGTGAATTACATAGAGATCACACAGAGACTAACTACTACAACTTGCAACAGTATGTTTTGTTGAAGTTCTTTTGCTTGATCTTCTTTGCTACAAAAGATAGATCAAATGATATGAATAAATGATGTTAGTAATATGAATGAGTATATATGTTTTCTACTTTCTAAGTGATGAGGAGGCCAAGTGATCAGCTTGCTATTTATAGGCAAGCTGAGAAACACTCGGCGGATCCCTTAAAAGGGATCCGTCCTTTATGTCGAAAGGATCCGTGGACATGCCAGAGGTAAGACAGCTAAGAGATTTTCCAAATCTCTCCAATCTCTCCATATCTTTGTGTTGTCATATCAAGATCATCCAATGTCAACTATCTTACTTGAAGATCTATCTAAGATATTACAAGATCTTACCAAGATTACATGTATGATGCATGCCATGATGTCATTGTATCATTTAAGAAATAAAGTTTCCTTTTAAGGAAATAAACATGTATATGTATAAAATGTATTTCCAAGTAAACTTGTGAAATGTAAAATGTGTTCTAAAGAGACTTTAACTATTATTTATAATTTGCTTAAAGATATACTTTGTAATTGTCATTAACAAAACTAAGCAAAGATCATAAAATATAAAAAACGTTTTTGGGACAATATTTGTATTAACAATCTCCCCCTTTTTGTTGATGACAAAACATAAAGTATATTTCAACAGTAAGCATGTTCACCCAGTATGCTACGACTGACGAATCCGTTGGTCCAGTAACGTTTGTGCTGCAGTTGGCGAAAGTGAAATATTTCAACAGTAAGCATGTTTACACTTTAAAACCCATTACTAAACTAACATTTTATACAACATTCAAGTATACATAGTTCTCACTCTTTATTTACACGACATTTTTTTATTTACAGATGATATGGCGGTACACAACTCTTTTTTTGGTTCAAGAATCTTTATCAACAAAGACATGCCTGCACTTTTATCTTTCAAACAGAGGTATTTTAAATACTTTTGAAAAAATATTAAGTTGCAGTTTCTTTTAGAAAAACCTAAATACATATAAACCTTTATAAAATTTAGGTACACAGCGAAAGACGGCTATGATGACAGTCAGCACAAGATAGAGCTGTTCACTCCAGAGAAATTCAAGATAACAGCTGAAGTATTCTTTAAAGATACTGTTGCTGTGAGAAATTCAAGATAACAGCTGAAGTATTCTTTAAAGATACTGTTTTATACGCAATGTATAATAGTTTAAAATAGAAAAAGTTAAAAAGTTTTACGTACTAACTGTCATTTTATAAATACAGGATTCTGAAGTAGTTTTTTATGCCAAGATTCATCGCATACACAAAGAGCATGGTTGGTGTTATGATGCATGCAAGAAGTGCAACAGGATTGCCAAGCGTATCAAAACTGCTGGTTCACAAGGAAGCTATGGTAAGAGTAAGAAGCAGGCATACCAGTGTGATGCACATGGTACTATTTACCTGGTGGTACCAAGGTAATACTTATTAATACAAATTTTTAATTTCTTACTTTTAATTTATTATTATTACTGATTTATAACACAACCCTGTATTTTAACAATGACAAGGTTTAAAGTTATAGTGAGGGTCATTGATGAGACCGGCTCAGCTCCATTGGTCATGTTTGATACGAACGTTAGTAAGTTGTGTACTGGCATTTCTGCGTATGAGATCATTAGCTCAGTTGAAAGGGACCCAGCCGACTTCTTTCCTGCTGAATTGAACACTATGGTTGGTAAAAAGATCCTGTTTAAAGTGTTGTTTACACAACACAATGTTAATTCAAACTGCCATGTTTACACGTGCAAGTCGGTTTTTGATGATTATGAGTTGATAGCTCATTTTAAATCTATGATTCTGTCTGAACATGAGGTAATATATCGAAACAAAACATACGTACTCCTATTTTTATAACACCCCCATCCATAAATTTTTTGCTGCAATGTATTTTGATGGAATACTAATATTAAAATTTGTTATTTTTATCACAGGATCCTGATGATGCCTTGAACACTCCGGAGATTAATGCTGTTAATCAAATGTTTGGTACTCCTAAATCTGATATACATGTTAACAAGTTTGTCCTTGAAACACCTCCAACACAAGCAACGTCTTCTACAAGTGCTTCCCGAAGTGGTTCAGGTGGTGGTTCAGTCACCGGGAAACGTCAAGTGATCGATTTGGATGAATATGCTGATGTGGAAGAAATTGTCCCTGACAACAAGAAGCCTCTTTTGGAACCAAAAATAGAGAAGGCATGAGTCCATATCTCCATTATCCTCTCCATGTATATTTGATTTTTATTTTATGGTTCATTATGTTTTGAGACATTTGGTACCTCATTTGATATTTCGTTATTAGCTTTTGTTCACATTTTCCTGCACAATAAGTTGGCATTTGCAGTATTTGCAAAGTCATGCTTATCCATTTATGTAAACATGGAGATTTGGATTATTAATGATTACTATTTCACTTTATTATTCATAATGTTCGCAATAATTATTCTTTAGTTTCTCCTTTTTTTTACATTTACGTTATTCGCCTGCCAGATACACTACAACAGGTGCAACAAATATTTGATTGTTGATACTAACCATTACAAAGTAACAATTTTGAATCAAAATTCCTGAGATTAAATTTTCTGTTTCAGTATCCTGGTGAATAAACTGTTGTACAACTTCATTTATAGACATCCATTTAATTTATACTTAACTTATAATTTCAACGGTTGTGAGACGAAAGTGAATAAACTGTTGTACAACTTCATTTATAGACATCCATTTAATTTATACTTAACTTATAATTTTAACGGTTGTGAGACGAAAAGTGTAACCAATAAACTCTTTGTTTTGACGTATTTTTTTCCGTACCAACCACCTTAAATGGATGTTTATAAGATAGTTATTTTTAACATATACTGCATATCATGTTCTCCTCTCCTCCCAAATAATCGTATAACATATTTGTGTCAACAATTATTCCACCATGATGAATACATACATATATCTTATATAAATAATTATATTTTCTAATAAATATACAACAATTTCATAACCATATATTAATTATTCATCAAATTAAAGTATAAATGAATTTCAACAACTTTTAATAATGATGTTTTATACTTTTATGAATTAAGCTACCACTAATTACCTACTAATTACCTACTAGATCTAGAGAGAGAAAGCTAGAGAGAGAAAGAGATGGAAGGGAGATGATTACACACACTTAACAATTAACCTTCTTAATTCATCAACCAACACCCTTCCCTTGGATGGGAGGGGTATTTATAGTTTTACATGAGAAATGGGCTACTAGCCCAACTTACTAAACATAATACAAACTTAACAATAATAAAATAAATAAAACGACACAGCCCATGGGCCTTCTACATGGGCTGGGCCCAATAACAAACCTAAAGGCCTAAGCAACCTAAATACAATGTGATCAATACTTGAACAATACAAAACGTTTCCAAACAATCCCCCCCTAAGTATTGGTCATCAAGGTTGCTTGACGTCGTCTTTGCTTCTTAGGCTTTGACGTCTTCATAATCTTTGTTCTTTGTTCTTGAAAATGATGTGATATGATATGGTGGTGGTCTGCCGTGTTCCAACGATCTTTTGATACTGGTATCTTCGTGTCCTTTCCATCATGTTCATATGACTTGTGACTTATGTTCTTCAATCTTGTTCTCACTTCTTCAATCTTTAACATATGAAAGGTTGTAGTGCTCGAACTTAGACTTTTCTTAAACATATTCTGAACTTTTGATGATTTTGAGTCTTGGTGAGAACTAATCTTCAGGACATGAACATGATGGAGTCTTGGTGATGGTTGAACTCCAGGTCTCCAAGCTCCTCAGCAGCAGCAGCACGAACTAACCGGCACTTACAGGCTCAGACTTCGAGATCGTCAACAGCATAGTGTGAAGACTTTCTCTAATCCTTTCCCAGGCCGTTCTGAACCGGATACCCCCGAGAGGGCTTACACGGACACACCGAAGTGCACCCACGATTCAGTGAGTCGCTGGAGATCACCCCACGACTGTAGACCGTTTGGGACAAAACACTAAGCGTAACCCACAAGGAGTTACCGAAGTGACCTGCTGACAGAGTTGTTTGATGTTGCTCTGGCAGGATTTCCATTCAATCATTGATAATCATAATTGTGACTTTTCTCATGAATGTTCTAGGCAGATTGCTAAGATATGCGAAGGACACTTTCTTAATTTTACATCTGCTGCCCATGATGTAGAACAGCAGAGTAATACTAGGTGTACCTAAGAGATCTTTTTATGAATCTCATGGCTCTACACTCAATTAGTGCACATTTGTTTGGTCGACGGAGGCGTGGAGCAGATTGCCTCCTTTTCAATATCAACACTCTCGGAATGAGAGGTCGATAGATTATGAAGGGTTCTCCGTGTGAATGAAACAAGTGTCTTTTGAGAGACACTTGAGTAGCTAAGAAGGTTTAGTGCAGTGCGTCACTGGGTCCATGACGACTTTGATCTTCAATACTGGTGATTCTTGATCAACCAGTAGATTATGTATTGAACCCGGTGTCTGCCCTAAGGTTGAACAATTGGAGGGCTATTTCTTTTCACCCTTTTCTTTGCTTTTCTTTTTAATTCTTCAACCCCTTCTTTCTCCGTTCATTCATTTTCTCCTTTTTTAATCATACCTAGGACTTTCTAGTTCTAAACTATTGGTGTTGTCCTTGGGTAGATCCCTCCGGCTCTGGCGGATCATAGGACGGTTTTCCCTAACCTTAGTCACCTTATAACTCCATGACTATCCTAATGATGCCATAAAACCAAACCTTTTGAAAATCTCTCAAAGTGTTTATGATTGTAAAACACATTTTGTTAACACTTTGAGAGTTTTGTAATTTTCAGAAGAACTCCCCCTTAACATGTGCTCATATGTAAATCACTTTGAAAATTTGCACATGTCGGGAAGAGTTGGCACTTTTTGAATTGATTGACTTTCAATGAACATGACCTTCGCGAGACACGCTTACATCACCAGTTGGACTGGCTTGAAATTATTACCCGTCCCGATCATATTCAAAGATTGTCGCTCGAAATTGGTACATTCTACTCAGATATATCCTTCGCGAGACACGCTTACATCACCAGATGAACTGGCTTGAAATTATTACCCGTCCCGGATATACCTTTTCGACTACTGACTGTTATTATCGTCAATTCGAGGGTCAATTCTTGAGTCTTACACTCATGAGATTCCAGCAATGAGATACCATATTTTAATCACTTTTTCATTCTCCCCCTCAAAAATAGCATAATAATGTTGTTTTTGAAAAACCGTTGATTAAAATATGCTCTTTTTGAGGTGTTTGTGGAAGAACGTCAAGAACGTTGGTATATTTGGAACAAAGATGTTTTCAAATACTCCCCCTTAACAAGGGAGTACTTGTCCTTATGAGCAGAATGTTTGAAAAACTTTTTAGAAAACATTCTGGTTTTAATTCTGCTCATAAGTAAGAAGCTTTCGCTCCTTTTTCAGGATTGAGGCACTGAAGCGTACCTCAGGGTCCTTTCTTTACAAGAGCGGGTTGTACACTGTTATGTGTGCACAAGCCGTAGTAATGAAGAAATATAGATGATATGATGATTAAATGAACAAACAATGAATGAGTACCAATGTTCATTACTCAGGACGGCGAAACGTGAGAATGTTAGGAATCTTAGCTCGACCTCCAACATAACTTTCCAACCGACGCATCTGCTCCCGAAGCTTAATCTTCTTATCTATCCTTTTCACAAACTTCCTTGCTTGTCTTTTCTCCTTCCCGCCCCACTTCAACTCTTTAGCCAACTTCTCTTCTTTTAAGATCTTCTCAAGTTCAGATTTGACTAGTTGGATGGTTGGGTCACTGAACTTGCGAAGATCTTCAAAACCCATAAATCTTGTACCAGCTCTCCTTCTATGATAGTATACCCCAAATGGTTTGTACCCAAAAGTGTATGGTTGCTGATCAAGAATATTTTCTGGTGTGAAGTCTGGCTTGATGAGATTTAGCTTGGTTTGATAACTTTCAACTCCTAGATGAACGTCTTCAACCCGTTGTCTGATTACCATGTTGCGAATGAAGATTAGAAGGGAGTTGATGATATCGTACTGAAGCCGTCCAGGGAGGTGTTCAAGTTTACCCTAAATCTTCAATAGATACATGTCCTCGATATCATTGGGATTAAGAAGAGGATAGTCAGCTTCAGTGAACACATACTCCTTATCATTGCTTCGTCTTACAATGATCTTTGTGAGAAAGTTATACTCATACTTAAACTCCGTTTCAGCACTGACGATAGACATAATCCTATGACTGCTCCATACCTCATCCCCTGTCTTTCTCATGGCCATCATATATTTTTAGTACAACCTCCGCAGATTTGGCCAATGATGAATCCCAAACACAGCATCTTCATTATACTTCTGTATCTTTCTACTCCAAAGAATGTTGATTTGTTCTTCAAACCCCTCTAATGCATACCTGGCTGCCGGGTATTTGGTAAGTGAGGTGGCATATCTCTTCTCAGGGTTCGTGTTACCGTACATGAGGTATTCCAAATCTTTGTTGAAGAAGTATGCTATGGGTAACTTGAGGTTGTGTGGTGGTCCAATGAGTGGTAACGGTTGTGTGTAGTCATGATGAGGTAATGGATCAACAGATGATTGTTCTTGCGTCCAGTTGATGTTTTCGTTCAAGGCTCTTGCAACTTGCTCAATGTTATACTCGAATTCCAGCTCCGATGTTGAAACAGTTGCAAATTCCATGAATCCACTTTTACGAACTCTGATGACGTCTTTCAGACCTAGTTGCTGGACTTTCATCACCTTTTTCAATCTTTTGGCGAAGTCTACAACTGATCCTTCTACTGGTTCAGCATTGTCATTGTCAGAGTAAGTGTCAACCATTTGATCAAACCAATCATACTTGTGAGCTGATGGATTAACCCACTCAGGTAATGGAACATCTTTGACAGTAGCAGAAGGAGCAACTACTTCTTGGATTAGAATAGAAGCAATTGGAGTTTCATGGTCAGAACTTGGATCATCAAAGAATTCTGTAGCTTCAAATGCTCCGCCTCCACGAGAAGGTATAAACGTTGTTTGGCTGCCTTTCTTTGTTGTGCCAGAAGAGGGTGTGGTGGAAGTCCGACCTGTTGATGATGATGGCTTTGTCCTTTTCTTTCCTTGAGCATCTGGATCATCTTCATGTCGTCTTTTGGTTGATTTGGTGGGTTTGCACGTTTCAGTTAGTACTACAACTTCCTCCTCTTCTGCTTTGATGGATTCCTTAAGTGCCTTTCGAAGCTTTGCTTCCTTGGGATCATCTTTAAGTTCTTGCAACATCATCCTTTTGCCTTCTAATCTGGATGTATGTTGTGGCACTGTTCTGAGTGTGATTGGAGTGGTTTTGACCATCTTTGAGACTATCTTCTCCAAGTCCTTTTGGACGTATTGTTTGATCAATCTGGGAATGGATTCTTCAAGAAGCTTCTCTACTTCAGCAGTTATCTGAGTATTGATTCCTTCAACATTCTTGGCTGCTTTATTTTCAGCTTCACTGATCTTTTGATATATTACTTTGTGTTCCTCTACTTTCTGTTTCATCTCATCTTCTAGTGCTTGAACCTTTTGTTTTAACTCATTGTACTCTACTGTGGACTGAGCCACAGATGAATGTGGTGGTGAGGGAGGTATGTTAGTGTCAATTTGTTGTTCCTGCGAATCCTTTTCACTTTCTTCACCATCTCCCTTATCATCATTGTCTGTATCCACATTTTCATCTTTATCATCATCTTCATCTTCATCATCATCATCATCATCATCTTCATCATTATTATCATCTTCCTCATTTTTCTCATCTTCCTCATCTCTGTCAGAATCTTCTTTTTTAGAACCAGAAGCCGATAGATCGTGTGCATCAGAACCATCACTTTCTTCCTCAGAACTTCTTAGAGTAGTTGATTTAAAGCCCTCTGATTCTTGACTATTTCATAAACATATGTATTTATAACTAATTGACCTTTTAAATGAATAACATCCCTAATAATTAGCAAATTTTAAAACGTTTTAACAACATACTTAATTTATCTTAATACCTAAATTAACTTTTGACTCATTTTGAATTCAAAAAACGTTTATATCAGTTTCAAAACATCTTATTTTTTCAAAATTCATACTTCACAAAGTTTACATTCAATTAAAATTATAGATCAACTACTAATGCAGTCATCATCAAACTCACAAAGAAGAGATAAGTTTTGTTCATAGTATTCATCATTTGTTTACATATAAATAAAGCACCACACAAACAACTCTAAATACAGGTATGAATTTTTTTTTTAATACACTGTTATTCAACATACATTGAATTCTTTACTCATTTATACTTTATACGTTACTATGAATCATTCGCTACCATTTTGATTACTCACATTCATGGTTACACATAAACCTTACAATATAACGCTTCATAGATGTAATTTTTAAACCTTGCTGTCCAAATGCAGGCATGGATTCCAATAAGAAGAGGAAAACTAACGCCTAAAATAGTACGAAATCAGTTGGGGGCAAAGAGAACACAAACAATATAAATAGCATACATGATAGTCAGTGTCAACCAAGCCATCAAAAAATCCCAGTTACGCGTTCTCAATCCCTTGCTGTTGAAGGTCCATCGTATGCTGGAGATATTGTTAATAATTTTAAAACGCAAGTTCCAGTCTGTAGAACCTAAGACCTTGATAGATCTTTGAGCACTCTTGGATCGTTAGTAATGTTTATGTAATCACAAACACACTAATAGAAAGTCTCTAATCCTTGTATAAAGCGGAATTTAAATACAAGTAAGAACACAAATAACTAAGAACGATTGATCCTCTATGGATCTTTTATTAATACTAAGAACTTGTTTTTCTAAACTCGTACATATTACATAATAACGTGTTCCTTTTATAGATAAGGAACCCTAACTAGGTTTCACTAGAAACCCTAAACCGTTTCACAAGAAACGTATATTCTAAAAACTAAACAAGATATGCATTATCACTTTCTAAATAAACTCATGCATATCCTAACTAATAACAAAATACGCGGAAACTATCCATCAGTAGAAACACACTCCGCAGAATCTCTACTTCCGCAGAAACATTCTTCAGCAGAATCCAACCCTTCAGCAGATTCCATCAGCATTAACCATCAGTAGAATTCTTCCTTAGCAGAATTCCCAACAATCCTCCCCTAATCTTGAATTTGACATGGTTAAGTTCAAGATTCTTGATAGATCTCTAACACCTCAGAAGAAGAGGATTGAATTTGAACATCAGCAGCAAAGAATCAAATGAACCACATCTCTATGAATGGCAAAACTTGAAACTTCAGGTCTTTGCAGCAACAAATGACATAATGTACATCAAAACAATTTAGTTTCAGACTATTCTCATCACATCCAGGTGTGTAAACTCCTGTGAGAGGTGAATCATTGAAAATAATGGATTTGATGTCTCTTTACCAATAGCCATCACTACTGGAGTAGCCAAATGTTTAAGTTCAAAAACTATGGTACACTGATAACCATCTGATTTTGAGTAAACCAGCAACTATAAACGGATTTGAGATGTCTTTACCTGTAGCTGTTTGCTCAGGACTAGCCAATCCTTTGGTTTCAACTGAACCTTGGTGAATTGAATACCAAATATGGATATCAAATGTCTTTACCACAAACCATACTTTTGTGGACTAGCCAATTCTTTGGATCCCAGGAAGGGTTACATCCATGGTGAATTGAGAACCATTTTCAACTCTCAGAACTTAATCATGGGTGAGTTGAAATACCCTATAGCTTTGAGCAAGCTATTACAGCTATCAACAGATTTGATGTGTCTTTACCAAAGCTGTACCCTTTGGACTAGCCAACTCTTTGATGGACACAAGTCACATCTGGTGAGTTGATAACCATCAACAGAGTGATATACAACAAACCTGCAGAAAAGTTAGTACAAATATACAAGATTATTATTATTATTATTATTTTATTTTTTAACTAAGAAATAAGAATGAAATAAGAAAAAAATGAAATAAAGAAAGATAAGATATACAAATAATACACAATACCAGAATCAAGTAGAAGCTTGGTGTTGCATAAGCTTGGACTTGATTAATCCAACCAATTGTGCAGCATGAGTCTCATCATTAGCCACTGGATCAGGAGGAACTTCCAATTTGCTTCTAAGCATATGTTTCAGCAGATGAATAGACCAAGGATAATGCTGATCCGAAAACATACACACCCTAATGCCAGACTTTGTTTCAACAACATGCACATTAGGCATAGGGTAAAACCTCCAAGTATCAACCTCCCATGTGTGTGAATTCTCCCAAAGTGAGTAGCATTTTCCATTAGGTGAGTGAGAATCAAACAGAACTTGCAGATCTCCCAATAAGTACAAACCAGCCCCCTGTGGTGTATGAGAAGAATAGTACTCTGTAACCATTCCATAGAGATTATACAAATCTTGCCTATCTACCAAGTGAAGTATTTCTTACAAGAAAGTAAACTCCATATAGGATTGATCTTGCCTATAAATGGTGTTTATCTGCCCATCTGTCAATGTCCATTTGACCAATACATTGTAAGAACCTTCAGGAAATGTCTCAGAAGAACCCACTTTAATAAAGGTTGAATCAGCAGCATTGAGATCTATATGCTTAGAAGAACTCTCCTGTTTAGACTTAAGTGCTCTAGAAATCTGCTCTCTAGCTAACCTCACAGATCTTCTAATAGCAATTTGTCTGCTGTGTGCCATCCTTTTCTTTCTTCTCCCAGGTATATAGATCCCCATATGACTAACATTTTTAGATGCACCAGAAGCATCTTCAGGAGGAATGGAAGAAGAGGGAATAGAAACACCTTCTGCAAGCAACTTTTCAGTATCTTCTCTAGTCATTGTAGCCTCAGCAGCTTCAAGTGCAGCAGATGCAGAAGAAGGAATGGTAGCAGCCTCAGCAGATTGATTGCCTTCAGAAGTTGCCTCAGCAGAAACAGCTTGAGGGAGCAGTTGGTCTTTATCACCAGAAGATGAAGTACCAAGCTCAGCTGTTTTGGTTCTTTTAGATTCAGAAGCATCTACACTTGCACTAGGCCTCTTCAATGGAGTTTGAGGAGAGTGAATAGCCTTCATAATTTGATTATATGTTTGATGCAAATCAGATTCAGATAAGGCCCATACTTGCTTCTTGGACAAAGCAGAGTTATACACAGAAGTATATTGATGATAAACCACATTCCTCATATAATTCTTGGTTTGTGCCTCAGTCTGAGTTTTAGCTCTCTTAGCTTTAGCCTTTTGTGTAGCAATGGCCTTTCTCCTTTCTGCTGCAGCTTTCTTCCTCTGTTGACCAAGAGCTACCATTTGTGCAGCAAAGTTGTTGCTATCAAAATTAGCTCCTAAGATGCTTTGGGCCAAAGTAGGATTGGAAGCAGCTTGTTGAGTATAAGAATCCCATTGGGCATCAGTAAAATGAACTGATTGCTCATCTAGCTCTCTTTGCCTTTCTGGAGGCAAATCTGAAGTTAATTGAGCTGTCATCTGTTGTGCTAAAGCTTGACTCTTCATCAGATCCTCATATTCTTTAACCAATCTAGCTTGCTCCTTCCTTTCTGCTTCACTCACAAGATCTATACCAAGATCTGTATCAACCATCACTCTTTGCTCATTGCCAGAGATGTTAACACTAGATACTCTGTCAATATTTTCAGAAGAAACTCCAATAGAAGCATCAGCAGAAACATGTTGAGAGGCAAATTCAACATGTGGAGTAGAAACCTCAGCAGCAGTATCCAAGACAAAAGATCTTCCAGCAACAAACACTGCATCAGAAGCTTCAGAAGGTGTGACATCAGCAGAAGCCATATTAACTTGTTCTTGAGCCATAGATGCATCTGCCTGAACATGATCACCATCAACTTGTTTTTGAGCAACATTCAACCTTGACATATTAGAATCCTTGCTCAAATATTGTCTTCTCCTCTTTCTGTAGAACTTGATCTGATCCTTGTGTTGTGAGGATTCAGCAGCTTTAGGTGAAGAAGTAGAAGTCTACTGAGCAGCTTCAGCCAATAAATCAAGATGATCCAAATAACTATCCTCCTGCTCTTCATCAGAGGCAAACACAAACTTCCTTTTCTTTTTCTGCCCAAGTTGATCTTCTAATTCCTGAACCCTTCTTTTCAACACCACAATCTCATCACCAAGTGAGGATTTAGTATCTGCAAGCTCCTTCTTCAACTTCTCAATTTCTTGATCATTCCTGTTGAGTAAATTATACAGAGAAGTGAGAGTAATAGGGTCCTCAGCTCCACCAGCAGATGTCTCAGTGGTAAAGGGAGCTTCATTGGGCCTTTCAGAAGAAATATGTATATTCTCAAAAGTAGGAGTGCTTTCATCTATTGGGTCTCTAAAAGGGCTAGGTGTGGAAAGTCTTGTAGTCTCATCTTCAAGAGGTGTAGTCACATGAGTATCAAGAGACTGAATTGTCTCCTCCACCTCAGGAACAAGCTCATCAGGAGCTTCATAAGTTTGTGTTGGAATAGGACTGGGTGAAACATGTACAGGTGAAGGTGTAGGTTGGTCAGTAGAAACAATGGGTGCTTCAGCAGTTGTAGATGGACCCTCATCCCTTTCCACTGATGGATTACCATCAGCAGTAACACTTGGTAATGATGGAGTACCATCATCAGCAGCATTGGGAGATGGTGGAGGAACATCAGCATTACCCTCATCAGCATCATCATTGCCATATGGCAACATAGCTTGAAGCAGAGGGTGATGTTCTCCAACATAGTGAGTTTTCATTGAAGCAAACAACTTAGCACTAAGGGCTCCTATGGGATAATGGCCTCTATCTTGGGTATTTATGTCTAATATTATTTGAAGAAACCTAGGGTACATCAGAAACTTATGCTTTTTCTTTTGAATATTTTCAACCATATTATCAAAAATAAACTTAGAGAAATTATAAGTTAAACCCTGTGAGAGACATACTATACCACAACCCAATTGGGTAGAGAATTGATCCCATCCTCCAGACTTATTGCTGATGCACTGAAGCAATGTGTGTACCAAAAACCTCCACTTGGGGCAAAACTTGTTCTTGAGCCACATAACTGTATCCATACTTTGATAACCAGCAGCTCTCAGCTCAGCAAGTATCTCTTCAGTGTTGGTGTGATAGACACCATCTTCATCATCCAGTTGCAATCTTTCCCTAATCAAAGCTTCAGTCACAACATACTCTGCTTCATCAATCTTTGCAACAATCTCTGTATCAGAACGTTTCTCAGCAGATGCCCAAAATTGCTTCACCAAAGATTCATGTACTACATCCGGATAATGAGTCAAAGCAAAATGAATCTTTGAACGCTTCAAGAAATCAACCATAGGGTCATACATTTCATGTCCCTTCGCTTTTCCTAGAAAAGCAACTTTATTGTGATCCTTCTTAAATTGTAGGGCCTCCATTAAAGAAATTATGAGAGATATGGTATGAAGCAAGTGAATGGAGAATAGGTTTAGATTGCTTGAAGAGGGAATAAGTTGTTTTGGGCGAAGATTATATGAGTAGGTTATAAATAGAAGTTACCCAATTATGGTCAAAATTTATCGGAACTAATTGTTGACCGTATCTGACGTGTAAAGTAACTTCTCCATTCAAAATCAACTCTTCAGCAGAAATGACGGTCAATCTGCTGAAGTGAGAAGTCAATCAACAGAAACAACTCAAGAGTAATAATATCTTCAGTAAAGATCTTGAGTTTTACTTTGCCACCCAACTCGCATTAATTACCATTAACACTTGACTTCGCCTATAAAATAATCCCAAATCACAATCCGCACAAATCACTTAACCCTAATTTACCATCAAACCTTCATTCAACCAAGATCACTCATCAACACTATGAATAACCAACCAGAAGTAGTCGATCTTACCTCTGAGTCATCAGCAGACTCAGGGGATAACATTCCTCAATCATCCACACAACCTTCCCATAGAAGGTATGGTCTTACCAAAGAACAAGCCCGCAAGAGAAAGCATGATGTGGGCACATCAAGCAAACCCAACAATCCACCCAAACCTCCATCATCATCATCATCTGAGGATAGTCGTCCTTTATTTCGATATCCCTACCAAGATGAGCCTCGTACTCTGAAGTCCCCTTTTCTCCCTTCTTCGGAAGAAGATAGTGTGGTGGATCCAAATGATTCACCTAGGGGCTCTGATGACTTCACAGAGCGTCTTGAGCCAATCTTCAATAGATTGGTGAGAGAGGAAGAGGAGAGGGAAGCAGCAACAACCAGGGAAGAGAATCCCCAACCTTCACAACCCCATCCAAGGCCACACACCAGAAATCCACCACTTCCAGAGACAAGGGAGGTGGTTATTGGTCTTCCTGCTCTAAGAACTGGTGTTTCATACCACAGAGACACAGGAAAGGGCAAGGGTGCAGAGTTGACCGGTAAAGGAAAGGGTAAAATGGAGTAGGTGATGATGAGATGTTACCAAGGACCAAAGATATAAAACTAGGTTCTTCAGCATCTTCATTCCTGGTCCTCCATCTCCAACAACTTTCGAAACCCTGATGATAGGATTTAGAGTCTGTGTAGGTTATCTTGTATAGGAATGGTCTTTTATTACAATTTGAAGTTGTTTGTATGCTGTAATGATGTGCCCGGTTCGGTGCAAGTTTTAAATTTATAAGGGGGTGAATTACCGAATCTAATAACAACACATACGAGCAAGTATACTCGTCCGTTGTAGCAAGATTTTGATGGTAAGTCGGGTTCGTTCGCAGGGATTTGTGTAGTGAATCGAATTGTAAGTTAAAAGCAACTATCTCAAATAAGTAGTAATGATATGATGAAAATTCAAATGATTAAAAACTACACTTGCTTAGACTAGTGTACTACAATTGACTAATATGATTGTGATAACTTTGGAAAACATGTTGGTTGTGATAATTAGTTTTGACACTAATCTATTGTTTCTACAAATTAAACCTTCGTCAAGATTTTGGTTTATAAAAACAAGCATTAAGTTTAACCAATCAATTCAAGATCAATTCAAGGTTCATGAGTTGGTGTTCCTCAAACACAAAAACAATCTTTTGTCTAATCAAACAAGCTTAGGAAATGGTCAATACAAAAGGTAACCGATTATAGACAAAAGGTCACAATTGAAAGCAAACTATTAATCTCTCGACCTTTAAAGTGGTTTACAATCAATCCGTTTTGATAGACAAAAGCATTTTCATTACAATCACAATTAAGTTCCTTTGTTTAATCAAGAATAGTGGAAAACAACAATCATTCATAGACAAATGATTATAACTAGTGGAATAACAATAGTTCTTTCAACCCTTAAGATTACTAGCACTAGTTAAACTTGATTACCCAAATGTCACTATGAAACTTTATCACAATTGGTTCTTAGAATTGACTTGAAATTGAATTAAAACATGTTATCACAATCATATGCCAATCAATGAATAATACACATCATCTAAGCAAGTGCACAAAGGCACTAGCCACTCATAGCAAACATAAATATAAACTCAATACTTTGAACATTAGAAACCATGATTGAAAGTCTTACAATGATTTGGAAATAAGATTACAAGTGAAAGACAATGATTCCACAAGCAATGAAAATGGTATAATCGACTTTCTCCCTTCTCCTGGACTTATGGACGAATTTCTGAGTATATTTCTGTATATGGTTCTCTCCTAGCACTTGTATGTATGTATATATTGATTGGTATATAAATACTCAACAAATGGTTCCATAAATTGCTCCAACCAAAGGTCTAAGTGCATAAATGCTTCTCTTGCTCTCCAAGTAGTATTGAATGGTTAGAATACTGAAAAGAATGACCTAGAACCGGAGTTATAAAGTCACAATCCTTAATAAAGAAGTCTTGGGTCAAACAGCGACTTCCAACCGATCGGATAGAATGGTCTACCGATCGGTTGGTCTTCTCGGTAAATCCAAATTCACTCCATCCGAATCGGTTGCGGGCGGCGACCGATCGGATGGCTATGGCTGATGAACCTATTTCTTGGACTTTTGCGTATGACTTGTTTCTCGGTCGTAGCTCTTGATTCTTTGATCTTTCCCTTCATCCTTAAGCTTATTAACTCGACTACTCGGACTTTAACTCATTGAAGTACCTTACGGAGCAGAACTTGACACAAGATTCACATGCAATCTCAAATACTTCCTTTTTCCTCATTTTTGCATTTTTTCCATCCATTTTCCTGTCTTTGGCTACAAATGCTTTGCAAACACACTTTGGTACGATTTAGTAACAAAAGCATATAAATATAACCACAAAACATATATAAAACTACCAATAACGCTATCAAAAACATGTTAGATTTAGGCGTTATCAAATCCCCCACACTTGAACTTTGCTTGCCCTCAAGCAAATCTAGAAATAAAAACAATCATCCACATGGTATACTCAAATGATTAGGAAAATGTGATGCAAATCTATCAAGCACTAGTACAAGCTAGATTCATCATTTTAAGCTTTTATGGATGAATCATCAAGATGTTTGACAATACCCATATGATTTTCTTGCATGATACACATTACTAAACACCTCACGAAAGGAAAATGAAATATAATTCACTCAAACACTCATTTGTATAATTGGTGGAGTATATAAGAGGAATGACACTCATTTGCTCAGTCATGATCTAAATATTACCATAGGCTTGTACGAGAAACAAAACTACACCGAAATGGTGTGAGCGCCAAGTATACATATCAAAGAGGGCTTTTATTCGGGTTTAAGGCTTAAAGGGTAATAAAAGACTAACGCGCCACTATCTCATGCAAAACATAATAGCTCCCTAACAACGAATTCTTGCATTACCAACTAACGGATGGTCACTAGATTGTACCTTGGTTCGCTAACGACGTTACTTGCATAACGGATGGTCGCCAAAATACGCCCTAGATCGCTAACAACGTTAGTCAATTCCTCAAGAAATCGGATGGTTACTACATGTCCATACACTTAATAATTTCACAAAGTCAAAAAGGGTAGGATAAGGCATGGGATATGTTTATGAAATTGGTTGAACATAAAACAAAATTAGTCAAAGTCTACGAACCAAATGTTACTAGCTATTACTAACCAATATCATGCCATTTTGTAAAAAACTCCATACTTCCTTTATTCATACTTGATTCACTTAGCCCATTGGCTTATTCTTGTCACCTTATAGTTGCAATGACTTTTCTTCTTTTTTTCTCCTTTTTTTTTTTTTTTTTTTTTTTTTTTTTGACTTGTCATCTTATAGTTGCAATGACTTTTCTTGGATAACAACTTTCGGAGTTTACGCTTTCTTTGAACTTTCATGATTTCCACATAACATCCATCTTGCCAAATAGCTAGCAACCAACCAAGACTTGACTATGGATAAGGCTAGGCTAAAAAGGTGTAAAATCTTTTTGAATTTTTCTGGATTGCATCAAATGAAAAGAAAGGCTCGGTGGGTGTAACTAGGGGTATCTAGCATTAAAGATAAATGCTAACAAATGGGTCCATATGAGTGGTTAACTAGCCAATGTAGCTAGCTAATATAGCATTATATGAAAATGGAAGGCCATTTGGGATAAAACCTAAGATTGCCTCTTATCACGCATATACACTTATATCACAAACGAAATGTGATCTCACAACGGTCTCGTAATGATTTACAAGTACAAGTTCTAGAATAAATAAAATCACCGGCACACTCATAGCAAAAGATCTAAGCATAAAAGATGTATGCTATATATAGAATAGGCTCAAATCCTCACACTTTAGTGGAAAGGGCTATAATCTGTGCTAGCTAATGTTATCGATCCCAGAATGGATTGCAATATTAATCGGGACACATCTCAAATTTTCAGAATTACAGATTTCACCAGTGGATAAATCCAGTTATTCTAGAATATGATCTTTAAAATGACAAAAGACTAGATTACAAGGGCAAACAAAATTTTAAAATTCAGCTCAAAACTACAATCTATTCTTATTTTCCTATTCACCCCCCCCCCACACTTAAGTTAAGCATTGTCCTCAATGTGATAAACGACAAAGAATGAAATAGGGAAATAAGAGAATAAACCGTATTTTCTTCTCAAGAGGAGTCTTGATCCTAGCGTCCAAGCTTCGAAATCATTATCTGCAGTAATCTAAAAACAAAAGAGACACACATACGAAATATATCTTCGCTTTATTTAAAAGACAGTGATACACCCCCACACTTAAGTTCAACTAAGCAATTTAGAAAAAACTTTGGGGTTTAATCACTAGAAAATAAAAATGAAAAATAAACATAGCAAACACACGGGTTTCCTCCCGAGAAGCGCTTGTTTTATTAACGAGTCATCAGCCGGACTCGAACTTCTCTCTCTTCATGTTGGTGCACATGCTGACTTCTTCTTTTGAAATTTTGGAACGTACAGAACATTTCCAATCACTATTCCTTCTCCAGTTTCATCTATGTATTCCAGCTTAACTTTCTCCCACGGTCTTGGTAGAACATCATAGATATAACCAGAATCTTCGGCCCACGGAGTGTTTTTCTTGAAATCGGCCGGGAAGGGTGACATAAAGGTTATAGCTTCATATTCTGATTCAGGCGGAATCTCTTGAATAGAAACTTCATTCATCTGCTCCTTGTCATAGTATAACTTAATTCGGTGCCCATTAACAATGAAACTTCCACCATGTTTGTCATGCAATTCAACATATCCGGATGGAAATCCATGTTTCACTGTATACGGTCTGAACCATTTTGGTTTCAGCTTGGGAGCTTTGAACTTATACTTCATGTTAAAAAGCAGAACTTTGTCTCCAGCTTTGAATTCTTTTCTGATTCTTAGCTTTCTGTCATGATAAGCTTTTGTTCTTGCTTTGTAAAGTTTGGAGTTCTCATAAGCTTGTAGTCTAAGCTCATCGAGTTCATGCAATTGCAAAAATCTCTTTTCTCCAGCTACTTTGAGGTCTGGGTTACAGTTTCTTAATGCCCAGTAAGCGCGATGTTCGATTTCGAACGGCAAATGACAAGTTTTTCCATACAACAATCTGTATGGTGTTGTACCAATTGGTGTTTTGTAAGCTGTGCGAAATGCCCACAGAGCATCATCTAGTTTTCTCGACCAAACGGCGGGATTGTCTTTAACCGTTTTTTCGAGTATCCTTTTTAAGGCTCTGTTGGTATTTTCGACTTGACCACTGGTCTGTGGGTGATAAGCTGTAGCGAAACGATGATGAACTTCGTATCGCTTCATAATTTTCTCCATTTGTTTGTTACAGAAATGGGTTCCACGATCACTTATCAAAGCTTTAGGAATTCCATAACGAGCGAAAAGCTTTTTGAGAAAATTAACAACTACTCGTGCATCATTTGTGGGTAGAGCTTCCGCTTCAGCCAATTTGGAAACATAATCAATAGCAACGAGAATGTATTCGTATTTGTGTGATTTAGGAAACGGTCCCATGAAATCAATTCCCCAAATATCGAATAATTCACAGACTTGAATGCTCTTCTGAGGCATTTCATCTCTTCGAGAAAGACTACCGGATTTTTGGCAAGCATCACAATTCTTAACAAGAGTATGGGCTTCTTTAAAAATAGTCGGCCAATAGAATCCAGCATCAAAGACTTTTTTAGCGGTGGTGGAAGGACCATAATGTCCCCCAGTTGGGCCATGATGACATTCATCGAGAATTCTTCTTGTTTCAGAACCATAAACACATCTTCTAATCATCCCATCGGGACACATTTTGAAAAGATAAGGTTCTTCCCAATAATAATGTTTAAGATCCGAAAAGAATTTACTTCGTTGGGCATGAGTTAATCCTTTCTTTAGAATTCCTCCAACGAGATAATTTGCATAATTGGCAAACAATGGAATTTCGTTCTCATCATCTGTATCAACAGTCATGAGTGTTTCATCCGGAAAATAGTCGTCAATCTCATCTTCTTTTAACTCTTCCAGATTTGGATTTTCTAAACGAGATAGATGATCAGCGGCTAGATTTTCTGCTCCTTTCTTATCCTTGATTTCGATATCGAATTCTTGGAGTAGTAAAATCCATCGGATGAGACGCGGTTTGGCATCTTGCTTCTTAAACAGATATTTTAACAATGAATGATCGGTGAACACGATTGTTTTCGAAAGTACAAGGTATGATCTGAATTTATCGAAAGCGAAAACAACGGCTAACAATTCTTTCTCTGTAACTGTGTAATTCTGTTGAGCATTGTTGAGTGTTTTGCTGGCAAAATATATAGGACGAAAATGTTTCTCTTCTCGTTGTCCTAATACAGCTCCAATAGCAAAATCGCTTGCATCGCACATAAGCTCGAATGGTAGTGACCAATCAGGGGAAACCATAATGGGTGCACTAGTCAGTTGTGTTTTCAATGCTTCGAATGCTTTCATGCAGTCTGTATTAAAATCGAAAACAGCATCTTTTTCAAGAAGTTTCGTCATTGGACGAGATATTTTGGAAAAATCCTTAATGAAACGACGGTAAAAACCTGCATGTCCTAGGAAACTTCTAACGGCTTTAACGTTAGTTGGGGGTGGTAATTTGGTAATGACATCGATCTTTGCTTTGTCAACCTCCATTCCTACGCTGGAATCTTGTGTCCTAACACAATTCCTTTAGTTACCATGAAATGACACTTCTCCCAATTGAGAACAAGATGTGCAGCTTTACATCTTTCAAGCATTTTATCGAGGTTAGAAAGGCAAGCTTCGAATGAGCTTCCGAAAACTGAAAATTCATCCATGAAAACTTCCATAGACGTTTCAAGCATATCTTGGAATATGGCAATCATGCATCTTTGAAAAGTCGCGGGAGCATTACATAATCCAAAAGGCATACGCCGATAAGCGTAAGTTCCAAAGGGACATGTGAATGTGGTCTTTTCTTGATCAGCTGGATCAATAGGAATTTGAAAATATCCTGAAAAACCATCGAGAAAACAAAAGTATTTGTTTCCTGCTAATCTCTCAAGCATTTGATCCATGAAAGGCAAAGGAAAATGATCTTTTCTGGTGGCTTTGTTTAATTTTCTGTAATCAATACATACTCGCCATCCGGTGACAGTTCTAGTTGGAACTAGTTCGTTTCGTTCGTTGGTCACAACAGTCATTCCTCCTTTTTTCGGAACACAGTGAACAGGACTCACCCAAGGACTATCCTCGATGGGGTAAATGATACCTGCATCAAGAAGTTTGATGATTTCTTTTTTAACAACTTCTTTCATGTTGGGATTGAGTCGACGTTGTCTTTCTACAACTGGTTTGGCATCTTCTTCGAAATTGATTTTGTGTTTGCAAAAATCAGGACTGATTCCTGGGATGTCAGAAGTTTTCCACGCAAAAGCTTCTTTATGCTTCTTAAGAACTGAAATCAGACATTCTTTCTCAAAATCATTGAGCAACGAAGATATGACTACTGGAAGTAGCGAATTGTCTTCCAAGTAAGCATACTCAAGATTTTCGGGAAGTGGTTTCAACTCAAGATCAGTCGGTGGTTCTTGAAGTGATGTTTTGATCCTCATTTGATCATTAAAACTGATTTCCTCAAAATCTTCTTCTATTATCTCTCCTTCTTCAACTTCTTCTTCTTCATCAATCTTAATTTCCATAAAATTAGCGAATTCTTTATCAAAAGTTGTTTCACTAATCTTCTCTGAAATAGTCATGAATGGATCAGAATCTTCAAGTAATGCATCCAATTCTTCCTCAGTGACTTCATCGATTACATCAATGTTAAAGCAAGTGTCATCACTGGAATGTGGATATTTCATTGCTTTATCGATTAAAAAGGTGATTCTATCCTCTCCAACTCCAAGATTGAGTTCTTTTCCTTTTACTTTGATGATCGCATCAGCGGTGTTTAGGAAAGGTCTTCCTAAAATAAGGGGTACTCTACTATCTTCCTCCATTTCTAAAATCACAAAATCCACGGGAAAAATGAATTTACCTACTTGGACAAGCATATTCTCAGCAATACCAACAGGATATTGGTAAGTATGATTAGCTACGTATACAGCGAATAGGGCATCAAATTAATACTCGCACCTAAGTCGGCTAAAGCATCGCATGTGATGTTGTTTCCTAATATGCATGGAATCAGAAAACTTCCGGGATCTCCGAGTTTTTGTGGAATTTTGTTTTGAACAATAGCTGAACATTCTTCATTGAGAAAGGTAGCGGATATTTGCTCCAACTTGTTCTTGTTGTTAAGAAGTTCTTTCAAAAATTTCCCGTAATTGGGCATTCCGGCTAAAACATCAATGAGGGGTACATTGAGTCTAACTTCTTTGATTATTTCAACAAACTTCTTATAACGCTCCTCCATTCTTTCTTTCTTAAGGCTCTGTGGATATGGAATTTTTGGAGTGTAAGCCTTAACTGGTGGTTTGGGTTTGGGTTTGGGTGGTGTTTTTGGTGTATTTTCCTTCTTGGATTCTTCATCTTCATCCTCACTATCGAAATCGATAGTTGTGGTGTTGTTTGGGTTGGGTGGTGGATCATAAGACAGGCCACTTCTTGTGAATACAGCATTGATATGCTCATTTCTAGTTTGTGGTGGACGATAAGTCTTATCATTCGATGATGATGATGGTTTTGGGTTGGTTTGGGTGTTACTAGGCAACGAACCTGATGGTCGGGAAGAAATTTGATCAGAGAGTCTCCCAAATTTGTTTTCAAGATCTTGGATAGATGCTTGATGATTTTTCTGACCTTGCTCAACTTTGGTCTTGAGATTGAAAAATTGATTCTTGACGAACTCGTTGGTTGATTTTTGAGCAGTGACGAATTCTCTCATCATTTTCTCAAAATCTGTTTCTTCAGGTTTCTTGTCGGAATTTTGTGAGGTTTGGTTCTCTACTTTTGGTTGGGAATCATGGTTGTTATCCCTTTGTCTGCGATCTTGCCAACTAGCAGAGTTTCGTCCGTAATAATTTCCACGATATCCTCCTCCTCGGTATCCTCCTTGGATGTAATTAGCTTCTCCTTCTTTTGGTTGATCCATTGGTTGATCATCGCATTCTGATGATGGGTGGTTACCTCCACAGTTGTTACAACCATCTCGCATTTCTTTCATCTCTCCTCTAAGATCTTTGTATTGCGAATCGATTTTGGAAACCAAGGTTTCCATTTTCTCCATGAGTTTAGATGAATCAGAACTTTCGGCAAAAGCAACGGTTTTTCTTAAGGGTTTTGTCTTGGCATCTTTTGACCAGTCGAGTTTGAGAAGAACTCGGTCTTCAAGCAATTGGTATGCCTGGTTAGGAGTCTTATAAAGAAAAATTCCTCCAGCATCAAGAATTCCTTGAGATGTTTCATCAAGTCCATGGTAAAAGATTTGGATAGTGGTTCCTCGTCCTAAACCATGTCCATGACAACTTCGAAGTAAATCCTTCATACGAAGCCATGCTTCGACGAGTGATTCGTTAGGATTTTGTGTGAAAGCACGAATTTCTCCCATGAGTCGATCAAACATTGCAGGTGGAAAGAATCGGCTTACAAAAGCTTGCCTCATCTCCTCCCAAGTAGTGATGATTCCTGGTGTTAATTCGTTATACCACACTTTTGCATCTCCAGCAAGTGATGACGAAAAAAGTTTGAGTTTAATGGCATCTACATTTGTATCTCCGTATCGGAACATGCCACAAATTTCAATGAATTCGGCAACGTGTTTGTGAGGATCGGCCCTCGAACGGCCATCGAATTGACGGTCTTTGATCATAGAAAGATGGTGACCTTTCACGGTAAAATTGTCACCTAAGTTGACAGCAACAATAGCAGCTCCAGGAGTGGGTGCTACGGCTCGGTTTGCTTCCCACATGGGTCTATCGTCAGCCATGGGAAAAGGTTGATCAGTGAATGGGTTATAAACGACTTTGGCTTCAAAAAGATTATCAAAAGTTGGGTTTGGTACTCTTGGTACACGATTGGTTAGTGGAACAAAGGGTGTTCTTCTTCTTCTTCTAGATCTTGTTCGAATCAAACTTTCGGGATCGAAAAGTGGTGGAATTGGTTCTACTCCAGTTGATCGAGTGTTCATACAATTCCCCAACGAATCGAGGCAATGTCTAAACAAACGAGCAAAGAATGAAAACAATTTGAAAAGATCAGAATCGTCTAACCGATCGGATAGAACAGTCTACCGATCGGATAGATCTCTCGGTAAATTTGATTTGAAGGATCCGATCGGATGGAAGTGTCCGCCGATCGGATGGTTCTCTCGGTAAATGAAAATTTTGGAAAACCGATCGGATGGATGAACAACCGATCGGATGGGCAGCTCGGTAAAACTTTTTTTTTTATTTTTATTTTTTTTTTACGAAAACTAACTCTATGAGAATTGGACTAAAACTTACAGAAACACGATCAAAATCCCCGGCAACGGCGCCAAAAACTTGATGTGCCCGGTTCGGTGCAAGTTTTAAATTTATAAGGGGGTGAATTACCGAATCTAATAACAACACATACGAGCAAGTATACTCGTCTGTTGTAGCAAGATTTTGATGGTAAGTCGGGATCGTTCGCAGGGATTTGTGTAGTGAATCGAATTGTAAGTTAAAAGCAACTATCTCAAATAAGTAGTAATGATATGATGAAAATTCAAATGATTAAAAACTACACTTGCTTAGACTAGTGTACTACAATTGACTAATATGATTGTGATAACTTTGGAAAACATGTTGGTTGTGATAATTAGTTTTGACACTAATCTATTGTTTCTACAAATTAAACCTTCGTCAAGATTTTGGTTTATAAAAACAAGCATTAAGTTTAACCAATCAATTCAAGATCAATTCAAGGTTCATGAGTTGGTGTTCCCCAAACACGAAAACAATCTTTTGTCTAATCAAACAAGCTTAGGAAATGGTCAATACAAAAGGTAACCGATTATAGACAAAAGGTCACAATTGAAAGCAAACTATTAATCTCTCGACCTTTAAAGTGGTTTACAATCAATCCGTTTTGATAGACAAAAGCATTTTCATTACAATCACAATTAAGTTCCTTTGTTTAATCAAGAATAGTGGAAAACAACAATCATTCATAGACAAATGATTATAACTAGTGGAATAACAATAGTTCTTTCAACCCTTAAGATTACTAGCACTAGTTAAACTTGATTACCCAAATGTCACTATGAAACTTTATCACAATTGGTTCTTAGAATTGACTTGAAATTGAATTAAAACATGTTATCACAATCATATGCCAATCAATGAATAATACACATCATCTAAGCAAGTGCACAAAGGCACTAGCCACTCATAGCAAACATAAATATAAACTCAATACTTTGAACATTAGAAAACATGATTGAAAGTCTTACAATGATTTGGAAATAAGATTACAAGTGAAAGACAATGATTCCACAAGCAATGAAAATGGTATAATCGACTTTCTCCCTTCTCCTGGACTTATGGACGAATTTCTGAGTATATTTCTGTATATGGTTCTCTCCTAGCACTTGTATGTATGTATATATTGATTGGTATATAAATACTCAACAAATGGTTCCATAAATTGCTCCAACCAAAGGTCTTAGTGCATAAATGCTTCTCTTGCTCTCCAAGTAGTATTGAATGGTTAGAATACTGAAAAGAATGACCTAGAACCGGAGTTATAAAGTCACAATCCTTAATAAAGAAGTCTTGGGTCAAACAGCGACTTCCAACCGATCGGATAGAATGGTCTACCGATCGGTTGGTCTTCTCGGTAAATCCAAATTCACTCCATCCGAATCGGTTGCGGGCGGCGACCGATCGGATGGCTATGGCTGATGAACCTATTTCTTAGACTTTTGCGTATGATTTGTTTCTCGGTCGTAGCTCTTGATTCTTTGATCTTTCCCTTCATCCTTAAGCTTGTTAACTCGACTACTCGGACTTTAACTCATTGAAGTACCTTACGGAGCAGAACTTGACACAAGATTCACATGCAATCTCAAATACTTCCTTTTTCCTCATTTTTGCATCTTTTCCATCCATTTTCCTGTCTTTGGCTACAAATGCTTTGCAAACACACTTTGGTACGATTTAGTAACAAAAGCATATAAATATAACCACAAAACATATATAAAACTACCAATAACGCTATCAAAAACATGTTAGATTTAGGCGTTATCATGTAATTTCTTTTGAATGAATGAACAACTTCTCTTTTATCTTTCAATGATTATCACTTGAACAATGCTTCAGCACTTTCAGTCAGCAGAATCAATCTTTAAGCTTACTTGACCAATTCCCATTTAACCAATCTTGGAGAACTTCCACTTAAGATCAGTAACTGCACATCAAGGCATTCTGCAAAACAGACACATAAAAACAAACCAAACCAAACAAAACTTAAAGAACATTAGTTGGTTAGTATGTTAGTAGACATAATATACAAAATATTACAAATTTTACAACAACAATCCTCCCCTGAGGCATATGCCTCCCCTGAGGCCTATGCCTCCCCTCAAACTTTGCATTTAAGGGTTAACCATCCCAATATGGACAACTAAGTGTTGAAACCTAGGTCCATCAAAAGCCTTAGTCAATAGATCTGCCACATTATCATCTGTGTGAATCTTAACCACCTTAATCAAATGTTTTTCATATGCATCTCTTATAAAATGATGCCTGATTTCAATATGCTTAGTTCTATTATGAAAAACTGGATTTTTGACAATGCATATGGTACTTTGATTATCAATGAAGATTGTGGTGTTCATGAAATTAAACCCATAATCCAGCAATTGATTTTGTATCCAAAGAACATGTCCACAACAATTGGCAGCAGCAACATACTCTGCTTCAGTAGATGAGGTAGCAACAATAGTTTGTTTCTTGCATTGCCAAGAAATCAATCTTCTTCCAAGAAATTGGCAACCTCCAGTTGTGGATCTCCTATCCAGATTTGCACCAGCATAATCACTATCACTATATGCTTCCAACTTAAAAGGAGACTCTTTTGGGTACCAAAGACCTAAGTTAGGTTGGCCTTTGAGGTACTTGAAGATCTTTTTGATTGCATTCAAATGGGAAGTAAGTGGAGTGACCTGATGTCTAGAACAAGCACTCACAGCAAATGTGATGTCAGGCCTTGAAGCTGTCAAGTACATCAATGAACCAATCATGGATCTGTATAGGTGAACATTCACTGCAGGATCTGGTTCAAAATTGTTCTTTGGTTTTGGAGCTTCATAAGGTGTAGTGGCAGTTCTGACATTTTCCATATCAAACTTCTTCAATATATCCTTCACATACTTATCCTGACTGATAAAGATACCATCTTGTTTCTGCTGAACTTGTAGACCCAAAAAGAAAGTAAGCTCCCCCATAGCACTCATCTGAAACTCTCCCTTCATCAATTCCTCAAACTCCCTGCACCAAGCTTCTTTAGTGGAGCCAAAGATAATGTCATCCACATAAACCTGCACAAGAATTATATCCCTGGAATTCTTCTTAATGAAGAGTGTTTTGTCAATGGCACCTCTTCTGTATCCATGCTTCAGCAGAAATGCAGAAAGCCTAGCATACCAAGCTCTTGGTGCCTGATGTAGGCCATAGAGAGCTTTACAACCTTGTAAACATGTTTTGGATTATCTGGGTCTTCAAAACCTTTGGGTTGAGTGACATATACTTCCTCTTCAATTTCACCATACAAAAAAGCACCTTTCACATCCATCTGATATACCAAGAAACCCATATAAGATGCATAGGCCAAGAAGATTCTGATGGCCTCAACTCTGGCTACTGGAGCAAAGACTTCATTATAATCAACTCCTTCCTCTTGTCTGAATCCCTGTGCCACCAATCTTGCTTTGTTTTTTACCACAATACCCCTTGCATCTCTTTTATTCTTCAAAATCCATTTTGTCCCAATGGCTATCTTTCCTTCAGGTAGTGGTACCAAGATCCAAACCTGCTGATTCTTGAATTGTTGCATCTCATCTTGCATTGCTTCAAGCCAATTTGAATCTTCAAGAGCTTGAGCAACACTGGTTGGCTCCACTTGAGAAAGAAAGCAAGCAAACAGACAATGCTTAAAGTCTGTGTGATTGTTCCTTTGCTGATGTGAGACATAGGAAAGAAAAGCAACTTGACCATACTTAGAACCCTTCACAGTACTTCTAGTTCTAACAGGTGCTTGAGGATCACCAAGAATATTGGATTGGGGATGAGCAATGTTGATCCTTTTGGTAGCATTGGGGTTGACATCAATTGTGGTGTCAAGATTGTTCACAGTGGGTCCAAAATCACTGTCATAGGAGGCTGAGTTGAAGATTCCAGCTTTGGGTTGGTGATTCCCAAGATCAGAAGGACTTGGAAAGCGTGTATATGGCTCTTCAAAGTCTGTGGACACACTAGGAGAAATGGGAGAACCTTCAGGAGAACTGTCAGCAGAATTGGTGATGTCAGGGGAAACAGAAGGCCTATCAGCAGAATCCTGGTTTCCACTGACTGGTTGTGCTAACTCCACACCAACTCTTTCAGCTTCTTGATTGGCTGCATGCTCCTGCTTCTTGAGTCTAGCAAGGTCCTCTGCATAGTGTGAATCATCTTCAAGCTCATCAGAAGTTCCTTTGGAGCTATCACCTGCAAAATGGTTAGGAGAAAAAGTGGGTACAACAATAGGGTGTTCATCATGCTCAGACTCACTATCTGAGTCACCTTCCATGGTACCAACTTTGTTTGTGGGAGACTCTTGAGAACCTGCAGATTGGTTAGCAACATATCTAGTATAGCCCAAGTAGTCAGTTAAGTAATCCAGGTCAAAATACCAAGCATGACCTTGACCCTGAACATTAGGCTTGTTTTCTAGGTATCTCAGGTTAAGGGTCTCCTCAATCTTTTTAGCATTTAAATTATATACCCTATAAGCCTTACTATGTGTTGCATAACCCACAATATACCCCTCATCAGCTTTCTCATCAAACTTTCCCAGTGGATCACTAGTATTCAAAATGGTCACTTGACATCCAAAAGGTTTAAGATAATGAATATCAGGAACTTTCCCAGTGAGAAGTTCATAAGGTGTCTTGAAATGAGGTCTAGTGATGGATACCCTGTTCAAAACATAACAAGCAATGCTTACTGCTTCAGTCTAGAACATAGTGGGTAATTTAGAGTCTGCAAGCATGGATCTTGCTGCCTCTATTAAGGTCCTATTCTTTCTTTCAGCAACCCCATTTTGCTGTGGGGTTCTTGGATTGCTATAGTCCCTTTTTATCCCCTTAGACTGACAAAGTTCTATTAAAACAGCATTTTTGAACTCTGTCCCATTATCACACCTAATACCTTTAACCTTTTTGTTTAGCTGGTTTTCAACTAGGGTAATGAATTCTTTTAAAATTGGAGATGTTTCATCTTTAGTTTTCAAAAAGAATACCCAACAAAACCTGCTATAGTCATCAGTGATTACCAGGCAGAAGTACTTGAGATCAATACTTCTGATTTGAGTTGGACCAAAGAGATCCATATGCAGCAACTGAAGAGGTTCTGAGATGGTTCTCACAGCGGTAATGGCTTTGTATGAGGCTTTATGTTGCTTTCCTTTGTTGCAGGCAACACAATTGTGCTCATTGGTGAAGACTTTGGAAGGAAGTCCATGAACTAGACCAAGTTTAGAAAGCTTGTTTATGGTCTTGAAATTCACATGAGCCATCCTTCTATGCCATTTTGTAGACTCATCCAGGGATGCTTTAGCCACCAAACATGTTAAGTCACCTTCAGGTTGAACATCATTCAAATTGAATGTGTACAAATTGTAAGTTCTGGGAACTCTCAGCAGAATTGGTGTATCTTCTGGAAGTTTGAAGTCTTTAGAGAGCACAAGACATTCATCCTAAGAGAAAAATACTTTGTTCTTGGTGTCACAGATTTGTGATACTGAGAACAAATTGAAATGTTGCAGTTCCTTCACATAATACACATTCTCAAAGTCCAAATTAGGTGTTCTGATGGTTCCCTTCCCAGTGATTCTACCATCTCCTCCACTAAAAGTCAGATTGCCTCCTCCTTCAATGGGTACAAAATCATGCATTATCTCAATATTTCCTGACATACTCCTGGAACAACCACTATCTACAATGCCTACTTCTTTACTTTTCAGAGGATGATACAACAACAACAAAAATATACAAGATATAAGTACACTTTGGAGACTCAAGTCATTGCTGACTTGAGCCTGCCTTGTGGATCATAAGAGTTAGGCCATGTAGATGTATAAGATCCACCATTGTTCTTGGACCTGCTATGATAATTAGGTCCCTTTTTAGTCCAATAACAACCTGCTGAGGGCTTAACAGCAGTATCCTAATATCCCCTACCCACACACATTGGGTCAATAAATCCATGCCAATAACCATTCTGAAAGTATGAACTAGTTGGTCTCACATATGGTCTAGAAACAGGTCTTCTCCTAGCAGATGGAGAATATCTATCAGCAGAATTGCTGGACTTATGAGTTGTTTGTGGAACATATGGTGGTATATCCTTAACATTATTCCACATTGGTCTAGGTTTATTTTGATCAGCACATACACCCATTCTTTGCTCATGAAAATTACAATCCTTAATCAAATGAAATTTACTTCCACACATAAAACATTTATTCTTTTTAGAAGATTTATTAAAAGTGAAAGATGTTCCATGAGATGCAAAAGCATTCAAACCATTAACATTAATAGAATTGTTTGTGACAGAATTAAAAACATTGTTTTGCAAAGAATTAAATGTCAAGTCTTCAGAAGAAACTGTCTTTGAATTTGATTCATCAGCAGCAACTCTAACAGGCTTGTAGGGAGTCTTGGGTGTAGGCTTTGGTGAGGTCTTGGGTGAGGTCTTGGGAAGGTCTGACTTTTCACTTGAATCACAACTGGTAGTAGACCCTTGGTCTGAGGACATGTCACTAGAAGAACAAGAGACATAGTCAGTAGAATTAGAATCAGGGTCTGGCAAGTCAATTGAATTTTTGCCATAAAGATGGTGTGATCCATCAAAGTCTGAGGTGGTGGTGTTTGAGGGCATGTGCTCTCCTCTTATAGGTCCAGGTACAGCATGTAAGGTTCCTTCTTTAACAAAATTTGCTAAGCCTGCTGGTGTAGGTTTACCTACATCAAACCTAGCCTCTAAACCAACATATTTTTTAAAACCTAAACCTATACTAGAGTTTACAGGTTGACTATTATAAAGACAGTTATTTAACTTATCACCTGACATTAACCAAATTTTATGATTAGTAATCTCCTTCTCTAATTTCTCTTTAAGTACTTGGTTTTCAGATTCTACATCAGCTTTTTCTTTCTCAGTACGTTTTAAATCAATTCTAGTACATTTCAAATCACTTTCTAACACCCTTATCTTTTCATCATAAGCAAGCTGATTCTTTTGAAACCAAACCTTTTGTTTTTCTAGAGTTTTTAAAGCCTGTTTTAAAGACTCGACTTCTACATAACATTTATTATATTTAGGTTTCAATTCATCATAAGCCTCCTTAAGTTCATTATATCTTTCACTACAACCAAAAACACAATTATGTACCTGAGAGATGCCCATTAAGGCAACTTGATCATGTTGATCCTCTGTAGTATAGCATGCCAGCAATCCACTCTGCCCAGAAGCTTCATCATTATCAGGTTCATGCACCTTCCAATTGACATGATCATCCAGAGTGACCAAAGCTCCAGCTTTCCCAGTTTCCACTTGTTTCTGCTGATAGGTAGTATACCTAACCTCATCACCAGCCTTCCTATCCTTGCATTATCTTGAGAAGTGACCCATCTGGCCACATGTATAGCATTTGACCTTCCTCCTGTCAAATCTAGCAGAGTCTCTTCCCTTGAAACCAAACTTTCTTCCTGACTTGTCTTCAAACCTTTTGATGTTCATTGAGAGCATGGCCACCTGCCACTTCAAGTTCATCTCTTCCATATCCAGAGGATCCACTTGATCAAAATCCTCAAAAGCAAGTTCCTGCTGATGATCATAATCACCAACAAAAGATTGAATAACATCTTCCAATACACCACTAGACTTTGGTTGTGAATTTGGTCTGGTGTTGTTGTAGGAAGATGATGCTGAGGAGTTTGGGCTTGAAGCTTGATTCATCTTATTGGAGGTGGTGCTAACAAAGGCTGAGTAACTGGGAGTGGATGAACGAATGGGACTTCTAACATCAGGCTCAAGAGTTTTGAGCTTGTTGTAGAGATCATCAAAAGAAAGCATATCCAATCCACCTTTAGCTTTGAGTGCAATGCTCACATGCAGCCAAGATGGAGGTAAAGATCGCAGGAACTTTGCATTGCAATCCTCATTGTCTGGCCTGGCCTTCAGCTGATTCAATTGACTCAAAATCTTATGAAACCTGTCATACCCCTTGTGAATACCTTCTTCCTCAGAGATTTGGAATTCTTGAAACTGCTGTTTCAACGTTGATTTCCTCATCCTTTTTGACTCTTCATTCCCACCAAACCTAGCCTTGATTGCCATCCAGATGTCCTTTGCATCCTCCATATAGTGAAAATCACCAATGTGATCATCTGGAATAGCCTGAAGGAGAATGGACCTCACTTTATTCTCTCTCTGTACAGTAAGAATCTCTTCAGCAGTTTGAGGGTCAACAATGGTAACTACACCATCAGCATCTTTGATGTGCTTCTTCAAAGTATTTCCCTTTTTGACAATTTCCCAAAGATTCCAATCTACATTCATGATCCAGTTCTGCATCTTCATAGCCCACAATTCATATTCTTCCTTCTTGAGGTATGGAAACTTTGCATTGCTGTTGGTGAGAGTGAGTTGTTGAAAAGATGAAGATGTGGTGTTATGGTTGTTGTTGACTTCTGAGCCGTCTTCTGATCCAGGCATTGTTTTGGTTGAGAGGGTGTAAGGAAAGGATGTTCTTAGTATCACAGAGACTCTCCCGAGGCTTTGATACCACTTGTAGAACCTAAGACCTTGATAGATCTTTGAGCACTCTTGGATCGTTAGTAATGTTTATGTAATCACAAACACACTAATAGAAAGTCTCTAATCCTTGAATAAAGCGGAATTTAAATACAAGTAAGAACACAAATAACTAAGAACGATTGATCCTCTATGGATCTTTTATTAATACTAAGAACTTGTTTTTCTAAACTCGTACATATTACATAATAACGTGTTCCTTTTATAGATAAGGAACCCTAACTAGGTTTCACTAGAAACCCTAAACCGTTTCACAAGAAACGTATTTTCTAAAAACTAAACAAGATATGCATTATCACTTTCTAAATAAACTCATGCATATCCTAACTAATAACAAAATACGCGGAAACTATCCATCAGCAGAAACACACTCCGCAGAATCTCTACTTCCGCAGAAACATTCTTCAGCAGAATCCAACCCTTCAGCAGATTCCATCAGCATTAACCATCAGTAGAATTCTTCCTTAGCAGAATTCCCAACACTGTCAAAACTCCACTTAGAGATATTACTAACGGTAAGTTTACTACGCATCTTTAGATATGAAATTTTAGGTTGCGTTGTGATGGTGTGTGTTATGTTCTCTAATTCTTTTATATCCACGGCAGCGGCTCCAAGAACTTGGTGCGCGCGTGATGTCGTTGTGGTTTTAGCAGTATTAATGCCTACTCAAGTTTTAAATTTATATTTAGCCGACTTATCAATAAAACACACACTTTAACGAGCAGTGTACCCGGTCAGTATGAATATAATGGTAAGTAGAGTGTCGATCACTAAGAGTGGAACGTATTATCTAGTTATTCTAATCAGTATTTTAATATCCTAAGTTAGCTGTACAATCTAATCTAACGCAAGGGGGTTCAGCCTGAGAGACTGGCACGGTTTGGTTATGATTAAATATAAACTAAACTAATGAGCACGAATCAGCGATTAGCACACACGTACACAGATAGATACTTGAGACAATAAGAAGACCTGTCCTAATAATTAAGTAGCTTGTCACTTGTTTTGTTGCTAGTTTTATATAAAGTGTATGTAATTAACCCTTTCTCGTTGGCTCTAATCTTATCGGTGAGTAAACCCTTAATGATCACTTATGTCTATCCCACTATCCTAGAATATTGAGCACTTATGATGCCCACGTTTCGTATACGCTAGAACAGATAGGCGAGGAAGGGGCATGGCGACCCAAGCAATGCTCAGCTAGACACAGAGGTTATCAATGCACTAATAAAAGTCACCAAAGACATCAACATATAAACTTTAATTAATGGGAAAGCAATTTTAAGGGGTGCCCATGGTTTTCCGTAGTCACATGGAATCGGCCCATCAATCCTGATGAATTAAAGTGTACTAATACAATAAAACAAAACTACTTAATGAATTGAATAAATGCAGGACCTTCTTACAGCTCTTGTATCTTCGTTTAGGGTGTGTCTTGTGCTGCTAACACGTCTGAATTCGGCTGTCTTTCTCCTCTTCTGAGTTTAGCTAAGTCTCGTACTAACTCTCCAAAGATCTGGAAATTCGTCTGGCCTTGGGGTATTTATAGTTTCTGTCTGAGGGTTAGATGCGGCGCATAGGATAAGTAGATGTGGCGCATTGACTTAACTTCGTGTGGGGTCCAAGATTAATATATTCAGGAATATTCGTACACCGCCTTAAGATGCGGCGTAACTCCATTTCTCTATGCGGCGCATGTCCTTTGCTGTCTTGGATCGTAGCTTGTGAAATCTTGATAGTGATACGCCGTATGTAAGAAGTATGTTGCGGCGTATCTGGAGCAGAATGATCTTGATCTTGTACATTTCAGTAGACTCTTAACATCTTGCTTGTTTTGGTCCATAATTAGTCCAAAATCGCCAAGTTTCACATAATACTTGTTTTTACCTGAGAATTACAAAAGTAAACATTAACGTATCAATTCTCATATATAATATAATAAAACAAGTCAAATAAATAAGATAAATGATGATAATAAAATGTACTTATTTGAGTTCATCACGTTGCATTTGCACTTCCTGAATAAACATAAACAACTTTTTAAATGACTTAAAATAATAGAATGGTATATATAAGTTATCCATATGTTATTCGCAGTGACAGCAACCCCAATAGTTAGATCAACCAACAATTCCTCGATACCAGGTACGTAGAAGTAGTTATTTTGTCGTCTAACAAAATGTAGTTTTACTAATATGCATAATATGTAACAATACTTTAAATGATTTCAGTTCTTACATCACCAACTTTGCCTTTGTCGATAAGTCCAAATCCAAGGGCCAGCTCCATTTTAAACAACAACTTAACATCAGTGTCTCCTATTCGAAGCAGTGGACGGCCACCTACACGTTCTATAACAAATAATCTAGATTTACTATCCTCAATTTCAAATAATGTGGTTACTCCTTCGGCAGTGCAAAATAATACCATATCTCAACCCATAAGAGGAAGTTTGTCTGAAACCACAAGTGAGGATTTGAATGTAAGGCGTCCCGGTCGGCCACGTAAACGTAGTATAACCACTAATATAGATTTAATATCCTCAATTTCAAATAATGTGGTTACTCCTTCGGCAGTGCAAAATAATACCATATCTCAACCCATAAGAGGAAGTTTGTCTGAAACCACAAGTGAGGATTTGAATGTAAGGCATCCCGGTCGGCCACGTAAACGTAGTATAACCACTAATATAGATTTACTATCCTCAATTTCAAATAATGTGGTTACTCCTGCAACATTGCAAAAGAATACCATATCTCAGACCATAAGAGGAAATTTGTCTGCAACCACAAGTGAGGATTTGACTATAATGCGTGGTGGACGGCCACGTAAATGTGGAATAACGAATAATTTAGACTTTGTATCCCCCATGTCAAATAATTTAGTTACTCCTGTAGTAGTGCAAGAAAATACCATATCCAATACCATAGGTGAAAGTTTGTCTTCAACTTCAAAAGAGTCTTTAGCTCCAAGACCTAGGGGGCGTCCACGTAAGATAAATGCAACAGCAGGTAGTAAGTTATTTGATTTTAAATTATGAAATAATATTGTTAAAAGTATTTAATAATTCCGTTTTAAAAATGGTATGTTTTTTCATTTCAGCCATTAATGATGCATCATCATCAACTCGAATGGCAAATGCAATGCCATCTAAACACTCATTGACAGAAGGTACTAATGTTTATATTTTTAAAATGATATTAGGTTGCGTTGCATTTGCACTTCCTGAATAAACATAAACAATTTTTTAAATGACTTAAAATAATAGAATGGTATATATAAGTTATCCATATGTTATTCGCATTGACAGCAACCCCAATAGTTAGATCAAGCGACAATTCCTCGATACCAGGTACGTAGAAGTAGTTATTTTGTCGTCTAACAAAATGTAGTTTTACTAATATGCATAATATGTAACAATACTTTAGATGATTTCAGTTCTTACATCACCAACTTTGCCTTTGTCGTTAAGTCCAAATCCAAGGGCCAGCTCCATTTTAAAGAACAACTTAAAATCAGTGTCTCCTATTCGAAGAAGTGGACGGCCACCTACACGTTCTATAACAAATAATCTAGATTTACTATCCTCAATTTCAAATAATGTGGTTACTCCTTCGGCTGTGCAAAATAATAACATATCTCAACCCATAAGAGGAAGTTTGTCTGAAACCACAAGTGAGGATTTGAATGTAAGGCGTTCTCAATCCCTTGCTGTTGAAGGTCCATCGTATGCTGGAGATATTGTTAATAATTTTAAAACGCAAGTTCCAGTCAAAACTCCACTTAAAGATATTACTAACGGTAAGTTTACTACGCATCTTTAGATATGAAATTTTAACTTTTTATAACATATTTAAAAAGTGTCTTTAAATGTTATCACCATAGGTAAAATTTTGTCTTCAACTTCAAAAGAGTCTTTAACTCCAAGACCTAGGGGCCGTCCACGTAAGATAAACGCAACAGCAGGTACTGACTAATTTTATTTTAACTTATTAAATAAAATTGTTAAAAGTAGTTAATAATACCGTTTTAAAAATGGTTTGTTTTTTCATTTCAGCCATTAATGATGCATCATCATCAAGGTTTCAGAATACAACTCCAGTGCCATTTAATTTAGGTGAAGTCAAAATAATTTTTATATATAATATTTAACGTAAACGCTTTTAACTTTTGTTGTATATACAAATGCAGCTTCTACACCCCGTTCTTATAACATAAGAACAAGGTGTTGAAGTTGAAACTCAACGTAATCCATTTGTTGGCATTTCAAGAGGTAAGAAAACTACGTACATTATAGAATTTATCAGTTTTAAGAACTATCATATTTGTTTTTATAATTTTAAACCGTTTGATGCTTATTCAATAATGTTAACTAACATACCTTCTAATGCAGAATACCTAGATCATGGTGATCCAATTGTAGAATGCTCAGAATGTCATGCATTATTATGGAGAGATGAGAGTATGAGAGGTTCTAAGGAACTACTGACGGATTCATTTGCTCTCTGCTGCATGAGAGGGAAAGTCGAACTTCCAGTCACATTGAAACCCCCTCCACCATTGCTAATGAAACTTACAAAAAACGAACATCCGAAAAGCAAAGGATTTTTAGAGAATATAAGACGTTACAACTCGATGTTTGCATTCACATCTCTTGGTGGAAATATTGACCACTCTATTAACAATGGTCGTGGACCATATTGTTTCAGGTTACACGGAGAAAATTACCACGTATTTGGTCAGTTATTGCCAAAACGTAATGACAAACCGAAGTTTGCTCAATTGTACATATTTGATACAAGAAACGAAATCCAAAACAGAATAAATGTTGTCAGGTATTTTACAAAACAATTACTTATCGTAACAAAACATTATGTTATTTTCGTCTGACAGTTTATCTAATTTTTTTTATTCATATTATATAATTTTAACAGTGATGGACCATCAACATCCTCATACACACAAGAAATTGACTACCAACTAACAAAAGAATTGAAATGTATGCTTGATCAAGAGAATCCATTGGTTGAGTAGTTCCGTATGGCCGGCCAACGTCTAACAACGGCAGGTGATGACGAGAATATAAAACTAAGGCTAATTGGCAAGAGAGGTCATGATGGTAGGCAATATAACCTTCCATCTTCAGCTGAGTTGGCGGCGCTCATCGTTGGTGATTTTGATTCTTTGAGCAACAAAAGAGACATTATCCTCCATCCACATACCGGTGGTATGAAACGAATTAGTGAACTGCATGTCTCTTACCTTCCTCTTCAGTATCCGCTATTGTTTCCCTATGCAGAGGATGGATATAGAACTGATATATACCATAGAGGTGTTACCGACTATACTCCTACAAACAAACGCACCAGGGTAACTATGCGTGAGTGGTTTGCATACCAGATACAAGATAGGCCAGGAGTTTATTCAATGATTCTAAACTCAAGAAGGTTGTTCCAACAATTTCCGGTAGATGGATATACAATGGTTGAGTCTGAAAGAATGACTTATCAGCGAAAAAAGCAAACACAGTTGAGGAGCGAAACATACACTAGGTTGGCTAGCCTTGCAAGCACGTCAAATCAACCTTGCGTTTTGCGTGGAAAAAAGGTTATATTACCTTCTTCGTTCACCGGAAGTCCAAGATATATGTTACAGAATTATCTTGATGCTATGTCAATTTGCAAAGCTTATGGATTTCCTGATCTATTCATTACATTTACGTGTAACCCAAGTTGGCCTGAAATTACACGATATATGGAGGTTAAAGGTTTGAAATCAGAAGATCGTCCAGATGCTACAACAAGGGTTTTCAAAATTAAATTGGACAACCTCATGAGAGATTTCAAAGATAGGCGCACGTTTGGGCATGTAAAAGGAGGTTAGAAAAACTAATTGCACATCAAACCATTTAATGAAAAAATATAAATTGTGGTCAGTTTTTTCCATATGTATCCGATTTTTTCAATTATTAAACGTTAGTAATCTTTATTGTTTATTAAAATGCAGAGTTGTACACTGTTGAATTTCAGAAGCGTGGACTACCGCATGCTCATATTTGTTTGTTGTTGGAGGCAGCCGATAAATTAAGGACACCAGAACAGATTGATAACTACATATCTGCTGAAATTCCAAACAAGGACGCTGATCCAGAATTGTATCAACTGGTAACCGAAAACATGATGCATGGCCCATGTGGTCTTGAGCATCAGAATTGTCCGTGTATGGTGGGAAACAGATGCACGAAAAAATTTCCAAAAAACTTCAACGACTCCACTTTCATTGATGAAAATGGATTTTCTGTATATAAGAGACCCGATAATGGAAGGATAGTAAAGAAGAGTGGAGCTTATTTGCACAACGGTTTTGTTGTTCCATACAATCCATGTTTATTGAAACGATATCAAGCTCATATAAACGTAGAATATTGCAATCAGTTTGGTTCTATAAAGTACCTCTTCAAATATATAAACAAAGGTCCTGACAGAGTCACATCTGCTGTTGAGGATCAAGAAGTTGATGAGAATAAGGATTACTTAGACTGCCGCTATCTATCCTCATGCGAATCAGCTTGGAGGATTTTTGGATTTGACATACACCACCGGAATCCACCTGTTGAAAGGCTTCCATTTCACCTTCCAAATGAGCAGTCGGTGCTTTTTGATGAAACTGAAAGTATTGACTACGTATTAGAAAAGGATACAAACAACACGTCCAAGTTTTTGCAATGGATGGAACGTAACAAAACAGATGAGAATGCTAGAAAGTTGCTTTATGTAGACTTTCCAAAAGAATATGTTTGGAAGAATCAAGAGTGTATATGGGAATGTAGGCAAAAAGGTACTTCAATAGGCTGCATACATCAGTGTCCACCTTCTTGGGGCGAAATGTATTACCTTCGTATACTCTTAAATAAAATTCCAGGTGTACAAAAATGGGACGACCTAAAAATGTACGACGACGTGTTGTACCCAACTTACTGAGATGCTTGCTACGCACGTGGTTTGTTGCAGAAAGACAAAGAGTACATCGATGGGATTATAGAGGCAAGCCATTGGGGAATGGGAAACTATCTGAGATCATTCTTCGTAATGCTCATCATGATAGATAGTATGTCACGGCCAGATGTCGTTTATGATAAGACGTGGCATCTATTGGCTGAAGATGTGCAGCATGTGGAACGTAGAAAGAGGAATGACCCAGGTATTAATATAATTTCTTTTTATACCCGCTGTAATATTATATTCTTAAATTTGTTACAACCATTATTGTTTTTTAAAAATTACGTTTGTATAATTTGTATTCAAATGCTTATCAGACTTGGAGTTAACTGACGCACAAAGGTACAACATTTTCCTTACTTACATCGAGCACATGTTACGGTGCAACAACAGGTCATTAAAGTCGATTGCAAACATGCCTTATCCTAATGAAATGTATACAATGGATGGGTACAACAGATTGGTTAACGATGAACTGAAATACAACAGGCCTGAATTGGCCGAGTTGCACCTAAAAATGTACCGGACCCTAACCGATGAGCAAAAATGCATTTACGCCAACATATTGGATGCTGTGGAGCACGATAAAGGTGGTATGTTTTTTGTTTACGGTTATGGAGGCACTGGTAAAATATACCTGTATAAAACAATGACAGCTGTGTTACGTTATGAAGGAAGCATTGTGTTGAATGTTGCATCCAGCGGTATTGCAGCCCTTCTCTTGGATGGAGGCAGAACAGCCCATTCTAGATTTGCAATACCAATAAATGTTAATGAGGATTCAATGTGTTCCATCAGCGCGGACAGTGATTTGGCTGATTTATTACGCCAAACCAAGCTCATTATATGGGATGAGGCACAAATGGTTCACAGGCACTGTTTTGAAGCTTTCGACCGGACTATGCGCGATATATGTAGAACAGACAGTTCTGAAGCTTCTGACAAAGTATTTGGAGGTGAATTTTTTTTGTCAATAATTAAAAAAGTTACATTTACATATAAATTTTTTACTATTCATGAGTTACATATACTGAAAAACAAAATCCTATTTTCAGGTAAGGTTGTCGTTTTTGGTGGTAATTTCAGACAAATTTTACCAGTCATTCCAAACGGTACAAGGCAAGACGTTGTGCATGCATCAATCAACGCATCTTATCTTTGGCAACATTGTACTGTAATGAAGCTCACAGTTAATATGCGTTTGACAGTTGGATCAAATGCCGACGATATAAATGAAATTAGGGAATTTGCTGATTGGATACTTGCTATTGGTAATGGTGTAATTGGAGGAAAAAATGATGGTGAGGCCACAGTTGAATTTCCAGAAGATATGCTCATACCCGATTCGGAAGACCATGTCGGATCAATAATTGGAGAGACATACCCTGATCTGAAAAGAAACTTATTGAATCCAGCTTATTTACAGGAAAGAGCAATATTAGCACCAACGCGCGAGATGGTTGATTCAATCAACAAATCTATGCTGGATCTATTAGAAGGAGAGGAAAAAGTCTATTTAAGTTCAGACAGCGTCTCACCAGCCGATGACGATTCAGATTTTTGTGAACACGCCTACACACCAGAGTTCTTGAACAGTATTCGAATGTCTGGCGTTCCTCATCATGAGCTTCGTTTGAAAGTAGGAACTCCTGTTATGTTGATGAGGAACATTGATCAGACAGCTGGGTTGTGTAATGGTACAAGACTGCAAATCCTTCGTTTGGGTACGCATGTTATAGAGGCAAAAATTATATCAGGCGGTAAATTAGGAACAATATGTGCGATTCCACGTATGGTTATCTCTCCAAGTGACAACAAAATGCCTTTTAAACTCAATAGAAGACAGTTTCCTGTTCAAGTTTGTTTCGGAATGACAATAAACAAGAGTCAGGGACAAACATTGTCACATGTTGGATTGTATTTACAAAAACCTGTCTTCTCTCACGGACAATTGTATGTTGCGGTTTCAAGAGTAAAGAACAAGAGAGGATTAAAGGTATTGTGCTGCGACAACGACGGATTATACAGCAACAGTACAACAAATGTTGTATTCAAAGAGGTCCTACACAAGCTTTGATCTTCACTCATTAATATTGTTCTTTTACTGTAACAATAAAATCTCATGAACATTAACTTTACCTCTTTCATTTTCCACTCTATAGATGCCTGTCAATTTTTCATTTTTTTACATCTTCAAATTATTGTTCGTATACTTTCATATTTGGCTTATTTCAAAATATTGTATTATCGAAGTTGTGTTTCATCTATACTAACCTAACATATTTTATGTAATCATATAAGGCTAATTTGCAAACCTTGGATTTAAATTTGGGCTTAAAAACATATTCCAATATGTGCCTTAACAAACAAAATAATACAATTTAATAAAAGTTTTAGAAATTTTATCTTCTTAAAAAAAAAAAAAAAAAAAAAAAAAAAAAAAAAAAAAAAAAAACGTGTAATATAGAGTGTAGTCTTCCATGTCATCCACAATTAGTTCATATATTTTAGGAAATGATCCCAATGTTGTTGAGAGAAATATTGCAATTCAAATAACAAGATATCATTTGTCATATAATTTATTGGTAATTAATATATAAATATTTTGAAAATACACTACATAAATATACTCACCAATAAACTCTATATAAACTCCAACTAATATTTAGGTGAAAAAAATTCAAAGTTATGTTTAAAAGTTGTTTCTTTGTTTTAAATTTTATCATGGTAACAATTTATCAACATTACTAATATTTTAATATTGATAAAAAAAATTAAGAAACAAAATTACATATTTGTTTTTTAAAAGGTTACCCCAGTACAATAACAAACAAAAATTACATTTATATCATAATGTTAACAAAATTATATATATAAATTAGAAGTGTTTAACAATATAGTACATGAGACTCGCCCGGCCTGGAGGCCGGGTCATGAAAGCTAGTATATATATATATATATATATATATATATATATATATATATATATAGGGGGGGGCTTTATTTTCAGAACCCTCTTAAGTGCGGGAACTACGAGAACCACATTTTTACAACTAATAATACACAATGTACATCATTTAATGCTCCATAGCATTTTGTTATTTTTATTTAATTCAAAAGGGTATAATAGTAAAAGACATTTTCATATTACTTTTTTTTTTCTTTTTTTTTTAATTCATGTTTTTTATAAATAATAAAATTCGGAATTTTTTTTATTTTTTTATTTTTTTTATATTTATTTTAGTAAAAGACGTTTTTTTTTTTTTTTTTTTTTTTTTTTTTTTTTTTAAGAAATGTTATTTTCCAGAAGTAGTGCATATGTGTTTTTATGTACTAATTTTTTCATTTTATTTTCCAGATGTAGTGCATAGGTGTTTTTGAATAATTTTAGAGCACGCATGTTTTTCAAATAGTAAGGTGCATATGTGTTTTTTAGATAATGTAAATTTATAACAAAACAAGAACATAGATGTTACATACGAAATTCAATATCAATTGAAATACAATTAAAAAACAAATTTCTAAAAAGTATAAATACATGAATCTAATCGATCAATACATGCCTGCACTAATATATATAACGAAAACGAACATATGTGCACACTAATTATTATCAACATTTTTAGAAGTTGGACATATATGCACGCATTCAATAATCATATTTCTTCAAACGCCGCATTGTATCTATGTGTGCATCCACTTCTAGATCTTCATTGCTCTCACCATCTTCATTAATCTGATACAAACATGCCCAAAAACAATTAAACCTTAACCAAATAGTGTAAGTAACTTTTTAATCATAATAACTAGCCTTACATATATGCACAATCTAAAACATATATGCATCCATTTAAAACACACATGCACCATTCCAATGAATTATAAGTTAACTTTAAAACACGTATGCATCTACTTACGTATTTGCACCGACTCAAAATGTGTACTGAATAACATGTATGTTCTATGAAAACCAAAATGTGTACCAAATAACATGTATGTTAATAACATGAAAAACAACCATGTTCAATGTAAAAACAAGTATGTTCAATGAATAACATGTATGTTCTATGAAAACCAAATGTGTACTGAAAAACAAGTATGTTCAAACAAGTATGTTCACCAAAAAAACAAGTATGTTCAAACACGAATTCCACGTTTAATCTAGACATGTATTATCTACACATGAAAAACAGCCATGTTCAATGTAAAAAACAAGTATGTTCACTGAAAAACGAGTATGTTCATAAAAAACAAGTATGTTCAAACACGAAGTCCAAGTTTAATCTAGACATGTATAATCTAGACACATTATTTTTTATTCAATAATCAATCAGATTACTTGGCATCCATTTGAACTATACTTAGGTTTAATTAATCAAGCATATCAACTTTAAAATTAAAGAAAAAATATAAACGAAACACACATGCATTACCAGATTCATACCGAAACATTAACCATAAAAAATGTAATAACATAATAATCATACCTTCCATTGAAGGTATTTGTGACTCGTGTGAAGGGAAAAAAAAACCTAAGTTGCAAGCTTGTTTCAATGAACAAATAAACCCTAATACAGGTTACCTTGCAGCTTTGAAGCATGTACATCACCACGATGGATAAGGAACAAAACCCTAAAAAGATAGGATTTCGTTTAGCATTAAGAACCATAGATCCCATGGAAGTCGACCAGAAAATACAGGAATAATCAGCACCAAAGTCGACTACCAAATACCATCAGATCGTAACAAGAGATATTGAATACGATCAAATAAAACCAGATAAATCGAAACCCTAAAGAAATCGATTAACAAAAATAATGTATAGTTAGGGTTTCGGTATTAATGTATAGATCTCAGCACACCACCTCTGAAAAACACAAACCAAAGATCGATTGCATACTAATGAAACAAATCAGAGATTCATTCATGAGTAGAGAGGCGATACAATGGATTGATTTGGCCGGAATTAGGATGGAGAGGGTGGCGGCTGAGATAAATCGCCCCTAGTAGAGAGAGAACTTTAGGGTTGCTGATATCAATCTATTTTGTGATAAGATTATAGAATCAGTTATGTTTTTAAATTGATTTTAGTGGAATGGTTAAGTTAGAGATACAATCCCGAAATTTGAGCATGCGGTTATTGAAAGTATATAAAAGTTAAATACCATGTTTACCCCTACATCAATGTTTCCAGGAAAACAACTTTCATTTATTTACTAGAATGCCATGGTGCATGTAAATGATGTACATTATGTACTATTAGTTGTAAAAAAGTGGTTCTCGCAGTTCTCGCACTTAACAGGGTTCTGAAAATAAAGTTACACTATATCTATATATATAATAAACAAATCTTTTTTTGAAAATTGTACACCTCACTAATGCCAGCATGACAAATAAAGCCAGCTCAGTAATGCCAACTCATCAATTATATTCAACGCCCTGACTTATAACCTAAATTGAAGCTGTTACTCATTTAATTCTCCCATATCTCATGCCTTTTCTACCGCTTCACACAATCACAATTAATCCAGCGATTTCAAACTCATATCACACCAAAAATAAAAAACAATCAATCGTTTAACACACTTATGAACAAAAGCCATGGAAGTGGTATTCTTCAATACGGTGATGGCAATTACAGGTACTTAATTTATTGAATTGAAAATTGTGATTTTAGATTAAGTTTTTATTTAAAGATTTGATTTTTATTCATCACCACAAGAGTAATCAATTCGCTTATGTCACATTAGGGTTATTTTCATTATATTTTTCATATTTTGGGACAGTTTTAATGACTACGTTTGTTCTTTTAAGGTTGCACACCAAGTGTTTGTGATAATGTGTGAATGCGTTTTGTATGTATGTATTTTGCAGGTGGCTTGGAGCCTTTGACATTGATTAGTGATATACATAGCCTTTTATGACTTGTGTAGAGGCCAGTAAATCTTGCTTTCATGTTTAATGTTTAGTTGATATGCATAGCCTTTTATAAACATTATGTCTATTACTGATAGAGTATATATGAGCAGTGAGAATGAGCCGAATACTTCCGCGATGGTGCAATGTAGGAGAGTAGAGAGACAGAAGTAAAGTGATCTATTTATTTACTTATTCGTTGCATTTTTTTTACACTTTTTTTAGATTGATTGGAAATGGCTTTTTGCCCGGAATATTGCTGCTGTCACAATAGCCTGAGCTTTCAAAACTGTGGAAAAAAATCTTTTTTTTAGAGTCATAACCGATTTTCATAGAAATTTGAAAGAATATGAATGCTTATGAGTTACGATTATGGATTATGTTGTTGATATGCTTGGTTTCAATTTGCTCGAAAAGAGCTGTTTTGCCTAGAAAAATTGGTGTTATAGTATCTAATTTTTAAATTACATTACCTATTAATACTACTTTGCTACTTAGCATGATGTAGCAAGGGTTCGAGGAAGCACCACTTACCGCTCCAAAATCATCCAAGTCACCTGTCACCCCATCACCATCATGTGTAGGTGGCTCTAGCTCCCCGCTTGCCCATCGTCTGAAAATGACGCAACATATGAGTTACCGGGCATCATGACCAAAACACCAGAAAACCAACAACTCAAAGTTGCAGCATTGTTTCACGTGTACCCTCCTAGCTTTCTAAGAAAGGTAATGTAGAACTTCCATAGTGATTCACTAATTTCAGTATATGTTCATGAATATTCAACAATATTTTGCAGCTAGGTGGTAGCGGAAATGGTGGCTACATTCTTGCTGGTGTTTCTGACATGTGGAGCAGCAGCATCAACCACCAAGGATGACCATAGGTGGTAGCGGAAATGGTGGCTAAATTCATTATTCCAGATCTTTGAATATGTAGCATTTTTTAAGTATTGTTTTCGTTGTTGCAGCCAATGGATTTAGAAAGAGATCCATGATCACCTTTACGACTTGGCTTCTTTTCGTCAATTTTATTAGGTATGCTGTGGTTATTTGACTTGCAAGATAAATTAGCTTATTGAACCTCAATTTCTTAAGGTACCGTTGCAAGAATAAATTTCACAATGCTAATAAGGAAGGGCTTTATTAAATTTTGCAGATAGAGAAAAACATAGATTCAAGCCAAATGAAATGAAGTAAGTATCCGGGTTTGTTGATTAAATGTGTTTGACAGATAATTTTTTTTGAGAGTATTTGTGTATTCAGAAAGTGTATGATGAAGCTGTTGGACATGTTATTAGAGCTGCTATGGAATTACTGCTTTTGCTTAGTTGCTTATTTCGGGAAAATACAGGCAGAAACCTTAGCTCATGGACCTTTGCGAACTCAAACTGTTCCCCAGGTAGCTTTTACGCTCACCCCCTTCGCTTAGAGTAATATAGTATTTTAGTTACGATTAATCTAGGTGGTTTTTAGCTTTCGAACGTGATATGTCTTACTGGAAACGAAGTTATGCATTAGCACAGTTGATTGTGTGATGAATTATATTGTACCGTGAACATTCTAACTATTTGCAGTAGTGCACATTCAATGCATTTATAACTTTTTTTTCTTTTTTTCTTTACGTAATTTGATATATGATGTTGGAACTTGCAATGTTAATCTCAGGAAAAGGTATGGGTAAAGCTTGCAGATTCGGGTTCTTCCAATAAAGTTGAGCTGGTATGTGTGCTATAATTTTTGATAGTTTTTTACGCTATGTTTTGATTAGGATTTTATCCCATTTAAATTAAGTCTCTTTGTAACCACGTGCCCATATATTTTTCTGTAGGCTACAATGACCGGAGCCAAGACAATGAAGGGTACCTCGTATTGGATGGCTCCTGAAGTTATAGCTCAGAAGGGTTGATACCAAGGCTGCACTCAAGTACCTTCTGGATAGAATTGCAGGTAACTTACTTAATTTTCAGGTTTAATGGCAGATTATTATTTTTTATTAGCAATTTTGCCTCTACATAAACTGGAAAACTGCCTTGATTGCACTTTTGGCCATTACTTATTTGCTAAACAAATAGGGTGGTCATGGGTCAAAACCTGTTGGGTCAGGAGCAGTTGACCTACAATTTGCCCTGCTTCATTGATAGCTAGGTTTGTACTATCCTAAAAGTAGAAGTTACAAGTAGTAGGATCGTTAGTTCTGTTTGGTAGTAAAGTGGTGTGAACGCTAAAAAAATTATAAGAAATTTTCACTAAACTGTAAATATTTAAAATATTTATGGTGTGACCAGATCGATTTTTTATGGAACTGATGTGAAAGGGGTGTTTGAATTGTATATATTTGAAGCCTGTCATATATAATTGGCTCTGTATAGTGAATTTAACGGCTTATCACTGTGCATCAAAACAATATCAATTCTTAGGAACGAAAATATGTGTTAGTTGCGCTAGATCTTTGTTTCTGATTTTTTCTAGTTTCCAGACCAAGATCCAAGATTCCCACATCTGTCATGATGCGTGTTGAACGTATGTTGGCGCCTATTTATACAATTTTAGCTCCGTATGGGATGAAAGTACCACAATTGACGGCTTCAAGAAACAGGAAGGCGTTGAGTCGTTGACATCATTTAGACCGAAGGAGGAAAATGCTCGAGCCCATCAAAGTCGGGCGTTCTTGGTTTAATTGAAAAGGTTAATAATGTTCTTTAAACACATCCATAACATCATTTATTCAAAACTTAAGCTTTTTTAAACATATATTTGACATAAAATTTGTTAATGAATCTTTTTTTGGGTTAAACTTTTTGTCAAAAAGTGTTTTGGCTATGCCAACCCGCGAAATTGTGTCACTGCTAAGTGTATTCAACTCACTACCATCCAATGTCACATCCTAAACATGATTTCTGTAAATGATTATTCAGCTTTCTTATTAGTTACTTTTAACTTTGACTTAATTTAGGCGAGTCCGACACTGGTAGCAGTATATTCAGTTTCACGGGTTGTTAAGATCCCCGTGATGTGGGCTTATGGATTAAGTGCAGTTACTGCACCAATGGCCATAACGGCAGGGGCTGCAGGAGTGGTAAGAACATATTTAATTTGAATATCTTTCTCACTAATAAAAGTCTCAGAAGTAGATTATATGGAGGGTTTGTTGACACGAAACTGAGTATGCAAATCTACACTTAATTTAATTCACACGTCAAAAAAACATTTTGACTCAAATTTTTGTATTCTAATCGCTATTTCTGCATGTTCTTTTGCAAATAGGGGGACTCAATTACTCAAAATTGTTTTTACACAAATAATTAGTTAAGGGGGTGTTTGGATTAGCATTGTAAAGTGAAAATTCCGGTAAAAATAAGTCTTTTTAGTGTAAAGATAAGAAAATACAGTAACTAATAAGTGGATTTAGGACTACGCATTTTGCTACCTATATGTTTTAGCAGAACTGAATTTGCTCTGTGTGATATATATTTCGATTTGTTTCTACAAGTACCTGGTGTTGTTGGTTGGCGTAGGGAGGGTCTACATTACATAAAGAATGAGGTAAGAACATTTCATTGCATTTTTATCTGTTATGATCTCTTTGATAGTTAGTTATGGTGAATACTGAGTTTTTTGGTTGCAGGTGTTTCTGGATATTGTGGAAAATGTAAATCTTCTTGCGTTTTCAAAAGGTACTGATGTTTTGTGCTTCACACGTGTGTATCAAATATAGGTATTTCTGGATATTACTTATTTTACCTTCGTACATATCTAACACACATGTTATATAATCTACTTACATTTGCATCTAATACTTATTGAATGCAGATTCAGTGGCTGAAGTGGTAGAGGATTTGTGTGTTTGCTTTGATCATGAGCTTGGGACTGATTATTCGGGACTCTTCAAGGCACTTTCTCATGTTAATTATAATGTGCGAATGGCTGCTGCTGATGCATCAGGTAGCTAATGTTGCTTGGAACATGGGTGAGTAGGATGAGATAGCATAAGACACATAATCAAACCAGATGATGGTGATGTAGTGTCAGCTCGGATGGGAAAGGTACTATTCAGAATCTATATTCTTCAGTTCTAATTGTCCGTCTGGAAATTTATCGATGTATTATTTTAATTCGTTATTCACTTCATCTAAACTCTCTCTCTATCATTATTAACACATAGCTAAAATTTTGGGAGGTTAATAGGTCAAGGATTCCAGTGATGATGATTCTGTAATTGAGTCCAGTAACGATGATTCCAGTAGTTATCATTAGAATTAGAGTTTAACATCATGGATTCTTGGTTAACCGGAAGGAAAGCATGAAAGTTACTCATGTCGAGGTCTAGCTTGAGTTTCATTGTTTTACTTTGTGCTTGATTCTTTGGTGACATGCATTGAAAAGATTCATTTTTGTGGATAAAATGTTGAATCTTAGAACATGTTATTGATATACGACAAGGATGGTAAAGTTTCAAACAGTTTGAATGTTGTTTACCATGAAGTGCTGCAAAAGATTTCATCCGCCAGTAGTTATAATGCTTTATTCTTCTTTGTTATTTTTTCCTATCTTATATGTACTTAAGTTTAACATTATCCAGTTTTGGAGATTCTTCGTTTATTCTTCTTTTGTTATTTTTAACAAATTCAATGTTCTTTTTACTTTTCATTTTTATTCATGAAATGAACAATATTGTTTGAGAGTTAATTTTAGTTATTTTTTTTGTCTTTTTACCTTTTAAGGTTATATTTTTTAATTGTTATAAGCTGCCCGTGATTTATCACGGGTTTATAGACTAATATATACAATACCTGATGACTGGATAATGACACCTGCCAAAAAATAATAATGCCACGTTGCCACTAGTCATGAAAACACACTATTCTGTTCTCTCATTTGCATTCAATCATAACCAGAATTTTACTCCATCATATTCAAACCCTCACTAAAATCTCTCACAAAATCAAGTTATTTTTGTTAATTATTCAAATTCAAAACAAACTTCTTATCAATTAACGCGGATTTATCTTCATCGTATCTCACAAATCTTCATAAAATTAAATCAAAACCAAACAATCGGAGCAAATCAAACTCAGCAAGAAAAAGACGAGGTTTCACAAATTGGTTTGATTACCCTAATTCAAATCGATCTATAACCTAATCTTTCTCTTTATAAACGGAATTCAAAGCGATACACGCCCAGGCGTTCGAATTAGGAAGATCATCATCTTGATTAAATCGACAAAGTTGTGATTTGTTCAAGGTAAATACTTAATTTTTTTGTGAGCCGTTTAATTGATTTGTGTTTAAATTGGATTTAAATGAATTTATTATATAGGTGAAAACAATATGCATATCAAATGTTTGATAAAATACTGGAATAAAAATGTTTGCGTTTTTGTGCTTTATCGGATTACAGTTTTGATTTATTTCACATGAACACCCGCTATTTTATAAAATTCTTGAATGAAACTTATGTTTAATAAAACCCGTTTTGACGTGTCAGGAGATTATTGAACTGCTTATCTGGTTTAGCAATTTTGAGTGTTTGGATACTTGCGATTGGCTTATTGAAACCACTAATTCGTGAGCTACATTAGTTGTTTTGAATAACCATTTTCGGTTTTTATAAAGCAATGTGCAATTCTAGACATTTCCTCTAAAGGAATTAAAACAAGTAAGATATTTTAATAAGCATTTCTGAACACTCTTTTAATAATGACGGAATAAGATCCCAAACACCCCCATAATCTTATTGGAGTACTCATGTTTGTAAATGATCAATGGGGTCCAGTGGGTAGCTTTAACTGGTTTGCTACTAATGGAACTTCTATGAGTCATTTTAATGTGATTCCTTAAAAACTATTGGCTAGACTGAACATTTTATTTACAGAAGAATTTTGAGTATGTTAACATGTTTTAGTGTATGCATCTCTTCACATGATGTTTTTCTACCGCTACACGCATGATGCTTTCTTTTAGAAACAAATCCAACTCTTCTCACTATTTGAGATATGTGCATTCACTATTCCACATGCGATTAATAGTTTGTTCTTATTCTCTCCAGCCATCTGTATAGAAGCAGCACAACGCTGGCTACAAACACAAGGTACCATCCCATTTAATCTGAGTTATGACATACAACAATCTTTATTTTGAGATTCTAACTCATGTATTATAATTTTCTCAGGGAATTGTGTGAACCTACTATCAACAATATGAGGCACAACAAAATCAATATTTGATTGATCAAAAGGTTAAGGAGCACCTTGGACAATCTGTTGCATTTCAACAAGTTGGTGCTGCTGACTACCAAATGATACCTCGAATTCCTATGCTACCTAACCCGATGTTGCCAATGCCCGGGAATCCACAGATGGCAATGAATCCAGCATTATACCCTGTAATGAATCCAGCATTATACCCTGTATTGCAGCTAATTGAGCATCTCTTAAATTGTTGTAGTTATAAGTTAATGATTACTTTATGCTTTATGAGAGTTTTATTATCATCTTGCTTGCTACCTAATTATTAGTTTTGTTCATAAATTAAATTGATAATATAAGATATTTTAGATTAGGATAGATTTTGAAATTAATCTTATGTTATTCAAAAAGTATAGGTGAAACAATATGTGGGCTGGGTAACATGCAAAATAGGTTTTGGGTAAAAACAGTTTAGCTTGATCTAACAACATTTTAATTCATCATCTGTTAATGATTCAGATTTCTTTTTGAATTAAACAAGCCAAGGGGTTATAAACAATTGAGTATGCAATGGGCGAATTTCAAGTTTGACATGTTTATTTTTTAGCACTTTTTTTTTTTTTTTTATATTATTAATGCCTTCTTAATTTGGCTCAAGGTGGCAAATTCGACCCATTTAATGTGCTTATTAATGGGTTGATGTGGGTTATATTGTCTCAAAGGGACTAATAAGATCTTTTAGCAAAAATAAAATGGTTTAAGTAGGTTAAAGTTGCCTAAAATAGACAAAAGAAGTGTGCCAGGCAACACACCTTAAAATATCACTGCTATTCACCCATTACCCAACCTGGTAACACGCCTAAAAAATCACTGTTTATAGCAGTATTGTTATTCATTAGAACCATGGGACTGTTGAGAATTATAAATCTTGGCATCCAGCAAATCTTTGTCAAGAGGTATAAGCATCTTAAGACTATCTCCCAATATATACACGTTAACTTGATGTTACATGTAATATCCTATACATAGATTGCATGGAGACATTAATGTGTTGTTGTTAGGTGATCCCGTGACTGCAAAATCTCAGTTTTTAAAGTAAGTGATTCAGCTACTGTGGAACAGGTTGCTCTTTAGGTACCTTCGCTGCTTCTTGAGTCTCTGCTATGTGTTTTGCTTAACTATTTATTCCTACTCCATGTGGCTATATTGTTAGCGAAGCCTTGAGGTGTTAGCATTTAATATGTCACCTGAAAGTGGTTAATTTGGGTTAAGTTTATTCCAAACACCTACAAAGTTTAAAATTCAACTAATATAGATACGGGTGACCTTAGAATTATATGTAATGAATACAATACCAGAATTTCAGGTATTGTATGCTTACAATTTCTGGCTTTATAGCATTTTTGTATGTCTATAAACGGTGCAAGAACATTGGATAACCACTCCCTCGAGGGGAAAATGTTTCATTTTAGTATCAACAAGTCAAAATTTGCTCGAGTACCTACAAATCTGAACCTCATAATAATTACGCATCTATAAAGCTTTGACTTTTTTTTTACGATTACCTATGGAAAAAATTTTGTTCAAGTTTCTTGCAGATTTACAATTTACGTCCTCTGCATATTTTTTGTGACATTTATATACCTTTATGATTTTATAATTTACATATAAAAAAGACGAGGCAACATCCAATATCTTGACTATAAGATCCATAATAATCTGACCAACATGATATGATTTTAATGAATTAATGTTCTGTTATATGGATCCGTGTTCAAAGAAACATATGACCAAAATGCAGGTAATGCATACCAGGTACAGTAGTACCGGGTACAATAGTAGAACATAAATTTGGTTGGTGAATTATTTGTGTGTATTCGATTTATCAAGCCACTAAGAAGCGCCGAAATGAAAATATTATTGATTAGCGAATTGGTACTGTTAGAATGGGATGGATCGGATAGTTCTAACACGAAATGGATTGCAAAAATAAATTACAAGATTGATTTGTACATTGTTCAGTTGAAGATTAACTGTTAAGAGTTAATTAGCAAATGCTAATGTTTCAACTTTTTTGCTTAAATTCAAGCTTAATTACTTCTTTGCTCATTCTTCATAAAACAATGCTGATGTTGATACCGAGCTGGTCATGTTTACTGAACCACTTTCTGATATGTTATATGACTTACACGTGGCATTAGGAGGATAAATAGGAAGACATAGAATTTCTATGACTGGACTATGTAACGATTTAAAGTTTCAATCTATATAGGACAGGGGAGGTCATATTTCTATGGTGCACTTTTTAGTTTGATGATTGTTGCAGTGAATGTTGAGATCTCTAACAGGGTGAATAAACTGATGGCAGAAGAGCAATGTAGAAGGGTCTCCTTAATGATCCTTATATATTGTTTTTTGATAGTTCGTACTTAGATATTGCCTTATCGTTAAGCCGCGAGCAAGTAAAGAATATCACAAAGAATGAAACCTCACAAGGGGTTGGCGGGGATTAGTTAAAAGATTGGACTGCGAGGTAGACCATTTGAGTTTCAGAAGCAATTGGAGGACGAAACATACCTTTTTGGTTTGAACAAGTCTATTGCAGAGGTAGAGGGAGGGAAGAAGCCATTATATAAAAATGGAAGTTTGGGGGTCGTTTACACAAAAGCGGTACTCGAACTATGTGAAAGCTTATCAGAAGTTCGAGGACTCGAGAGTTCTAACATGATTCATGTTTCAGGTTGGTGAGTTGTTTACATTCTATGATTATATCAGTATTGATGCATTTGCGTTGTTAGTATAGAAACATTGAGGTTATATGTATTTAAAAGCGATAATGCATTTCACAGTCATTACATTGCATAGTTAGAATGCAGTTGAAAGGATTTCATATACAGCAATGTACTCAAGTGTTTATGGTGGGATTATTCTTGATCCATCAATGATGGTTAGCAGGATAGACGATCATATAGTGCATCGAGGGCACGATGACTATATGGTGATTCTGATGAAGAAGGAATTGAAGCTCGAAGCCAAGACACACCTTTTTTCCCATCTGGTAGCTCTGTCCCATGCTCAAGTATAAGAAATGGTTTACTTATGAGGCGATACAACGAAGGTACTATAGTGTTTATTTGTTGCTTTCGTACTTATTTAAGGTTCAACCGACATTTTTATAGGAAATTTAGGACAACTTCACTGTTATGATGACTATATTCACAACAATTTGACAATCTTAACAAAACTGAATATATTGTGTACTTTATTTAAACAATTTAGGAAGCTGATACGAAACATAATGGGAGAATTGACATGGAAGAATGGATAACCCTTGCTCTACGACATCCACCCCTTTTGTAGAATATGACCCTCCATCCATGAGTATACTCCAGCTATGTCTTATGCATTTTGTACTATATTGATAATGATTTATTTCAGATGCTATGATGCAAAATGAAGAAAAAACTCGGATTTTTTTAGTATAATTGATGAGTTTGATTTTTGATTTGCAGAATCTTTAGTCTTGATCACGAAGTAAAAAGAGTTTTTATTTAATTCAATTGAAGATATGAAGGCTGGAATTGTCACGGTAAAGAAAATGAATAACATGAAAAGAAAAATTAAATTTGATGGAACGGTTAAATTGTGCTCTTTTTACGGCATAACACTTCTAAATCAATTGGTTACTGGCTATATAATTGAACACCTCAGGAAAATACCTCAAGATAGGTGGCTTAAATTGTGTAAGGCGACTCAAAGAAATCGCACAACATTCAATGGATAGTGTACAACGGAGGATCTCCAATGGTGATAAAAAAAATACGGTGCTTCTAACATCTCTTTCCAGATCGCGTCTATGCAGTAAACAAGTCATTATCTTCATCCGGGTAAGAAAAGTCACCTCTGTTTAGATGTTAAGATATGTTCTTATAATCTTCTTAAAATAGTATTGTACTAATTTATATTGTTTCTAACATATTATCTTTGGTTCACATATGTATTTGTAGATCACAGCATGGTATTGCTACCATTGTACCATCCACATATACTAATAAACATGATTCTTGGACTGGTGAGGTGATATAAAATATTTTTGGTGAAGTAATTACTGTTGCAACATATTCAAGAGGAAGAAACCCATAATAATATTAACCAATTAGTTTGCAATCGTAGTGTTTGTGTATTAAATCTCTCTTAACTGAAACGAGTCAGGCAGGTTTTTTGCAACCATGTTGGCCAAAACAATTTAGCAATACAGAGTACTATAAGTAACAGCAATATATTTATATGTGTTATTCTACTTTGTTTTCAATCATAGCACTATATTTTTGTTTCAAAAAGTTTTAACACAGATGAATGATAATTATTAATTATCTTAACATGAGGAAAATATTAGTAATAATGCATTTCATATATTAATCAAATAGTTTACAACATAATACAAAAGGTGAGCTAAACATATAAAATAGGATTAAGTTTGGAGGTGAAAGCTCATAATTTCGGACAATCCAACACCAACACATAACCTAAAATTACACTTAACCTACTATATAAAAGAAATTACCCTAATTCTTCTCATATGTAATCCTAATTTCCCATCCCACACACCACACGCCTCTCTTTTCTTTCATTTCATAGCAGCCACCATACAAATGTTTATACTCTCTCAACCACACAATCTTATATCGTACAATCCCTTTACTTCTTTCTTTCATTCTTCGTGTTCGAACCGAATCACAACATACATCCTCCCTTGGTTTGTTAGTTTGTTTCTTCTAATTTGTTACAACCCAAAACGAACTAAGACTCGAAGAACACAAAGACTACGGCTTCAAGATCTATCTCAAGAGGACTCGTGTTTTATTTGGCCCAAGAATATAATCAATATATCATACAATTTTCGGCCCTTGTTGAAATTTCAGCCCAACTATTTCTCACGGCCCAATATGTGGCAGTCCAACATAACCTAATTAATCCTAACCCTAGCACACTCTTATATAACCCCACTTAATCACTACAACCCTAATCTCTAGCACACATTAACAAAAAGAAGCGCAATCACCAAACTCCTTTCATCTTATCTCAAACCAAACGCATATAAAAAAATTCGTCCCCCCTTGATTTACATTCTGTTAATCGAACACCAAAAAAAAAAAAAAAAAAAAAACAAAAAAACAAAAAAAACAAAAAAAAACAAAACAAAACAAAACAAAACAAAAACAAACAAACCTTCAAGGTTTTATTTTCAATTTCCAAGGTAGGTATGTGATTATTCTTTTTCTTTTCAATCGAATGAACGGAGGAATGAAAACACGTGTTGTTTTTTGTTCTTTCTCTTTAAAAAATTCGAATATAAAAGAAAGAAGTTTATGCTTCTAAAAACTATCTATGATGATAAACTCTGTTGGCGTTGACGTGTAACACGAATCGGTTATATTTGGCCACGCAACCATCATCACCATCCACCACTCCTTCCTTCGTTCGAGTCAAGAGGCGAATAGATCAAGGAATCAAGATCGGTTCAGGTGAAGATCGGGTTTGGGTCGTGCTTCACTTCAATTTATTTATTTTGTATTCGAATTCGAGATTAAAAATTGTATAATGATTAATTTAGTCGAAATGGATTTGGAACTTGTTTTGTAAATAAATGGTATCATCTTTAATTCATGTACTTTTGGATCTATAAAGCTTGGTGTCATTAAGCTTGTAATAAGCTCTTGATTTAGCTTATTTTCGGATTTATTTGATTTGTGGGCGTGTTGACTTTGAGCCGAGACCTGGAAAAGGACTCCTTTTGCAAAGGGTCGTCAACTTCAGGGGTATTTTCTGCCAATTTTCCAAACTTCAAAACGACGTCGTCCGATTGGTCACTGTAGAAATAGCGTGGGACAACTGTAGCAATGTGGTACTGTAGCACTGTAGCTTAGCGTTTTTTTGGCCTTAAAACGACGTCGTACCTCTTTTAATAATATTGGTAATTGATATTTAAATTTGATTTGAATATGGTTACTGGAACTGCAGCCTTATCATTATTGGATCACTATCAATACTTGATATCATTGAACATTCTTAAAGTGAAGTGGTCTTTGGACTTATTATTTGTATTACTTTTTGGATGTGCAGACGTTGTGGTTAACATATAGTACTTACAACATTCAAATAAGTGTGCCTATATCAAAGTCAATATATTCACATCGGCCTTTTGACATCTTCGACTAATTAGCATCGGCTCGGGTACACAATACGTAAAGACCAATACTCTGTATACAAACTTCCCGCTGCGAAGCACGGGGCTAACAACCTATTTTCTAGAGTTGGCAATTTGTGCCCAAACTAAAAAAAATGGGCTAATTGGGCAAAATTTTAAAAGATTTGGGCACATTTGGCCCCCTCCTTTTTTTAAAATGGGCATATATTGCCCATTTAAAAGTTAAATGGGCACAAACGGGCAGATATTTTCTCTCAATTAGAGAACATTACAATTGTTTTTAAAGAAAAACTTATAGATATAATATATTTAATTTTTTTAATATAAATGACGTGTTACGTTTGAGGAATTTATTTCGTCGTTTCGGGTCCTTTCTAAAGCGATTTGTATAACATGTGCCCATTTGGCCCGCGCCCGTTTAGCCCGCGCCCGTTTAGCCCGTGCTCGTTTAACCCGTGCCCGTTTAGCCCGTAGCCCGTTTGAACCGTAGCCCGTGCCCGCCCGTTTTGCCACCTCTACTATTTTCAAACCATTTTGTGAGGATGCATTAGATTTTAGTTTGCAAAAAGATAACAGCCAAATAGCATGGATTGAAATGGCTCTATATCATATGGTTGTTTAGGATTGGTTGTTATCCTTTAATATCATATGTCCAGATTAGGAAATAACTCATTCTACCTTAGTTCCTGTGGAGAGTATGTCACAAATAGCATAAGTTTTTATCAATGTACCATAAAAGTTGAATATTTTTATTACACCTCTAATTGATTATATGATGTCATTTGTTAGGAAAGTATATGTAGTTAGTACTTAACTGTGACATAGCTCGACTTAGCTTCAACTGCTAACCGGCCTAACAAAACAAGATGAGAAGCCATATGCGTATTATTTTGTTGATAATGTGAGTTTCTATGTTATGCTAAGAATATATAACATAGAAAAAGGAATATTAAAAGACCATTCCAATTTAATGACGAAAATAATAAAAACGCATAATTTAAATCTGTACACACATTTACAAATAATGTATAATTAAAACAAAATTTGAAAAGAAAAAACAACTACAGTAACTAATAAACTATAAACTCATCAAAATTGTTATATTTATGAAAACATAAACAAATTCACGCGAACACATAGCTCGACTTATCTTCAACTCCTAACCGGCCTAACAAAACAAGAGGAGAAGCCATATGTATATTATTTTTTGATAATGTGAGTTTCCATGTTATGCTAAGAATATATAACATAGGAAAAGAAATATTAGAAGCACATTCTATTTAAATGACCAATATCAAGTTAAAACAAAATTTGAAAATTAAAAACAACTACAATACCTAATAAACTATAAATTAATAAAAAAAGTTAGATTTGCAAAAACATAAACAAATTCACGCGAAACACTTAGAGAGCAAGTTTGTGCGTAGCACAGGTTCTGACTTATGCGTGTTTATTAAGTGCAAATACACATTATTTATATTAACAGAAATTATGCCTCTTGATTTAACAACTTTAGATTTTCAATAAAAAATATAAATGAAGTTGATATGTTATGATTTCAAAAAAAATAGCAACATAAAATGTAAAAACTTCACTTAAAAAAGTCAAATATGAATCAAATCTTTATAAAAACGCACTAATTTCCATAATTATTTAAGTCATATGGAAGATGATAAATCCATAATTATTTCCAACATATTTTTTATTGGGTGATTTTGTCTGAATTTTTTTTTTCTTCATTTTTAGCAGAGTCATCAATGGAAGCCACGTCTTACAACTCCCAAGACACCCCACTACAGACATTGTTGAGAGCACGACCACCAACGACGAAAAGTACGGAATAACTTGAAAAACAAGAGCTGGAGAAAGCTCCCAAAGTTAAAGGCTAGACCTTTGAACAAGAAGGTATTAATAACACTACTCCCTCTACGTTTGAATTTATGTCTCGGGACTGGAATTGTGAGTAAAAAATCTCATTTTCAGTTAACTTTTGTACTAATTGCCTAAATATCATAATTTTTAAAAGACACAACTCAAACATTACAACTTTAAAAACCCCCAAAGCATTCTCTGTGGATTCATTAGCTTAACTCTGTTTTGTGATACTTTGTGTAGATATTTGAAAGTAAAGGAGAGTTGTGGCTGTTTTGTAACAAAAAGCGACAAGTCACTGTACCATAAGAATTTCACTTTGCAATTGATGCAAGGATCCCTCCTCCAACTCCAAGTGCTAATGAGCTATTTGATAAGGTTCGTGATGACTAATACCAACCATCCACTGACCCCCCCCCCCCCATTCCATTATTAAAATCTGCAAACAAACTGTGTTATTTTCTTTTACAACTTTCATTGTGCTCAGATTCCCACAACCCAAAATCGATTCCTAGGAACACTGCACCCAATCCTTTCCATCTGCATACTGAGGCGAAAGGTACATAGAAAGAAAAGAGGTTTGTGATAGAAATTACACAAACAAATAAAAGACGGGCAAGATAGAATTCATAAATCCACCACATATCCTTATACAATAGACTACCTTGTGGTATGCTAACTTTTTAACATCGTGCCTTTCATTTTTCTGAAAATAAATTTATAACAAAAAGACATGGTTTTACTGATACATGTATCATTTTGTGGTGTTTATAAGTGGCTACTTTAAAGTGTGTATAGATAGTGTAAAAGTAAGTAAATATCAATTTGCATATATTTTAGTGCTTTGTTATAGCGTAAGTAAATAAGTTGTTTTCAGTTTAATAGTGTTCTTGGGATTGTTTATTTTTAATGTTAATAAGTGGACAAACAATTTAATAAACAAATCCAAACGCCCCTTAAAAAACTAAAAACAAGTAAACAGTTTAAAAAGAAACAGAAAAAACCCTCTAATTCAACTTTTTTGTATGCTGTTTTTATTAGCGGTGCTCACAAGATTTTGTAGCATTAGCCTGAATTGATACCGAAGAAACCATAACCTTGAAGAATCTTGAGGGATATGAGAAGGAATTGCCCATGCGATCTGATAAACAAAACCCGATGACAAATTATATCAGGATATCAGGATAGGTACTTCTTCTGCATGTGAAAGTATATCAGGATCTTGTGTCACCAGATTACTCAAACATTTGCCAGTACAGTTGACTCTTCAGTTTTTATAAAGTCATAACAAGTGAGTAACTTATTTTTTTTTACTGTGTCATACATGTCCAATATTTCAGTTTAGAAAGATTTTCATATTGTTACAAATCTTTAAACAGGTCGGATTTACTTATTCTTAAGACAATAAAGGAATCGATAGAGATGAGGGACAATTGTTGCCACCATTAGGGTTAAAAGTTGTCTCTTTGTTTTAAAATTGATCATGCTAACAATATACGAACATTACTAATATTTTAATATTGATAACAAATTTTTAAGAAACAAAATTACATTTTTTTTTGGTAAAAGGGTTACCCCGGTACAATAAGAAACAAAATTACATTTATATCATAATCTTAACCAAATTATATATATAAATTAGAAGTGTTTAACAAGATATTACATGAGACTCGCCCGGCCTGGAGGCCGGGTCATGAAAGCTAGTATATATATATATATATATATATATATATATATATATATATATATATATATATATATATATATATTTTTTTTTTTTTTTTTTTTTTTTTTCTGGCAGGAAGCTTTGAAGTCGTATGCACTGGTACTTGATTTTTTAAGCATCTTTTTGGTTATCCCAACTTCCTTTATCTTGTATTTTGAATTTATGGGTACCGTGGAACAGTAAACTAGGCCAAAATAGTTGTAATGTTATGGCCATCAATACCTTTTCCAATCATATGAAGTTATGAAGAAAAAAAAAAAGATTTGACTGTCACATACTCGAATTCTTATGCTTATCTCTGACACATTGTTAATCTTCATCGGAATACCCTAGATTACTCCATTGTTTATTTGGCATGATCAAATTGACCACTTGTGTTCTATAACTCGTTTAATCCTGAAAATATGTATAATGCTTCTAGAGTGTCTGTCCGAGATAGGCGTGGGTTAAGTAATGAGTCAACCTTCCTCTGTTGTGGGATTTTATTTTATTTTATTTATTTATTTATTTATTTTTTATTTTTTTTTTGGAATCATTGGTTCTCTTCTCACACAAAAACCCGCTTTTATCTTATCACTTGCCTTAACATAATAACTAATTATTGCTAAACAAAACGATTTAGGATTTTGACACACTTTGGGTGACTTGCATCTAGTCAAATTATTAAACTTTACCCATTTGACCCATTGGGGATAGGATATTACCCAAATCAGCCCAACTTAGTAAATGGGTCAAAATTTCTACTGCTGCAGACTTCGACTTTGGATCAAAATTTCTATAAAATTACATAAAGCTGAAGTTTTTGTTACTTTGTAAACAGAAGCAGGAGGCTCGAGAGTAACATGTGTTGTGCAAAATGGTACACACATGAAGCACGGAGGAGGTGATTATAGTTCTTGTTTCTCCATCATTTGTTAATAAATCATTAGTATTTTTGTTCGGACATAATAAGGAATTTTATGTTTGACAGCCATTGTATTCTCAGTTTTGTGATACTAAAATTAAATTTATTTTTATAAATGCTACGAGCATGAAGTACTCATGAATCTTAGGCTAGTCACAGTGGTGACCTGGGTCACCGGCTGCCACGTCAGTTTTCTCTCTCCGGTGACCAGACATGACCAATGTGCCACAGTGGTGACCGAATTTTTTTTTTTTTTTTTTTTTTTTTTTTTTTTTTTTTTTTTTTATCAAACATTTAAAAAAAACTGAAAATTCATTAAAAATAAAAAACATTACAATACTAAATTAAAAATACGATAGCGATTACAAACGTAAACTAATAATATAGGTTGTATCGTGCTTTGATTGCTGCCTTAAGCTGCAAAAGCTCATTTCGGTGTCGTTCGGGCAAAGTTGGGTCGATTGCTGAGGTGTAGAAGATCAAATCTTGCTCCCGTTTTGTGATGTCCATGAGTTCGACTTGTTTTCGTTAGAGTTCCGTTTTCTCTCTTTTTATCGCTAGCTCTTCTCGCTTCAACCTAACATACGACTCTTCAATGTCCTTATTTCTTCCCTCTTTTGACGACTTCAATTTGAAGAAGGTCTTGGCTAGCAAAGTTGTACACGATGATTGTGGATCACGAGAGGAGGAGGATGATTTCTTCCTTGTTGCGTCACGACCTTCTGGTCGTGATTCTCTAGTATCGTCTTCATCTTCAGAATCATCCACGTCTTGGAAATTAAAGGGACCTTGTGTTGACCCCGAAGTAGTTGTAGAGCCCTTTGATTTCTTCCGACTATTCGATCGAAAAGCAGGCACCTCCGTCTTCCAAGCATCATGATGCCTCAAAACTTTCCAACATTCCTCCAAGTTGAAATCATGACCGTAAATCACACAGTATTCTCTCAGAGCTTTTTCCCTATCATCAGCATCATTCTCACCACTACCATGGTTATTCTTGATATTATCCATGATAGCACAAAAATTTCCAACCCTATTACGAATCCTATTCTTCCATTTGGTGGTGATAGAGTCGTACGTTCTTTGTGAACCGATTTCATTTTCAAAATACGCTATCACCTCCTCCTAAAAGCGGTGCCTGTTTATAGCGTTTCCTCTCTTGGAATTTTTCGACACATAAACCCAAGCTCTACAAAGCGCGATCTCTTTAGCCTTTGTCCATGGTTCATTTTTTTGGCCGGTTCGGCCTTCTTGCCTTTGTCCTTCGCCTTTGTAGCACGTCGCGAAGGCTTCCCTGGTTTGATGGGTGATGTCTCTTCGACATCGTCATCGTCTTCAACAGGGAAAGAACCGTGGTACGAACCGTGGTAAGAACCGTGACCCGAACCTTGCCCCATCGACGCATCTTGACTCGAATATTGTTGCGTCAAATAGTCAGCCATATAATCCTCCAAATCCATATCAAGATTAACACCCCGAAGCGGGGAATAATCTTCATACGGTTGGGAAGAATGAAATAAATCCATGTTAGGCCAATACGACGACCCACTTGGTTCTTGGTGATAATCCGTATTAGGACGATACGGTGGAACATATAGATGATTAACGTAAAATGGGTTTTGATTTCGGTTCGGTTGTGGTAGTCGTGATGGATATTCAAAAGAGGGTGTACGAAATCGAATACCCCGATTTTGTGGTGGTGTTATGCCGGTTAGTTCGAAGTTGTTTTCCAGCGAGAAATTCAAATTCGGGGCATTTTGGGGTAGTCGGGATCGTCGGTCTTTTGATGTGGGAGTATTTTTCTTTGACACGATGAGAAGTTGTTTATGGATGAGAAGTTGTTTGAATTGTGTTTGAAATTGTGTGTTGAGAAGTGTGTTTGAGGTTGGTATTTATAAGGTTGAATTTTTTTATTTTATTTTTATTTATTATTATTTTTTTAATCAAATGGTTTTAAAGTTTTAATAGTCGGTCGAGTTTTTGACCGACCTTTTGTTTTGATTGTTGGTGACCAATATTTGCCCGACCATCCACAGTGAAGTCGACCGATGTGGAAATCGGTCACAACCTTCGACCGACCGATATTTTACGTTCGAGTGTGACTAGCCTTAGGCTAGTCAAAGTGGTGACCTGGGTCTCCGGTGACCAGACATGACCAATGTGCCACAATGGTGACCGTTTTTTTTTTTTTTTTTTTTTTTTTTTTTTTTTTTTTTTTTTTTTTTTTTTAATCAAACATTAAAAAAAAAAAAAAAAAAAAAAAAAAAAAAAAAAAAAAAAAAAACCTTAAAATTCATTAAAAATAAAAACATTACAATACTAAATTAAAAATACGATAGCGATTATAAACGTAAACTAATAATCTAAGTTGTATCGTGCTTTGATTGTTGCCTTAAGCTGTAAAAGCTCATTTCGGTGTAGATCGGGCAAAGTTGGGTCGATTACTGAGGTGTAGAAAATCAAATCTTGCTCCCGTTTTGTGATGTCCATGAGTAGGGCTGTTCAAATCGCTCAGCGCTCGCCGATCGCTCATCGCTCGCTCGGAATTTGCTCGGAAAATGCTCGCTCGATTTTTCGCTCGGTTGTAAACGAGCCGATCGGCTCGGTTCGGTTTGTAAACGAGCCAAGCACGAGCAAAGGTCCGCTCGGCTCGGTTCGGCTCGATATAATTTTTATTAATTTATTATATATATAATTATATATATACACATTTATTATAATTATATTTATAATTTTATACATACCACTCTATTGTGTTTGGCTCAATATATACAATTATATTTATAGTTACTGGCCCAGTCAACACAATGATACCTTAACACTAAGTTTAATTGTAAAACCTTAAGTCGTGAAAAGACATGCTTGACTTCCTATTCCCATTAGTTGTCCACCATCAATCGTCTCCCGCTGTCAACCTACACTACAACACGACAATCGTTCTCTGTAGTATGCTCATCGCCTCACTGGCCTCAACCTGAGCCTCATTCTCGGACAACCGGACCTCAAACTTAGTGTCATCCTCGGACGGTCGAACATCGGTCATCACTAGGCGGCGAGAACATTAAAGGAAACAACCCAAATTTATGGTTGTCCGAAAAACTCCCCGCTCGTCGCTCGCTCGATGCTCACTCGAAAAAATGTCAGCTAGAAAAATGCTCGCTCGATTTCCAGCTCGGCTCGGTTTGTAAATGAGCCAAGCACGAGCAAAGGTCCGCTCGGTTCGGCTCGGCTTGTGAACAGCCCTATCCATGAGTTCGACTTGTTTTCGTTGGAGTTCCATTTGCTCTCTTTTTATCGCTAGCTCTTCTTGCTTCAACCTAACATACGACTCTTCAATGTCCTTCTTTCTTCCCTCTTTTGACGGCTTCAATTTGAAGAAGGTCTTGGCTAGCGAAGTTGTCCACGATGATGTGGATCACGAGAGGAGGAGGATGATTTCTTCCTGGCTGCGTCACGACCTTCTGGTCGTGATTCTCTAGTATCGTCTTCATCTTCTGAATCATCCACGTCTTGGAAATTAAAGGGACCTTGTGTTGACCCCTAGGTAGTTGTAGAGCCCTTTGATTTCTTCCGACTATTCGATCGGAAAGCAGGCACCTCCGTCTTCCAAGCATAATGATCCCTCAAAATTTTCCAACATTCCTCCAAGTTGAAATCATGCCCGTAAATCACACGGTATTCTCTCAGAGCTTTTTCCCTATCATCAGCATCATTCTCACCACTACCATGGTTATTCTTGATATTATCCATGATAGCACAAAAATTTCCAACCCTACTACGAATCATGTTCTTCCATTTGGTGGTGATAGAGTCGTACGTTCTTTGTGAATTGGTTTCATTTTCAAAATACGCTATCACCTCCTTCCAAAACGGGTGCTTGTTTATAGCGTTTCCTCTCTTGGAATTTTCCGACACATAAACCCAAGCTCTACAAAGCGCGATCTCTTTCGCCTTTGTCCATGGTTCATTTTTTTGGCCGGTTCGGCCTTCTTGCCTTTGTCCTTCGCCTTTGTAGCACGTCGCGAAGGCTTCCTTGGTTTGATGGGTGATGTCTCTTCGACATCGTCATCGTCTTCAACAGGGAAAGAACCGTGGTAAGAACCGTGACCCGAACCTTGCCCCATCGACGCATCTTGACTCGAATATTGTTGCGTCGAATAGTTAGCCATATAATCCTCCAAATCCATATCAAGATTAACACCCCGAAGTGGGGAATAATCTTCATACGGTTGGGAAGAATGAAAGAAATCCATGTTAGGCCGATACGGCGACCCACTTGGTTCTTGGTGATAATCCGTATTAGGACGATACGGTGGAACATATGGACGATTAACGTAAAATGGGTTTTGAATTTGGTTCGGTTGTGGTAGTCGTGATGGATATTCAAAAGAGGGTGCACGAAATCGAACACCCTGATTTTGTGGTGGTGTTATGCGGGTTATTTCGAAGTTGTTTTTCTGCGAGAAATTCAAATTCGGGGCATTTTGGGGTAGTCGGGATCGTCGGTCTTTTGATGTGGGAGTTGGTAGGTGTTCATTTACACATACCTTTTACCTAATAAAACAGACCAAATAGACCAAAAACTAATCAATTATGCCAAATATATTGTGTTTTTGTGTTTATGCATGTGCAGGCACGGATATCGAGGAAAAGGACAAAAATCAATGAAAAACAGCAAAACCGAGCATGAGAATGAATAGAGTATTTAGAGCCAAAGCCGGGGAAGATATTTTGAGCTCAAAATCACAAGAACAGCCCTTGGATCATATCAATATTGCAAAAAGGGTCCCTGGAATAACTTTCCTCAATTGGTAGATTTAGTCCCTAAATAAAATCATTTCACACTAAATCTTATTCCTAAAACTAAACCGGATCCCTTTTAAATATAAACAAACCCAATCCAAGTTACTAAACCCAACCCATCACCATCCCTCAAGACCAACTCTTAAATAAACCAAACCCCAGCCCATTCCCTTAATTAAAATACCAAACCCGGATATCCCAACCCGTTTTTATCCTAACCCGGAAGTCAACCCCGTCAAACCCAGTCAATAAATTCATTAAACAATAAAAACAAAGTTACCCGCCAAACACTGTTCATTCGTCTCCCCCGAAATTACCCTGCCCTTATTTTACCCGTACAAAGCTTCTAGAAACCGTCTGACATGTGACTGGACAAATCCCAACACTTGATTGGAGGAAACACATCACAAATTTGATCCTAGGGCTGAAATTGAAGATTGGAGACCAAGGAAATGATCAAGGGCTAAGATTTGTTGATCTAGAGCCTTCTAAAACCCTAGAAGCTCACCTCAGCTCGCCTATAAATAGAGACCTCCTCCTTCATTACTGTCTAATTTTTCATGTTATTAGAGAAATTTAGGCCAATTTTACTTTAATGTTTTTAGTGTAATCATTTTAAATTCCAGTGTTAATTTCAATTCAGTCTTGTAATTCATCTTTTGGTTAATGAAATTTCAGTTTCTCTTTTATTCATCTTGTTCAAATTTACTTTAATCCTGTTCTTTACTATTACCAATCTATTTTAAGCTTCCATTTTTGTTCTTATAAGCTTGTATAAGCTTATTGTAGCTTTTGTTAAAATCAATTTGGATCTATTCTGTTTTAATCTCAAATTTCCAAAAAAAAGTAAAAAAAAAGTCAACATAAAGTCAAAAAAGCTGTTTAGGAAGATAAGCTAGCAAGGGAAGAGCTTATTGGGCTTATTTAAGCAGCTTGTAGAGTTGCTCCTCGAGCCATTAAGCCCTGTTTGTGCAAGGGCAGTTGTAAGTTTGCATTTAAATTCCATTTTTAGTCAAATTGCTCATTAGCTTATTTACTGCTTAATTTAGTGCTTAATTGCCTTATTTGTGCTTACTTGTTCTTGTTATTGCTTATTAATGCTAATTTGTTAGTTAGGATAAGCTTACTTTACTTTTTGCCTTAAAACCTTAAAATTCCAAAAAAATAGGTTAATATAAGATCTAGCTTAGTTAGTGCTTATTTCTGATTAAAAGTGGTTCATAGGTGCTTGATTATCATAGTTGATGATTTGTTTTTAGGTTTCTTAGCTTAAATAGTCTGTCTTAATGTTAAATTTCAAAACAGTCCCTAAAAAGGGTGTTTGGAATAAGCTATTTAAGGTCCATTTTAGCTTCTACTGTTCATTTGCTCATTTGATTACTTTTGATCTTGCTTAGAATCATTAATATAAGATGTTGGTTAGGAATTTTGAGCTTAAATGAAGGTTTTGATAGACTTGGGTTGATAAGTGGAAGTTTAAGGTCTGAATTGTTCATACAAGCTTCTTATAAGCTTAAGCTTATTTTGCCCTCATTTTTGGTTTTCTTAGGTTCAATTTAGTGCATAAAGGTGATCTTCAATAGTTGGTACTTTTGCATTAGCTTTTGAATGATATTGGTCCTAGTTTGCTCAAAATCTGCCTCAGACCCTAACTGTCTGCACTAATGAAACTTTGCCCATTTTCAGCTTATGTTTTCCATTTTTAATTTGTTTAATATAAGTTCAAATAAGCTAAAAATTGATACACATAATCTGTGGTTGGTATCACACTTGATCCATATTTTTCAGATTTTTCTTAGTAACTTTTAAGCAGCTTTTCCTAAGCTGCAAATCACCTCAGTCACCCTTTTTCTTTGATTTCAATTTTTTTAGTTTTGTCTCAAATCAGCCCAAGTTTTTGATTTTTCAAAAGTTTAATATAAGCCCATTTAAGTTGAAACTTGGAACTTAGAATCTTTGGTTTCTTATTTACTTTATCCACAATTTTCTGAATTTTTAGAGTAGCTTATAGATAGCTTTTTAGTAGCTTTAAAATCACCTTTTTTTCCCTGCACCATAACAGTCCCTCAGTAGCTTATTTCTTCTCTTTTGTGCTTATTTGCTTATTTGTAGAGCATAATCTGATTCTCTCTAGTTTATTAGATTAGTTTAAGTGTAATCTAGCTTATTCAAGTTTAAAATAAGCCCTTGCTAGCTTATTCAGTAACCTTAGCCATTTTTCCCTTCTTAAATTAAGCAATCTGTCATCTGCTTATTCTGCTTTATTTTATTGCTTTTTTTAAGGTTCATTAGCTTATTTATAGTGACTTCAGTCCAATTTAGCTTATTTTAATCACCTTTTAGCTTAAAACTTAGCTTGTAGCTTAATTCCTTATTCCTAGTTCTAAGTTAGCTTATAAACAAACTGTTTGCATCTCAGCTTATTTCTAGCTTATTTAGTGAGTATTAAAAATAGTTTCTTTTACAAAAGTTGATAATTGTTAGCTTATTTATAAGTTGCAAAAAGAAAATTAAAAAAAAAATAGTTTTCCAAAAAGAGCAAAACCAGGGTTCGAACCCTGGTTACTCAGCTCACACCACACACACACTACCACTCGCCCTTGGGTCTTTTTCAGTAATAGACTTGCACTATTTTTCTTTTGACCCTTTTTCTCCTTTTAAGCTTATTTCTCCTTTTTAACTTATTTATGCTTATTGAGAATTGCTTATTCTCCAACTTTATTTTTCTTTTATTCCTTATTCAATTAAGTAGTTTTTATAAAAAATTCAGATTTTTCCAAATAGTTTTAGTATTTTTAAAATTTTAATTTCTTTTAATAGTTTTTAATTCATAATAAATTAAATAAAAATAAAAAAAAATATAATTATTTTTTCTAAAATTTTATTTTGTTAATTAGGACTTAGAAAAATTAATTTGGAATTTCTAGGGTTAGTTTTCCATTAATTTCACTTTTATTCTCGGGATTAGCCTGGGAATTTGCGTTTTAGGTTTTATTTTGCGTTTTCACTTACGTATGCCTTAGATTAGAATTTCCCTTGCCTTAGTAATTGCTTTTAGTTAATATTTCATTATATTTAGTTTAAAAACCAACAATCTCACTTTTATGTACCATTCACTACACGTTTCACGAACCCGATATCACAAATTCCATTCATCCTTCATCGGGGAAAAACAACTCGGGTTACACATATTTCCTTTGTGTTTCCTTTGGATTATAATTGACACAAATCAGGAGTATTTTTCTTTGACATGATGAGAAGTTGTTTATGGATGAAAAGTTGAATATGGATGAGAAGTTGTTTGAATTGTGTTTGAAATTGTGTGTTTAGAAGTGTGTTTGAGGTTGGTATTTATAAGGTTGAAAAGGTTGGTGTGTGTGTGTGTGTGTTTTTTTTTTTTTTTTTTTTTTTTTTTTTTTTTTTTTTTTTTTTTTTTTTTAATCAAACGGTTATTAAGTTTTAAAAGTCGGTCGAGTTTTTGACCGACCTTGTGTTTTGAGTGTTGGTGACCGATATTTGCCCGACCCTCCACAGTGGAGTCGACCGATGTGGAAATTGGTCACAACCTTCGACCGACCGATATTTTACGTTCGAGTGTGACTAGCCTTAGGCTAGTCACAGTGGTGACCTGGGTCACCGGCTGCCACGTCAGCTTTCTCTCTCCGGTGACCAGACATGACCAATGTGCCACAGTGGTGACCGACTTTTTTTTTTTTTTTTTTTTTTTTTTTTTTTTTTTTTTTTTTTTTTAAATCAAACATTTAAAAAAAACTTAGAATTCATTAAAAATAAAAACATTACAATACTAAATTAAAAATACGATAGCGATTACAAACGTAAACTAATAATCTAAGTTGTATCGTGCTTTCATTTCGGTGTCGTTCGGGCAAAGTTGGTTCGATTGCTGAGGTGTAGAAGATCAAATCTTGCTCCCGTTTTGTGATGTCCATGAGTTCGACTTGTTTTCGTTGGAGTTTCATTTTCTCTCTTTTTATCGCTAGCTCTTCTTGCTTCAACCTAACATACGACTCTTCAATGTCCTTCTTTCTTCCCTCTTTTGACGGCTTCAATTTGAAGAAGGTCTTGGCTAGCGAAGTTGTCCACGATGTTGGTGGATCACGAGAGGAGGAGGATGATTTCTTCCTGGCTGCGTCACGACCTTCTGGTCATGATTCTCTAGTATCATCTTCATCTTCATAATCATCCACGTCCTGGAAATTAAAGGGACCTTGTGTTGACCCCGAGGTAGTTGTAGAGCCCTTTGATTTTGTTGGGTCCTTCAGTAACCAAGAGTCATTAAAACAAGATTTGAATACAAATTAAGCTAAGTGTTAATTAAACTGAAAGCATTCTAAGTCACTGAGTGAACAGTCACTCAGTGAGTTACCTTCAAGATGCTCAGGACGAATCTAAGAAAGATTCACCACACAGTGAGGTGGTACTCCCTGAAGTGTTACTTGAGCCTACTCCCTGAAGTGTTACTTGAGCCAAAGAAGAAGGTAATGGGATCAGTGAGCGTTAGACAAGAGCTCACTGAACCCCAGTCACCTCAATAACAATAACTGAAGACTGAAGACTGAAGGCGAATGACTGAAGAACCTGAAGCCTGAATAAAAGGCGGGATTAAGCGGGAAGGTTTTGAAGAGATAAGAACAAGTCTTATCGGGGTCAGACAAACCATTCCTTAAGCGGCTAAAAGTCAAGAAGTGTCAGGACTGACACACGAAGACTTTTTTGCGCAATCCCATTGGTTCTTGGAAATGACAAATATTGTTTATGTATTTTTAGTCTTTCAGTACTCTTAACATGTTTGCCTATAAATAACAAACAGATGGAGAAAAGAGGGTTAGGTATTTTGTGCAATAAATGCTTAGACTTTCACAATACCCCTTTTCTCCTACAAAGAGTAACGTATCCCTGAGATAGCTCAGTGGGTCGAATTGTTACCACTTAAGCATAGCTTAAGTTTAGATAGGAGACACCATACCTTGTCTATTCAATCCCAAGTGTTTGTTCCGCAAAACACTTGGGTAATAGATTCTTTGATTCATTTCTAATAAGAATTTAAACGTTGAAAATACTTTGTGTTTTTATATTTACGTTTCATTATCTGTTAGAATTAATCAATACATTGTATCAGTCATAAACACAAATAGATTAACTTTTTAGTTAACTCTAAGCGTGTTAAGGGAACAACAAGTGGTATCAAAGCCTCTGGTTTATAAAATCTTTCAAAAATAACCAAGAGTGCTCAAGGTTTTTAAAACCAAGATCTTACTATGACTGATATTAATGTGCCCCAGCTAGTCGACAAAAAGGGTGGTAGCTTTTCAGCTGTTGCCCAAGACTTGAAGCTGGTAAATTTAGCAAGTGGAAAAAGCGAATGCTTTGCTACTTGACTGGTATGGAACCATACTACATCGCTTGTGTCAAAGATGGTCCCTATGTCCCAAAGACTGCTGAAGGGCTAAACAAGCCTGAAGCTCAGTGGACCATTGATGAGAGGAGGGTGGTCAATCAAGACCAATTCCTGAAAAGCATCATTATATCTTGTCTTCCTGACGATATAATGGAATCTATCATCAACTGTTCAACAGCCAAGCAAACTTGGGATGACTTGGTCAATAGCTTTGAGGGTCCCTCAGATACCAAGAAAAACAGGGTCATGGACCTGAAACTTGAGTATAACACTTTCAGAGCAAAGGACTCTGAAAGTCTCTCTCAGACTTATACCAGATACAAGACTTTGATAAACGAACTATCAAATGATGGTGTAGTGTTGTCTAAGCATGAGACAAATGTTGGCTTTGTCAACAGTCTCCCTGAAAAGTGGCTAAACTTCTCACAAGGCCTCCGGAATGCTAATCACATTCAGACCCTTGAGCTCCTTGAGATCTATGGGAATTTTTTCTATGAAGACAACTTAATCTCAAGGAGATACCCAGACTCAAAAGCTCTTGAGACCAAAAAGGCCTTGACCTCCACACCCATATCAACTGCCTTTTATACTAATGGTGTTGTGCAGGATTTTCAAGAGGATTCTGAAGATGAAATTGATGAAAGGACTAGTGATGAGTACCTAAACGATTTAAACTTGGAATTCCAAGAGAGGGCACTCCTTGCTAGTTCAAAACGTTTCATCAAAAGAAATCAGTCCAACTTTTCAAAAGCAAAAGCAAATGAAACCACTGAATGTTTTAAGTGTGGTAAAAAGGGTCATTTTGCTAGGGACTGTTATTCTAAAACCATCTCAGAACCCTCTTACAAATTTTCAGGAAACAGTTCCTCAGGAACTAGCAAGTTTCAACCTAGAATGTTTCAGGCGACCCAACAATTTCAAAACAAGGGTCAAAAAAACTTTGAAGCAAAATATAGGAAAGCTAAGGCTAAACTTGCACTTCTTGAAACTAATCCCTCAATGTCTCAGGCTGCTCAAATATCCAAACCTGTTCAGACAAAGAACAAGGTTCTTGTAGCAGAAGCTTATGACTGGGATGAAGAAGAGGTCTCCTCAGAAGATGAGGAAATTAGAGTGAGTGCACTGATGGCACTTTCTGAAGGTGATCAGGTGGCTGTTGGGAAAAGCCATGCAAGGAATGGCGAGTGGGTGAACATTACCATGAAGAAGGTAAACATTTTACTTTCTATGGATGATGATTCTGATTGGCAGTCCTATATGAATTATATTTGTGTAGATCTTAAGTTTGTTGAGGAACAAAGGCTTAACTTGTTTTCAAAATATAACAATATTGTGTCAGAATTGAATAAGTGTAGAGATGAATTGCTTGTACTGAAACAAGCCAAATTAGAAACAATTACTCTACAAATTCAAAATACTGAAATTTTGAAACAAAACCAAGCCCTACAACATGAACTTAACAAAGAAAAGGCTGTCATACAAGGCTGGACTAAAAAGAACTCCAAGGTCTTTGATACTGTGGGTTTAATTCCTAAGAAAACTATAGGAATTGACCATCTCACTGAAACCCCCAGTGAGAGTCACAGTGAAATGGCCTTCATTCCAGCTGGCATATCTTTTGAGCAAGAAATGCTTCCCAAGTCAAAAGACTGGATTGTCAGGGACAACCCAGTCAGTAAGTTACCAAACTTTGAGACTGAAAAAAATCTTGCTTCCTGAAAGTCAGGCTTTGAAAAATATGCTTGGACTCTCTGACCAACTCAGTAGTACTGAGTTAGTAAATGAGCCTGAATCAGAATCATATCCATCACTCCCACCACTGAATACCCTTTAGGGTGCTGCACCAAGCTCTTACCTCAAACCATGGGTCTACTCCCAACATTCTCCAAAGGAGAAGTCAGGAATGAGAAAAACCATCCTGAAAAGACCAACCCTTGAAGTTTCAATAAATACTGATGACTCATCAACTTCAGGCCCTTCTGAAGTAAAAACTGACAACCCTGAATCAAAAATTGATCAGTTGGCTGAAATGGTCAGGAAGCTGAGTGAGAAGATTGAATCTTCTGAGAAACCTTCTCAATCCAAGAAGAAGGAACCCAAATCAGCTTCCTCAAGCACCAAACCCAAACCCTCCAAACCCCTGAAAAGATGTGAGTTGTGTCACTTTACCAATCATTTCACTGATGATTGTTATAGGATCCTCTACTGCATGATTTGCAAAAAGGATGATCACAGGACCTCCGATCACAAATCCTACACAGCCACATCAAAGATGGCAAGCATTAAAGCTCAAGCTTTAAAACACCCTTCAGATTCTAAACAGAAACAGAAACAAAAGGCCAAGCCTTTTGCACCTTGCCCTCACTGTGGGTTCAATGACCATCTTCCTAAGGATTGTCTAATGGACAATAGTTGTGAAATCTGTGGAGATCCCACTCATAATACCTCAGGACATGATAAGGTCATTCAGGCCAGAAGAGGTAAGACAAATTCATCCTCTCAGTCTACTGAGTCTACATCTGCAATCAAATGCAAGACTTGTGGTAGCTCAGTCCACTCCACCACTAACCATGAATCAATTGTAAATTTTAGAAAGACCCCCAAAGCTAAGCCCTCCAAGAAGTGGAGTCCTAGAAAGAACTAACCCAGTTTACCATTTATGCAGAGGCATGCCAGGGATTCTGTTTGGCATCTAGATAGTGGATGTTCAAGGAGCATGACTGGTGTGAAAGAGTATCTGCACAAATATGTGGATGAATCAGGACCCAAAGTGATATTTGCTGATAACTCATCATGTCTCACTGAAGGTTATGGCTCAGTAAACTGCAATGTTATAGTCTTTACTAGGATAACTTATGTAAATGGTCTTAAATACAATTTGATCAGTGTCAGTCAACTATATGATGCAAAATACATAGTTCAGTTTGATGATAAGCAAGGAATCATCTTCAATGCAAATAAGGAAGTTGTCCTTATTGCACCAAGAAGACAAGATGTTTATGTATTAGACATGTCCAGTCTAACTCAGAATGGAACTTGTCTCTTTACTAAAGCCACTGAAACTCTAAACTGGCTTTGGCATAAGAGACTCTCCCACCTGAACTTCAAAAACATAAACAACCTTGTGAAACAAAACAAGGTCCTTGGCTTACCATCACTTGTGTTTTCAAAGGATAAACCATGCTCAGCCTGTGAAAAAGGTAAACATCACAGAGCATCCTTTAAAACCAAAACAAACTTTTCCATCAGGAACTGCCTTCATCTTCTCCATATGGATCTCTTTGGGCCCATCAGTCCTAGATCCATTAACCATGAGAAGTATACTCTGGTCATTGTGGATGAGTACTCAAGATACACTTGGGTATACTTCCTGATCAAAAAGAGTCAGGCAGCTGAAACAATCATGTCCTTTGTCAGGAACGTTGAAAATCAAAATGACATCAAAGTCAAACAGATTAGGACTGACAATGGAACATAGTTCAAAAACTATGAACTTGAATGTTTCTGTGATGAGAAAGGAATTTCCCAAAAATTTTCCTCTCCTTACACACCTGAACAAAATGGTGTTGCTGAAAGGAAAAATAGAACACTCATTGAAGCAGCCAGGACAATGCTAAATGGATCAGTCCTTTCCAAACACTTCTGGACTGAAGCAGTAAAGACTGCCTGTTACACACAAAACAGATCCATCATTGTCAAGAGACATAGCAAAACCCCTTATGAGTTATTCAAGGGAAGAATCCCAAACATCAGCTACTTTCATGTCTTTGGGTGTCCTGTGTTTATTCATAATCACAAGGATTACTTAGGAAAATTTGATGTCAAAGCTGATGATGGATACTTCCTAGGATACTCTCTTGTCTCAAAGGCCTTCAGGGTGTTCAATACTAGGAGACAGCATACTAAGGAAACATTCTGATGATGTACCCTCCGAACGGGTCGAAGGACTCCCCTTCGAGCCTATAGAAAGCCCTCTCTTCGGAGGCCCAGGTTAATCTCCTAACACGTTTCATTGGCGTAAAACCATTCGCCTGCGAACTGGTTACCATGTGGGAATCCGCCAATCGAAGCCCTAAGCCCTTTGGGGTATTCCTATCGAAGGGACTAGCACGAAGGACCATTCTGACCTGGTCAAACCCACGTCTCCTCTTCCCCTTGGATTTCCCGCCAAAACAGAGATCGTGGGCTACAAAGCCCTAGCGGTTACCACAAAATCATGGGACGCCCCCATGATCTCCGAACAATGTGCAACCGCCCACTATGTCCTATTTCTCCCCTATAAATAGCGTAGTCGGGCATGAACAATGTAAGTTAACTTCACTTTTGTCATTTACAACCTACTCAAACGATTACACATACTTACTCGCACGCCGGAGGTGGTTCGCAGGGTCCAACCCCTGCGCAATCACTTAACGTAGTGTTTCGGTATTTCTTATTTTCAGGTTAAGAAAAAGCTTGGCGCAATCTCAACACCCCATTATTCCTTGGATCATCATCGAAGGCTTGGTTGTGCAACTATTTGTTCAATCAGTGGCGCCATCCGTGGGACCGCTACAATTGGTCTCGTTAATTCCGAGCTTATAACCAACCAACTACTTTCACTATTATTCCGGCATGGATCAAGGAAGAGAAGATACTCCCCCACCGGGTTTCTCGACCTTGGCACCAATACCAATCAACGACACTAACAACCTTCCCCCAATAACCGCTTCCACTTTCACAACACGTTCTCACCCAGAAATCGCAACCAACAATCATGCTTCGAAATCAGCCAATCCCGAACCTGTCATTAGACCAGCCTTTGTCGAAGCCAACCACGAAGTGTTGGAATCCCTCTTAAGGGCTCGTAACAGGCAAGTCAGGAATGCTGAGGTGCGAAGGGAGTTGGAATACTCGAGTGATGAGTATGATGAAGAAATGGAGTTGGAACCTAGACCTCCGACCCAAGGACCAACCCTATCGGCCTTAAGAATTGGGTCTCCAGTCGGTCGAAGGCTAAGCAAAAGGTCCGTTGGTTTCGAAGGAGTCCCCGAGAGGGCTCCGACAAGAAGGGAAGGGGCGGTTACCGAAGGCTCTAACGGTAGGAGCCAGCGAAGGGAAGAAGTGGGGGTGACTTTGCCTCCATTGCTAGCAACTCATCTTGGAAGGACTGAAGCTGGGGTTCCATTGCAGCCTTCTCACGCATCAGGCGTAGAAGGCAATCCGCCTACAATTAATATGGGAGGAAATCTTCCTCCCAATGGTATGTACCCCTCGTTTCAAACTCAGTCTTATCCTCAAAATTTATATCCTCCAGTAAATGGACAGCCTAATAACCCAAGCTTTCCCCAAACTTATGGGAACATGCCCTTCGGGCATCCTATGGCGTACCCTCCGTACGCCCTGGGAAACGGTTACCCGCTTGCCATGAATACACCTTATCAGTCCTACCCAAGCCAAACTCCTATGGGAACACCCCCAAACAACAATCCATATAATACTGTTCCCATGTATGCACCACCTATTAACTGTCTATACTCAGACCCTATGGGTTCAGCTACACCCTTCGTTAGGTGGATCGAAGATTACCCATTGCCTGATGGGTTGAAAATGCCCTCGCACGTTGGGACTTATGATGGGAAGGGGGATCCGGACAATTTCTTACATTTGTTCGAAGGGGCTATCAAAATGCAAAAATGAGTTATGCCAGTGGCCTGTCATATGTTTACATACACCCTACGGGATTCTGCTCGTATCTGGTGGAATGGGAAAAAGCCCGGCAGCATCGTCAATCTTGACGATCTTAAGGCTAAGTTCCGGTCACACTTCAGTCAGCAAAAGAAGTTCACGAGGACTCATTTAATGGTGCACAACATCAAACAAAAAGAAAACGAAAGTACAAGGGCCTTCGTTACTAGGTACACCGATGAGACTTTGCAGATTTTGGGTCTCCATGAAGATCAGCGTATTTCGGGTTTCGTACATGGTCTTCGAAATCGGAGTTTGGTGGAATTCTTGTCCACTGACCTTCCGACAACTAACAAAGGGTTAACGGAAAAGACATATACTTGGATCGAAGCAAAAGAGGTGTCCACTAATGGGGCTCCGGTAGACAGAGATAGCAACAACAAGTTTTCGAAGCATTCTTCGTGGGAAGGGTCCAAAAACAAGAACAAAAACAGAGATAGGTTTTTTCCGTACAACAAAGGCCCCAACCATGGTTTGTTAAGCAGTCTAACGAAGTCTCCAAAGGAAATACTTGCTACGGAGAGGGCTGCCAAGGCCTTCGAAGCACCCCCTCGTATGACAAGTAAGGGCAAAAACAGGGATACCAGCAAGTACTGTCACTTCCACGAAAATTATGGTCACGATACGAACAGTTGTAGAGAACTGAAGAAACAGATAGAGGAAGCTGTCAAGTCCGGGCAATTGGCACATTTGGTGAAGGGTATAAAGAAGGGAAAGGAAGAGATGACTGACACTCAATTGGCTAAAGATACCGCTCCTCTCGAAGCCCCAATACTCATGGTCCGTTGGGGCGAAGCCAGCTTGAAGAGAAAGGTAACGGAGGGTAACGAAGTAGGGGAGGTAACTTTTCCTCCCCTTGCAGGCCAAGTCCCTTCAAATGATCCGGTAGTCATCAAAGTCCTGATTTCCAACCGAGAAGTGAATAGAGCCTATATGGACTGTGGGAGCTCCTGCGAAGTCATCTATGAGCATTGTTTCCTTAAGCTTAAGCCTTTGATCAGGTCGCAGCGGATTGATTCGAAAATACCCTTGGTAGGATTTTCTGGTGAACATTCGTGGCCTCTGGGAGAAGTTCCGTTGGAAATAACGATTGGAGAAGGCAAGCTCGCAAGGACAGAAACCCTCATGTTCGCTATCGTAAGGTCCAACTCTCCTTACAACTTGCTGATAGGAAGGACCGCCATGCAAAAGATGGGTATCGTAGTCTCCACTATACATGCAGCGGTAAAATTCCATACACCTTATGGGATAGGCACCGTATTCTCCACATACAATCAAGGACAGACGGGAGACAACGGCAAAAAGATTAGAGAAACTCCGGAGGAGCCTCCGAAGGCCATTCTAAGTTGTACAGATGCCGAAGAACGTATCGTGGTGAATGAGCTCTATCCAGAGCAAACGGTAGTAATCGGAAAGCAACTCCCTGCTAACTTCAAAGCAGACTTGGTGAAGCTACTCAAAGCCAACAAAGACGTATTCGCATAGACGTACTCAGATATGACCGGGGTTCCCAGGACTCTTATGATCGATGGCAAGCCCTTCGGTACAGAGCATAAGCTTAACGAGTTCAAGCACGTTGAACCAATTAAGCAAAAGCGACGAAGCCTAGCACCAGAAAGAAACGCAGCTGATTGTAAAGAGGTAGATGAACTTGTGCAAGTAGGAATTCTCAGAGAAGTGAAATACCAAACTTGGGTCACTAATCCAGTTATGGTAAAGAAAAGTGACGGAGGGTGGCGTATGTGTGTTGACTTTACCGACATCAACAAAGCCTGCCCAAAGGATTGCTACCCTCTACCAGAAATTGATTGGAAGGTCGAATCCCTCTCGGGGTTCCATTTGAAATGCTTTTTGGATGCCTACAAGGGGTATCACCAAATACAAATGGCAAAGGAGGACGAGGAGAAGACAACCTTCTACACAGGAAAGGGTGTCTATTGCTACAAGAAGATGCCCTTCGGGCTAAAGAACGCGGGGGCTACTTATCAACGTTTAGTAGACAAGGCATTCCATAAGCAAATTGGATGGAACTTGGAAGCCTACGTCGATGACATGGTAATAAAAAGCAGAACCGAAGAGGACCTCCTCTCCGACATTCAAGAGACCTTCGATCAATTACGGGCTGTCAACATGAAGCTTAATCCCAAGAAGTGTTCCTTTGGCATGGAGGAAGGGAAGTTCTTGGGGCATTTGATAACGAAACAAGGGATTAAAGCTAACCCTTTGAAGGTTAAAGCCATCACTGATCTTCAAGCCCCGAAGTCATTAAAATAAGTCCAAAGCCTTAACGGGAAGCTCGTGGCACTTAGCAGGTTCCTGTCGAAAGGGGCAGATCAGTCTCTACCATTCTTCAAAACACTCAAGGGATGTATAGATAAAAATACTTTCCAATGGAGTTGTGAGGCGGAAGCAGCCTTCGAAAAGCTAAAGGAATTCATAGAAATCTTACCAACGCTTACAGCCCCAATCAAAGGCGAAGTGTTGTTCATGTACATTGCGGCTTCCTTCGAAAGCATCAGCGCGGTGCTCTTAGCCGAAAGGGAAAAGAAACAAGTCCCAATATATTTTGTTAGCAGGGTTCTGCAAGGAGCTGAATTAAACTATCCAGAGTTGGAGAAGCTAATCCTAGCTTTGGTTTATGCTGCAAGACGCCTTCGAAGGTACTTTCAGGCTCATCCCATCACGGTATTGACTGACAAGCCTATTAGACAGATACTGTCGAAGCCTGAGAAATCAGGAAGAGTAGCTAAATGGGCTATCGAATTGGGAGAGCATGAGATAGAGTACAAGGGTCGAAACTCCGTCAAAGGTCAAGTACTTGCAGATTTTCTAGCTGAAACGCCTTTCGGACCTAGCCAAGACAAAGAAATTCCTAAGGAGAAGCCCCAAGAAACAAAGGAGGGGTGGAAATTATACACAGACGGAGCATCAAGTTCTGATGGTTCAGGAGCAGGTTTAATGCTAGTTAGTCCGGAAGGAAGGGAATACACTTACGCATTGCGTTTTGAGTTCGAAGCTACCAACAATGAAGTCGAGTATGAAGCTTTATTAGCCGGTCTTCGACTTGCGAAGGACATGGAGGTTCGTAACCTCTCTATTTTCGTAGACTCCCAGCTAGTTGCCAATCAAATCAATGGCTCCTATGAAGCAAGGCAGCCCACCATCAAGCAATATTTGGAAAAAGCTAAAGAACTCCTTCAAGGCTTCGAAACCTATGATATAGCACATGTACGCAGAAATCAAAACAAGAAAGCAGATGCCCTAAGTAAGTTGGCTTCAATGGCATTTGCTCATTTAACAAAGGAGGTTTTGGTAGAAGTGTTGGCTGATAGGTCAATTAAATGGGGCGAAGTTTCTGACATCATACCCGAGGAAGGCACCAATTGGATGACTCCGATTAGGGAGTATTTGATCAGCGGTATCCTGCCAGAAGACCCCAAACTCACTCGAAAGATCCGGGTCAAAGCTCCCCAATATAGACTTATTGGGGATAATCTATACAGGAGATCCTTCTTATCACCATGGCTTCGTTGTGTGGGACCAAAACAGGCTTCAAACATCATCTATGAGGTTCACGAAGGATCTTGCGGGTTGCACGCAGGCCCTCGCTCCGTTGTATCAAAAATAATGAAACTTGGATATTATTGGCCATCCATGCATAGGGATGCAATAGAGATAATACAAAAGTGCGAAGCATGTCAGATCCACTCCAAAGTCCCGAGAATGCCTAAGCAAGACATGACCTCCGTTACGTCAGCATGGCCTTTCTGCCAATGGGAAATTGACATAGTCGGCCCCCTACCAGTTGCTCCAGGAAGGGTAAAGTTCTTGGTCGTAGCTATAGACTACTTTACCAAATGGGTTGAAGCAAAGCCCTTGGCATCAGTAACAGGAAGGCATATGGAGAAATTCATGTGGGAACACATAATCTGTCGTTTTGGTGTCCCTCACATTATCATCTCCGAAAATGGAAAGCAGTTCGCCGAAGGGGTATTCCCAACCTTCTGCGAAGGCCTGAAGATCAAACAGTCATTCACTTCCGTTTATCATCCCCAAGGTAATGGACAAGTAGAAGTCACAAACCGGGATATTATCGAGGGAATTGAGAAGAGGTTAGGACGAAGCCATCATGGGTGGGTAGACGAATTACCCCAAGTTCTGTGGGCACATAGGACGCACCCCAAGTCAAGCCATGGGGAGACTCCTTTTAGCCTTACTTACGGAACGGAGGCTGTTATACCCTCCGAAATAAGCATTGAAACGGAACGTATTGTGAACTTTGAAGAAAAGAAAAATGACGAAAGGCTTCGAGAAAATCTCGATCTTCTGGAAGAAAGACGAGAAATAGCTTCAATCAGGGAGGCTACCCACAAACAGAAGATTGAAAAATACTATAACAACCGAGTTCGACCCTCCACGTTCAAGCCAGGTGAATATGTCCTTCGTTTGAACAGTGCAAGCAAGGCCGAATACGAAGGAAAACTAGGGCCAACATGGCAAGGACCCTACGTTATATCGGAAGCCTACAGCAACGGTGCGTACAAGCTCGCAACGCTTAAAGGAGAGGTCATGGATAGAACTTGGAACGGTACTAACCTTCGTAAGTTTTACATCTAAAACTTACTACAAAAAAAAACACTCAGTTTGTTTTTACAATTTCATGTAACGCATTCTTCTCACCTGGGGAAAGAAGCATTAATGGTAGGTGTCTTAGTATTCATTTCTTAAAATGATGTAATCCTCCCTACCCAATTAATGATATAACGCATTTCCCTCAAATCTCTTGTTTCGTTCTTTACAACAAAGATTTGTCTAGCCAAGTAGTATAAAAGTTTCAATGTCGAAGGATGTAGCAAGGCACATGCCTTGTATATAAATAACATCCATTACAATTCACATTAACTTTCCTATGAAGTCTTAGGGTATTAAAAGCCCTTTGCAACTTAAGGATAAAGACGGAGTGGGTCGCGACCCTCTGTCGCAATCAAATTATACGATTGCTTAAAATCTTGGTCCAAAATACACACAATAAGGTTATAACCTTAGGTTGTATGTTTACGTTCTTGAAATGAGCGTAAGAGAAGATAAACATGACAATAAAAGTGGGACATATCCCACTAAATTAGCATTAATAAAGACTACGTACAGTCTTAGCTATCATAATCACAAAAAGGACAATTGTCTAAAAGTTATGGGTCGAAGCCCAGTAGCACAAAAGATAAATTGTTCAAACAGGAACAAAGATAAATTGTCTCAAACAAATAACATGTTGGAGAATCATTTCAAGGTTAAGCAGAGGTGGATTTCTTTGTTGAGGACGAAGGCTGGATCTTCATAGGCTTCTTCGCCAGAAGTTCCTCTATTAGAGCCAACGGATCTCTGGTTACCTCAGCTAGGAAAGGGAACTCTGTTGACGTAAACACATTGCCAGCCTCATCAAATTCTTTCTCAGAATTAGGGCGATAGTATGGTACCTCCGACAAAACCACAGGCTTCCTTGACTGAGCAATTTCTTCTAAAGCGGAACAGGTACCATAAAAGATGGCTGCGTTCACCAGTTTCCCAATAGCTTCCCCCACCTCATCACTACGATGCAACTCCATTGCCACATGAGGAACAACCTTCGCAACTACCTCAGCTCGGTCTTTCTTCAAGCTTCGACACTGGAACTTCAAACTATCGACTTCCTCGCAAAGCTTGGCCTCCTGCTCAATCAGCCTAGACTTTTCGGCTTCCAGACTTGTACATTTGGACTCAAGCATCTCAATTTGGGCTCTATAGATGGACACCTTAGACTCCTCAACCTTCAACCTACCACACCTTGCTTGGGATTCCTTGAATTGCCCTTCGAGCCTGTCAATCTTGGCTCGCATATCTTGAACAAAAGGATTCTTCTCAAAGTTCTCCATCACTTCTTTGCACTTAGCCTCCAATTCATCATATTCATGATCCCTAGCTTTTTCTTTGGCTAAGATAGCATCCATTTTAACTCTCACATTCAACACCGTTTGCACCAACTCCCTTGTCCTTGAATTCAAATGATTATCCAAAACAGCCTGCCTAGCATAACTTTTAGAATGAAAGTTGCAAAGCTCTTCCATAGACATGTTATCCAAGATTTCCTTCCATTTAGCAGGTGTCATTTTTTCAAACAAGTGGCGGCACGCAGTTGAATTGGGTAGTTCGTTAACATCGGGAAGACCTGCGAAAGACAGAGGCACAAGTTATATAAGGAAGGGTACTTATTACGCATGCATGATAACTTACCAGGAGTATCATCCTCAGGAATCATCAGAGGAGTAGGTATAAAGGTTTTCGAATGAGAGCCTTTGGGCTTCACCATTCTTGTCGGAGGAGTAGGAAGGGATAATTTCCTCTTCGGAGGAGTCTTCACAGACATAGCAACTTTTGCTTTCTTACTTTTCTTCCTATTTGAAAGACCGGAGGACCTTCCGAGCCTTGTTTGAAATTCCTTGATGAGGAGATCATCGGAGTCTGCTACAGTCTCCACAAAATGCAGAGTCTCATCATTATTTATTGATATCGATGGAGAACCTACTTCATGGATCACATTATTTGGCTCTTTGGGGACAAAACTAAGCTCCCTAGTACCACGGGCTACAACGAAGTTTCTGAAGGCCATCCCTACAGAAAAAAGGAATGAGATAAATACCATCAGATAAGTCATTAATTTATTTGAATAAGTACATACATACTGTTCCCATTGCAGATTATCTCAGGCTCCAAGGGAGAACCTTCCCAATGATCTATAATGCCCGCCAGAAACAATATTGGCTCAGGAAACGTTTGCACATCAAATGGGTGACGTTCAAGACGTTGATAGAGTGGATAGCTTATTACGAAGTGCGGCAAAGGATCATCAAAGCGTTTCTCGTCAAAACGATTGTCTTTATCCAGTAACATTGGATAATTGGGAGGTATAATCGTATCTTGCACATAGAAAAACAGACCTTTCCATTTTCTTATATTGGCAAAGGGTTTTGTTATTAAGCAAGGGACATCAGGTTCACTCCATTTACCTAAGGTTAACCAATCACCACCAGGGCAAAGGTTGATAAAGCCTCTAAGCACGTTAAGCGTGGGCTCATAACCATAAGCTTTACATACTACAATGTAGGTGGTTAGCTTGGCTAAGCCAAAGGGGTTCAACCTGGAAATGTGTACTTGATAATACTGTAAAAATTCTAAGATCAGCGGATGAATAGGAATCCTAAAGTTGGATTCTATAAAAGCATGAACATATAACCCAACATACCCAGCGGGGGCATCAAAAATACTTTGGTTTTCGTTTGGGAATATCACTTTATACTTCTTAGGTATGGGATACTTTTCAAGAAAATCCGCCAAATCCTGTTCTGATAAAATACACTTTTGTTGCCTAATGGTCCTTTTTGCCGCCATACTCATCTTGTATTCAAAATAATGAGACTAAGGAAGGATAATTACCTTTAATCTTAGCAGAAGCACGAAGCACAAGTACTGTGTATGTGTACTTTGGGGCAAAGTAAAACAATATGATCAGGGGGAATCATAAAGGGTTTATGTACATTTTTAGTTGTTTCATCCTAGCCATCCACGTGTAGTCATAGTATGAGTTTGACACGGATTCCAATTTGCTTTTGAATTTTGAAAATAAGTTTGTGGGTACCGACATTCTAGCTGATATAGCTAGGATATGGTAGTTGCATATTTATTGGCCGCATTTATTGCGCAAGGTTGTTTAAGCATTTATCCCCTACTCGTACGACTTTGTGATGGAAGGACTAGCATGTAGTTTGTTTTTTGAGTCGAATGCAATTTATACTCGTACGTATATATCACTTTCGATTGGGGGGCTTGATGATGTACCCTCCGAACGGGTCGAAGGACTCCCCTTCGAGCCTATAGAAAGCCCTCTCTTCGGAGGCCCAGGTTAATCTCCTAACACGTTTCATTGGCGTAAAACCATTCGCCTGCGAACTGGTTACCATGTGGGAATCCGCCAATCGAAGCCCTAAGCCCTTCGGGGTATTCCTATCGAAGGGACTAGCACGAAGGACCATTCTGACCTGGTCAAACCCACGTCTCCTCTTCCCCTTGGCTTTCCCGCCAAAACAGAGATCGTGGGCTACAAAGCCCTAGCGGTTACCACAAAATCATGGGACGCCCCCATGATCTCCGAACAATGTGCAACCGCCCACTATGTCATATTTCTCCCCTATAAATAGCGTAGTCGGGCATGAACAATGTAAGTTAACTTCACTTTTGTCATTTACAACCTACTCAAATGATTACATATACTTACTCGCACGCCGGAGGTGGGGGAGGTGGTTCGCAGGGTCCAACCCCTGCGCAATCACTTAACGTAGTGTTTCGGTATTTCTTATTTTCAGGTTAAGAACAAGCTTGGCGCAATCTCAACACCCCATTATTCCTTGGATCATCATCGAAGGCTTGGTTGTGCAACTATTTGTTCAATCACATTCCATGTTACCTTTGATGAGAGCACTGATGCAATCAGTGTTTCTAACAACTCAGTGGAAGAGATAGGCATTGATAATTCATCAAGATACCCTCCTGATGAACATCATCCTGAAAATGGTCCTTCCACTCAGTACCAAGCAAATGCTGACATCTCCTATTACATCATCCCTCACAACCTTCCTTACCCAACCATCACTGAGTTTGTTGAAGCACAAAGAAGTACTGATGCAATCATTAAGTCTGAACAAAATGCTCAGGAACCAAACAATCACAGTGATGAGTCAACCCACTCAGACACTCATGATACTGAAGATCATCATGTGTATGATCCTGATCCTACCCATCAGGCCTCTACAAGTTCTAATCAGTTTCCAAGACTTCAGGACAGTTGGACTAGGTCTCAGGATATAGAACTTGTCAATATAACTGGTGAGCCTACTGAAGGCATGCTCACAAGAAGCATGGCTGCACAACTGAGAGCAACCTCAGCCAATGAATTCCTATTTGTGGACTTCATCTCCACAATTGAAGCCAAAAGTGTCAAGGAAGCACTTAATCATACAAGTTGGGTTCAGGCCATGCATGATGAACTGGAACAATTTGACAGAAACAAGGTAATGACCTTGGTCAAGTGTCCTGAAGATGTTTCATTCATTGGCATGAAATGGGTATTCAAAAACAAATCTGATGAAAATGGCATAGTCATTAAAAACAAAGCCAGACTTGTAGCCAAAGGCTATAACCAACAAGAAGGCATTGACTATGAAGAAACATTTGCACCAGTAGCAAGGATGGAAGCCATCAGGATCTTCCTTGCTTTTGCTACCTACATGAACTTCAAGGTATACCAAATGGATGTTAAAAGTGCATTCTTAAATGGTTCACTGGACGAAGAAGTTTATGTTCAGCAACCTCCTGGATTTGAAAGCCATGAGTTTCCTGACTATGTCTGCAAGCTTAACAAAGCCCTTTATGGACTGAAACAAACTCCCAGGGCATGGTATGAAACTCTCTCAGCCTTCCTGATCCAAAATAAATTTGTCAGAGGCAAGATAGACAACACATTGTTTATCTACAAGACAAATAATGATGTCATACTTGTACAAGTGTATGTTGATGAGATCATCTTTGGCTCAACAAGTTATAAACTTTGAAAACAGTTTGAAAAATTGATGGCAAAGAAATTTGAAATGAGCATGATGGGAGAACTGACTTACTTCATTGGTCTGCAAATCAAGCAGACTGATAAAGGAACCTCTATCAGTCAAGAGAAGTATGTCAGAAGCCTACTGAAGAAGTATGAGCTCAATGACTATGCCTCAGTCAAGACTCCCATGGTACCCCCAAACAACCTTGGTCCTGACCTTACTAGAAAACCAGTGAATCAAACTCTTTTAAGAGGAATGATAGGATCACTGATGTATCTACTTGCATCAAGGCCTGACATCCAATTCTCAGTCTGTTTGTGTGCCAGATATCAATCTGACCCAAGAGAATCTCATATCATTGATGTGAAAAGGATATTCAGGTACCTGAAAGGTACTCCAAACCTTGGATTATACTATCCAAAATGTTCAGACTTTGATCTCAAAGGATACTCAGACTCTGACTATGCTGGATGCAACATGGACAGGAAAAGCACCTCAGGCTCCTGCCAAATCCTTGGTGGAAAACTAGTCTGTTGGAGTGCTAAGAAGCAACAATCAGTTGCCATGTCCTTAGCTGAAGCTGAATATGTTGCAGCAGCAAGTTGTTGTGCAAATGTACTCTGGATGAAAAGTCAACTCAGTGACTATGGAATTCAGTACAAGATGGTTCCCATCTTTTGTGATAACACAAGTGCAATTGCCATCTCAAACAACCATGTGCTTCATCAGAGAACAAAACACATTGATATTAGATATCATTTTATCAAGGACCATGTCATGAATGGTGACATTGAATTACACTTCATTCCTACTGAATATCAGCTAGCTGATATATTCACCAAGCCATTGGATGAACCAACTTTCACAAGACTGAAAGCTGAACTAGGAATGTTGGATATTGATATTCAGTCCACTGATTGAATCCATCCAACAATGTGTAAATTTTGAAAACCCAGGTCCCTGACTCAATGTGTTCCTCAGTGAAAAGGATCACTGAACCTCAGGAACTAAACACAAGTTCCTGAACCCTTGAACTTCAGGAATTAAACCCAAGTTCCTGAACCCTTGTACCTCAGGAACTAAACCCAAGTTCCTGAACCCTTGAACCATCAGGACTAAACCCAAGTCCTAAACAAACAGGTTCACTGAATGAAAAATCATTCATGGCCCTCAGATGACATTCAGTGCTAACTTAAATGCTCTAAGTATCTAGTTAGTAAATGCCCGAGGTTGGTAACTGAATTCTTATTTAATATAAGAATATTTGTTCTTTTGCCTTTCTGGCATGCACCTCACGGGCCACCACATTCCCACTTGGCATTTAATGCCTCTCCAATCACATAACAGATATGTGATGACTCAACTCTGCAAGTTATACTTTTTGCAGATGGCACAACTGTTTGCTTAGACAGTTGCGCCAAACAGGGATAGTGGAGTGGTTATGCATTAAATGCGGATCTCAAACGTTTTATTCAAAACGGTTTACAAAATAATATCTTTTGAGAAAATAACCGCTTAACGCCTAAAATACCCTCCACTTCACTTCCCTATAAATACCCCCCAAACAAAAAAAACACACACACACACACGTTTTTTAGAAAATCCTAAGCAAAATCTTGCCCTTTTCTTTCAAAACAAAATTTTGTGTGTGTTCTTAGCTTATAGAAACCCAGACCATTTGTTGTTACCCAGACTTACCCAACAAAAATGGCTTCTTCTAAAGCTATCAAATACGCCCCAAATGTGGAATTCCCCATTGAGGGCGTAGATATGACCAAGAATAACGTGGTAGGTAATTTTGCCTATCCCCAAAAGTTTTGGGCGTACAGGAATGTGGTTAAGTATCTACAAAACTGCTTCCTTAGTACGGCGTTCACAAAGACCCCCTCTGTCATATATCATGACTATCTGAGGGAATTTTGGTGTACTGCTGTGGCAACAAGCCCTGAAGACACCAAGGACTCAATCATAACATTCTCAGTGATGAATGGGAGAAGGACCCTCTGCCTTGATTACAAAACCTTTATCAAAGCCACTGGCCTTGATTTCACTGAGAATTTTGAGCCCAACCCTACTGACCAAGAAGTTAAAGCAGAATTGCTTTTTCTAGGGCCACATGACCCCAAACAACCTGATGTGGCCCCAGGTTCATTATTGGCCAAGGCACCAATAATCAAAACTTGGTTTCCCCCAGCCTGGAGGATCTTGATGACTTTTGTCATTCAGGTCCTGTGAGGAAATAAATCCTTCACGGAACAGTTGAACGCATCACAACAATTGATGGTGTTCAGTCTCCTGGAGGGTAAAAAGATTTATATCAGAGGAATAATCTTTCGTGACCTCGTGGCCAAGCTCTCAGGAAAATCTAGACAAAGACACATGTCTTACCCTAGGTTTATTTCCTGTATGCTTCAGGCCTTATTAGGCTCTGAGTATGATAGGTCTGACGTTCAGGGATCAAAACCTGACATCTTACATAAGGCAAACTACTCTAGAGACCTCACTGAGGTACAACCAGTAGCCCTGACTAACTATATACTGATAGATATTCAGGACGAAAAGGCAATATCACCCATTCCTTCTCCTGAAAGATAGGAGAAGAAGAAGAAGAAGAAGAAGGCAGGGACCAAGAAGGTGGTGAAACCCACACCACTCACCCTTGGATCTTCTACCTCAAAAGGAGGAAAAACGACCAAGACCTCAGAGACACCCATCATTGAGACCCTCTTGGCCTTAAAAGAAAAGCCAATGGAGGATACTGAGAAATCATCTTCAGTGTCCTCGGGCAAAACCCTTCCTCAAGGCTCTACTGACATAAAAAAGTCAGTGGAGTCAGGAACCTCCTCCCAATCACATCCCGATGAAGGCACTGACAAATCACAATCAGTGCCTGAGGGAGTAAAGGGTCCTGAATCCTCGGTAGGGCAGCACTACTCTACTGAGAAGGGGGCCCACACCCAATCACATCCCGATGAAGGCACTGACAAATCAAAATCAGTGCCTAAGGGAGTCAAGGACCCTAAATCCCCAAAAGGGCAGTACAACCCTGATGGGAAGGGGGTCCACCAACAATCACAAGGTGTGCCTAGTGATAGTACTGAAAAACACCCGTCAGTACTTAAAGGCGCACATGGGAACAAATACTCAGGGGGCTTGCAACCACCCGCTGATATGGAACCACAACCCCCCCCCCCAAGGCGGATCCAGTCCCTCGGGAACTGACCCCAAACGTCAGGCTAAGCAAACCCACTCAGTTATTATGACAGGGTCAGGACCTAGCCAAACCCCGTTGCAGATTCAGTCCATGGCAGATTTTCAGGCTGTTCTCTTGTCTGAAGAAGAGCTCAGTATTGACAGTGAGGAAGAAGTGTTTGAGGCAGGTGATGATATGGAGATTGATGCTCAACCCACTAAACAATCGAATTAGTCTTCTCCTCCACAAGGTGAAGAACCAGCATCTCAGGCTGATCATTCTTCGGACTCAGAATCATCCTGCCCAGCCAATCTCAGGAAGTATGACAACATTCTTCCTCTCACTAAGAGACAATTGGTCAAGTTCTTGCAGAAGGCCAACAATGCCCTATTTCAAGGGCTTACTGAAGAAATCTTTGACCAACATTGTAAAGCTGCTGTTCACTATGTCAACCTGAAGGAATCAGTGGAATCTTATCATGATGACGTTAATGAGCACAAGTCATCGATCTCCTTCTCCTTGACAACTCTTGATGAAAATCTTAAAATGTTCAACGCTACCCTTTCCAACATAACAAAGAGCGTTGCAACTATTCAAGAGTCAATGAAAGAGGACCCTGAGCTCAACAAGAAAATTCTTCAGGCTTCTAAGACTTATCAGCAACAGTCAACTCAATTAACTGAGCTGGTCAACATGCTGAAATCCTCCAATCTTCAGGGACTCAGCTCTTCAGTGGACTCCATCAAGTCTTCCCTGGTTCTTATGGAGTCACACTTGGCATCTTGGGCTAAATCTTCAAATTCCTTGGCCTGGAATCTAGGGCCTAGGATAACTGCTATAGAGGCTTCTCAGGCTTCTCTTGAGGCTAAGGTCTCAACTCTTCAGCAAGACACCTCAGACATCAAATCAATGATGACTGAGATATATCAGGCTTTCAAAGGTCAGGCTGCTCCCTCGACTTCAGTGAGCGCTCCAACTCTTGCTCTCACAATGGGTCAAGCAATAGTTGAGGGGGAGAAATTCACTGAAGAACAACCTCCTTCTCACACTGAGGGGGAGATTCCTGAAACAACCCCATCATCATCCCGCCAAAATAAAGGCAAAGGCATTCTCACTACTACTGAGCCTGAGACTACAATATTGGTGTCTGCTTCCAAAGAAAGAATGCCTGACCCTGATGAACCAATCAAGGTCCCTTATGAGATCAATGGAGTGATGCAACTTCTCACTGAGGCTGAAATTCAGGCTCATATGGAGAAGGAAGAAGGGTTGAAGAAAGCAGCTGAGGAAGAAAGGCAGAACAAGTCTACCCTCATCCAAGTGGTCAGAGAAGAGGCTGAGAAGATTGGACTTGAGCCAAAAGCCCTTGCTGGAAGAAAGGGTGGTGAGAGCTTTGTGAAAGCTCATGATGCTGAGATGACTGCTCTCAGGAAGAAAAGAGAGGAAAGGATGAAAAAGGCTGAGGAGATAAGGAAAAAGAGGATTGAGAAGTACCAATGGGCTATGACAAGCAGACTGAGCCCTGAACCAATCACTGATGTAAAGATTCATCAGAACACCAAGCCTGCTGTCATCAGTGTCTTCAGAGGTCCTGACAAGAGTAACTTTGAAATCCATGATCCCTTTAGATTCTCAGACTTTGGGATCACTGAATTGGATGAATTGGGTCCAATCATATTCAAAAATTCAAACGTTGTTGTCAAGGAACTGATGAATTCCCTGAAGCTTAGATATGAAAAATTGACAGCAACACCTGAGGAACTTGGTATTCCTTCACTTCTCCAGCTCCAGCCAGTCAGCCTGCTCCTACTCAGTCCTCTAGAAGAAAGAGGAAGCAAATTGAGTCTGAGCCTGAGATCAGAGTTCCTGGCCTCGAATGCAACAAAGCCCTCCCTGAAGGAGTTACATTCGTGAACAACTTGGCCATTGAACAACCTGAAAGGGGACTCTTCTTCACTGATGAGTTTGAAGATCCAGCATTCCAAAGATGGAGTGACATTGATCAGGCAGGAATCAAAGCCATGCTTGGTTTCCTCATGATGGCCTCACCAATCCAGAGTCCTACAAATGTGAGGTTCTGCCAAGACCTGAGAACCAAGATTCAAGAACATCCTAATCAACATGAGCTGGAATCCAAAAGATCAAAGCTTGAAGCCCTTGGTTATAAACTGGACTAAATGAATCTGCAACACCACTATCCTGTACATTGTTTAGTAGTTAGGACTCCTGTAATGAAATTAATAAAATGATGTTCCTTTGTTTTGTTATTTCAGTGTCCTTATTTACTTTCTAGTACATTCAGTATGAGCAGAAGTCATTAGCTCACTCATAACTGATCAAAACACTTAAGCATAATTTATATCCAAATAGGGGGAGATTGTTGGGTCCTTCAGTACCCAAGAGTCATTAAAACAGGATTTGAATACAAATTAAGCTAAGTGTTAATTAAACCGAAAACATTCTAAGTCACTGAGTGAACAGTCACTCAGTGAGTTACCTTCAAGATGCTCAGGACGAATCTAAGAAGAAAGATTCACCACACAGTAAGGCGATACTCCCTGAAGTGTTACTTGAGCCAAAGAAGAAGGTAATGGGATCAGTGAGCGTTAGACAAGAGCTCACTGAACCCCAGTCTCCTCAACAACAATAACTGAAGACTGAAGACTGAAGGCGAATGAATGAAGAACCTGAAGCCTGAATAAAAGGAGGGATTAAGCGGGAAGGTTTTGAAGAGATAAGAACAAGTCTTATCGGGGTCAGACAAACCATTCCTTAAGCGGCTAAAAGTCAAGAAGTGTCAGGACTGACACTCGAAGAGTTTTTGGCGCAATCCTATTGGTTCTCGGAAATGACAAATACTGTTGTAGTTGTCAGACACGCCTTCCTATTGTTTATGTATTTTTAGTCTTTCAGTACTCTTAACATGTTTGCCTATAAATAGCAAACAGATGGAGAAAAGAGGGTTAGGTATTTTGTGCAATAAAAGCTTAGACTTTCACAATACCCTTTTTCTCCTACAAAGAGTAACGTATCCCTGAGATAGCTCAGTGGGTCGAATTTTTACCACTTAAGCATAGCTTAAGTTTAGATAGGAGACACCATACCTTGTCTATTCAATCCCAAGTGTTTGTTCCGCAAAACACTTGGGTAATAGATTCTTTGATTCATTTCTAATAAGAATTTAAACGTTGAAAATACTTTGTGTTTTTATATTTACGTTTCATTATCTGTTAGAATTAATCAATACATTGTATCAGTCATAAACACAAATAGATTAACTTTTTAGTTAACTTTAAGCGTGTTAAGGGAACAACAGATTTCTTCCGACTATTCGATCGGAAAGCATGCACCTCCGTCTTCTAAGCATCATGATGCCTCAAAATTTTCCAACATTCCTCCAACTTGAAATCATGACCGTAAATCACACGGTATTCTCTCAGAGCTTTTTCCCTATCATTAGCATCATTCTCACCACTACCATGGTTATTCTTGATATTATCCATGATAGCACAAAAATTTCCAACCCTACTACGTATCCTATTCTTCCATTTGGTGGTGATAGAGTCGTACGTTTTTTGTGAACCGGTTTCATTTTCAAAATACGCTATCACCTCCTCCCAAAAGCGGTGCCTGTTTATAGCGTTTCCTCTCTTGGAATTTTCCGACACATAAACCCAAGCTCTACAAAGCGCGATCTCTTCCGCCTTTGTCCATGGTTCATTTTTTTGGCCGGTTCGGCCTTCTTGCCTTTGTCCTTCGCCTTTGTAGCACGTCGCGAAGGCTTCTTTAGTTTGATGGGTGATGTCTCTTCGACATCGTCATCGTCTTCAACAGGGAAAGAACCGTGGTACGAACCGTGACCCGAACCTTGCCCCATCGACGCATCTTGACTCGGATATTGTTGCGTCGAATAGTCAGCCATATAATCCTCCAAATCCATATCAAGATTAACACCCCGAAGCAGGGAATAATCTTCATACGGTTGGGAAGAATGCAAGAAATCCATGTTAAGCCGATACGACGACCCACTTGGTTCTTGGTGATAATCCGTATTTGGACGATATGGTGGAACATATGGACGATTAACGTAAAATGGGTTTTGATTTTGGTTTGGTTGTGGTAGTCGTGATGGATATTCAAAAGAGGGTGCATGGAATCGAATAGTTCGAAGTTGTTTTCCGGCGAGAAATTCAAATTCGGGGCATTTTGGGGTAGTCGAGATCATCGGTCCTTTGATGTGGGAGTATTTTTCTTTGACATGATGAGAAGTTGTTTATGGATGAGAAGTTGTTTATGGATAAGAAGTTGTTTGAAATTGTGTGTTTAGAAGTGTGTTTGAGGTTGATATTTATAAGGTTGAAAATGGTGTGTTTTTTTTTTTTTTTTTTTTTTTTTTTTTTTTTTTTTTTAAATCAAACGGTTATTGAGTTTTAAAAGTCGGTCGAGTTTTTGACAGACCTTGTGTTTTGATTGTTGGTGACCGATATTTGCCCGACCCTCCACAGTGGAGTCGACCGATGTGGAAATCGGTCACAACCTTCGACCAACCGATATTTTACGTTCGAGTGTGACTAGCCTTAGGCTAGTCACAGTGGTGACCTGGGTCATCGGCTGCCACATCAGCTTTCTCTTTCTGGTGACCAAACATGACCAATGTGCCACAATTGTGACCGACTTTTAAAAAAAAAAAAACTTGAAATTTATTAAAAATAAAAATATTACAATACTAAATTAAAAATACGATTCTTTCAAATGGTAGCACCCGATTCTTCAATTGGTAATTCTAATAGGTTCACTTCGAACTATGTCTCTAAAATCAAGTTCACCTGTCATATAAAGCTCGTGTTTTGTATAAGGGAGGTGATTCGCACACCATTTTTTTTTATTATTACACCATTTTGTACAACACGGTAATGCACAGAGAGCCACAGTACAACACTGTAATGCACAGAGTGGTGAAATAATAAAAAAAATGGTGTGCGAATCTGTACAACTTCTTTCCTAATAACATTGTAGTGCTCACAAAAATATACATTGATAAAGTAAATTTATGCGGATCCCATTTACTTGTCGCATTAAACATACATAGATAAAAAGAATAGGTTCATTTCGTCTTTTGTAAAAATCCACCGCTGTACACACGTGACAAAGAACATAAACCTTCCACATGTACATAATTATTTATAACTATCCAGGTCTCATATTGTGAAAATAATGACTATGAAACCATTATTTACGACCATTTTTAATACAAAAGACTTGGAACAATCGCACTTAAGACAAAACAAACACAGACAATGATTCTGCAGCCATCCAGACTTCCTCAGCTCGTCACTTTCAGTCTTTGAAAAATCCAGAAATAAGCTGAAGTCCAACAAAACGGTCTTTTAAAAGGCCTCATTATCATAAGCATAGAGACCGCTTCCAACCTCCGCCTTAAACCTTAAACAGTCTTAAAAAAGTCCCCATTATCATAACATGTAACGCTACTAATTTATCCAAATTTGCTTCATAAAAAACAATCTAACAAAGAAGAACTCAAATGGGTCACGCTTATATTCTAAATTTAGCCCATTTTCATTCACACGTTTCATCAAACACTTGGTTCGCACCTTCATTCAACTAACAAAAAACCAATTAACCCATGTACAAGAACCCAAAAAAAAAAGAACTCCACAAAACAATTCTAAACAGCAAGAACTCAAAGGGGTCACTTACATAGCAGATTTGCATCTCTATTGAGTCAGACACTCAAGGCCGCAAACAATGGCCGACACTCAAGGCCGAAACTCAAGGCCGCAAACAATGGCCGAAACTCAAGGCCGCAAACAATGAGACCGGACATGGATCCTTCAATACTTGTAAACTTCATATTAATCGAAAGAGAGTCATCCTTGAATTCATGAGCTGAGTTAAATTTCCACAGTTGAATCTCCATCCATCCATCTTCCCTTTGCCTTGGAATCCGAGTAATATCATGTATATTCGATGGCTCTGGGGTATTAAAATAGAGAAATTCAGCGTCTTTGTTTTCTTGGTGGAGTATATCTCGTACTTTCACTGGACAACGCATTCCTTGGCAGCTTTCTGAAAGCTTGAATAGTAGGTAGCACACGTATTCCGTATCCAGTGACAGCATTTGACTTTTGATCGTACAGTTGATATGAAATACTTGTTGTGGCAAAAGCTCAATCACCTCTTGGAATCTGCATGTACCATCTCTAAATTATATAATTTACATACTTCTTAAGAACAGGAAACTAAAAAGGAAGTGAAACTTTTGTTAACCATCTATTCACTGTTTGCTAGTCAACTAGAGAGCGAAAAGGATTTGGACCTTGAATAATCAAATCTAGTTTTTCGTGGCTGTAACACATTAGTTATATAAAAATAAAAAAGAGAACAAACCTGGACTGTGCTGTTAGTTTTGAAGTAAAAGTATCCACATTAGAAAATTTGTATAAAGCTGCCTTTGCTGAAAGCAGAAGAAGTTTCTTCCCATCAACTTCGCCCAACCAGTACAACTCGTCATAGTTTCTGCATACCTTGAATATTTCTTCAAAGTTAGTTGGCAATTGCTGCACTTGATCCACATTGAAGTCTGATTTCAAGACTTGTTGAACTTCCTTCAATTTTCCAATCGCTTCATGTTTCACCTGTAAACAGTTATTTTAGATATGACACTTATAACATGAATTTTTTTGTTACCATGCATTCATGTTCCCTTTGTACAACTTAAACAAAAGAACATAGAATGGAACCAATGGATATTTTCAAACTTACTTTGTCAATGGCTCGAAATTCAATTCCTTCAACATAAACTGCAACATCTCCACAATAGTACGATGAAAAGCTTTCAAGTAGAAATTCAAAAACGAAATCTTTGTTCTGATTCAAGAAACGGTGCAACTCAATCATCATCCACTGCTCATCTCTCCATGTTGCGAAATATGCATGTAGATTTTCGAGTCCCTTTCTATACTTTAGGTTAGCATACACAGGTTTACTTGAAAAGTTTCTTGAATCACAAAATTTGAACACTAAATAGACCCCATAAACAACATTAGGAGATAAAAATTGAGCTCTTGTCTTGATTTCGATGTTCAAGTTGGAAATATCTAACATCTCGACTACTGCCCCAAACCTGCACATATTATAAACATCCGAGTCTAAATCAGTCATAGCCTTTATTTCCATACACTTCTACTGTTGAATTTGGAATTTCTGGAACAAAATTATAAATTCTATATTAGAATTTATTGTACCAGAAAAAACTCTATTTAAATAAAGGTAATAACATTATAAAAAACACTATCAAGATACTAGCAAAATTTATAATTCACGGTCATGAGAACAGAGGACCCAAAACAGGGGCAAACCTCAACTACCTTATTATAAGGTTTATAAAATTATAGTTCCCAATCATATAGTAAGTATAAAAATCTGTTTTGTCATGTACAACATCAGTTCTCATTGTTGATATGTATGTATGCAGGACTAATCTTGTTATTAACCTGATGAGATAAGGTCTGAAGTGTAAAAGAGCTATAGGTGAAGCAGTTCTAGCATAATAGAGTCAGAGTGTTCAAATATGTTTTGTTTAAGTGCAGGCAGTCATATTATACTACCATTACAAAGTATAACATATTCTACCGATAATACAAAGGTGGAGAGGTGGAGAGAATAACCTTGATTCTGGAAGAGATTTCCACTTATGTGGACAACTGTTTATGTAGGAAAACATTGTGGCTGAAACCATTTCATTTCTTTCTCCATTACCAACGAATGACAACAACTGTTATACAACCGAAATACAAATCAGACTCAATGTGTATGATGTATAAATGCATGTGTGATTTTGAATTATCTCTCAATAAGGAGAAGATACATAGAAACGGGAAACACCCAATAAAGGAGATATGAGAATGAACTGGTTACCACTTTGTCCTGTTGAAGGAGGATTCCCTTACAAAAAATGTTGTAAAGTTCCTCTTTCTTTTTGGTAGAATAGATTTCTGGGCACTTTGACATATGGATTATTTCTTTATAGTCTTTAGGCAATTTGGGCTCCCATTTCTCATAATCCTCCTGTATATACATTAATCAATTAATAAAGTCATGTTTCATACAGTTACTTTATTACAGTTTATAAAACAATTAAAGGTCATAGTTTAGATATATATGAATCTAAAGTTGGCCAATTTTGTCAAAATATAGAAACTTACTTGAAATTCCAATGCTCTCTTGAGTTGTATGACCACTTCATGAGCTGTTGGTCGTCTTTCTCTCCTGTCATGTAAGCATTTAAGGGCAATCCTTGTAAAGATAATATATGACTCTGGCGCAATTTGTTCTTTGATACCCTCGAACACTAACTCACCAAGTTTTTCTAAATAATAGTGTTGTTTAGCCAAAAAGGGTAAATAAAGATACTCGTCATCTAATTTTAAGGATGATAGTTTCCCACACAATATGTCAAATAAGACCGCACCCAACGAGAATATATCGGACTCTTTGGTTAAGAAGCCTGTTTTCAAGTATAGTGGGTCACGATAGCCAATTGTGCCTCTAACATTGTCGATGACATAGTCTACATCCTGATTTGTTGGACATACTAAGGAAAGCCCGAAATCACTAATTTTTGCTTTCCAATCATCAAGCAGTAGAATGTTGCTGCTGCTGATGTCCCTATGTATTACCATTTCTGGACTTGAAACAGTTCCATGAAGAAACTCCAACCCGACTGCAATATCGATGCATATTTTAAGCCGCATCACCCACGTAAGACTATCATCGCTCAAGTACTTATCAAGACTTCCTCTGGATGCATACTCATAGACAATAATTTTCTCATCCTCTTCATCACAGTAGCCTACAAGACCAATTACATTTTCATGTTTATACTGCATAAGGATTTCAAGTTCTGTCATAAATTCAGCTTCTCCTTCAGCAGATTTCCTACCCAACCGCTTTGCAGCAATGAAGTTATGCCCATGAGTGTGACCCTTGTACACATTCCCAAAATCTCCATGTCCAATGAGATTTTCTTGATTGAATGTTTTTGTGGCCAACTTCATGTCTTGAAGTGACAGTTTGAGGCTGTCCTTGTGGTTCTCCTGTGAATCATGGGACAATCAGTCAATTTGATAAGTAAAATATAATTGAACAATTTGGCATCTGAAACTCCTTTAAAGTATAATGTATGAAATGTCACCTATATACTACGATGAAGAATAAATGAGGAAATTATAAAGTTATATTTTAAACCCGTTACTTACCTGAGAGTTTAACGCTTTTTTGAGTTCGTTGATGACAACATCTATTGATGGACGTTCAGCTTGAGTTTCTGCTAGACATCGAAAAGCGATTTTTGAAAATATTTCGAAAGACTCTTTATTGGGTCCTTTACTTAGAGAAAAGACATGTTCATTGGTTTCTTCCTTGATTTTCTGATCAACAATTTCCATTAGTGTTCCCTTCTCAAAATGATCTCTTGCAATGGGTGCAATCCCCTTCTCATTGACGTCAGTGAAAATACGATCATGGGCCAACCTCCCGGTCAAGATCTCAAGTAACACTACTCCAAAAGAGTAAATGTCTGATTTTTTATTTAATCTTCCAGACTCTTGATATTCTGGATCGAAGTACATAGGTGTACCTGCAATCATACTGGCATTAAAAGTACTGGCATCTTGATCTGCTGGGTGAAATTTGGAGAGCCCAAAATCGGCAATCTTAGCCTTCCAATTATCGCCCAATAAAATATTCGCGCTCCTGATGTCACGGTGTATTATCTTTTGTTTGTCTTGATCTGTGTTGGTGTGAATGTAATTCAAGCCATGTGCGATATCAAGACATATTTTCAAGCGTTGCATCCAAGTAAGATTAGTCATTTTTTCACTGTTTCCCAGATAATCCTCAAGACTCCCTTTAGAAGCAAGCTCATAGACAAGGATCATGTGATCACAGTCTTCATCACAAAAACCAAGAAGAGAGATTATATTCTCATGTTTACAGCTAGTCAGAATCTCAATTTCTGCAATGAACCCTTGTTCTCCTTCTTGATTGTGAATGCGCTTTATGGCTACCGTGCTTCGTTTTCTGGGTAAATCGCATTTATCCACCCCTTCTTCCAATAAGTAATTACTGCTATCAAAGTGTTCAAGATTTGCTTTGTGCACTTTACCGAATCCGCCTGACCCGATGCAATATGCTTCATCAAAATTGTTGGTAGCCTGGATTATATCATTTAGTCGAATCTTCAAGTGTTCCAAGTTCTTCCCCTGCAACATTATGGAGTTATGCAGCACCACATTAATGCTAGTAAGGATTGGGGTGAAGTTACAAAAAGAAAGAAAAAGAGAGAAAATATTTACTGATACTTATAAAATACTAGCTAAATGACCCGTCGAATTGCTGGGTTTTTCAAAGAAAATTGATGAAAACATAGAATTTATAGTAACTACTAAGCTGGAAAACATGAACATGTATATTATTGGTCACAGGATATTTAAATTCTAATGACATATGGTTTTCTCGCAATGTTTTTAATGGGTGATATATTTTATTTATAATGATAGAAGGCTTTTAAAATTTCATATATTTTTGGTCAATAATTGTAAAAGTGTTGGTTAATAAACAACATACTTCAATCTTACTTAACCTCATTTTTTTAAGAGCGTGTTCAACACGTCATCAACATTAATTGCCTAATTGAAGCATTCATCTTGCTCTTCTTCTTCTACAATTATTTTTTTCCATCTTCTCTATAAATATTGGATGGTGAAAATAGTCCTGTTATATATAGTAAAATATGTGCACTATATATGAAATTTGATTAGATGTGATTTAGTGCTTAAAAATGAAATCATGTGACACTTAAGTGAACCTTTTTATGTTGTCAAGTAAAACAAATATTTCAAATTTAAAATTCAAAAACACAAATTAAATGTGACTGAATATATCACTAAACATATTACTGTCAATGTTGGATCCTTCCTAATCATGTGAATATAAGTCAACCTATTTATGGTGACAAACAAATACTGTATTTCTTATTAAAAACCACTAATTTAAACACAAACGTTAATGGTGTATTTTGTCAAACCACTTTACTTGATTTTTATATTTTTAAAAAATCTTGTTTTCTCTTTATATATAATTAAGTTGTATATACTGTCAACTGCATTCCTTGGAAGTTCCTAAAATAATATTTGCAAAAGAATAGGAGATTAGTAGATAAATATAACAATTATTATCACATAAAGTTGATAAGCAGGTTGATTTTCTTACCGGAATTTCATACAGTGATTGAAGTTTCAACGCTTTCTCAAGTCCTTTGACAACCTGATCTATATGTGGACGATATGCTCTTTCCTCTTTTATGCAGCAATATGCTGTTTCTGAGAAGATTTTTAATGCTTCTTGGTCCATCTGATTTCGTAAATGCGGCATGATCATATCCTCCAAATGAGATTTTGCCAGCTGACTTAATAACCCCTCTCTCAACTCATCTCCAAGTTCATTTTCGCCTTTGTCTTTGTCATCGTTTGCACTCCTTCCATACAAGACTTCTAGTAATACAACACCAAATGAATACACATCTGATTTGTGGGTTACCCCGCCAGTCTTTTCATATTTTGGATCCATGTATACATTCTTAACAATATCACGAGTAAGAAGAAGACGGTGCCTCCGAGCTACTGTATTTTTCAATGAAAGTTCAAAACCAGATAACTTGGGTTCCCATTTGTCATCTAGTAAAATATTCGAGCTCATGATGTTGCAATGTATGACACTAAAATCTCGTCCAGGATCATAATGGATGTAACTTAATGTCTTCGCAACACCAACGCATATCTTCAACCTTTGCATCCATGTGAGAGTCTGGTCACTTAGATATTTGTTGAGACTTCGGTTGGCCTCCTTCTTGTATATGATAATCTTCTCGAACTCATGATCAAAAAAACCAATAATAGACACTAGATTCTTATGTTTGAGACTAGAAAGCATCGAAACTTCCGTCCAAAACCTTTTGCTCTCATCTTTTACATATTCTACATAAAACCTCTTTACAATAATATCGATGAATTGTTCAGAATGTAAGAGACGGCCTTTAAAAATTCCTCCAAACTTAAACGTTTCGATAATATTCTCAACAGCAAAATTGTTGGTTGCTGATGCTAGATTATGCCCGTTGAGTTTTAAGTGAGAAAGATCTTTGAGGAAAGACTTTGTCTCTTTGCTGACATTCTGAAAAAAAAAAAAAAAAAAAAAAAAAAAAAAAAAAAAAAAAAAAAAAAAAAAAAAAAAAAAACGTTTTGTGTCAATTAACTCATGTTGTTGCAAATATAGATCCGAATTTGTACCACTTGATAAGACTAAAAGAAACTTACTTCTTGATGAATTGCAGCCTCGAGTTCTTTGATGATCTCCACCATATGTGGTCTTTTTTTATGATCTCTATTTAAACATTGATTTGCAATGGCTGCAAACGTCAGCAAAGATTCCTGATTTATTTGTTCCTTTAGATCAGGAAAAATAATATCATATAGTCTGTTTTCAGTGTAACAATTTCTCCAATTCTGCACTAAATTGCCTATGAACTTACCCTTATCATACATGCAACATAATCTCCCGCACATTACTTCGAACAACACCACTCCAAAAGAGTACACATCACACTCCTTTGATAGGATTCCTGTTTCAAGATACACTGGATCACAATATCCTGGTGTACCGCAAATATTAGACACAACATATGAACGTGCTTGGTTAGCGGGACCGATTTTCGATAAGCCAAAATCAGACACTTTAGCCGTCCACATATCATTCAGAAGTATGTTTGAACTTTTGATGTCACGATGGAGAATCCTTTGTTGTGTCTTCTTTGGATCGTGAAGGTAAGCAATTCCTCTTGCAGCCCCAAGACATATGTAGAGACGTTGGGTCCATGTGACGCTAGCGTCTCCTAGATACTTATCAAGGCTCCCACGAGAAGCATACTTGTACACAAGGATTCTCTCTTTACCCTCGCTGCAAAAGTGTAGAAGAGTGGCCAAATTTTTATGTTTCAATCCAGAAAGCAGTGTGATCTCCTTCCAAAACTCAACATCCCCTTGTCCAAGTTCACGATTCAAGCGCTTAAATGCAACCATTCTCGCTCCCTTCTGGAGAACTAGTTCTCCTTTGTACACATAACCAAAACCGCCACTTCCGATTGGCTTGTCACCAAAATCATTGGTGGCCGCCATTATGTCTTTCAGTTGAATTTTGAAGTGTTTAAAATCATCCTCATATGACATTGTTTTTCCGACTAATGAAATTAAATGACAAAAAATAAGGAAACAACTAGAAGCTACTATTCTATCTTTAATGAGTTTTGCTGTAACTTCAAATGTAAATATTCAAGACCTTTTGCAGCCTAACAACAGTTTTTAATCACCTTTCGATCCGTCCTGCATCCACAAGCATATATTTGTGATAGTACTGTACACTCATATACCCCTTGTGTAGTAGCATATATGTAACAGCAAACATTTGTATTTGTATTTGTATTTGTATTTGTATTTTGTATAATTGTATATATATGCAAGAAACTAATAAGTCTCACGCACAGGTTTAAACAAGAATCAAATTTAGTTTAAAATTTTAATTTCATATACTGCACTTATACAATTTGACCATATTTTAATTGTTTAGCCATGCGCGAGTTATTGATTTATGAAAGGGGAGGTGATTTGCATACTCCCATATTTGATTGTGACACTTCAAAACGTGCATTAAACAGTTGTAAATATTGTACTGTAAATATAAACTGCTTTAACTGTTTGTACATTGAGTGTATCAATCAAATTTATGAGTGTGTCAATCACTTTCCTTATGAAAGTGTTTTGTAATTGTTTCTTTTATTTTTGGCTCAAATGTAAATTTTATTAGCAAATCAAATATAATGTTACTTTACATTTAACCTCTAAGTTTAATAAATTGCCCCTTTTATTTTATTTTATTTTTATTATTTTTCTTTGACAATTTATAACGTGTATTTTATGACTTTTTGTCCCTAAAAATCAATTCACTATAATGTTAACATGGAGCCTTTTGATTGATCAATAAAAGTCAAAATTAAATATAATTTGGTCAACATATTGATAATTTGATTTTTGATTCAGCTATAAAAAAACAAGTGTTGAAAAAAAAGCCTACAAGGCCGATTAATCACCACCTAGGCGATACTGGGCTATCAACCTTTCCGATTTGTGTAAATCGGTCAAACAAATCGGTCAACAGCGGTCAAAGACTGTTAATAATGGTCAAACTTGTTGGAAACTTGCAAATCTTGCCAGAAATACCCAAACTTGCCGTAAACTAGTTTTATTCACTTATAGTTGCTGTTTACATCTATTACAAGATGTTTTTAAGGAAAATCTTGATGGAAATACCAAAAACTCGATCGAAATACCCATAAATTGCCAAAAATGCAAATCTGATTAATCATTGATTCGCGATTTTTGCAACCTTGAACAAATGTAATCACTTATAGTCGCTGTTTATATTTATTACAAGATTTTTTTTTTTTTTTTTTTTTTTTTTTTTTTTTTTTTTTTTTAAATCTTGCCGTAAATACCCAAAACTTGCCAAAAATGTCAATCCGATTAATCGTGTTTAGACCGATTACAAGCTACAAGAGGGTCGACCGCCAGACTACCGGTTCACGATTTTTGCAACCTTGAAAAAATCCATAAAAAAGGGGGTATAAATTGCAAAAAAACAAACTTAAAAAAAGAGGAGGGTGATTTATTAAACTTTAAGGGTTGAATGTAAATTAATGTTATATTCTGATTAACTAAAAAAAATTTACATTCAAGCTCAAAACTTTATAAAAGAATAACAAATATTATTTTTTGACCAAAGCTTATCTTTCGAAAAAATTATCTTAAGCCTCCATAATCTTTCATAATCTCTCGCGCCAAACATGCCCTAAAGTGTAAAATATTCATTTGCTTTCATTTCATGGATTTAAGTGTAAAACATATTCAGTTTTAATACATTCTAATAAATTTATAAATTTGATTAATACCCCTAGATTTTATATTTGTTTTTAAAAAATTTATGATTATTGTTGTTATTATAAATATTATCATTATTAAATTTGATTAATACCCCTAGATTTTATATTTGTTTTTAAAAAATTTATGATTATTGTTGTTATTATAAATATTATCATTATTAAATTAAATCAATTGTAATACTTAAAATTCATATATGCACGAGATTATAAATATTAAAATAAAATCACAGTTTAGTAATATGCAAATAAATATACATGAATGTATATCAACAACTCTTATAAAATATTACGGAGTATTTAGTAATTAATTCTCATGTTTTTAGTATACTTGAGAATAGTTACTAAAGAATCTAATCTTTGCTTTATAACACGAATAAAAACTTACAAGTATGTTATATCTGTAAGAAGAAAATATAAATAAAAGAAATAGCACAATTACAAAACAAATCATAAATTAATAACTAATGCACGCACGAGTTAAATAATTAAATATGGTCAAATTGTATACGTCCATAACATTAAGCTAGGTTTTAAAAAAGTTTGATTAATGTCTCAACCACATGCGTGCATGAGACTTATACAAATAGCCATTAGGGGAATTATTAGAACGTCGTATTTATAATATGGTGTACATCGTCATCTTGAACTAGGTAGTCGTTTTGTATACTTACATTCTATCTGCTCCTATACCTCCTCACAAAATCACCCAAATCTTTTATTAGTTGATATTGTACTTTTATTTTATTTTTAGATGTATATATTTAACTGCAGTAAATGTGCTTATGCAAGTTTACCAATTTATTCCAAACAGTGGTGGCTCAAGGGTAAAGCTACTAAAGCTACCGCTTTAGGCCCCAAATATCTAAGGCCTCCTGTTTTCTAATGCATCTTACGTATATATGGTTGGTCACATATTTCTTTGGAAACATGTTAGATCTAAATATTTAAAAGCCCCCCGATTACTAAAAACTGCCAAGAATGTTAGGGATTATTTGCTTGATTTTTGTTATTATTTAAATCTATAAACTATAAGAGACTAAGCCATTATTAAAGTTAATGTAGTAATATCCGTCTTTTTATTATACAAAATGATGGATTAAGAGCATCTCCAATGCAATGTTTTTAAAAGACTTTTCACTATTTAAATAAGTCGTTTGAATAACTTAACTCATTGTGGTAAAAGCTTTACAAAAGACTTTTAAGAGAATGACTTGTTTAACATCAAGCGTTTGATAGCAAATTATACAAGTCATTCTCATTAAATGAAGACTTATCGAGGAGGGTTGTAAAGCTTTTGAAAAGCTTTATGCATTGGAGAATGATTGGGAAGATGACTTGTTGAGAGATAGCATTCATTGAAAAATTGATTGTCATCAATAAAGACTTGATGCATTGTACATGTTCTAAGCTCATCTAGTGCTACAAATTCTAATGATTTTTAGTTAACATTGAAAATTTATTTAAAGTCTCGAATTGCTAATTAATGGTGTGTTATTAAACGAAACATAAATTAACTATTTTTCAAGAAACAAACATGAACATGTTCATTCATCTAAGTGTTCATATTAATTCGTTTGTTGGGTTGAACCTACATCTAGATTATCATAAAAACCAAGATTGGTTTGCCCTCTAAGGCTTCAGCCGCCCTGTTTCAAGAGCTCAAATTAACATAAAATATAGCCAACAGACGATGACAACGATAGAGATCTCAAGCATAAAACAAAAAATAATAAAACACTTATGAGAAGCAATAACTTCATATTTAATAAGCTACCTGCAATCTGCTACAATGACACTGGCTACTGTGAGCTGCAAAGAACAGGCGACAAATCTGGTAACAAGACGCAGAACGACGATTAGCAGCAGTAGGCAGGTGACAATGGGTCAACGGGGCAGTAGACCAGTGGTAGGTATGAGATATTTTTCTTTCAGTTTTTGGGCATGTGGGTAATGTGCTCAAATAACGCGCATGTTCTTTTATAGTCAACCACCGAATACTTGTACAATGAAACAAACCACTTGCAACTAATGTTATAAATAGCGCGCGGTGACGGCAAGCCTCATTTCTTAGCAACTAAGGCGAAGCTTTTGCATTTATAAAGGCATGACATAATGCGGCACAAAATATGAAAATATTATATATTTATCTTATATTTCATATATATCGAGTTTACAAAAAGACGTGGCATAAGGCGACATGAGTTGAGATAAATATAAATCTTATATTTGTCATAGATTCAAAGAACAGATCTTATCCATTCATTTTTCATCTAAATTAATAAAAACTCATTTTCACCTTTTTTTTTAAAACAACATATATTTGAAACAGTAAATCTTCAAGCTACAAAAAATATATCATCGCGACGAGAATTAAATTATATATATATATATATATATATATATATATATATGTATGTGGGATAATTACCAAAATACCCCAGTTGCCCAAGGGCATTGCTTATCTGACCCGATCTCAGAAAATTCTTAATTTAGACTAGGGCAACTGGTCCGACCAACCACTGGATGCCACGTGTCCGACTAAAGTACCTCTACAACTGTTGGTACGATGTACATGGGGCGTATTGTTTTTTGGGCAACTTTTAATTTTTGGGCAACAAATACATGAGCAAAAGGATATTTTGGTCATTTCACATTCTTTAAAATTATGAACTTTTTTTATAGATTAGGACGATTACAATTCATTACAGAATACACATTAATACACACACATCTTCTTCTCCATAGGCAAAGCATCACACAACTAACAAATCATAATTCCTTAACACCCTGATGTCGAGTGAGTTGTACAGTTGTAAAATCGTCGTTCGATCTACAGTCAAGTTGCTTAAAGTAATCAAAGACATTTTGTCGAAGAATGAAAAGCGGCAAAGGTTGTTTAGAAACACAGTTTTTGGTCCGTGGTTGGATATTCATTCTTGCGATAATGACTGCTATCTGATGCATTATGTTTTACAACATCAGGTAAAAGTTTGTAACATATCGTCCGATTCCCCACCATTGCAATTCAAAATTGGGGATGATTTGTTAGAGTTCGGGCGTAAAGAATTTTGTTTAATTACAGGGTTTCGATTTGGGAAAGTCTGTAAAAGTCAAAATAAATCAAATACATTTCGTGACCGTGTATTTCCATAAAAAAAGACATATGCTATAAAAACTGTGTATGCCACTGATTGTTTGAAAATAGTTAAAGATGAAAATAGGTTCTTAGCTGTTTCGGATGATGATGCTATTAGGTTGTGTCTTTTGATAGTTGTTATGCTGGTGTTTATGGGTAATGAAGAAAGGAATTGTATCCCTAATCATATAATGTCTTTGGTCGAGGACTTTGATGATTGGAACGTTTTTCCTTGGGGTGAATACATGTGGCATAAATTTTATCAAAGGACTGTGAATATTGTTGAGAGACACAGAAAAGATCATTTGGCCAAGTTGAAAATAAACCCAAAGTATAGTGCGACATACAATCTATACAGTTTTGCTTGGGCTTTCAAGGTATGTCATACTTACTACCCTGTACTAAAGTTCACCACTATATTCATTAGACTATTTAGTATTGTAGTATTATTTGTATCTGTTTTGTATGCAGTACTTTATTATACCAGTAATATATACCTTCGCCATATACCCATAGTTTTATTTTGTAAAAGTATTAATTTAGGTTTTTTCTAGTATATATATATTTAATATATATTTTTTAACACGGTTATAACATGCACTTTGAACAACTTTTTTCCACATTTTTTACATTTTAAACAACCACATATTACAGATATGGATTTTGGAGAGTTATCCTAAAAGTAGCAATTGGTGGGCAAAAGACACGAAGGTCATTCCACGAGGTCTTGCTTGATCTAAATGTCAAAAGTTTCGAAAATCAGACCATAAAACACTTTTTGGACCGGTAAGCACCACACTATCTTTGAAGGCAAATTTCTTGGACATTTATTTATATTTGTTCACATACAAAGTTATTTAGTATTTGGTTTTTTAGGAGTCAATTCCTATTACGGCACTTTATGCAACGAAACGCGAATTGAGACAACCGTGGTGTATTGCTAGCATCCCTTTTATAAAGGGTTTGTCTGATCCAGACATGTCAAGGGCAGAGGATGACCAACAACCTGATAGCGCAGAGGATGACCAACAACCTGATAGCGCAGAGGATGACCAACAACCTGATAGCGCAGACGATCACCAACAACTCCATAGATCAGAGGATCACCAACAAGCTGGTAGCGCAGGGGATCAACATGAAGCACCAAGTTTAGAAAATTTAGATAAAAATGATGTTGAAAACGCAAATGTTGTCCAACCAAGTGAAGCCCAAAATGAAACGAATTTTCAACAACTCCTATCTTGGGCAAGATATTTCATTTGCAAGCTGATCTTTCGTTGATAGCGAAGCACATGGCGTCTGTCCCGAAACAAGACATTTGCGAGCTGTTTCAGAAGGTGAAAACAACATTTTCAGAGTTAGAGACAGTTTTTAACGAAAATTCTAATGGTTGTGTTGTTTCTGCTCAAGAAAAAACTGATGACCCAGATATTTCAGTCGAGGCTGATGTCAACCCTGATATTAACATGGTTTATATTTACCTTTTATGTTTTATTCTCCTAACTTTATAAGAAGGTCAATTCCTCGTTAAGTATTACACTTTTATCATTTTTCAACTACAGACCCCGCCATCACCCTGTGAAGATGATGTTGAAATGATGTTATGGGCCGAGATGTTGATGATGATCATGCTGATCATCATGACGATGATGATCATCCAATGGAAGTTGACAATCCTGCATTTTTCAAGGTTTACTTTAACTTTGTGCTTTTTTGGCATACGTTCATAAGTATCTCATTACCCCATTAATGTTTACCCTTTTATCGTACATATAATTCATTTAATGTTGTATTATTTTGTCAACTACAGGCCACGTCATTAGCTTGTGATGCTGATGTTACGACCAGTGTTGCAGCCCATCACATGGAAATTGACATGGATGTTGGGAAGAAAGGCTACGACGAATCTCAAGTGGGTTTGTTGGATATTCTTGTAGAAGCATGTGAAGTAGGGGTTACCCCTGACTTCCCTGCTCTTGATGAACATTAACCTGCGACTCAAGTTGGAGCATTTCATGAGAAGGACACTAATCAAACTACATCCCTTGTCCACGATGATGTATGTTATCTTTAATAAATACTTTCGCAACATACAAGCTTCATTATTTGCCTATTTATTTATACATCTTTATTGTACCACGATCAGCCGGTGTGTGATGATTACAGCATTTATATAAACGACGAAGCGGATGTGAATATGGTTTCGTTAGAAGAAATACCATTTGATAATGAAAATGGTAAGTGTGTTGATAATGAAAATGTTGGTTGCGTGCATAAAGAACAAGCAACACCATTGCAGACAGATGTTAAGGTACATGGTTTATTTTAATTTTGAAATGGTTAATAAGTGTTTATTTCTATGTCTTGTGGTCGGTGCTAATCACAACCTATGCTCTGCAAAAAGATCAAACAACACCATTGCAACAAACAGTCAACAACCAAGGATATGCAAATGTGGTTGGTCCTAACGACAAACCTTGCTTGGACTCTGTTTTTTGCGATCGTAAAATGAAGAAAATCCAAAACAAAAAAATGACGAAGAAAATAATAAACTTGGCTAAAACCTTTAAATCAAAGCAGAAGAAGTTTTCCGGATCTCTGAATTCAGACAGCGTCCAACGCAGACGACTGACAAGAAGATCTAATCGCAGAAACAAGTCGAATGAGCGTATGTCATTTTAGAAGTAAATCACCGTATTACATTCATACTGAAATCGAAACATATCTGGTTGGCCTCTGCTAATATATGTTATGTATCTTCTCAGGACGTCTCTCGAAACCCAAGAACTCGGTCAATTACTGAGTTCGATTCGGCCAACATAGATCCTTTTGTAGAGGTAGTCTATTTTTTATTCTTAAATTAACAATATTATGATTCGTCTGTCTCGAAATCCCAAAAGCAAAAAAGACAAGGTGTCATTGCCTGATTCGCTTCGTATTTATTTAAAGCAAAAAAAGCCAACAGACTTTACGTTTCCGTGGGGCGGTCGTACCATTGTTTCTGGTATGAATTTTTGGCTAGCATTGGCATGTCTTGAAGATTATAAAGGCGGTTGGTTGTATGACTATGTAAGGAACCATCATCAGTAACTGGTCAAATACATTTGTATATAGTTTTGATTGAGTAACCACTATAAGTTTTATAATATTTGTTTTTTGTACACAGAACTTGGATATATGGTTTGATCTCATGTGGTCTCTTAGGGGAAGCAATGCAGATTGGACCTTGGCAGGGTCTCTGTTTGTCCGACACATCTTGGCTGGTCAAATTTATAGTCATTATTCAGATGGAACATACTACCCTGTGGCTTGGCGAGATGTCGAAAAGGTTAGTTTACCACAATCCTTTTTAACATACAATTGTAACTGTATGTATAGTAATCTGTACATTTGTTTGTCTATATTAGGTTTATTTTCCCGTGAATGAACCTAAGAAACACTGGTGTCTCGCTGAGCTTCAACTGTGTACTGGAGTTGTTTCATTTTATGACACTCTTGGGTTTGTCTATAGCAATGGCACACGGTGGTGGCGAACTATGAAGAGAATTTTGCCAAAATAGCTTACCACGTATCTGGATCAGTAAGGGATATTGGCCAGCAAGGGTATATCAGCCAAGGAATATAAAATAACATACCAGTGTCCTGCAGTCCCGAAACAAGCAGATTTATATGGTGATTGCGGTGTATGGGTATGTATTATTTTATACAGATTGTGTCGCAACCAACCACGGGTAGTAGACGACCCTCTTGAAACAGCGTTAGCATACCGTGAACGAATGCTTCAATACTTTTGGAAGCACAAGAAGTCAATAAACACTGTTTAAAGGCATTTTCTTCCCATTTGTGAACATCGATTGAGAAGGTATAAAGTAATGGATTTAGCCTTGTGGTTTGACAAGTATTCGGCATGGGCAGGAAGTCTCATGTGATGAGCCTGTAGAACCTGGTTACTGTCATCAATGGAAGACGTTCGATATCATCTTACCATAAAATATTTGACTATTATCTAGTAATCGATGTTGTTGTTACCGTTGAATTACATGTAACCCAAAAATAATTGACTATTACCTAGTAATCGTTGTTGTTTGTAGCCGTTCAATAACATGTAACCCGTTAATTTAAATAAGGTTTCTTTTAAGCTTTAAACTATCTACAGTTGTCTTTTAAACTTTCTTAGTAGATCAAGAACCAATTGAGTCCAAAAATCAATGACAAGTTTAATATCTCAAATAACCAACATATCAATATTAGAAATCTCTTTCTCTTCCTCCTTTCACCTTTTCTTTTACCTCTTCAACAAACATGCCTTTACCCTTTCCTGAGTATTGATGTGTAGGAGCAGCAGCAGGTTCATTTTCACCAGCAGTAGAATGAACATTTGATTTTTTATCACCAGTAGCAGATTCAACTTGAACGTCAACACTTTCACCCAGACATCCTGCTGCTAGCCTAAACTTTCTACTACAGAGGGTTCTGCTGCTCGCTTTTGTAATTTATGGGATTCTACTGCTTGGTTACAAAAGAACATGGACTGATGTGTACTTTCTTATCCGAAAGGTTTACAAATTCTCAATTCGTTCTATTTTGGGGTTTAAAATCTAATTGGATATCATAATCAGTTTTACGCGTTCACGAATAAAACGAATTCAAACCTAACACCATTTTTCACCTATAATCTTAAAATCCCCAAAATAAACCCTAATCCACAATGATGAAACGATCTTTATCAGCTAGCCACAATCAAGTTGCCTTTCTTGAAAAGCCCCAAGAAGCTGAAGGTTTTTGTAACACCCCCAAAAATAGTGTTTTGCGGAAGCATACATGTTTGGGTACTACTAAATTGATATCACAACACAAGTATAAAGAATGGTTTTTATCTCAAACATTTAAAAATTGATTTCATATGCAAAAGAGATTTGTTTACAACATTTCAAAAACAATGTGGAAATATAAGCCCATAAAAGATTTCAAGTGGTCCCAAATATATCAGAGTCTTCTATGACCATGCCATGCCATGCCAAAAGCCTCCAGTAGTGTGTTATCGCTTAATACCTGAAAATACATGCTAAAAAGTGTCAACACGAGGTTGGTGAGTTCATAATTTTATAATAAAGCAGTAAAAATATTGTAAGTTCAAATAGAGTTTCGTGACCATTGTGTAGCTCACAATATCATAAAAGTTCAGTTTACCACATAGCAAGATTATAGTTATGGACCAAGAGTAGAGCACGTGACCATTACAACGGATATAATGTCACACAAAATAGTAGTCTATTACGTTAGCACTAAGTTCATGCAACCGAAGCTATAACAGTGTGCATGCTCTAGAAACATGTTAAATATAAGGGCCCGACAAGTGTTTTATCCCAATACACTTGTGTTTCGACATGTTATACGTTCGCATTTGCCTATCCGGTCAAACCGAACGGGGACGTCACTCCCAATAGATCTATTCATAACATTCGCGCTTCTCAGCAGGAATTAACGGTTCATGAGTTGGGCATAAGGGATATAACAGGGCTTAGGCTAATCCACGTAATATCATAGACAATAGTTTGGTCCATAAAAGTTTTGCATATTTCTCACCCAGTTGTAAAAACAAGTTCAAATAGAGTGGGGTTACATATCAGTCCATCACATAATGCCTTCAAAAAACCAGTTCAAATAATAGCTCAATAGTCAGATATTGAGTAAACAGTTCATAGATTCCAAATAAACAGTCACTGAGTATGTTTAAAACGAGCATGTATTCTCCCCCAAAACAGTAAGAAAACCAGTAAAAGTAGGGGTCATAAACTCACCTGATGCGATAGCAACAATGACAAAAGTGGATTCACTGAAATGTAAGTTCAATTGAGATTTCAGAAATAGCTTCTCACATGACCTGAATAACAATAACGTTTGAGAATTCGTCTCAGCACGAATGCGATATGAGGAATCGTATGACGATTTGATCGGTGATGTGAGTGTGACATGCTTTAAAATGTTTAAAGACTTGTTTTTATCATGTTTATATGTTATCGTTTCAAGAATCAACGTTTCTTTGGTTTTCGTTGATTTATAATGTTAAGTTAACCGTTAAACGGTCGTTAAATAATTAAACGTTGAAACAAATGAAACGATGCACATGATACGAACGAAGTGATGAAATTTATGAAATGGATTTAGAATATCACATGTTACTGGTCAGTCCTTGTATTTCCACAGAATTTAATTTTTCATCCCTAACGGTGTTTGCGTTACACCGTTAGTCCTCGGTTATGTACAAGTTACTTTTTTAACCCATAGTTAACCCAAATGACAAACTGAGCTTACACTTTAAAATATTGTCATTTTCTTCCCCAAAGATACTATTTTTACAGCCTCAGTCCCTATCTTTACTAACTTGGCAGTTTTAGTCCCTCAAAGTGAAACTAGTTTGCAAAGTTAGTCCTTTTTGCATAAAAACTTGTGGAAAAATTCTACAAAAATTTCCGAAGCTTAATTAAGCTTATTAAAGCTTATTTCAATTGATTTTTCATGAAAATAGATTATTTTTAGCTTAATGGGCCTAAAAACGAATTGTATTCAAGCCCGTTAAGAAATCGAGATGCGAGGGCATGAATATTCTTTTGGGCACGAGTTTGGGTCATTTTTGTGATTCTAAAAATGTTTGGCTTGGGCCCAGTGGGCTGGTCTAGCTCCAAATATTATTGGGCTTTGGTTAGCCCAGTTTCGGATTTAACAAAGAAAAATAGATTTTTAAGTTTTGTTAAAACTTGCGATGGCAGTTAAAAAGAGCCATTATCAAGTGACGGGTTGACCATATTTTCGTGTGGTCAAAACATGAAAAGTATAGTTTTTCATGTCTTTAATCAGTTAGTATAAAAATAACTAGGGGTTGTGTACATAGATTCGAATAAATTGGCCATGAGTTGGCCTGTTCGCGTTTTTGTAAAAACCTGAACACTTAGATTTTATTTTTCTAAGTGTTGAGACTTGTTCTATGTACGTTTACTTTAGTCGTTTTTAAATACTTTAGAGAGCGTTTCGTGAAAAATTCCAAATATCAAAAATAAAGTTTACCATGTTAAGAATTGAGTTAACCAAAAATATACTAGTGTCTAGTATATAGATTCGAAAATATTAAGCCCTTAAGTAGCTGTTTGGGTCGTTTGGCAAAACTCAAAACACTTAGAAATTTTTCTAAGTGTTACACTTTATGTTTTTGTATTATTTCAAAATGGGTTGTGTTTACGAGTGTACGAGGTGCATGATTCGAGTGTGTGAGTTCATTTGTTATATATACCATCTAGACTAACGTATGGAATGTAGTTCGAATCATGTGGCACCATTTTATACGTAAAAATGAGTTGATAAATACATACGTTCGAACCAAATTTTCATGACATGAAATAAAGTGAAAAATGAATCGAAATGAAATGAGAACTGATCAGAGGGACTTACAATCTCTTTAAAAATGTATAGAACTGTGAGTAAGAGACTAAGAGGTCTTGGATGTTTTGGAACTCCTTGGTTCGCTTCTACTCGACTTGTACGTATCTAATTGGTTTCCAAAGTTGCAAAGGATTTCGAATGGTAAAGAGATAAGTATTTCTGGAACTTATGGTGAGTTATTTGAGTGTAATAGAGTGATAATAGTGTTGTAATAATATATAGAAATGAAAGATATGGAGGGGTCGAGTATATGGATTTTTAGTTATTAAAATAGATTTCCAAATTGCATAATTGTTATAGTGGGTTTGGTTCCCTTGTTTTCTGGACATTTTAGCCTCTATATGGGAGATTATTAAAAGTGTTTTGGAGCCTTCTTGTTGGTGTTAACACGTATTCAAGAAATGGTTGGCAATTTAGATCGTTCGAGTGCCATATGGTCCACACGACCCTATTTGACGTGTGATATTGGTCCAAGATAGTTCCTATCCACTTATTTACTCCTTTTTAATGTTTAGAGGTCAATAGGAATTGTCACAAATGATTATGAGTCGTTTTGAGTATTTTGACAAAAATTGTCAAATCGAATTGGGTGAGTTTGGCCAATCTCTTTGGCTAAAATTCGAGGACCAAATGAGATAGTTATGAAGCGAATTTTTGCACATCAATACTTTGCCAGGTCGTGAATCAAGAGGCAAAAAGAGTTACGTGTCTTGTTCATGAAAATGAAAAGCTATCGAGGCTTAAAGAGGGGCAGTGAGGTCGTGTATTACATGAAATCCAGAAAATAAATTGTTCGTGAAAATGAAAAGTTATCGAGGCTTAAAGAGGGGAAGTGAGGTCGCGTATTACATGAAATCCAGAAAATAAACCTAGTCTGGAAAATGGGCCAAAGATTGGGCTGATGAATAGTGTAATCCGAATGGAAATTTGGGTTAACTGTTTTGGCCCTTTTGAGTTATATTTGTGTTATTTAGTTTTTCGTGGTACGCATCGTCCCGTGTTTTTATCACATATTTATTTTTGAGTTATTTTTGAATAATAACTATTCGTTACGAGATAACTTCTCGTTTTCACAAGTCAGAAAATAAATAAACACGTATATTCCGATCATTAATTGTTGTTTTAACAAATAGAAAATTGCCATTTGTTACAGTCTCCCGGCCTTGTTTGAATGTCGTCCCGACATTCAGCTCAGGTTATCAGTTGGGAGTGTTTTTCTGAAAAGTTTAGCCAATTTGGCAAGTTTAGTCTCTTCGCCCAAATGTTTATTCACGACCATTCAATTTTTGATTATGCCCAAGTTCAGTTCCTCGCTTACTATAAAAGGAAAGAAAAAAAATTCATTTCATTAAAAACACATACACACATTCCACTAATACTCTCTTTCCCTTTCTTCCCCAACGCACATCCGGCCACTAGAAAAATTTTCCGGCCAAACCCCGACAACACCATTTATTATTCCAAAGGTTAGATCGAGTCGTCCCGTCTCCGTTCTTACCACTCGCTAGCTATAACTATTACTGTAGCTCCACCCTTTTTCGCTATTGTCATCGCGATCCATCACAGTTTAAAATGCCGCAAGTTATTACCACCATTGCGATTTTTTATGTTGTGGTTGTGGCTATTTATTTAGCTCACGCCCCAGAAGGAGAGTTTGCACTCTTGTTTGGGATTTTAATAGTTATCGTTCCACTGGTGGTTCTCGCCATTTGCATGGACAAGATTCGGGGGTAATAGTATTGTGTTAGGCTAAGTATTTGTTGTTTTGCTAAAGATTGTGTAATAAGACTTGTTTGTTTTATCGTACAGAGCACTCAAGAAGTTAGATCCCGTGTTGGCTCTTGCGCTCGTAATTTTAGAAGGGATTTTTGTTGTCTTGGCGAGTCAGCCAATAGGTGACTCTGTACCTTATCTAATAGTTTTTGTAACATTAGTATTACCAATGTTGATTACATCGTTATGTATGAACTTTGGTTGGTCTGAATAAAATTTCTGTTATTTATGCTTTCCCTATATGTTTGGGACTCTTGAGTTCATACATAGGTTTGATTGTAATGTAGACAAGTTAAGTCTTTGAGAAAATGAGTGTAATGTTTTCCCCCTTCAATGAAGGATTCAATACAAGTATGGAAGATTTTATCGTTCCTAAGCATGTATTGAATAATGTTGACCTTGAACAAGAAGGTCTATCATCCTTGTTGCGTCATTTAAGGAAGTGAGTTATAAGTTGATAAACGTCTCTGGCTTGTGAAAAATCCAATTTCGGATTTCTTCTTGAGATACTCCCACATTGGGAAACTCTTATTGATGCCAGAAGTGTTCCGTACTTTTTGATTTGCATGTTTTGGGGAAGGGAAGAGTGTACTCAAAGACTTTGGCTTAAGATTTGTCTATACATTTTATATGTTATGCGTTTGCATAGAAAACCACTTAACAACAAATAGAATACTCCTGTCTTATCAGATATAAATAAGCCCACTCATTTATAATTCGTTATTCACATAGAGAGGTGTCCTAAACGATGTAAATAAACAAGTATAAACTTATGGTTCGGTGATTCACAATTTCTTTATTTGAATAAAAAGGCGTCCCGATCCATTCAAATAAAGATATTGTCAATCATCCTACTTAATAATTTCTGACAAACACTTGTATAAAGAATAGTCCACACCGAGTTAGAATCATAGGTTTTAACAATGAAAGTTTCGGAAGAGAACTTGATGAATGTAGAGAAAGTTGCTGAACTTCAGCTTTGTAGATGACGATTCAAGTTTCCACTGCAAAGGCATTGTAAATCTACTCAGTTCCAAGTCCCGCCCATACAAGACTTGCAACCTGTGTGTTTACAACCCATTGCAAACATATGTGTAGGAGGTTACGCTCCTTGTACGTATCAAAGCACCCAAGTAATGTAGGTGGTTACGCACTCTGTAGTGTAGGTAGTTACGTACACAAATTATGTAAATATGGGTATCTCGTACTCAAGTAGTGTAGGTACATGTTTGAAGAAATGTGTTTGTACTCGTGATGCCCTAGGATAGGCATTCGCGGATGTACTTAGTCCTAGTGGGATTGAAAGTACGTTGAGTGTGTATTTATACTGATGAGTAGTATAAAATACTTAGATATCACATAGTCGTTTGATGGATGAAAGGCAATATCATGTGTAAGTATGTAGTGTATACTTACAGTTTTTAGTGTAAGGCTAGGAAGTATTAGCCAAGACATCGGTAAGCGTGTGCATGTATACAAGTAACATGAAGTATATGTTATAAGAGTAGCATGTAAAGCATAAGTTAAGCTTGCTGTAGAGTAGCGAGTAGATGGCAGGCATAGCAGGCTGGCACTGGCGGTCATAGGGTAAGGTTTTGTAAAAAGTTGTTATAGTCTAGGTTTCAAGTTTGCCTAGTTCTCTATAACCATAAGCTCTGATACCAATCTGTAACACCCCCAAAAATAGTGTTTTGCGGAAGCATACATGTTTTGGTGCTACTAAATTGATATCACAACACAAGTATAAAGAATGGTTTTTATCTCAACCATTTAAAAATAGAATTCATATGCAAAAGAGATTTATTTACAACATTTCAAAAACAATGTGGAAATATAAGCCCATAAAAGATTTCAAGTGGTCCCAAATATATCAGAGTCTTCTATGACCATGCCATGCCATGCCAAAAGCTTCCAGTAGTGTGTTATCGCTTAATACCTGAAAATACATGCTAAAAAGTGTCAACACGAGGTTGGTAAGTTCATAATTTTATAATAAAGCAGTAAAAATACTGTGAGTTCAAATAGAGTTTCGTGACCATTGTCTAGCTCACATGTCATAAAAGTTCAGTTTACCACATAGCAAGATTATAGTTATGGACCAATAGTAGAGCATATGACCATTACAACGGATATAATGTCACACAAAATAGTAGTCTGTTACGTTAGCACTAAGTTCATGCAACCGAAGCTATAACAGTGTGCATGCTCTAGAAGCATGTTAAATATAAGGGCCCGGCAAGTGTTTTATCCCAATACACTTGTGTTTCGACATGTTATACGTTCGCATTTGCCTATCCGGTCAAACCGAATGGGGATGTCACTCCCAATAGATCTATTCATAACATTCGCGCTTCTCAGCAGGAATTAACGGTTCATGAGTTGGGCATAAGGGATATAACAGGGCTTAGGCTAATCCACGTAATATCATAGACAATAGTTTGGTCCATAAAAGTTTTGCATATTTCTCACCCCAGTTGTAAAAACAAGTTCAAATAGAGTGGGGTTACATATCAGTCCATCACATAATGCCTTCAAAAAACCAGTTCAAATAATAGCTCAATAGTCAGATATTGAGTAAACAATTCATAGATTTCAAATAAACAGTCACTGAGTATGTTTAAAACGAGCATGTATTCTCCCCCAAAACAGTAAGAAAACCAGTAAAAGTAGGGGTCATAAACTCACCTGATGCGATAGCAACAATGACAAAAGTGGATTCACTGAAATGTAAGTTCAATTGAGATTTCAGAAATAGCTTCTCACATGACCTGAATAACAATAACGTTTGAGAATTCGTCTCAGCACGAATGCGATATGAGGAATCGTATGACGATTTGATCGGTGATGTGAGTGTGACATGCTTTAAAATGTTTAAAGACTTGTTTTTATCATGTTTATATGTTATCGTTTCAAGAATCAACGTTTCTTTGGTTTTCGTTGATTTATAATGTTAAGTTAACCGTTAAACGGTCGTTAAATAATTAAACGTTGAAACAAATGAAACGATGCACATGATACGAACGAAGTGATGAAATTTATGAAATGGATTTAGAATATCACATGTTACTGGTCAGTCCTTGTATTTCCACAGAATTTAATTTTTCATCCCTAACGGTGTTTGCGTTACACCGTTAGTCCTCGGTTATGTACAAGTTACATTTTTAACCCATAGTTAACCCAAATGACAAACTGAGCTTACACTTTAAAATATTGTCATTTTCTTCCCCAAAGATACTATTTTTACAGCCTCAGTCCCTATCTTTACTAACTTGGCAGTTTTAGTCCCTCAAAGTGAAACTAGTTTGCAAAGTTAGTCCTTTTTGCATAAAAACTTGTGGAAAAATTCTACAAAAATTTCCGAAGCTTATTTCAATTGATTTTTCCTGAAAATAGATTATTTTTAGCTTAATGGGCCTAAAAACGAATTGTATTCAAGCCCGTTAAGAAATCGAGATGCGAGGGCATGAATATTCTTTTGGGCACGAGTTTGGGTCATTTTTGTGATTCTAAAAATGTTTGGCTTGGGCCCAGTGGGCTGGTCTAGCTCCAAATCTTATTGGGCTTTGGTTAGCCTAGTTTCGGATTTAACAAAGAAAAATAGATTTTTAAGTTTTGTTAAAACTTGCGATGGCAGTTCAAAAGAGCCATTATCAAGTGACGGGTTGACCATATTTTCGTGTGGTCAAAACATGAAATGTATAGTTTTTCATGTCGTTAATTAGTTAGTATAAAAATAACTAGGGGTTGTGTACATAGATTCGAATAAAATTGGCCATGAGTTGGCCTGATCGCGTTTTTGTAAAAACCTGAACACTTAGATTTTTCTAAGTGTTGAGACTTGTTCTATGTACGTTTACTTTAGTCGTTTTTAAATACTTTAGAGAGCGTTTCGTGAAAAATTCCAAATATCAAAAATAAAGTTTACCATGTTAAGAATTGAGTTAACCAAAAATATACTAGTGTCTAGTATATAGATTCGAAAATATTAAGCCCTTAAGTGGCTGTTTGGGTCGTTTGGCAAAACTCAAAACACTTAGAAATTTTTCTAAGTGTTACACTTTACGTTTTTGTATTATTTCAAAATGGGTTGTGTTTACGAGTGTACGAGGTGCATGATTCGAGTGTGTGAGTTCATTTGTTATATATACCATCTAGACTAACGTATGGAATGTAGTTCGAATCATGTGGCACCATTTTATACGTAAAAATGAGTTGATAAATACATACGTTCGAACCAAATTTTCATGACATGAAATAAAGTGAAAAATGAATCGAAATGAAATGAGAACTGATCAGAGGGACTTACAATCTCTTTAAAAATGTATAGAACTGTGAGTGAGAGGTCTTGGATGTTTTGGAACTCCTTGGTTCGCTTCTACTCGACTTGTACGTATCTAATTGGTTTCCAAAGTTGCAAAGGATTTCGAATGGTAAAGAGATAAGTATTTCTGGAACTTATGGTGAGTTATTTGAGTGTAATAGAGTGATAATAGTGTTGTAATAATATATAAAATGAAAGATATGGAGGGGTCGAGTATATGGATTTTTAGTTATTAAAATAGATTTCCAAATTGCATAATTGTTATAGTGGGTTTGGTTCCCTTGTTTTCTGGACATTTTAGCCTCTATATGGGAGATTATTAAAAGTGTTTTGGAGCCTTCTTGTTGGTGTTAACACGTATTCAAGAAATGGTTAGCAATTTAGATCGTTCGAGTGCCATATGGTCCACACGACCCTATTTGACGTGTGATATTGGTCCAAGATAGTTCCTATCCACTTATTAACTCCTTTTTAATGTTTAGAGGTCAATAGGAATTGTCACAAATGATTATGAGTCGTTTTGAGTATTTTGACAAAAATTGTCAAATCGAATTGGGTGAGTTTGGCCAATCTCTTTGGCTAAAATTCGAGGACCAAATGAGATAGTTATGAAGCGAATTTTTACACATAAATACTTTGCCAGGTCGTGAATCAAGAGGCAAAAATATTTACGTGTCTTGTTCATGAAAACGAAAAGTTATCGAGGCTTAAAGAGGGGAAGTGAGGTCGCGTATTACATGAAATCCAGAAAATAAACTAAGTCTGGAAAATGGGCCAAAGATTGGGCTGATGAATAGTGTAATCCGAATGGAAATTTGGGTTAACTGTTTTGGCCCTTTTGAGTTATATTTGTGTTATTTAGTTTTTCGTGGTACACGTGTGATTTCGTCCCGTGTTTTTATCACATATTTGTTTTTGAGTTATTTTTGAATAATAACTATTCGTTACGAGATAACTTCTCATTTTCACAAGTCAGAAAATAAATAAACACGTATATTCCGATCATTAATTATTGTTTTAACAAATGGAAAATTTCCATTTGTTACAGTTTTGCTGAGGTAATAGACTTTCTTAATGCTACTCATATTAGGTACGCATTAACTGCAAACCCTGATATAGTTATTTCCCACATGAAACAGTTCTGTTCTAGTGTCAAGCTCAGAACTAGAAATGGGGAACAACAATTAAAGGCTAAGGTAGATGGCCAAAGGATTGTTATCTCCGAATCATCTGTAAGAAAAGCTCTTCACTTTTCAGATGATGAGGAAATAATTTGCCTTGAAAATTTCATCATTTTTGAGGAACTTTAAAATATGGGATATGGGAAGAAAACAAATGGTTTAAAGTTTTATAAGGGTCTTCTTTGTCCACAATGGAAATTTCTTCTTCACACCATTCTCCATTGTCTAAGTCCTAAAACTACAGGGTGGAATGAGTTCAGCACAACTCAAGCATCTGCTATGATTTGTCTGGCCACAGGAAAACCCTTTAATTTTTTGGCTATGGTAATGGATGGCTTGAAAAAGAAAGTTTTAGGAAAACATTACATTTACCCAAGGTTTTTGCAATTGATTTTGAATAAGCAACTTAAAAAGCCTAAGGTACATAAAAATGTAAAGGGATGTCCTAAGCTTAAAAGGAAATTATTTTCTTATTTGAAAAAGGATGGAACTGGCTTCTCTGGAACTATTACTCCATTATTCCCACATATGTTACAATTGGCTGCCACTCAGGGTGAAATTGCTGAAAACACAAAAGCTACACACCACCCAGCCACTTTGGATACCTCATCATCTCACCCTCAAGATACCCAAACACCTAGGATTTCACCAAATAAGAACACTGATTTTCCTCAGATAGTGTTATGATGGATGCAGATGAGGCTGCTACAGGTTTGGGAGGTTAAAGGATGGAAGGTGATAACACTAATGCTCCTGTCTTAGTGGAAGGTTCAGTAGAACCTGAAAGTGATGAGGCTAGGCATGAAATTGATGAATTGAGGGACACCCACAATGTAGAAGATGACAATTCCAGCGATCCACCTCTCGGGACAGATAACACAGGCCGAAGTGGTGACAATAGCATGAAATGTATTCAGGAATTCATAACAAAATGTACCACACTTGAGTCCCAAGTTCTTGATCTGTCACAAACATGCAAAAAATTGAAGAAGATAATTAGGCATTTGGAAGGAAGGAAGAGGTCAAGAACAAGGGTATTGAAAAGGCTAAAGAAGGCTGGAACAACACATAGGGTGAGCTCTCCTGAAGACACAAGTTTGGTGGAGGATGCTCCCAAACACGGGATAAATTTGGACAAGGATTCAGGGGAGGCAACCAAGATGGAAGTTAATGAGGGTGCTGTTAGGAATTAGAATGTTGAGATGGAAGTTGATAGTGTTGTCAAGGAAGGTAATGAGGGTGTATGTGATAGTCTAAAAACTTTTGAGCCTGAACATATGATCAAACATGTGGACAAGGATTCGGGGGAGGCAACCAAGGAAACAGGGGAGGTTAATGAGCTGAACGTTGAAGGTGCTGTTAGGGATGAGAATGTGGAGATGGAATTTGATAGTGTTGTCAAGGAAGGTAATGAGGGTGTGTTTGATAATCTAAACACTTTTGAGCCTGAACAGATGATCAAACATGTTGACAAGGATTCAGGGGAGGCAACCAAGGAAACAGGGAAGGTTAGTGACCTGAATGTTTAAGGTCCTGTTAGGAATGAGAATGTGGACATTGAAGTTGATAGTCTTATCAAGGAAGGTAATGAGAGTGTTGTGATAATCTAAAAACTTTTGAGCCTGACCACAAGATCAAACATTGTGAGGTTATGGTGGAATCTATTAAGAGCTTAGGGGAAATGGCCACGGTGGATTCTGCTGCTGGTTCGAGTCAGCCAAATTCTGGTTTAAAACAATATGCTGCTCCAGTTGAAGAAGCAGTACAAGAATCAATTGATGAAGATGAGCCAGAGCATTTTAACAACAAACAAGCTGAAGTAGCAGAATGGATGGAAACTCGAAGGAAGGCAAAATTAAGAATGGTTTTTTAATCTATTATTGGACAAGGATCAGTTAGCGAGCAGATAGAACATGGGATGGACAAGGATCTAGTTGTGTACAAAAAAGTCGCCGAGCTGACTGCAGATGAGAGTATAACTAAGGAAGCAAAAACAGCTATACTTGTAGATTTTCATTATCGCTAAGATACAAGTAGTGGCTTTGGATGACATGACTGAAAGTATTAGATCAAGTCAGAAGAGAAAGAGACAACCAACCAAGGCACAGGTCATAGCTGGAATGAATATGTATTTACGGAATCAAGCTGGTTGGAAGGAATGTCAACTTAAGGGAAGACCAGATGCAGAGATTGTGTACTTGTATTACAGTGACTATAGGAGAGCTCACATGATATCATGAAGACTTAGACGGAATACCTTCAAAGAAATTCAAGACCACTCAGAAGAAATCAACCGAGAAAGTGGAAGTTCATAGAGAAAGAGTGGAATTATCACAAGAGCAGATGCGGAAGATGTTAGTCACAGTTCCAGAAATTCTACATGTTGACCATTTGCAACCAAGACATCGAATAATTGATTGGGAGATCTACAGGGACAAATTTGGAAAGGCTTGGAAGATTACAAGAGTTGGTGGAGGGACAACAGTGTTCAAGAATTTTGGAAATTTGATAAGACTTTGTGATAGAGAAGATTTGGACACTTTGTGGAGGTTAGTACAAGATAAGCTCAATACAAAGAAGAAGACAGATGCAAAGGAGCAAGAGCTATGGGTGGAATTCAAGAGATTGTATGAGCCAAATCCTTTAGAAGTTTATTGGAAATTTCCTTATTATGATCTGACTACATCATGGGAGTTTTATAGTTCTTTCAATGTGCATCATTTGTCAGCACAGAGTGGAGTATATATCTTCATGTTAGCTAAATTGGAATATCCACTAAGTTATGAAGTGTTAGATGTGATGATTACCACAAAACTCAGGTGTGAATGACATGCAGATGTGTTAAAGGATTTACTACAAAGAATCTATGATCAGCGTGAAGCTCTGAGGAAGAACAGAGTTTAATTCAAGAAAAAACTTTGTGATTTGGTGTAGATCCCAGATGAGCAGTCATCTTGTTAATTATCTTATATATGAATCTAAACAAATATGTATAGAAACTGTTATCGAATTGTAACAATATCAAACACTACGTGGAATCTAACGTTCAATCTTAAGAAGAACACTTCGTAAACAAACGAATTATGTCAACAAGCACTTCAATATACTAATACGGTTACTCAAAAGTAACAGGGTTACAAAAACCTTGTAGTTTATAGACTTAACAAACAATAGGTAATTAACCTTAACATAATTATCTAATAAGGAGTCCTAGTCAAGTTTCCTTTAGGTATAAACCAACACAAGGAGCATTGGAAAGAAGTGGCGGCAGCTAGAAAATTAGAAAAAAAATATACTAAAGATACTGAAATTGATGAATGTTTAGACGACGAACGTTTAGGAACATTCAGTTATGATGATTTCATTTGTCATACCTTTCAGATTAATTGCCTTATGAAATGAAGCAAATTTAGATGATAATTTTTATCTTGACGTTCCCAGTTTTGGTTTCAATTGCATGTTTGCAGTTGCCATTTTTTGGGTTGTTTGGATTTGACTAGTTTGACTTTTACAAGTCAAAAAATGAATGGCTGACTAACCAAACTGTTGCAACACATCTTTATGTTTAATACATTAAGGTTGTTTTCATTTGTGGTATGCAACTAAACACAATCTACTTCTATTTGGTATTTCATTTTGCATATGCAGTTAAGGGGTTGTTTAGATTTGTGTAGTTTGACTTTTACAAGTCAACGTACACCCAAAAAATGAATGACTGTGTAACCAAATAGTTTCAACACATTTTTAGTATTCACTTTAATGTTTAATACATTCAAGATGTTTTAACTTGTGGCATGCAACTGTTAAACACAATATCCTTTTGTTTGGAACTGAAGTTTGCATATGCATTATTACTTTGACTTATAAAAGTCAACATAGAGTTTAGTTACAACTTAATCGGAAATTGAAAATGAATCAAATACATAGCCATACACCCAAGTTCCCAATCTTCCTCTCGTTCTTTCCTAAGTCTCTCCTCCTCCTCTTGTTTCTTCTTCCAGTGTTTGTAACAATGCTTCTTGGTCTAATCTCATTTGTTGTTCTTATTGCTCAATAAGATATTGACCATCCCGCCACTCTTGTTCAACCTATTCTTCTTCTTATTCTTTTAAAAATTCCACTATTTCTTCTTCTTCTTCTAACATTCCCCTACCAGCTACCCCAATCCCATTCCCATAAAGTGTATCCTTATGGAAAACCTTAAAGAAATTTTTCTTTGTAATGTTAAGATAATTGAGTAGATTGAGTGATCATTTAGGAGGGAGGCGTCTCCCTTAACCACCACTTGCAGCAATGCCAGAACCACATTTTTCTCATTTTCAGTGTTGCCAAAATACATTTCAGCTTCGTGAGGAAATACGCGTGTTTAAGGAAGAGGCGCACTTCATGTGGCCAAGCATTCACAATTATCTTGTGGAGCTCTTGAAGGAACAAGCCAAAAAACAATGAAACCTTTCCTCCTAACTTTTGAAATGGTTGTATTAGGTTTCTTCTAAATAATTATGTATTTGGATGGCAGTGATTTATCTTTTGTATCCTATTAGTAATGCAACTTCGTTTGGTTAAATTTGTTATTTTCTATATTCTTTGCATATGAGATTGTCTGCATACTTGTTTTAACAGTGGTTTATCTTTGTTATCCTACAAAGTATGTAATTTGTATGCAAATTATACAGATAAATGATCAACCATGGAATAAGCATTTTATTTATCTCATAAAACCAACAAAAACAGTAACACAAATTCATCAACATCCAACAACCATTTGGTAATCATGGATTGAATGAAGTTTCTTTGCTTGTTTTTTCTTGACTTGCTCCTGCACAAGTTTCTTCTCGATTGGCTTCTTCTTCCCGATCTTTAGGTGGTGTTCTTGTCCCACTTCCATCTCACTACCCACTGCACCACCCCCTCTAGTTTTGTTTCCACTTCTAAAATGTAGACCTATAACACCACCACTTGTACCTACTTCACCACCACCTCCAGCAGCTGCAACAACTCCTCTTCCTCTATAAGCATGCCTCCAATAGGAATATCACATAATTTCTCCTCTAGGTAGCCTTACTTCAAAAGTTAAACAAGCCATATTTTTAACTTCCATATAACAGCCAATGCATCTCATTTTAGTTGATTCGCTGCTATCATCCAACACCCCCATGTCTGTATCAGTACCATCCATATTGTTTCTCTTCATTTTTTTTACTTGAACGGTGTGCCATAATAGTTGGTAGGAGAATTTACTTCAAGAGTAACACACACTCGTTCTAACTTAGTCTGAATTTACTGTTGAGTAGTTAAATATAGGGTCAGACTACTTTGAAATAACCCCGTTTGACTTTCATATTTTTACTTGAATGGTGTGCCATATCACTGGCTTCATTTACTTCTCACAATTAAACACAAACCTACCCATATCACTCGCTTCATTTACTTCTCACAATTTCACACAAACCTACCCATCTCATATCATTAACCTTGTTCATCAAACTCATTCAAACTCTCAGCTCACAGTGGATGCACAATCCAGAAAGTTAGCAACAAACAATCACAACCATGCTGTCCATTACCCATTGAAAGTAAGAGACTCTCAAGCATGTATGTCTCCGCAGACCCAGAAAAACCACTTCCACTAATGCCAGAACCACACGCCTCTAAATATCAATGTTGTAAAAATACATTTCATGGTCGTGAGGAACTACGCGTGTTTAAGGAAGAGGCGCGCTCTAAGTGGACATAGATTAACAACTTAATCATGCAAGTCATGGAGGAAAGAGTAAATAAACCATGAAACCTGTTCTAGTTATGTTATTGTTGTATTCATTTCAGTTTTAAGTATGTTTATGTAATATGTTTTAAGTACCTCTATGATATGGTTGTATTTATATTAGTTTATGTAATATGTTTTGATGAAGCGAAAAGTGTACCGCTTTTAGGGGGTCATTTAAGCCCTAAATCGTATTTATTTGATCAAATATTGCCCTAAATCGTTCCTTTTGTCATTTTAGGTACTTTGGAGAAGAAATCTGGAAAAGGAAGCATTTTGGACGTTTTTGGAGCATAAAAGTGAAGAAAACGACAAAGTCTCCAAAGCTGCTGGAAAAGTACACGTGACGACGTCACGGCTTGGCAAAAGAGGTGGATATGACAAAATACACGTGACGCGCCAGAGAGTTTTACAATGGAAATCTGACGGCGTCACCCTTTAAGGTGATCAAGGTCGTCACGGTTTAAGTTAAAGAGAGACGGCGTCAAGCACAATTCTGACGGCGTCAACCCTTGACGCGCCAGAGTGGATTTTGGAGGATTAAAGAGGGACGGCGTCAGGAAGACCATCCGGGAACCCTAGCCGCGGCGAGGTGACGGCGTCACCTCCTACAACGTGACGCCGTCAGACCCTAAATTCTATATATAGTTTTGCAATTTTTAGTTATTAGTGTGCAACTTTGTGAGGAGAAACCCTAAGACGAATTTTCTGCCATTTTTAAGGGTTTTATACCCTTGGATCTCTCATGTTTAATTGAAGATAAGTAATCATTTAATCATTCAATATGTCTATGTGTTGTTTGATTATATCTTGTTCTTATCTTTTAATTAACATGCTAGGCTAGATTTATCTTGTGTTTGCTTAGATCTAATAAAACCTAACTATTGATTATTAGTTGTTGGTGTGTTATTAATTGTATTGGATGATTGTTTATCGATGTTAGGCTTAAGAAAACTGGCTAACCTCCTATACGGTAACTTGCTTGAACGTCTTAAGAAACATGAACCAATGCGTACTAAGGTTTTTATGGTTGTATTTAATGCATGAGCGAATTCTAGTGATCCCATGTTAGGAGCTTCTTAGCCGGCTCGACATAGGAGTGAAGTAGGAGCTTGTAGAGTTGGGGAAGTACGTACGCCACCCCACGATTGGTATTAAGGAATACACCCGTCATCCACGCAATTAATACACACTAACCAACCGGTAAAAGATAGTTAGGGAGTAAGGAAATCTAAGTAAACACATTTCTCTCCATATAAGTTTCACAACCTTTTATTTTCAGTTATTTTATTTTATTTGCATTTGTAGTTATTTGGGTTAGTTGACTAGCAACTAATTCCGCCCACTCCTTCAAACCCGAGATTTTACTTGCTTTTATAAAAATATAAAAAATACAAAAAGAATCTTCCCTCACCCTTAGACCTATTAGAGTAGTTTTTCAATCCTAACGACACTATTCCCCTAGAGAACGATCAATCCCCCGGTACTTGCCACTACACTATACTACATCGGTCAGGTACACTGCCTGGTGGGGATTGCAAGCCTCTTGAGATCCCTCGAGAGGTAAAACCTGTTGTAAGGTCGCAAAACCACGCATCATGTTTGAAGAACATTTTGATATATATGTTTTCTATCTATGATATGGTTGTATTAATATGTTCTAAGAACATAAATGTAATATGTTTTAATTCAAATCTAGATGTGATTTTTTCTTTGAATGTTTTTATTGTTGGAAATATGAACACAATTATGAATTTAACACGTTAACTTATAATGCTTCTAAATTTTAATAATGACTCTTCAGTTTCCCATTATTTGTGTATATATTCGTTCCACAAACATGTTGCTGCATACCCATCTTAGACCATCAACCTTGTTCGTCCATCGCATTCAAATATGAGTATGCCGTCCAGAATCAAAAGAGCAAGTGCTGATGCAGATGCAATTATCGAAAACAATGAAGCACATCAACTCAAGTATGTTACAGTTTCGTTTATCTCTAAACGTTTTTCTATGTTTCTATATCCATGTGATTTATTCATTCAACATTACACGAAACAACATAAGGAAGATGTGGCAGCACAAACCCCCTAGTTAACCAAAAACAATCGACAAAAGTTGAAGCTATCGAGGATCAAAAAACCCCCATGCCCTTCTGATGAAAGCTTCTAATATTAACTAGAAGCTGCTGGAAGGAGGAAGAAGAAAGAGAATCCATGTTAAACAGGCATGGTGAAGTGGCAAAGGAGCATTGGAAAGAAGTGGTGGCAGTTAGAAACTAGAAAAAAAAAATATACTAAGGATACTGAAATTGAAGAATGTTTAGAGGATGAATGTTTAGAAACATTCAGTTATGATGATTTGCATTTGTCATACCTTTCAGAATAATTGCCTTATGAAATGAAGCAAATTTAGATGATAATTTTTATCTTGATGTTCCCAGTTTTGATTTCAATTGCATGTTTGCAGCTGCATATGCAGTTTTTGGGTTGTTTGGATTTGCCCAGTTTGACTTTTACAAGTCAAAAAATGAATGACTGACTAACCAAACTGTTGCAACACATCTTTATGTTTAATACATTAAGGTTGTTTTAATTTGTGGCATGCAACTGTTATACACAATCTACTTATGTTTGGTACTGCATTTTGCATATGCAGTTTAGGGGTTGTTTGGATTTGACCAGTTTGAGTTTTGCATGTCAACGTACACCCAAAAAATGAATGACTGTGTAACCAAACAGTTTCAACACATGTTTAGTATTCACTTTAATGTTTAATACATTCAAGATGTTTTAACTTGTGGCATGCAACTGTTAAAAACAATATCCTTCTGTTTGGAACTGAAGTTTACCTATGCATTATTACTTTGACTTATAAAAGTCAACATAGAGTTTAGTTACAACTTAATCGGAAATGGAAAATGAATCAGATACATAGCCATACCCCCAAGTTCCCAATCTTCCTTTAGTTCTTTCCTAAGTCTCTCCTCCTCCTCTTGTTTAGCCCTTGCTTCTTCATCCAGTGTTTGTAACAATGCTTCTTGGTCTAATCTCATTTGTTGTTTTTGTTGCTCAATAAGATATCGACCATCCCGCCACTCTTGTTCAACCTCTTCTTCTTCTTCTTCTAACAATTCCATTATTTCTTGTTCTTTTAACATTCCCTTACCAGCTATCCCACTCCCATTCCCATAAAGTGTATCCTTGTGCAAAACCTTAACTAAGTTTTTCTTTGTATTGTTAAGATAATGGAGTGAATGGAGTGATCGTTTAGGAGAAAACACTTAAACCTTATGAAGAATCACGGCAAGTCCTATGGTATTATCCTTTCTATAACCCTCCTCGTTAATGATTTTGTGATGTATTGTAACAGGTATTGAACCCGAGAGATCTTTGAGAGTTACTGTAAGATCGCCAAGGGCATTTGAAGTACACGACTTGGTTATTGCAACAACTTGATCAACTTTACCATTATTGATAAAGCTCTTGATATCACCTAAACATCCAAGCATAACCCCCCCCCCCCAATTAGCATTCACAAACTCAACCGCACTAAGCCATGACCCACGTGTAAATTCCTCATCCTCACCCACATCCTGAACAACATTCCTAATGTACTCTTGTATCGAAATTACACACTGCTGCTCACATTCGCTAATATCTGCTTGTTTACGACGCTTAGCCAATTGAACAATACCAGCATGACCGGGTATTATCTTAACAGGCTTTTCAGGGCTGTGTGATGAATGTAGATTTTCCAAGGTGGGGGTTCTGTGATGGCTTTAGTAATAGTTGTTGCAGGGACGGAGGAGGTTGTTGTAGTTATCGGATTTGTCCATTTCGTTTTGAAGAAGTATAATCGAATATGTGTTTCAAAACTTGTGTTTGTGATTTTGGGGTTATAAATACTAAAATGGTGTTTGAGCAATTTCGTTGTGTGGCGGGAAAGAAGGAAAAGGGTGGATTTGCGATTATTGAAGAAAATGTGTGTAAAATAGTCATTTCACACGGGTTTAACGTGAAAAAGTAACGACCGTTAGCAAAAAAAAAAAAATAAAAAAAAAAAAAAAAAAAAACAAAAAAAAGAATTTGCAGCTACAGTAACACTAAGTGGGAATGTTTTGTAGAAAAATGAAATGTTAGAGACATTGTTTGCACTTTTTTTTTGCGGGCACATTTTGTATTTTTTGTAAAGTTTAGAGACATTTTTTGCAGTTTACTCAAAATTATATAAAAAATGATATTAATAATTAAGTATAAATATGTAGTTGAGAAATGATTGTACATTTTCCAAAAAGTACTAGGAGTAATTGTCAGTGTGAATTTTAAAAACCCAACTACCTTGCCAGGAAATGCATTAGGCTCAACGCAGTAAGGTCGATCGACCCTAGCTCGATCAAGTTAGGGGATCGATCCCCTTACTGCAGAACTTGGTCGCTGGATTCGATCACCTTGATGTTGGTCACTCACACGATCGTTTGAAAAAAGGAATGAGCACCATTTCATTTTTAACGTTGCATCATTTAAAAAAAAAAATCCTTTCAAAAACACTATAAATACATACACATATTTAACACACTTCACTATAAAAACACACAACACAAACACACAACACACACATTTCAATCCACAAATCTCACAAAATTCAAATGGCTTGTCGTCTCCCCCATACCATCGAAGAACTGCAAAACAATATAAAAAAAAAGCCGAACAAGAAGATGGGGCTCGACAACAAGCTCTTGTCGAGGTTATAAAGCAGTTTGAAGCTGCAAAGGCACAAAAACAAAAACTGGGACAACGATATGTAGACTGCAAAGACATATCTGAAGACAGAAAAGCTGTGATCGACCAGTTTTTGAACGATGAAGCTCGCAAAGATGGAGCCATTAGTGAGACGTTGTGGGGTTGCGTTTCACATATTCAGGGCCAAATCAGCAACAAGGTTCGCTGGAGTTATGAGGAAAACATTGAAGCTCGTTCTGTTTCACAACAGAACCGAAACTTTGACCAAGGTGCATCTACTTCATCTATTGCACCAAGATTCGTTGCGCCTGGTTTTGAAGACAATTCGGGTTGAGACGATAATAAGGAGAGGGAGTTTAGCAGATTGGAAGCAGAGTACGAAGAGAGCAAGTTTGCAAACTACTCTGCGTACGACGATGGTTACGACTCCGACAACTCGGAAACTTGGGATCACCCGGATTACTGAAATTTACGTTTATGTTTATGTATGAAGCTTTTATGTTTATTTAATGTTTTTTTTATCTATGTAATGTTTTAATTTTTAATGAAATTTAATTTTGTGTTAAAAATGTTTTTTTGTTTAAAAAAAAATGAACTTGGTCGCCCTTACTGGGGCACATAATCGTCTGTAGGTCGCTGGAGAGAGAAAGCTGACGTGACAGAGAAAAATGGGAGAACTTGGTCACCTTACTGCATCCGACCTTAAGTGCTATATTTGTACATCACTCCCATGTGTCAGAATTCCACCCCTATACCAAACATCTTTTTTTCAAGTCAGATCCTTAATTCAAACCCAAAACAATCATAAAAAAGGGGCCCCAAGATTGATGATTCTTTTACTTCAAAAAATATTACAAAGCAAAATAAGTCTGACTTTGACTTTTTTCTATGATGGACTGCCCCAATTCCTCTAATGGTCCGATGTCCTGTACTGGGCTTTAATATATACCATTCTTCACTAACTTGGGCTCATTCAATGGTTCTTTGAACCGACAGAATTACTTTAATACCCGCCGTTTCAACTGTCAGGGAGTCGGTCACATGGCAATGAACTGTCCCACCAAGCCGAAAAAGAAAGTAAAATGATACATAATACAAAACTTGTGGTAATCAGACACATGTTTAAGTTTTCTTAAATATGGCATGAGGATGCACCTATTCATTGTGGTTAGTGATAGGCACCAGATGACCTAATTTTCGATATGACAAAGCGCCTAGATTGGGTTCTATACTTCTATGACAAATGCTATGCCGAACCAAGAAAACCTAAGGTGTACATCTGTATAATAAGCATTTTGATTTCGCGCAGCGTCACATCTATATATTTTACGTTTCTTTTTGCCAAAAAAAAAAAAAAAAAAAAAAAAAAAAATCTAATTCTCCAATGTGTTGACAATGTATACAAGTCATAAATCATTTAATTAAAACAGACAACAAAAGCATTATATCATTTACTTAGAGAAACAAAACATGATTAAAAGAGTTATTATTGTACTGTATATTTTCTTCCACGTAAAGTATCCTAAGAATCCAAAAGAGATGTCCATTTTACGTTATGTTTCTCTTTACTTTTTCTATATTAAATAAAGAAATTAATTAATTATATGAGAAATATCCTATCACCTGGTAACAAGTGTCCGTATGCAAATTATTATCCCTTGTCTAACATTTACTCATAAAATGTTTGATTGTATAGAATAATCTTCACAAATAACGTGGAATTTTTTTTTATTCTAGACTATAAAGTGAAAAGATACTCAAGTATAATTGTAATTAAGGTAAGTAAATCATTAGCTTTTTTCTTCTTACTTAAGAATCAAATGTTATATTTTTGTTTTGAGTCGAGATCTTCAATTTACAGCAGATATAGTCCATAGAGAAAATTGTAATTTTATTTCCAGGAAAAGGTTTTAGGTTGGTGGTAAAATTCTTGTTTTGTGCATCTTTTTTGGCTGTCGACTGTCGCTTTTCAATTGATTTAGCCTTAGGCAATAAGCATATGTTCTAATAAGTAATAACCTTTAGTAGAGAGTTGAGATTGAGCTCATGACTTATTTATAAAATCTTGCTTGACTGATCAACTAAACGTTTATGATAAGATAGTTCTACCATTTTAACAAATTAACCATGGTAACATATTACTAAAGGCTTGTGACTATTATCTCTAAAATGTGAAATATTTCAAACTAAATTCAAGCAAGGTGCAAACAACTCTAATGTTTTTACGTCAACTTTCCTTTACAAGTAAGGAGTTTATCCGATTTGTGTATATATAGTGGTGAGCTCAAACCCAAAAGGCCGAAAACTATGATAACATAAAGAAAATATAAAATAATAAAAAAAGTCCACTAGAATTTACTACCAATCTTTAGTTTAGCTAAATTATTAGCTTATTGCATTAGTAATAAAATTCAATAGCAAATTAGGTTGTGAATCAGCTTATTTGAATAAGTTGCAGATTAGTACCAAGTACTCCATGAATAACACTTATCCAAACACGTAATAGGCTAATATATCTATCTTACCCGAATAAATTGCTTTGTGTATTTAATTTTAGCAAGACAAATCTCATCCTTTTTAAACGAATATGATCCATGATTCCATGACAAAAATATATAAAAACACACGCTAATCAACACTTAACAACTTTCGTTTTTAATATTACATCTGTCACCTAAACATTTGCACTTTGAAATCACTTTTTTCAACTTTCAAATCAGAATCTTGAATAAATAAATACCACACATTCATATTTCAACATCACCTTGATTTCATACAAACACAAATTTTCATACACACTCAAAAAACACATAGTCAACCATGGCTGAACCACCCTCAAAACCACCCACCACCACCCTAAAACCACCACAACAACTACCACTGCCAACTAACAAAACCAACCTCAACCGCCACCCGTATCGCCCTAACCCGACGACATATCGCCGGAACCATCGTCGTAGCTATGTTTGCTTATGTTGTTTTTGGTCGATATTGATACTAATACTCATTCTTTTAACAGCCACTATTTTCTCATGCATACTATACCTACTATATAGGCCTCACAGGCCCACTTTTACTGTTACATCACTAAAAATCAAACAGTTTAACCTAACAACAACCAATGACGACACGACACGTCTTACTACAAATCTAAACATCACTTTGTCTACCAAAAACCCTAACAAAAAGGTTGTATATTATTACGACCCTTTTGCTATAACATGTCTAGTATCTGATGATACTGTTATAGGTAACGGGACATTTAATGTCCCGTTGGAAACTGGTCCTAATAATATTACTATTATTAGGTCAGCATTGGGCAGCAATGCCCAGTTGCTGGAAATGAGTACGGTTGAACTCATTAGATCTGATTTGAAAAAGAAAAGTGGGTTAAAGTTGAAAGTATTGCTTGATACCGAAGCTAGAGTTAAAGTTGAGTCGTTTCGAAGCAAAAGAGTTGGTTTAAGGATTCAATGTGAAGGTGTTCATAGCGCGATTCCGAAAGTTGTGAATGGGACAACGACAGCTGTGGCAGCGACGGTGACGGATGCTAAATGTAATGTGGATCTAAGGATCAAGATCTGGAAATGGTCATTTACAAGTTAAGAATATTGGATTTTTTATTTTTTTTATTATTATTTTGGTTTATTTTATTTTATTGACTCGATATGATGGAGATTTGATTAAAGTTGGATTATATTATGATTTTTTTGTTAATTGAAGATAGTGAAATTATTAATGTAATTGTTTTGCATACAAGTGTGGTTCTTGACTTAAGAAATGTTTATATAAATTATATTGTTATGGAGTTTTATTAGTTTTTCTTTAAGACAAAATATTTACGAGTTAAGTTATTTATCGCACATATAATATATAACATGAACTTTGGACGTGCAATTTATGAGTTGATGAGACACTGACATACCACTTATTTATTTGGTTACGAAGGTTATGTTTGTGTTTGGTTAAACTTGTGTTTGCTAGAAAAATTTATACTATCAAAATGATATAGAAACAACCAATGCTTCGAGACAATATTGAATGGGCTTTCTAGAACCTTGTAAAAGATAAGACTCACTACAACATTCTACCCTTTGGGAGGGGACTTTTTTTCCCTTTCGGCGGGGACATGTCCCTTTCGGAAAGGTCACCGCCGAAGGCTCTTCGCTGATACTTTCGGCGGGGACGTAGATCAACTTTGGGCTGGGACTGAGGGTCCCACCGCCTCTCTTTTTTTGTAGTGACTGATAATGGCCGAGGAAGCACATGGTAATGTGATGGATTCGGTGCAAGCAATTAGTGATGTTACTTGTCATACAAATATTGTGCTACTAAAGCCAAAATGGATAAATAAATATCAAAGCATTACTCTATGTAACCATCATAAAGTTTAAAGTAGAACACCTATCTTATTCCTTCTCCAACAATTTCACCTTTGAAAAAAGCTGCAGGGTACGTATAATGGAATTTAGAGCCACAAAAGGTGACTACATCTTGAGAATTATTAAAGCATCATGTTCAATTGTTTATTACTACATTTTTGGAAGAGTAAGAAATCCCATATTCTAGCTCCTAAAGGATCGTACACGATAGTGGATATTTTGTTAAGAAGGTAACTCCGATTTTAAACCAAGAAAGCATGAAAGTTGCATTCAGTGACGTGGTTTTTAGGACATCTAGATAAGTGTGATCAAAAGCTTAACGTGACATTTAGTGACACAACATAAGGTGTCACACTACAAGAAAACTGTCGTTTGTGAGTTGTGACATATGCAAACAAGTTGCTAGAAGTTAATAAGTATCACTAAAGGTTACTAGAAGTTAATAATTATCACGGAGAAAAACAAGTGTCACTAAAAAATTTCATGTTTCGTTACACTTACGAAGTGCAAGTAAAAGTACCGTCGCTAAAATATCTTAATAAGGATGACACCCAACTTTTAAGGTCAACCATTTAATGAAAATAACTTGTAGGCCATCAAACTACTACGTATATATTTATCTTTGTTTACACTAATTCTGATCAAATTTAATACGGGAAAGAATAAACCAAACACTAACATATTAAACTAATACGAATAAAAAACAAGCCGCGAAATTTCAGTTTTATCCTTCTAAATTACTTTTAATAATATAAGAGTAAATTACATGGTTCGTCACTGTGGTTTAGGGTAAATCCCTAATTGAGTCCTTATCTTTTTTTTGTTGCATGATTGATCCCTATGTTTAAACTATTGCACACCGTTTGTCTTTATCGCTAACTTTCGTTATTTTCTCCGTTAGCTCTCAGTCGTCAAGTGGCAACGTTAGTCCTTTACACTAACAGTCATTTCTAATTAAATAAAAATTTGGTTTTCTTACGTAACTCAACCGTTTTCTTACGTTTTTGTCCGTTTTTATAAGTTTACGTCTATTTTTATACGTTTTCGCCCGTTTTACTATGTTTTCGTCCGTTTTCATACATCATTGACCGTTTTTCATACGTCTTTACACGTCATCGTCCGTTTTTACACGTTTTCGTCCGTTTTTATACTTTTTCGTCCGTTTTCACACGTTTTTGTCTGTTTTTCTTACGTTTTCGTCTGTTTTCATACGTTTTCGCCCGTTTTGGTACGTTTTCATACGTTTCTTATATTTTTGTCTTTTTTATAGGTTTTCGTCTATTTTTATACGTGTAAAACGGACAAAAACAAGTAAAACAGACGAAAACGAGTAAAACGGACGAAAACGTATAAAAATGTATAAAAACGTACCAAAACGGGTGAAAACGTATAAAAACAGAAAAAAACGTAAGAAAAACAGACAAAAATGTATGAATACGGAAAAAATGTGTAAAAACGGACGAGAACGTTTAAAAACGAGCGAAAACTTATAAAAACAGACGAAAACGAAAGAAAAACGGACTAAAACGTATAAAACGAATGAAAACGTGTGAAAACGGATGAGAACATGCAAAACGGACGAAAACGTATAAAAACGAGTTAAACGGACGAAAAAGTGTAAAAACGTATAAAAATAGACGAAAACGTAAGAAAAATAGACGAAAACATGTGAATACGGACAAAAACGTGTAAAAATGGACGAAAACGTATAAAAACGGACGAAAACGTTTAAAAACGTTAGTAAAACGGACGAAAATGTATAAAAACGGACAAAACCGTATCAAAACGGGCGAAAACGTATAAAAACGGATGAAAATGGACAAAAACTTAAGAAAACGGACGAGTTACGTAAGAAAACCAAATTTTTATTTAATTAGATACGACTGTTAGCATAAATGACTAACGGCGATCATTTGGTTAATGGACTAACGTTGCCACTTGACGACTGAGAGCTAACGGAGAAGATAACGACAGTTAGCGATAAGGACGAACGGTGTGCAATGGTTTCAACATAGGGATCAATCATGCAACAAAAAAAGAAAAATATATGGACTAAATTAGGGATTTACTCCAAACCACAGGGACGAACCATGTAATTTACTCATAATATAAATTTACACTTAAATTAAGGATGCAATTGGTATTTCATATCGAACTTTTCATTCGTATTGCTTGATAAGTTATAGGTTAGTTCCTTACTTATATTTTATAGTTTTTGGGCATAAATTTGACCGAAATTAGATAAGCGATTTTTTTTTTTATTTCCTAACTTTTAAATGTGTTTTGCTATACATTGCCTATTAGGTAATGTTTAAAATTCATTATTAACTTGTTATTTTCATATTTAAGATAGTTCTATATTAATTCACTTATACAACTTTTATTATACAAATCCTATCCTTTCGTTAATTAATTCTTTTAGATGTGATGGAACTAATACCCTCTAAAATCTTACTTTTTTCAGACACCTTGCTTACCACGCTCGTTAGGTTCGGTTGTCAATTTCAAATCTTGAACCATATCGATAGAATTGCTTTTGGGTTTCCAAACGGTTTGTTTGCGAAGGCTGAAAAACATAAAAAAGAGGATTTTGGTGTTATAGGCAGATATTATAACCTCTAACCTATACTATATATTGTGCTTTTTTTTTTTTTTTTTTTTTTTTTTTTTTTTTTTTTTTTTTTTACTTCTAGACCCAAACTTTCTGTATATTGACGATTGTTTTGCTTTTAGTGACACCTTTGTAATGACCAAGAATCGTCTTTAACACCTTCAGGAGGTCAAGGTTGACCAAAATAGAAGAGATTCATGTTTAGTTTAAAGAGAGGAATGTTAGAGAGAAGGTGGAGTGTTTTAACTTTGGATATTATTTCTATGTTGATGATTCACAGCCACGCCCCACAAGTGAAGACTTGTGGGGTATTTAAATGTCATACAAGACAACTATTAGAGTATTACATTATCAGTCCTTGCACTTTATGCATTCTAGTTGTCTATTTCCAATTCACGTAAATATCGTCCAGCTTCATTTATAACAATCTCCCTCCAGCTGGAGATATACGTGAATTGGTTACAATGATTCCTAACAAGTACATAACAATGATAAAAGCCATGCTGAAGTAGAGCAGTTTCCTTTATTTTGAGGATGTCTTCACAGCTCTTGATCTTCTCGAATCTTTCTCAGCTTGCTTTACTTGCAGGATCACTGTAATTCTCTAATTGGGTTATTACTCCCTCCCAATTAGTGAGGCATTTTCTATTACTATGCTCCCTCCCAAATTGACAACCCGTTTGATATAGCCTTGATGCTTGTAGAAGAAGTTTCTCTGAAATCTTGCCAAATTGTCTTCAGTCTCTTGCACAGCGGAAAATGGATTATAGACTGATGACTTGTAACTTCTTCACAGGTTTGTTTGGGGAGCATCATATCGACATCTTCATCTCACTTAGAATGCTTCCAGTTCTTCAATAAACAGCCCCGATGTACACCTTTCTCCCTCCAGGATGATGACGATCTTTCGGACTCATCCTACATATGTGTACATAGACATATCAACTAGAAGCAACATACAAATCAATACCCCATGAGTGGATGTCGATAACTATTCTCTTCAGATCAATCTCTTCTCAAACCTCTTGTATCAAATCAACGGCTTTTTGTAGTGACTGCTGATGGATAAACCCACTATGACGAACTTGAGACTGAAGTAAAATAACCCAGACTTGTGACTTAAACTTGCACGATAGTGTGACTAAGAACCTATACTGAGCACTACAACGTAACTCCTTAAAGCATAGGTCGTTTCATATACCCATCCATCCTTCCTTAACTGTATATGAACCTCTCTTGAATTATCCACATCTTTGTGTGACACTGAGTACTACAACGTATCTCCTTTAAGTGATAGTTAACTAGGTCTTCGTCCATCCACCTCTTGACCTATGAAAACTAGATAACCCAAGACTTAATCACTATTCTATAAATGCTCAAACAAGGATCTCGAAGAATCATGCATCCAACCAACCCCGATATCTTCAAGATACTAAGTACACGCACCCGTGATATTCCACTTCAACTTCAAATAAGTAATAATGAATCATCCTTGTAGTCACAGTTGATAATTTAGCCATTGTCATTTGATTGCGATTCTTGTTCAGGATCTTTGCAACGAAATAGGAGATGTTGTTGTGAAGTCTTGTTATGTTGTTGGTGATCGTTGAAGTTGCAGTTTATATAAACGAAACAAATTTAAATAAAGTTACAAAATTTGATTAGAGTATAATTAAGACAAAGTCAAAAGTTTACAATTTCGACAAAAGTTATGTAAATTACAATTTAGATAAAATGATAATTTCTATAGAAATTTCAATTTGACCAAAATTTATATAAATTATAGCAAAATATCAATTTAGATAGAAATATATCCAATTTATATAAATTGGTAATTTATATAAAATCTAACACTCTTATACAAGAGGGTAGATATCCATTTGTCGAAGTATTTTACACTCTTATACAAGAGTAAAAATACCGAGTTCACTTTTGAGTTGACGAAATTACGTTCGAATCAAATCCTTAAAAGTTATTTAACTTTGAAATCGTTTCACAAAAGTACGAGGACCAAAACTGCCAATTCTGAAACTTCTTTAAGGCTGCTGGAAAGTACAGGGACTGAAAATGTCAAATCTGAAAATCATGCTTTGTCCGATATCGCAATTCCCTTCTTTGTCCGATATCGCAATTGAGATAAGATATCGGACAAGCTTGAAATGCGATATCTGATGCCAACTGCGATAACTCTGACAGAGTGCCAATTGCGATAGAATGGCTCAATTGCGATAACTCTGACCAGAACCAATTGCGATAAAACTCAGCCTTGTGAATTGCGATAAAACTCAACTTCAAATGCGATAAAAAAGCCCAATTGCGATAAATCGCTGGTTTTTCACTGAAGTGCGATAAAACACGCTGCAGATCTCAATTTCGATAAAACGCACTTTTTACCAACTTTTTGACTTTATCCCTTACACACCCACTTGAAACCTTATCTTGCAAGATTTTCACTGACAACTTTCACCCACTTGAAGGACTTTTCTCCACCTTTGACTAATTCTTACCCACTAAAATCTTATCACAAACTTATCAACTAACACAAATCTTATAAAAGATTTTGAATAATGTCGATCTAGGAGCCAAGAACAAACCAAAGATTTATTCTTCCAACTAATATTTCAGTGAAGAACTAGTCAACTTCACAGCCAAGTCGAACAAACACCAAACAAACACAACTTTTTCTCTTGATTTTTGTATTGATCGAAAAGATGAAAAACACAATTTGTAACTTTTCTAGTGAAAGACAAATAACAAATGGTGTTTTAATCTTTAGGAACTAACACAAAAATGCTACCTTTGGTCTTGGATGTTGCGCACAGTAGCCTCCAAAAACACAAGTGCCTTGTTTCACTGAAAAATAAAACGCAACACAAATGTGTTTTTCAACAAGAATCGAACACATATAACTCCTACCTCGTTGACCGGCTGTTGATACCACTTGTAATGACCAAGAATCGTCTTTAACACCTTCAGGAGGTCGAGGTTGACCAAAATAGAAGAGATTCATGTTTAGTTTAGAGAGAGGAATGTTAGAGAGAAGGTGGAGTGTTTTAACTTTGGATATTATTTTTATGTTGATGATTCACAGCCACACCCCACAAGTGAAGACTTGAGGGGTATTTAAATGTCATACAAGACAACTATTAGAGTATTACATTATCAGTCCTTGCACTTTATGCATTCTAGTTGTCTATTTCCAATTCACGTAAATATCGTCCAACTTCATTTCTAACAACCTTTCATTATATGTCGCCGAAAGTAAATATAGTCATACTCTTGACTCTTGATAGTCGACACAATACACATGTTATTCTTCTTGTCGTCCGTACATTATTATCGATTACAAAGTTCAAATTTGAAAATATGTACTCCATATATAAATAACTTTCTGAATTCAAAGTTCATTAAAACTTAATCGATATGTGTGTGTATATAATGTGCGATCACTTTGAGGATCCTCTTGGCAAATGTTCCTTATGCATGATACAATTATATCAACCACATGCCAAAGGATTATTTTACATTATTTTGAGATCTAACTAAATTTTTATTCATATCATATTTTGCCGCACAGACAAAATTTGTCGGTGAATGAATATAAATAAAGAAAATATAAGCTTTCTTTTACTTGATAATATATTAAAAAGTAAAATTATTTGGTGCAATAATATGGGAACGAATTTTAGTAAATGAGCCATGTGAATATGTGATTTTGTAAAACATGAATATTATTAAAGTTTAGTTATTTATTTATTTTATTGCTTTTTTTTTAACTGTCATTTAAAAAAACTCATAATTTAGTTTTGACTTGACATATGTAAAATATGGACATATTAAATTATTAATCATGTTTTCATTCTTTAGATTTTAAAACAAAAATATATTTGTAACTAAACAAATCATTGAATTCGTGGGCCAATTTTGGTCCATGTATAAGGCCTTCTGTAAATTTTGGGCCGGGTCAAGAGACTTCTTAGTTTTAAAGTAGCCCAAGATATGCAACTTATATACTTGTACTTGTTACAATCATATCAATATCAATACTTCATAATGAATAAAACTTTTAAAATCTGTTGGTATGTTTGACGCGAAAGCTTATTAAGAACTTAGACCCGTAGTTATGGTAACTCAACCTTTTTGGTGTCCCATTTTTCACCTCAGCGTTACATCATATTCTTTCTCTTAAACCAAACACCTGACCCTAAGCCTATAGTAAGGCGACCTTAGTTAGTCACTAACTAAACACAAAGTTTGATCACCTGCACAATCGAATGGAGCAAATTGGCTTGGGGGGCCGCGTCGTTCTTGGTGCCTCGTCATGGGGGGACGCGTTGCATATACCCAACCTATCGATCGGTTGGGTTGCTACCAAAAAATTAAATTTGTTCAGCTAACAAAGGTAATGGGAGCTTCTAAAAATATTACTTTATCAAAGTTTGCCAAACATACACTTAACATAAACAATTGAAAAAGCTGGTGTAATTTATATTATATCATCCACCAACTTTGTTATTCCATTTCAACGCATAAAGTTGGTAGTATGAAGTATGAAGTATGAACTATGAAGATTCTAAGTTGATTTCATTGATACTCTCAAACCTTTTAGAAAAAGAAGGGCTTTATCAGGTTTGAATATGTGTGACGGCGAGTTCAACTCGTGAATTAGTCGGCCAAAAAGTCAAAAATAATGATTTCCAAAATAAAATAAAAACTATAATCGTATATAATATATATCTCTGGAGATGTTTGTGTGGTACAATTTAACGACAAAGATGCCACATTTTTCCTAATAGACAAAAACAAACTACTTATATATATATCTATTACAGAAAAGGGTTTGATCGTTCATAGTAATGTTTTACATCAACTAAATATGTACGTATATGACAAGAAAGCTTGTCATTATAAATAATAGAAAGTAGAATATCACACTCAACGTTCATTACCTACCTACTCTTGAAAATATCAACTTTCACCAAACATTAAGAGGTCGTATTTGGGCTACACTAAAGACTGATAGTAATGGGACCGAATGGTCCGGTCAGTCTACTCACATAGCACCCCCCTCCCGTTACAAAGATCAATTGAGACGCGGTCCCCTAGATCATTGTATCTGTTTATCTCTTAGTGGACCGAATAAATGATTTGGTTTGTGTGTGTGCTTTTTGTTTTAATTTATTTTCGTGGAGTTGTGTTTTGTTGTGATTGTGGTCTCTTTAGTATGAGTGTTTGGTCTTAGATAGAGAAAACTGAATTGACGTTAATATATGACACTAATAAGAGTTAGGTTTTTCTTTGCATACTTTTTAATTACTAGTATGTTTTACTATATGTTATCAATAGTCACACGCTTTGATGTTGAGACAAAAAGTTTCAAGTATAACATAGCATGACACACATTTTGAGGGTGATCAAGAAAAAGATCATCAAAAAAAAAAAAAAATTTTGAGAGTGATCAAGAAAAAGATCAAAAACAATTATAAGAATATTGCGATTAACCTGTATACATTAAATGAATTTTCATTCTTTCACGTGAACACAACATAAACAATTTCATTCTTTTACCCGTTTTTTTATAAAGAAAATATCAAATTTGGTCATAAAACTCAAACTTCATTCACTTCTTGGTAAAACAAACCACATTCAAATTTAGTCTTGTGCGACTTTATAAAAATATAACAAGTGTCCAAAAAGTTGGTAACATATTTTGTTAGACCGAAGTGAAATTTTGTGCGATCAAAGTGATGCCTGTTGCATTTTTTTATTCGAAAAATATATAAATGACACTCCCTCCGTCTCAAAAATATTGTAAGAAAAAAATCACACAGTTTAATAAAAGTGTGACCACTACAATTTTCAATCACTAATAGAATATTTCCCACTAAATTATCTTTTTATTACTTAGAATAGAAAGTAGACAATTTTTTGAGACATTACAAAAAAGAAATATGTATCATAATTTTGAGACGGAGGTGTAAAAAATATGACTCACAGTTGACTTTTTGAATAAGACAAATTGATCCAGCAAAAATATCATTTTGTCCGCACAAAATATCACATTGATCTAGCAAACACAGTCACCAATTCTTGGAACATTTGTCAACTATTCAATGGAGTCGCACAATCTATCAATCAAACAAGATTATATTAAAAATTAATTTTTTATTAGTAAAATAAATCAAAACTTTTTTTTTTCTTCTTAAGTATATCAACTTTTAGAGTGGGAGGTACAGTAGCGTCATGGCTCGTGCCATGGCTACCAGCCGTGGAAATACAATGGCGCACCGTACCGGATCTGGCGCCAAACTACCTCGCGCCGTCACCACCAGCCAGCACCAAAGGTTTTTTTTTTTTTTTTTTTTTTTTTTTTTTTTTTTCCTGGGTGTTTATGATGGATAATATACAATTTATATGCTCTTAAATTAATTACTGAATGTATAAAATGCATGCGTAAAAGTTCAGAGTTTGGGTTGTTAACGGTGTTATATGTTTTGAGGAGGAAGATGTTTGGTGGGGCCATAATAATGTTCCAACTAATGAAGTTTATTTTAGTTAATATTGTGTATGTTTTATTTAATGTAAAAAAAAAAAAAAAAAAAAAAAAAAAAAAAAAAAAAAAAAAAAAAAAGGACGACGGCATAGGATTTTTGGTGCGATAAAGACTTTTGCTGACGTGACAACACTTTCTTGACCTTGGCTTAAAGCCATGGCACCACGGTACCCACCGCTCTTAAAAGTATGCATTTGCGGATACAGTCATAAAAGGATTTTCACAAAATAATCTACAAAATAAAGTGGCATAAAGTGATTGGTGTATTTTTCTATAAATTCTCTCCGGTCAAGCGAATACTTTATGACATCTCATTTTGTGATTATTTTATAAAAATCTTTTTGTAAAGTTTCAATTTCAACCAATAATGTGGGAAAGCATGTTTTCATAAGTATTGCCACGTGTGAGTGAGAGTGTCGTCATTTTGTCCAACTTAAAATAGGCACTCACCAACCACCACCAACTTTCTCATTTCAGCACACAGTTTTCACCAAATATACCTGTACTAAATTTACCTTATGTGTACCTAAGTTATATATTCATTGCTATATTGGGCCCTATAATCCAAGTTGGACGATATTTGGTCCTTGTTTCATTTTCGAAATTATATCTCTATGGCTAGTCACAGTCGATGACCAAAGTGATCTGGGTCACTGGCTGCCGCGTCAGCTTTCTCTCTCCGACGACCAGACATGATCAAAGTTCCACAATCGATGACCGATTTATTTTTTATTTTTTATTATTATTATTTTTTTTTAAATAGGTTGAAAATATATGTTTGTGGTTTTGAAAGTCGGTCGAATAATAGACCAACTTTGGATTATGCCCCAACTCGACCGATCTCCCACAACCCAAACGACCGAAGTGAAAGTCGGTCAATTCATGCGATCGATTGATATTTTCTGGTCGATCGTATAGCCTAAAGCTTTATTCAAAAAATAAGGCAGTGTTTGGTACGTAGGAATCGAAGCCGTAATGGAATAAGTTATTGCAACGTAATGAAAGTTGTCGGTTGTTTTGAGTTCTGGAACGGAATTGCTTATTTCTTAATTTAATTTTTTTTTTTTTTTTTTTTTTTTTTTTTATAGAACGGCAAGTGGTGCAGTCGATGGAGCTCCGACTAACACCCTGGGCCAGCCTGTACTGATTACCCATCCCACCTGGAATGGGGATCTCCCCAGGTGGAACCCCCACATGTGGTAAATATGACTCCGACGGGAATCGAACCCTCAACCTCCACATGACCTCCGCACTAGCTCCCCCTATTTTCATTTCATGGCTACCCCTATATTTATTTCATTGCATACCGACATGAAATAACATATTGTCATATTCAATTTATTTCATTTATTTCCTATGTTTACTAGGTGCCAAAAAACATGTGAAATTTATTTCATTACTCCCTCCGTATTTCATTACTCCCTCCGTCCCAATTTTATTGTCACTTATTCCTTTTTCAGACGTCCCAAAATTATTGTCACATACCCAAAATAGAAAGTGAATAGATAGTGGAGTTTGGTAAAGTTTACTATATTACCCTTGGTTGAAATTAATATTGCAAACTTTAAAGAAGTGTTAATTAATTGGTTAAGGGTAAATTTATCATTTGGCAAAAAAGTAAGAGAGAGAAAGTAGTGATAGTGACATTTTTCTAAAAGAATGTGTTTTTTGTCAGGTGACAATAATTTTAGGACGGAAGGAGTATAACATAACAACTAAATAAAACAACAAAATAGTAATGACTTATTCAATTACTATGTTCATTCCATTCTTTATCATTTCATTTCATTTCTTCACACCAAACAAAAGTGATCACAAAAACTTTTTGCGTATAAAAAAATCTAACAAGACTAGAAATACAATCCTTTTGCAATTGATGAATTTAAGAAAAATCAAGAAATTTTATGACTTAGTTTGTCACACTTTTAGGGTATTTCTTTCCTAAAAAAGTATGACAATGAGTCTATAATTTAAGGACCATTATCACAACATTCACTTACCTACCGACACACTCATATACTCTCTGTTTCAAAATTACAGCTTTTCTTTTTATTTTGAGATGCCTAAAATAATAGTTTTCTTTTTGTGTCAACCAATTAAACTAACGTTAACTTTAAAAAGTCGTTTTAATTACACCATAGAAACCTATTTTTGAAACCTTGCACTCATTTAGTCCCTATTTTGGATGGGTCGTTAGTTTGACCGTTAAGTGTTTAAATAATATTTGCCCGTTAGTCCCTCCGTTAATATTTTTTGCACCGTTAGTCCTCACTTTTTAAAATGAATTAAAAAGGGCAGCATAGGCTCGAACTCGACTCTTGTTGCCCAAAAACCAACGCCCCAACCACTAGACTAAGCGTCCAGTGGTGTAATTATAACAAAATAAATTATATTTAACATTTTCGTCTGTTTTTTAGGTTTTTTTTCCCTTTTTTTTATGTTTTCGTCATTTTTTTTACGTTTTCGTCCTTTTTATACGTTTTCGTCTGTTTTTTTACGATTTCGTTCACTTTTATACGTTTTTTTAATATTTTTATCTGTTTTAGTCCTTTTTTATGTGTTTTCGTCCGTTTTTTTTATGTTTTCGTCCGTTTTTATACGTTTTCGTCTGTTTTTTTACGTTTTCGTCCTGTTTTTTACGTTTTCGTCCATATTTATCTGTTTTCGTCATTTTTTTACGTTTTCGTCCATTTTATGCGTTTTCATCCTTGTTTTTATGTTTTCGTCCATATTTTTTTTACGTTTTCGTCCTTGTTTTTATGTTTTCGTCCATATTTTTTTACGTTTTCGTCCATTTTTTTACGTTTTCGTTCGTTTTTATACGTCTTTGTTAGTTTTCGTTCATTTTTATAAAAACGGACTAAAATGTAAAAAAAGGACAAAACGTATAAAACAGACGAAAACGTAAAAAAATAGACGAAAACGTTTAAAAACGGACAAAAACGTAAAAAAACGGACGAGATTGTAAAAAAATGGACGAAAAACGTAAAAAAATAAAAGACAAAAACGTATTAAAACGGAAGAAAACGTAAAAAACAGACAAAAACGTAAAAAAATGGACGAAAACATATAAAAACGAACGAAAATAGATAAAAATGGACAAAAACGTATAAACACGAACGAAAACGTAAAAAACATATGAAAACGTTTAAAAACAGACAAAAACCTATAAAAAACGGACAAAACGTAAAAAACATACAAAAACGTATCAAAACAGACAAAAACGTAAAAAAAAGTATAAAAACAGACGAAAGCGTAGAAAAACGGGCGAAAACGTAAGAAAAAAGGACGAAAACGTATAAAAACGTAAAAAAAATGACCAAAACGGATAAAAATGAATTTGAGCAAAAATAAGTTAAATAGAATTTACTTTGATATAATTACACCACTTGACGCTTAGTCCAGTGGTTGGGGCGTTGGTTTTTGGGCAACAAGACCCGATTTAGAGCCTATGCTGCCCTTTTTAATTCATTTTATAAAATGAGGACTAACAGTGCAAAAAATATTAATGGAAGGACTAACGAGCAAACATTAATTAAACACTTAACGGTCAAACTATGGTCCATCCAAAATAGGGACTAAATGAGTGCAAAGTTTAAAAAATATGTATCTTTGGTGTAATTAAAACGACTTATGAACTAAAAATGAAATCTGAGCAAACCACAATGACCAAACGTGTAATTTTTTCTATTTTTTATGATTCACGTAATGACATAATACATAGAGATTTTGAAAAAAGTTTTTTTGGTATTTATTAACCTAAACCCTATTATAGTAATATACTTATGTAGGGTTGGTCTATTCCCAACAACCCCATACCACCAACCCACTACTACTCATGAAATACTACGGAGTAAAAAAACACCAACATAAAAACACCAAACATTGATCCACTTTGTATTTCAAGTGGATCTTCATCAAAGAACCTTCATTTGAAACTTGATTCATTTTCAATTCCAATCCAAAATGGATCGAGCAAGAAGACTTGCAAACAAACACATCATCAAGAAACTAATCTCACAAACCAAACACACCCCATTATCATCATCACCACCCTCCCCTGTTTTTTCCCCTGTTTCAAGGTATGTCTCATCATTATCCAATATTTTATGTAACAAAAACTTAAGATCATACCAAAACCTTAATGGGTTATGTTCACATGTTAGAAATGTTTCATTTGATGCATTGAAACCAAGTGACACTTTTCCTAGGAGACATTACTCTGCTTCTAATGATGACCAAGCCAAAATGGCTAAATTTGTAGGTTTTTCTAGCTTAGATTCATTAATAGATGCTACCGTGCCGAAAACGATACGTATTAGTCCTATGAAATTTGATAAATTTGATCATGGATTGACTGAGAGTGAAATGCTTAAACATATGGAAGGGTTAGCATCTAAGAACAGAGTTTTTAAGTCGTTTATTGGTATGGGATATTACAATACTTTTGTACCTAGTGTTATTTTAAGGAATATTATGGAGAACCCTGGTTGGTATACTCAGTATACGCCTTATCAAGCTGAAATAGCGCAAGGGAGACTCGAGTCCTTGCTTAACTTTCAGACTATGACAACGGATCTTACGGGATTGCCTATGTCTAATGCTTCGTTATTAGACGAAGGTACGGCTGCTGCTGAGGCAATGGCTATGTGTAATAATATACTAAAGGGTAAGAAAAAGACTTTTTTGATTGCTAGTAATTGTCATCCTCAGACGATAGACGTGTGTAAGACTAGAGCCGATGGTTTTGATTTGAAAGTTGTGACGTCGGATTTGAAGGATTTTGATTATTCGTCTGGTGATGTTTGTGGTGTGTTGGTTCAGTATCCTGGTACTGAAGGTGAGGTGTTGGATTATGGTGAGTTTGTTAAGAATGCACATGCGAATGGTGTCAAGGTTGTTATGGCTAGTGATTTGTTGGCTTTGACTGTTTTGAAGCCGCCTGGTGAATTTGGAGTTGATATTGTGGTTGGTTCAGCTCAAAGATTTGGTGTTCCGATGGGGTATGGTGGTCCTCATGCTGCGTTTCTTGCTACGTCTCAAGAGTATAAGAGGATGATGCCTGGAAGGATTATTGGTGTTAGTGTTGATTCTGAGGGTAAGCCTGCTTTACGTATGGCAATGCAGACGAGAGAGCAGCATATTAGGAGGGATAAAGCTACCAGTAACATTTGTACAGCTCAGGTATCGTTTTTTTCTTTTTCTCGAAACACTAGAGTTATGTTGTAACAAGAAAGGTCTGCAAGATTAGAACTTTAAGCAGATAAGCAATTTAAAGGGTGTTTGGGTAAAACTGCTTATCTGTTTATTTTTTTAGAAAATAACCAGTCTTGATTGTTTTGAGTAAAACTGCTTATCTGCTTATATCAAATAAGCACTAAAAAAAGAGGTATGGTACCTGCTTATTTTGTAAGCAATCCCAAACACCCTCTTATTTTGTCACATGGTCTTTGTTTTAGTCATATCGGACTATCTTTGGATATGCGTTTTGGAATTAATGACGTTAGTGCATTCACATAAAAAAAATTGATACGATAGTGAATACCCAGTCAAGAATCATGCTTATCTGTATAAGTAGTCAAAGAGTGACACACTTTTTTTCTCTCGTTTTTGTAGTTAAATATTCTGTTATTATGTAGGCATTGCTAGCAAACATGGCTGCTATGTATGGTGTTTACCATGGACCAGAAGGCTTAAAAACAATCTCACAACGAGTCAACGGACTTGCCGCTACATTTGCTGCTGGATTGAAGAAACTTGGGACTGTTGATGTCCAAGGTCTCCCTTTCTTTGATACCGTGAAGATCACATGTACCGATGCAAGTGCATTAGCTGAAGAAGCTTACAAAAACAAGATGAATCTTCGTATTGTGGACAAAAACACTGTAAGTATGGTTCCAGTGTTGACTATGTTTTCAAACAGTTGACTCAATTCTTTAGACTGATTTATTTTGTCCTTCTTTTATTCACTCAGATCACTGTCTCGTTTGATGAAACAACCACCATTGAGGATGTTGATACATTGTTTAAAGTTTTCTCATTGGGGAAACCGGTTAGTATAGTATTCACGAGATTCTTATATGTATATAGATTAACAGCATTCTTAAGCGGAAAACAACTTACATTATATTGATTATTGTAGGTCACATTCACTGCCTCGTCTCTTGCACCAGAGGTTCAGGACGTTATACCTTCCGGGCTTGTAAGGAAGACTCCATTTATGACACATCCAATTTTTAATTCGTAAGTTTCTTTATGACTTATTATATTGGGTGTCTGACATGTTACGGTTCAGGTCAAATAGGTAATTTTTAACCAGGGTAAAAACAGGTTGGGTTGACTTGCCAAAATATTTTTCTTTTTCTTGAATTTTATAGACAACTTTTATGTACCAAATATGTCCAAAGGACAATAATATTAAGATATGCGGTGGCAGTTCCTTATTCTCTTTTATTTTCCGTAGTTTGCACACGGAGCACGAGTTACTCAGATATATCAGTAAATTGCAATCAAAGGATCTCTCATTATGCCATAGTATGATTCCTTTGGGTTCATGTACAATGAAGCTTAATGCCACTACAGAGATGATGCCTGTAACGTGGCCCGCCTTTGCAAATATGCATCCATTTGCACCTACAGAACAAGCAGAAGGATATCAAGTAATCATAAACTTTTATCTTTCTTTTCATCTCGATATTCAAGCTATATATTTTTGTCTAATTTCGTGGCTTTTATTTTCAGGAAATGTTCAAGAATTTGGGTGACATGTTGTGTACTGTCACAGGATTTGATTCTTTCTCGTTGCAACCAAACGCTGGTGCTGCTGGAGAGTATGCTGGACTGATGGTTATCCGAGCATACCATATGGTATTATGATTTTAGTTGCTCTTTATAGCTTTTTCGTCCAAATTATATAGCTGATTTTATGAAAATTTTACTTTGATCAATTGTAGGCAAGAGGAGATCACCATAGGAATGTATGCATCATTCCTGTGTCGGCACATGGAACAAATCCTGCTAGTGCTGCTATGTGCGGAATGAAAATTATTACTGTTGGAACCGATGCTAAAGGTAATATTAACATTGAAGAGGTACGAAAGGCTGCTGAGGCAAACAAGGATAACTTATCGGCTCTAATGGTATGCATTTTTTTAATTAGATACTGTTTAATAGATGGTATAACATGTGTGATGTGTAAAAGATATTAACTCTCTTTGTTTCTATAAATTATCAGGTTACATATCCTTCGACTCATGGAGTTTATGAAGAGGGTATTGACGAGATTTGTAAAATTATTCATGACAATGGCGGTCAGGTTTACATGGATGGAGCCAATATGAATGCACAGGTATATTATATATAATTTTGGGAATAACCCTATTTGAAATGGAATTGCTTGTTTTAAAATGGTTATTTGCTTATTAATAAGCAGATAATCTGTTTTACCCAAACACTAAAAACTGCTTCTCTGCTTAATAAGAGCAGATAAGCACTTAACTGATTATTTTTTGCCAAAAGTTGTAAACGACTCTATAGCATTGGATGTTAATAAGTTGTATATTTGCTGGTTGGTCTGATGAGTCCTGGATGGATTGGTGCCGATGTTTGTCATCTGAACCTTCACAAGACATTTTGCATTCCACACGGTGGAGGTGGTCCCGGGATGGGTCCCATTGGTGTGAAGAAACACTTGGCACCATACTTGCCTTCTCACCCTGTGGTACGCACCATCAATTTGATATCTTTTTTTCTCAATGTAAAATTCCTTATCAATGGTTTATAAGTTCTAATTTGATTTTGGTTCATTATTTAAAGGTGGAGACAGGAGGCTTACCAGCTCCCGAAAAGGCTCAGCCGCTTGGTACCATTTCTGCAGCCCCCTGGGGTTCTGCACTTATCTTGCCCATATCATACACTTACATTGCCATGATGGGATCTCAAGGACTTACGGATGCATCAAAGATAGCCATCTTGAATGCTAACTACATGGCAAAACGTCTCGAGGTTTGTGTTCTTGTATGATCAAGTTAATTTGTCTTCTATTTCACGTGTAACCTTTTTAGACAACTAACTTCTGATGGTATGTGGTGCAATCATTTCTACTCGTGAAACTAATGCATTTCTTTTTGAATTCCAGAGTCACTATCCTATTCTTTACCGTGGTGTTAATGGAACCGTTGCCCATGAATTTATTGTTGATTTGAGACCCTTAAAGGTAAGTTGAACACATCTACTTGTCAATGGGCCGATTTGGGTAATGTGTTATCTTTAGAAGTCTCGCAGGTTAAATAAAATTATTAGCTAAGATTATTGTCAGATGTGCCGAAAGTGGACCAAAGTGTAAACTAATGCATACAACCTAACCCGGCCTGAGCTAAAAAAAGTGACATTTTTTTACCTGCACTCATTATGACTTGTTACCCAAACCGACCATTATGTCACCTCCACTCACCATAATCATAATCTACACGATATCTCTTAAGCTTAACTCAATATTCCATAATGTAGACTACAGCTGGAATAGAACCTGAAGACGTTGCTAAACGTCTGATTGATTATGGATTTCATAGCCCCACAATGTCATTTCCAGTTCCTGGGACACTCATGATCGAACCTACCGAAAGTGAAAGCAAGGTATTCTACAAAATAAAGCTTGTTCCAAAATTTATGGGCATCACAAGCTTTATGTTCCCCTTTGTCTAATGCGTTAAAATTTTATTGTTTCAGGCAGAGCTGGACAGGTTTTGTGACGCTTTAATCTCCATTAGAGAAGAAATCGCTGAAATTGAGCAAGGAAAAGCCGACATCAACAACAATTTTATCAAGGTATTTTCTCAAGTGTTCTAATTGATGACAGAAAATTAGCATATTAACCCTGTGTATTATGTACAGGGAGCTCCTCATCCACTTCAAGTACTAATGGTTGATAAATGGACAAAACCATACTCTCGGGAATACGCAGCTTTTCCTGCTTCTTGGCTTCGTTCTGCTAAGTTCTGGCCAACTACATGTCTGTTTCTCGCCCTTTTCAGAAAAAAACTTGTATTTTTTTTCGGTGCATTTCAGTGTTACTAAAATGGGATTTCGTTGCTTTTTCTTTTTTGTGACAGGCCGTGTAGATAATGTTTATGGTGATCGTAACCTCGTCTGTACCCTTCAGCCGCCAAACGAGGAAGAAGAAAAAGCTGCAGCAACCGCTTAGGGTGCTAAAGCTTATGGTTCTCTTCAAAACAAGTTGGCTTTCTATTAATCTTACTTCATCTGCTCCATCTATAGGAGGTTGACGTATAAACAAATTTCATATTGATTGATGATCAGCCCCATTGCAAGTGTGCTTTATTTCTTACCTTTCTGCCATAGTCTTGGTGTATCACACACACAAAACTTGTAAGTTGTTAATTCTACCATTTAGTTGAAACAAATGTGGTCAATGATGATGATGATAACGATAGGAAAATATGTTGATGATACAGAAGATCCGGTGTTTCATGATATTCCTTGTTGCATGAGTAACATTTTATAGATTGAAATAAGTAGATACCAAAATCTATCTTCTGCAAGTGTTGTTGTTTACTGAAACCAAGATTAGCTTCTTTTTTTTTTTTAAAAGTTGTCCGAATAGTAGCATCAAGTCATCATAACCAGTATGTCATGATGTACCTCGGGTCACTGTTTTCATTATTTTGGACAAGATGTGCCATTGTCCTCATTTCAAAAGATGGTGTTAATTTAATTAAGATACTTTTCCAAAGACATTGTTTTTTTTAACTATGTTTTGTTATCTGGTTTTGGATAAAGATGCTCATGTAATGGTGTAAACTTATTCTTTAATCAAGTATGGTATTGTTCTACTCTCTTATGCGATGTTTCGAACCGTCGCACCTCCTGTTTCCGCCTTAGACGGGGTGTGACAAAGCCATTTCGCGATTGGAGGAGACAAACTAGTTGCGCTAGAAGAAGAACCCGTGATGTGTTTTGACACATTAAAATTTTCACAATGATTTTTAAAGAAGTAACACCACACAACATAGTTGGCTTTGTCGACATCAAATGGAAATTTGATTAATGATAGAATTAACATCATATAGTTTACCGGCATGTGATAGAGTAGGAGTAGGGGGCATTGTTCGTCATTATGAACGAAGGTTAGGGTATACAAAGTTAGGATTAAGGCTTGGAAATCGACTAGAATGGAGAGGAACCGAAGAAAGAAAGAAAAATAGCTACTCCTTCCGTCACATATTAATTGTCCACTTTTGACTTTTTTAGGTCTTGGTGACCATGATTATTTTTGTTTGTGTTATGTAATACTTGATGAAAAATATATGAAGAGATTGGGTTTTAAATGAACTTTCATTGGTACAATTTTTATTAAATATTATATAACACAAACAAAAATATGTAAGGTCAAAACTGAAAAAGAAAAACTTAAAAAGTGAAAACTGGACAATTAATATGTGACGGAGGTATTATATTTTTGAGTGGATCTTATTTGATTTGATACCATATTGATTGATAATCTCATTGATTAATTATTTATGAACGAGGTGGGCGACGATCCGCCGCGTTGCGGCGGGGCGTTGTTTTATTTCGTTGATTATTGCACGATATTTTTATTAAGTAGAGAGTAGGCCGGGGGTAAAAAAAAATTTTTTTTCCCGAAAAAGGACTCCTTTTGTAAAGAGTCGCCAATGTCAGGGATATTTTTTGCCAATTTTCGAAACATTTATTTTGGAAAAAGGACTATTTTTGCAAACAGTCGCCAATGTCAGGGGTAATTTTTGCCAATTTTTGAAATATTTTTTTGGAAAAAGGACTATTTTTGAAAAGAGTCGTGAATTTAAGGGGTATTTTTTGCCAATTTTCGAAAGTAAAAAAAAAAAAAAAAAAAAAAAAAGGCCGGTTACTGTAGCAGTTACTGTAGCAGCAAAAAAAAAGGCCCTTTACTGTTTTTGATACGGCGTCGTTTTGAATGGGTTTAAATATATATAGTAATATCAATCCATAAACTACAGTTAACAAATGGGCTTAAACCTAATTGGAACTAACACTGGGCCTAACTATATATAAACTATAGTCCACTAACAGTATTTAGGTTTTCGTTTTCACTAAAATATCGTCACCACCACCATCTTAATGTTTTAATCTAAAGATCGATCATGGATGGATTACCTTCAAACATCATGTTCCACATCTTTTCAAGAGTTCCAGGTAAATGTTTGGCTCGTTCCCGTTGTGTATCGAAAGAATGGTGCAAGTACATTGATGATCGTTACCTTATGATCGTTAACGATGAACGAGTCCTAGAACCTATACCCATCCTATACCATTTTCACCGTTCTTATGATGATAGAAAAATACATAGCTTATGTTTCCATGTCATTGAATCAAAGAGGAAAGAACCAAGAAGGTATTACAAGAAGGCTCGTGTTGGAAGTAAACCCCGTACTTATGTGTCGGAGCTGAAAGAAGACTCGTTTTTGGAGTTTTTGCCTAAGAAACCTCTCTCTGAATCTTCATATGTGGATATTAAAGTCCGAGGTTCTTGCAATGGGCTGATGTGTTTGTCACTATATGAAGATTATGTACTAACCTCGTTGGTTGTGGTCGATCCTCTAAGGAAAGAATGTTACGAGCTTCCCCCTCTTCCTATGCGTTTTGATAGTTACATGCAACGAGAATCATATGGGATTGGTTTTGATGCTTCCACCAACACTTTGAAGATGGTTTGTGTTTTGGACAAAGGTTTTGCGCAAGCATGCACACTGGTGCATGTATTTGGCACAAACTCATGGCGAGAAATACCTAAAGTGCCGTCTTATCCAATAACAGGTAAAGCCATATTTGCTGATGGTTGTTTGCATTGGTTGGTTACTTATCTTGGCATCAAAACGGAACATGCTGGAAGGCACGTAATATGGTTCGATGTAGAAAAAGAAGAATTTGTGTTGATTGATCCTCCCAAAAGAATGTGTGATTTATGGAGAAACTATAGATGTGGTGCTGATCGCTTGGTAGATTTAAATGGTGAAGTTGGATTTGTGTGTGTTACCACCATGGAGGTTTGGGTATTGAAGCAGAAAGAATGGGTACCACACTATCGATTTGAAAAGAAAAGGGTTCTAAATGGTGACAATGAGGTTTTGGGGTGTTGGAATAAAGACGGGGACATTTTAATAAGAAACATACGCGGTGAAAATTGTAAGTTCTTTGTTTACAACCTCAAAAGCGGCGTTCGACATAAAACCAACATTGTTGTTACGGATGATGGATGTGACCCGAATATATTTATGCATCCCAATAAGCTGTCTTCAATCCATGGCATTGGCGCAAACTCCTTCCCGATGAAAAAAGCAGATTTTAAAATAAGTTGCCAGCATTTACTATCTTTTAATTAGGTATTAGAATTCAGATTCGTGTTGCTTTTAATGTTTTTGTTCCAGATTTGTATTTTAGTGACTGGTTTTTGTATTTTGTTGCATCCGTTTGATTGCTTTAAATAAATATGGGTTTTGGAATCTTACTTCATATTGAGTGTCCAACTGCTTTTGGAGATGCTATATTCTGTGCAGCTCCAGTTTAATGTTGAAATATACAGTGATACTAACCAGAATGCTTTGATACAAAATACAGTTCCGTTTATCAGATACAAAATACTGTGATTACGACTTTAAAAATATGAAGGGAAGAAAAGAAAGATCGCCTGACCCATCAGTACGTTTTACCACCTCGATTATATACCCAGGATACGAGATTTGATTTGTTTGATCAATCGTGTATACTACAGAAACGACACTCACCCTATAAGAAGTTTAGGGTAAATCAATACAGAAATGAACCGTGTATATTTAAAGTACAATATGGGAGTATAATTTCTTTGAATAATAGCAACTACACAGGTGATGATGGCGGCCGTCGTATGAAAGAAGCATCACCCATAGTAAAACACCTCAAAAAAGTCTCATGAATTGCTACCATGCTATAGATACTTGTTCAGCTTAGTAGACATTTTAACACTCACACCAAATCATCTCGATCTCATACTCGTAATCAAATATATATTTAAAGTAATTGCATAAACTTCTGTGAACCCATGAAATTTTTACTTCTGGAAGCTAAGGCTAAAGAAAAAATCATCCATGTCTGCTGTTGCTGAAGTTGAGTAACCAGTGGATTTGCCGAGCCCAGATCCTTTACCCATCGCTCTACCCATATACAGTGAATTCGATAGTCCTTTGTCCTTTTCTTCGGTTCCAGCTGACAGACCGCCAACAATCCCCACATCCGTCAGATCTACCCTCTTGGTTGCGATCACAAACATATAATTAAAATCACATGGTTCACACACATAGCCACTGCTAGAGAACCATTTACTTAGCTCGAATTGGTAGAAAAAAACTTCAAGCCATATAACGACCTAAATCGTTTTAATGATAGATCTAGACAATTATTAACCTTATTTTGTTTTTCTGATCAATATTAGTACATTAATATATAAATCAGTTAGCAAGAAAGACCAACTTACGTCCAGATATATCGAGATCAATTAGTCCACGGCTCAAAGAAGCAGCCCAAACTCCAGATTCGACTTGGAACCCATCCTTTTTTTATGACGTAATATAATAGAAGGTTTATGATTTTGATTGTTTAAGCTGTTGCCACTATCCATGAAACTATGGGTAGCCAGCTCTGTAGATGATGCTGAACCAGTATGAGAAGAAAATAAACTACCATGTTAGTATCTTCAGAAAGCATTATTATAACAACACTGCCAAATAAAATTACCAAAAAAAATAGATATAGGAGTACTTTTTTTCTTCGAATGTTGTATTGTACAAAAAAAAAGTATGATTCAGCACGAGGCTCATATGAATTTAAGAGATAATAACAGCGTTTGTGAATTGACATGTATTTGAATCATTACAATTAGCAATCGTTTTTATGCTTGTACTCATGACTCATGAGATTATATTAGACGACGGTGTGCTTTACTTCTCAACGTTCTACCATAGAGTAGCAACCGCGAAAATCTCGAGTGACACCGGGACTCAACGGGACACGAGGTACACGTAATACACACTTAAAACAAAGGGCCAATTCTACAAATAGCCCGGTAGCTTAAGGTGTTGGGCATTTTTAGCCCAAAAAAGTCGCTTTCTCAAAATAGCCCAAAAAATAAGCGACTAAATGTGGGAGCGACACGTGGCGTGTACTTTTTGGCCCCTAGAGAAAAGTCGCTTAAAAAGTCAAAAAAATCGCTCAAAATCTAGCAAAAGTCGCTTAAAAAGTGACTTTTTGGCTGCAAAAAGACACAAATAGTAAGTCGCTTAATTGACAAAAAAGTCGCTTTAAGCGACTTTTTGAAAGTCGCTTATTTCCTGGGCTATTTTAAGAAAGCGACTTTTTTGAGGCTAAAAAAGCCCAACACCTTAAACTACCGGGCTACTTGTATATTTGGCCCTAAAACAAATCCTATAATAAACCTTATACAAAAACCTGTATCCACTATTTATAAACTAACCAAAAAAAAAAAAAAAAAAAAAAAAAGAAAAAAAAGAAACCGATCTCCTTCCTTTCCCTTCTCCCTCATCCCTTTTCTGATAAACGTCACCATCTTCAATAAACCTTCCCCAGATCCACCTCAAGCCGATATAAGCAAGAACTCTAATTCGATTTTTGATTCTTGTTATTTTTCTTGTTGTTGATGTTATGTTCAGTCGAATATTATTGTTGTGGTACCATTCGATGTTTGTGATGTTTATGTTAGTACTAAACCTGAAAAACAAATCGTATTTGATTCGGCTCGAATATGGAAGTGTGTTTGATTTTTCGTGTTCTTGGTCGAGTAGAGAAAATGATTAACAGAATGTTAAACATAACACTAAGATTAGCTCTAGTTCATAATCGAATGTGTTGGTATTAGGACTCGAGTGTAGTCGCGTATATGCTGGTATTCGGCTTATGTTGGTGTTGGTGGATTCGAAATTCGTTAGACCTTGTTTTGATGAATCGATTTCGTGATTTTGATGATAAAACGTGGTGTTAAACTGTTTTGTAAGACTGTGAGCAAGTCGAAACCGGTTTAATTAGGCTCATATGAGGAAGTATTGTTTCGGTTTACTTTTGGTTGTCCTGCTACGAGTCATAGCCTATTTTGTTCCTCTCGTTGGTTATTTGTTTTGGTATACGGTGGGTCAAAGTAGTCGAACCTGTAAGGTTGTTGGTTGTACTTGGAAAAGAATGTTTGAATCCTACTTGTTGTGTCATTTGTGTCTCTTGAACTTGTGTCAAAATGATTAGCTCAAAGTATTGTGCTAAACGTTCGCCTTGGATTAACAAAATTTTAGTCGTGTTTCTTGTCGAGTCAAGAGGTGGCAAAGCTAAACTTGGTCTAAACATTAGTGTAGAAGTCGATTAGTAAAGGTTCTCCCTTGGCAGTGTCAAAGCAAAACCAAAGAAACACAAGTCTACTGATTATAGTTCTAAGGGGTGTACTGGAACCTTTTTCTTTGTTGTGTCTAATTTCAGTCCTTACAACTTGGGCCAAGCCCATAGCCAAATGTCTTTTTCCTAAGCCCTTTCGTTAAACAGGCCAAAGCCCATGGCTTACCTGTTGACTTGTGTTGTCAAATTGGGCCGAGCCCACTCCGAATTTCCACACAGCGCGCCCAACTATACTTCTGTTTAAAAATAAAAACTGAAATGAGTTTACTGCTTCTCGAAGCATTGACTATTTCGTGCCCGAGCTATCCAGCGACTCATATTCGGATACGTCACATTTATATATAAATATCAATATCATTATTCCGTCACGTTTTACACCCAAAATACTAAACGTACTCTACAACACGATACACACTAGGGGTGAGCATGGGGCGGTTCGGTGCGGTTTTTGGCAAAAACCACCCCGCTCCGCAAAATGCGGTTTTTAAAAAATTGAGGATCCGCACCGCGCGGTTTTTGCGGTTTCGGTTTTGCGGGTTTATGCGGTTTTGCGGGTTGGTTTTTGGTTAAAACCGCCCCGCACCACAAGATATATTTTTTTATTTTTGGTGTAGTTTTTGGTGCGGTTTTGCGGGTTTATGTGGTTTTTGGTGCGGTTTTAGTGTGTTATTTAAAATATATATATATATATATATATATATATATATATATTTAAAAAAATATATCTAAAAAATAAAAAACTATAAATTTTAGTGTGTTATTTTAGTGTGTTATTCTAAAAAATAAAAAAAATATATTTAAAAAATTATAAATTGTAGAGTGGTGCGGTGCGGTTTTTGCGGTGCGGTTTTTCGGTGAAAACCGAAACCGCACCGCAAAATCGGTTTTTATTTTTTCCTGAAACCGATCCACCGGTTTTTGCGATTTTGCGGTTTTTGTGGGGCGGTTTTTTGCGGTTTTTGCGGTTTTTTCGGTTTGCGGTTCGGTTTTTGCTCACCCCTAATACACACTAGCAATATATTTTGAAAATTTTAAAAACTAAATTGACTTACAAAAAGAAATCTATTTAATTTATGCTTAAAAAGGGTCAATTTTATAATGACTAGATAAAGTCATAGACTTACAAAACAACTACTATTTAACCAATGTTTAACACGTGAAATCAAACAAGAGCGCGTACAAGGGCCGCGCTCATATTTTTCCAAGAAAGGAAATGTAAACCTATATACATTTTTATAAACTTAAATAATGGCATCTAATCATGACTTGCGATGAGGAATAAAGTGATATTTAACTTAGGTATTTTAAATTCACACTTAGCACTTTAACGACAATTAACCAAAAAAAAAAGGTTTACAAAAATCCGTCAACGCCTAACAATTATATGTAATTATTTCCCCATATCTTGTCCTTGGTTATTTCCAAACCAAAGACTATTTCATTCTCAATATCTTATTCTTTGTACACTTAAGCACTTTCAAGAGCCAATACTTTCAAATGATTTAGAAAACTGTCTTAAACTTAAATGCTGCCACACCAGCAACAATAACATAAACTCTTTAAATCTTTTAGATTTAACTAAATTTCATAAATTCCTAAACTCGATCCGTGAGCTAAAATAAACCATACTAATCCAGGTCGCGTGTTGGTACTGAACTCTGAACTATTGTGATATCTGACTGCTACTTGACAAGGTGAGTTCTCGTAGCCCCTTTTTCATTATGTTTTCCTTGGGGGGAAATGGTACTCAAATGATATTTTGACTGTTTTTATGCTGTGATACAACGTTTTCATGTTTTGGACATATATGTATGATGATGCGATTATGTGCTACAAATGTTTTGACTGTGTGTACATGAATGCGCAACTGTTAACTCTCTTTGAGAGCCGAAACATTATGATAGATCTATGGGGGTAGCTCCCCTCTGTATGTAATGTTTATGGTTGTAACATTGTGATAGGTGGTATGTGCTTAAACACATACCTTTATTTGACCAAAATCATACATAAACGACCAAAAACTAACCAAATTGCCAAAGATATTTGTGTTTTTGTGTTTGTTTATGTGCAGGTACATATATCGAGAAAAATGGACAAATATCAAGATAAAAAAAGACAAACCGAGCACGGGATTTGAAAGAGTGAATAAAAGCCGAAGACGGGGAAGTATTTTCAAGTTTGGATCATTTTTATCCATGAATAATCACCAATTGTCAAATTAAGCCCTTGGATAATACTTGTAAAAAATGGCAGAAGTGGCCCCTCAAGTTTCAGAAATTACATCATTAGTCCTTGAAATTTTCCTAAACACTAAAATCTATACTTATACCAATAGCTGGATTTTATGAAATCCAACCCACAACCCTTATATCCAAATCCAAACCTCAAACCATCCAGCCCATAACCACAACCCCTAGCCCAATCCTAGCCCATCTAATTAACCCATCCCCGGATCCCCCAAAACCCGAATCCCTTAAATAACCCCGAGAGTCAAAACACACATCAGGTCAACACCTCCAACCCGCCAAATTACCAGTTACTGTGCTTCACCCTCCATCTCCATTTTTACCCCACCTCCATTGAATTACCCGTACACTTAAATCCCTTCTAGAAGACTGACAACATGTCAGGGTGCTGACACACACGGATTGCCAAGGTGGACAAATGGAGCACTCCTATTGGTTCAAACACCTCTTAAAACTGATCCAAGGGTTGAAATTGAAGATAGTGACAAGATGATGAATGTATGGCCGAGATTAGAAGTTCTGGGTCCTTCCAAACCCTAGGCTCCCTCTTCCACAGCTGGCTATAAATAACTCTCTTCAGAGACGATTTGGGATGTTAGATAATTTAGGGTTAGATGTTAGGTTAGATTTTAGGAGTAGTGTAATTTAGTTAAGTTTGATTAAATTTGGATCATTGTAACTCAGAATTCAGTTTTAATGTAAGTTTCACTTTTATTCAGTTTAATTTTATAAAAGTCAATTTTAGTCAATTCACTGTTCATTAGCTTAATCTACTGCTTATTTCCATTTTTAGTGCTTCAGATCTACTCTATGATTGGTTTAGTTTAATGTGATAGTGTGTTAGAGCTTTAACTTATTTTTACCTTAAAAGTCATGAAATAGGCAAAACAGTCAACATAGGAGTATGCTTATTTAGTGCTTATTTAGTATTCAAAAGTTGCTTATTAGGTGATTTAGAAGTAAGATAATCAGTAGCTAAGTGTTATGATAGCTTAAATTGGTGATTTGAAGTGAAAAAGTTCCACTTTAGTTTTTTTAAGGGTGTTTAGCATTAGATCTGTTTGTGGTAATAAGCTGATGTTACTGTACACTGACCCATATGTTGAGTTTGATTGAACTTAATTGAGGTTGTATAAGCTGTTTCTTATAGATTTCAAGTGGATTTGATGCCTTTTAAGGTTTTTGGTTGATTAGTGCAAAATATAGGATCATAACTGCCCTTATAAGCTCAGTATAAGCTGAGCTTATTTAGGCAAGTACTTTTGTCATTTTTGAGTTCCCATTAGTTGATAAGGTGTGTGTTAAAAAATCGATACTGTTTCATTGAGTTTGGATAGAATTGAGGTCAAATTTCTATAACTGCTGCATCAGATATTGTGCAGACCTGCACAACTATAGCTTTTGATCTCAGCTCTTTTGTTGCTGTGTTTCAGCTTATTCTCTTGGTCTTATGGCATGAAATTGGATTTATAAGTAGCTTGTAGTGTTGGCTTGAGGGTTCTGAGCTTAGATTACACTTGGTAGCTTAATAAGTAGTTGAAATTTGGTCTGCAATAAGCCCTAGTGGAACTGATTCTTGCCTGCATCATTCTCAGTTTCTATGAGCATCTGTTTTTGATCAAATTTTAGTGAACAATTGGCTATTAGAATTGGGCATTTTCAGTTCATAAGTAGTCTGTAGGTTCATGATTCAGCTTTTGGATTCCCCCAATTAGCTTTTGCCAAGCTTTTAGATTAGTTCAAAGTTGGCTGTTTGATCATTTTTCTGCCCTATATTTGCATCTGCACAAACTGCTTATTGGCTTATTCTGAGAACTTCTTTGGTCCTAATTAGTTGAATTAAGCTTAAATAAGTATGTTGAATTGTATTTGAGCATTTGGTAATTTTTGGTGCTGTTTAGCTTATTTTAGAGCTTTTTAGAAACGGCTTATTTGCCCAAACTGTTTATTAGGGTTTAGATTAGTTCCAATTTCATTTTTCATATCTTCTTAATATAATTTTAGATTTTTATACAAAATTTAATAATTTTCCAAATCAGTTTGCTATTTTTAATCATTTAATTACTTTCTTTTAGTTTTTAATTCATAAAAAATTAAATAAAAATCAAAAAAATATAATTCTTTTTTCTAAAATTTTCTTTTAATATTTAGCATTTAGGAAAATTAATTTTACATTTTTAGGACTTAAAATTTTGAATATTATAACTGTAAGAATAATTAAAGATGTTAGGTTTTGCCGATAATTAGTTCTTGGTCTTCTTAAAAGAATCCTTGCTTTAAAAATTGGGTACACATCAAGGTTACTTAATAAATACGTTTAATAATAATAAGTTAAGTGCTCTAAGCTACAGATTCGAGATCGGGCCTTGGATCCTTATTTCCGGAAGGCGTTTAGGTTTTGGCTACCCGCCTATTATCCCACCCATTAGTTAGAGTGAAAATCGGAAGCTTTTAAGAATGGTTTTTAGTATTATTAGGAATGCTCATCTTTTGTTTTTCGTAGATCTGTTGTTTTATAACATATACATACCTGTTTTTGAACCATTATTTTACCCGCCTATCCCACCCATTAGTTAGAGTGAAAATAGGAAGCTTAGTAATTGTCACATATACTGATGAGTCACAGAACGTATGAGTTACCTGTACTTTTTCTTGATTATGCCATGCTTTTGATTTTTCATACCCAAATGCTATATTTGGTATCATGTTAATACAAATGAACCAGAAGAACTATGTATGTGGTTTATAAACCAAATATGTGGTTTAGGTGTGCCATGATGGGAAGACCATTGAAACTGAAGCAGCCCATGGCACTGTGATAAGTCATTACAGGGTGCACCAAAAGGATGGCGAGACTAGCACAAACAGCATACCCTCAATCTTTGCTTGGACCCAAGGGTTTGCCCCAGGTGCATTAGTAGGTTTATTCTCATTATTAAACATATAACATTTTTTTTTAATGAAATTTTACATATTAACTGAAGCTTTCACTCCTTTCTCTTGATAAATAATGACTAATGTTTGTTCGAAGTCTAAAGCTTTCTATAAATTTTAGTATAATGCTAGGCCTAAATTAACTTGCAACTTATAATTGAGCTTATTAAAATGTGGTGCACTGTCCTTTGACACATGATTTTGTTGTCCTTGCAACGGTGTCATGGCTCTTTGGTGTCTGCGTCTCAAAAATTCACTGCAGATAGTACATATATATTGTTTGAAAAAATTTTATTATGGGGAAGATGTTTTAATAAATAATCCTTTAAGATTATTATTCAATTAGCTCTGAGATATGATATGCCATTTTTTGATGTACATTAATTTTTGTTGTTTTTTCATAGTTTGACAAGACTATGAATGTGACCCAGCTCTGAGATATGAATGTGACCCACCTGAAGTGACCTATGTTGTGAAGTTGACCAAAAGGAAATGGATTTACTAAAGCAACTAGGATGATGTGTTGAAAATATGTGAAATCCTCTTTTACTTACAACCCTAAAGCAACTACTGAAGAACCAACACACTAAATCAAACAAATTTCATTTGATCAATATTAAGATTTTCTAATGGATTAAAGAAATTCAGCCACTGTTGTTACTACCACAGCCACCGTCTAAATTAGACCGTATTCTGAGTGGGCCAACTATCTAACATGGTTTCGATCAGGTAATATTCGGTTGCATAAATGTTGGTGATTTGTTCAATTTGTAACTTGGTTGTCTTATAACTCTCAGATTATAGGGTGTTTGGTGTTAGGTTTTTAAAGTCATTTTATGTCGTCTGTACTTGTGATAATAAATAACAGTGTTTTAGAAATAAATAAGAACTTTACATAATAGATTAATATTCTTTGAATTTGAAGATGTTGAAAGTCACACAATTAGTGGCATATGGGATGTTAGTGTTCCTTAGTTTTGCCTGCTATAGTGTTTTTGTTTAAGCGTGGCTTTGAGTTGTGCTCTAAAGGATACACGCCAAATAGTTTTCATATGAGACATAACATAAACTGTTGTTTCATTTGGTATAGGCTGGCGTAATTTTATCCAAGTTTTTATGGCTAACACACTTTATCTCAAAAATTCAGATATTGTATTTGTTACTATTATTATTATGAAATGCATTCTGTTCAACAATTTTAGCTTTTGGTGCTTATTTGTTGTTGATATTATTGAGAACTTAATTGTGTGAATTGACTATCAATGTTGACCAAGTGAATGATGGAAGTACGAACTCTGCAAATGAATGTCAACAACATAATGTAGGCCTGAATTCTTGGGCATACCAGTATACATATGATATCTTTTATGCCATTTTTTATTTACATGTATTATCAATCGCAAACAACTTTTACTTACACTTTTTTTTACACTTATTAGGTGCCCAACAAATGTTCATTGCCTTATCACTTAATTCGCGCTCAATACATACATTTGCTTTCCAAGACCATAAAGATTGTAGGCCGCGTGCATGAATGTTTATTAGATTAATAGTTACATTCATATTTCTTTATTGTATCATTGACTTAATATATATTATTCCACTAAAAAAAAAGCAAAATTTTTACCTTCGTTGTTTTTTCTTACTTTACCCACACACTTAATACATTCTTCTAAAAACCCGTCAATTTGACGGGTCTATAAGCTAGTTGATTGATAATCTCATTGATTAATTATTTATGAATTACAATCCATAAACTACAGTTAACAAATGGGCTTAAACCTAATTGGAACTAATTAACACTGGGCCTAACTAGATATAAACTATAGTCCACTAACAGTATTTAGGTTTTCGTTTTCACTAAATATCGCCACCACCACCATCTTAATGTTTTAATCTAAAGATCGATCATGGATGGATTACCTTCAAACATCATGTTCCACATCTTTTCAAGAGTTCCAGGTAAATGTTTGGCTCGTTCCCGTTGTGTATCGAAAGAATGGTGCAAGTACATTGATGATCGTTACCTTATGATCGTTAACGATGAACGAGTCCTAGAACCTATACCCATCCTATACCATTTTCACCTTTCTTATGATAGAAAAATACGCAGCTTATGTTTCCATGTCATTGAATCAAAGCGGAAAGAACCAAGAAGGTGTTACAAGAAGGCCCGTGTTGGAACTAAACCCCATGCTTATGTGTCGTAGCTGAAAGAAGACTCGTTTTTGGAGTTTTTGCTTAAGAAACCTCATGTGAAAATTGAAGTCCGAGGTTCTTGCAATGGGCTGATGTGTTTGTCACTATATGAAGATGATGCACTAACCTCGTTGGTTGTGGTCGATCCTCTAAGGAAAGAATGTTACGAGCTTCCCCCTATCCATATGCATTTTGATAGGTACATGCACGTGTCATGTGCGCTTGGTTTTGATGCTTCCACCAACACTTTGAAGATGGTTTGTGTTATGCACAAACATTTTGAGCCAGCATGCACAGTAATGGTGCATGTATTTGGCACAAACACATGGCGAGATATACCCCAAGTCCCGTGGTATACAATAACAGGGGAAGTTTTTTTTTTTTTTTTTTTTTTTTTTTTTTTTTTTTTTTTTTTTTTTTTTTTTTTAACAGCCAAACGCAACTTTTATTCAAACACCAAAAATAAACAAGTTATCCGTACATTGCCCAGTTAGCTAGAGGTTACTTGGGCGAAACACCCAAAACGACTACCTACTAACACGCCCATTACATAATATTCGCCAAAATTCAACCGAAATCAATATCAGAAAATTCATTCCACCTAGCTATATCGACGCCTGGGATCTTCGATCTTTTCATCACCCACCAATAGGATTCTTCTTTTATCTCCTCAATGACCTTAGCCGTGCTCGTGTTAATACCTTTGAAGACCTTGTTGTTTCTTCGCAGCCATATTCTCCAAATCGTCAACAAGAAAATAGCATACATAACCTTCTTCTTTTTCTTACACCCACCCAATGAATCACAATACTCCAGCAGTTGGGAAATCGAGTCATACCAAGGAGGATCCGGAATTTTCAACCAAAAACACACATTCCACCAAATCGTTCTAGCCCACAAACAACCTGCAAACAAATGATTATTAGTCTCGATGGCCGATCCGCATATCTTGCATAATCCGTCCCCCAAAATGACCCCTCTAAATGCCAAAGCTTCCGAAGTCGGGACTTTATTAGCAATCGCTCTCCACACAAAACAATTGACCTTTGGAACAACAATTTTACTCCACTTGAATACGTTATTATTCGGCTGCTCCTGCACGTACAAGGATCTCCTGACCTGTTGAACGGACAATTCAACTTTCGACCCGTTCTCGAGCCAGAACCACCTGTCCCGGCCGCCCCGAACATTCTGCTGCAGTAATACCGCTTGTATCTGCAAAGACGCCTGCAAATCTATATCAGAACCCAGCCCCCTTAACCCGACCAAATCCCATGTAACATTGTCAGCCACCTGTATATAGCATTCAGCCACTTTTGCTTTTTGCGTGTACATGCCTGGAATAACTTGGGAACTCATCACACAACGACCAGAACCACACAAAATCAGTCAGAATACACATTCGTACCTCCGATTTCACATTTAATCCGTGTCTTAAATCATCCCCCTACACAGAGTCTTTTTCAACGCTGCAATTCTTCCAACCCAGAACCAGCACGAACCAAGGAATCACCCCGACCTCTACTTCGACCATGAATCGAGTTATTACTTTAACCTAGCTGCTCCGCGAAGTCTTGTATCTCCACCACCATTTAGACAATAATGCCATGGTCATTCTTTATATTCCCACCCATCCTATACCATTTTTACACCTTCATTATGATGATAGAAAAATACACAGCTTATGTTTCCATGTCATGAATCAAAAGCGTAAGAACCAAGAAGGTATTACAAGAACCCCGTGTTGGAACAAAACCCCATGCTTATGTGTCGGAGCTGAATGAAGACTAGTTTTTGGAGTTTTCCTAAGAACCTCTCCATGAATCTTCATATGTGAAATATGAAGTCCGAGGTTATTGCAATGGCTGATGTGTCTCGTCACAATGAATATTCCAGCTGGGCAAAAACCCTTTGACCAAAAATCTCTTTGGTTGTGGCACCCAGCTAAGGAAAGAATGTTTACGAGCTTCCCCCTCTTCCTACCTTTTGATAGTTACGGGCTCCGAGAATCATGGGGCTTGGTTTTGATGCTTCCACCAACACTTGAGCTGGTTGTGTTTTGGACAAAGGTTTTGCGCCAGCATGCACAATGGTGATGTATTTGGCACAAACATTCAGCGAGAATACCTAAAGTGCCGTCTTTCCAATAACAGTAAAGCCTATTTGCTAATGGTTGTGTTTGCATTGGTTGCCAGCATGCACACTGGGGCATGTATTTGACATCAAAGCAGAACATGGTGGAAGAAACGTAATATGGTTCGATGTAGAAAAAGAAGAATTTGGGTTGATTGATCCTCCCAAAAAAATGTGTGATTTATGGAGAAACTATAGCTGTGATTACGATCACTTGATAGATTTAAATGGTGAAGTTGGATTTGTGTGTGCTAGGACCATGGAGGTTTGGGTATTGAAGCAGAAAGAATGGGTACCACACTATCGATTTGAAAAGAAAAGGGTTCCTCGTGGTAACATTGAGGTTTTGGGGTGTTGGAATAAAGACGGGGATATCTTAATAAGAAACACAGGCCTTAGAAAGTATGAGTTCTTCGTTTACAACCTCAAAAACGGCGTTCGACATAAAACCAACATTGTTGTTCCCAATGATGGACGTCACCAGAATATTAATATTTTTATGCATCCCAGTAAGCTGATTTCAACCCATGGCATTGGCACAAATTCCTTCCCGGTGAAAAAAGCAGATTTTAAAACAAGTTGCCGGCCAGTATTCACTATCTTATGAAAAAAGCAGATTTTAAAAAAAGTTTCCAGGGTTCACTATCTTGTTATTAGGTATTAGAATTTAGATTTGTGTTGCATTCAGTGTTTTTTTTCCAGATTTGTATTATTAAGTGACTAGTTTTTCATATTTAGTTGCATCAGTTTGATTGCGTTAAATAAATTGTTCATTGGAATAGTAGCAAATGGATCAGCTAAATGGATGTTAGATTCTGCGGGCTTCATCTCAGGTGCCACTGCACTACTTGTTTAGGAGCTGCAAAAAAGTCTACAGCTGGAGAACTTGCAGCAGCAGCAGGTGGAGACGCATAGAGATCAACTTTAGGTACTATTAGAATCAGATTTGTGTTGCTTTTAATATTTTTGTTCCAGATTTGTATTTCAGTGACTGGTTTTCGTATTTTGTTGCATCCCTTTGATTGCTTGAGATTATATTTACATAAAACATTCTATTTAGATATCTTGGATGTCAATCAGTATAAACAACACTACCAACTTCTCATTTCCGACGTGTTGATAATTACTTGAGAAAACACTTCATTTGAATTGCATAGTTCTTTCCTGGTTTTCATATAGTTGTATTGTCGAACCACAAACAAGCAAGTTGTTAAATTGAATGAAAAGAATTACTCATCACAACCTTTGCTTGTTTGGTTATTGCATATTATACCACATCTTCTTCTACTTCTTGTCAACCGGCCATATTGACATATTTAGTTTATGAAGAGAAAGTTAAATGTGAAGATGTGGAAAAGTTATGCAATGGATGAGTGTTGCGAGCCTTTATTAAATAGGCGGAATCACAGTTAAGTAGCTAGAGAGAAATTTCATTAGCAGCGTGCTAATGCCTACACGGCTGTACTAGCACAATTCATTTTTTCTAGATAATAGGTAGATATTTTTTTTCTTCGAATGTTGTATTGTACAAAAAAAACAGTATGATTCAACACGAGGCCATATGAAGTTAAGAGATAATAACAGCATTTGTGATTTGACATGTATTTGAATCATTACAGTTAGCAATCGTTTTCATATATGCTTGTACTCATATATGATAAGAGATAATAACAGCATTTGTGATTTGACATGTATTTGAATCATTACAGTTAGCAATCGTTTTTATATATGCTTGTACTCATATATGATAAGAGATAATAACAGCATTTGTGATTTGACATGTATTTGAATCATTACAGTTAGCAATCGTTTTTATATATGCTTGTACTCATATATGATAAGAGATAATAACAGCATTTGTGATTTGATATGTATTTGAATCATTACAGTTAGCAATTGTTTTCATATATGCTTGTACTCATATATGATAAGAGATAATAACAGCATTTGTGATTTGACATGTATTTGAATCATTACAGTTAGCAATCATTTTTATATATGCTTGTACTCATGACTCATGAGATTAGATTAGACGATGGTGTTCTTTACTTCTTAACGTTCTACCATAGTCTCGGTGTATCAGACACACGTACAAAATAGCTTAGTGGTAAATTCTATCATCCAGTTGGAACAAACGTGGTTACTTATGATTATGGGATATGGGTAGATTATAAGGAATGCGCAGTGTTTCATAATATTCCTTGTTTACTGAAACACAAGGATCCGATTATGAGTTGCTCAAGTGTAAAAAGTTGTCTGAATAGTAAAATCAAGTCATCATGACGAATATCTCTAGACGTACCTTGGGTGATGTTGGTATATCAAACTTCACAGGTTGTTGTTCTTCTCAAACGGTATGAATGGAACAAGAATTTTGGGACAGCAACTTGTAATTGAAATAACAGAAGTATAGAAACTGATATATGATTTCTGAATTGTATTGATATGGAATGAATTGTTTACAGAAATCTTAACCTATTTATACTACATGAATCGGTGTCTTCACAAAGAGACATGTCGATTCTTAAACGTTATACCTATTCTAAACGTTGTAACCTACCTTCTAACGGTTTATACCGTTTCTAATAAACCCAGCCCAATGTATTTTGGGTTTACAGACTTTACAGAATACATACACATACTATTCTTATTTACAATTTCTAACCAAACTATAATAAGTTTAGTTTAACATCCAATACTCCCCCATAAACTAAACTTGTCCAAGGTGAGTCTTCAACTTTCTTGACTTGTCTTCACAGTAACGCTACATCTTCATTAGAGTAATAAGCGAGAAGAGATTCTTCTTTCTTGTCTTTCCATTTGTTGCTATGTGATTTTTCATTGTTGTCTTTCTCCTTCCATTTGGTGCAGTCATATGAAAGGTGTCCATAGTTGTCACATTTGTAGCATTTCCTGTCACTCTTGTCTCGTTCTCCTCGATATGTACCTCTTTCTTTGTTAAAGTTTCTTCCTCGTCCTCTTTCATGTCCTTGATTTCTTGAACTTGCCATTAGAAGTTTGTCTTGATGTTTTTCTTCATGTTCGTCTTGACTTTTGAGTCGTTCTTCAAAAGCAGTTATTCGCCCTATTGCTTCTTCAAATGGCATGGTGTCAATTTCTTGATATTGTTCGATAGACGCCACTATTGGTAGAAACTTCTTTGGAACGGAGTTGAGTAGCTTTCTTACTAACACTTTATCTTTCAAATTTCCACCAAGGCTTTTAAACTTTGCCTTTATACTACTTAACTTCCCTCCAAAATCACTTACTTTCTCATTCGGTTTCATTCGTAGAGTCTCTAGTTCACTTCTTAAAGTTTGCAGTCTTGCCTTTTGAACTAAGTCGGCTCCCAAATACTTGACTTTAATTGATTCCCATACTTCTTTTGCAGTCGAGTATTGTGCTACTTGCATTAAAACATCTTGAGGCAATGTTTGGAAGATCATTGCCTTTGATGTGTTTTCTTTCTTCTCATTAGGTTTTGCTTTGTCTCCTTCTTTTACTTCTATTGCTTCCCAAATGCCATATGCCTTCAATATCGTCTCCATCATGATTGCCCATGTTGTGTAGTTTGTTTCAGTAAGTTTCGGGCATTGAAGTGCAATGTTTTGTTCACATGTTGTTTCTGTCATTGTCTTCCTTTCTTTCTTTCTATGCCACTAAGGTCTTGTTTGCCACGAAGGACTTGATTTCCACTAAGTTCTTGATTGCCACTAAGGATGTTGCCAAGGAGGACTTAAGTTGCCACTAAGGATGTTGCCACTAAGGATTTTGCCACTAAGGATGTTGTAAAAGGAATATAATTCGTCTTCCTTTTCTTCTTCTTATAAAAACTTAATTCTAATTTATATGGAGTAGTAAATAGTAAATAGGTTGAAAGAATTAAAACCGATCGATTAGGGCAAACACCAGACGTGCTTTCTTCTTCTTCTGATGGCGGTTACTCGACGGTTTCTTCCTTTTTCTGATTCGTGATTCCAATATCCTTCCCTCTTTCTTGATTCCCCTCTGATTGATTAAATACTTGCCAGAAAAAAAACCAATTTCTGTGTTGTTAACAGAAAACGATTTTCTTCTTCTTATAACTTCTGAAATCAATTGTTACAAGTTTTGTAACAGGAATCGTTGTTTTTCGTCTTTCCCTGGGTCGATTAACCTTTATCTCTGATGCCAATTGTTGGTATATGAGACTTCACAGGTTGTTGTTCTTCTCAAACGGTATGAATGGAACAAGAATTTTGGGACAGCAACTTGTAATTGAAATAACAGAAGTATAGAAACTGATATATGATTTCTGAATTGTATTGATATGGAATGAATTGTTTACAGAAATCTTAACCTATTTATACTACATGAATCGGTGTCTTCACAAAGAGACATGTCGATTCTTAAACGTTATACCTATTCTAAACGTTGTAACCTAACATATAACGGTTTATACCGTTTCTAATAAACCCAGCCCAATGTATTTTGGGTTTACAGACTTTACAGAATACATACATATATTATTCTAATTTACAATTTCTAACCAAACTATAATAAGTTTAGTTTAACATCCAATAGGTGAGGGGTCATTAGCCACGGAAAACAAAATACTGCCACCATGCCAAATTTTATATCGACAAACAAAAATCATAGAGTTTAATATATGCGCAATTACTATTAATTAGCAGAATGCCAGTGTTAATCTATTGAATTTGTAAACTGGGAAAAATAACATGCTTGGTAGTTCTTTATTACATTAAGAGTGCATAAATGTATCGTGATAAATTCTCATAGAGGTACATTAGTAGGAAATTCTTTTGGATGTCTATGTATCGTTTCTCTAAGTGATCTTTCTTGCTCGATTAAGTTTGAAGGCAACTCTTCATATACATCTGTGAACATGTCTTTAAGTGCCGGCTTTTCTTCTCTTTCAGCTTCGTCAATCGCATTTTTAACCTGTATGAAATACTAACTTATGGTTATATCCCCAAATTATGTATCAAATCAGTAATGTTGAATACAATTATGATTTACCTGTTTGTGTACGTCGATATGAAGCTCGGAATCTTCATTTTGGGTCCACCAACCGTTTCTCTCGATCCATTTTCTAAATCTTGTTATAGGAGAATGCACGGTTCTCCAATGGTTGATTTCATCTTTAGTTCGATACTTTGTGGAATCATCGGATGTAGAGTGGTGTCCTACTCTATATGTCATGGCCTTGTGTTTCCACATCATTAGTTATAGAAAATGAATTAACCCACAAGCATAAATGAAAGAGTAAACATGATTAAATAGATGAATAAAAAACCTCGATAAGAATTGGTCGTTGTTCCTTGATAGCAATCTCACGAGCACTGCGAACTGCATTATTGTTAGCTTTAATTTTTATAGTTAAAGTGATGGTCATTCATCTATGTTAGAACTTTGTATGTTATGTATTTCTAGTCAAGGTTAATGGGCTTGTAAAGCATTGTAAAAGACCAACTCTTTGGTCATAAGTCATCAAACCCATCAAAAGCCCACAAGGCAAAGTGCTAGAAGTATTTAAAGCACAAACTTCTCATTTGAGAAAGTGGTTCACAGGTGTGTTGTGAGTTTAATAAGAAAAAGCTTAAACATCTATTTATCTCTCTCAATATCATACGATCCAACATATCCCTTGTCCCATCTCTACTCTTGTGTTTAACGTGCATACATAGTGTGACAAAGAGTGATAGTGAGCTATAACAAATGGTATCAAAGAGCCATTCAACGAGGTAGGAAGTTCTTGTACTTGGTTCTTGTTTTTTTTGAGTTCGGTTCTTGTTGAAAAACACATTTGTGTTGCATTTTTTTTTCTGGAAAACGTGGCCTGTTGTGTTCTTTTGGCTACTGTACGCAAGTCACAAGAACAAAAAGGAGTATTTTTGTTTGATCTTAGAAACTAAAACATCCATTGTTATTTTTCTTTATATAGAAAAGTTACAATTTGTGTTTTATATTTCTTTTCGATCCATACAAAAATCAAAGGCAGTAAGTTGTGGTTATTTTATGTTCTAACAACTTGGTTTGGAAGATTTTTGTGTGGTTCTTGGTTCATAGATCGTACATAATCAAAAACTTGGTTAAGATTGTGTTATTGGAATATATTTGATATAATATTGGTCCAAGTGGGAAAAGTGTCAGGAATATTGCTACTTGGTGAAAAGTGGTCAGAGATATCTTTGAAGATAAGGCTTCACGTGGGCATTGTACTCAAAAGTCAACAAAAGTGGCAAAAAGCTTAAGTTTCTCGCAATTGCAACCTTTCTCGCAATTACTGCTGCCTCTCGCAATTGTACTGCTCTCGGAATTGCTTCTTTCGCAATTACTGCTGTCCATCTCGCAATTGTTGCTAGCCTTCGCAATTACTGCTGCTTCTCTCACAATTACTGTTATAACTAGAAATCCTATTTTATCATACACTTCTTTTGGTTGTACGAATGGCAGTTAAAGAACTAGAAGAAGAGAATAAGAATATAGATGTGATGAGTGATGACAGTAGAGATTAAACAAGGAATGAGTGTATATTAGATTGGAAAAGGAAAGAAAGATTACAAAGGAAAACACACTCCCACCTTATCTACTTTACTGCATACTATCTAATGTGGTGGGAGGTGTAAAGATATAGCAAATACAGCCACGCCCTAAAAGGCTTAGGAGGGCTTTTGCTTGGGCTTTGAGTGGGCTTTGGCTCATGGATCACATTTACATTAATTCAATACATGATAGATTTAGCCACAAGCCCACTTTCAAGACATAGATATTACATGACACATACAAGTTCTAGTATTTGAAATGACCATCACTTCAACAAATAAAATCAATGCTAACAATCTCCCCCTAAGGGATGGTCATTCAAATGATGATCCCAGTGATAAGTTCTTTTGTCTTTGACGACTTGAACTTTGTGTGACGATGTAGAATAGACTTGATTCATTGTTCCTTCATGCTCTGTGATCTTCAAAGTATTGACTTTGGATGTTCTTGCCTTGATCTACTTCTTCTGATCAGATGCGTCTACGTTGTAGATGATGATGGTGAATGGACTTCCGTCGGTACCTGCATAAAACAGTTAGCAATAAATCGTCCAGCGGCCATCATGTCGTGAGGCAAGATCCTTTGATCTCATTAAGACTCATACAACCTGTATCCTTTAGAGTGAACACAAGTGTATTGCATAGGAAGTGTTCCTAAGAGATCTTTGATGAATCTCATGTCTCTAGACTCAATTATGTGCGTTTTGGTTTTAGTCATCGGAGGCATGGAGCAGAGTGCCACCTTTTCAATATCAACACATCTCGGAGTGAGAGGTCGATAGATTATGTAGTGTTCTCCGTGAGAAATGAAACAAATATCTTTTAAGAGATATCTGAGTGGATAGGAGGGGTGGTGCAAATGCGTCACTGGGTCCATGACGTCTTGTCTTCAATATCAGTATCACCTTAGTGAGTACCGATAGCATATGTATTGACCCGGTTTCTGACCTAAGTTTTCATGGAGGGCTATTTCTTTTCACCCTTACAAAAACTTTTCTTTTTCATTCTTCAACCCCTTCTTTCTCCTTTCTCATTTACTCCTTTTTTCAATCTTACCTAAGGACTTCTAATTCTAGACTATTGGAATTGTCCTTGGGAAGATCCCTCCGGCTCTGGCGGATCATAGGACATAACCTAACCATAATCACCTTATAACTCCATGATTATCCTAGGTTTGTTGATCACTTGCCATAAAACCATTTGAGAAAATCTCTCAAAGTGTTCATGAATAAAACACATTTTGTTAATACTTCGAGAGTTTTGCATTTTCTGAAATACTCCCCCTTCACATGTGCATATGAGATTTAAGAAAGAATTGCACATGATGGGTAGAGTTCGCACTTTTTGAACTGATCGATTTTCAATTAATATGACCATTGCGAGACACGTTTACATCACTAGTTAGACTAGCTTGAAGTTATTACCCGTCCCGATCATATCAAAAGATCATCTCTCGAATTGGTACATTCTACTCAGACAAGTCCTTTGCGAGACACGTTTACATCAATGGATAACCATCTTGAAATTATTACCCGTCCCGGACTAGTCTTTTCGATTACTGACATTTCTCTTTCGTCAATTCGAGGGTTCATGCTGAGTCTTTTTGAAGAACTCTTTTTGAGATTCGCTTTTTGATCACATTTTAATGACATCTTCTCCCCCTCAAAAATAGCATGCAGTGATATTTTTGATATCAACTGATTAAAATGAAACTTTTTGGAGAGATAGACGGATTTGAGCATGAAATTGGAACATTTTTGTTTTTCTACTCCCCCTTAAACAAAGCATATGGTTAAACATTTTAGTTTAAAAGCAGTTTTAAGGGTTTAGGAGGGAGTTATCTTGAGCACTTTATGAAAGATTTGGAAAAATCTTATTGAAAAATCTTGAAGAAAATGTGCTTAAGATGGAGAAGATTTTGAAAATCTTTGAAGATATGTTAGGAGAAAATATCTTCATTTGATTTTAGGATAAGTGCTCGAAAGATTTTGATTAAGCACTTTCCTTTCTTTGAATCGCGGGTCCTGAACTGATTTGAGCAGGAGCCATTGGGTTAAGCGCGGGTTCTGGAGTGAGTCTCTCAGAAGCCATTAGATAAAGCGCGGGTTTCGTACTGAATTGAACAAAAGCCATTTAAGAAAAAAAATTTGAGAAAACGACATGTTTTGAAAACATTTAAAGAACTCTCGCTCAAGCATCTGTACATGCCCGTATCATTGTTGAATGATATTTCTAAGTACGTACAGAATATTGATTATACGAGAGACATGTCGGAGAAGAATATTTTTGGATTTTTGTGATTTTATATTGTTTTTGTATTTTTTGAAAATTTTCCATTTTTGTATATTCTTTTTGATGTTTTCAAAAAAAATGTATATTCACAAATAATGATTAAGTATGAACAAGTAAAAGTGGAGTTAAGAGTGGAACAAGACAAGGATTTCCAAATGCGATGTTGGCATAAAGGTCTTCTCTTCCACATTCAGCGAGTGAACTCTCAACACTTTCACGAGTACCTGCAATCACAGAATCCACGAAAGAAGAATATGCACAAATAACAGTGTTAGAAGAACATGAATCATCACATTGAGGGTGTCCACTATCAACGGTTGTAGTGGTTTCTACATCCTTATCCTGATGATTTTCACTATTACTTGTTGTGGTGCAGCTATCAAGAATCTTTCCTGTGGGAATCCATCTAAGACCAATTATTTTAAAAACTTTTCCCGTGGGAATCCACCTAGGGCAAGATCTAGGAGTTGTTTCCTTTTCAGATGCAGCGGAAGTCTCATTTTGAGAAACACTACGTCCTGTAGAGATCCACCTAGTTGGTTTCTTAGCCTTTTGCTTCTTAGCAATGGGTTTGTTGCTATTTGGTGTCTTAGAGGATTGTGCCTTAGCACTTGCATTTGCTTTCTTGATATATTGTGCAACACATGCATCATGATTAGCTGAAACGACACATTTTTGACATGTAGGACAAACAAATTCAACATTCTTGTTTAAAACGGCAACCTTAATGTTGTCACTACTGTCATTTTGAACTTGCTTTGTGTTCGAAGAGGAATTTGAATTCTTAGTGTTTGATTCTACGTGGGTAACATTTTCATTTGCGCAACTACTCTTAGATGCAAGCCAATCCCTAGTCTTTAGTTGAATGATCCTAGGTAGTGGTTTACTACTACTGGCAGTGCTTTGTAATGTTGTAGAATTCATCACTCTAGGTTTTGTACCTAAAATTCCGTCTTGTCGAACCTGTGCCTTTTGCCTAGCTGTTTCTAGGTAGTGATTGTGGACCGTTTTGTTTGAACCAACTGATTCCTTAACTGTTTGAGTGGTCACATTCGATGAGCAATTCCTAGAAAGGCCAGGTGCTATCACTTTTGGTGTTTTAGGCGAGGGTGTTGGAGTGACTGGTTTTGTCAAATCAATTGTCACATCAACTGTTGGAACCGTTTGAGAAATTGACATTTTTGGTTGTTCTGAAGTTGATGGTTTTGCAAACTTAGTTTCCTCACCCTTCCCTGGTTGACTTGCAAGCTGAGACTTCAAAAACTGAATTTGTTCTTGCATTTGTTTGTAAGAACGCTCATACGACAATTTGTCATACTTGCATTCTTCCTTTTTTGTATCAAGTTGTTTAAAATATGTGCAATTTTGTTTTTCAAGTTTCAAAAGCGCCTTTTCATATTTTTCAACAATTTGAGAAATCTCAGCTCGAAGTGTTTCATCATCCTCAACAGAATATGTTTGGTATATAATGGACATGATATCAGTCGATAGAGCTTCGAAGGAGAGAGAGTCATTTTGATGTTCCAAAACCTTTATTCGTTCCAAGTATTCATTTGCTTCCTTCACTAAGGATTTGTGATCCTTAACGAATTCTGCAGACTCTTTTAAAAGATTATTTTCCACATTTTGAACAACCGCATAGATTGCAGAAATGTGTGGATTAATTTCCGATTCAAAAATCTCTTTAATTTCATCCTGAACACCTGAAAACCATTCAAATTTTTGACTGTTTGTTTTGGAAGCCACAATACTTTTAAGTGTTTCAATTCTCTTTTTAAGATCAACCAAATATAGTCTAGCTGCACTTGAATCATAAGTGTTTTTAGATGCCATTTGTTCGATGTTAGGCAGATATTTTGAAACAGCTTTTTGTTTTGTGAAGACCACTGGTCTTTGAAAAAACAATTGTGACTCCTTTTGAACAAGATGAACCCCAGCAATTTTGTTAGCTTCATTATAGTCAATGGGTTTTATTTCTTTGTTCAATTGTCGCATTTTGTTTCTGCTCTTTTCGGAAAGCTCAATCGTTTCACTAGAATCATAACCCGGAGGAGGGTCATGGATAGCATTTATTAAATTACCATTATAAAGCACATTCTGTTCTTTTTGAGCTTTCTTGAGATTATAAGGGTTTTCATAACCAATAGCCACTTTCTTTAATGTATGTAAAATCGGGTTTGGATCGTTTATTAACAAGTTAACTGTTTGTGCAGAATGACCCGTTTTTACAAGCAAATCATCCAACTTTGCAATGGTTTCCTTTTTGTCATTGATCTCTTTAAGAAGATCCTTTTCACGTTTTGAAAACCTTTCATTCAACTCCTTTTTTTCTTTTTCAAGATTGGAATAAGTTGATTTTTGTTTTGAAAGCTGGTTGGTTAGTTCAGAAATTTCCTTGTTTAAAGATTTTATTTTGTTGTTCAAATTGACATCTAGAGTGTCAAATTTGATTTGCAAACGTTTTTCTCTTAAAACAGAATCTCTTAAACTATTTTCAAGTTCTGACTGTCGATTGTTGTGAAAATCATAAGCTCGTGCATTCACCTTATAACTCTCAAGCTCAGTGGTCAATTTTTCATTCGCGGCTTTTACCTCGCGATTGATCTTTTTGACCTTTTCAATCTCTATCTGACAATTATGAAGTAATGATTCAAATAGAGCACGGGTTTCCTCATCATTAGCATCATTTTGTGCAACTTGAACTTCATTAGGATCCATATATGAAGTTTCACAGTTAACATTGCTATTAACTTGCTCCCCCACATATGTATCGAAATTAGGTTCGAGAGGCACAGAATGTGGCTTTTCATGAGCAAACAATGATGGTACCTCATGGAGTGGTTCTGTGTCATAGGATGGAGGAGTTTCAGAATCACTACATGATGTTGTTTGTTGATCAGGCATAGGATCGGAGACGCCAGTGACTTCTGTAGAATTATCATTGATTCTGGTTGAACGCAAGAAGTCTGATTCCTCAGCAGTCAACGATATTCCCGAATGTTCCTTGTTGGCTAGCATCAGCATGTACTGGAGCTTTTCTACTTTCGTCATTGCAGGAACATTACCAATTCTGCCTATATCACTCCTTTGGCTTTCAGATGAAGTCATGAAACAATAATTCTCATTCGGATTGACCCCATTCTGAAGCATTTGATTCCCCGTCTGTATACCCATAGCATTTCCTTGTTGATTCCCGATAACATCAACCATTTGACATTCTTGTCCCATATATAACTGCGTATTGTCAGTGTACGGTGAATTCCATTGGTTGTTGTTATGTGGTTCGATGTTTAATGCCCTGTATACCGAAGCAAAACCATTTGCCAAAGCAGTTGTGATATCGTCTTGATGAGATGCCATTGATGATGATTGGTACGATAAAATAGATACAGGATCTTTGCAACAAAGTAGGAGATGTTGTTGTTGAAGTTTAAACTTGGTTGTTGTTGTTGTGAAGCAAGTTGTTACGGTGGAATTTTGGTCTGGAAACTTAAAACCTCAATAACTTCATTTTGGAGCGTTTTCAGGCCTCGAAACTTGGGTTGAATGAATAAATTTATTCAACGTGTCCTTCTCCTCGGTCTCACGGTCGTTTTGACAGGTCGTGGACTGAAAACGGAGTTACGGTTCAAAAGTTATAACCTTTTGAAGTTTTGACGTAAAAAGACAACTTTGAAATCGTTTCACAGAAGTACGAGGGCCAAAACTGCCAAATTTGAAAGTTTCCTTAGGCTGCTGGAAAGTACAGGGACTGAAAATGACAAGTCTGAAAACTGCAACAATCTGAACTCGACAGTTTTGAACTGCGACAACTTGAACTGCGACAAATTGAACTGCGACAATTATGAACTGCGATAATTGAACTGCGACAATTATGAACTGCGACAATTATGAACTGCGATAATTGAACTGCGACAATTATGAACTGCGACAGCATGAACTGCGATATACGAACTGCGACAGTATGAACTGCGACAACTTGTGAACTGCGACAAATTGTGAATTGCGACAACTTGTGAACTGCGACAAATTGAACTGCTGTCAACTGCGATAGTTTCTGCTGTCAACTGCGATAGTTTCTGCTGTTTGAGCCAACTGCGATAATTTCTGTTGTTCACCCACTTTTTGACTTTTCTTCCACTTGCTCCTTAAATTAAGCTACTTTTCAGACATTGGTACATGCACCTACACTTTGTTTATTATTCTTTTACAAGAATATCTCTTCTTTATCAATAAGCAATGCACAAACATATCTTTTTCAATAATTGAGATTGCTATTCGATCAAACCACTTTAAATAACAAAAACATTCAGTCAAGAAACTGAGATGGGTTTGATGAATGCTCACAGGTGACCTTCCCACTCTTAACTTCAATAACAACCACAACCGAATATTTGAACTTTTCTTGTTCGATTCCCAGAAAAACAAAACAACACCGCACCTGCTGTTGGTTTTTTTTTGATGAACAACCGAACACAAGAACTCCTACCTCGAAGCTAGGCTCGTTGATACCACTTGTTATAACTAGAAATCCTATTTTATCATACACTTCTTTTGGTTGTACGAATGGCAGTTAAAGAAATAGATGGAAATAAAGATGAGAATAAGAATATAGATGTGATGAGTGATGACAGTAGAGATTAAACAAGGAATGAGTGTATATTAGATTGGAAAAGGAAAGAAAGATTACAAAGGAAAACACACTCCCACCTTATCTACTTTACTGCATATTGACTAATGTGGTGGGAGGTGTAAAGATATAGCAAATACAGCCACGCCCTAAAAGGCTTAGGAGGGCTTTTGCTTGGGCTTTGAGTGGGCTTTGGCTCATGGATCACATTTACATTAATTCAATACATGATAGATTTAGCCACAAGCCCACTTTCAAGACATAGATATTACATGACACATACAAGTTCTAGTATTTGAAATGACCATCACTTCAACAAATAAAATCAATGCTAACAATTACTGCTGGTGTTTCGCAATTTCTGCTGCCCTTCGCAATTTTCTGTTGTCTCGCAATTCAGTTTAAGTCTCGCAATTCCCACAGAATTTAGGGACTTTCGCAATTCTAGTGACTTTCGCAATTTGGTGCAGTTTTTGCAATTGGCAACTTTAGTCTTTGTATTTTCAGCAGTCTGTGTGATCTTTCGGATTTGTCTCTTCAGGCCCTCGCAATTGTGATTAAACAACTTCAAACTTAAATAACTTTTAAGGATTTGATTCGAACGTAATTTCGTAAACTCGAAAGTGAACTCGATATTTTATCACTTGTATAAGTGTGTAAATTACTTTGACAAACGGTTATCTACTTTCTTGTATAAGATTGTTAGATTTTATATAAATTACGAATTTATATAAATAAGATATATTTTTATCTAAATTGATATTTTGCCATAATTTGTAAATTTTTTTTTGTCAAATTGAAATTTCTATAGAAAGTGTCATGTTTATCTAAATTGTAATTTACATAACTTTTTGTCGAAATTGTAAACTCTTGACTTTGTCTTAATTATACTTGAATCAAGTTTTGTAACGTTATTTAATTTGTTACAACTTCAACGATCATCATCAACAAAACAAAACCTCACATCAACAACCAAGTTTAACCGTCAACAATCTCAACCCCTATTTCGTTGCAACGATCCTGAATCAACTTTGTCACGCATTGGAGCTAAATTGAAAAGGAAATGCAAATGAAAGAGAGAGAATCAAGGAAAGCGTTTAAAGAGTTCAAGACTCAGATTGAAAAAGTCATCAATACAACTGGGTATGATTCAAGGTTTGATCAGGCGTTTGAATACTACATCAGAGTGCAATTTCATCACTTCCAAAATCCACTCAAACAAAGCCTGAATCAGTATGAACAGCTACTGAATGAAGAAGAACTTTATACGCACAACTGCAAGGAAGCTCTTGAAGTGATCAAACATCAACTCTAGGTTATACTGCAACTGGATATTGACTCAGTCAGAGTTTCTCAATGCGTTTTCCCAAAGATTTTGGCTAGACTTCAAGACCTTCCAAACCCAATGTATCGAGACCATGAGTGAACTCGAAAAGATACTCGCTGAAGAAGAAGCTGAGCTTAATGAGATTGAGAAGCAGAAACGGGAAAGGGAGCATATTGAAAGAGAACGGCTCATAAAGGAAGCAGAGGAAAAAGAAAAAGAGGCAAACAAAGAGGAACGCACAGTCGATGAGGGTACAACATCTGATGATAGCTTGGTTTTAACGGGAAGTGAAACATCGTCAGAACAGCAGGTTGAAAGCAGTACTCCAAGATATGATTCGGATGCTGAGGGTACACACAGGAATGAAGCTGTTTGGGACACTGAGGCTGACCACATCAGACCTTCATCTGACACTGCAAAATTAGCAACGGTACAACATTCACACGATCATGATCATGTTGATTTGTTCGATAATATGTTTGTTCATGACAAGACACATCCTGCGCATCCTGAGTCCATCAGTGACACATATGTGGTGAAACGGTTTGATAGTAATATCACTCCCACAACCCCAGATATGGATCCTAATGGAGGTGAGCCTGCCCAGGATGGATCTTCTCATGATCAAGATCATGCCATATTTGCTTCTTTAATCGATAATTTCAAACATGAACTTGAAAAGTGCAAAGAGGACAATCGCAAAGCAAAGCAAACGAACATCTTATTGTCCAAAGAGCTTGAAAAAATAACAACAAGCAAAGACATTGAAATCTCAAACCTTAAATCTCAAGGTCAGAAATTTGTGGATGCAAATATGGGCCCCGCTAACAGAAAGATCGAAGCGCTTTTAAACGAGAACGTTGAATTAAAAATGAGATACTCAATGCTTCAGGATAACACTTCAAATATTAAGATTGTTAATTCAAAACTTGAGAATGAGAATAAACAGCTTACGAAACAAGCAAACAATCTTGAAACAAAGCTTCGAACAACAGAACAAAGTGCTCAAACTCTTCAAATGATGCTTCCAAAAGATAAGAACGCTCATCATGGAAAATCCGGAATTGGTTTTGAAAATAAATTGCTAAATGAACAACCAGGTTTTCTAAACAAAATGGATGCTCTGTTCATCTCAGAAGAAGAAGATAAAATCGAAAAAGAAAAACGCTTAAAAGTCAAAAGAACAAAAAGCCCACTCTCGTACCAAGGCTTTGTGTATGGGTGTATACAATTGTCAGAAATACCAAAAGAACCTTTGAAAAGAAAAGACACACATGTGAAAAGATTCTTCAAAGAAGCTAAACTTGCTACTTATGATGCTAATTTATGGCAAAATAAAGCGAGAAAACAGTTTTGTAATCTTAAAAAACACATTGAGGTTACTTTAGAGGTCGTTCGGTTAAAACAACAAACCACCCATCGTGATCAATATAATCTTCTTGAAACAGGCATATATTTTAGAAGGGAAGTTCAAAAGATTTTCAAAGAAGAAATTGAACCTCATGTGAAAAACATCAACCTAAGTTTTGAATATTTTGAAACTTATCTTGTCAGAGAAATGAGGGAAGATTTAAGGTATATACATGCTCTTGAAGATGAATTTGATGAAAAATGCCTAATGTTTGATATTCAAAAAGCCTTTTTCACAAATCAAATTGAGTCACTCAAGTCAGTGTCTGTCAGCCGTGAGCATGAGAATGTGGATTCTGATCATACATATTTTTTGAAATCTGAAAATCTTTGTCTCAAAAGGAAAATCACTGAACTTTCAAAAGAAGTTGCTGAAGTCAAAGAAGATTTGTCAAAAAGAATTGCTTCTTCTAAAAAGGAACAGATTTTTGAAGAAAAGTGTGATGATGCCAAAATCAACTTTGATTTGGACGAAATTGATACAAAAAATGTTGAATTGGAACATGCTGTGGCATCATTACAAAAAGAAAATGAGCATTTGAAACAGACTTACAAAAACCTGTTTGATTCAATCAAGCGTTCACGAGTTCAGAATCAAAAATCAAACACGAAACAAAAAGAGTCTGAAGTATATTGAAGCCTCAAATCACAAAAATTTCCTTTTCAAATCCCTTGTTTGATTCTAATCCTTCAGATTTTGAAACGGAAAATGCAAATCATGTGCTTCAAACAAAAGTGCTTGAGCTTGAAACGCTTTTAGCTCAGCGCACAAACGATCTTGAGGATGCCAAAACTGATCTTTTCAACAAAACAAACAAATTCGAAACATATTTTGAAAGACTTGAAAAAGAAAATATTGTTTTCGAACGAAAATTGGCACGTAAAATAGATGATTCAAAAGCCGAGAAAGATCAATTTTTGAAACAAATTGCCTCTTTGGATTCTAAATTGGTACCTCAAGATCAGCTTCAAAAAGAATACAGCGATTTGAGAACTACATACAATGCTTTAAGATTGAAGTTTGAGTCTCTTAACCATTCAAAAGGAAAAGCTCCCATTTCAAATCACTCAACACCAAAAGTGAGTGTTTCAAAGAAGGATTACACGGGTGAATCCTCAAGACCAAGACCATTCTCAAAAAAGGTTTCCCAGTTTACAACCTATTCTTTGCAAAAAGGAAGGAAGTTTTCAAAGAAACCAAGATTTTCTGAAACACCCACTCCTCAAAAGCTTTCAAGGTCAAACAAGTCTCATGAAGAGACTCCCAGATTTCAAACTCCACAATCTCGCTTTACACGGGTAAGGCAAGTGTGGAGACCAAAGCAAAGTCCTTCAAACTCTGAAAAAATTCCGCTGCAAAACAAGAATGACTCTGCTTTGAAAAATAGTTTTAAATCACCGTTGATTCCGCGAGTGTTATTTCCAAATGAAAAACCGGTTTTCAGTCCTCGTTGGCATTCAACTTCTTTGAATCAGATTGACACAACTTACAAATGGATTGCAAAACATGCTAAACCCGTTGGTGCAGTGCTCAAATGGGTTCCAAAGGTTGTTGTCTAATCTGGTCTCGATGGCTTTCGTGCACTTCAGTACGAAACCCGCGCTTAACTTCATGGCTTCTGAACACATCAGTTCAGGACCCGTACTTCAAAGAAAGGAAAATGCTTAATCAAAAAATTTCGAGCACTTATCCTAAAAATCTAAATGGCTTGTAAGTATTTCAGCTTACAACCCGAGCTTCAACGTTTTGGCTTATGTACACATAACAGTGCATAACCCATTGTTTTTCAAAGAAAGGACCCTGTTGTACATGTTTTTCCAACAATCCTAAAACAATAAGAAGTTTTCATGCAAAGTTTATCAAACCAAACTTCTTAATCTTAAGCAAAATTTTATTCAAATATTCTTCAAAAGGTTTTTCAAATCTTTTCAAAAATTTTGCTTAAGAGTTTTCAAATCGTTACTCCCCACTTGCTCCAAAGTTTACAAAAATGTCAAAACCAATGCAAGTTTTGAGGGGGAGTATTTCAAAAACAACTTTGTTCCAAAAAGTTCATGCATATCAGTTTCTCCCTAATAGCTTTCCAAAAACAATGATTTTAATCAAACGGTATCAAAAATACCATTGAAATGCTATTTTTGAGGGGGAGAAATGTGATTAAAATGTGATCGTGAGTCGAGCTCTCCAAAAAGACTCAGAAAGTACCAACGAATTGACGAAACTCAAATGTCAAATCGAAAAGACATGTCCTGGACGGGTAATAATTTCAAGATGGTTACCCATTGATGTAAACGTGTCTCGCAAAGGATTTGTCTGAGTAGAATGTACTAATTCGAGAGATGATCATTGATATGACCGGGACGGGTAATAATTTCAAGCTAGTCCAACTAGTGATGTAAGCGTGTCTCGCGAAGGTCATGTTCATTGAAAGTTGATCATTTCAAAATGTGCGAACTCTACCCAACATGTGCAAGGTATTTCAAAAATGCATGAGCACATGTGAAGGGGGAGTATTTCAGAAAATGCAAAACTCTCGAAGTGCTATCTAAAATGTGTTTGTTCATGAACACTTTGAGAGATTTTCACAAATGGTTTCATGGCATGCGATCAACAAATCTAGGATAATCATGAAGTAATAAGGTGATTATGGTTAGGTAATGTCTAATGATCCGCCAGAACTGGAGGGATCTACCCAAAGGACAATTCCAATAGATTAGAATTAGAAGTCCTTAGGTAAGATTGAAAAAAGGAGCAAATGAGAAAGGAGAAAGAAGGGGTTGAAGAATGAAAAAGAAAAGTTTAATGAAAGGGTGAAAAGAAATAGCCCTCCATGAAAACTTAGGGCAGAAACCGGGTCAATACATCTGCTATCGGTTATCACAAAGATGATACTGATATTGAAGATAAGACGTCATGGACCCAGTGATGCGTTGCACAACCCCTCCCAGCCACTCAGATATCTCTTAAAAGATATTTGTTTCATTTCTCACGGAGATCAATGCATAATCTATCGACCTCTCACTCCGAGATGAGTTGATATTGAAAAGGTGGCACTCTGCTCCATGCCTCCGACGACTAAAACCAAAACGCACATAATTGAGTCTAGAGCCATGAGATTCATCAAAGATCTCTTAGGTACACTTTCAATGCAATACACTTGTGTTCATCAAAAAGGATACAAGTTGTATGAGTCATAATGAGATCTGAACCTGCAAGTGCTGTACGAATTATTGCTAACTGTTTTATGCAGGTACTGAAGAAAGCCCATCAATCATCATCTACATTGGAAGAAACGAAGTTGTGAATACATGAAGATGTTGATCAAGACAAAGATCAATCAATGGACAATTCAAAAAAGATCACAATGCATGAAGGAACAAAGACTCACAAAGTTCAAGACCATGAAGTCTAAAGATCTAATCACGTAGTGTGGTATGTGTTAAATCACATACTTTTATTTGACCAAAACCAGACCCAAATAGACCAAAAACTAACCAATTATGCCAAATATTTCGTGTTTTTTTGTTTATGATTGTGCAGGGATGGATATTGTAAATTTGGACAAAAATCAAAGAAAACCGGGAAAACGAGCACGAGATTTGGAAAGAGTGTCAAAAGCCGAGGCCGGGGATGCAATTTGCAATATTAGATCAAGATATGCTCAAAAGTCAAAGTCAACCCTTGAAGAATCAAAGAATGACAAAACAAGCCCTTGGATCAAAACTTGAAGTCTGGCAAAAATAGTCCTTGGAATTTCAGAAAGTACAATTTTGGTCCTTATATTTTTGTTAAGCTACAAATCCAAAACCTTACATCCCTATATCCGGAGTTTAAATTAAATCCAAACATAAACCCAACCCATACCATTCTACCCAAGCCCAACCTGTTATTATAACCCAAGATCCGACCCACCCATCACAATACCCGGTCAAAGCATTAAAAAAATGAGTCAAATTAATATAAAAAACCCACACCCGCGCCCCAAATCCCTTTATTCCCAGATTTTACTATTCATCATAAACCCTAAATTAACTGTACCCCAAATTACCCTATTCCCTCAAATAATTACCCAATGATTGGACTTCTAGAAGGTGCTGACACCACACGTGGGAGCTAATAATTGGTCAAGCCACATCACCAATTCGATCCAAGGGCTGTGATTAAGATGTGATGATGGGATATGATCTAAAGGCTAAGATTAGTGTTCCAGGACCTTCTCAAACCCTAGGTTCCTCCCCAGCCAAGGCTATAAAAGGAGTTGCTCTCCTCACAATTGAGGCGGTTAGATAGTGTGGTTAGGTTTTTAGGAATTAGGAGTAGGGTAATGTAGTTAGTTTTAGCTTATTGTAATCTCCTTTTCAGTTTTCTAAGTGTGTACTCATTTCCAGTTTTAATATAAGTCAAAATTTGGTCAAAGTGCTTTTTCATAGCTTATTTCTTTTTTTTTTCTAAGCTTAATTTTTCTTATTGTTGCTGTTTTGATCATCATATATAATTTCAGTTACTGTTTGCTTAAAAACATCAAAAAGTCAACAGGAAAGTCAATATTTGGTCAAATTAAGCTGTGGAATAAGCTGGACAGGAAGGAACTTGTTTGGGGTAATTTTTGGCTTATAGGTTAAGCCTGGATATAAGTTGTTGATTCAGATCTGTGTACTAATCAGCTCAGCTTGTAAGTTCAATTTGATCATCATATGCTCTACTGTGCTATTACTTTTCTGCTATGCTAGTACTTATTCATTGTCTGAAATTTGCTTATTAGTTATTACACAAATTAGATAATCAGTAGGTATTGAGTTTCATAGCTCATGTTAGTTGATTGTAGAATAAAAATAGAAAAACCATTTCAATTAGGGGTGTTTGGTTTAAAGTAGTATTGAGTGTTCAGAAGCTTGTTACTGTTCAATGACCAAGTTGCTAAGTTTGATTGAACTTATTTTAGGGTAGTTAAGTAGATTTTGTTAGGATTTGAGCTGTTTAAAGGTGAATTGAGGTTTTGAAGTCTGTTGGCTAAAAATTAGATAACAAACTGCCTTCATAAGCTTCCATATAAGCTGAGCTTATTTGAGGCAAACTTTTAGCATTTTTGAGTCACTTATAGTTGCAAAAGTAAGTTTCCAGGAGTTGGTTTAATTTGGTAAAGTGTTGAAGGAAAAAATGCACAAAAACCTCTACTGCTGCATCAGTTCTTTATTTATTTGCACCATAAAAAGTGTTTTTATCTGCTGTTTGCCTGCTATTTTCTGCTTATTTTCATGATATTAGAATTTGATATTTGGTTTACTCATACTCAGTAATACTGGCTTCTAGGTTCTAGGTTTAGGTTTAACTTTCTAGCTTATTTCAGTAGCTTAATTCAGTCTGCAAAAATAGCCCCATAGAATTGTTCATGCCTGAATCAGTTTTGTTCCTTTGGCCATCTGAACTTGGCCTCGATTGGAGTAGCAATTGATGTTAGAATTTGGGCATTTTTGGTCCTGTAGTAGTTTTTCATATCAGCTTTCTAGTTTAGCTTCTGGATTCCCCCAATAAGCAGTCTACTAGCTTATAGATCAGCTTAAAGTAGGTATATTAGACATTTGAAACTATCTTAATCCAAGTACTGTACAGTAGCTTATTGGCTTACGGCCTGGGCTTATTTTATGTTTCTGAGTTGAATTGAGCTTGAAATAGTATATTGCATTATCCCTAAGCTTTTGAGAATTTTTGGTCAACTCTTGCTTATTTCTAGCTTATTTTCAAACTGCTTTTTTGGTGCATCTGCTTATTAGGATCTAGTTAAGTCTTGAATCTATTTTTCCTAGAAAGAGAATTAAAAATTAGTTTTACTCAGAATTTTCCAGATTTTTCCTATTTGTTTTAATATTTTTAAATCATTTAAATAGTTTAAATTAGTTTTTAATTCATAAAAAATTATTAAAAAGTCAAAAAATATTTTTTTCTTTTTTCCAAAATTTTCTTTTTATATTTAGAGTTTAGGAAAAATAAATTTTATATTTTTAGGACTTAAATTTTAGAAAATCACTTTTTAGTCACGTTTTTAAAATTCGTCGCGTACATTTTAAATTCCATTTTTGTTTTTAGATTAGTATGCTTAGTATACTCGTACCCTTAGCTTGATTAATTGTTTTTATTTCATATTTCATTGTTCGTAGTGTAAAAACACCAATCATCACTCTTTTCACACTCATTCACCACACTTTTCGACACGTAAACGACGACTCAAATTCGACCTTCTCGTTGGGACACGACCCAGGGAAAATACATCCGTTGCGTTTTCCTTGGAAAAATAAACAGTACTTAAAAAAGAAAAATCATAGTGCATCTTTTGAATGACCATCCCTTAGGGGGAGATTGTTAGCTTTAATTTTTATAGTTAAAGTGATGGTCATTCATCTATGTTAGAACTTTGTAAGTTATGTATTTCTAGTCAAGGTTAATAGGCTTGTAAAGCATTGTAAAAGACCAACTCTTTGGTCATAAGTCATCAAGCCATCAAAAGCCCACAAGGCAAAGTGCTAGAAGTATTTAAAGCACAAACTTCTCATTTGAGAAAGTGGTTCACAGGTGTGTTGTGTGTTTAATAAGAAAAAGCTTAAACATCTATTTATCTCTCTCAATATCATACGATCCAACATATCCCTTGTCCCATCTCTACTCTTGTGTTTAACGTGCATACATAGTGTGACAAAGAGTGATAGTGAGCTATAACAATTATAAACTGCAAGAACGTCGTTCCCATCTACTCTTATACTTTGAATTCCATAAGGTTGGCCTTTAACAACAATGCCATCGCCTAACCAATATGAAAGTCATTCAACAGTGAATTAATTTTGAAGGAAAAAACTTTAAAATGTATCGAAACCTATTCAAAAAGTTGGAGGATTACTGAGATATAATAAATTTCATAAGCATATTCGATGTATTGGTTATATATAGATTTTTTTGTAGGGAACTTTTTTTGGCTAGCCAGACCCGTTTGACTAGTGAATCATTACCTCGAAATTGGTCCGTGACAGGAGTGCTAATAGCCCATCCATTGTTGCGGCATATGAACACAATCGGGGCATCCAAAACAGCAGCAAAGTTCATACTTGCATGAAAATCTCCCTTGAAAGAATTGAAATATAGTTCATCAAAAGATATACTCACAGGACATTCTATTAACAAACGGAAACCGAAGATTCTTAATACCTCACTAGTACCGCCTTCTCCAAAATAGGTGACAACACAAGCATCTTTTTTATCGTTTTTCAGAGAGTAAGCAACACCAACCGCTTGAGGGAGTTGCGTACTGGGTGAAAGGAGGCGTCAAATGATATATCATTATAAACTAAAAGCACAAATATATAATGACGTACGCTAAGGGTGCTGAGATGGTAAAGTATTTAAGTTTCTTCGATCCATAGTGAATCGGCATGTTCCTTCGTTTTTCATGACCGATTTTGTTTCCCATAAAATGATTTGCAAACTCTTGTAACGTAAAACCACGCCATAACAAAACTCCTTGTTCTCGATACTGCAATACATGATGCCCAAGAAGATCAATGTAACTAGCTAAAGCTTGAAGTTATCCATTGTCCTCATTTCAAAAGACTGTTAATTTAATTAAGATACTTTTCCAAACACGTTGTTTTTTTTAAACAAATCAAGACTTATGTTTTGTTATCCGGTTTTGGATAAAGATGTTCATGTAATGGTGTAAACTTATTCTTTAAATAAGGTATTGTTCTACTCTCTTATGCGATGTTACGAACCGTCGCACCTCCTGTTTCCGCCTTAGACGGGGTGTGACAAAGCCATTTCGCGATTGGAGGAGACGAACTAGTTGCACTAGAAGAAGAACCCGTGATGTGTTTTAACACATCAAAATTTTCACAATGATTTTTAAAGAAGTAACACCACACAACATAGTTGACTTTGTCGACATCAAAAATGGAAATTTGATTAATGATAGAATTAACATCATAGAGTTTACCGGCATGTGATAGAGTAGGAGTAGGGGGCATTGTTCGTCATTAAAGGTTAGGGTATAAAAAGTTAAGGTTAAGGCTTGGAAATCGACTAGAATGGAGAGGAACCGAAGGAAGAAAGAAAAATAGCTACTCCTTCCGTCACATATTAATTGTTCATTTTTACTTTTTTAGGTCTTTCTTTTTCAATGTTGACCATGAATATTTTTGTTTATATTATATAATAATTGATGCAAAATATATGAATAGATTGGGTTTTAAATGAACTTTCATTGGTATAATTTTTATTAAATATTATATAACACAAACAAAAATATTTAAAGTCAAAACTCAAAAAGAAAAACTTCAAAAGTCAAAACTGGACAATTGATATGTGACGGAGGTAGTATATTTTTTGAAAGGATTTTATTTGCTTTGATACCATATTGATTGATGAGATCTAACGATCAAATTATATCATCCTGACTCTTCATTCTTATATCATCTAACGGTAGAGATCTCTTATCATCCTATCATTTTAAATTAAGTGGAGGGGTAGTTTTGTATATTAACTGCACCCTCTCATTCTCTCGTACACGCTCATTCACTCACCAACTGTCTCCTCTCTCTCTCTCTCACACCAAACATTATCTTTAACAGACACTTCATAACCATCAATATCAACCACATACTCAAACGAACCAACAGAATAAGATCTTCGTCATGAATCCGACGGTTCTCTCCGGTTACTTATACTTCCAATCTCAATCCTAAAACTATTACTCCTACTATCTCCGCCTCCCGTACCGGTGGCGCGTGAGATATCTGCCTCAATACACAGCTCGTGAAATGCGTGACAACATAACGGTAGCAACCGTAACTGATCCTCACTTTCAAATTTAGATAAACAAACAGCACAGTCACTGGAAGCCGTATTCCCAGTTAGCGAAGAAAACTTAAACAATGGTAACGAATCCACGTCATTGCTGTTACTTAAATCAGTCACGTGTTGTGACACTCCATAGATTTATTATTATTATTATTATTATTATTATTATTATTATTAATAAAATGTTTCTTAAGTTGGTGACTGAAGCATTTAGCAGAAATACGAAAGTGGGTGTGCTCGTCTTTGTTGGTAACTGAAAGGAGTCGTGGGTTTAAGATTGTTCACATTTTCACCAAGAATCAACATGTTGAAAATCAAGAAAATCCCACTTCAGATTTGAGAATATGATCTTGATATTGACTTTAAAGCTTGACTTTTGACTTTGAGAAGATGAGATGAAAAGGGGTTTAAGTAAACAGCTTGGTTTTAAGAGTTTATGGAATTTGTTGTGAAGAACAATGGGTGAATGAAATAGAGTAATAAACAAGGGAAGTATGCGTGGTTTTTAAGGCTTAAGAATGATGATTTTCAGGTTGGTAAAATGGGTGAATGGATTACAAATGGTTAAATGCAACTTTTTTATTTTTATTTTTTTTAACTTATAGCATATCTTACTTCATAGTTTGGTCAAAAAGTGTAGATTGGCAGGGACACCTCAACCCTGTGTACCATAATGGTACCCATCAACCCTACCCAGCAAAGGTTTGATGCCTGTGAAATACCTCCACCCAATACCCAACCATGCTGCGGATCGGATTCGAACACGCGTCCTTTGTTTGGTCAAGACATCACATGGCTGGGCCCAGGCTTCTAAGGCAGCTGGTTGATATCATTAGAGCTTATGGTCCCTAAGTGAGGACTTCCCGGTCGGTCACCCAACCCGGTTCTACTCTCACTTGAGCACGCTTAATTGCTTAAGCATCTACCACTAGACCACAAAGCCCCATGATAGTTGATACTGGTAAAAAGAAATCTAGAGGGTGTTTAGGTTGCTTTTTATTTCGCATGTTATTTAGACATGAATCATATGTGATTCATACAGAATCTCATGTGATTCTTGACAAATCCATTGTGATTCATACAGAATCACATGTGATTTACACACGAATCACATGTGATTTACATGTGATTTTACCTGAAATTATGTTTTATAGTGAATCACATGTGATTTACATCACAACAAAAAACGAATCACGTGTGATTTTATAAATCACATTAAAAAATTAGATGTGATTTCGAAAACTCGGGTTACAAACAAAGAAAAGAAAAAATCACATATGATTTCACAAGTCACATGTATCTTTAAAGTAATAAATCACATGTGATCTTTAATATCAAATCAGCTTATTCTTTTCTTTTATTAAAACAAATTCATGAAATCACGTGTGATTCTGTTGTTTGATTTTGTTACGAAAAATTATAAATCACGTGTGATTTACTCTTTTCTTTTATAAATGAGTAAATCACACGTGATTTTGAAAAATCACGTGTGATTTTTTTGGACGAAAATTTTTAAAAAAAAGTCGTCGAAATTATACAAAAGTGCATATCTATAGAAAGATAATTTAATTCTCGTCGCGATGGTGTATTTTTCGTAGTTTGAAGATTTACCGTTTGCAAGATATGTTGTTTTAAAAAAAAATGTGGAAAATGGCAAGAATTACATTTTTGCCCTTGTTTGTTATTTTCTGCTTTCATCTCCACCGTTGGATGAAAGGGTGTTGTATAGCTAGGATCTTCTGCTTTGTTCTTTAGATAACATATGATTGTTATAGATCTTACCTCATTGATTGATAATCTCATTGATTAATTATTTATGAATTACAATCCATAAACTACAGTCAACAAATGGGCTTAAACCTAATTGGAACCAACACTGGGCCTAACTATATATAAACTATAGTCCACTAACAGTATTTAGGTTTTCGATTTCACATCTTAATGTTTTAATCTAAAGATCGATCATGGATGGATTACCTTCAAACATCATGTTCCACATCTTTTCAAGAGTTCCAGGTAAATGTTTGGCTCGTTCCCGTTGTGTATCGAAAGAATGGTGCAAGTACATTGATGATCGTTACCTTATGATCGTTAACGATGAACGAGTCCTAGAACCTATACCCATCCTATACCATTTTCACCTTTATGATGATAGAAAAATACACAGCTTATGTTTCCATGTCATTGAATCAAAGCGGAAAGAACCAAGAAGGTATTACAAGAAGGCTCGTGTTGGAAGTAAACCCCATACTTATGTGTCGGAGCTGAAAGAAGACTCGTTTTTGGAGTTTTTGCCTAAGAAACCTCATGTGAAAATTGAAGTCCGAGGTTCTTGCAATGGGCTGATGTGTTTGTCACTATATGAAGATGATGCACTAACCTCGTTGGTTGTGGTCGATCCTCTAAGGAAAGAATGTTACAAGCTTCCCCCTATCCATATGCATTTTGATAGGTACATGCACGTGTCATGTGGGCTTGGTTTTGATGCTTCCACCAACACTTTGAAGATGGTTTGTGTTATGCACAAGCATTTTGCGCCAGCATGCACAGTAATGGTGCATGTATTTGGCACAAACACATGGCGAGAAATACCCCAAGTCCGGTCGTGTCCAATAACAGGTAAAGCCATATTTGCTAATGGTTGTTTGCATTGGTTGCCAGCATGCACACTATTTGACATCAAAGCTGAACATGGTGGAAGAAACGTAATATGGTTCGATGTAGAAAAAGAAGAATTTGGGTTGATTGATCCTCCCAAAAGAATGTGTGATTTATGGAGAAACTATAGCTGTGATTACGATCACTTGGTAGATTTAAATGGTGAAGTTGGATTTGTGTGTGCTAGGACCATGGAGGTTTGGGTATTGAAGCAGAAAGAATGGGTACCACACTATCGATTTGAAAAGAAAAGGGTTCTAAATGCTGACATTGAGGTTTTGGGGTGTTGGAATAAAGACGGGGACATTTTAATAAGAAACGGAGGCTGTAGAAATTTAAAGTATGAGTTCTTCGTTTACAACCTCAAAAGTGGAGTTCGACATAAAACCAACATTGTTGTTCCGGATGATGGATGTGACCCGAATATATTTATGCATCCCAATAAGCTGTCTTCAATCCATGGCATTGGCACAAACTCCTTCCCGATGAAAAAAGCAGATTTTAAAATAAGTTGCCAGCATTTACTATCTTTTAATTAGGTATTAGAATTCAGATTCGTGTTGCTTTTAGTGTTTTTGTTCCAGATTTGTATTTCAGTGACTGGTTTTTGTATTTTGTTGCATCCGTTTGATTGCTTTAAATAAATATGGGTTTTGGAATCTTACTTCATATTGAGAGTCCAACTGCTTTCTTCGGAGATGCTATTCTGTGCAGCTCCTGTTTCATGTTGAAATATACAGGGACAGAATGCAATTTGATACAAAATACAGTGTTACAAATCAGATGCTTTTAGTTCCGTTTATCAGATACAAAATACTGCGATTACGACTTTAAAAATACGAAGGGAAGAAAAGAAAGAAAGGTGATGGGATGGTCCAAGTCGCCTGACACATCAGTTTTAGCACCTCGGTTATATACCCAGGATACGAGATTTGATTTATTTGATCAATCGTGTAAACTACAGAAACGTCACTCACCCTATAAGAAGTTTAGGGTAAATCAATACAGAAATGAACCGTGTATATTTAAAGTACAATATGGGAGTATAATTTCTTTGAATAATAGCAACTACACAGGTGATGATGGCCGTCGTATGAATGAAGCATCACCCATAGTAAAACACCTCAAAAAAGTCTCATGAATTGCTACCAGGCTATAGATACTTGTTCAGCTTAGTAGACATTTTAACACTCACACCAAATCATCTCGATCTCATACTCGTAATCAAATATATATTTAAAGTAATTGCATAAACTTCTGTGAACCCATGAAATTTTTACTTCTGGAAGCTAAGGCTAAAGAAAAAATCATCCATGTCTGCTGTTGCTGAAGTTGAGTAACCAGTGGATTTGCCGAGCCCAGATCCTTTACCCATCGCTCTATCCATATACAGTGAATTTGATAGTCCTTTGTCCTTTTCTTCGGTTCCAGCTGACAGACCGCCAACAATCGATCCCCACATCCGTCAGATCTACCTTCTTGGTTGCCATCACAAACATATAGTTAAAATCACATGGTTCACACACATAGCCACTGCTAGAGAACCATTTACTTATCAATGGGTCAATTTGGGTTGTAATGTATCTCAAATGGGTCAAAAAATAAAACTTAGCTCGAATTGGTAGAAAAAAACGTCAAGGCATATAACCACCTAAATCGTTTTAATGATAGATCTTGACAATTATTAACCTTATTTTGTTTTTCTGATCAATATTAGTACATTAATATATAAATCAGTTGCCGAGAAAGACCAACTTACGTCCAGATATATCGAGATCAATTAGTCCACGGCTCAAAGAAGCAGCCCAAACTCCAGATTCGACTTGGAACCCATCCTTTTTTTATGACGTAATAGAAGGTTTATGATTTTGATTGTTTAAGTTGTTGCCACTATCCATGAAAATAAACTACCATGTAGATGATGCTGAACCAGTATGAGAAGAAAATAAACTACCATGTTAGTATCTTCAGAAAGCATTATTATAACAACACTGCCAAATAAAATTACCAAAAAAAAATGGAGTTATTCTAGGGGTTTCATGACAACAAACTTTTTCATTTAACAAGAGAGAAATTTCATTAGCAGCGTACAAATGCCTACATGGCTGTACTAGCACAATTCGTTTTCTCTATATAACAATTCTTTTCATAGATAGATATATGAGTACTTTTTTTCTTCGAATGTTGTATTGTACAAAAAAAAAGTATGATTCAGCACGAGGCTCATATGAATTTAAGAGATAATAACAGCGTTTGTGAATTGACATGTATTTGAATCATTACAATTAGCAATCGTTTTTATGCTTGTACTCATGACTCATGAGATTATATTAGACGACGGTGTGCTTTACTTCTCAACGTTCTACCATAGAGTAGCAACCGCGAATTTTTCAGGTCATTACTCAACATTTAAAACTGAAAATGATATATTTTAAAAGTTACATATTCCCCTTGCGTAGAACTGGTAACTAAACTACACGAATTGAGAAAATAATATCACACGCATACCGACACCACATTAGTAATGATTCAAATTTTTAATTCATATTCGGAGTCAATAAAATATTACTCTATACCAGTTTGATAAAAACGCCTCCTGAATTATATTTTCGTGCTCACGACAACTCGAAAATCTCGAGTGACACCGGGACTCAACGGGACACGAGGTACACGTAATACACACTTAAAACAAAGGGCCAATTCTACAAATAGCCCGGTAGCTTAAGGTGTTGGGCATTTTTAGCCCAAAAAAAGTCGCTTTCTCAAAATAGCCCAAAAAATAAGCGACTAAATGTGGGAGCGACACGTGGCGTGTACTTTTTGGCCCCTAGAGAAAAGTCGCTTAAAAAGTCAAAAAAATCGCTCAAAATCTAGCAAAAGTCGCTTAAAAAGTGACTTTTTGGCTGCAAAAAGACACAAATAGTAAGTCGCTTAATTGACAATAAAGTCGCTTTAAGCGACTTTTTGAAAGTCGCTTATTTCCTGGGCTATTTTAAGAAAGCGACTTTTTTGAGGCTAAAAAAGCCCAACACCTTAAACTACAGGGCTACTTGTATATTTGGCCCTAAAACAAATCCTATAATAAACCTTATACAAAAACCTGTATCCACTATTTATAAACTAACAAAAAAAAAAAAAAAAAAAAAAAAAAGAAAAAAAAGAAACCGATCTCCTTCCTTTCCCTTCTCCCTCATCCCTTTTCTGATAAACGTCACCATCTTCAATAAACCTTCCCCAGATCCACCTCAAGCCGATATAAGCAAGAACTCTAATTCGATTTTTGATTCTTTTCCTTTCGATAGAAATTATTATATAGACGATTCGTTATTTTTCTTGTTGTTGATGTTATGTTCAGTCGAATATTATTGTTGTGGTACCATTCGATGTTTGTGATGTTTATGTTAGTACTAAACCTGAAAAACAAATCGTATTTGATTCGGCTCGAATATGGAAGTGTGTTTGATTTTTCGTGTTCTTGGTCGAGTAGAGAAAATGATTAACAGAATGTTAAACATAACACTAAGATTAGCTCTAGTTCATAATCGAATGTGTTGGTATTAGGACTCGAGTGTAGTCGCGTATATGCTGGTATTCGGCTTATGTTGGTGTTGGTGGATTCGAAATTCGTTAGACCTTGTTTTGATGAATCGATTTTGTGATTTTGATGATAAAACGTGGTGTTAAACTGTTTTGTATGACTGTGAGCAAGTCGAAACCGGTTTAATTAGGCTCATATGAGGAAGTATTGTTTCGGTTTACTTTTGGTTGTCCTGCTACGAGTCATAGCCTATTTTGTTCCTCTCGTTGGTTATTTGTTTTGGTATACGGTGGGTCAAAGTAGTCGAACCTGTAAGGTTGTTGGTTATGCTTGGAAAAGAATGTTTGAATCCTACTTGTTGTGTCATTTGTGTCTCTTGAACTTGTGTCAAAATGATTAGCTCAAAGTAGTGTGCTAAACGTTTGCCTTGGATTAACAAAATTTTAGTCGTGTTTCTTGTCGAGTCAAGAGGTGGCAAAGCTATACTTGGTCTAAACACGATACACACTAGCAATATATTTTGAAAATTTTAAAAACTAAATGGACTTACAAAAAGAATTCTATTTAATTTATGCTTAAAAAGGGTCAATTTTATAATGACTAGATAAAGTCATATAGACTTACAAAACAACTACTATTTAACCAATGTTTAACACGTGAAATTAAACAAGAGCGCGTACAAGGGCCACGCCCATATTTTTCCAAGAAAGGAAATGTAAACCTATATACATTTTTATAAACTTAAATAATGGCATCTAATCATGACTTGCGATGAAGAATAAAGTGATAATTAACTTAGGTATTTTAAATTCACACTTAGCACTTTAACGACAATTAACAAAAAAAAAAAGGTTTACAAAAATCCGTCAACGCCTAACAATTATATGTAATTATTTCCCCATATCTTGTCCTTGGTTATTTCCGAACCAAAGACTATTTCATTCTCGATATCTTATTCGTTGTACACTTAAGCACTTCCAAGAGCCAATACTTTCAAATGATTTAGAAAACTGTCTTAAACTTAAATGCTGCCACACCAGCAACAATAACATAAACTCTTTAAATCTTTTAGATTTAACTAAATTTCATAAATTCCTAAACTTGATCCGTGAGCTAAAACAAACCGTACTAATCCAGGTCGCGTGTTGGTACTGAACTCTAAACTATTGTGATATCTGATTACTACTTGACAAGGTGAGTTCTCGTAGCCCCTTTTTCATTATGTTTTCCTTGGGGGAAAATAGTACTCAAATGATATTTTGACTGTTTCCATGCTGTGATACAACTAGGGGTGCAAACGAGCCGAGCCGAGCCCGAGCTTTACTATACTCGAGCTCGGCTCGTCAGGTTTTTTTCGAGCTCGAGCTCGGCTCGATTTGAGCCTTTATTTTCGAGCTCGAGCTCGGCTCGTAAACTTTTCACAAAGCTCGAGCTCGACAAAGCTCGGCTTAATAATCTAAATATATGTCCAAATATGCTCGATAAGTGATTGGTTAAAATCAAGTCATATTTATTTCCAAGGAAACACAAGTGAAGTATGTGTGACCCGGTTCGTTATCCCCGATGAGAGTTGAATGGAATTTGTGAGATCGGGTTTGTGAATCATGTTTGAGATATAAAAATTTGAGAGATTTTGGATTTGGATTACAACTACGTAAAACAATAAATATGCTAGGAAATAAAATACAACTAAAAACAATTAACGTAATTAAAAACGTAAACGTGATAAACTAAAACATGAAATCTACGAAATATAAATCCTACGGGTATCAAATTAATTTCCCTACACTCTAAATTATAAAAGAAAATTTTGGAAAAAAGAGAAAAATATTTTTTTTTGATTTTTAAATAATTTTATATGAATTAAAAACTATTTAAACTATTTTAAATTTCTAAAAATACTAAAACTAATTTTAAAAATCTGAAATTTTTTTCTAAAATACTTAATACTAATCTTGAGCTATGAAAAATATAAAAAGTGAAAATGTTTTTTTTTAAATAAGCCGTAAATAAGCAATAGCTCACAATAAGCTAAAAAGAAAAAAAATAAAAAGTAAAAGGGGTTTTAAATGAGATTTTGTAAAGTTTAGACAAAGAAAACAAGTGAGTGCAGTGGTAAGATTACTTGGTTTGTGTTCTAACTGTCCTAGGTTCGAACCCAGGACTGTCAAAAATTTTTACACTCTATTTTTTTTTCTTGATTATCTTTTGCAAATGACTCAAAGGCACAAGAGACTATAACTGATGATATTTTTCTCATTCAAAATGAATTCACAACAGATAAACCTTAGAACCTGAGAACAAGATTTAACCCAAAACAAACACAAACATATAAACGCAAATAATAATTCTAACACTAACTATGATAAACACAAACACAAGCAAGAACTAACACTACCAAACCATATCCGGCTATACTAATCTAAGCATAATCTTTTATATAACCATAAGCACTAAATAAGTAACAAGAACGAAATAAGCAGTAATCTAAACAAGAACGAAATAAGTAGGATCGAACCACTAAATAAGCTAAACAATAAACACAAAACAACACAAACAATAAGCAACTAAAACCGATCCAAATCCAACTTAAACAAAAACATTCCCCACATAAGCACTAAACAACTAAACAATAAATAAATAAAAATACGCAGTAACAAGAATTAACTAAGCAGATTTGAAGCAGTAAATAACTAAACAATTAACTTCGACTTATATTTAAATAAAAAGTAACATTACAACCGAATTAAAAAAAAATACAAATTACCTTAAAAAGTAGCTAAACTAAACCTCTCTGCTTAACGAAAATTACAACTAAAAATAAAAACATACCGAATTTAAAGCTAAAATAATCCTGCCTGAAAAGGCTTACATGATTCCTATTTATACTACTTCTAAAAGACTAACACTTGTGCTTGTTTTGTGAGACAAAACAGCCTTGGCTTGCTTCTGTGCTTCTTTGGATACTTTCCCAGCCGTAGGATTAAAGATAGATGATCACAGCCCTTTGTTTTGGTCTTGGTGCCCACTAACTCACACGGATTGATGAGGTGGATGATGGGGAGGTTTAATGGGGAAGGGGTAGTGAAATGGGGAGTGGAGAAGGGTAGTGAAATGGTGAAAGATTTGGGGAAGAGGAGTGGATAGTGATGGTTGTGTTGGCTGCTTGTGTTTTGGCGGGATAGAGGTTTGGGGAAGAAGACAAAGCTAAGAAGCGAATTAGGGTTGTGTTATCGACCGATTGGGATATTGACCAAGCATTTGGGGATTTGACCCTTTTTATTTCATCCGATCATTAGCTTATATTGAGATTGGGTCGGTCGGGTTTTGTTTGATGTGGGCTGGGTATTGTTGGTGGGCTTGGGTATTTATTTTTGGGTTTAAATAGGTTGGGTTAGGATTGTTGTTGGATCCGGTAGTGGGTATTTGTAGAATAAATGTTGGGGTAAATGAGAATTAATCCAAGGACCAAATGTGTAAAATCAAGGACCAAATCTGCCGAATCTTCAAAGCTAATCCAGGGACCAAAATTGCCAAGCTTATTATTCCAAGGACCAAAAATTTATTTTTTTTTATTATTTTTTATTTTTTTAAGCTTGAGGGACTAGACTTGCCATTTATGCAAATTTTGTTTGTTTTTCAATCGTTTTCAATCATTTTGCATATGGAATACACAAAAACACATCTCAAAGATATTTTTAACATTATTTGATCGTTTTAAAGTGTTTTTGGTTGTTTTGACTCGAAAATTGGACGAAAAGATATGTGTAAAACGACACATATCAAATCCCCCACACTGAGCAATTGCTAGTCCCTAGCAATTTTTTATGAAAAGTTGATGGATGTATCTCTTTACCAGAAGCCATCACCTCTGGAGTAGCCATTGTTTCAGTGTGTGAGACCTTGGTACAATGATAACCAAATGATTTTGAGCAAATCACCAGCTGCCAACGGATTTGGTTTGTCTTTACCAGAAGCCGTTTGCTTCTGGACTAGCCAACTCTTAGATAAAACCACTTATTATCTTTGGTGAGCTGATGACCAATTATGGTTTTCCAACTGCCTTTACCACAAGCCATAATCTTGCGGGCTAGCCAACTCTTCATCTTTTTAGGATATGGTGAGTCGAATACCATACAATTTTTGGCAAATTGTAAGCCGTAAACGGATTTGATATATCTTTACCAAGAACCGTTTGCTCTTGGATTAGCCAATCCTTTTGTGTGTTAGACATGGTGGACTGATAACCATTTGTTGTGTAAGTGCAAAACACTTACACCAAAAAAAAAAAAAATTTGGCCAAAAAACGGGGGAATTAGATGGTATATTTACGTGATTAAATTCGTGAGAATTCCCCCCACACTAGAAATGAATATTGTCCTCAATATTCAAAGTACCGGCTGTTATGCCGAAACTGAGAACGTAAAAGGGAAATATTACGGGCCATTTATTTTATTTTTGTGGTAATAATAATAATAATAATTTTTTGTTTTTTTTTTTTTTTTTTTTTTTTTTTGAAATTTATGTACAACAGCGGGGGGCATTTCCCCCCACACTAGGGTGGTAGAAAGTAGAAAGAAGTCAGAAATATGGGTGAAAACCCATATGGTGTGCTACTGTTTTTGTTAACCGAGTCGCTAGCTTGACTCGACCCCGAATTCATTTGTCCATGGGGAAGCAAGTGGAAACCAATCTCAATCGGACTTTCATTCAAATTGTTTGGATAAACATTTGAACAGGAGAAAGTTCCACACCGATGAGATAAAACCCGCGGTATTTCAATAGAAGAAACTATTAAGGGTGATACCGGGGTCAAATATGGTGTCCTCATTCCCGTAGGAGAAAAGGGAAAGAGCAATCACACCATATGTGATGAAGAGAAGCAAGATTTTTATTATTATCATGTAAAACTCTTCATCATCAGAAGCATCATCGGCTTCAACGGGAGGGAGGGTTGGGATAAAATCTTCAAGAAGTAAATCTTTGAACACACCTCCCCCCACACTAGAATCATCCTCCAGATCAAAACAAAAATGATCATATTCAGGAGGAGATATCACATGAGGGAGTTCAACTGAGAACTCCTCATGATATCGATCATTTTTATCAAAATGAAATACATCATACTCGGGAAGAGACATATAAGAATGGGAAGTGGTATTTACACTTCCCGTCTCTTCCAAATGATCGATATCAAAACGAAAGGCTTCATAAACCGAGAGTGAATAATCTGGATGAGGAGTGGGATTGCCACTTCTCTCCTCTTGATCATTAAACACAAAACTCTCTAATTCGGGAAAAGCATCCTCGAGCTCGAGCTCGGAAGGATAAGACGGCTTTTCCACAACAACATCATCCTTTGGGGGGAGAGCAAACAATGGTTCATCAAAAATCATTTTTTCTAAAATCGGGCCATCTCCCCCCGGATCAACATCGGGCTCAACAATTTGAGCATCAAACAAGAAGACCTCGAACTCTTCTTTAGAAATATCACTTTCCTCAAACGGAGGAGAAGAGTCGGAAATGAGTGATGCGGACGTAAGAGTGGGATTTTTGACAACATCAATACGACAAACCGATTCTGAAGGTGGGGCAAGTGGTGTGCTCTTAGAGCTAGCAGTTTTTACCACTTCCGTTGTATCTTCCGATTCGTGTTCATCGTAATCAAAAATACTCTTAATTTCCGCATTACAACTTTTGAACCATTCACTTGAACCAGGGGCTATGTTCATTGCTTTGAGCTCAGAACGTTTTTGTGCAACACTTTTGACCGTGAATCTTGAAAGTTTTGAATCAATTTTTTCAGATTTTTTATCAATAGTAGCAACGTTGCAATTTGACCCCTGATTAATGTTGAACGTGATCTCTTCATTTTCAACACGAATGGTTAATTCTTCGGCGTACACATCAATAAGAGCACGACTTGTTCTCAAAAAAGCTCTACCCAAAATGAGTGGAACTCGTGGATCGGCATCGAAGTCTACAACAACAAAATCTGTGGGAAATTGGAACTTTCCCACTTTCACGACAACATCCTCGGCTATTCCAAGCGGATAAGTAGTGGTACGATCCGCTAGCTCGAGTGTCATGCACGTGGATGTAAGCTTTGGAAGAGATAGTTTTTCCCATATCGAGAGCGGCATGAGGTTAATACTTGCGCCAAGATCGGCCAAGGCGGAGCATTTCACCATCCCCGAGAAATCACACGGGATTAAGAACTTGCCGGGGTCTCCAAGCTTTTCGGGAAGCTTCTTGAGGATGACCGCCGAGCATTGCTCGTTTAATGGGGTTTTTGCCATATCAACTAACTTATCCTTGTTGCTTAACAACCCTTTGAGTGTAGTTGCAAACTTTGGCATGAGAACGAGAGCATCAGCAAAGCTTATGTCGAAGTGCATCTCATTGAAGATTTGGAAGAACTTTTCCATTTGTGCATTGTTTTTCTCTTTAAGCTTTTGATCATTAAGCCTTGAAGGATATGGTATTGAAGGCTTTGGATTTGTCTTCGGAACATCGGGTTCCGGAATTGGAGTTTGGACTTTTGGAGGTTGGGTAACCGGAGGTTGGACGTGTGCGGTACTTCGTGGGCTTGAAAAATGCACCTTGTCCGTTGTCACCTCGGTATCTTGACTCACTTCCCCCGGTGGAGGGGGCATAGGAGTCGAGGGTCCATCGTATGCTTTACCACTCCTAGTTGTGATCGCCTTTACATCGCCCCTCGGGTTAGCGACCGTGTTGCTAGGAAGAGTTCCCGAGCCCGAGGGTCGATCATTTAAAGACTTTCTGATTTCATTTATTTGAGTGGCCATCAACCGATTGGTTTCATTTTGGGATATCATGAATTGTTTCAATAATTCCTCCGTGGACGTTTGATTTTGGTTTAAACCTTGGTCTTGATTAAAATTTTGTCCACGGTTTTGAACATTTCCCAAATTTTGATTGAAATTTTGACCACGGTTTTGATTTCCTTGAAAACCTTGGTGATTACCTTGGTTTTGGAAATTTTGGTTCACCCGACCTTGGTTTTGGTTAAATTGGGCATTTCGGTTTTGCCCATTTGGATTTTGGGGGTTGAAACCGGGTGGTCCAAGATAATTGTTGGAGCGATAGCTTAGAAGATTACGGTCTCCTTGGGGTTGGTAAGAATTACCTCCCGAATTGTAGGATCCCGAAGCAGCATAAACGCTCTCTTGAGTGTTGCCATTGGTGGCTGGACACTCGAAATATGGGTGTGGACCACCACATGTTACACAGCTTTGATTCACCACATTTGCTTGTTGAGTTTGGTTTTGAAGATTATTTTGATGTAGCCTCAAAACAGCAGTGGATAAATCATCCATTCTTTTAGTGAGTGAAGCTATCTCGGATGAAGAGTCCGTAGTGATAGATTTAGATGACTCACTCCTCTCGGCAGAGGAATCCCAATAATTGTGGTGGGCGGTCATGTTTTCAATTAAATCATAGCACTCTTCGGGTCGCCTTTTCATAAAGGTACCACCGGCCGCAGCATTGATCGTTTCACGATGTCGTAATGTTAGACCATTATAGAATGTGTCTATTATGGTAACAAGCAACATATTATGATTAGGACATCGATCAATAGATAGCTTATAACGTTCCCAAGCTTCGAATAAAGATTCATCGGGAAGCTGGCGAAAGTTGCTTATATCATTCCTCAATTTCGTCACCATTGATGGTGGGAAATATTTTGCCAAGAATTTTGAAGTCATTTCATCGAAACTATGAATTGAATTCTTGGGAAGACGATCAAACCAAGCGGTGGCATGATGCGTCAATGAATAAGGAAAAAGATACAAGCGAAGGGCGTCATCGGTGACACCTTGTTGTTTCATGCTTTGGGTTACCGTGATGAATTTATCGAGATGCTTGTTTGCATCTTCACCCGGTAAACCGTGAAATTGGCACGAAGTTTGGACTTGTTGGATCATATGATGTTTAAGTCCAAAATCCGCGGCTTGGATATTGACGGGAGCAATAGGTCCGCCCCGTCCTTGCATGGTCGGTTGGCACAACTCCTCCATCGTTCGGAGATCGGGAGCTGGCCCATTATTACCCGCGTTATTATCAGCAGCCATATTCTCAACGTCTTGAAAATCAAGACGTCGATTTCGGCGAATAATTCTTTCGGGATTAGAAACGGGTGAACAAAGATTGGGTGTGGAAGAACGGGTGCTCATGCACCAAAACAACAAAAGTTTAAAAATAAATTTTTGAAAATGAAAATCTTTTTTTCTTTTTTTTTTCTTTTTTTTTTTAGGGATAATTACACAATATATATTTTTTTGTGATCGATTCGTTAATCGAAACTCGTTTCTCTTAAAATTACTCGCAGAGCGGCGGAAGAGAAGAATGGATCTCTTTTCGGTTTGCAATTTAATGTCAAAACCTCCTTAAACCACTTGATTAGGTTGTAATTCCAAGATAATCCGAAAAACAATTAACTCACGATTCGTTTTGTTGGAAATTCGGAATGGTTTACAACACTTCAAAGAAGTGAGGATATTTATTTTATTTTCTTTTGTTTTTGTAAACACCTTAGACAAAGTGTTTTTTTTTTTTTTTTTTTTTTTTTTTTTTTTTTTTTTTTTTTAGAAAATATACACAAATATACTATAAACCTTCACAAAGAAAGTTTATAAAACACGATTTGACAAACGAGATTTTAAAAAATTCGCTACAGCCCTCCCCGGCAGCGGCGCCAAAATTTGATCGGTTAAAATCAAGTCATATTTATTTCCAAGGAAGCACAAGTGAAGTATGTGTGACCCGGTTCGTTATCCCCGATGAGAGTTGAATGGAATTTGTGAGATCGGGTTTGTGAATCGTGTTTGAGATATAAAAATTTGAGAGATTTTGGATTTGGATTACAACTACGTAAAACAATAAATATGCTAGGAAATAAAATACAACTAAAAACAATTAACGTAATTAAAAACGTAAACGTGATAAACTAAAACATGAAATCTACGAAATATAAATCCTACGGGTATCAAATTAATTTCCCTACACTCTAAATTATAAAAGAAAATTTTGGAAAAAAGAGAAAAATATTTTTTTTTTTTTGATTTTTAAATAATTTTATATGAATTAAAAACTATTTAAACTATTTTAAATTTCTAAAAATACTAAAACTAATTTTAAAAATCTGAAATTTTTTTCTAAAATACTTAATACTAATCTTGAGCTATGAAAAATATAAAAAGTGAAAATGCTTTTTTTTAAATAAGCCGTAAATAAGCAATAGCTCACAATAAGCTAAAAAGAAAAAAAAATAAAAAGTAAAAGGGGTTTTAAATGAGATTTTGTAAAGTTTAGACAAAGAAAACAAGTGAGTGCAGTGGTAAGATTACTTGGTTTGTGTTCTAACTGTCCTGGGTTCGAACCCAGGACTGTCAAAAATTTTTACACTCTATTTTTTTTTTCTTGATTATCTTTTGCAAATGACTCAAAGGCACAAGAGACTATAACTGATGATATTTTTCTCATTCAAAATGAATTCACAACAGATAAACCTTAGAACCTGAGAACAAGATTTAACCCAAAACAAACACAAACATATAAACGCAAATAATAATTCTAACACTAACTATGATAAACACAAACACAAGCAAGAACTAACACTACCAAACCATATCCGGCTATACTAATCTAAGCATAATCTTTTATATAACCATAAGCACTAAATAAGTAACAAGAACGAAATAAGCAGTAATCTAAACAAGAACGAAATAAGTAGGATCGAACCACTAAATAAGCTAAACAATAAACACAAAACAACACAAACAATAAGCAACTAAAACCGATCCAAATCCAACTTAAACAAAAACATTCCCCACTTAAGCACTAAACAACTAAACAATAAATAAATAAAAATGCGCAGTAACAAGAATTAACTAAGCAGATTTGAAGCAGTAAATAACTAAACAATTAACTTCGATTTATATTTAAATAAAAAGTAACATTACAACCGAATTAAAAAAAAAAATACAAATTACCTTAAAAAGTAGCTAAACTAAACCTCTCTGCTTAACGAAAATTACAACTAAAAATAAAAACATACCGAATTTAAAGCTAAAATAATCCTGCCTTAAAAGGCTTACATGATTCCTATTTATACTACTTCTAAAAGACTAACACTTGTGCTTGTTTTGTGAGACAAAACAGCCTTGGCTTGCTTCTGTGCTTCTTTGGATACTTTCCCAGCCGTAGGATTAAAGATAGATGATCACAGCCCTTTGTTTTGGTCTTGGTGCCCACTAACTCACACGGATTGATGAGGTGGATGATGGGGAGGTTTAATGGGGAAGGGGTAGTGAAATGGGGAGTGGAGAAGGGTAGTGAAATGGTGAAAGATTTGGGGAAGAGGAGTGGATAGTGATGGTTGTGTTGGCTGCTTGTGTTTTGGCGGGATAGAGGTTTGGGGAAGAAGACAAAGCTAAGAAGCGAATTAGGGTTGTGTTATCGACCGATTGGGATATTGACCAAGCATTTGGGGATTTGACCCTTTTTATTTCATCCGATCATTAGCTTATATTGAGATTGGGTCGGTCGGGTTTTGTTTGATGTGGGCTGGGTATTGTTGGTGGGCTTGGGTATTTATTTTTGGGTTTAAATAGGTTGGGTTAGGATTGTTGTTGGATCCGGTAGTGGGTATTTGTAGAATAAATGTTGGGGTAAATGAGAATTAATCCAAGGACCAAATGTGTAAAATCAAGGACCAAATCTGCCGAATCTTCAAAGCTAATCCAGGGACCAAAATTGCCAAGCTTATTATTCCAAGGACCAAAAATTTTTTTTTTTTATTATTTTTTATTTTTTTAAGCTTGAGGGACTAGACTTGCCATTTATGCAAATTTTGTTTGTTTTTCAATCGTTTTCAATCATTTTGCATATGGAATACACAAAAACACATCTCAAAGATATTTTTAACATTATTTGATCGTTTTAAAGTGTTTTTGGTTGTTTTGACTCGAAAATTGGACGAAAAGATATGTGTAAAACGACACATATCAATAAGCGAACTACTCGACAAAGCTCGACAAAGCTCGGCTTAATAATCTAAATATATGTCCAAATATGCTCGATAAGCTAAGCTCGATAAGGCTCGACGAGCCTACTCGAGCTCGATAAGCGAAGCTCGAGCTCGGGCTCGATAAGTAAACGAGTTGATTTTCAGGCTCGAGCTCGGCTCGAGCTCGACAAGGCTCGGCTCGTTTCGAGCTTTTTATCGAGTCGAGCTCGAGTAGCTCGCGAGTTTGCACCCCTAGATACAACGTTTTCATGTTTTGGACATATATGTGTGATGATGCGATTATGTGCTACAAATGTTTTGACTGTGTGTACATGAATGCACAACTGTTAACTCTCTTTGAGAGCCGAAACATTATGATAGATTGTCACACCTCGCCAAGGCGGAAACGCGAGTGTAACTTCATGGATATCATCACAACACATGGTATCTAAATAGAGAATTACTACATGCACATAAATAAAGCAAAGTACAGACACGAAGTGTCGTAACAATACCCCAAAAGAAAATAACCGAAACAACTCTCCAAAAGGTATCTTCAATAGAAAATAAAGTACTAGTCGTAAGACATTAACGTATCACAATCAAAATCAAACATATTCAAATCAAAACATAAAGATAAATCGTTCTCAAATGCAACTAAGTCTCGTCTAGTCGCTTCCCTCTATCTTAGCCTTAGAATGCTCACCTGAAAATGATGCTTAAAAACGTCAACATAATGTTGGTGAGGTTCATAGGTTTAAGACACACAATATATCTCAGGCAACCAGTTCATTGTGATTATAAAACATAGCAGGACAGTAAGACTAGTCATTATACTAGATAGCATGCAAACTCGATCATTCAACCAACATAAACCACTTAAGGGACATAAGGGACGAAACGTGCCCACGATCCAAATAGCAATATCCAACATCAATTGGGACGGAATGCGCCCACGATCCAAGTTCACAATAATGGGTAAACTATACCTTCTGGTCAGACCACACAGAATAATAGTGAGTAGGGCTGCTATTCTCCAATTGGATAATGGGAGCATAGCTACCCTCCAAATGGACCACACAGAATCACCACACAATAATCTCATAACATGCAATACACATATAACAACACTTACAAGTCCATGCATTTATGACCACATAATCACAGTAACTCAAAAATATTTCAACACAAGCATCATTCCCATCCCAAGTTAAAACAAAGTAAAACATTTATGTAGTAAATTATTAATTGCTAGTCTCGCCTGGGAGCAAATTACCGTGTGAAGCGAACCACTATCAGCACATAAGACTTGGCAATTAAATAGTTTACTACAAAGGTTTCATAGTTATTAGGTTCATTTATTTTTTATTCAAAAATTACCCTCTTTGATGTTACAATCCATCATAATTAAACACAAAGATCAAGTAATTAAAAAAAAAAAATAAACGCTCAATAACACATATATGATCATTAACAATATCATATAGCAACATGCAAACTTTTTTGATAAATCCTATTAATAATCTATGTGAATTTATAATGTATCTAATTAGTAAAACTCCCATTGGTTTTCGAGCTCATTGTGCCCAATGGACCACAGACGCCAAATAGCTTGGCAGCGTAAGTTTTAATTAATTAGATACCACATTGCACATAACCAATTAATTAATATATATTTAGTTAGGGTCTTCCCTAATTTTAGATTTATCTTTAAAAAACATGTAGCAATTAACACAAATCATTCCATGACAAAACATGCAAGATTTTGTCATGGATCCCATATTGTACTTTAAATCATGTATCACATATTTACAAGCCAATATCGTACGCAATCTAATTAATGACATCACATAGGTACTCATTAATTAAACACTTAAAATTTGCATGCAATCCTAGGGTTTTCTACAAGTTTTTACAAAAACTAAAACCCTAAAAATATTACATGGGTGTCGACCCAGATAAAAAAATTAGGGTTTGTAAAATAAAACCCTAGAATAAAAAAATTGCATGTATCTATACAACAAGATTCAATTTTAAGGTTTTTAGTAATTAATTACATGTTAAAAACGAGCTAATGATGCCACTGTTGGAATATTAGAATCATAAAACTATAAACTAATAAACATAACATGAACATCAAAGCATATTGCACAGCGGATGTAGGATCTACAATAACATGTAAATAATTAACTAAAGATTAAATAGATGCGTACCTTTTGATTCCTAGCAAGAACAAGGAATCACGTGATCACCAAGATTAATATAAACCCTAATATGGGTTTAATGAGAATCGAACATTATGTAGTCGAATAGGGCAAAGTAACAACAAGCTAAAGCAAGCTTGTACTCCGTTCTTATACACACGTAATACTAGCGTTTCAATGGAAAAAGCTAGGTTCTAAATTCACAAACAAAACCAACACTTGTGTGTTAGCAAAAATGGACAAACCCTAGGTGTTAGGGAAGTGTCGATCGGCCAAGACTAGAGGAAGAAGAAGAGAAGTTGGTTTGCTTGAGAATTAGAGATTAGGGAATAACCAATACAATGGGATTGTATTTATAGGCAAACCAAACTTCCTCTCCAAGCTACAAAACCGACTCCCCTATCCCTAAGGGTGGGTTCGGTCGATCTAAGCCCAATGAAGGCATTCTAGATCCTTCTTGGCCCCTCTTTCACTTTTAGTCCTTTAACGACCGTTATCTCTAACTCCGTTAAGTACTAACAACCGTTAAGTTATTTGTTTGTGAAATGAATAAATAAATCATAAACATATATTTAATTATTCAAACCATTGAGACTCTTACGTATTGTGTGCAATCCCGAAGTCTCGGGTTCGAAACCGGACATACATATATTAATAAAAATCCATAAACTCTAACAGGGAGAAGAATTTTTGTAGCGGATAAGCAATCTCAAACACCCCTCAAACACCCCTGACTTAGCTCCTCCCTTAATTAAGCTACATTTACTCATAGGAAATATGAAAGAATCGACTTTTGCTACTAGTGAATTGAGAAAATATGGATACGTTTTTTTGGCGTGTTTGATAAGATTACGTAACCTTCATGATCAAGAACTCGATAACATTTCACCCTTTTCTCGGATGATCCATAAAGAAAGCTCATATCAGATGTAAAGGCAATCTTGCCACCAGGATAATCCAAACCCTGCCTCCAACGAGAACACATGTAATAAAAAGTAGTAGTTTAAGTGTAATTAACTAGATTGTTATTTTTATACCTATTGAGCGTGAAAAAATGTAGTATGATTACATATATCATAACATTGTACATAATTCTAAAAAAATAGTTTCCAAAACGTTTGCAATCGTGAATAAAAGAACTAGGGTTATATATACTACTAATCGTTAATATAGTAATCAAAATGAAGAAATATTACATTTAAATCGTTTTCTTCAAATCTAGTTTGATCATCATCATTAGAGGAGGATACTTCTTTCCCATATTTCATTGATTTGTAACGGCGAGCCATGATCACGGAAGTTGCTAAATTGCATGAAACGGAATACCCATCACAGCCTTTGCTTGTATGGTTATTGCATATTATTGCTTTTAGAAGGTTACCACAACTTCTACTTATTGTCAACCATATTAACATAACACTGATTCTAGCGAACAAACTGACACACATAAATCAATTTTTTTACAATATAAGGAGTAACAAAACATTATGTAAATGGAGGGGGTTTAAAAGGAGTTGGCAAAAGATATGGTACTAAACGTCTGCGAAAGCAATGTATCTTGTCCATAAAACAATAGGTGCTGCTTGAGAAGAATGGGCAGGTGGAACTGGTTAGTTTGGCTGAGTTGGGCCGGCTTGTTGGGCCGCATGTAATTGGGCTGGATAAACAAAGTTTGCCTGGAAGACCGTGGAGGCGGAGTCCTAACAGTTGTGTTGGGCTGATTGCCCAATAGGCCATCAGAAGTTGCTCGTAACAAACGATGGGAAAGCCCAGTTGACTAGCAAACCCAAACTGCTCCAAGAGTTTTTATTGGGCTTGGACTAAAGCAAGCAATTGTTTTCGGCCCATAACCGAGTTAGAAGTAGAAGGTGCAAAATTATTACCAGTTCGAGTAGTCGACCCACCCAAGTGTTGTGAGTTATTGGACTGCCACAATGAGGGGTTTGTGGAGGAAGACACACAATGCACAAACTTAACCTACAAGTATCACCAAAACGAAAAAAACTGCTACTGAAGTTGTTACATGTCCGTGGAGTGTAACAAGTCTCAAGAGTGTCCCGAGACCGTGAGTTCGAATTTGCGGCTAGTAGAATAGTAGGATACGAAGAACTCAAATTATTTGACAAGTTTTGTATTTTTGAGTTGAGCCGCATCTCTTTAGTCGTAACCATGGAATGGATTTTGGCAAGGTCGGGAAAGGATCCCGATGTGCAAATAATCCCGGCTACATGAGTAAACTTGTCACTTAAACCATTAATGGCATAAGTGGCAACATCGTCATTACTTTAAGGCGAGCCAGGGGCATTATTTAAAGTAACAACGGACTCAATCTTTTGAAAGTATGCAACAACCATTCGATCACCAAGTTGTATGACACGAAGTTCATTTTTTAAAGCGATGGTACGTTTCCATGGATTATCATAAATTTTCTTTTCAAGAATATCCGAAGCATCCTTAGCGAACTTGATATAACCCGTGACGAGCCTACTTTGAAGGGTTTCAACGAGGTTAAAAAGATCCAAGATTTAACTATGAAATCTGCTTTAATCCATTTTGTGGTCGGAGGAGACGAACTAGTTGAACTAGAAGAAGTACACATGATGTATTTTAAGACATCTAAATTTTCACAATGATTTTTAAAATAACATAGTTGGCTTTGTCGACATCAAATGGAAATTTTATTAATGATAGAGTTAACATCATAGAGTCTATCGGTATGTGATAGAGTAGGAGTAGGGGGAGCATCGTTCGTCATTATGAACGAAGGTTAGGGTATTCGAAGTTAGGGTTAGGGCTTGAAAGAATCGGTCGACTAGTATGGAGAGGAACCGAAGAAAGAAAAACAAAATAAAAATAACTATTGTATTTTTTTTTTGAGAATATCTTCTTTGCTTTGATACCATATAATTGATAATCTCATTGATTAATTATTTATGAATTACAATCCATAAACTAAAGTCAACAAATGGGCTTAAACCTAGTTGGAAGTAACACTGGGCCTAACTATATATAAACTATAGTCCACTAACAGTATTTAGGTTTTCGTTTTCAATTCACTAAATATCGCCACCACCACCATCTTAATGTTTTAATCTAAAGATCGATCATGGATGGATTACCTTCAAACATCATGTTCCACATCTTTTCAAGAGTTCCAGGTAAATGTTTGGCTCGTTCCCGTTGTGTATCGAAAGAATGGTGCAAGTACATTGATGATCGTTACCTAATGATCGTTAACGATGAACGAGTCCTAGAACCTATACCCATCCTATACCATTTTCACCTTTCTTGTTATGATAGAAAAATACTCGGCTTATGTTTCCATGTCATTGAATCAAAGCGGAAAGAACCAAGAAGGTATTACAAGAAGCCCCGTGTTGGAACTAAACCCCATGCTTATGTGTCGGAGCTGAAAGAAGACTCGTTTTTGGAGTTTTTTCCTAAGAAACCTCTCTCTGAATCTTCATATGTGAAAACTGAAGTCCGAGGTTCTTGCAATGGGCTGATGTGTTTGTCACTATATGAGGATGATGCACTAACCTCGTTGGTTGTGGTCGATCCTCTAAGGAAAGAATGTTACGAGCTTCCCCCTATCCATATGCATTTTGATAGGTACATGCACGTGTCATGTGCGCTTGGTTTTGATGCTTCCACCAACACTTTGAAGATGGTTTGTGTTATGCACAAACATTTTGCGCGAGCATGCACAGTAATGGTGCATGTATTTGGCACAAACACATGGCGAGATATACCCCAAGCCCCATCGTATCCAATAACAGGGGGAGCCATATTTGCTGATGGTTGTTTGCATTGGTTGGTTACGTATCTTGACTTCAAAACGGAACATGGTGGAAAGCACGTAATATGGTTCGATGTAGAAAAAGAAGAATTTGGGTTGATTGATCCTCCCAAAAGAATGTGTGATTTATGGAGAAACTATGGCTGTGGTTCCGATCACTTGGTAGATTTAAATGGTGAAGTTGGATATGTGTGTGCTACCACCATGGAGGTTTGGGTATTGAAGCAGAAAGAATGGGTACCACACTATCGATTTGAAAAGAAAAGGGTTCCAAATGGTGACATTGAGGTTTTGGGGTGTTGGAATAAAGACGGGGACATTTTAATAAGAAACATAGGCCTTAGAAAGTATGAGTTCTTCGTTTACAACCTCAAAAGCGGCGTTCGACATAAAACCAACATTGTTGTCCCGGATTATGGAAGTGACCCGAATATATTTATGCATCCCAATAAGCTGTCTTCAATCCATGGCATTGGCACAAACTCCTTCCCGATGAAACAAGTTGCTTTTAATGTTTTTAATGTCTTCGACATAACAAGTTGCCAGCATTTTACTATCTTTTAATTAGGTATTAGAATTCAGATTCGTGTTGCTTTTAATGTTTTTGTTCCAGATTTGTATTTCAGTGACTGGTTTTTGTATTTTGTTGCATCTGTTTGATTGCTTTAAATAAATGTGGGTTTTGGAATCTTACTTCATATTGAGAGTCCAACTGCTTTTGGAGATGCTTTTCTGTGCAGCTCCAGTTTAATGTTGAAATATACAGGGACAGAATGCAATTTGATACAAAATACAGTGATACAAATCAGATGCTTTTAGTTCCGTTTATCAGATACTCCAAAATACTGTGATTACGACTTTAAAAATATGAAGGAAGAAAAGAAAGAAAGGTGATGGGATGGTCCAAGTCGCCTGACCCATCAGTTTTACCACCTCGATTATATTCCCAGGATACGAGATTTGATTTATTTGATCAATCGTGTTTACTACAGAAACGACACTCACCCTATAAGAAGTTTAGGGTAAATCAATACAGAAATGAACCGTGTATATTTAAAGTACAATATGGGAGTATAATTTCTTTGAATAATAGCAACTACACAGGTGATGATGGCGGCCGTCGTATGAAAGAAGCATCACCCATAGTAAAACACCTCAAAAAAGTCTCATGAATTGCTACCATGCTATAGATACTTGTTCAGCTTAGTAGACATTTTAACACTCACACCAAATCATCTCGATCTCACACTCGTAATCAAATATATATTTAAAGTAATTGCATAAACTTCTGTGAACCCATGAAATTTTTACTTCTGGAAGCTAAGGCTAAAGAAAAAATCATCCATGTCTGCTGTTGCTAAAGTTGAGTAACCAGTGGATTTGCCGAGCCCAGATCCTTTACCCATCGCTCTACCCATATACAGTGAATTCGATAGTCCTTTGTCCTTTTCTTCGGTTCCAGCTGACAGACCGCCAACAATCCCCACATCCGTCAGATCTACCCTCTTGGTTGCCATCACAAACATATAATTAAAATCACATGGTTCACACACATAGCCACTGCTAGAGAACCATTTACTTAGCTCGAATTGGTAGAAAAAAACTTCAAGCCATATAACGACCTAAATCGTTTTAATGATAGATCTAGACAATTATTAACCTTATTTTGTTTTTCTGATCAATATTAGTACATTAATATATAAATCAGTTAGCAAGAAAGACCAACTTACGTCCAGATATATCGAGATCAATTAGTCCACGGCTCAAAGAAGCAGCCCAAACTCCAGATTTGACTTGGAACCCATCCTTTTTTTATGACGTAATATAATAGAAGGTTTATGATTTTGATTGTTTAAGCTGTTGCCACTATCCATGAAACTATGGGTAGCCATCACAAACTATGAGAAGAAAATAAACTACCATGTTAGTATCTTCAGAAAGCATTATTATAACAACACTGCCAAATAAAATTACCAAAAAAAAATGGAGTTATTCTAGGGGTTTCATGACAACAAACTTTTTCATTTAACAAGAGAGAAATTTCATTAGCAGCGTGCAAATGCCTACATGGCTGTACTGGCACAATTCGTTTTCTCTATATAACAATTCTTTTCATAGATAGATATATGAGTACTTTTTTTCTTCGAATGTTGTATTGTACAAAAAAAAAGTATGATTCAGCACGAGGCTCATATGAATTTAAGAGATAATAACAGCGTTTGTGAATTGACATGTATTTGAATCATTACAATTAGCAATCGTTTTTATGCTTGTACTCATGACTCATGAGATTATATTAGACGACGGTGTGCTTTACTTCTCAACGTTCTACCATAGTGTAGCAACCGCGAATTTTTCAGGTCATTACTCAACATTTAAAACTGAAAATGATATATTTTAAAAGTTACATATTCCCCTTGCGTAGAACTGGTAACTAAACTACTCAAATTGAGAAAATAATACCACACGCATACCGACACCACATTAGTAATGATTCAAATTTTTAATTCATATTCGGAGTCAATAAAATATTACTCTATACCAGTTTGATAAAAACGCCTCCTGAATTAAATTTTCGTGCTCACGACAACTCGAAAATCTCGAGTGACACCGGGACTCAACGGGACACGAGGTACACGTAATACACACTTAAAACAAAGGGCCAATTCTACAAATAGCCCGGTAGCTTAAGGTGTTGGGCATTTTTAGCCCAAAAAAGTCGCTTTCTCAAAATAGCCCAAAAAATAAGCGACTAAATGTGGGAGCGACACGTGGCGTGTACTTTTTGGCCCCTAGAGAAAAGTCGCTTAAAAAGTCAAAAAAGTCGCTCAAAATCTAGCAAAAGTCGCTTAAAAAGTGACTTTTTGGCTGCAAAAAGACACAAATAGTAAGTCGCTTAATTGACAAAAAAGTCGCTTTAAGCGACTTTTTGAAAGTCGCTTATTTCCTGGGCTATTTTGAGAAAGCGACTTTTTTGGGGCTAAAAAAGCCCAACACCTTAAGCTACCGGGCTACTTGTATATTTGGCTCTAAAACAAATCCTATAATAATCTTCCTTGTCTATTTTTTTTATAACCCCAGTCGAATCACAAGGTTCCACACACTCAACAATCAATCAAATAGAAAAGTTGTAATCGATTCAATGTGGGAACGAGTTCAGAAACAAAAGGGTGTGTTATGTTAGTCGAATGTTATATAGACGATTCGTTATTTTTCTTGTTGTTGATGTTATGTTCAGTCGAATGTTATTGTTGTGGTACCATTCGATGTTTGTGATGTTTATGTTACGGTGTGGTAGTACTAAACCTGAAAAACAAATCGTATTTGATTCGGCTCGAATATGGAAGTGTGTTTGATTTTTCGTGTTCTTGGTCGAGTAGAGAAAATGATTAAAAGAATGGTAAACATAACACTAAGATTAGCTCTAGTTCATAATCGAATGTGTTGGTATTAGGACTCGAGTGTAGTCGCGTATATGCTGGTATTCGGCTTATGTTGGTGTTGGTGGATTCGAAATTCGTTAGACCTTGTTTTGATGAATCGATTTCGTGATTTTGATGATAAAACGTGGTGTTAAACTGTTTTGTAAGACTCTGAGCAAGTCGAAACCGGTTTAATTAGGCTCATATGAGGAAGTATTGTTTCGGTTTACTTTTGGTTGTCCTGCTACGAGTCATAGCCTATTTTGTTCCTCTCGTTGGTTATTTGTTTTGGTATACGGTGGGTCAAAGTAGTCGAACCTGTAAGGTTGTTGGTTATGCTTGGAAAAGAATGTTTGAATCCTACTTGTTGTGTCATTTGTGTCTCTTGAACTTGTGTCAAAATGATTAGCTCAAAGTAGTGTGCTAAACGTTTGCCTTGGATTAACAAAATTTTAGTCGTGTTTCTTGTCGAGTCAAGAGGTGGCAAAGCTAAACTTGGTCTAAACATTAGTGTAGAAGTCGATTAGTAAAGGTTCTCCCTTGGCAGTGTCAAAGCAAAACCAAAGAAACACAAGTCTTCATATTTTAGTTCTAAGGGGTGTACTGGAACCTTTTTCTTTGTTGTGTCTAATTTCAGTCCTTACACCTTGGGCCAAGCCCATAGCCAAATGTCTTTTTCCTAAGCCCTTTCGTTAAACAGGCCAAAGCCCATGGCTTACCTATTGACTTGTGTTGTCAAATTGGGCCGAGCCCACTCCGAATTTCCACACAGCCCAACTATACTTCTGTTTAAAAGTAAAAACTGAAACGAGTTTACTGCTTCTCGAAGCATTGACTATTTCGTGCCCGAGCTATCCCGCGACTCATATTCGGATACGTCACATTTATATATAAATATCAATATCATTATTCCGTCACGTTTTACACCCAAAATACTAAACGTACTCTACAACACGATACACACTGGCAATATATTTTGAAAATTTTAAAAACTAAATGGACTTACAAAAAGAAATCTATTTAATTTATGCTTAAAAAAGGGTCAATTTTATAATGACTAGATAAAGTCATATAAACTTACAAAACAACTACTATTTAACCAATGTTTAACACGTGAAATCAAACAAGAGCGCGTACAAGGGCCACGCCCATATTTTTCCAAGAAAAGAAATGTAAACCTATATACATTTTTATAAACTTAAATAATGGCATCTAATCATGACTTGCGATGAGGAATAAAGTGATAATTAACTTAGGTATTTTAAATTCACACTTAGCACTTTAACGACAATTAACAAAAAAAAAAAGGTTTACAAAAATCCGTCAACGCCTAACAATTATATGTAATTATTTCCCCATATCTTGTCCTTGGTTATTTCCGAACCAAAGACTATTTCATTCTCGATATCTTATTCGTTGTACACTTAAGCACTTCCAAGAGCCAATACTTTCAAATGATTTAGAAAACTGTCTTAAACTTAAATGCTGCCACACCAGCAACAATAACATAAACTCTTTAAATCTTTTAGATTTAACTAAATTTCATAAATTCCTAAACTTGATCCGTGAGCTAAAACAAACCATACTAATCCAGGTCGCGTGTTGGTACTGAACTCTAAACTATTGTGATATCTGACTGCTACTTGACAAGGTGAGTTCTCGTAGCCCCTTTTTCATTATGTTTTCCTTGGGGGAAAATGGTACTCAAATGATATTTTGACTGTTTCCATGCTGTGATACAACTAGGGGTGCAAACGAGCCGAGCCGAGCCCGAGCTTTACTATACTCGAGCTCGGCTCGTCAGGTTTTTTTCGAGCTCGAGCTCGGCTCGATCCGAGCCTTTATTTTCGAGCTCGAGCTTGACAAAGCTCGGCAAAGGTCGGCTTAATAATCTAAATATATGTCCAAATATGCTCAATAAGCAAACTACTCGACAAAGCTCGACAAAGCTCGGCTTAATAATCTAAATATATGTCCAAATATGCTCGATAAGCTAAGCTCGATAAGGCTCGACAAGCCTACTCGAGCTCGATAAGCGAAGCTCGAGCTCGGGCTCGATAAGTAAACGAGTTGATTTTCAGGCTCGAGCTCGACTCGAGCTCGACAAGGCTCGGCTCGTTTCGAGCTTTTTATCGAGTCGAGCTCGAGTAGCTCGGCTCGTTTGCACCCCTAGATACAACGTTTTCATGTTTTGGACATATATGTGTGATGATGCGATTATGTGCTACAAATGTTTTGACTGTGTGTACATGAATGCACAACTGTTAACTCTCTTGGAGAGCCGAAACATTATGATAGATTGTCACACCTCGCCAAGGCGGAAACGCGAGTGTAACTTCATGGATATCATCACAACACATGGTATCTAAATAGAGAATTACTACATGCACATAAATAGAGCAAAGTACAGACACGAAGTGTCGTAACAATACCCCAAAAGAAAATAACCGAAACAACTCTCCAAAAGGTATCTTCAATAGAAAATAAAGTACTAGTCGTAAGACATTAAAGTATCACAATCAAAATCAAACATATTCAAATCAAAACATAAAGATAAATCGTTCTCAAATGCAACTAAGTCTCGTCTAGTCGCTTCCCTCTATCTTAGCCTTAGAATGCTCACTTGAAAATGATGCTTAAAAACGTCAACATAATGTTGGTGAGGTTCATAGGTTTAAGACACACAATATATCTCAGGTAACCAGTTCATTGTGATTATAAAACATAGCAGGACAGTAAGACTAGTCATTATACTAGATAGCATGCAAACTCGGTCATTCAACCAACACAAACCACTTAAGGGACATAAGGGACGAAACGTGCCCACGATCCAAATAGCAATATCCAACATCAATTGGGACGGACCGCGCCCACGATCCAAGTTCACAATAATGGGTAAACTATACCCTCTGATCAGACCACACAGAATAATAGTGAGTAGGGCTGCTACTCTCTAATTGGATAATGGGAGCATAGCTACCCTCCAAATGGACCACACAGAATCACCACACAATAATCTCATAACATGCAGTACACATATAATAACACTTACAAGTCCATGCATTTACGACCACATAATCACAGTAACTCAAAAATATTTCCAACACAAGCATCATTCCCATCCCAAGTTAAAACAAAGTAAAAATGGGACTATGAAACTCACCTCAAACTTTGCAGCTTCCAAATTATCAATCACAAATCTATACAACAAAATAAGATCACATTACACGCAACCAAGCTAAAAGCTATAGTCCATGTAACACACATATGATGGATGTCTAAGGTTCATGTAAACCACCATGGATCACCTAGACTCCATACTAACCACTACCAAACACTTACACTCACTAAATCCCTTGCATACACTTTTTCAGAATACGCAGATTTTTGGGGTACTTTTACCCACATGAAATCACAACAAAATAAGCTCTAAAACTCACAAAAAAAATCCCAGAAGGCCATGCACTAAAAACACACACAAGTGCTCTTTGAAAAATCAAACATAAAAACTATCCAGATTCGGATCTGAACGCACACCAAAATGTTTTGACCTAACAAACATATTTGCACAACTTATTAACGCATACCCTTCGCGTGGAAGTCAAAGGGAATATAGAACTCAATTTCTCCAGAAGGGCTAACCCAAATTACACTTTTAAAACCACTTTTGACCTCAATACTTTTAACCTAAATCTGTCCCGGTTTAACAGCTTTGACACCTTTACTTGCAAAAATCATTAGACTGATTTCCGGACCTCGAAATCGCTCGTGGCCGAACTTTTTGGAAAGAACGTTATTTGAACTACAATTTAGACTCAAGATTCATGTAATAACTCATCTCCATCTATTAAATATCTTCGTATCTTTACAGCCTTTTGAATCTGTCCAAACCCTAACTCAATAACTAACACGTTTTATACCCTAATCTCTTCACCAATCATCATAATATTACTAATTATTTATCCCAACATGTTATACATCATTAATTTACAGAAGTAAACATAAACCCTAATCCATCATATTCTTGTTACATGAATTATAATAATTAATTGAACACATGTATTGAAAATTATACCTTGATCTTGATTTTTAGGCTTCAATAATAAAACCCTCATGTTTTTCTTCTTGCTTTTTCCCTTGATCGACCGAATTTCACAAAGAGAGGGGTGAGGGGTTTTGTTTTGTATTTATAATACCCTATGGTATATTCTAGATAACCCTTACTATTAGAAATTGTAATTGTGATCAAATTTGGTTTCCTTTTTCCCTTCCCCTACAATATTCGCCCGCCCCCCTTATAATATATATTTTTATTTTTTTTATTAATATTAATTATTACACTTAAAACCTTGTATTTTGTTATTTTATAAAAGCCTATACCAAAATCTAACAACTTACGCGATAAACCTTCATTTTACGACAACCCGAATAATTATCATTTTCAAAGTTTCCCAAAATAGAATTTCACACTTATCAGTAATATAACCCTTAAAACCGAACACCACGTAACTTACTAACGCTCAAAAACATGAACAAAACTTACTACGCAAAAACCCCGAATCACAAAACCGTAAAACTCATTTCCACGACACAAAAAGTATACAAAATGAACTTCCCCGAAACCAACACCATAACAAACACATAACGATCGAATATCAAACCCACACATAAAGTCATGAAAACCTCTAATCCACCAAACAAAATTTAACAAGTCAACACTATTGGTTTGACTAACCTGCCAAAACCACGATTGTTACATAGATCTATCGGGATAGCTCCCCTCTGTATGTACTGTTTATGGTTGTAACATTGTGATAGGTTCAGTTGGCGCGACACTAATTTTGTTTGGATAACATGTTCATAATTTGTATTCAGTTGCACTATTGTCCTACCCCATTATTCACAGCTTCGTGGTTTAACATTTCAAACCTACGAGCTCACCAACATTATGTTGACGTTTTCGAGTATCCATTTTCAGGTGTTAAGAATGAAGGTACCAAAGAAGGTTGAGTATTGGCCTGACTTAGCAAGACTTAGACAAGACCCTCCCGGGTTATAACTCGTGAAGCTGCATTCTGTTATTGTTTAGTGATGTTGTTTAACTCTGAGACTCATGATGACTTGGATATTTGTATTCATCCCAGTTGTGGGAGTTGTGACTATTATCTGTTCTATACTTCTATGTATTACATTTAGTATTTCTCTATTGTGGCACCTTGTGTTCTTGACAATGAGGTCATACCATTCCGCTGCGCCGATTTTGGGGTGTGACACATAGTCTCAGTGTATCAGACACACGTACAAAATAGCGAAGTGGTAAATTCTACCATCGAGTTGGAACAAACGTGGTTACTTATGATTATGGGATATGGGTAGATGATATATACTGCACAGTTTTTCATGATATTCCTTGCTTACTGAAACACAATGATGCGATTATGAGTTGCTCAAGTGTAAAAAGTTGTCTGAATAGTAGGATCAAGTCATCATGACGAGTATCTCTAGACGTACCATGGGTCATTAGCCATGGCAAACAAACTACTGCCTCCGAACACTAAAAACTGCTTATGTGCATAATAAGAGCAGATAAGCACTTAACTAATTATTTTATGCCAAAACTTGTGAACGACTTCATAGCATTGGATTCAAATAAGGTGTATATTTGCAGGTTTGTCTGACGAGTCCTAGACGGATTGGTGCCGAGGTTTGTCATCTGAACCTTCACAAGACATTTTGCATTCCGGCCACACGGTGGAGGTGATCCCGGAATGGGTCCCATTGGTGTGAAGAAACACTTGGCACCATACTTGCCTTCTCACCCGGTGGTACGCACCGTCAGAAGATATCCTTATAAATACTTCTATATAAAAAAAAAAGTTAAAGATTCTTACCTCACTTGTGCTACCATCTTCAAAAGAGGCGAAAACTCATGCATTTTTTTCATTGTTTTTTGGAGAGTATGCAACACCAGCTGCATGCGGAAGTTGTGCGCCGAACGGAAATATGCGTTAATGATTTAGAATTATATATTTGAAACCACAAATACGTAGTGACGTACGATACCGGTGCTGATGAGTTGGTGAAAATGTTAAGTTTCTTCGATCCATAATGAATTGTTATGTTCCTCCCTTTCCCATGGCCTATACTGTTTCCAAAACCGTGCCATAACAAAACTCCCTGCTCTCGATACTGCAATATATGATGTCCAACACAGCCTATATATGTAACTAGCTAAACCTTCAGCTTAACTACTAATAAAATGGATTCAACTTATATGTGTATTCAAACCTGTGTGAATATATAATCAGATGAGCTAAGTGATGCACCTGAGGCTTATATGTTAATAGCTTCCTCACCAAATGAGGCCATATAGAATGATATTCTACTATACCTTGCCTTTGTTCCTATTAAAACAAGGCATCCATAGTTTGAAGAATAACCATGCTATATATATTTTCAATGCAAGTTCTTTACTCACCTAAGTATTTCATACAACAATGAATTAACAAGTTAAAATGCATATATGATATATATCATGACCACAACCTACATATAGTTAAGGGAGTGGTATTTTGATCTTAGGTCTGTCAAATTAGTCAAATAATGTTGCTCTAGAGTTGAGCCATAATTAATTTGTTCTTAAAATATTTTGGTAGATCATGGTCCACCTTACATATAAAGGGCTGTTTAGAATTGCTTCTTTGAGTGCTTATTGTTTTAAAAATGCTTATTTTAGAAGGACTAGACATTTGATAATAAATATGTTGCTCCCTCAGCTTCCTATAAAAGTGCCCACCTTACTATCTATATTTATCTTAAAATAATTGTTCCGTTTTAATATATGGACATTATTTGTGACTGGTTTTTCAACTTTAACCTTTTAGTTGAAACCTGCATTAATTATTTATTTCTAATTTTTTATATTAACTATAAGGGTAAAAATGACTCTTTATCAATCAAAACTAGCATTAACTACATATCATAATTTGTCTATTTTTTGTTTGTGAACTCTCTTTTTGAGACGGAGGGAGTGTTGGAATATTAGAATCATAAAACTATAAACTAATAAACATAACATGAACATCAAAGCATATTGCACAGCGGATGTAGGATCTATAATAACATGTAAATAATTAACTAAAGATTAAATAGATGCGTACCTTTTGAATCCTAGCAAGAACAAGGAATCACGTGATCACCAAGAACAATATAAACCCTAATATGGGTTTAATGAGAATCGAACACTATGTAGTCGAATAGGGCAAAGTAACAACAAGCTAAAGCAAGCTTGTACTCCGTTCTTGTAGACACGTAATACTAGCGTTTCAATGGGAAAAACTAGGTTCTAAATTCACAAACAAAACCAACACTTGTGTGTTAGCAAAAATCGACAAACCCTAGGTGTTAGGGATTAGAGGAAGAAGAAGAGAAGTTGGTTTGCTTGAGAATTAGGGATTAGGGAATAACCAATACAATGAGATTGTATTTATAGGCAAACCAAACTTCCTCTCCAAGCTACAAAACCGACTCCCCTATCCCTAAGGGTGGGTTCGGTCGATCTAAGCCCAATGAAGGAATTCTAGATCCTTCTTGGCCCCTCTTTCACTTTTAGTCCTTTAACGACCGTTATCTCTAACTCCGTTAAGTACAAACAACCGTTAAGTTATTTGTTTGTGAAATGAATAAATAAATCATAAACATATATATAATTATTCAAACCATTGAGACTCTTACGTATTGTGTGCAATCCCGAAGTCTCGGGTTCGAAACCGGACATACATATATTAATAAAAATCCATAAACTCTAACAGCTCCCACTTGGATATTCATTAATATAGTAATGACATGGGTTAGTCTAGCTTAACCTTCCCAATGCCCCCAGTTCGATCCGATTATGGTTTTCCTGGAAAAACCACGTGATGATATAATCATCATACTTATCCTTTTGTTTCTAATACCGCGTTAATATGGATATGGATCTAGGTCATTCCATAATTAACAATTAGTTTCTCGTTTATACATAATTGAACAAGATTACCAAAACATCTGAACGTCTTCCAGATAGACTTTGGGCGTGCGCACACAAACATTTTGTCAACCCTACGAGTGACCAAGCAGTATTAAACTTCAACACAAAGTTGAAGGAACAAATCCTTTGTTGACTACGAGCGTAACACTTAGATTTCACATCACCTCCAAAAATAGCCCTTATAGCCACCTGTTACGGATAGCGTTAGACTATCTTACAGAAAATGAGCTACATCCCCAGCAGTCACCTGGTATCTCAAGTCTGAGGATAAATATTCATGATTTACTTAATGACGATGATCCATAAAGTATAATCATGTGGTTGGGATAAGTCCTATATTCAATTTATCCAATATTGAATATCATGTGATATTGGTATCTCAACCTTACAGTACATTCTACCAATCCTCACATTTGTCTTTATTTAATAATATTCCATATCATTAATCGACAACGGACTATTTAGAATAAATTAATTATTCACGGATTTAAACATGCAAATATAGGATACAATATTAATAAATGATAATAAACGTTATCCGCACTTTATTTCATTAAAAAATAATATTGTTTACATATCCCTTATCAAATACACTACCCACAGATTTACATGAAACTACTGGCTAAACGAAGACCAATACCCTCAGCATGTCGAATAAACGTTTCCTTAGATAATGCCTTCGTCAAAGGATCAGCCAGATTGTCATCTGTGTGAACTTTGAGTACATTGATTTCTCCTTGTTTGACTTGTTCTCGAACATAGTGATACTTTCTACGAATGTGTCTGGCGCCCTTCATAACTCTAGGTTCATTGGCGAATGTGATTGCAGCAGAGTTGTCGCAATACACATTTATAGGTAATTCAATTGACGGCATCACTCCAAGATCCGAAATGAATTTCCTTATCCAAACAGCTTCCATTGCAGCTTCCGATGCAACAATATACTCAGCTTCTGTAGCAGACATGGCCGTTGTACTCTGCTTTTTGCTCTTCCAGTCTACAGTTCCTCCATTGACGACAAAAACGTAACCCGTCTGAGACTTCGTATCATCTTTATCAGTTTGAAAGGACGCATCGCAGAAACCTGTAACATTCAGTTCTGCGCCTGGATTTCCCCCGAACACAAGAAACATATCTTTAGTATTCCTTAAATACTTAAGAATGTTCTTAACAGCATGCCAGTGATCCTTCCCTGGATTCTGCTGGTAACGACTGGTCAAATTTTGCGCGAACGCCACATCTGGCCTTGTGCATCTAACTACATACATGATAGATCCTACTGCTGAAGCATATGGAATTTTATTCATGTATTCCACCTCTTCAGGTGTAGAAGCACACATTTCGCTACTTAAGCCATGATCCACTTGCATGGGCAAATATCCCTTCTTGGAATTTTGCATATTGAATCTTTTCAATATTTTATCCATGTAAGCACTTTGGCTTAATCCAATTAACCGCTTAGATCTGTCTCTATAGATCTTGATTCCAAAGATGTAAGCTGCTTCTCCTAAATCCTTCATGGAAAAACATGTACTTAAATAAGACTTAACTTCATTAAGACTTGGTATATGATTTCCCATGATTAATATGTCATCGACATATAGGATAAGAAAAGTAGTGTTACTACCACTAACTTTGTGGTATACACACGGCTCATCGAAATTTCGAGTAAATCCAAACTTCTTGATTTCCTCATCAAATTTCTTATTCCATTGCCTTGATGCTTGCTTTAATCCATAAATGGATCTTTGAAACTTGCAAACACGCTCAGGAAATTGTGGATTCACAAACCCCTCAGGTTGCGCCATGTAGATGTCTTCATCTAGGCGACCATTTAGAAAGGCGGTTTTGACATCCATTTGCCATATCTCATAGTCATAGTAAGCAGCTATGGCTATAAGAATCCTAATAGCTCTAATGTCAGCCACAGGAGAAAAGGTCTCCTCATAGTCGACACCATATGTTTGGGTAAAGCCTTTAGCCACCAAACGAGCTTTGTAGGTGTGTACATTGCCATCCATGTCCGTCTTCTTTTTGAAGAGCCACTTACTCCCAACTACCTTAGCATTGGGAGGAAGGTCAACTTCAATCCATACTTTATTGTCTTTCATGGATTGCATTTCCCCATCCATAGCAACCTGCCATTTATCCTTCTCAGGACTATTAATGGCAGCCCTATAACTAGTTGGCTCATCAAGATGCCCTAGTATAGTTTCCTCACACTCTACGTTTAAACATAGACGTTCAGGAGCTTTTGTAGATCTTGAAGATCTACGGATGGGAACCACTTCAACTTCAGGTGGAGGACCTAAACTTTCAGGTTCCACAGGAAGTGTGTTAGTGTTCTCAGAAGGTGACGTATCTTCTTGATCATTTTCAAGATCATATACTCTCCCACTGAATTCTTGAGACAAGAAACTCTTCTCAAGGAATTCACCATACCTAGCCACAATGACTTTATTTTCTGGTGGGAAGTAAAAGTAGTAACCCCTTGTTTCCTTAGGGTATCCTACGAAGATACACTTAACCGATCTTTGTTGGAGTTCATCAGGTGAGTCACGTTTAACAAACGCCTCACAACCCCAGACCTTTAAGTAAGACAAGTTGGGAGCTTTTCCAGTCCATAATTCATATGGAGTCTTATCAACCTTCTTAGTTGGAACCATATTTAATATGCGAACAACACTTTCAAGAGCATAGTCCCAAAAGGATAAGGGAAGAGTTGTTAGATTAAACATAGATCGTACCATATCAAGCAATGTACTATTTCTCCTTTCAGATACACCATTTTGTTGTGGAGTATAAGGAGAAGTGAGTTGCTGGATAATGCCACACTCAGCTAGATAATCTTTAAACTCTTGGCTTAAATATTCACCACCATGATCGGATCGAAGAGCCTTAATCTTCTTACCGAGTTGTAATTCTACTTCACTTTTAAAAACCTTGAATGTCTCAAAGACTTCATGTTTATTTTTAAGTAAATAAACACAACCATAACGACTATAGTCATCCGTGAAGGTTAGGAAGTAGGTAGCACCGCGTTTAGACACATGTCTAAGTGGACCACACACATCCGTGTGTATCAATCCAAGTAGATCCGAAGCCTTTTCCATATTGCTATGGAAAGGTTTTTTTTGTCATTTTCCCAAATATGCAAGATTCGCATTTATCGAATGAATCATCATCGATATCTTTCAAAAGCCCATCATGTTGCAGCCTTTCCATGCGTTTCTTGCCTATATGAGCAAGACGACAGTGCCATAAATAAGATGAATCCAAGTTCGACTTGATTCTCTTATTGCCAATGCTATACACAGAATTATTTCCGTTGGATGCATGATTTTCCATATCAATTTCAAACACACCATTTAATGGAATTGCATTAAAATAAAAAACAGAATTTAAAGAAACCGAAATTCCATTATTATTAAAAGTATGCTCAAAACCATTATCCAACAATAAAGAAACTGAAACAACACCTCTAACAATAGATGGTGCGTAATGACAATTATTCAATACTAAAATTAAACCCGAAGGTAAAAGTAAGTCAAAAGTCCCTATTGCTTCCACTGCTGCACGTATACCGTTGCCGACATATAAGTAGCATTCCCCATAGTTCAGCTTCTTAGCTCCTCTAAGCCCCTGCGATGTATTACAAATGTGAGTACCACATCCTGTATCATATATCCAGGCATTTTGCTTACGAGGAAAAGAAAATAATTCAACCATAAAAATACCTGAAGTGCTCGCGCCGTTTGCAGCCTTGGCATTTTTATTCTTGCGACACTCCTCAAGCAACAATGGACAGTCCCTCTTCCAGTGTCCAGGAGTGTGGCAGTGGTGACAAGCAGCCGTATCCTTCTTGGGAGGAGGATTCTGCTTCTTGGGATTCTGCTGATAAGTCACAATCTGCTTGCCCTTGTCAGCTTTAGCTTTCCATTTCTTGTTCGCATGATGCGGTTTACTGGGCTTAGTGATCCTACCACCTCTAATTGCCATCACAGCAGGTGTAGGTGCCTTCTTTGAGAGTCACTTCTCAAAGTAAATAAGCATTGTATGTAAATCAGATACTGTCTTCCCCTTGCAATGCATATTGAAGTTGCGCACAAACTCACCATACAATTCCTCATTGAGGGATCTATTGATGAGGCCAACTTTAACATCTTCCACATATCCGCATCCAAGTCTGTCCAATTGGTCAAGATATCCTTTCATCTCCAATACATGGCCCCTTTTTCATTATGTTTTCCTTGCGGGAAAATGGTACTCAAATGATATTTTGACTGTTTTCATGTTGTGATACAACGTTTTCATGTTTTGGACATATATGTGTCATGATGCGATTATGTGCTACAAATGTTTTGACTGTGTGTACATGAATGCGCAACTGTTAACTCTCTTTGAGAGCCGAAACATTATGATAGATTGTCACATCTCGCCAAGGCGGAAACGCGAGTGTAACTTCATGGATATCATCACAACACATGGTGTCTAAATAGAGAATTACTACATGCACATAAATAGAGCAAAGTACAGACACGAAGTGTTGTAACAATACCCCAAAAGAAAATAACCGAAACAACTCTCCAAAAGGTATCTTCAATAGAACATAAAGTACTAGTCGTAAGACATTAAAGTATCACAATCAAAATCAAACATATTCAAATCAAAACATAAAGATAAACCGTTCTCAAATGCAACTAAGTCTCGTCTAGTCGCTTCCCTCTACCATAGCCTTAGAATGCTCACCTGAAAATGATGCTTAAAAACGTCAACATAATGTTGGTGAGGTTCACAGGTCTAAGACACACAATATATCTCAGGCAACCAGTTCACTGTGATTATAAAACATAGCAGGACAGTAAGACTAGTCATTATACTAGATAGCATGCAAACTCGGTCATCAAACCAACATAAATCACTTAAGGGACATAAGGGACGGAACGTGCCCACGATCCAAATAGCAATATCCAACATCAATTGGGACGGAACACGCCCACGATCCAAGTTCACAATAATGGGTAAACCATACCCTCTGATCAGACCACACAGAATGATAGTGAGTAGGGCTACTACTCTCCAATTGGATAATGGGAGCATAGCTACCCTCCAAATGGACCACACAGAATCACCACACAATAATCTCATAACATGCAATACACATATAACAACACTTACAAGTCCATGCATTTACGACCACATAATCACAGTAACTAAAAAATATTTCAACACAAGCATCATTCTCATCCCAAGTTAAAACAAAGTAAAAATGGGACTATGAAACTCACCTCAAACTTTGCAGCTTCCAAATTATCAATCACAAATCTATACAACAAAATAAGATCACATTACACGCAACCAAGCTAAAAGCTATAGTCCATGTAACACACATATGATGGATGTCTAAGGTTCATGTAAACCACCATGGATCACCTAGACTCTATACTAACCACTACCAAACACTTACACTCACTAAATCCCTTGCATACACTTTTTCAGAATACGCAGATTTTTTGGGTACTTTTACCCACATGAAATCACAACAAAATAAGCTCTAAAACTCACAAAAAAAATTCACCATGGTATTTTATGAGCATACAAGCTCCTCCCAAAAGGCCATGCACTAAAAACATACACAAGTGCTCTTTGAAAAATCAAACATAAAAACTATCCAGATTCGGATCTGAACGCACACCAAAATGTTTTGACCTAACAAACATATTTTCACAACTTATTAACGCACACCATTCGCGTGGAAGTAAAAGGGAATATAGAACTCAATTTCTCCAGAAGGGCTAACCCAAATTACACTTTTAAAACTACTTTTGACCTCAATACTTTTAACCTAAATCTGTCCCGGTTTAACAACTTTGACACCTTTACTTGCAAAAATCATTAGACTGACTTCCGGACCTCGAAATCGCTCGTGGCTGGACTTTTTGGAAAGCACGTTCTCTGAACTACAATTTAGACTCAAGATTCATGTAATAACTCATCTCCATCTATTAAATATCTTCGTATCTTTACAGCCTTATGAATGTGTCTAAACCCAAACTCAATAACTAACACATTTTATACCCTAATCTCTTCACAAATCATCATAATATTACTAATTATTTATCCCAACATGTTATACATCATTAATTTACAGAAGTAAACATAAACCCTAATCCATCATATTCTTGTTACATGAATTATAATAATTAATTGAACACATGTATTAAAAATTATACCTTGATCTTGATTTTTAGGCTTCAATAATAAAACCCTAATTTTTTTCTTCTTGCTTTCTCCCTTGGTCGACCGAATTTAACAAAGAGAGGGGGTGAGGGGTTTTTGTTTTGTATTTATAATACCCTATGGTATATTCTAGATAACCCTTACTATTAGAAATTGTAATTGGGATCAAATTTGGTTCCCCTTTTCCCTTCCCCTACAATATTCGGCCGCCCCCCCTATAATATACATATATTTTTTTTATTAATATTAATTATTACACTTAAAACCTTGTATTTGTTATTTTATAAAAGCCTATACCGAAATCTAACAACTTACGCGATAAACCTTCATTTTACGACAACCTGAATAATTATCATTTTTAAAGTTTCCAAAAATAGAATTTCACACTTATCATTAATATAACCCTTAAAACTGAACACCATGTAACTTACTAACGATCAAAAACTTGAACAAAACTTACTACGCAAAAACCCCGAATCACGAAACCGTAAAACTCATTTCCACGGCACAAAAAGTATACAAAATGAACTTCCCCGAATTCAACACCATAACAAACACATAACGATCGAATACCAAGCCCACACATAAACTCGTGAAAACCTATAAACCACCAAACAAAATTTAACAAGTCAACACTATTGGTTTGACTAACCTGCCAAAACCACGGTTGTTACATTATCTCCCCCTTAGAGAAATCTCGTCCCGAGATTTAACTACTCGAGTCACCATTAACATCAGCAAAAGAAAATTTGTGGATATCCAAGCGGGATAATACCACGCCATAAAACCATAAATCACTAGCACTTCTTATGACTATGGGGAATTCTACCACGCTATACAGTCACAGAGAAAGTACCACAAGATATGAACCAATTGAATGCTCGAATACACACGATAGAAAACATTACCGATAATCCAACGATACACGGAAATATATACATTACTCCGATCAATAACACAAATGACCCAAACGATTTCTCACAGGTAGGCACGTTACCCCCGATCCAAAAGAAAATCCAAACGGTAACCACAAGTAGCACACACATATAATAGTTACACATAGCACCAACATTAATTAAAACATTCATGAATACCCAGCATCTAACTTCCACGATCTAAATCCAACTACAAATGATATGCTCACCCACGCTAGGGTGAAAATAGCAGCACCACAATCTTGAACAAAAGAAACATCCAACGTCAAATTTGTACACTCTCTTAATCCATTCACTTAAGAATGATAAGCCGTACTCATCTACAACCGCGTTCTCAAAGCTCTATAAAACGTATACCACAATCGCGAAGTAAGTATCCATGGAAACTTATTTTAGAGCTACTTACATTTACTAAAATAAGTTACGTGATCGTTTATGGACTCTAGGTTGTTACACCTTTGATCTAGGATTTTGTCTATGACAAGTATGATGATAATATTGACGGAATATTCTATGAAAGAAACAATACTATCACAACAAGCTTTTGCCAAACTTTCTCTTTGTTATTAAACTCAGCCCCAAACCTACTTGATCATTAGTAATACGGTTACACTCTAACAGGGATCAATGATCCTTGAGGCTTAACAAAACTAAACAACATTAGACCCCATGTCTAATGTTCCCACACACACTCTCTTTGATGTTTTACATTTTGACACCCTTTGGTGTTTAAATTCTAAGCATACTAAACACTTGTAAAACATACTGGTGTTCACATAGTGACACAGTGACACACTTTTTATCTAAGGGGTATGATCTCCCTTTTATAGTACAAAGGAGATCATTACAAAGTTGATAAGACTTGGTCTACTACTTGCTTGTTATGTCAGTCAATAAGATACAACATGTATCTTTTACAATTTGTTGACTGAAAACATATCTAGATATTATCTATTTGATATACTTGACTCAAATACAAAATATCTTCTTCATCCTTATCCATTCAGCAGTAGTATGACTCACTGATCAGCAGTTCCATTTGTACTAGCAGTACTAACTGTTTGCACTAGCAGTCTTAACTGTTGCACTAGCAGTCTTAACTGTTGCACTAGCAGTTCTAATTGTTGCACTAGCAGTTCCAACTGCTACCTTCTTTGCATCAAGCAGTTCCAACTGCTACCTTCTTTGCGTCAAGCAGTTCCAACTGCTAGGTGTATTTTGCTTATCATTTCAGTAATCCTTATGTTTCATTCTTCTTGTTTTGTATCATCAAATCTATGAAATATAAAACCCAACAGTATCTCATCATGATCTAAGATGATCGACGCGACACTCCATGTCTCACCAACTACATCAGCAAACAAATTTGAGTACTTAGACCTCATCTGATCCTTGCGCTCCCAAGTAAACTCAGGACCACGATTCAAACTCTTGACCTCTCGGTCCATAATCTCAATAGGTTCTTCGACAAATTGAAAGGTCTTGTCAACCTTAATCTCATCTAATGGCACATGCAGACTAGCATCCGCCAAACATTTCTTTAAATTAGATACGTGAAACGTATCATGTACACCACTTAACTCCTCAGGTAACTTCAATCGTATGCCACAAGTCCAATCCTTTCCGTAATCTCAAACGGTCCTACATATCTCGGTGCTAATTTGCCTTTCTTACCGAAACGCACAACACCCTTCCAAGGGGACACTTTCAGCATCACAAGATCACCAACACTAAACTCTAAAGGCTTACGGCGATTATCCGCATAACTCTTTTGGCGATCCCTTGCTGCCTTAAGTCTTTCCTTAATTTGAAAAACCTTATCCGTAGTCTCTTGTACTATTTCCTCCCATACAACATTTCAAACGGCGCACACCTAATACTGGAATGATAGCTGTTATTATAGGAGAACTCAGCTAAAGGTAAATGAGTATCCCAGCTTCCTCCAAAATCGATAGCACATGCTCTAAGTAAATCTTCTAAAGTCTGAATTGTTCGTTCACTTTGCCCATCCGTCTGTGGATGATAAGCTGTACTCATATCCAAACGTGTATCCAAAGCCTTCTGTAGCGACTGCCAGAACCGCGAGGTAAACCTACTGTCACGATCAGATATAATAGACACTGGCACACCATGTCGTGCCACAATCTCATTGATATAAATTCTTGCCAGCTTCTCCATCTTATAATCCTCACGAATGGCCAGAAAATGTGCAGACTTCGTCAGCCTGTCCACTATGACCCATATCGTGTCAAGCCCATTACTTGTTCGAGGCAACTTAGTAATAAATCCATCGTTATATTCTCCCATTTCCACTCAGGGATCGGTGGTTGTTGTAGTAATCCAGAGGGTTTCTGATGTTCAGCCTTAACTTTCAAACAAGTCAGACACTTACTAACATACTCGACTATTTCCCTCTTCATTCCGGGCCACCAATAAGCATCTCTAAGATCGTAATACATCTTGTCAGATCCTGGATGAATTGAGTATCTCGTTCTATGAGCCTCATCCATGATCAACCTTCTTACATCTCCCACCATCGGAACCCATATCCGATCCAAGAAATATAATCCACCATCCTCTTTTTTCTCCATTTGTTGATCCAACCCATGCAGCATCTCAGCTGTTGCGTTTTCATCCTTGAGGGCTTCCTCTTGTGTTGCCAATATCTTCCTCTTGATTCCCGATTGCAAAGTCATACACATAGCTCGCACACGCTTAGGCTTAATCCTCTCCTTTCTACTCAACGCATCAGCCACCACATTCGCCTTTCCTGGATGATAGCGAATCTCACAATCATAATCACTAAACAATTCAATCCATCTTCGCTGTCGCATATTCAGCTCCTTCTGACTAAAGATATGCTGAAGACTCTTATGATCCATATAAACAACACTCTTTCTGCCATACAGATAATGTCTCCAATTCTTGAGGGCGAACACTACCGCACCAAGCTCTAAATCATGAGTGGTGTAATTCATCTCATGAATCTTGAGTTGTCGGGATGCATAGGGTATCACTTTCCCTCTCTGCATTAGTACACATCCAAAACCTTGTTTCGACGCATCACAATACACCACAAAGTCATCTGGTCCGTCTGGAAGCGCCAAAATAGGTGCATTGCACAAATTATCCTTTAATGTTTGAAAAGCCACCTTTTGTTCTTCTCCCCAGACATACTTCTTATTCTTCTGGGTCAACAACGTGAGGGGTTTGGAAATCTTCGATAAATTCACTATAAATCTTCTGTAGTACCCTACCAATCCTAAGAAAGAACATATCTCAGACGGCGTCGTAGGAGCCTTACAATTCTTGACCGCTTCGATCTTTCTAGGGTCTACATGTATACCTTCACTATTGACCACATGTCTAAGAAAATGTACCTCTCTAAGCCAAAACTCGCATTTTGAAAATTTAGCGTACAACTTCTCCTTCTCCAGCAATTCAAGGACCAACTTCAAATGCTCTCCATGCTCCTTCTCAGTCTTAGAGTAGACTAATATTTCATCGATGAACACGATCACAAATTTATCCAAATAAGGCTTACAAATGCGATTCATTAGATTCATGAATACCGCAGGTGCATTTGTCAACCCAAATGGCATAACCGTAAACTCAAAGTGTCCATAACGAGTCCTAAAAGCAGTCTTTGGAATATCCTCCTCATACACTCTTAACTGATGATAACCAGAACGTAGATCTATCTTCGAAAAGAATCGAGAACCTTGCAGCTGGTCAAAGAGATCATCGATTTTAGGAAGAGGATACCGATTCTTAACAGTTAACTTGTTCAATTCCCGATAGTCAATACACATCCGGAACGAACCATCCTTCTTCTTAACAAACAACACAGGTGCTCCCTACGGAGAGTGACTGGGTCGGATAAACCCCTTATCCTGAAGTTCTTGCAACTGCGCGGACAACTCCTGCATCTCAGAGGGTGCTAAACGATATGGGGATTTCGCCACAGGTGCCGCTCCAGGAATCAATTCAATACAGAATTCAACTTGACGGATTGGAGGCAACCCAGACAAGTCTTCAGGAAAGACGCCAGGAAATTCACACACCACAGGAATATCTTCTATTTTAAGTTCTTTGGATTTCGCATTCTTAAGAGATTTCAAATCATTCCCTAAGCATTCTCCTTGCATCCGAAGTATAACACCATTCTCTAAAGGAATACGAACAACCTTTTCATGGCATACAACCTCGGCTTTATGTTTAGACAACCAGTTCATCCCTATCACCTCATCAAAACTTCCATGTCCAAAAGGTATCAAGTTAATCATAAACGAAATACCCTCTAACACTATTGTACACTCACGAATAATCTTGTCAACCTCTACCTCCTTACCACTAGCTATTTCAATCACAATACTAGGTCTAAGTTCACTAGGCTCATCATTCAATAGTCTAGCAAACGAACCAACTTAAATATCACAACATTAGTACCAACAGATAATCGAGGTATCAGCATATGATAGGTAGAATGGAATCTTACCACCCACATACTCCCACATACAACGATTTCCCAAACGGTTAAGAGAATACATCTCTAACCATACAACCATCATCAACATGATATCACATAACATCTACCACAACATATAACAACAAACATCAATCAATGTAATCATGGTAACAAATCCACGTGTGTGATACCCTTATAATTAGCTTGATCGAGCTTGGTATAAACAAGAACCTCTGCAATACAAGTGTTTATGCGGAAACTAAACAGCAAGTATTATAAAGAAGAAAACTCTAAAGAACAATGATCCTCTATGGATCAAGCTATGAACTAAGAATTGTGATATTGAATATTGATAATGTTAAAAGGCGTACATAAACTCATAGACGGGAACTCATAGACGGGTTTATCTTTTATACTAACAAGATCACCTAACCCTAACCCGTTCTACAAGTAAACGTGTGAAGAGATAAACAACAATCTCTTCTAAAAATAAATCTTAACAAACATTCTAAATATGCGGATAACAACTAACACTATCCGCAGGAATAATACTATCGGCAGAAACAAGATAACACTGTCGGCAGCAATGAGCTTTCAGCAGGAACCAAAGCTATCGGCAGGAACCAGCTTTACACTATCGGCAGCAACAATGAAACTCTTATTTCCCAGAGATCCTAACAATCCTCCCCTAATCTTGAGGTTGACTAGGTTAACCTGCAAGATTCCAGCTTCTATAGCATCCAGCAGTAACTTCAATAGTTCAGCAGGAACAAGAAATCTTCTTCAAAACATGTATACTGGTCACCATAACATTCACTTAAACTTGGCTGCTACTTATGACAATATGTACATCAAATCACTTGAAGTTTCATACTATTCTCATCACATCCAGGTGTGTTAACTCCTGTGAGAGGTGAATCATTGAAAATTAATGGATTTGATGTCTCTTTACCAATAGCCATCACTACTGGAGTAGCCAATGTTTAGGTGTGTTAGACCATGGTACATTGATAACCATCTGATTTAGTAGCAAATCAGCAACTATAAACGGATTTGACTTGTCTTTACCTGTAGCCGTTTGCTCAGGACTAGTCAATTCTTTGGTTTCAACTGAACCTTGGTGAATTGAATACCAAATATGGATACCAATTGTCTTTACCACAAACCATACTTTTGTGGACTAGCCAATCCTTTGGATCCCATAAGGGTTACATCCATGGTGAATTGAGAACCATTTTCAACTCTCAGAAACAAATCATGGGTGAGTTGAAGTACCCTATAGCTTTGAGCAAGCTATTACAGCTATCAACGGATTTGATAATCACACCAGAGCCGTACCCTCATGGTGAGTCAACTCTTTCTTGTCTGCAAGACATGGTGAGTTGAGCACCATTTATTGTGCAGGCATAAACACCAACACTGTACCTGCAAGGTGTTGCTCAAAACCACTTATTAGCACACAAAATATACAATTTTTTTTTTTTTTTTTTTTTTTTTTTTTTAACTAAGAAAACACACCAAAATAAAAGAAACTAAGAAAAGAAACAAAAGAAAGAAAGAAAGAAAATATACAACAACAACAAGAATCAATCCTCCCCTTGAGCTTTATCCTCCCCTTAATCTGCATTCCTCCCCTTAAACTCAGCAACTAAGGATTTACCATCCCAATATGGACCACCAAATGTTTAAACCTTGGTCCATCAAAAGCCTTGGTCAGCAGATCAGCAACATTATCATCTGTGTGAATCTTAACCACCTGAATAAGATGCTTCTCATAAGCATCTCTTATGAAATGATGTCGAATCTCAATATGCTTTGTCCTCTGATGATAAACAGGATTCTTAACAATACACATAGTACTTTGATTATCAATAAAAATCTTAGTGTTCATGTAGTTGAATCCATAATCCAACAACTGATTTTGTATCCAAAGTACCTGTCCACAGCAACTAGCAGTAGCAACATACTCTGCCTCAGTAGAAGATGTAGCCACTATAGTTTGCTTTTTGCATTGCCAAGAAACCAACCTCCTACCCAGAAACTGACAACCTCCCGTTGTAGACTTCCTATCAAAGTTAGCCCCAGCATAATCACTGTCACTATATGCTTCCAACACAAAAGGAGAATCTTTAGGATACCAAAGTCCCATCTTTGGCTGTCCTCTTAAATACTTGAAGATTCTCTTAACTGCATTTAGGTTAGAAGTCAAGGGTGTAACCTGATGTCTAGCACACGCACCAACAGCAAACATGATATCAGGTCTTGAAGCTGTCAAATACATGAGTGATCCAATCATGGACCTATAAAGATGAACATTAACAGCAGCATCAGGTTCATTAGTGGACTTAGGCTTTGGTCGTTCAAAAGGAGTTGTAGCAACCTTCACATTTTCCATATCAAATTTCTTAAGCATGTCATAAACATACTTCTCCTGGCAAATAAAGATCCCATCTGGTTTCTGCTTAACCTGAAGACCCAAGAAGAAAGTCATTTCACCCATAGCACTCATCTCAAATTCACTCTTCATCAATTCTTCAAACTCCCTGCACCAGGCTTCATTCGTGGAACCAAAGATGATATCATCTACATAAACTTGTACCAGGATGATATCCTTGAAATTCTTTCTGATAAAAAGAGTTTTATCAATAGTCCCTCTTCTGTAACCATGTTTAAGCAAAAAGGCTGATAACCGTGCATACCAAGCCCTTGGTGCTTGATGAAGACCATAAAGTGCTTTAACTACTTTGTAAACCAAATTAGGATTCTGAGGATCCACAAACCCCTGTGGTTGAGTAACATAAACCTCTTCCTCAATCCTGCCATACAAAAATGCACTCTTCACATCCATCTGATATACTACGAACCCCATGAAAGAAGCAAAAGCTAAAAACAATCGGATAGCTTCAACTCTTGCCACTGGTGCAAACACCTCATCATAATCAATCCCCTCTTCTTGTCTATGACCTTGAGCTACCAATCTAGCCTTATTTCGAACCACAATACCCCTAGCATCCCTTTTATTCTTTAGAATCCATTTAGTCCCAATAGCATGCTTGCCTGCAGGTAAAGGCACCAACATCCATACTTTCTGATTTTGGAACTGCTGCATCTCCTCTTGCATAGCCTCAACCCAATCATCATTAGCAAGAGCCTGAGCTATGCTAGTTGGTTCAACTTGAGATAAGAAACAAGCATACAGACAATGTAGGTAATCAGTATGATTGTTCCTCAACTGATCCTGTATATAACTAAGAAAAGCAGATTCTCCAAACTTGGGTTGATGTAGCTTGCTTCTTGTCTGCACAGGGGAATTTATATCTCCAAGAATCAAAGACTGAGGATGAACTGTATTGATCCTCTTGGTAGCAATTGGATTAACTTCAATGGAGGATGCCTGATTAGATATGGAGGGGTTGAAGTCATCATCATATGAAGAAGAAGTGAAAATTCCAGTTCTGGACTGATGATGAGGATCATTCAGCTTATCTTTTGAAGAGACTGAGTTTCCAAGATCAGAAGGAATTGGAAATCTTTCAGGGGAGTTAACAGCACCCAGAGTGTCCACAGATGGAGAAGACACAGGAACATCAGCAGAAACCCTAGAAGGTTCAGCAGGAACAGATCCACTTTCAGCAGAAATGGGATCAGCAGGAACAGGAATACCACCATTTGAATTCAATTGTCTTCTAACTTCTACTTCAGCCTTTCTCAGAATCTCCTCTGTCTCTTTAGAAAATCCAGAATCAAACATCTCAGCAGCTCTTTTGGCATTAAACTCTTGTCTTTGCAGCCTAGCAAGATCTTCTGCATAACTAGAATCACCTCCAGCCATATCAAAAGAATCCTTGAGCTTTGAACCTGAAATGTTGTTAGAGGGAAAAGAAGGAACAACTATAGGTCGTTCATCACTCTCTACATCAGAATCATCATCTGAGGTACCTGCATTGTTAGTTTGAGAAACATTTGTACCAGCAGATTGATTTGATTTGAATCTATTATAACCTAAGGTGTCAGAAAGATAATCCAGATCAAAGTACCACTCTGGACCAGCACCCTGCAAATTAGGTTTATCTTCAAGATATCTTAAGTTGAGAGTCTCTTCTATTTTCTTAGAGGACAGATTATAAACCCTATAGGCTTTACCATGAGCAGAATATCCAACAATAAACCCTTCATCAGCCTTCCCATCAAACTTGCCTAGGTAATCACTAGTGTTCAAAATAGTGACAAGACATCCAAAAGGCTTAAGGTAACTAATGTTTGGAACCTTCCCAGACAAAAGTTCATAAGGTGTTTTATTATGAGGACTAGTAATAGATACCCTATTCAACACATAACAAGCAGTGCAAACTGCTTCAGTCCAAAACATAGTAGGCATCTTAGATTCAGCTAACATAGTCCTAGCTGCTTCTATCAGGGTCCTATTTTTCCTTTCTGCTACCCCATTTTGCTGTGGAGTTCTAGCATTACTATAGTCCCTTTTTATCCCCTTAGTCCCACAGAGGTCAATAAGATTAGAGTTCTTAAATTCTGTGCCATTATCACACCTTATAGACTTAACCTTTTTACTTAGCTGATTTTCAATTAAGGCAATAAAATCCCTAAGAACTGGATAAGTTTCATCTTTAGTACCCAAAAAGAAAGTCCATGAAAACCTGCTAAAATCATCTGTAATCACCAGGCAGTAGTTTCTTATGGTCTATACTTCTGATAGAAGTAGGCCCAAAAAGATCCATATGAAGAAGCTGCAAAGGCTCAGAGATGTTGCTCACAGCAGTTATGGCCTTGTATGATGCTTTGTGCTGCTTTCCTTTGTTGCAGGCAACACAATCATGCTCATTAGAGAAGATCTTCATAGGAAGTCCTTTCACCAACCCATTCTTAGCCAACTTGTTAATGGTCTTGAAATTCACATGGGCCATTCTTTTGTGCCACTTCTTAGACTCATCCACAGAAGCTTTTGCAACCAAACATGCAAGAGATCCTTCAGGCTGAACCTCACTTAGATTGAAGCTATACAGATTGTAAGTCCTAGGAACTTTAAGTTCAACCTGACTTTCATCAGGCAGCTTGAAGTCTTTGGACAACACAAAGCAATCATTCTCAGTGAAGAGAACACTGTTCTTCTTGTCACAGATTTGGGAGACAGAGAACAAATTGAAGTCTTGAAGTTCCTTCACATAAAGCACATCTTCAAAGTCCAGCTTAGCAGTCTTGATAGTTCCCTTCCCAGAAATTATTCCATCTCCTCCTCCAAATGTCACAGTACCTCCATTCAAAGGTACAAAGTCATGCAATCTATCCAAATTCCCTGTCATACTCCTGGAACACCCACTATCAACAATTCCAACATCTTTGCTTCTAAAAGGAAACTCCTGAGAGAAAGAACACATATACAACATTAGATACAAGAGAGACTCAAGCCATTGCTGACTTGAGCCTGCCTAGAGGATCAATAAGAATTAAACCCTGGAGATTGATGAGATCCACCATTGATCTTGGACCCCATTTTCATATGTTGGCTATTGATTTTCCAAGAACAACCTGCTGAGGACTTAACAGCAGTTTTCCATTTTTCCCCTCCCTTATTCATGGTGTCAAAACAAGCAGGTCTCAAATTATTTTGAAAGTAAGAACTAGTAGGTCTTTTGAAAGGTCTAGCCAAATTGCTTCTCCAACCAGCAGGATTGATCCTACCAGCAAGAACTGAATACACAGCAGCAACAGGCTTATCGGCAGGAATGAACCTATCAGCAGCAACAGGCTTACCAGCAGGAACTGGCTTGCCAGTAGCAACTGAAGTTCTCCTTACTGCTTGAGGAATATAAGGGGGAATATCATTCATATTTTTCCATACAGACCTATTTTGACATGCATTCAAACCCATCTGTTTTTCATAATAGTCACAATCTTTAATGAGATGATCATAACTACGACACACAAAGCAAGATTTCTTTCTAGGGGCCTTTTTCTTAACAATAACTTTCTCATTGCACACAGAATTATTCAAACCAACACATGAAACAAAATTATCCTTAACACAATGAAAACCACAAGCATAATTGTTTGAAACAGAATCACAACTTGAATTGTTTGAAAAAGAACCACAACCAGAAACATTATTGTTTTTAACACTATCAAAAGAAATATCTTCAAATGCAGCTATCTTCGAGTGAGATTCATCATTAGCTACTTCTGAGGAGGCATCTTCTGACTTTATTGATGCTGACTTGTCACTTGATCCACATGTGGCATAGTCATCTGTCTTGATTTCTGAAGATTTGTCACTGTAGGAACAAGAGACAAATTCATTAGAGTCACAATCAAGATTAGGCAAGTCCTTTGCCTGTTTGCCATACATCATTTGTGAATCATCAAAGTCATCAAAAGGATTAGCCGGCTTAAATGTTCCAGTTATGGGTGGAGGAACATCATTCATCCCTCCCTCATTCACAAACTTTACAGGCTTTCTATAATCTACAGGTTCTGGGTTAAAAACACTATATTCATTAGGGTCATAATATTGATTTGGCCCTACCAGGTCACCGAACCCTAAACCTCTTTTAGTTTTTGATGACATAGAACTATCAATAAGCCTGTGAAGGTTTGTGGATGACTCTTTCCATTTATTAAATCTAGCCAAGGTATCATCAAGTTTTGACTTTAACTCCTGATTATCTAATACAACCTTAGCTTTTTCTCGTTCAGTATGTTTAAACTCATTAATAGCATTTTTTAAATCTCTTTCCAATACCTTTATTTTTACTTCATAAGCAGACTGTTGTTGTTGAAACCAGACCTTTTGTTGTTCTAAAGTTTTAACAGCCTTTTTATGAGCCTTAAGTTGAATAAAGTTATCCTTATATTCACTTTCTTTATCATCAAATTCCTGTTTCAATTTATCATATTTAGAATCACAACCAAATGGGCAGTTATGTACCTGAGATGGATGCCCCATCATTCCAAACTGACCAGCCACTTGTTTCTTTTCACCATATCCAGCTACCATCCCATAGACCTGATCTGCTCCACTTGCAAGGGACTTCTCATGTTGCTCCCAGTCCACCATTGAATCCACAGATACCAAAGCCTTGGGGTCATCTGACTCCAACTCTTGAATTCTGAAAGCAGAATACCGTGCTTTGTCATCCACCTTCTTGTCTGTACATTCCCTAGCAAAATGTCCTGTTTGAGAACATTTATAACACCTCACCTTCCTTCTATCAAACCTGGCAGGCTCCTGTCCATTAAAATTGACCCTTCTTCCTGCCTTCTTTTCAAACCTATCCAACTTCAACGATATCATAGCCATCTGCCATCTTAAGTCCATCTCTTCCATATCCAATTCATCAACCTGATTGAAATCATCATACACAATCTTCTGTTGTGGTGTACTATCAGCAACAAATGAATGAAGCAGATCCACTACAAGATTCTCAGAACTGGTTTGAGCTTTTGGTGTGACAGGTGAGTAAGAGATTGATGATGTTGATGGAGTTGGACTGTTTCCATATGATGTTTTGTTAGCACCAGAGTTACTAACAAAAGCAGTATGGGTTGGAGTATGAGGTGTATAGGTGGAATACCCTTTGATATCAAGTTCAAGGGTTTTCAACTTGTTGTACAGATCATCAAAGCTCATAAAATCCAGTCCTCCTTTGGCCTTGAGGGTTATGGAAACCTGCGACCAAGATGGTGGTAAAGCCCTCAGAAATTTGGTGTTGCAATCTTCATCATCCGGCCTGGCTTTCAACTGGTTGAGTTGACTCAGAATCTTGTGGAATCTGTCATACCCTTTGTGAATCCCCTCAGCCTCAGAGATCTTGAATTCCTGAAACTCTTGCTTAAGCATAGACTTTCTCATTTTTCTGGATTCATCATTCCCTCCAAATCTGGCTTTTACAGCATGCCAGATCTTTCTAGCATCATCCAAGTGATGGAAATCACTCATATGATCCTCTGGAATAGCTTGAAGCAGAAGGGTTCTTGCTTTGGTTTCCCTTTGCACAGCCATGTGCTCTTCTGCAGTAACAGGTGGCTCTATATAAATATTGCCATCCTCGTCCCTTCCTGTATTCTTCTTGCTATTTCCCTTGAGAATGACATTCCACAGATTGTAATCACTGTTTGTGATCCAATATTCCATTCTCATAGCCCAGACTTCATACTCATCTTTCTTCAGATATGGGAATTTAGCATTGTTGGTGGACACCGCGGTGACGATTTGCGTTTGGACTTGGGATGTTTCAGTTTTGGGTTGTTGATCTTCCTGGTTAATGACATTGGTTTCTGGGTTATCGTCTGCCATTGAGAGAGGGTCAAGAGATATGAGATCGACCTTTTTCTTCTTTATCAGAGATCCTTACCAGGCTCTGATACCACTTGTAGGATCGAGTACTTCGAGCTTGATCGAGCTTGGTATAAACAAGAACCTCTGCAATACAAGTGTTTATGCGGAAACTAAACAGCAAGTATTATAAAGAAGAAAACTCTAAAGAACAATGATCCTCTATGGATCAAGCTATGAACTAAGAATTGTGATATTGAATATTGATAATGTTAAAAGGCGTACATAAACTCATAGACGGGAACTCATAGACGGGTTTATCTTTTATACTAACAAGATCACCTAACCCTAACCCGTTCTACAAGTAAACGTGTGAAGAGATAAACAACAATCTCTTCTAAAAATAAATCTTAACAAACATTCTAAATATGCGGATAACAACTAACACTATCCGCAGGAATAATACTATCGGCAGAAACAAGATAACACTGTCGGCAGCAATGAGCTTTCAGCAGGAACCAAAGCTATCGGCAGGAACCAGCTTTACACTATCGGCAGCAACAATGAAACTCTTATTTCCCAGAGATCCTAACAGCGACCATAGTTATAAGGCCTATTCCACACGCATACTTACTTCCAAAACCACACATCTCAATGATAACGCGCATATACCACATAGCACCTAATACACAACACAATCCATGCTATCATACTTGCAAGTCCACTTGTGTTGTGACGCATGTATAATTATGTTGGCCACCATAATTATCTATGCTCCCTTTCACAAGTGTACTTCCTCCTATGACCACACTTCATGCAAACAATCATCTCACATGGAACAATTCCAACGATCATGGAACAATTCCAATGACCACTTTAACTCTATAATCAAAATCACTTGGATAAAACCGATCCAATATTCAGGAGTAATCGTGCTCCAACATGGCCCCAGACGGCAAAAGACAATATAAGAATTCCAAAACATGACACAAAACAAAAGACGTCGCACAATGGCTCAAGCTCCACTCTCGCACTTGCCTCCCCACTCAGATAGGTTAAACTTACTACCTGCTGCGGACTCCAGATCCGAATCCACGTCATTCCATCCTAACTCACCTTCATCTTTACTCAACCACCCATTCTTGTTTCTTTCTTCCAATTCCGCATGATCCACAAGTACATACAACTCACGAGGTTTAGACAGAACCACCTTTCCTTCATATGAGAAGTGAGGACACTTCCCAGAGTACTTGGTAACGGCTCCATCTCCAACAGTCACCGTGGTTGCAAACCTCTCCACTTCTTCTCCATCAATGTTTTCCATATACATCCCGTCCTTGTCCGAACATAGATTTATGCTAGCGGGAACTCGGATTCTGCGGTTAGTCCGCTTCATCCTACCACTTCCCTTACAACCGGTAGCAAAATGATAGCCCAACGAAACTTCTTACGCGAGGGAGGTGACATACTATAATCGACGTATACAATACTAAATATAGGGGACAAAATAGTCATCCAAAAATCGCCAGAAAACAACTCGTAAATTTAGGAAAAATAATCATATAATTTATCATACTTATATATAGACCCTAAATGCATCTATATGAGGGACTCTTAGGTTATAGTCTAGGTTCAACCACCTACTTTTCTATAACCAAGGCTCTGATACCAATCTGTCACACCTCGCCAAGGCGAAAACGCGAGTGTAACTTCATGGATATCATCACAACACATGGTGTCTAAATAGAAAATTACTACATGCACATAAATAGAGCAAAGTACAGACACAAAGTGTCGTAACAATACCCCAAAAAAAAAACCGAAACAACTCTCCAAAAGGTATCTTCAATAGAACATAAAGTACTAGTCGTAAGACATTAAAGTATCACAATCAAAATCAAACATATTCAAATCAAAACATAAAGATAAATCGTTATCAAATGCAACTAAGTCTCGTCTAGTCGCTTCCCTCTACCTTAGCCTTAGAATGCTCACCTGAAAATGATGCTTAAAAACGTCAACATAATGTTGGTGAGGTTCATAGGTTTAAGACACACAATATATCTCAGGCAACCAATTCACTGTGATTATAAAACATAGCAGGACAGTAAGACTAGTCATTATACTAGATAGCATGCAAACTCGGTCATTCAACCAACATAAACCACTTAAGGGACATAAGGGACGGAACGTGCCCACGATCCAAATAGCAATATCCAACATCAATTGGGACGGAACGCGCCCACGATCCAAGTTCACAATAATGGGTAAACCATACCATCTGATCAGACCACACAGAATAATAGTGAGTAGGGCTACTACTCTCCAATTGGATAATGGGAGCATAGCTACCCTCCAAATGGACCACACAGAATCACCACACAATAATCTCATAACATGCAATACACGTATAACAACACTTACAAGTCCATGCATTTACGACCACATAATCACAGTAACTCAAAAATATTTCAACACAAGCATCATTCCCATCTCAAGTTAAAACAAAGTAAAAATGGGACTATGAAACTCACCTCAAACTTTGCAGCTTCCAAATTATCAATCACAAATCTATACAACAAAATAAGATCACATTACACGCAACCAAGCTAAGAGCTATAGTCCATGTAACACACATATGATGGATGTCTAAGGTTCATGTAAACCACCATGGATCACCTAGACTCCATACTAACCACTACCAAACACTTACACTGTAACCACTCATAAAATTTCTCATTTAAACCCACTACTTTACAAAATTATTATCCTTTTTCCACGTATAATTTTTTTTATTTGATTGTATCTCCTATCTTATGTGACGTAACTCACATCCCTGATAAACGTGCTCCCACACAGACCAACCTAACGAACCTAATGTTTATTTCATAAACATATTTATATGAAAACATAACAATATACCATTTATCATTTTACGATAATTCCTTAACGAATGTACCAACAAAACATTCATTATCTAAATAGAGTTTCTAGGAAACCCTAAATCCATCACAACACCAAATATGAATAGTAAAACCCTAAAACATAAAAGTACAACTCATCTGAGCTAATGTACAAGTTATCAAAGTACCAGAAACCTTAATTCTATTGTTAGCTCCCGATAAAACCCTAATTTCATAAAACTATGATTTTATGTATTAACTTCACAAACCCTAATTTATTTATATGATATTTTTACAAAATATTAAATGTACAAGTCATATAAGATAAAGTACAAGTCCTTTATGCGTGAAACTATTTATTTACAAAATCCTTATTAAAACCCTATTTATATTTATTTTTAAAGCATAATTTACAAACCATTCATGCATAATTTTTAAAAAATTATTTTTCTAAACTTACTAAATATTTTTACAAGTCTTTAAACCCAATGTACAAGTGCCTAATGCACAAGAACTAAAAATCCTATTTACTTACTTTTAAACATAATAAAAATTTACAAATAATTTTTATAACTTAATAAATTGTTAAAACTATATTTTTCTTATAATTTAAATTATGGTACAACCCATTTAATCCTAAGATACAACTTCTCTAAGCACAACTCCTTCCCTTTTTAAATACACACAAATTTGACATATATAATAAAAATAAAACCTTAAATATTTTCTAAATAACCAAATACCTAAACTAACTAAACTAACTAATCTCTAAACCCTAAAGTATCACTCCCTAAACCTAATGTACCAACATCTTAAGCAATTCGGTTCTTATCCAAAAACCTTGGTTGAATATAAATTCCAAAATCGAACTAGAATTTCCTTTACATAAACTCAACACCAAATACATTGTACCTAGCCATGGACGCACACCTTCCCTCTCCTCTCTTCTCTTCAAAGGAGCTATCCACATGTCCCCCCTCATATGCAAGAACCCTTCTCCTTCATAGTAACATGCCTTGGCCATAATTCAAACACGTCATCCCCTTCATTCTTTGCCCTCCTCTTCCCAAGTGGCATCTATTTCATTTCCTGTCAGCCCTTTGTTTCCTTATCATCTCCTAGAAAACCCTAGGTTTCCTCTTTATAAATAACAACACACAATTCACCACTTAACTCCACAACCAATCAACCATACAACCAAACAACCTCAAAACAGTTTCATTTCCACTCTTTCTTGATCCAGAAACCCAAAATATAATCAACACACCAACCCTAGTATGCATAGAAGAGAGGAGAATCAATCGTGTTCAAAAACCCAACATATTTGCTCCTTAAACCCTACTCGAACAAACCCTAAGTAAGTTACTCTAACTTTATTTAATTTCATTTTATTTACTTTATATACATTTAAAAACATTAATACTCAACCACTAATAACAAATACAATAAAAAATCATAAGCTTTCTTTTTTCTTTTTCCTGGTCTGTTCGATCAGTAAAATCAATACACCTAAGGTATTCGAATTCTAGTAAGAACAAATCAAAGATTGATAAAACATGTTAATATATATGTAATATAATCACACCATGCATTAAAATAAGTTACACCATGTTTAAAAACCAAAAACCCTTATCGGGTTGTTTTCTGAGTTCTAGTCGAGCAAAAACAACTCCCAAAGCCCAACTTGTGACCTATAAATCAACCCTCAAACGACCTTAATAAAATCTGGTTTTTGGTATATACTAAGTTCACCCAGCTACCTAAATTTAGGAGGAAGAATCTCGCGAAAAGGTTAATCGAGCTAAAAGATATCGAGTCCTAAAGATGGCCCTTTTATCGCTAAATCAAGAAACAAAATTTAGCTTATTTATTTTCTAGTTCTGGTCGACCAACTCACTAAGTTTAGACATATTTTTCGAACCTTAGATCAACTCTAAAAATTCTGTATTTTTGGCACATCAAACTTCACATAGCTAACTTGTTTTAGAAAAAGGAATCACGTAAAAAGAATAATCGAGTCAAAAAGTTATTGAATTCCAAAGTTTTGCCCATATCGCTAAAAATAGAATTTAATATTCAGTTATTATTTTTTTCAGATTTATTCGACCCAACTCACCAACTTTAGACCAAGTTTTCGACCCTCATATGATCTTTAAAAATTCCAACTTTTCGACATATCAAAGTTTACCTAGTTAACTTAATTTAGAAGAAAAAATTTTGAAAAATGATCTAATGAGCTAAAAGTTATTTGTGTCCCAAGTATGCCCTATCGCTAGGCTATAAAACCTATTTCTAGATTTTTATTAAAATCTTGTCTCATTTTCGTTTCAATCGCCCGACTTTAGAAATAGTTTTCGACCAATAAACGAATTTCACAAATAACGGAACTTGACCCATTTAACGACGACCTGGCTAACTTTTCATAGAAACAGAGAACTCGTAAAATGATCCAGTTTTCATTAAGTTATTCGAAACCAAAACTCTAGCAATATCACTAAGTCCATGTGTATTATGTTTACTAATTAGAGTTTTATTAGGCTAAATTTGTAAATATCTTATATTTATTAAATCAAGGACCCTTTTGACAATAACTAATACGAAGGGTAAAAGCTGTCATTTTCCAAAAGTTCAGGGTATAAACTGTCATTTGACCAAACCTTAGGGATTAAGTGTAACTTTTCATAACTAATATTTTATTTTCCGATCTAATATTAACATAATATGTTTATTTCAACGACGAACCAACGAACTGAGGAACAAACAAACGAACAAAAGATATAATAAACGAACGAACAGAAACATAAGAACGAGTAATAAGATAAAATCTTATTTTGAAGAAACTTCATGTTGTCTCATTCCAATACTTAATTAACAACCAAACAACGAAACGAAACGAACAAAAGAACTATAATAATCTGAAAATGATTACTGAAATTTGACATAACAACCCAGGTTTCTTGTCCGGAGACGTTTGTCAACTTCATTTCATTTTGTTTTCCATCCAGATTGCTAAGGTGAGTTCATAGTCCCACTTTTTATATACGTTTTTCTAAATTTGTCAGGAGATACATGCTACTAAACCGAACACAAGTATTTTCTTGTATGCTTTCCTGAATTATATTGCATAAGTTTAACTGTTGCCTATTTAAAGACCCTTTATCATGAACCATTAATCACTTTCGGGTGAGCGCGAATATAATGAATAGATCTATTGGATTGACAATCCCTTTGTGTTGCTGGATAAGTGACCCAATGCATTTTATTTGAAATCGTTTAATAGAGTTTCAGGCAGACTCCTACTCGAGGGCATAATTGCTACATTTAATTATGTAGTGATTTACGTCATAGCTTATAACTATGATGTCCATCGTGTTAACGTTTTGCGATTCATGAGACTTAAAGCAATATATAACGAACTGAGATATTACCGATTTACTTTCTATTTAACTTGTGTTCAAATCGATTATTTAACGTTAAACGCTATGGATTCACTCAACCTTTGTGTTGACTTTCTTGCATGCTTATCTCAGGTATCTAGGAGCATGGCTTGACATGGATTGGCTATGGACTGTCTATTTTTGTTATCATTCAAAAAATAACATATTTTTATAATGTATTTTGGAACCTTATGCTGGGACCTGAATATTGTAACTCTGATATAAATAAATGAATGATAACAATTTTATCTAAAACGTCTCTTTTCGAGTCGTTTTCTATTATCATGATTGTGAACTGTGAAGTAGCACCCCAACTTATATTTCCGCTGCGAATATCGAAAACGGGGGTGTTACATACACTCACTAAATCCCTTGCATACACTTTTTCGGAATACGCAGATTTTTGGGGTACTTTTACCCACATGAAATCACAACAAAATAAGCTCTAAAAATCACACAAAAAATTCACCATGGTATTTTATGAGCATACAAGCTCCTCCCAGAAGGCCATGCACTAAAAACACACACAAGTGCTCTTTGAAAAATCAAACATAAAAACTATCCAGATTCGGATCTGAACGCACGCCAAAATGTTTTGACCTAACAAACATATTTGCACAACTTATTAACGCATACCCTTCGCGTGGAAGTCAAAGGGAATATAGAACTCAATTTCTCTAGAAGGGCTAACCCAAATTACACTTTTAAAACAACGTTTAACCTCAATACTGTTAACCTAAATCTGTCCCGGTTTAACAGCTTTGACACCTTTACTTACAAAAATCATTAGACTGACTTCCGGACCTCGAAATCTCTCGTGGCCGGACTTTTTGGAAAGCACGTTCTTTGAACTACAATTTAGACTCAAGATTCAAGTAATAACTCATTTCCATATATTAAATATCTTCATATCTTTACAGTCTTATTAATCTGTCCAAACCCTAACTCAATAACTAACACGTTTTATACCCTAATCTCTTCACCCATCATCATAATATTACTAATTATTTATCCCAACATGTTATACATCATTAATTTACAGAAGTAAACATAAACCCTAATCCATCATATTCTTGTTACATGAATTATAATAATTAATTGAACACATGTATTGAAAATTATACCTTGATCTTGATTTTTAGGCTTCAATAATAAAACCCTAATTTTTTTCTTCTTGCTTTCTCCCTTGGTCGACCGAATTTCAAAAAGTGAGGGGTGAGGGGTTTTTGTTTTGTATTTATAATACCCATGGTATATTCTAGATAACCCTTACTATTAGAAATTGTAATTGAGATCAAATTTGGTTTCTTTTTTCCCTTCCCCTACAATATTCGGCCGCCCCCCCCCCCCATAATATATATATATATATATATATATATATATATATATATATATATATATATATAATATATATATATATATATATATATATATATATATATATATATATATATATATATATATATATTTATTAATATTAATTATTACACTTAAAACCTTGTATTTTGTTATTTTATAAAAGCTTATACCGAAATCTAACAACTTACGCGATAAACCTTCATTTTACGACAACCTGAATAATTATCATTTTCAAAGTTTCCAAAAATAGAATTTCACACTTATCATTAATATAAACCTTAAAACCGAACACCACGTAACTTACTAACGCTCAAAAACTTGAACAAAACTTACTACGCAAAAACCCCGAATCACAAAACCGTAAAACTCATTTCCACGACACAAAAAGTATACAAAATGAACTTCCCCGAATCCAACACCATAACAAACACATAACGATCGAATACCAAACCCACACATAAACTCATGAAAACCTCTAAACCACCAAACAAAATTTAACAAGTCAACACTATTGGTTTGACTAACTTGCCAAAACCACGGTTGTTACATAGATCTATCGAGGTAGCTCCCCTCTGTATGTACTGTTTATGGTTGTAACATTGTGATAGGTTCAGTTGGCGCAACACTAATTTTGTTTGGATAACATGTTCATAATTTGTATTCAATTGCACTATTGTCCTACCCCATTATTCATAGCTTCGTGGTTTTACATTTCAAACCTACGAGCTCACCAACATTATGTTGACGTTTTCGAGTATCCATTTTCAGGTGTTAAGAATGAAGGTACCATAGAAGGTTGAGTATTGGCCTGACTTAGTAAGACTTAGACAAGACCCTTCCGGGTTATAACTCGTGAAGCTGCATTCTGTTATTGTTTATTGATGTTGTTTAACTCTGAGACTCATGATGACTTGGATATTTGTATTCATCCCAGTTGTGGGAGTTGTTATTATTATCTGTTCTATCACTTCTATGTATTACATTTAGTATTTCTCTATTGTGACACCTTGTGTTCTTGACAATGAGGTCATACCCCGTAAATGCCATTCCGCTGCGCCGATTTTGGGGTGCGACACATAGTCTTAGTGTATCAGACACACGTACAAAATAGCGAAGTGGTAAATTCTACCATCGAGTTGGAACAAACGTGGTTACTTATGATTATGGGATATGGGTAGATGATATATACTGCACAGTTTTTCATGATATTCCTTGCTTACTGAAACACAATGATGCGATTATGAGTTGTTCAAGTGTAAAAAGTTGTCTGAATAGTAGGATCAAGTCATCATGACGAGTATCTCTAGACGTACCATGTGTCATTAGCCATGGCAAACAAACAACTGCCTCCGTGCCAAATTTTAATATGCACAAACTACTGCCTCCGAACACTAAAAACTGCTTATGTGCATAATAAGAGCAGATAAGCACTTAACTGATTATTTTATGCCAAAACTTGTGAACGACTTCATAGCATTGGATTCAAATAAGGTGTATATTTGCAGGTTGGTCTGACGAGTCCCAGACGGATTGGTGCCGAGGTTTGTCATCTGAACCTTTATAAGACATTTTGCATTCCGGCCACACGGTGGAGGTGGTCCCGGAATGGGTCCCATTGGTGTGAAGAAACACTTGGCACCATACTTGCCTTCTCACCCGGTGGTACGCACCATCAGAAGATATCCTTACAAATACTTCTATACAAAAAAAAAAAAAAAAAAAAAAAAAAAAAAAAAAAAAAGTTAAAGATTCTTACCTCACTGGTGCTACCATCTTCAAAAGAGGCGAAAACTCATGCATTTTTTTTCATCGTTTTTTAGAGAGTATGCAACACCAGCTGCATGCGGAAGTTGTGCGCTGAACGGAAAGAAACGTTAATGATTTAGAATTATATATTTGAAACCACAAATACGTAGTGACATACGATACCGGTGCTGATGAGTTGGTGAAAACGTTAAGTTTCTTCGATCCATAATGAATTGGTATGTTCCTCCCTTTCCCATGGCCTATACTGTTTCCAAAACCGTGGCATAACAAAACTCCCTGCTCTCGATACTGCAATATATGATGTCCAACACAGCCTATATATGTAACTAGCTAAACCTTCAGCTTAACTACTGATAAAATGGATTCAACTTATATGTGTATTCAAACCTGTGTGAATATATAATCAGATGAGCTAAGTGATGCAGCTGAGGCTTATATGTTAATAGCATCCTCATCAAATGAGGCCATATAGAATGGTATTCTACTATACCTTGCCTTTGTTCCTCTTAAAACAAGGCATCCATAGTTTGAAGAATTGCCATGCTATATATATTTTCAATGCAAGTTCTTTACTCACCTAAGTATTTCATACAACAATGAATTAACAAGTTAAAATGCATATATGATATATATCATGACCACAACCTACATATAGTTAAGGGAGTGGTATTTTGACCTTAGGTCTGTCAAATTAGTCAAATAATGTTGCTCTAGAGCTGAGCCATAATTAATTTGTTCTTAAAATATTTTGGTAGATCATGGTCCACCTTACATATAAAGGGCTGTTTAGAATTGCTTCTTTGAGTGCTTATTGTTTTAAAAATACTTATTTTAGAAGGACTAGACATTTGATAATAAATATGTTGCTCCCTCAGCTTCCTATAAAAGTGCCCACCTTACTATCTATATTTATCTTAAAATAATTGTTCCGTTTTAATATATGGACATTATTTGTGACTGGTTTTTCTACTTTAACCTTTTAATCGAAACCTGCATTAATTATTCATTTCTAATTTTATATATTAACTATAAGGGTAAAAATGACTCTTTATCAATCAAAACTAGCATTAACTACATATCATAATTTGTCTATTTTTTGTTTGTGAACTCTCTTTTTGAGACGGAGGGAGTGTTGGAATATTAGAATCATAAAACTATAAACTAATAAACATAACATGAACATCAAAGCATATTGCACAGCGGATGTAGGATCTACAATAACATGTAAATAATTAACTAAAGATTAAATAGATGCATACCTTTTGATTCCTAGCAAGAACAAGGAATCACGTGATCACCAAAAACAATATAAACCCTAATATGGGTTTAATGAGAATCGACCACCATGTAGTCGAATAGGGCAAAGTAACAACAAGCTAAAGCAAGCTTGTACTCCGTTCTTGTGCACACGTAATACTAGCGTTTCAATGGGAAAAGCTAGGTTCTAAATTCACAAACAAAACCAACACTTGTGTGTTAGCAAAAATGGACAAACCCTAGGTGTTAGGGAAGTTTCGATCGGCCAAGACTAGAGGAAGAAGAAGAGAAGTTGGTTCGCTTGAGAATTAGGGATTAGGGAATAACCAATACAATGGGATTGTATTTATAGGCAAACCAAACTTCCTCTCCAAGCTACAAAACCGACTCCCCTATCCCTAAGGGTGGGTTTGGTCGATCTAAGCCCAATGAAGGCATTCTAGATCCTTCTTGGCCCCTCTTTCACTTTTAGTCCTTTAACGACCGTTATCTCTAACACCGTTAAGTACTAACAACCGTTAAGTTATTTGTTTGTGAAATAAATAAATAAATCATAAACATATATTTAATTATACAAACCATTGAGAACCTTACGTATTGTGTGCAATCCTGAAGTCTCGGGTTCGAAACCGGACATACATATATTAATAAAAATCCATAAACTCTAACAGCTCCCACTTGGATATTCATTAATATAGTAATGACATGGGTTAGTCTAGCTTAACCTTCCCAATGCCCCCAGTTCGATCCGAGTATGGTTTTCCTGGAAAAACCACGTGATGATATAATCATCATACTTATCCTTTTGTTTCTAATACCGCGTTAATATGGATATGGATCTAGGTCATTCCATAATTAACAATTAGTTTCTCGTTTATACATAATTGAAAAAGATTACCAAAACATCTGAACGTCTTCCAGATAGACTTTGGGCGTGCGCACGCAAACATCTTGTCAACCCTACGAGTGGCCAAGCAGTATTAAACTTCAACACAAAGTTAAAGGAACAAATCCTTTGTTGACTACGAGCGTAACACTTAGATTTCACATCACCTCCAAAAATAGCCCTTATAGCCACCTGTTACGGATAGCATTAGACTATCTTACAGAAAATGAGCTACATCCTTAGCAGTCACCTGGTATCTCAAGTCTGAAGATAAATATTCATGATTTACTTAATGACGATGATCCATAAAGTATAATCATGTGGTTAGGATAAGTCCTATATTCAATTTATCCAATATTGAATATCATGTGATATTGGTATCTCAACCTTACAGTACATTCTACCAATCCTCACATTTGTCTTTATTTAATAATATTCCCATATCATTAATCGACAACGGACTATTTAGAATAAATTAATTATTCACGGATTTAAACATGCAAATATAGGATACAATATTAATAAATGATAATAAACGTTATCCGCACTTTATTTCATTAAAAAATAATATTGTTTACATATCCATTATCAAATACACTACCTACAAATTTACATGAAACTACTGGCTAAACGAAGACCAATACCCTCAGCATGTCGAGTAAACTTTGAGTACATTGATTTCTCCTTGTTCGACTTGTTCTCGAACATAGTGATACTTTCTATGAAAGTGTCTGGCGCCCTTCATAACTCCAGGTTCATTGGCGAATGTGATTGCAGCAGAGTTGTCGCAATACACATTTATAGGTAATTCAATTGACGGCATCACTCCAAGATCCAAAATGAATTTCCTTATCCAAACAGCTTCCATTGCAGCTTCCGATGCAGCAATATACTCAGCTTCTGTAGCATACATGGCCATTGTACTCTGCTTTTTGCTCTTCCAGTCTACAGCTCCTCTATTAACGACAAAAACGTAACCCGTCTGAGACTTCGCATCATCTTTATCAGTTTGAAAGGACGCATCGCAGAAACCTGTAACATTCAATTCTGCGTCTGGATTTCCCCCGAACACAAGAAACATATCTTTAGTATTCCTTAAATACTTAAGAATGTTCTTAACAGCATGCCAGTGATCCTTCCCTGGATTCTGCTGGTAACGACCGGTCAAATTTTGCGCGAACGCCACATCTGGCCTTGTGCATCTAACTGCATACATGATAGATCCTACTGCTGAAGCATATGGAACTTTATTCATGTATTCCACCTCTTCAGGTGTAGAAGCACACATTTCGCTACTTAAGCCATGATCCACTTGCATGGGCAAATATCCATTCTTGGAATTTTTCGTATTGAATCTTTTCAATATTTTATCCATGTAAGCACTTTGGCTTAATCCAATTAACCGCTTAAATCTATCTCTATAGATCTTGATTCCAAGGATGTAAGCTGCTTCTCCTAAATCCTTCATGGAAAAACATGTACTTAAATAAGACTTAACTTCATTAAGACTTGGTATATGATTTCCCATGATTAATATGTCATCGACATATAGGATAAGAAAAGTAGTATTACTCCCACTAACTTTGTGGTATACACACGGCTCATCAAAATTTTGAGTAAATCCAAACTTCTTGATTTCCTCATCAAATTTCTTATTCCATTGCCTTGATGCTTGCTTCAATCCATAAATGGATCTTTGAAGCTTGCAAACATGCTCAGGAAATTGTGGATTCACAAACCCCTCAGGTTGCACCATGTAGATGTCTTCATCTAGGCGACCATTTAGAAAGGCGGTTTTGATATCCATTTGACATATCTCATAGTCATAGTAAGTAGCTATGGCTATAAGAATCCTAATAGCTCTAATGTTAGCCACAGGAGAAAAGGTCTCCTCATAGTCGACACCATATGTTTGGGTAAAGCCTTTAGCCACCAAACGAGCTTTGTAGGTGTGTACATTGCCATCCATGTCCGTCTTCTTTTTGAAGAGCCACTTACTCCCAACTACCTTAGCATTGGGAGGAAGGTCTACTTCAATCCAGACTTTATTGTCTTTCATGGATTGCATTTCCCCATCCATAGCAACCTGCCATTTATCCTTCTCAGGACTATTAATGGCAGCCCTATAACTAGTTGGCTCATCAAGATCCCCTAGTATAGTTTCCTCACACTCTACGTTTAAACATAGACGTTCAGGAGCTTTTGTAGATCTTGAAGATCTACGGATGGGAACCACTTCAACTTCATGTGGAGGACCTAAACTTTCAGGTTTCACAGGAAGTGTGTTAGTGTTCTCAGAAGGTGACGTATCTTCTTGATCATTTTCAAGATCATATACTCTCCCACTGAATTCTTGAGACAAGAAACTATCCTCAAGGAATTCACCATACCTAGCCACAATGACTTTATTTTCTGGTGGGAAGTAAAAGTAGTAACCCCTTGTTTCCTTAGGGTAACCTACGAAGATACACTTAACCGATCTTTGTTGGAGTTTATCAGGTGAGTCACGTTTAACAAACGCCTCACAACCCCATACCTTTAAGTAAGACAAGTTGGAAGCTTTTCCAGTCCATAATTCATATGGAGTCTTATCAAGCTTCTTAGTTGGAACCATATTTAATATGCGAACAGCACTTTCAAGAGCATAGTCCCAAAAGGATAAGGGAAGAGTTGTTAGATTAAACATAGATCGTACCATATCAAGCAATGTACGATTTCTCCTTTTAGATACACCATTTTGTTGTGGAGTATAAGGAGAAGTGAGTTGCTGGACAATGCCACACTCAGCTAGATAATCTTTAAACTCTTGACTTAAATATTCACCACCATGATCGGATCGAAGAGCCTTAATCTTCTTACCGAGTTGTAATTCTACTTCACTTTTAAAAACCTTGAATGTCTCAAAGACTTCATGTTTATGTTTAAGTAAATAAACACAACCATAACGACTATAGTCATCCGTGAAGGTTAGGAAGTAGGTAGCACCGCGTTTAGACACATGTCTAAGTGGACCACACACATCCGTGTGTATCAATCCAAGTAGATCCGAAGCCTTTTCCATATTTCTATGGAAAGGTTTCTTTGTCATTTTCCCAGATATGCAAGATTCGCATTTATCGAATGAATCATCATCGATATCTTTCAAAAGCCCATCATGTTGCAGCCTTTCCATGCGTTTCTTGCCTATATGAGCAAGACGACAGTGCCATAAATAAGATGAATCCAAGTTCGACTTGATTCTCTTATTGCCAATGCTATACACAGAATTATTTCCGTTGGATGCATGATTTTCCATATCAATTTCAAACACACCATTTAATGGAATTGCATTAAAATAAAAAACAGAATTTAAAGAAACCGAAATTCCATTATTATTAAAAGTATGCTCAAAATCATTATCCAACAATAAAGAAACTGAAACAACACCTCTAACAATAGATGGTGCGTAACGACAATTGTTCAATACTAAAATTAAACCCGAAGGTAAAAGTAAGTCAAAAGTCCCTATGGCTTCCACTGCTGCAAGTATACCGTTGCCGACATACAAGTAGCATTCCCCATAGTTCAGCTTCTTAGCTCCTCTAAGCCCCTACGATGTATTACAAATGTGAGTACCACATCCTGTATCATATATCCAGGCATTTTGCTTACGAGGAAAAGAAAATAATTCAACCATAAAAATACCTGAAGTGCTCGCACCGTTTGCAGCCTTGGCATTTTTATTCTTGCGACACTCCTCAAGCAACAATGGACAGTCCCTCTTCCAGTGTCCAGGAGTGTGGCAGTGGTGACAAGCAGCCGTATCCTTCTTGGGATAATCCTTCTTGGGAGGAGGATTCTGCTTCTTGGGCTTCTGCTGATAAGTCACAATCTGCTTGCCCTTGTCAGCTTTAGCTTTCCGCTTCTTGTTCGCATGATGCGGTTTACTGGGCTTAGTGATCCTACCACCTCTAATTGCCATCACAGCAGGTGTAGGTGCCTTCTTTGAGAGTCCCTTCTCAAAGTCAATAAGCATTGCATGCAAATCAGATATTGTCTTCCCCTTGCAATGCATATTGAAGTTGCGCACAAACTCACCATACAATTCCTCATTTAGGGATCTATTGATGAAGCCAACTTTAACATCTTCCACATATCCACATCCAAGTCTGTCCAATTGGTCAAGATATCCTTTCATCTCCAATACATGGGCACTTGCGGATTTAGTTGCATCCTGCTTACACTTGTCTAGAGTATCTAGCAAGTCATACAACTCTGCTGTTGGAGGTTTCTCAAACATACGTTTGAGTTCCTCAATCATATCCATCGGACCATAATTCTCAAACTGCTTTTGCAGCTGAGTATCCATCCCCGATAGCATGAGACAAGCCACATCATTGTGCTTGTCATAAGCAGTGTTGTACTATTCAAGTAATTCATTTGTAGAGTTAGCAGGAGGATCAACAGGAAAAGGCTCACTAAGATATTCAAAACGTTTGGCCATTCTAAGAACAATCCTTAGAGAACGATACCAATCGTTGAAATTTTTAGTCCCAGTCAACTTCTCTCTTTCAATCATCATTTTGAAAGCAGAGCTCATGTTTGACATGTTCGTGTTGTCGGGTTGGGCCATTTCTACAGAAAAAAGTTCAAAAGTTAGTACTTTCGATAATTAAACTTTTCAAGAAAATTAAACACCCACGGTAAATTACCATTTAATTTTCATTTGAAAACTAGGATCCAAATTGACGTCGTTTCATTACATCAGCTGAGGCTGCTAGTAATGAAAGTGCTCAATTAAGTTAACCAATTTAGAAACATGTAAATTGACGCCGTTTCATCACATCAGCTGAGGCTGCTAGCAATGAAAGTGCTCAATTTACCCCTTTTGATTACCATTCTTTGAATCATTACATCAGCTGAGGCTGCTAGCAATGATAGAATGTCATCTTAGGTGTTTCCGTATTAATTGGTTGGCATATTACTTAAATTTAAGGGTATTAAATTTTTGATGTGTAATAAAAAAAAATGTACAAAGATGTCATGCATTCATCTTTGTATCACATGTTTTCTACAAAAACTGTTTACTCATTAGCAGCTTAAATCAACAAAATTTAATTGATGGCGTTGAGAAACTTACAACATTGCCTTAAGATGTTTCGTACTTTTTCATGGTGTACTTGGTAAGGCTATTATTGACGCACAGGCGAGCGGAGGGGCAAACGTCCGCCGAAGCTAATTAAAAACGCGCCCCTTTCAGATGACAATTTAATGTCAAGCCTCCTTATACCCACTTTATAGTTTGTCAATAATAGGTCCGCCGCTTCGACCACTTTTGTGCAGTCGCATCAATCAATTAAAACTTTAAGATTTAAAGCTTAAAACATTTATGTAGTAAATTATTAATTGCTAGTCTCGCCTGGGAGCAAATTACCGTGTGAAGCGAACCACTATCAGCACATAAGACTTGGCAATTAAATAGCTTACTACAAAGGTTTCATAGTTATTAGGTTCATTTATTTTTTATTCAAAAATTACCCTCTTTGATGTTACAATCCATCATAATTAAACACAAAGATCAAGTAATTAAAAAAAAATAAACGCTCAATAACACATATATGATCATTAACAATATCATATAGCCACATGCAAACTTTTTTGATAAATCCTATTAATAATCTATGTGAATTTATAATGTATCTAATTAGTAAAACTCCCATTGGTTTTCGAGCTCATTGTGCCCAATGGACCACAGACGCCAAATAGCTTGGCCGCGTAAGTTTTAATTAATTAGATACCACATTGCACATAACCAATTAATTAATATATATTTAGTTAGGGTCTTCCCTAATTTTAGATTTATCATTAAAAAACATGTAGCAATTAACACAAATCATTCCATGACAAAACATGCAAGATTTTGTCATGGATCCCATATTGTACTTTAAATCATGTATCACATATTTACAAGCAAATATCGTACGCAATCTAATTAATGACATCACATAGGTACTCATTAATTAAACACTTAAAATTTGCATTCAATCCTAGGGTTTTCTACAAGTTTTTACAAAAACTAAAACCCTAAAAATATTACATGGGTGTCGACCCAAATAAAAAAAATTAGGGTTTGTAAAATAAAACCCTAGAATAAAAAAATTGCATGTATCTATACAACAAGATTCAATTTTAAGGTTTTTAGTAATTAATTACATGTTAAAAACGGGCTCATGATGCCACTGTTGGAATATTAGAATCATAAAACTATAAACTAATAAACATAACATGAACATCAAAGCATATTGCACAGCGGATGTAGGATCTACAATAACATGTAAATAATTAACTAAAGATTAAATAGATGCGTACCTTTTGATTCCTAGCAAGAACAAGGAATCACGTGATCACCAAGAACAATATAAACCATAATATGGGTTTAATGAGAATCGAACACTATGTAGTCGAATAGGGCAAAGTAACAACAAGCTAAAGCAAGCTTGTACTCCGTTCTTGTACACACGTAATACTAGCGTTTCAATGGAAAAAGCTAGGTTCTAAATTCACAAACAAAACCAACACTTGTATGTTAGCAAAAATGGACAAACCCTAGGTGTTAGGGAAGTGTTGATCGGCCAAGACTAGAGGAAGAAGAAGAGAAGTTGGTTTGCTTGAGAATTAGGGATTAGGGAATAACCAATACAATGGGATTGTATTTATAGGCAAACCAAACTTCCTCTCCAAGCTACAAAACCGACTCCCCTATCCCTAAGGGTGGGTTCGGTCGATCTAAGCCCAATGAAGGCATTCTAGATCCTTTTTGGCCCCTCTTTCACTCTTAGTCCTTTAACGACCGTTATCTCTAACTCCGTTAAGTACTAACAACCGTTAAGTTATTTGTTTGTGAAATGAATAAATAAATCATAAACATATATTTAATTATTCAAACCATTGAGACTCTTACGTATTGTGTGCAATCCCGAAGTCTCGGGTTCGAAACCGGACATACATATATTAATAAAAATCCATAAACTCTAACACGGAGAAGTATTTTTGTAGCGGATAAGCAATCTCAAACACCCCTCAAACACCCCTGACTTAGCTCCTCCCTTAATTAAGATACATTTACTCATAGGAAATATGAAAGAATCAACTTTTGCTACTAGTTAATTGAGAAAATATGGATACGTTTTTTGGCGTGTTTGATAAGATTACGTAACCTTCATGATCAAGAACTCGATAACATTTTACCCTTTTCTTGGATGATCCATAAAGAAAGCTCATATCAGATGTAAAGGCAATCTTGCCACCAGAATAATCCAAACCCTGCCTCCAACGAGAACACATGTAATAAAAAGTAGTAGTTTAAGTGTAATTAACTAGATTGTTATTTTTATACCTATTGAGCGTGAAAAAATGTAGTATGATTACATATATCATAACATTGTACATAATTCTAAAAAAATAGTTTCCAAAACGTTTGCAATCGTGAATAAAAGAACTAGGGTTATATATACTACTAATCGTTAATATAGTAATCAAAATGAAGAAATGTTACATTTAAATCGTTTTCTTCAAATCTAGTTTGATCATCATCATTAGAGGAGGATACTTCTTTCCCATATTTCATTGATTTGTAACGGCGAGCCATGATCACGGAAGTTGCTAAATTGCATGAAACGGAATACCCATCACAGCCTTTGCTTGTATGGTTATTGCATATTATTGCTTTTAGAAGGTTACCACAACTTCTACTTATTGTCAACCATATTAACATAACACTGATTCTAGCGAACAAACTGACACACATAAATCAATTTTTTTACAATATAAGGAGTAACAAAACATTATGTAAATGGAGGGGGTTTAAAAGGAGTTGGCAAAAGACATGGTACTAAACGTCTGCGAAAGCAATGTCTCTTGTCCATAAAACAATAGGTGCTGCTTGAGAAGAAAGGGCAGGTGGAACTGGTTAGTTTGGCTGAGTTGGGCCGGCTTGTTGGGCCGCATGTAATTGGGCTGGATAAACAAAGTTTTCCTGGAAGACCGTGGGCTGCTTATGTGTTGGGCCGAAACCAGGCGGAGTCCTAACAGTTGTGTTGGGCTGATTGCCCAATAGGCCATCAGAAGTTGCTCGTAACAAACGATGGGAAAGCCCAGTTGACTAGCAAACCCAAACTGCTCCAAGAGTTTGGGCTTGGACTAAAGCAAGCAATTGTTTTCGGCCCATAACCGAGTTAGAAGTAGAAGTAGCGGTGTTCATGGATCGGGTAATATCCGCAGTAACCGAAAACCGAAACCGAACCGAACCGAAAATAACTGAACCAAATTCTTAACCGAACCGAATTGGTAAAAACCGAACCGAACCGAACATTTTAATCGTTTTATGGTTCGGTTATGGGTTTAGCATATTGACAACCGAACCGAACCGAAAACCGAATTATAATTAATATTTAATATTTTTTATATATTAATTAAAAAAATATAACTTGACTAACCCTAGGTCCTATGATGTTAGGGTATTTTGTGTTCAATAGATGTTAAAACTTGTCTAGGTATGTCGTTTTGCATATAATGAAGCGAAAAGTGTACCGCTTTTAAGGGGTCATTTAAGCCTTAAATCGTATTTATTTGATCAAATATTGCCCTAAATCGTTCCTTTTGTCATTTTAGGTACTTTTGAGGAGAAATCTGGAAAAGGAGGCATTTTGGACGTTTTTGGAGCATAAAAGTGAAGAAAACGGCAAAGTCTCAAGAATCGGCTAAAAGTTACTCTTGACGGCGTCACAATTTACTCTGGACGGCGTCATGCCTTGGCAAGAAAAAGTGGACGTGAAATTTACTCATGATGAGCCAGTGAAAATAGCATGTGAATTCTGACGGCGTCACGCTTTAACTTGATCAAGGGCGTCACGGCTTAAATCAAAAGGGGACGGCGTCACGTTCAAGGTTCGATGGCGTCAAGCCTTGATAAGCCAGAATGGATTTTTGAAGAGCTAAAGAGGGACGGCGTCAAGAAGGTCATCCGGGAACCCTAAAAGCGGCGAGGTGACGGCGTCACACTCCATAAGGTGACGCCGTCAGATCCAAAAATCTATATATAGTTTTCTAATTTTTTGTCATTAGAGAGAGCTTAGTGTGTGGAATTTTGGGAGAAAACCCTAAGACGATTTTAGCTACTTTTTTAAGGCTTTTTGCCTTGAGATCTTCCATGTTACATTGAAGATAAGTTATCAATTAATCATTCAATATGTCTATGTGTTGTTTGATTTTATCTTATTCTTGTCTTTTGATTAACATGTTAGGCTAAATTTATCTTGTGTTTGCTTAGATCTAATGAAACCTAGCTATTGATTATTGGTTGTTAGTGTGTTGTTAGTTGTATTGGATGATTGTTTATCTATGTTAGGCTTAAGAAAACTGGCTAACTTCCTATTCGGTAACTTGCTTGAACGTCTTAAGAAACATGAACCAAATGCGTACTAAAGGTTTTTATGGTTGTATTTAATGCACAAGCGAATTCTAGTGATCCCATGTTAGGAGCTTCCTAGCCGGCTCGACATAGGAGTGAAGTAGGAGCTTGTAGAGTTGGGGAAGTAAGTACGCCACCCCACGAATGGTATTAAGGAATACACCCGTCATCCACGCGACTAATACACACTAATTAACCGGTAAAAGATAGTTAGGGAGTAAGGAAATCTAAGTAAACACATTTCTCTACACATAAGTTTCTCACCACATTTTCATTTTTGTTATTTTATTTTATTTGCATTCGTAGTAATTTGGGTTAGTTGACTAGCAACTAATTCCGCCCACTCCTTCAAACCCGAGATTTTACTTGCTTTCATAAAATTATAAAAACATAAAAAAGAATCTTCCTCAACCCTTAGACCTAATTAGAGTAGCCTTTCATACCTAACGAACACTATTCCCTGTGGAGAACGATCAATCCCCCGTACTTACCACTACACTATACTACATCGGTCAGGTACACTGCCTGGTGGGGTTGTAAGCCTCTTGAGATCCCTCGAGAGGTAAAACCTGTTGTAAGGTTACAAAACCACGCATCAAGTTTTTGGCGCCGCTACCGGGGAATAGTTATTGTTTAGGTTGAATTTTTATTTCTATTAGGTCTACTCACTAGATTCCTTTCTGGTGAGATTTTTATTTTATTTTTCTAGATTTTCTTTAGTCTATCTATTTTCTTCGTGTCTTTGTTCGTAACCATACCATCCGACATCATGGAAGATGGTAATATCCTTAACCCCCACAACCCACCACCACAACAACCACCACCACCTCCCAGAGCCCGTACTTTAGGAGAGTATTCCCGTCCTAGCCACCATGGCTATCGAAACACCATTGAGCTCACTCAAGGAGCCAATATCACACCCTTGCGATCCGACACCATCCGGTTGGTGCAAAGCGGATGCGCATTCCATGGACTTCGTTCTGAAGATCCTAATCAACACCTCAAGGACTTTCTTAAAATCGTTGATTCTATAGACCTTGATGTTGCCACTCGAGAGACGACCCGATTGCGTCTCTTCCAATTCTCTCTGCGGGACCAAGCTAGTCAGTGGCTAGAACGTCAACCCGTAGGATCCATCACCTCTTGGGATGATCTCACCACTCGTTTCCTTGCTCAGTTTTTCCCACCGGGAAGAACTACCAAGCTAAGGAATGATATCTTGATGTTCCAACAACGTCAAGGCGAAACTCTCTACGAGGCATGGACTCGATTCAAGGACTTACTCCAAAAAGTCCCTCACCATGGCATAGAACTTTGGCTCCAAGTCCAAATCTTCTATGACCATATCAATCTCTCCACGAGGCAAACCATTGACCAATCGGCCGGTGGTAAGCTACGTGATCTAAGTGCGGAACAATCATGGGCTCTCCTAGAGGATCTTGCTCTTTATGACAACGAAAGTTGGAGTGATCCCCGTGATTTGAATAAAACGGTCAAGGCAATATCTTTGCCTTCTAACAATTCAAGCACTTCTGACCGTAGGATCATAGAACTTGAAGACCAAGTCAAGTTTCTCATGAAATCCTACGAGGCTCCTAAACTTTCAAGCCAAGTGAACAAAATCACTTCTTCATGTGAATTATGTAGTGGTCCCCACGACACTCGTGATTGCATAGAACTCCCCGAACAAGCTTTTGTGGACTACGCATCCTCGCGTACCGACGGAGCGGGAGACAAGTGGTACACTTTCAAACCCGAGCCAAACCCCTACGGAGATTCATACAACCCCTCATGGAAAAATCACCCGAACCTTAGGTGGAAACAAAACCAAAACACACAACAAACCAATTCTTCCAACCCACCTAATCGTTTCCAATCAAGCGGTTCCAACTCGAACCGTACTTTCAACAACAATCCTTCCGGCAATGGTAGTACCAATAACTTTGAAGGATTGATGTCTCAATTTATGGCATCTCAAGAAGCTCGTTTAGCCAAGTTTGAAGCCGATTTCAAACAAAAACAAAGCGAGATGACCGATAAGATTGACACCTTGTTGAAAGCCCTCAATGACCGAGAGATGGGAGCACTCCCTAGCAACACGGTCAAGAACCCGAAACTAAACGTCAACGCTATTTCATCAGTTTCGTCCCCTAGTTCTTGTCCACAATATTATTCGGTCAATTCCATGAGCACGTGTTTCAAACAAACCCAAGTCGTTCCAAATGACCAAGAAGTTATGACATCCAAATTGGTCAACAACATAGTTGAAACACCTTCCACTCAAAACCTTGACGAAGAATTCAAGGAGCTCCACCTTGAAAGTCCGGTTGTTGATGAGTTGGATGAGAAGAAGCTCAAGTTAGGCGAAAAAGGGACCGCCTTTGTTCAAAACAAGCTACCTAAGAAGTTAGATGATCCGGGCTTATTTGTTCTACCTTGCAAGATCGGTAATTCGGAGGCTTATGACACATTAGCTGATCTTGGATCAAGCCTTAACCTACTTCTGTTACCTCTCTACACCTCTCTAAAACTTGGAAAACTTGAAGAAACCGAGGTGATAATAGGCTTAGCGGATGGAAGTGTTGCTTACCCGGTTGGAGTAGTTAAGGACGTGTTAGTGCACATTGGAAAACTAACCATTTTAGCCGATTTCCACGTCCTTGATATGGTTAGCGACCCTACATGCCCCTTGTTGATAGGTAGAGGATTTTTGGCGACCGCTAGTGCTATGATTGATTGTAAGGAATCTAAGATAGCGGTAGGAGAAGGAGATACTTGGTCAGTCTATGATGTTAAGAAACACGCCTATGATACTAGTGAGGAACCGACACCCCATTGGTTAGAATTAAATAGGAGACCATCTAGATATGGACCTTGGATAGATAAAGGCTTCATAGGACCCCAACGCCCATTTTACCTAGAAGAGGACTTTGTTAACCGAACACATACGGTAGAGCAACTCTTGGCTAGGGACACCGAATTGGATCCATTTGAAGACTCTCTAGTTTTTAGGAAGATGATTGATTTCCTAGGAGTTTTGCCAATTAACCTAGGAATGAATAAGTGGATTTGTGAGGAAGATGATCATAAGTGGAATTGGGATAAACCACCCAAAGATGGAGATGGGTCATGGCATATCAAGATGACATTGTATGACCCGGATGGAGAGAAGTTTGAGAAGATATATCGTACTAAGCGGACCAATAGGAAACTTCAATCCAAGCTTAACCCTAAAGACGTCCTTGATGACGAGCTCACTTACATAGGGTAGCGTGACTTTGAGTCTAGCTACAAGACTCGTTAATAAAGAAAAGCGCTTCTTGGGAGGCAACCCAAGCTTTATTTGCTTTGTGTGTTTATTTGTTTGTTTGTTTGTTTTTATTTGTTTCCGTATGTGTGTTTAATTTTTATTCTTATTGATTCATGTTCAAAACTAATTTGTGAAAATGCTTTATTTTGTTTTTAACTTCGTCTTAACTACATATAAAGGTATTTTGCAAAAGATAAGTGTAAGGGAAATCTAAATTGGTTTATTAGAACACAAATGAACATGAATCGTAATAATATTAAATTAACATACATATTCGTATTTGTTTGAGTCAAATGCTTGTATCGAGTCGATGTTTTGCAGGATTTCCAGGAAGTAAGGTAAAGGTTTTTCCAGAAATTTTCCGGAAACTTAAATTAAGAATTTTTGTCAGGTCATTTCTGACGGCGTCAGGTTTTATAACCTGACGGCGTCAGATTTAATTTTCAGAAATTTTTGAAAGTTTTGTTTTCATAAAAGGTTTTTATTAAAATCTCCAACTTATAATCTCCAGGAATCTGCAAAGTTATCATTCCACAAGCATTATATCCTTATATATAGATTTTATCCCGCCGATGTTATGCAGGTTTTCGTGTTTGTTTTCTCAGGTTTAACAGGTTATTTTGGACAAGGAAATGTTTTGAATCAAGCTTATGGCGATGCATTAGTCATGGAGCTTCAACATTACTTTGGAAGAAGATTTAACCGTGTAATTTCATTATCCACCGAGCGAATCAGGGGAGTATTTGATTTCATTCTTTTACTTTTTTGCTTTTACATCTTGTTATTTGAACATTGAGGACAATGTTCATCTTAAGTGTAAGGGGGGGGGGGTAAAAGTACGATTTTAGAGAATGCCATTGCGCTTGATTTTTGTTTGTTTAATGGTAGATGTGTAATAAAACTGAGATAAATACCTGTTAGGGCAATTTTAGTGCCAAATTTAAAATTTTTTACAACATATAGGAGTGAAACTTTGATCTTAATGAGCGTCTCACGGATAGGAGTTATATGACTAGCACAAAAACCGTACCACTAAAAAATTTTCCACCCCAAATATGTGAGGTTCGCCCCTAGAATTGGTAGGAAAAGCATTTATGCTATGATGTGTGTACCGGTAGCACTTAGATTCTAGAACTTGCGTTAGGACCATTCCAAGGCCACAAGTGAGACTACATTCGTGTAGTTAGATTTACTACATGATAAGAGGCATTAGGATTAACCCGTTGTTTTACACCTGTGTTTTTGTTATAATTACATTGGCTACATTGGTCAAGTAATTCTCCCACACCCTTTGCGTTGTACTCATTTTTTGTACACGATACCCATAGTACACCCCTCAGAGCCTATCTTTTCGTTTCGACCTTTAAGCATTTTACTTAAAGGAAGAATTTGTTACACCCCACTAAAATGTACACCCAAATCGCCTTAGCCTACCTTGTATGCACTCATCTTTAGTGCATTATTGTTACAATATTTGTTTAAACCCAAGTTAATTATCTAATTGATTACATGGTTGCTAAGTCGAGTCATATCCTTGTACATATTGTTTTGGGACGATTGGGACTCATGGGTAAAGTACTAGTATAATGGAGTAATGGGGATGAACATCATTTATTACCCCCATATGTGCTAAATGTTTTAAAAGTACTCCAAGTTTTTCAATTATCTTAATTCGAGTCATTAGATTAGTATTTGTAAAGTTATGTAAAAGTTCAAGTGTAAGGGGGATGCAATGCCCCTTTGATGTATTATTTTGGATGGTAGGGCAAAAGTGTATGAAAAAAAAAAAAAAAAAAAAAAAAAAAAAAAAAAAATCAATAAAAATACAAAAAAATGAGAAAAAGAAAAATAGAAAAAACGTACGGACTACCATCCCGTTTTATTTTATGTTTATTTTATGTTTATGTTTTGTTATCTTCTTTCATTAGCTTAAGATCGAGTCTAGTCTTGGCTTAGCAACATTGTATAGTACATGTAATTGATCAAGATCTTTAACTCGCCACCAGTAAAATATCCCTTATCCAACAAAACCGTGTTTTCCTTTTCCCTACACCTAACGTTATAACCCATTTAAAAGCCCTCTTTGATAGTTTATCTTTGGTGCTTACGCCTAGTGGAGGAGGTTTTCGATCCTTTCCCAAGCCTATGGTAATCTATTTGCTATGACAGGTAGTGAGAGATATTATCCGTTTTCATTTATGAGATTTATGTTGATGACACTTGAGAGATGTGAGTATCTAAACACTACTTGTGAGGTGCTAGTTCGTAATCTCCGTGCTTATTATGATTGAAGTGGAACGATTATTTGTTGTAATTACTTTTATGTTAGCAGTAAATGACCCCTAACTTGTATTTTGATTAGAGTAAAAGCGCATTTGCTTGAGGACAAGCAAATCTCAAGTGTAAGGGTATTTGATGAAGCGAAAAGTGTACCGCTTTTAAGGGGTCATTTAAGCCTTAAATCGTATTTATTTGATCAAATATTGCCCTAAATCGTTCCTTTTGTCATTTTAGGTACTTTTGAGGAGAAATCTGGAAAAGGAGGCATTTTGGACGTTTTTGGAGCATAAAAGTGAAGAAAACGGCAAAGTCTCAAGAATCGGCTAAAAGTTACTCTTGACGGCGTCACAATTTACTTTGGACGGCGTCATGCCTTGGCAAGAAAAAGTGGACGTGAAATTTACTCATGATGAGCCAGTGAAAATAGCATGTGAATTCTGACGGCGTCACGCTTTAACTTGATCAAGGGCGTCACGGCTTAAATCAAAAGGGGACGGCGTCACGTTCAAGGTTCGACGGCGTCAAGCCTTGATAAGCCAGAATGGATTTTTGAAGAGCTAAAGAGGGACGGCGTCAAGAAGGTCATCCGGGAACCCTAAAAGCGGCGAGGTGACGGCGTCACACTCCATAAGGTGACACCGTCAGATCCAAAAATCTATATATAGTTTTCTAATTTTTTGTCATTAGAGAGAGCTTAGTGTGTGGAATTTTGGGAGAAAACCCTAAGACAATTTTAGCTACTTTTTCAAGGCTTTTTGCCTTGAGATCTTCCATGTTACATTGAAGATAAGTTATCAATTAATCATTCAATATGTCTATGTGTTGTTTGATTTTATCTTATTCTTGTCTTTTGATTAACATGTTAGGCTAAATTTATCTTGTGTTTGCTTAGATCTAATGAAACCTAGCTATTGATTATTGGTTGTTAGTGTGTTGTTAGTTGTATTGGATGATTGTTTATCTATGTTAGGCTTAAGAAAACTGGCTAACTTCCTATTCGGTAACTTGCTTGAACGTCTTAAGAAACATGAACCAAATGCGTACTAAAGGTTTTTATGGTTGTATTTAATGCACAAGCGAATTCTAGTGATCCCATGTTAGGAGCTTCCTAGCCGGCTCGACATAGGAGTGAAGTAGGAGCTTGTAGAGTTGGGGAAGTAAGTACGCCACCCCACGAATGGTATTAAGGAATACACCCGTCATCCACGCGACTAATACACACTAATTAACCGGTAAAAGATAGTTAGGGAGTAAGGAAATCTAAGTAAACACATTTCTCTACACATAAGTTTCTCACCACATTTTCATTTTTGTTATTTTATTTTATTTGCATTCGTAGTAATTTGGGTTAGTTGACTAGCAACTAATTCCGCCCACTCCTTCAAACCCTAGATTTTACTTGCTTTCATAAAATTATAAAAACATAAAAAAGAATCTTCCTCAACCCTTAGACCTAATTAGAGTAGCCTTTCATACCTAACGAACACTATTCCCTGTGGAGAACGATCAATCCCCCGTACTTACCACTACACTATACTACATCGGTCAGGTACACTGCCTGGTGGGGTTGTAAGCCTCTTGAGATCCCTCGAGAGGTAAAACCTGTTGTAAGGTTACAAAACCACGCATCAGCATATATTTTGGCATACCGTCAAGGGGTCATGTGCTATGATTAGTTATTTCTTAGGAAAGTTTATGTATCTGGATGATGTATGTTCTATTCTCTTGGTTTAATCATTTGACATACATATCAATATGTGTATGCAAGACTATTATGGTTCAATATTAGAGCAAATATAAATGTTGTTCAATATTCAAGTACAAAATTTCGGTTTTCGGTTTTGACCCATAACCGAACCGAACTTCGGTTCGGTTCTCGGTTCGGTTCGGTCACAAATATTTTCGGTTCGGTTCGGTTTTCGGTTATGACCCAAAATTTTTTTTTAACCGAACAACCCGAACCGAATAAACCAATTAACCGAGAACCGAACCGATGAACACCCCTAAGTAGAAGGTGCAAAATTATTACCAGTTCGAGTAGTCGACCCACCCAAGTGTTGTGAGTTATTAGACTGCCACAATGAGGGGTTTGTGGAGGAAGACACACAATGCACAAACCTACAAGTATCACCAAAACGAAAAAAAACCGCTGCTGAAGTTGTTACATGTCCGTGGAGTGTAACAAGTCTCAAGAGTGTCCCGAGACCGTGAGTTCGAATTTGCGGCTAGTAGAATAGTAGAATACGAAGAACTCAAATTATTTGACAAGTTTTGTATTTTTGAGTTGAGCCGCATCTCTTTAGTCGTAACCATGGAATGGATTTTGGCAAGGTCGGGAAAGGATCCCGATGTGCAAATAATCCCGGCTACATGAGTAAACTTGTCACTTAAACCATTAATGGCATAAGTGGCAACATCGTCATTACTTTATGGCGAGCCAGGGGCATTATTTAAAGTAACAACGGACTCAATCTTTTGAAAGTATGCAATAACCATTCGATCACCAAGTTGTATGACACGAAGTTCATTTTTTAAAGCGATGGTACGTTTCCATGGATTATCATAAATTTTCTTTTCAAGAATATCCGAAGCATCCTTAGAGAACTTGATATAACCCGTGACGAGCCTACTTTGAAGGGTTTCAACGAGGTTAAAAAGATCCAAGATTTAACTATGAAATCTGCTTTAATCCATTTTGTGGTCGGAGGAGACGAACTAGTTGAACTAGAAGAAGTACACATGATGTATTTTAAGACATCTAAATTTTCAGAATGATTTTTAAAAGAAGTAACACCACATAACATAGTTGGCTTTGTCGACATCAAATGGAAATTTTATTAATGATAGAGTTAACATCATAGAGTCTATCGGTATGTGATAGAGTAGGAGTAGGGGGAGCATCGTTCGTCATTATGAACGAAGGTTAGGGTATTCGAAGTTAGGGTTAGGGCTTGAAAGAATCGGTCGACTAGTATGGAGAGGAACCGAAGAAAGAAAAACAAAATAAAAATAACTATTTTATTTTTTTTTTTTGAGAATATCTTCTTTGCTTTGATACCATATAATTGATAATCTCATTGATTAATTATTTATGAATTACAATCCATAAACTAAAGTCAACAAATGGGCTTAAACCTAGTTGGAACTAACACTGGGCCTAACTATATATAAACTATAGTCCACTAACAGTATTTAGGTTTTCGTTTTCAATTCACTAAATATCGCCACCACCACCATCTTAATGTTTTAATCTAAAGGTCGATCATGGATGGATTACCTTCAAACATCATGTTCCACATCTTTTCAAGAGTTCCAGGTAAATGTTTGGCTCGTTCCCGTTGTGTATCGAAAGAATGGTGCAAGTACATTGATGATCGTTACCTAATGATCGTTAACGATGAACGAGTCCTAGAACCTATACCCATCCTATACCATTTTCACCTTTCTTGTTATGATAGAAAAATACTCGGCTTATGTTTCCATGTCATTGAATCAAATCGGAAAGAACCAAGAAGGTATTACAAGAAGCCCCGTGTTGGAACTAAACCCCATGCTTATGTGTCGGAGCTGAAAGAAGACTCGTTTTTGAGTTTTTTCCTAATAAACCTCTCTCTGAATCTTCATATGTGAAAATTGAAGTCCGAGGTTCTTGCAATGGGCTGATGTGTTTGTCACTATATGAGGATGATGCACTAACCTCATTGGTTGTGGTCGATCCTCTAAGGAAAGAATGTTACGAGCTTCCCCTTATCCATATGCATTTTGATAGGTACATGCACGTGTCATGTGCGCTTGGTTTTGATGCTTCCACCAACACTTTGAAGATGGTTTGTGTTATGCACAAACATTTTGCGCGAGCATGCACAGTAATGGTGCATGTATTTGGCACAAACACATGGCGAGATATACCCCAAGCCCCATCGTATCCAATAACAGGGGGAGCCATATTTGCTGATGGTTGTTTGCATTGGTTGGTTACGTATCTTGACTTCAAAACGGAACATGGTGGAAAGCACGTAATATGGTTCGATGTAGAAAAAGAAGAATTTGGGTTGATTGATCCTCCCAAAAGAATGTGTGATATATGAAGAAACTATGGCTGTGGTTCCGATCACTTGGTAGACTTAAATGGTGAAGTTGGATATGTGTGTGCTACCACCATGGAGGTTTGGGTATTGAAGCAGAAAGAATGGGTACTACACTATCGATTTGAAAAGAAAAGGGTTCCAAATGGTGACATTGAGGTTTTGGGGTGTTGGAATAAAGACGGGGACATTTTAATAAGAAACATAGGCCTTAGAAAGTATGAGTTCTTCGTTTACAACCTCAAAAGCGGCGTTCGACATAAAACCAACATTGTTGTTCCGGATGATGGATGTAACCCGAATATATTTATGCATCCCAATAAGCTGTCTTCAATCCATGGCATTGGCACAAACTCCTTCCCGATGAAAAAAGCAGATTTTAAAATAAGTTTCCAGCATTTACTATCTTTTAATTAGGTATTAGAATTCAGATTCGTGTTGCTTTTAGTGTTTTTGTTCCAGATTTGTATTTCAGTGACTGGTTTTTGTATTTTGTTGCATCCGTTTGATTGATTTAAATAAATATGGGTTTTGGAATCTTACTTCATATTGAGAGTCCAACTGCTTTTGGAGATGCTATATTCTGTGCAGCTCCAGTTTAATGTTGAAATATACAGGGACAGAATGCAATTTGATACAAAATACAGTGATACAAATCAGATGCTTTTAGTTCCGTTTATCAGATACAAAATACTGTGATTACGACTTTAAAAATATGAAGGGAAGAAAAGAAAGATCGCCTGACCCATCAGTTTTACCACCTCGATTATATAACCAGGATACGAGATTTGATTTATTTGATCAATCGTGTATACTACAGAAACGTCACTCACCCTATAAGAAGTTTAGGGTAAATCAATACAGAAATGAACCGTGTATATTTAAAGTACAATATGGGAGTATAATTTCTTTGAATAATAGCAACTACACAGGTGATGATGGTCGTCGTATGAATGAAGCATCACCCATAGTAAAACACCTCAAAAAAGTCTCATGAATTGCTTCCAGGCTATAGATACTTGTTCAGCTTAGTAGACATTTTAACACTCACCAAATCATCTCGATCTCACACTCGTAATCAAATATATATTTAAAGCAATTGCATAAACTTCTCTGAACCCATGAAATTTTTACTTATGGAAGCTAAGGCTAAAGAAAAAATCATCCATGTCTGCTGTTGCTGAAGTTGAGTAACCAGTGGATTTGCCGAGCCCAGATCTGTTACCCATCGCTCTACCCATATACAGTGAATTTGATAGTCCTTTGTCCTTTTCTTCGGTTCCAGCTGACAGACCGCCAACAATCCCCACATCCATCAGATATACCTTCTTGGTTGCCATCTGATGAACTCAAATAAGTACATTTTATTACTATCATTTATCCTATTAATTTGACTTGTTTTACTATATTATTTATGAGGATTGATACTTAATCGTTTACTTTTGTAATTCTCAGTTGAAAACAAGCATTTGGTGAAACTTGGCGATTTTGGACTAATTATGGAGAAAAACATGCATAAAGTGAAGAGTCTACTGAAATGGACAAGATCAAGACAAACCTGCTCCAGATGCGCCGCATTTCACTCATTACATGCGCCGCATCACTATCAAGATCTCACCAGATACGATCCAAGATACAAGAGGACATGCGCCGCATCCTAGAATGAAGATACGCCGCATCTACTGGCGGTGTACGAATATTCCTGAATATTATAATCTTGGACCCCACGCGAAGTTAAGTACATGCGCCACATCTACTTACAAGATGCGCCGCATCTCACCCTCAGACAGAAACTATAAATACCCCAAGACCAGACGAATTTAAAAAAAGGCTAGAAGTTCCGAACCGAAGACCGAAGACCAGAAACCTAGGACGAATTCAGTCAAGGTAGCAGCACAAGACACACCCAAATCAAAGATACAAGAGCTGTAAGAAGGTGCTGCATACGTTTAATTCATTAAGTAGTTTTGTTTTATTGTGTTAGTAAACTTTAATTCATCAAGATTGGTGGCTTGTGTAACGTGACAACGGAAAGGTTGCACTCCCTTAAAACTGCTTTCTCATCAATTAAAGTTTATATGTTTGTGTCATTGGTGACTTTTATTAGTGCATTGATAACCTCTGTGGCTAGCTGAGCGTTGATCGGGTCGCCATGCCTCTGCCCTCGCCTGTTTATTAGATGCCTATGTATTCTATGGTCTGTAGAAAAGTAGGAGAAAGATAAACGGGATAGTCATAAGTAATCATTAAGGGTTTACTCGCCGATAAGATTAGAACCAACGAGAAAGGACTTAATCTCGGTGCGTTGCATCGAACTATACACTTCATATAACACTAGCAATAAAACAAGTGACAAACTACTTATCATAAGGACAGCCCTCTTATTGTCTCGAGTATTTATCTGTGTACGTGTGTGCTACTTGCTGATTCGTGCCTATTGGTTTAGTTTATTATTTAATTGCAACAAAATCGTGCCAGTCTCTCAGGCTGAACCCCCTTGCGTTAGACTAGATTGTATAGCTAACTTAATATATTAAAATACTGATTAGAATAACTAGATAATACGTTCCACTCTTAGTGATCGACACTCTACTTACCATTATATTCATACTGACCGGGTACACTGCTCGTTAGGTGTGTGTGTTATTGATAAGTCGGCTAAATATAAATTTAAAACTTGATTAGGCATTAAAACTGCTAAACCGCAACGACACACGCAGCACATCAAGTTTTTGGCGCCGATGCCGGGGAGTGAATTGTTATTATCTGTTAATTTGATTAGTATTTTAATTAGGTTTTTAATTTTTTTTATCTAACCGCTAATTTTGTTGTGTATTAGATTAATTTGCATTCATTGTAATATTTTTCATATTTTCTGTTTTTGTGTGTTATTTGTTTGCTTTTGTTTGTGTTTATTTTCGTGTGTTTTTATTTGTTTTTAATTTTTCATATTTTTTTGTGTTCTGCTATCGTTGTACTGAGCTAAATCGAACGATACGGCGCATCTGATTTCTCAGATACGGCGTATTGCGTTCAATTTTTTATAAAATACAACGCGTTTAATTAATTCGATACGACGCATCTTTTCCCCAAGATACGGCGTATCTGTTTTTAATAAGAAAATTTTTCTAAGCGATAAAGTGATACGACGCATCTTTTCCTCAAGATACGGCGTATCTGTTTTTAATAAAAAAAAATTTCTAAACATTAACGCCATACGACGCATCTGCTGCAGCAGATACGGCGTATCTATTATTTTAATTAAAAACAGTTTGCGAATTATTAAACAGATACGGCGTATCGATTTTTATCGATACGGCGCATCTTCTGAATCAAAAATTTTATATTTTAAAACGTAACGAAAATACGGCGCATTAACTTTTGTTAATACGACGCATTTAATTTTTATAAGTATATCGATTTTTGATAATTAAAACAGATACGGCGCATTCTAATTTCTAAAGCGGCGTATCTAATTATCTGAATAAAGTCTGATTAATTTTAACGATTATAAGATACGGCGTATCCAACTTTTTGGATACGGCGCATCGTCTGCAGATATCAGTAACTTTAATTTTTCGTATTCCGTTTTCGTTGTTAGTTTTCTGATATATTACTTTCTCGAGCATACCCTACTGATAGTTTTGTGTTGATTTCAGGAAGTGCATGACCAGGAGTTCTACGAAGAACTTGATTCAACCTTTCGAAGATCCTGAACGAGTCTTTCATTCGCTTAAAAGGCTTTTCAACACAAGAAGCTTTGATCTTTCAAGTTCACTCGAGCTTGATTACTTTTCTGAAGAAAAAGAGGAAGTTGAAACAGAAACAATGGGCGAAAACACTACTATGGAGGAATACATGAACAGTACCCGTGCTGATTACACTTCAGGAGTTGCTAGACCAAAGTTTGATGATAAGTCAAAATTCGAGTTGAAGGGTCAGTTTCTCAAAGAGCTCAGAGAGAATGCTTTCAGTGGGACGGAACATGAGGATGCTAATGAGCATGTTGAAAAGGTCCTGGAGATTGCAGATTTGTTTACTTCAGAAGGAGTCACCGACGATCAACTCATGCTTAGAATCTTTCCACTCTCACTCAAAGGAGCTGCTAACAAGTGGCTAAGGAATGAACCTGCTAGTTCAATCACTACATGGGAAAATTTGAAAAGCAAATTCCTGAAGAGATATTGTCCACCTGCTAAGACTGCTAAAAAGATGGAGGCTATCAACAGTTTCAAGCAAGAGCCTGATGAAACTCTTTATCAAGCTTGGGAACGATTTAAAGATTTACTGGTAAAATGTCCTCAACACTATCTAACCGCTATGCAGGAGATAATATTGTTTTATCAAGGATTGGACGTGCCTACTAGACAAATCTTGGACGCTAAGGGAGTTGTGCCTCAAATGAGTGCAGCCAATGCTAGGAAAGCGATCCAAGAAGCTGCTGATCATTCTCAAAAATGGCACGATGGGACCTCTACTAGATCTAAGAGCAGTACTAATTTTGACGGGATTGCTGCTATTCAGGCTCAATTGGATAAAATTAGTAGAGAGATGAAGAAGCGTGATGAAAGAGTGTATGCTGCCCAAGTTGGATGTGAAAAGTGCGAAGGACCTCACTACACTAAGGATTGCCCGAATAAGAATGAAAGTGAGACGTTTGAAGAAGCATATTACACCCAATTTGGACAACCATTCCGACCTTCAGGAAGATTTAGGGAAGCTACCCCGGGATTCTATCAAAAGAACAACTTTAATCCCGCTTATCAAGAGAGGAGACAGACTTTAGATGACACTCTAAAGCAAATTATGGCCGATGCTGCTAAAAGACATGAAGAGAATACTGCTATGATCAAAGAAATCCGAGCTTCAACGGACACTACTACAAGAAATCAAGGAGCTTCGATCAAAGCATTGGAACAACAAATTGGTCAAATGAGCAAAGTTCTTCAAGAAAGGGGATATGGAAGTCTACCTAGCTCAACCGAAACCAACCCAAGAGATCATGTCAAGGCCATAAGCACCACTGAAGAAGTCACTCCTTACTTGCCTAGAAGATCGATGAATGGTAATGATGGTGCAAGACCCAAATTTTTCTTTAATTCTTCAATCAGCTTAAGGAGACTACTCAAGGAAAAGACAAAGATTGAAGAAGAGATCGAGACTACAATGAAAGAAGGGAGCTCTGCAACTGATTTAAATGCCTTGCCTCATAAAGAAAAAGACCCAGGAAGTTTTACTCTACCTTGTTCAATTAATGATATATCTTTCAATAATGTGTTAGCTGACTTAGGAGCTAGTGTTAGTGTTATGCCTCTTAAGACATTCACTACCCTAGGACTAGGTAAATTAGCACCGACTAAATTGCTTATTGAATTGGCTGATAAAACGGTAAAACGACCTGAAGGGATTGCTAATAATGTGCTAGTTAAGATTGAAGAGTTTATTTTCCATGTAGACTTTATTATTTTAGATATGCCCGAGGATGTTAAAATTCCTTTAATCCTTGGTCGACCTTTCTTGTCTACTGCCCATGCTAAGATTGATGTGTTTAAAAGAAAAATCTCATTAAGGATAGGGAATAATAAACTGGTCTATAAGTGCCAAGATCCTATTAAAAGCATAATCAGAGGTGTCAACATGCTAGGATTAAGAGAGCGTATGGACCTAGATCTTGAAGCCAGACTTATGGGGGAAACATTGATTCAAAACAACTCAACTAATCCTAATCATGAGAACTTTGAAGAATATATTGACCTTAATGTACCTACCGAACTTAGACGCGATGTTGTCAATGATTCTGATGATGAGTGGTATGATTGTGTAGTAATTAATAAACGTAGGAGAATAGTTGAGAAAACGAATTTGAATAATGTGTTTATTGAACTACCACCCCACCTTGCTTATTTATGCCTATATGATAATAAGAATTTCCCGTCTATCATTTTGTCATCTCTGCCCGAAAGGGACAGGACTTTGTTTATACAGATATTAAAGAAAAACGGCGTGGAAATCAAGGACGAGCAAGGAGTGTTCAATATTACTGAATTGGCAATGAGGGAGCGCGATGTTTCCGACTCCTTCAATGATCGATACTAATAAAGAGCTGAACGTGAGTCTAACTTGAAGACTCTGGAATAAAGACAAGTGCTTACCGGGAGACAACCCGGATTTATCTTTTTATTATTCTGTTTTTGTGTCGAGTCAGTCAGACCGCCGAGGATACGGCGCATCTCCATCCTGAGATGCGACGCATCTCCTGCAATGGTCATATCTTTATTTTTCTGCATTTTCTATTTTCGAATTTAAAACTTTTTATCAGTTTATTTTCAATGCGGCGCATCCCTGGTTAAGGATGCGGCGCATCTTTTATTCTGATCCGTAATTATTCCAGGCTCGATACGGCGTATCTTCTCCCATAAGATACGGCGCATCGACTGACCTGATGATTTTCATTTTTAATTTTTATGTTTTATTTTTACCTAACTACTAATGTATTATGCAAGTTGAACCTTTCTTACCTTAGGTGTGTTTTGAAGTGTTGGTGGTATTATAGATTCCTGCATTTCCTGTGGATACATCGAATATGAAGCTTAAACGTTCTAATCCACAAGGAAGATGATTTTTGCTCTAATACTAATGGAGGATCATACCGAGCAAATCTCAGGGGAGTTTTTTCTGTTCTAATTCTTTTATTTTCCAGTTTTTAACCTTTTATACAAACAACGAGGACGTTGTTTAACTTAAGTGGGGGGATTGGAGAATTAGAACACTTAACATTTACTTGTCCTTAAACTTTTCAAAATATGCTTAAAATGTGCTTAATATATCAAAATTTAAAATTTTTTAGCATGTTTTTGTTTTAAGATCTAAGTTGCATAGCTGCACACATGACGTTATTTTCAAAAATTGTGATTTTTCAAAATTCACAAATCTATGAGTGTGCCGGTGACTTGTAAACTTTAGAACTTGGCTTGTATACTATTCGAGACCACCATAATAAGTATTATTTATATAATTGGAATGACTTGTCTAAATTGGTAAATTTCTAGGATTACACCCAAATAGCCTTTATATGTTATGTGTTATTAGCTAACTACACTGGTTAGTTAACCCCCGTATAAACCCTTTTGTTACTCTCATTTTTAGAGTAAGATACCCCTAGAAAAACACTCAGAGCCATTCCTTTCGTTTCTTACACCTATGTTTAAATGTTTCGTTACACCCTTACACCTTAGCCTACCCTGTAGATTAGAATCCGTGGTTGGTTAATTGCTATAGGCAAAGTGAGTTTCCTTACATTACCTGTGTTCGTGTGCGTAATTCATTATCTATGGTTAGGTCGGGAAATTGCACAATGCAATTGGAGTGAAAATAAATATTGTATATTTTTGAGTTTATTTTTCGTGTGTTTACTACTTTCACTATTACCGTTATTTCTGAAGTTATGAAAAGTATGGAAAAATTATCCAGAATTATCATTATAGTGATGTGGTGAAATTTTACACATCTATGTCTATGTTATGTTAAAAAAAAAAAAAAAAAAAAAAAAAAAAAAAAAAAAAAAAAAAAAAAAAAAAAAATCGAAAAAAATGAGAAAAGAAAAAGAAGAGTTGGATGTTTGTTTTTAACCAACGATGTAAAGTTATGTAAGTGGTCGATATCACCACTAGTTGTTGTATATTATCTATGATTGAATGGGAGTTGGCAGTTATGGGAACGTCAACTAAGGTTTATTCTTTGATTAAGATCTTGTGGAGTATAATTCGTGTCTACCTAAAGCGTGTGTTTCAAGTGTTAAAGCGTGAGTTATTCAATGATATGAGTCTTATTCATGGGATGGTTGGGATAGTGATTAACCACACTTAGGATTTTAATTTATTTGTTTTGTTTATTTTTTATTTTACACCAATTTATATCCCAAAAATTATCCATGCCCTATACTATTCTTTATCCAACCAAACCTTTGATTTATTGAGATTAGGGATTTGAGCAATCTTAAGTATCGTAGTCGTGGATTCGGCTATGTATTTATGATTTTGTCGCCCTTTTTGATATATTATTATTGGTGAAGTTTGGACCTATCTTTAGCCTATTCGAGTTAAGGATTTGAGCAATTGCAAGTATCGTGTTCGTGGATTCGATCATGTATTTGTGATTTTGTCGCCTTTTCTGGAATTTGAGATCGATAGAGATTAAGAATAATTAACCCTTAAGCCTAAAAACCCTTTTTACCGCTTTAGACTTGTTATTCCTTAGCTTTAGTGGTGGAGATGTGTATACTTGCCAAGCTTATGATAGAATATTCGTCACGACTGGACAGTTAAACGATTAGATTTGCTTTTATCAGAATATTTTATTTTACTTCTAATTCGTTAAGTGTTTAGTTGTGTGATTATGATAAAACGAATACATCCTTAAATATAAATACATCCTAATGTCTTTTAGGATACATTTTCATAAGTTTTAATCTAAGGTTTACTTGGGGACAAGTAAAGTTCAAGTGGGGGGATATTTGATGAACTCAAATAAGTACATTTTATTACTATCATTTATCCTATTAATTTGACTTGTTTTACTATATTATTTATGAGGATTGATACTTAATCGTTTACTTTTGTAATTCTTAGTTGAAAACAAGCATTTGGTGAAACTTGGCGATTTTGGACTAATTATGGAGCAAAACATGCATAAAGTGAAGAGTCTACTGAAATGGACAAGATCAAGACAAACCTGCTCCAGATGCGCCGCATTTCACTCATTACATGCGCCGCATCACTATCAAGATCTCACCAGATACGATCCAAGATACAAGAGGACATGCGCCGCATCCTAGAATGAAGATACGCCGCATCTACTGGCGGTGTACGAATATTCCTGAATATTATAATCTTGGACCCCACGCGAAGTTAAGTACATGCGCCACATCTACTTACAAGATGCGCCGCATCTCACCCTCAGACAGAAACTATAAATACCCCAAGACCAGACGAATTTAAAAAAAGGCTAGAAGTTCTGAACCGAAGACCGAAGACCAGAAACCTAGGACGAATTCAGTCAAGGTAGCAGCACAAGACACACCCAAATCAAAGATACAAGAGCTGTAAGAAGGTGCTGCATACGTTTAATTCATTAAGTAGTTTTGTTTTATTGTGTTAGTAAACTTTAATTCATCAAGATTGGTGGCTTGTGTAACGTGACAACGGAAAGGTTGCACTCCCTTAAAACTGCTTTCTCATCAATTAAAGTTTATATGTTTGTGTCATTGGTGACTTTTATTAGTGCATTGATAACCTCTGTGGCTAGCTGAGCGTTGATCGGGTCGCCATGCCTCTGCCCTCGCCTGTTTATTAGATGCCTATGTATTCTATGGTCTGTAGAAAAGTAGGAGAAAGATAAACGGGATAGTCATAAGTAATCATTAAGGGTTTACTCGCCGATAAGATTAGAACCAACGAGAAAGGACTTAATCTCGGTGCGTTGCATCGAACTATACACTTCATATAACACTAGCAATAAAACAAGTGACAAACTACTTATCATAAGGACAGCCCTCTTATTGTCTCGAGTATTTATCTGTGTACGTGTGTGCTACTTGCTGATTCGTGCCTATTGGTTTAGTTTATTATTTAATTGCAACAAAATCGTGCCAGTTTCTCAGGCTGAACCCCCTTGCGTTAGACTAGATTGTATAGCTAACTTAATATATTAAAATACTGATTAGAATAACTAGATAATACGTTCCACTCTTAGTGATCGACACTCTACTTACCATTATATTCATACTGACCGGGTACACTGCTCGTTAGGTGTGTGTGTTATTGATAAGTCGGCTAAATATAAATTTAAAACTTGATTAGGCATTAAAACTGCTAAACCGCAACGACACACGCAGCACATCACCATCACAAACATATAGTTAAAATCACATGGTTCACACACATAGCCACTGCTAGAGAACCATTTACTTATCAATGGGTTAATTTGGGTTGTAATGTATCTCAAATGGGTCAAAAAATAAAACTTAATGCAAATATATATGTAAAGTGATAAATGCAAAAAATAAAGCGTAAAGAGATAAGTAAAGAAAATGCAAACCAGACACGAAGATTTATAGTGGTTCGGTCACGAAGCTCTTCTTCGTCATACTCCACTACCCGAGTACCCAACTTGAGAGTTACTTCACTAATCAACAAACTCCCTTCTCGGCGGAGCAAACCATACACCGCAGCTTACACCGATTTACGACACTAAGCTAAATGTCGAGTTCTAATCTTAGCTAGAACCAATCTACACCACACAACGCAACACTAACCACTACACGACACCTCTCGGACTTACACACCATCCAGATCTACACGACACTAACCACTACACAACACTTCACGGATTTACACACCATCCGGATCTACACAACACTACATGGACTTACACACCGTCCGGATCTACACACAACACTTCACGGACTTATACACCGTCCGGATCTACACACAACACTACTAGGACTTACACACCGTCCAGATCTACACACAACATTACTCGGACTTACACACCGTCCGGATCTACACACAATATTGAAAGACATGGACTTAGCCAAAACAGTTTAATGCTTTATCACAAGTGATAAATGTCAAAGTATTCCATAAAATTACAAAAATAAAAAATAAAAAATACACTAATAAGTAAAACTATAATTTCAATTAGTAAAAAAATACAAGCCTTTAACCTTTTATGGAAAAAAATTAAAAAATAAATAAATAAAGAAAAAAAAAAAAAAAAAAAACTTCTTGTATGTGTCGTCCGATATCACAAACTGATCAATAGCAGTACAAACTCTTTTCAACAAGCACTAACATTGAACAACATTAAAACCAACTAGCAGTACTAACCAATGTGTGATTTTGTATGTATCACAGGTGATACCTAATAAGTTATTTTGTATCACAGGTGATACCTAATAAATTATTTTGTATCACAGGTGATACCTCATAAAGTAAGTAGGTAACTACAGTCTACGCAAACTCAATAAAAAAACTCAGTAATAATCAATCATGTATAAGTCTGTTATTCAAATTTCATCAACACAATCTGAGAAATTTAAAATTAACAAAGATACTAAAAAAAGAAGCGGACGACTTATGTTGTAATTTCTGGTTCGAGTGGTCCTCTTATCTTGTAATTTGTGCTTGATCCAAGTTGACCAAGAGTACACTAAGTCAAAGTTGCAAATAAGAACTGACAAAAGTTGACCCAAATGTTGAAGCAATGAGCTCCAACTGGCACTCCATAATTAGAAGCTAAATATCTGGCACTCCATAATTAGAAGCTAAATATCTATAACATTTGGTCATTTTCATTTTTAAAAAATTTCACAATAAACTTTTTGCATTTATTTATACATTTAAGAGAATTTACATGTACATAATGTATTCTTACACAATGATTTTTTTAATGTTCAGTGGCTTAAGATCCAATAACTATGGACGAATAACTATATCACTACTTGCTACCTCACTGCATCATTGTATTACTATTATACCTCGTCCCAATGAGTATACAAAGACCAACCAGATACAAAACCACAACACGCTCTTTCCTCACTTTAATTTCTCCATTTCCGGGTTTGGTCCATTACACGTTTCCTCTTGGTCTCGGTCTTGCTTTAGACCGATGCACATTTCTAAGCCCAATAGGCGAGGGCTGGTGGACCAAACTCCTCTACCTTGCTCTGTACGAACAGGTGACCAGTGGTGGCTTTGATGATGGGAATTGCTAGCTCTTTGTTGGTTACATCTACTCGTTGACTCCCTGGTGTTAGCCTTTGACTTTGACCGGCTCTGTTTCATTTTGATTGCATTGATACCTTGCAAACTCACCACAACTTCCTCCATTGGAGGCCGCTTTTTGGGTTCAGATTCAAGACAACTTAAGCGCAGCGGTTTTACTAGCACCTTTTGAAGGGTAATCTTGATTCAATCTTGGGTCCATAATTACTTGTAATCTCTTAATATTGGTTAAGAACGGTTTAGCCCACTCAACCAAGTTTTGCTTCACACCATTTTGACTATATTCAGATGCTCATAACCCTGTTATAATCTCTAGCATTACACACACCAAAAGAATATACATCACTTTTGAAATATAAGCGACCTGTAATTGCAAAACAGCATCGTTGTTGATCGATTGACAGTGAGATAATTAACTTGTTTAAATTAAAGTTGAATCTATGTAAACCAGATAGTAATAACAATGATAAGCATGAGATGATAAGCTAACTATGTAATCGAACGATGTGTGTATCACTGCGATATTAAACAATCATAATAAGATAATCAGTTGTATTATTTGTGTGTTTGGATAAGCTTTTGTTCTTTAAAGTTAAGATAACCATACTAACTATGTTTGATTGTCAGAGCAATTAGTAGATAAAATGTACAAATAGAAAATAAACATTTAAGAAAGAGAGGCCTTTTTTGTGAAATGGGAGTAAAAGTCTTGATTGTCTTGAAATAATCAGTTTGTATGAAACTGACCATTCGACCCAAGATATCAGAAGTAGAATGTAATAATCCAAACAGCTCTTAAGAGATAAGGGGACTGATGTAACAATTATAGATCAAGGGGGAATTCACAAAAGGTAAATAATGTGAAAACCCCGAGTTCGTTGTCCCGATGAAGATTGAATGGAATTGTGATTCGGGATCGTGAAACGTGCAGTGAATGGTGAATAAAAGTGAGTGATAATGATTTTTAAACTAAAATGACGAAACATAAACTAAAAACAGTAAATAAGGCAAGGGAAAATTTTATTCTAAAGCGAACGTAAGGAAAATCCTAAAAACGCGCGAATAAATCAAAACTACGTACGAGCGCAAAATAAAAAGTGAATTTGAAGCACTACAAATCCTACGGGCATGAAAATAATTTTCCTACATTCTAAATGATAAAAGAAAATTTTAGGAAAAAGAATTTTATTTTTTTTATTTTTATTTTATTTTTTATGAATTTAAAACTAAAAGAAACTAGTTAAATGCTTTAAAAATAGTAAATGACTATGGAAAAATGTGAAACTTTTCAGAAAATTCTAAAATGAAACTCAGAAGCCATGAAAAATGAAATTTGAAATCTACTAAACCCTAATAAGCAGATTGGGCAAATAAGCAGTTGCAAATAAGCTCTAGAATAAGCTCTACAGTACAAGAAATTTCCAAAAGCTAGAAAACAGATAAAAAAACTTTGTTAAACTTAACACAACTGAATAAGACCAAAGAATCACTTAGGATAAGCCAATAAGCAGTTTAGTGCAGCTGCAATTAAGCGCAAAAATAATTACTTATCAGCCTATTTGCAGCTGATCTAGAAGCTAGGAAAAAGCTATTTAGGGGGAACCACAAGATGATTCTTAAAGCTCATACTATAGACTACTTGCAAACCAAAAATGCCCAAATTCCAAGACTGATTGCTTATTCAAAATAGGCTTAGATCAGATGCCTGTGAAAACAAAAAGCTGTGCAGACTCAGAACAGGTCTAATGTGGCTTATTGCAGACCAAATCTAAGCTTATTAATAAGCTGAAAATTTAAATCCAAGCTCAGAACTCAAAAACCTATACTACAAGCTATCCAGAGACAAAAATTTATGCAACTAGATCATGTAGATAAACAGATACAGACCAATCAAAAGCTGAGTTGAGCAATGGTGATATTGCAAGTCTGCATAAATGGTTCTGAGGTATCAGTTAGACAAATTGGTCCTTAACTCTTACAATTCCCAATGAAATAGTGTCAACTTCAGGATTCCTACTATAACCACTAACATGAACTTGGTAATACCAAAAATTATAACCAAAACATGCCCAGCTTATGTTGAAGCTTATTAAGGCAGATTTTGATCTAGTTTTTAGCCAACAGACTCAAAACCTCAATTCAACTTTGAACAGCTTAAAACCTAACAAAATCCACTTAACTAACCTCAAATAAGTTCAATCTAACTTAACAACTTGGCCAATGAATAGTAACAAGCTTCTGAATACTCAGTATTATCTTAAACCAAACACCCCTAATGATACTGCTTATGGATTTTTAAAATTGAAACAGGGAATTCTAAGCTATGAAATTTAAAGCTAATGTTCTAACTAGGTAATCTAAGCAACCATGAATCCACTAGAACAGAAATCAAGATCTATAATAAGCTAAAGACTAACTAGCTATATTTTGGTTTTTAATGAGAATATTAAGCAAAATTCCAACACAAGCTAGTTTAACTAGCAAATAAGCATCAATAGACAACATAAAAGATAAATAAGCTACGACCAATATGAAATAAATCTAATAAGCAGTTTGAAATAAGCAAATCAGTAGTTGACTTACATTGACTGGAATTGAGTACAAATGTATGAAACTGAGAATGGAAAATTACAATGAGCCACAACATTAAACTACAACTACTCCTAAAATTGACCTAAAGCTAACCCTAAATTATCTAACTATCTAACTAACCGCCTCCAAATGTGAGTGAGGTCAGGGGTATAAATAGCCATCAGCTGGGGTTCCTGAAGCTTCTCCGTCTTTAATCATTGCCCTTGAATTATCCTTGGCCTCCAATCCATACATCACAGCCGTTAGATCATTTTGATGACATGTTTCGTCCAATAACAAGCTTCCACGTGTCATTCCTTGGTGTCAGGTGCTTCTAGAAGCTCCAATCATTGGGTAATTTATTGGGAATTGAGGTAATTTGGGGTACGGTTATTCTAGGGTTCATGGCACAGTGATTTTTGGGGATAAAAATGTTTGGCGGGTTAGTGTTTGTTTATTTATTTTTGTTTGACTGATCATAGGTTGACCGGGTTATAGGATTGGGTGGACTCGGGTTAAGGGTAAAAGGCAATGGGCTGGATGGTTGTTTGGGTTGGGTTTAAAGGAAATGGCTATGGGTTTTATTTTGGTTTGGATATAATAATAAATCCGGCTATGGTATGTAGTATAGATTTTAGGATACAAGGACTAATGGTGTAATTTTTGAAAACCCCAGGGACTAATTCTGCCAACCTTTGAAAATGATCCAAGGGTTTATTTTGTTATTCTTTGATTCTTGGAAGACCAAATCTGACATATGAGAATAAATTTTGATCATTTGCTTCCCGGCTTCGGCTTTTGACACTTTTCCAAATCTCGTGCTCGTTTTCCCCGTTTTCTTTGATTTTTATCCAAATTTACAATATCCATCCCTGCACAATCATAAACACAAAAACACGAAATATTTGGCATAATTGGTTAGTTTTTGGTCTATTTGGGTCCAGTTTTGGTCAAATAAAGGTATGTGAATAAGCACATACCAGGGACTAACCAGTGGCCACATATTCAGGAGCCATATAACCGTAGGTGCCTGCTATGTCTGTTGAGACATGAGACTCTCCATTGACTGGACCAAACTTTGCCAGTCCAAAATCCGAGAGCTTCGCATTAAAATCCTTAAAAATTCAACATAAGAAAACCATAAAACAAGAAAATATGACATGTCAACCTCACCTCACCTGAACCAACCTCAGGTTCAGGCTATGTCTGTGTCAAATTCACAACTGTGACTCCAGGTTCAGGCTCCTCTAAAACCAACCTCACCTGAAGAGTTACTCAGGTAAGTTAACAAAGATAACCATAAAACAAGAAAATATGACATGTCAAACAATACTATTAATTGAATATTGGTGAAAAGGATGGAGTTGGTTTAATCAAGCCATAAAATATTCTAAAAATAGAACACCACCTTCTCTTTAAAGCAAAACGCAGGGCTAACTAATCTCTACAAAATACCATCTTCTGATGCATGTATAGCAACACAAGACTGTACACAAAAAATATATGTGAGCAAGACTTGTAGACTGCCATTTAACTTAGAGAGATAGTGAGCAAATAAGCATACCATCACCTTCCATGATGACGGCATAACTCATGAGATAAAATAGACAGAATGCATGTCGATTACAAATCGGGACAGAGTGACACGAAACTAGTAAACAACAATAAGGAAGAGAAATTTTTTACTGGAAAATGAAAATAGCTTTTCACTTATAAACTAAATCCATTCAGCCTTTCTACTAAATTGCAAATTCAGACAGATGCCACTACTTTCCTTGTATTAGTGATATAATTGATTTGCCATATAAAAACCTCAACTATACTCACAAACATCTCTTTGAAGATCAAATTTCCTTTAACAAACATCATTTTTTACAAAACATCAATCAGTGCAGCAATGTATGACTAAAATGCATGAAACTTATGGACCACTCCAGTTCAGGCTAAAAAAAATATTAATAAATAAACAGCACTACAATTCACACAGCTAAACCCAATCCAGCTAGTATGTATTCACATGCATGTGTTATATCGTCTAGCTGAAAACAAATATGAGACTAATATCATGTTACGAAAATAAAACCCCTATACTGTGTTGGGGTCATTTGCGGCAGGATACCCTTTCATCCCTTAGTCTATGACCATTACTTTAAGTTTAGAATAGCATTAAAGTATTTTTGTGAGTTTTACAATGGTCAATCATCCATGATTGAGGGTGCTTGGATGTGAAGAAAATTAGACATAAAGGGAAGGGACTAGAAAAGAGTCATGTTCAAGGGGAAAAATGGAGGGAAGACTCCATGGGTTGTCCTACACTACTAACGAATCACAGAGACAGCAAGTACATCATGTTCAAATACTACTAATTGATGAAGCCACCCCATTCAAACTGAGAGAAATACTTATGACAGCGAAACTTGAATTTGAATTAACGGCATATTGACATTCTACTTGCATCATGTGCAGTTCATATCAAGACTTATTGACTAAATAACTGAACAGAATCACAGAGATTCTAAGTGCTATTTGGTGCATTTTACCCTAACTGCATGCACAATAGCTCAAATTTTCAACAATTCCTATCAAATCAGACTGTTTGTAACGTGTGCCGGCCAAATGAACTTCACTACTTGTAAGTACAGCAGCAATAACTTTTAATTTACGAAAAACAAACAAGATTTCAAATCACACTGCTTGTAATGTTTGCCGACCAAATGAATTTCAAGTATATATATATATGCTACTATCAGACAACATTTACTTCCCTTTTAAAATTTTCAAATAGCATCCTTCTTCAATTAATTATCCCTTTTTTAATAGAATTGCCAATAAAGACATCTTTTGCACCGACTTAAAAAGAACCAGGCAAACATGTCAACTATGAAATCCTAAGAATCACCCCACTATTTAAAATCTAAAGAATCATGGTTTTAACTCTTTCATCGGACATTAACATAGACACATGAAGTAATTTCTTTATTCACCCTTGAAACTCTCACCCAGTCATCCTCCCCTCTATTCAAAGCTTAACCTTTGCTTATCTCAGCTTCTTCTTACCTACACTACTAACGCATTCAGCAGTTCCCATGCTAACTCCTAAGAACAATGATCCAAGCATTTAACCACTTCCATGTTTTTTGGAAGATAGACAATAAGAAGTTAGGGACAAAGAGCCAAGTAATTTTCCTACAGCTAGAGAATTTCTTTCACTCTTTATCACCTGTGATACATAATAACTTATTAGATATCACCTGTGATACAAAATAAGATATTATGTATCACCTGTGATACATACCAAATATTAGGTATCACCTGTGATACAAAATAAGATATTAGGTATCACCTGTGATACAAAATAAGATATTAGGCAAATAGACCTGCCATGTGTTTTGAGTTACATTTGTGACACCAACTATGGCGTCTAGTTCAAAATAAGCTCGGGTTTGAAGTGCCTCCTAACTGACTTTATAGGGTATATATTTGCACATGATAAACATTTACTTTGAAATCTACCATGCCTACCTAACTGACACGTTAGTCTTTTCCAGTGCTTGAAATCTTGTCATCCCCTTTGTTTCCCGTTTGCTAACAAGATAGTTTTTCGGGCACCACAGGTGGACTCGCTGTAGATCCATGAACCTGGTTATTGCAAACAAGATAAATATAAAGTTACACTTCATGTTGCATTGAAAAGCTATATTGAAGTGTTTGGATAAGCTTATAAGCTTAGGCTTGTGAGCTTATTTAGGGAGGTTTTGATAAGCTCCATTTTTGTCACTCATGTGCTTATATAACTTCTTAAGCCTTTTTTCCACCTACTTAACATAAGCTACTCCAAACACTCAACCTTAGCTTATGAGCTTATTTATCAACAAATCGATCATACATCTCTACTTACACAGCACAATAACACCATATTCGAATCTAAACGCTAAACGCTCCGCGCCAATCATAACCTTAAACCTAATTAAATTCGCAAATCGCCAACTAAAAACAACACCACTTCACAGATTCAACACATCATTCACATACATCTCTACTTACACACCAGATTCGAATCTAAACCTAACTTCGAAACACTAAACGCTCCGCGCCAAACACACCTAAACCTAACTAAATTCACAAACGGTCAACTAAAACCGATTACATCCACAATACAATTGATTAATTAACATCATATTGAAGAAATTGATCACTAATAGCACCAAATTCGAATAAAGTTACACTAACATAATGAATAATAAACAACAGATCTGTTAATAAAACAAGGTATTGAATACCTTCATAACGTTCGGCTTGTTCAGCAAGCTTAGCGACGTAGATGAAGGTGTCACGATCAGCAGCCATCGATGGATTACTTTTACTTTTACTTAATGTGTGTTTGTATGTGTGTGTAATAAAAACGAGTGCAAAGAAAGAGGAGTGAATGAGACATAAGCCGCAAAAAATGGAGATGATGACATGGCGTGATTGATGATGAACGGAAATACTCATCGGTTGGAATAGGGATGGGATCAGGGTTGTGCTGCCGGAATTATGTTGGTTTTTGATCAGTAGTTTGTGGTTTTTTTTGTGTGTTGGTGAGGGGGTGAATAATGCCACAAATTATATTTTGTGTGTGTTGTAAATGTACCAAATTGCCCATCTGCATTTAGTTATTTTTTTAATTAGTAAATATTTTTTTAATCTTAGCCATTGATCAAATTTAAATAAAGGTGTACGTGAGTAATTTTTAGTATCCAAAATAACTCTCCTCATTTATGAATTACAATCCAAATGGGCTTAAAGCTAATTAGAACTAACATCAGGCCTAATCATGACTTATAGTCCACTAAAAGTATTTACCATTAATAGATTTTTACCTTTTCACTATGCATATCCCCACCACCATCATGATGTTTTAATCTACAGATCGATCATGGATGGGTTACCTTCAAACATCATCCTCGACATCTTTTCAAGAGTACCATCTAAATGTTTGGCTCGTTCCCGATGTGTATCGAAAGGATGGTGCAAGTATATTGATGATCGTTACCTTATCATCATTCATGACCAACGAGTTAAAGAAGAACCTATACCCATCCTATACCATTTTTACCTTTCTTATGATGATAGAAAAATACACAGCTTATGTTTCCATGTCATTGTTGGTCTAATTGTCTGACCCGAGCTCATGGGCAGCAGCAACTGAACCAACCAGCAGCAACTGAACCAAGCCAATGGGTCAGTCGGTCATAAATCATAGTTGTACTCAAATAAGGATTATGAGTTATAGTCGGTTTATAGGACTGTTATGTGGAATTCTAATTGTACTTGTAGTAGGATTGGTAAGCATGTTCCATCCCCTATAAATACACAGACCTACCGAGCTTTGTGGTAGTGTGTGAGATCATCAAAGTTTTGAGCTTATTTTCTTTGTTAATTGGAAAGCGTATTCCAGTTATTGTTGTGTTCTTAGTTCCAGTTATTGCGTGTTTTCTTAATCTTGTGTTTTAGGAACCTGTTAACAGCAGGTTGTTTATGTGCGTTTGATCCTGAGATTAACAGACCTTTGATCTTGAATTGGTATCAAGAGCCAGGTTATCTAATAACGGGCTGGAAGGAGATCAAGTTACACCTGTAACTTACAGCAGAAGACGAAGAAGAACGATGGTGGAAGGTGAGACCAGTCGACCACCTGCTGCTGTCTCAGATACTAAAGATGCTCTTCAATGTCCGATGTTAACAGCCACGAACTATAACATCTGGGAAATAAGAGTTAAAGTGGTATTCCGAGTCTATGGAATACTCAATGCGCTGGAACCAAAGGAGGGAACACCAGTCGATGATAAGCAAGATCATATGGCAGTGGCGTTACTCTTCCAGGCGATTCCATAAGAACTTGTTTTTCAAGTATCACAATTCAACACGGCCAAAGAAATCTGGGGAGCTTTAAAGACCAGGTACGTGGGTGTTGATCGGGTTCGAGAAGCAAGGTTGCAAACCTTGGAGACGGAATTTGAAGCCTTAAAGATGAAGGTCAACGAATCAGTTGATGACTTCTCGGCTAGGATGGGCAAAATTGTAACTGAAGTAAACAGCTTGGGAACAGTTTATGAAGACAAGAAACTCGTTAAGAAGCTGCTTGCATCCGTACCGGATAAGTTTGTTGCAATTGTTGCCTCAATAGAACAATTTGCTGACTTGAATACTATGTCTTTTCAAGAAGCAATTGGCAGATTGAAAGTATTCGAAGGTAGAATGAAGGGTGTTGACACCACTTCTGAAGATCAAGGAAAGTTGATGTTCGGAAGGGCTGAAAGATCTGATAAGAACAAGGCTGAGAAAGGTCGAGGAAGGAACTCCACTGGTGGCAACGGAAAAGGTCAAAATAAAAAAGGTAGTGGTCGAGCCAATAACCACAACCAAGGAAACCAAAGTAGCACCGGGAATAATACGGACCAAAAGAAGAACAAGGGCCGAGACCTTTCAAAGATTCAATGCATCAGATGTGATGAATATGGTCACTCTGCTTCTAACTGCCCTGAACGCCGTGAACAGAAGTAAAAACATGAAGCAAACCTTCTGAAAAAGGAGGATGATGATGACCCGACACTTTTTATGATGAAGAGCGTTCAAGAAGTCGTATTCTTGAATGAAGAGAAGATTATCCCAAACCAATTGAATACTAAGCCAAACGAGGAGGACACTTGGTATTTAGATAATGGGGCAAGTAATCACATGACGGGGATCCGAGAATACTTTTCAAAGTTGAATGAGAATATCTCCGGAAGAGTGAAGTTTGTTTGATAACTCCTACATCGAGATAAAAGGGAAGGGTTCGATAATCATTGAAGGAAAAACGGGCGAGCAACGATTGATCACCGCAGTATATTACCTACCCGAGCTAAAAAGCAACATTATTAGTCTTGGGCAAGTTACCGAAGGTGGATGTGACATTCATATGAGAGGTAATTATCTCACCATGCGTGACTCGGAAGGCAAGCTTCTAATGAAGGTCCCTAGAACGAGCAATAGGCTCTACAAAATAAAGCTTCAAGTTGGAAGTTCGGTGTGTCTTAAAGCAAAGATGGAAGATGATGCTTGGTTATGGCATGCTAGGATGGGTCACATTAATTTCGAGACAATGGAATTAATGGCAAGGAAGGGCATGGTTGAAAATTTGCCAATAATTCATCAAGATAACAAGTTGTGTGAATCTTGCTTGGTAGGAAAACAAACCAAGAAGGCGTTTCCTAAAGCAGTAAAATTTAGGGCAACACATTCTCTTCAACTGATACATGCCGACCTATGTAGACCGATTTCTCCACCATCCATAGCGGGAAACAGGTACGTATTCGTTTTAATTGATGACTTCTCACGGTTTATGTGGACCTTTGCCTTGAAGGAAAAAGGAGAGGCATTTGAATACTTCAAGAAGTTCAAAGCTCTAGTCGAGAAGAAGGCGGGAAAGAAGATTATAACCCTAAGGACCGATAGAGGAGGTGAATTCACTTCAAGAGAATTTACCAACTTCTGTGAAAACGAGGGTATAACAAGACATCTAACCACTCCCTACACACCGCAACAGAATGGAGTCGTGGAGAGGCGAAACCGCACTCTTATGGGAATGACTAGAAGCATCTTGAAAGCACGAGACGTACCAAACTATATGTGGGCTGAAGGAGTTAGACACGCCACGTTCTTGATTAATAGAGTTTCAACTCGAGCTCTAGCTAATCAAACACCATACGAGGCTTTCAAAGGAAAAAAGCCTAACTTGGAGGGTTTGCGGGTATTTGGATGTGTGGCTTATGCAACAGGAACAAGGCCATATTTACCTAAGTTAGACGACAGATCAACACGACTCATTTATATCGGAAACGAGCCTGGAACTAAAGGTTTTCGATTGTTCAATCCAAGACTAAAAAAGGTAGTGGTATGTCGCGATGCGGAGTTTAATGAGGAACTTAGCTGGAAGTATGTTGCTGGAAGCGAGACACACGAGCTAAATCCAGGTATGTTTGTCATAGAATGGCATGGTTCTATTGATACGGGTTGTGGATTTGTGAACCCAGGTGTGACAAATGAAGTAGAGGCTGAAAATCAAGAGGCTGAAAATCAGCATGATGCTGATGGAGATCAGCTGGTCATTGACGAACAGCCTATCCCAACCGAAGCTGTGAATGAACCTAACCCAGATTATGCGACAGAAACTCAATCAACTTTGAGGCGTTCTTCGAGGGTTTCAACTAAGCCAACTAGATTTAATGACTTTATTATGGGGTCTAGTTCGAGAACCTCAGTTGTTAATGAAGATCACAATCTGCTTTTAATAGAAGATGATGAACCAAGAACGTTCCAAGAAGCAAAGGTTTCAAGCGAATGGATGTTTGCTATGAAGCAAGAGATTGAGTCGATCATGAAGAATGATACATGGGAATTAGTTGAGCCCCCGGTTAATGTCAAACCCATTGGACTAAAGTGGGTGTTCAAAATTAAGAGAAATCCGGATGGTTCAATTAATAAATATAAAGCCCGTGTAGTAGCAAAGGGTTATGTTCAAAAGGAAGGAATTGACTATGACGAGGTATTTGTGCCCATAGCACGGATTGAAATGGTGCGTTTATTGATCTCATTGGCCGCAAAAGAAGCATGGGAATTACATCATCTGGATGTAAAGTCAGCTTTTCTACATGGAGAACTAGAAGAGCAAGTGTTTGTTACACAACCGGAGGGGTTCGTGAAGAAAGGAGAAGAAAGGAAAGTCTACAAGTTGAAAAAGGCGCTCTATGGACTTAAACAAGCCCCGAGGGCGTGGAATACAAAACTTGATAGAGTACTTAAGCAAATGTCGTTCAAACGATGCCAACACGAACAAGCGGTGTATGTGAAGAAAACAAACAAGTCAATCTTGATTATTGCGGTCTATGTAGATGATCTCTTGGTAACCGGTTCGAAGCTTGGAAAAATTGGTGAATTCAAGAAACAAATGCAAGAGAGGTTCGAGATGAGTGATTTGGGAAAATTGAGCTATTATCTTGGCATTGAAGTAAAGCAAGAGGATTCGAGTATCTCAATAAGTCAAGTGGGCTATGCATTGAAGATATTAAAAGATGCTGGAATGCATGAATCGAATTATACTCAATGTCCATTAGAACCTGGAGTTAAGTTAAGCTTGGATAAGGAAGGAAAACCAGTTGATGCAACATTATATAGGAGACGAGTTGGTTGTCTAAGGTACTTGCTACACACACGACCCGATTTATCTTACTCGGTTGGTTTGGTTAGTCGTTACATGCAAGAACCAAAAGAATCACATATGGCGGCTGTGAAACAAATACTACGGTATATCCAAGGTAGTTTTAATTTTGGAGTACGATATAACCAAGAGGAAACCAAGGAGTTGGTGGGGTTTAGTGATAGTAGTTATGCTATGGACCAAGATGATGGTCGAAGCACAACTGGGCACGTATTTTATCTAGGTAAATCACCTATCACTTGGTGCTCACAAAAGCAAAACACGGTGGCTCTATCGTCTTGTGAAGCCGAGTTCATGGCTGCAACTTCAGCCGCGTGTCAAGGGATATGGTTACGTGGATTGTTGGGTGAGATAACCGGAATAGAAGAGAGAGTGGTGGTCTTATTTGTTGATAACAAATTAGCCATTGCGCTTATGAAAAATCCAGTTTTTCACGGGAGAAGCAAGCATATAAATACACGTTATCATTTTATCCGAGAGTGTGTTGAAAGAGGCCAAGTACGAGTTGAATATGTAAGAGGTGATTTGCAGCGTGCTGATATCCTGACAAAAGCTCTTGCAAGGATTAAATTCAAGGAGATGAGAGAGCTACTCGGAGTTGAAGACCTCCCTATCTCGAGTCAGAAATTAGGGGGGTGAATGTTGGTCTAATTGTCTGACCCGAGCTCATGGGCAGCAGCAACTGAACCGACCAGCAGCAACTGAACCAAGCCAATGGGTCAGTCGGTCATAAATCATAGTTGTACTCAAACAAGGATTCTGAGTTATAGTCGGTTTATAGGACTGTTATGTGGAATTCTAATTGTACTTGTAGTAGGATTGGTAAGCATGTTCCATCCCCTATAAATACACAGACCTACCGAGCTTTGTGGTAGTGTGTGAGATCATCAAAGTTTTGAGCTTATTTTCTTTGTTAATTGGAAAGCGTATTCCAGTTATTGTTGTGTTCTTAGTTCCAGTTATTGCGTGTTTTCTTAATCTTGTGTTTTAGGAACCTGTTAACAGCAGGTTGTTTGTGTGCGTTTGATCCTGAGATTAACAGACCTTTGATCTTGAGTCATTGAATCAAAGCGGAAAGAACCAAGAAGGTATTACAAGAAGCCCCGTGTTGGAACTAAACCCCATGCTTATGTGTCGGAGCTGAAAGAAGACTCATTTTTGGAGTTTTTTCCTAAGAAACCTCTCTCTGAATCTTCATATGTGAAAATTGAAGTCCGAGGTTCTTGCAATGGGCTGATGTGTTTGGCACAATACGAAGATTCCAGGGTGAATCCCTTTTACCCAAAAGATTATGCACTAATATCGTTGGTTGTGGTCCATCCTCTAAGGAAAGAATGTTACAAGCTTCTCCTTCTTCCTATCTGTTTTGATAGTTACAGGCACCGAGAATCATGTGGGCTTGGTTTTAATGCTTCCACCAGCACTTTGAAGATCGTTTCTGTTTTGGACAAAGATTTTGCGCCAGCATGCACACTGGTGCATGTATTTGGCACAAACTCGTGGCGAGAAATACCTAAAGTGTCATCTTATCCAATAACATGTAAAGCCATATTTGCTAATGGTTGTTTGCATTGGTTGCGAGCATGCATGGGGCATTTATTTGACATCAAAGCTGAACATGGTGGAAGAAACGTAATGTGGTTCGATGTAGAAAAAGAAGAATTTGGGTTGATTGATCCTCCCAAAAGAATGTGTGATTTATGGAGAAACTATAGCTGTGATTATGATCACTTGGTAGATTTAAATGGTAAAGTTGGATTTGTGTGTGTTAGGACCATGGAGGTTTGGGTATTGAAGCAGAAAGAATGGGTACCACACTATCGATTTTAAAAGAAAAGGGTTCCAAATGGACCAAATGGTGACATTGAGGTATTGGGGTGTTGGAATAAAGACGGGGACATTTTAATAAGAAACGGAGGCCGTAGAAAGTATGAGTTCTTCGTTTACAACCTCAAAAGCGGCGTTCGACATAAAACCAACATTGTTGTTCCGGATAATGGATGTGACCCGAATATATTTGATGCGTGCGATGTGTCATTGCGGTTTAGCAGTATTAATGCCTACTCAAGTTTTAAATTTATATTTAGCCGACTTATCAATAACACACACACTTAACGAGCAGTGTACCCGGTCAGTATGAATATAATGGTAAGTAGAGTGTCGATCACTAAGAGTGGAACGTATTATCTCGTTATTCTAATCAGTATTTTAATATACTAAGTTAGCTATACAACCTAATCTAACGCAAGGGGGTTCAGCCTGAGAGACTGGCACGTTTTGGTTGCAATTAAATAATAAACTAAACTAATTAGCACAAATCAGCGATAGGCATGCACGTACACAGATAAATACTCGAGACAATAAGAAGACCTGTCCTGATGATTAAGTAGATTGTCACTTGTTTTATTGATAGTTTTATATGAAGTGTATGTAGTTAACCCTTTCTCGTTGGCCCTATTCTTATCGGCGAGTAAACCCTTAATGATTACTTATGTCTAAAAGTTATTCCTAAGTGATCAATTTAGTAACAACCGTGGGAGCCACATTCTCTTCCGTAGTCAAATGCGCAGGCCACTAATAAACACAGAGGTTATCAATGCACTAATAAGTAGTAACCAAATACATCATCATATAAACTTTAATTGATGGGAAAGCAGTTTTAAGGGAGTGCAATCTTTCCGTTGTCACATTACACAAGCCATCAATCCTGATGAATTAAAGTTTACTAACACAATAAAACAAAACTACTTAATGAATTAAACACATGCAGGACCTTCTTACAGCTCTTGTATCTTCGTTCGGGTGTGTCTTGTGCTGCCTAATCGTCTGAATTCGGCCTTAGGTTTCTGTGGTCTTCGTACCTCGTATATTATATGTGCTACGAAATTCGTCTGGTCTTGGGGTATTTATAGTCTCTGTCTGAGGGTAAGATGCGACGCATCTAATAAGTAGATGCGGCGCATTGACTTAACTTCGCGTGGGGTCCAAGATTAATATATTCAGGAATATTCGTACACCGCCAGAAGATACGGCGTAACTCCATAAATAGATGCGGCGCATGTCCTCTTGTATCTTGGATCGTATTTGGTGAAATCTAGATAGTGATGCGCCGTATGTAATAAGCAAGATGCAGCGCATCTGAGCAGAATGTCTTGATCTTGTACATTTCGGTAGACTCTTAACTTCTTGCTTGTTTTGCTCCATAATCAGTCCAAAATCGCCAAGTTTCACCAAATGCTTGTTTTTACCTGAGAATTACAAAAGTAAACGATTAAGTATCAATTCTCATATATAATATAATAAAACAAGTCAAATAAATAGGATAAATGATGGTAATAAAATGTACTTATTTAAGTTCATCAATATTTATGCATCCCAATAAGTTGTCTTCAATCCATGGCATTGGCACAAACTCCTTCCCGATGAAAAAAGCAGATTTTAAAATAAGTTGCCAGCATTTACTATCTTTTAATTAGGTATTAGAATTCAGATTCGTGTTGCTTTTAATGTTTTTGTTCCAGATTTGTATTTCAGTGACTGGTTTTTGTATTTTGTTGCATCTGTTTGATTGCTTTAAATAAATATGGGTTTTGGAATCTTACTTCATATTAAGAGTCCAACTGCTAATTTGGAGATGTTATTCTGTGCAGCTCCAGTTTAATGTTGAAATATACAGGGACAGAATGCAATTTGATACAAAATACAGTAATACAAATCAGATGCTTTTAGTTCCCTTTATCAGATACAAAATATTGTGATTACGACGTTAAAAATCTGAAGGGAAGAAAAGAAAGAAAGGTGATGGGATGGTCCAAGTGGCGTGACCCATCAGTTTTACCACCTGGATTATATACCTAGGATACGAGATTTGATTTATTTGATCAATCGTGTATACTACAGAAACGTCACTCACCCTATAAGAAGTTTAGAGTAAATCAATACAGAAATGAACCGTGTATATTTAAAGTACAATATGGGAGTTTAATTTCATTGAATAATAGCAACTACACCGGTGATGATGGCATGGCCGTCGTATGAATGAAGCATCGCCCATAGTAAAACACCTCAAAAAAGTCTCATGAATAGCTACCAGGCTATAGATACTTGTTCAACTTAGTAGACATTTTAACACACACCAAATCATCTCGATCTCACACTCGTAATCAAATATATATTTAAAGCAATTGCATAAACTTCTGTGAACCCATGAAATTTTTACTTCTGGAAGCTAAGGCTAAAGAAAAAATCATCCATGTCTGCTGTTGCTGAAGTTGAGTAACCAGTGGATTTGCTTAGCCCAGATCCTTTACCCATCGCTCTACCCATATACAGTGAATTTGATAGTCCTTTGTCCTTTTCTTCGGTTCCAGCTGACAGACCGCCAACAATCCCCACATCTATCAGATATACCTTCTTGGTTGCCATCACAAACATATAGTTAAAATCACATGGTTCACACACATAGCCACTGCTAGAGAACCATTTACTTATCAATGGGTCAATTTGGGTTGTAATGTATCTCAAATGGGCAAAAAATAAAACTTAGCTCTAATTGGTAGAAAAAAACTTCAAGGCATATAACCACCTAAATCGTTTTAATGATAGATTTAGACAATTATTAATGTTGGGTTTATGGATTTGATGATACAAAACATATAGAATGAAACAAGAAAGAATGAAACATGAAGGACTTACTTGCAAAAGAAGATTTATATTTTAGTCCTTCGTAGTATTTTGTAAACCTAAATCTCTATTATATAAAGAGATCAAGGGTTAGGGTTTTCATATTAAGTCTTCCACAATGTAGATTATCAAAGGTGTGTGTGTGTGTTCTAGGGCGTAAGATGTAAACGCCTAGAACTAGTTTGTTTCACTTCAAGATCAATTCATTGATCCTTGTTATAGATTAGATAACACGTTATTAATATAATTGAAGTGATGTTTGGTGAAAACTTTGTGTCAATAACTGTGATTGTTTTAATTCCGCTGTGCATATTTATTCATAGTTATTGTTGAACCCTAAGGCTCAAAACGATCCAAGAACTTATTTGATGATGGCGTGCATAAGTTCTACAATTAACCTTATTTTGTTTTTCTGATCAATATTAGTACTTTAATTTTTAAGACTTAATGTGATTCATCACATTCCATAATGAATGGTGTCTTATTAATCTTTTATGTTGGAGTCTTATTGAGTATATACAACCCATACTCAGTTTTCTAACCTTGATATCTTTTGGAAGAAAGGAAGTTATAGTTATATTTAATCAAACAATACCAATAGAGTTTGATTCTCCTAACTGAATACACCACAAACTTTTGGTATTTCATTAGAACTAATACTGTGAGACAATCAAAGAATATGTAAGATGAAATCATACTCCTTCTAGCTTACCTATTTACCAACTAAGTCAATCTTAATGGTGAAATAGATTTTTCAAGCCAGTTGCATGCTTTATAACACAAGTACTTTTTAACTAAGTCACTTATCGTCCATTTCTCAATCAAGAAGACATACACTGTTATAATCTCACTATACGTTATAAATCATTGATCAACTCAATGACTTCTTGTATATGTCATAATAAAGAACACATAAGAAATTAACGTCTTACTTTATATTATAATAAGTCTTGTAACAATTTAAAATACTTCATATTTATAGCTTTACAATAAAGTATAAACATGTATAACTAAAGTAATCATGAACACCATAATTTGGTTTCAATAGTAATTTCAAGTTAATTTATTACTTCATATATTTATGACATTCTAAGAATACATAAATATATTCAAATTTGAAGTAGTATTAGATTACTTCATTTTATTTATGTCATTTCAATAATGCATAAATATTTAGTTTGAAGTAGTCTCATTATCATTATTGACACTTGTTCTAATAAGTATATAAGTTAGAAACAGTAATTACCCATGTACGGTCTCACGTAATCATGGAGTTTCACCTTGTTGTTGTAATCTAGTCAAGGTCTCACTTAAGCTAAATTTCAACAACAAGTGTTTCTAGATTTAGAGGTATATTAGTCATATTTAGAACGGTCAAGACAGTTCTTTAAATCATATTCCTATATGTTGTACCTTGCACACAATATAAGATTTCTCCCACTTGTGCACGGTACAACATCATGTATTAGGTAAACAACACGTCACTCGTTTGTTTATGTGATCAATATGATTGTGTCGTAGATAATAGCATAATTAGTAGATATAGAACCACCTTGTCTAGTAAGGAAACGTACATGACTATCTTTAAAACCACAAGTGTCTACAATTGGAAAGTAATTATCTCAAGATATTCTAGAGATAATTTGGGTTACTACCAAGATGACAAAGCTTATAGCTCCCACTGAATTACAGATTATTACAATAATTCATTATTCAGTAATTACAACACAATGCTCCCACTGGATTTGACAACATTGTAAGCGTTTCATAACCAGTCAAAGCAAATAGTGTGCTATTAACTTTCCTACACCTTTGAGAAGACCCATTCGTAACAATTACTTATGTACTAACAAGAGTGTATTCTACTATGTATATGATAGACTATCCATCAATGCAATTAACTTGAAAATTAAGCATGCAATTTGATGAAACGAAAAGTGTACCACTTTTAGGGGGTCATTTAAGCCCTAAATCGTATTTATTTGATCAAATATTGCCCTAAATCGTTCCTTTTGTCATTTTAGGTACTTTGGAGATGAAATCTGGAAAAGGAAGCATTTTGGACGTTTTTGGAGCATAAAAGTGAAGAAAACGACAAAGCCTCAAAAATCTGCTGGAAAGTACCTGTGACGGCGTCAAGCCCCAATGTGACGCCGTCAACCCTTGATAAGCCAGAGAGGATTTTGGAAGATTAAAGGGGGACGACGTCAAGAAGGTCGTCAAGCCTTGATAAGCCAGAGAGGATTTTGGACGATTAAAAGGGGACGGCGTCAAGAAGGCCATCAAGAAACCCTAACCGCGGCGAGTTGACAGCGTCAAGCTCTATAACGTGACGCCGTCAGATCTGTTTTCCTATATATACTTTCATAATTTTTAGTCATTGTGTGTGCAACTTTGTGAGGAGAAACCCTAGACGATTTTTCTGCCATTTTTAAGGGTTTTATACCCTTGGATCTCCCATGTTCAATTGAAGATAAGTAATCAATTAATCATTCAATATGTCTATGTGTTGTTTGATTATGTCTTATTCTTGTCTTTTATTTAACATGCTAGGCTAGATTTATCTTGTGTTTGCTTAGATCTAATGAAACCTAACTATTGATTATTGGTTGGTTAGTGTGTTATTAATTGTATTTGATGATTGTTTATCGATGTTAGGCTTAAGAAAACTGGCTAACCTCCTATACGGTAACTTGCTTGAACGTCTTAAGAAACATGAACCAATGCGTACTAAGGTTTTTATGGTTGTATTTAATGCATGAGCGAATTCTAGTGATCCCATGTTAGGAGCTTCTTAGCCGGCTCGACATAGGAGTGAAATAGGAGCTTATAGAGTTGGGGAAGTACGTACACCACCCCACGATTGGTATTAAGGAATACACCCGTCATCCACGCAATTAATACACACTAATCAACCGGTAAAAGATAGTTAGGGAGTAAGGAAATCTAAGTAAACACATTTCTATCCATATAAGTTCCACAACCTTTTCATTTTCAGTTATTTTATTTTATTTGCATTTGTAGTTATTTGGGTTAGTTGACTAGCAACTAATTCCGGCCACTCCTTCAAACCCGAGATTTTACTTGCTTTCATAAAAATATAAAAATTACAAAAAGAATCTTCCCTCACCCTTAGACCTATTAGAGTAGTTTTTCAATCCTAACGACACTATTCCCCTAGAGAATGATCAATCCCCCGGTACTTGCCACTACACTATACTACATCGGTCAGGTACACTGCCTGGTGGGGATTGCAAGCCTCTCGAGATCCCTCGAGAGGTAAAACCACGCATCAAGTTTTTTGCGCCGCTGTCGGGGAGTAGTTATTGCTTAGGTTGAAATTTTTATTTTATTAGGTCTACTCATTAGATTCCTATCTAGTAAGATTTTTATTTTCTTTTTATTAGCTTTCTCGTAGTCTATCTTTTCTTTGTGCTTTTGTTCGTAAAGTTTTTCCATTGACTCTTCCGTTCGCCATTATGGAGAACGTGAATCTACCAAATCCGCGACTAGAATTTTACATGAAGAAATATAATTTTACTAATTTGGATAAATCAAGATGGTGGAATGAAGTAATGAGAACAGGATCTTACATAGATTTTAGTGAGTACCTTGAGAAAAGAGACCAAGTGCATAAAACTTTTGAGGAAATCACCTTAGGAGCCCCATCAAACCCTCAAAATACCTCATTAAGTGAAACCTATGCACCATATGAGCCTTTACCTAGGATAGTTTCTTATGAACCCGACCAAGATTGTGAGATGGTTAATGTTGAACTACCTAGGTGCATGCTTGGATTAGATTTCACCAAGACATATGATGAGTATGAGGAATCCTTTAGGCAAATGGAACATAGTGATCAAGTTATTGAGAATGATTCTTATGAATCGGACCAAGAATTTGAGATGAATAGAAAAGGATTTGAGATACCTAGGTGCATGTTAGGGATAGACTTCAACAAATCACATAATAAGCACATAGGTAATCAAGATAAGATGGAGGATAAAGTAGAAAATCCAAGTCCACCAAGTACTCCACAAAACCTACCATCATTTGAGGCACACACACCGCCCGTGACTTACCCGGAAGAAGTAGAAGAGACTTTAGGAATCCCGATGGAGGTAGAACCTTTGAACCAAACACAACTAGAGGATATAGGTTTGAATGCTTATAGTGATCACAACCTTACTCTTAGTTCTAGGGGATTTCTTATTTTTGATGAACCGGAGCCTCAACCAAAACCATTACCTAATCTTCGATCTTTAGATGTGAATTTAGGAATTAAAAAAGGTCCCGATCCACCCATCAAAACATGTAGTCCGGGTAATGTTAAGATTAAGGTAGTAGACTCTAGGCCATGTGGAGTGGAAGCTAATATAGGAGTGAACCATGACCTTACATACTTACATCACCCATTCATGACTGATCACAAGAAACATTATGGGTTTAAACCGGGTTTATTAGGTCAAGATGGATTCCCAACTAGGAATCTCTCGAAGTTGATAGAAGATGATCCCTTTCTAGGAGAAAATCTTAATCCGCCCACTAACCCAATTGAATTAGGTAAGGTTATGATGATAGGATCCCGCACCTTTGAGCATATAATTCACCCGTCACTCTTTCCTCACGTGGCATATTTCCACCCTAAGGGTGTGTATCGCTACTTTCACCCACACTTAATCCTAAGTGTAGGGAAAACCTCCCCTATTTCTGTTAAATAAGGGTAGAGTCAGGCTCGTGACTCGAACAAAAACAAGCGCTTCTTGGGAGGCAACCCAAGCTTTATTTGCTTTGTGTGTTTATTTAATTGTTTGTTTGATTTTATTTGCTTCTGTATGTATGTTTAATTTTTATTATTATTGATTCATGTTCGAAACTAAATTGTGAAAATGCTTTATCTTGTTTTTAACTTCGTCTTAACTACATATAAAGGTATTTTGCAAAAGTTAAGTGTAAGGGAAATCCAAATCGGTTTATTAGAACAAATGAACATGAATCATAACAATATTAAATTAACATACATATTAGTAATTGTTTGAGTCAAATGCTTGTATCGAGTCATAATGAAGTTTTGCAGGAATTCCAGGAAGTAAGGTATAGGTTTTTCCAGAAATTTTCCGGAAACTTAACATGAGAATTCTGTCAGATCATTTCTGACGGCATCAGGCCTTACAACCTGACGGCGTCAGGTTTTAATTTTCTGAAATTTTTGAAAGTTTTGTTTTTCTACCGGAATCATAAAATGCTTTATTAAATCTCTAACTTATAAACTCCAGGAATCTGCAAAATAATCATTCCACAAGCATTATATCCTTATACAGATTTATCCCGCCGATGTTATGCTGGTTTTCGTGTTTGTTTTCTCAGGTTTAACAGGTTATTTTGGACAAGGAGATGTATGTGGAATCTAGCTTTTGGCGCTGCTTTAATCTTGAAGTTTCCACATTACCTTGGAAGAAGATCTAACCATGTTACCCCTTTATCCACCGAGCGAATCAGGGGAGTATTTGATTTCATTCTTTTACCTTATTTACTTTTACATCTTGTTATTTGAACATTGGGGACAATGTTCATCTTAAGTGTAAGGGGGTAAAGTACGATACTTTAGAGAATGCTATTACGCTTGATTTTTCGTTTGTTTAATGGTAGATGTGTAATAAAACTGAGAGAAATACCTGTTAAGGCAATTTTAGTGCCAAATTTAAAATTTTTTACAACATATAGGAGTGAAACTTTGATCTTAATGAGCGTCTCACGGATAGGAGTTATATGACTAGCACAAAACCGTACCACTAAAAAATTTTCCACCCCCAAATATGTGAGGTTCGCCCCTGGAATTGGTAGGAAAAGCATTTATGCTATGATGTGTGTACCGGTAGCACTTAGATTCTAGAACTTGCGTTAGGACCATTCCGAGGCCACAAGTGAGACTACATTCGTGTAGTTAGATTTACTACATGATAAGAGGCATTAGGATTAACCCATTGTTTTACACCTGTGTTTTTGTTATAATTACATTGGCTACATTGGTCAAGTAATTCTCCCACACCCTTTGCGTTGTACTCATTTTTTAGTACACGATACCCCTAGTACACCCCTCAGAGCCTATCTTTTCGTTTCTAACTTTAAGCATTTTACTTAAAGTAAGAATTTGTTTACACCCCACTTAAATGTACACCCAAATCGCCTTAGCCTACCTTGTATGCACTCATTTTTAGTGCATTATTGTGACAACATTTGTTTAAACCCCAAGTTAATTATCTAATTGATTACATGGTTGCTAAGTCGAGTCATATCCTTGTACATATTGTTTTGGGACGATTGGGACTCATGGGTAAAGTACTAGTGTAATGGAGTAATGGGGAAGAACAACATTATTACCCCCATATGTGCTAAATATTTTAAAAGTACTCCAAGTGTTTCGATTATCTTAATTCGAGTCATTAGAATAGTTAATTGTAAAGTTATGTAAAAGTTCAAGTGTAAGGGGAGAACCGAGGCCCCTATGATGTATTATTTTGGATGGTAGGGCAAGAGTGTATGTAAAAAAATAAAAAATAAGTCGAGTCTAGTCTTGGCTTAGCAACGCCATATTGTACATGTAATTAATCAAGATCTTTAACTCGCCACCAGTAAAATATCCTTTATCCAACAAAACCGTGTTTATCATATCCCTACACCTAACGTTATAACCCGTTTAAAAGCCCTCTTTGATAGTTTATCTTAGGTGCTTACGCCTAGTGGAGGAGGTTTTTGATCCTTTCCCAAGCCTATGGTAATCTATTTGCTATGATAGGTAGTGAGAGATATTATTCATTTTCATTTATGAGATATACTTTTATGACACCTGAGAGATGTGAGTATCTAAACACTACTTGTGAGGTGCTAGTCTGTAATCTCCGTGCTTATTATGATTAAAGTGGAACGACTATTTGTTGTAATTACTTTTATATTAGCATTAAATGACCCCTAACTTGTATTTTGATTAGAATAAAAGCGCATTTGCTTGAGGACAAGCAAATCTCAAGTGTAAGGGTATTTGATGAAGCGAAAAGTGTACCGCTTTTAGGGGGTCATTTAAGCCCTAAATCGTATTTATTTGATCAAATATTGCCCTAAATCGTTCCTTTTGTCATTTTAGGTACTTTGGAGATGAAATCTGGAAAAGGAAACATTTTGGACGTTTTTGGAGCATAAAAGTGAAGAAAACGACAAAGTCTCAAAAATCTGCTGGAAAGTACCTGTGACGGCGTCAAGCCCCAATGTGACGCCGTCAACCCTTGATAAGCCAGAGAGGATTTTGGAAGATTAAAGGGGGACGGCGTCAATAAGGTCGTCAAGCCTTGATAAGCCAGAGAGGATTTTGGACGATTAAAAGGGGACGGCGTCAAGAAGGCCATCAAGAAACCCTAACCGCGGCGAGTTGACGGCGTCAAGCTCTATAACGTGACGCCGTCAGATCTGTTTTCCTATATATACTTTCATAATTTTTAGTCATTGTGTGTGCAACTTTGTGAGGAGAAACCCTAGACGATTTTTCTGCCATTTTTAAGGGTTTTATACCCTTGGATCTCCCATGTTCAATTGAAGATAAGTAATCAATTAATCATTCAATATGTCTATGTGTTGTTTGATTATGTCTTATTCTTGTCTTTTATTTAACATGCTAGGCTAGATTTATCTTGTGTTTGCTTAGATCTAATGAAACCTAACTATTGATTATTGGTTGGTTAGTGTGTTATTAATTGTATTGGATGATTGTTTATCGATGTTAGGCTTAAGAAAACTGGCTAACCTCCTATACGGTAACTTGCTTGAACGTCTTAAGAAACATGAACCAATGCGTACTAAGGTTTTTATGGTTGTATTTAATGCATGAGCGAATTCTAGTGATCCCATGTTAGGAGCTTCTTAGCCGGCTCGACATAGGAGTGAAGTAGGAGCTTATAGAGTTGGGGAAGTACGTACGCCACCCCACGATTGGTATTAAGGAATACACCCGTCATCCACGCAATTAATACACACTAATCAACCGGTAAAAGATAGTTAGGGAGTAAGGAAATCTAAGTAAACACATTTCTCTCCATATAAGTTCCACAACCTTTTCATTTTCAGTTATTTTATTTTATTTGCATTTGTAGTTATTTGGGTTAGTTGACTAGCAACTAATTCCGCCCACTCCTTCAAACCCGAGATTTTACTTGCTTTCATAAAAATATAAAAATACCAAAAAGAATCTTCCCTCACCCTTAGACCTATTAGAGTAGTTTTTTCAATCCTAACGACACTATTCCCCTAGAGAATGATCAATCCCCCGGTACTTGCCACTACACTATACTACATAGGTCAGGTACACTGCCTGGTGGGGATTGCAAGCCTCTCGAGATCCCTCGAGAGGTAAAACCTGTTGTAAGGTCGCAAAACCACGCATCACAATTTTTCCTTAATATGTCTACCATCCCCATAATGGTATGTAGCATCTTTAAGTGGTCAAAGCACAACAACTAGATAAATTATGCTAGTTTGCCTTTTACCAATTGTGCGGTAATTAGTCTAGCTTCTAATTTAATAACTCATAAAATGTGCAATTTTCTTAACTATTAAAGTTTGCTATGAGTTATTTCTTAGAATTTAGACAATTCTAATTTTCCTATCTTACCTTTCTCATTCATGAAAAAGAATAGGATTAAGTTTCACTCTTCTCTCAAAGAAAGGAGACTAGGTTTATTCTTTTAGTAAAGTTGACTCTAGCCAAAAACCACTACGGGTGTAGATCAATTTACCACCAAAAGAATGTCCCACGTTTACGGCTTAACGTTGCATTAATACATTAAAAGAATTTACAAAATTCAATTTTAATATTTTCGATAATACAATCTTTTCAAGAAAATAAAATACGCGAGGAAATATTCATATAACCATTGAATTTTCTTGAAAACTAGGATCCATATTTTCATAGTTTTACTACATCAATTGATCTGCAAGTAATGAAAGTACAAAATATGATAATCTGTCGAACAATAATCGGCAAACAATTTCTGACTCCTAGATCATTATGGGATTTACATTTGCCAAATACAATTTGCAAAGTAAGCATGTTTCGTCCCATCTCATGCCTTAAGTTTCTAGGTCTCACTAACAACTTAATTAAGTCGTTTAATTTAGAAACTGCAAATTCTCCATATATGGTCTCACGCATTAATGGAAATTTACCTTGTCATTGTAATCTAGTCAAGGCTCACTTAAGCTAAATTACAACTTCAAGTGTTTTTTATAATTAGATGGCGTGAACTTAAATTTTAGGGTACTAATTTTGATGTGTCAATCAAAATATGTACGAAGAAGCATGCAAATATCTTCGTATCATAATTTTTCAAAACAATTTTATTAGGGCAAATGGCACAAAAAGGTATCAAACTTAGGGTCCATTTCCAATCAAGGTACTTTTCTTTTTTTCTTGCATAAAAAGGTACCCAACAATTTTTTTTGGCGGATTTGGGTTTTTTACTAACGTTCGTTAACTCAGTTCGTTAGTAAATTACATGTTTGGTCCTCGAATTCGTTAACTCAGTTCATGCAACATCCAAAAACAATTTCGAATTTCTTTTTTTACATGTTTGGTCCTCGAATTCGTTAACTCAGTTCATGCAACATCCAAAAAAAAATTTGAAAAAATATTTAAAAAAAAAAATTATCAAAAAAATATTTATATATTACTTTTTAAATTACTTTTTTTTTCGAAAAATATTTGAAAAAAAAAATTTAAATTCGAAAAAATTAAAAATATCTCGAAAAAAAAATTTCGAAAAAATTAAAAAAAAATTCGAAAAAATTAAAAATATTTTCGAAAAAAAAAATCGAAAAATATTTCAAAAAAATATTTCCGAAAAATATTTGAAAAAAAAATTAAAAAAAAAAAGTTCGAATTTTTTTTTAAATTACTTTTTTTTCAAATTTTGAAAAAAAAGGTCATAGAAAAAAATTTTCAAAATTTATTTTTAAAATAAAGTTTTTGAAAAAAAAAATCGAACAGAATTTTATTTTTATTTAAAAAAAAAATTTGAAAATTTTTTTTCTATGACTTTTTTTTTCAAAATTTGAAAAAAAAAGTAATTTAAAAAAAATTCAAACTTTTTTTTTTTAATTTTTTTTTTCGAAATTTTTTTATTTAAAATAAATATTTTTCGAAATTTTTTTTTTCGAATTTTTTTTTTAATTTTTTCGAAATTTTTTTTAATTTTTTCTAAAATTTTTTTTCGAAATATTTTTTCGAAAATATTTTTAATTTTTTCGAAATATTTTTTTTTAATTTTTTTTTTCAAATATTTTTCCAAAAAAAAGTAATTTAAAAAGTAATATATAAATATTTTACGAAAATATTTTTTTGATAATTTTTTTTTAAATATTTTTCAAAATTTCTTTTTGGATTTTGCATGAACTGAGTTAACGAATTCGAGAACCAAACATGTAAAAAAAGAAATTCGAAATTGTTTTTGGATGTTGCATGAACTGAGTTAACGAATTCGAGGACCAAACATGTAATTTACTAACGAACTGAGTTAACGAACGTTAGTAAAAAACCCAAATCCGCCAAAAAAAATTGTTGGGTACCTTTTTATGCAAGAAAAAAAGAAAAATACCTTGATTGGAAATGAACCATAAGTTTTATACCTTTTGGTGCCATTTGCCCATTTTATTAACCAATTTTAAGCTAAGATTTAAATCAATAAAATTTTAATTGAGGTATTGGGTTCAGCAATCAAAGAATTACCTACAATTATCTCCCACTATATCCTACTGCTGCATTAGTCAAAAGACCCAAGTTATTCGGATAATTACCACAAAGTGGCACGTGGAATTGAGGTCAATTCACCCTTAAAATGTGTCTCTTTCGGATAAAATAGCTTACTTGGTAGCTCTAATTTGACGCACAAAGGAGCGGAGAGACAAACGTCTGCCCAAAGGCTAATTAAAAATGTCTCTCTTTCGGTTGACAATTTAATGTCAATTCTCTTTATATCCCTCTTATAGTTTGTCAAAACTAGGTGCACCGTTCACACTATTGGTACAAAACTCATCACTCAATCAAAAGTTTATGACTTTAAGTCTTAAAAGCAAATCCAATTTCACCTTTATTTAATCCAGTTTATTTTCTATTCGAAAAATTACCCTTGCTTACAATCATGTCACAACAATATTTATAAACAAACAAGTAATTAACAAAATAAACGACAAAAAATAATGAACATGCTAAATAAAACAACTATCATGTAGCGATCGAGCACTATCTTTATCACACAAACAAACACTATGTCGAATGGATACTCAAACAAGAACAAGAATAATAAGAGGAGTGTGGATCGTATGGAACTTATGGTTTATTAGCTTTGAGTGAAAGATAACAAACACAAATAATGAAAACACACACTCTCACTTTTACACAATGAGAACCAACTACAAATGAGTGAGAGTGCGTGAATATATACTCCTATGGCCGGCGCCCTAGGAGGTTTAACATGGGCTTGGAGTGGGCTTTTGAGTCTTATACATTTACATAGATGATTATCTAACATATTTCCTAACAAAAGCCCACTTCCTTTTCTAACTTAACCATGCAACATACAAGTTACAATGTTACAAATGACCATCACTTTGCATTTATAAATTAAATGCTAACAATCTCCTCCTAAGGGATGGTTATTTCAATGATGCTCCCAGTGATTGGTCTTTCGACTTTGTTATCTTTAACTTTGTATGTTGCAGTGGAATATTCTTTGTTCATTGTTTCTTCATGCACAGTGATCTTCAAAGAATCGTCTTTTGATCGTTCTTGCCTTAATCTACTTCTTCTGTCCGGATGCGTCGTCGTTGTAGATGATGATGGTAGGTGGACTTTCGTCAGTACCTGCATAAGAAAGTTAGCAATAAATAGTCCAGCGCTTATAGGTTCAGATTTCGAGATCGTTATCAGCATAGTGTGAAAACTTTCTCTAATCTTAACCAAGGCCGTTGAAAGCCTCTGAAGTATACCGAAGTATCACTTCAAGACTGTAGACCGTTTGAAGCGAGTAACCATTATGTCATAAGGCAAGATCCTTAGATCTCATTAAGACTCATACAAGTTGTATCCTTTTAGATGAACACAAGTGTATTGCATCAGGAAGTGTTCCTAAGAGATCTTTGATGAATCTCATGTCTCTAGACTCAATAATGTGCGTTTTGGTTTTAGTCATCGGAGGCATGGAGCAGAGTGCCACCTTTTCAATATCAACACATCTCGGAGTGAGAGGTCAATAGATTATGCACTGTTCTCCGTGAAAAATGAAACAAATATCTTTTAAGAGATATCTGAGTGGATAGGAGGGGTGGTGCAATGCGTCACTGGGTCCATGACGTCTTGTCTTCAATATCAGTATCACCTTAGTGAGTACCGATAGCAGGTGTATTGACCCGGTTTCTGACCTAAGTTTTCATGGAGGGCTATTACTTTTCACCCTTTCATTGAACTTTTCTTTTTCATTCTCATAATCTCATTGATTAATTATTTATGAATTACAATCCATTTAGTCAACAGATGGGCTTAAAGCTAATTAGAACTAACATCGGGCCTAATCATGACTTATAGTCCACTAAAAGTATTTAGGTTTTCATTAACCATTAATAGATTGTTACCTTTTCACTATGCATATCGCCACCACCATCATTATGTTTTAATCTGCAGATCGATCATGGATGGGTTACCTTCAAACATCATCCTCGAAATCTTTTCAAGAGTACCATCTAAATGTTTGGCTCGTTCCCGATGTGTATCGAAAGGATGGTGCAAGTATATTGATGATCGTTACCTTGTCATCATTCATGACCAACGAGTTAAAGAAGAACCTATACCCATCCTATACCATTTTTACCTTTCTTATGATGATAGAAAAATACACAGCTTATGTTTCCATGTCATTGAATCAAAGCGGAAAGAACCAAGAAGGTATTACAAGAAGCCCCGTGTTGGAACTAAACCCCATGCTTATGTGTCGGAGCTGAAAGAAGACTCGTTTTTGGAGTTTTTGCCTAAGAAACCTCTCTCTGAATCTTCATATGTGAAAATTGAAGTCCGAGGTTCTTGCAATGGGCTGATGTGTTTGTCACAATACGAATCTTCCAGCTGGGTGACGAATCCCTTTGACCCAAAAGATTATGCACTATTCTCGTTTGTTGTTGTCCATCCTCTAAGGAAAGAATGTTACGAGCTTCCCCCTCTTCCTATCTGTTTTGATAGTTACAGGCACCGAGAATCATGTGGGCTTGGTTTTGATGCTTCCACCAACACTTTGAAGATGGTTTGTGTTTTGGACAAAGGTTTTGCGCCAGCATGCACACTGGTGCATGTATTTGGCACAAACTCGTGGCGAGAAATACCTAAAGTGCCGTCTTATCCAATAACAGGTAAAGCCACATTTGTTAATGGTTGTTTGCATTGGTTGTCAGCATGCACACTGGGGCGTGTATTTGACATCAAAGCTGAACATGGTGGAAGAAACGTAATATGGTTCGATGTAGAAAAAGAAGAATTTGGGTTGATTGATCCTCCCAAAAGAATGTGTGATTTATGGAGAAACTATAGCTATGATTACGATCACTTGGTAGATTTAAATGGTGAAGTTGGATTTGTGTGTGTTAGGACCATGGAGGTTTGGGTATTGAAGCAGAAAGAATGGGTACCACACTATCGAGTTGAAAAGAAAAGGGTTCCAAATGGACCAAATGGTGACATTGAGGTATTGGGGTGTTGGAATAAAGACGGGGACATTTTAATAAGAAACGGAGGCCGTAGAAAGTATGAGTTCTTCGTTTACAACCTCAAAAGCGGCGTTCGACATAAAACCAACATTGTTGTTCCCAATGATGGACGTCACCAGAATATTAATATTTTTATGCATCCCAATAAGCTGATTTCAACCCATGGCATTGGCACAAATTCCTTCCCGGTGAAAAAAGCAGATTTTAAAACGAGTTGCCGGCCAGTATTCACTTTCTTATGAAAAAAGCAGATTTTAAAAAAAGTTTCCAGGGTTCACTATCTTGTTATTAGGTATTAGAATTTAGATTTGTGTTGCATTCAGTGTTTTTGTTCCAGATTTGTATTTTTAAGTGACTGGTTTTTATATTTAGTTGCATCAGTTTGATTGCGTTAAATAAATTGTTCATTGGAACAGCAGCAAATGGATCAACTAAGTGGATGTTAGATTCTGCGGGCTTCATCTCAGGAGCCACTGCACTACTTGTTTAGGAGCTGCAAAAAAGTCTACAGCTGGAGAACTTGCAGCAGCAGCAGGTGGAGACGCAAAGAGATCAACTTTAGGTACTATTAGAATCAGATTTGTGTTGCTTTTAATGTTTTTGTTCCAGATTTGTATTTCAGTGACTGGTTTTCGTATTTTGTTGCATCCCGTTGATTGCCATGAGATTATATTTACATAAAACATTATATTTGGATATCTTGGATGTCAATCAGTATAAACAACACTACCAACTTCTCATTTCCGACGTGTTGATAATTACTTGAGAAAACACTTCATTTGAATTGCATAGTTCTTTCCTGGTTTTCATATAGTTGTATTCTCGAACCACAAACAAGGAAGTTGTTAAATTGCATGGAAAGAATTACTCATCACAACCTTTGCTTGTTTGGTTATTGCATATTATACCACATCTTCTACTTCTTGTCAACCGGCCACATTGACATATTTAGTTTAAGAAGAGAAAGTTAAATGTGAAGATGTGGAAAAGTTATGCAATGGATGAGTGTTGCGAGCCTTTATTAAATAGGCGGAATCACAGTTAAGTAGCTAGAGAGAAATTTCATTAGCAGCGTCCTAATGCCTACACGGCTGTACTAGCACAATTCATTTTTTCTAGATAATAGGTAGATATTTTTTTTCTTCGAATGTTGTATTGTACAAAAAAACCAGTATGATTCAACACGAGGCCATATGAAGTTAAGAGGTAATAACAGCATTTGTGATTTGACATGTATTTGAATCATTACAGTTAGCAATCGTTTTTATATATGCTTGTACTCATATATATGATAAGAGATAATAACAGCATTTGTGATTTGACATGTATTTGAATCATTACAGTTAGCAATCGTTTTTATATATGCTTGTACTCATATATATGATAAGAGATAATAACAGCATTTGTGATTTGACATGCATTTGAATCATTACAGTTAGCAATCGTTTTTATATATGCTTGTACTCATATATGACTCATGAGATTAGATTAGACGATGGTGTGCTTTACTTCTTAACGTTCTACCATAGTCTAGGTGCATCAGACACACGTACAAAATAGCTTAGTGGTAAATTCTACCATCCAGTTGGAACAAACGTGCTTACTTATGATTATGGGATATGGGTAGATTATAAGGAATGCGCAGTGTTTCATAATATTCCTCGTTTACTGAAACACAAGGATCCGATTATGAGTTGCTCAAGTGTAAAAAGTTGTCTGAATAGTAGGATCAAGTCATCATGACGAATATCTCAAGACGTATCATGGGTGAGGGGTCATTAGCCACGGAAAACAAAATACTGCCACCATGCCAAATTTTATATCGACAAACAAAAATCATAGAGTTTAAGATATGCGCAATTACTATTAATTAGCAGAATGTCAGTGTTAATCTACTGAATTTGTAAACTGGGAAAAATAACATGCTTGGTAGTTCTTTATTACAACAAGAGTGCATAAATGTATCATGATAAGTTTTCATAGAGGTACATTAGTAGGAAATTCTTTTGGATGTCTATGTATCGTTTCTCTAAGTGATCTTTCTTGCTCGATTAAGTTTGAAGGCAACTCTTCATATACATCTGTGAACATGTCTTTAAGTGTCGGCTTTTCTTCTCTTTCAGCTTCGTCAATCGCATTTTTAATCTGTATGAAATACTAACTTATGGTTATATCCCCAAATTATGTATCAAATCAGTAATGTTGAATACAATTATGATTTACCTGTTTGTGTACGTCGATATGAAGCTCAGAATCTTCATTTTGGGTCCACCAACCGTTTCTCTCGATCCATTTTCTAAATCTTGTTATAGGAGAATGCACGGTTCTCCAATGGTTGATTTCATCTTTAGTTCGATACTTTGTGGAATCATCGGATGTAGAGTGGTGTCCTACTCTATATGTCATGGCCTTGTGTTTCCACATCATTAGTTATAGAGAATGAATTAACCCACAAGCATAAATGAAAGAGTAAACATGATTAAATAGATGAATAAAAAACCTCGATAAGAATTGGTCGTTGTTCCTTGATAGCAATCTCACGAGCACTGCGAACTGCATTATAAACTGCAAGAACGTCGTTCCCATCTACTCTTATACTTTGAATTCCATAAGCTTGGCCTTTAACAACAATGCCATCGCCTAACCAATATGAAAGTCATTCAACAGTGAATTAATTTTGAAGGAAAAAACTTTAAAATGTATCGAAACCTATTCAAAAAGTTGGAGGATTACTGAGATATAATAAATTTCATAAGCATATTCGATGTATTGGTTATATATAGATTTTTTTGTAGGGAACTTTTTTTGGCTAGCCAGACCCGTTTGACTAGTGAATCATTACCTCGAAATTGGTCCGTGACAGGAGTGCTAATAGCCCATCCATTGTTGCGGCATATGAACACAATCGGGGCATCCAAAACAGCAGCAAAGTTCATACTTGCATGAAAATCTCCCTTGAAAGAATTGAAATATAGTTCATCAGAAGATATACTCACAAGACATTCTATTAACAAACGGAAACCAAAGATTCTTAATACCTCACTAGTACTGCCTTCTCCAAAATAGGTGACAACACAAGCATCTTTTTTATCGTTTTTCAGAGAGTAAGCAACACCGACTGCTTGAGGGAGTTGCGTACTGGGTGAAAGGAGGCGTCAAATGATATGTCATTATAAACTAAAAGCACAAATATATAATGACGTACGCTAAGGGTGCTGAGATGGTAAAGTATTTAAGTTTCTTCGATCCATAGTGAATCGGCATGTTCCTTCCTTTTCCATGACCAATTTTGTTTCCCATAAAATGATTTGCAAACTCTTGTAACGTAAAACCACGCCATAACAAAACTCCTTGTTCTCGATACTGCAATACATGATGCCCAAGAAGATCAATGTAACTAGCTAAAGCTTGAGTTTTGATAATGATAAGGATTCAAATTGTATGCACGTCCATCTATTTAGGTGGCGTCTTCTCACGTGCAGGCCTCGCTAACTTAAACCGAGTCAAGTGGCCAACATGACACAAGTTAATTAGGTAAAGCAGATCCGGATACATGAACATGCATATATATACTTTTGGCCTAATCTGTTGCGGTAATATAAATTTTGCCAAACCTGAGCCAATATATGATCATCCGGGCTAAGTGACGCAGCTGAGGCGATGCTGATAGCTTCCTCCCCAAATGAGGACATATAGAATGAAAATCTACCTTGTCTTTGTGCCTCATAAAACAATGTATCCATAGTTTGAAGGGTAACCATGTTGACATATATTTTCAATGCAAGTTCTTTACCCACCTAATCATTTCATAAACGAAGAAATAATCATTTTGAATATATTAATGTAGATATACCAGCTTAGCTTACAAAAAAGTTTTGCTAAGCGCGAAACAAGTGAATTGAGAAAAGACGGATACGTGTTCTGGCATGTTAGACAAGATCGGGTAACCATCTTGATCAAGAAGTCGATAACATTTCACCCTTTCCTCGGATGAGCCAGGAAGAAAGTTCATTTCAGATGTAAATGCAATCTTGCCACCAGGATATTCCAAACCCTGCATTAATTAATCTTATAAATAAAAGTAGTAGCATGCAACTTAACTTTCCAAGTTATAATAGAGATATAGATATGTTACATGTACATGGTTTTCTTCAAAACTAGTTTTACCATCATCTTTAGAAGAGAATAGTTCTTTCTCAGTTTTCATTGATTTGTAACGGCGAGCCATGAACAAGGAAGCTGAAGGATTGCATGAGACGGAATACTCATCGCGACCATTGCTTGTTGGGCTATTACATATTAATGTTTTGAGAAGATTACCACAACTTCTTCTACTTCTAATCAACCATATTGACATGTTCACTTTGAGAAGAGAAAAATGAATGTGAAGATGTAAGAGTATGTGTATGTTTGTGGTTCTATAGATATAGTTAGACCAGGGCCGTCCCGGGGATTTTGGGTTCTTATATCAATGAATCAATGATCTCAGGCTACTTATTAATGGCTTAAGCAAGCATATACATTATAACATTAAAGAATTAAGATAACCCCGAACAAATTGAAAATCTCGATTAAAAATTAAAAGTACACGAGTAGAAGTTTTACCTTAAAATAGCCAAAACAAATGTATCATGTTCTTCTCTTCCGATCAATATCAAAACTCCAGAGTATCGTTTTTTTTTTTTTTTTTTTTTTTTTTTTTTTCCTCTTGTTTGAGGGATACTGGGATGGGTCGATGAGAGTATGTCACGTTATGTACAGAAAATAAATTTTAAATATTAGTCCCACTATAACTCGACATATGCATCTGTTATAATCTTTCTATTGGGTTTTAAATCAGGCATGTCCAATGTATATACCAGTGTGTTTTTTACAAATTTGGTACCCCTCCAAATAATGGGCCCTCGGCAGTGGCCCATGTTGCCCTTGCTTATCTCCGACCCTGAGTTAGACCTTGTCGAAAAATTGGGAGGCCGGGTTATTTCAATAGCAGCATCCAAATGTATATAAAAGCAATAAATAGAATGCCTAAAATTTAAACTTGCATAGAGAGTTTGTAAACGAGAATTTATTATGATTACTAAAAACATGTCTAATTGTATTAACGTGCCGGTATTTTGTTAGTTGTATCAAAGGGACTTAATTTTTCACAAACCAATAAACTGTTATCACAATTTAGAAATACAATTAGTTATTTTCTTTTTTGTCATCCTAATCACATCTTTTTGTAAAAAGATATATTCAGAACTATTTTAAGTCTACGAGATAAAAGTGGCAGTAAATAGGATCTAATATTTAGATCGGCTACATTAATATCTCTAGAACGCAAGTTAAGACTTGTATTCTCACGGGAGCATTATGAATATGGTTGAGACTTTACTTTTAAGTTGTACAATATTGACTTTGTGCTGCTGAAATCAATTACACCAAGCAGCTTGCCCGGATAATAATGACTATATTTATGGCTATTAAAAAGATATGCCTCAAATCTATAGTTTATTACTTTATTATTTAGAAGGTAAATAACTAAATAATGAACCAACTTTAATAATGCACAAAGCCACAGTTCTATTTTGGGCCCAAAGCCTACTTAGTAGTTGGATCCATATTTCTTGGAAGACCTTTAAAAAGATTTGGTTCCTAGTTAAGGAACCCATATAATAAGATAATACATACAAATCTTAGTTAAATCCTTCAAACTCCAAACTTATAAAATGGAAGATGATGACCATTTTAACACCAACAACGTGTCCTAATTGGTTAGACATCATAATTATAGGTTTTAGTCTTAAATCTTACTAGACATACATTTTGAGAATGAACAAGAAAAGAACCAAAAGAATCACGAATATACTTTGATAAAGCCGCATACATTTAAATCAAAAACTCGTTATACACGGATAACATAAATAGTACAAACATCATCTGTTTTAAGATAAGTCAGTCACTTCTAATGAGGATAAAAACGTACAAAATCTATTTGATTCTACAAATCTTAAGAAAAACATAAGACTGGTCTAGAAAAAACATTAAGGGTGAGTTTGTTTGGGGTTTGACCCTTAAGGATAGGACTCAAAGTTAAAAAGCATGTTTGGTATAAAGACAACATCCAATTATTATGACTTATGACCAAATATAAGAGGTTTAAAGAAATCCTGAATAGCTAACCGGGGTCTAGTTCACATTTCTAAAATAATGGACCCAAATCCATTATCTACCACTGTTTTTTTTTTTTTTTTTTTTTTTTTTTTTTTTTTTTTTTTTTTAATATTAAATTATAAATCATTGTCCTATATTAATTAATCTATAAAACAAACACCACTTTAGCATCAGCTTAAAAAACCAAACCGAAACCCATTTTGTGAAAGACATGAAGTGAGCAGGTTCGGTTCGGTTCGGTTTTATATGATTTAGGTGTTTTTTTCTCGGTTTTGGCTTGAAACGAACCGAACCGAAATAAAAGATCATAAATATATAGATCCGAAAACCGAATCAAACATGACCGGTTCGGATTCGATCAGACCAATTCAGCTCGATTTTTCGATTCAATTCGATTTCCAATCTGTTTTGCTCAACCCTACTTTAACATAATCCTAAGGGTCCGTCTGGTTTACAACTGGGATTGGATTAGGATTTGGATTTTGTTTAGAATTTGGATTTAGGATAGATTTAGGAGAGAGAAAATATATTTACTTAAATATATTTATAATAAATTATAATAAAAAAATTATTAATATCAAAAAAAGAATGTAAGAATATATAAAAAGTCCACAATAACTATTATTTTTCAAAAACCCACACTTGTGGTAAAATTCTAATGCCAATTTTTAAGGCAGAGAACCCAACTTGAGGCCCCGATTTAAACCAAACAAGTAAAATCACCAAGATCCCCTAAGCCATCAACCAAACCACCCTAATCTCTTTGAAATCCAAAAACTAATTCCTCCAAACCCACTTACAAACCCAAACCCACCATTTAAACCACAAAACAACTAACAAAGTGTCTAAAAAAGTGGACCTCACCAAAATCTTTTCCAAAACCCATTGTTTTTCCAGATTCATGCATCTTCCCAATTAGTTAAAAAGATGATAATCATCTTCACAAAATATCTACTATTATTTTCCCATAATAAGTTCACATGCTTCTTGTTCAATGCAGCTTTTGTTCAATAGGTATGTGTAAACTTTACTTCATTTCTGAGTTGGATCTTACTTTTTATTCATTTCTGCTTTATGGGTTTTTCTGGGATTTTGTTTTAGTATGGGATTGAAGTATTGAAGGTGTAGAAGTCATTTTGTGCACTTGTTTCTTGATGGGGTTTTGTTATAAGTAAATAGGTTAGGTTTTCCTTGGTTCTCGAAAAAGGCGAATCTTTGACTCAGATGTACACGGCCTAACTAGGATATCCCGTGACCATTTTTTACCCTTTCCTAGTTGGGTTTTGTTAAAAGTAAATAAAATGATGTTTTCGAGATTACCGAGGTAGAGCGAGTGTTTAACTCAGATGTACTCGGCCTAACTAGGATATCCCGTGACCGTTTTTGACCCTTTCCTAGTTGGGTTTTGTTAAAAGTAAATAAAATGATGTTTTCGAGATTACCGAGGTAGAGCGAGTGTTTAACTCAGATGTACTCGGCCTAACTAGGATATCCCGTGACCGTTTTTGACCCTTTCCTAGTTGGGTTTTGTTAAAAGTAAATAAAATGATGTTTTCGAGATTACCGAGGTAGAGCGAGTGTTTGAGTCAGATGTACTCGGCCTAACTAGGATATCCCGTGACCATTTTTGACCCTTTCCTAGTTGGGTTTTGTTAAAAGTAAATAAAATGATGTTTTCAAGATTACCCAGGTAGGGCGAGTGTTTCACTCAGATGTAGATGTACATGGCCTAACTAGGATATCCCGTGACCATTTTTGACCCTTTCCTAGTTGGGTTTTGTTAAAAGTAAATAAAATGATGTTTTCGAGATTACCGAGGTAGGGCGAGTGTTTCACTCAGATGTAGATGTACGTGGCCTAACTAGGATATCCCATGACCGTTTTGACCCTTTCCTAGTTGGGTTTTGTTAAAAGTAAATGAATGATGTTTTCGAGATTACCCAAGTAGGGGGAATATTTGACTCAGATGTACGTGGCCTAACTGGGGTATCCTAGTTGGGTATCCTGTTCCCTTGACTGTTTCTGACCTTTACCCTAGCTATCCCGAAAATGTGTACCTAGCGGGTTTTTGTTTTATGTGTATAGTTTCTTGATTGGGAATTATTTTAGGAATATAAATTTAGTATTGAAGTTATAAAAATCGTTTCTTGGATTTGTTTCTTGATTGGGAATTTGGGATTAAATTTTTTGTTAGTTTTAAGTTGATTTGTTAGATACTTGCATACAATCCGGGCTGCAAATAGATTGAGTTTGAGGTGAATTTAAGTGGTTTTTCAGCTACAAAATTGTTTTTTACACACCCTTTGTTCTCGAATTCTGAAGTCAAATAGGATGACTTAAGGTTCAATTTCGAAAGGATCGAGTTTGTGAGCAATGATATAATGAGCTTGAAATGAAAAAGGAAAGATCTTTACTTTGTTGTATACTTAACTTTGTAATGTCCATAACCTTATAGATATTACGAATTATTTTACAACTGAGAAATATAAGTTACCAAAGAAACGGAATCTAACTAGTGAAGTTCTGTAAACACGGTGTATCCAACAAAGGTTTTGATAAATGAGATGACGTGTATGATAAAAGTTAATGACAACTCCGAAAATAGTGAAAAGAAATAAACAACTACATTAGATACTCCATAACTTTCTTCCATCCGAATCCGATGTATGCTCTTTGAATATAGATGAGTGCATTGAAGAAGAAAACAAAATGTAGACTTAACCAAGTTTGTTTCACTTGTCTAATTACTTTGCTTGCCGGTGAGCTGTGTTGTATTTTGACTATTTTTCTGTACAGGTCCATCTATCATAAAGACGTCTTTATTTGATGGAGCTAACAGCTACTTCTGATGTTGAAGGTAGTTCTTTGTGACTGATTCTGTAACGGTTGCATCCTTTGAGGTAATGAGAAGATTGCAAATCGTGTGATTAATTCCCTCCATAATCTCGTCAACAAACTTGTCATTGGTTATCTTGTTGGAGCTTTTTTTTTTTTTTTTTTTAGAACGGCACCACATTTGAAATCCAACCCCCGAGTTAAACCATCCAAACGGGCAGGCCCCGGGACCCGAACCACTAGGAGAGACCCGCGAAGGGAAACCCCTAGAACTCACGGCTTCGCACTAGGAGGAAAACCTGGATTTTTTGTCTCTTGCGAGACTTGAACCCTGGGTAAAACCTCCCCCAAGCTAGGCTGGTTGGTTCTTGTTGGAGCTACTTGTAAGGTATCATCAATTTGTTAAGTCTAAAACTATTATTTTTTTAATTTTACTCTTCTTTTATTGAATCAAGAGGTGTTTGTATTTGCATTTCATTGATTATCCAAGTATTTTCAATTATAGTTTCTAGAAACTACATTAAGTTGGTGTTTGGATGTGCGTTTGGAAGTGATTATATAATGTTGTAGACTATAGAAGATAGTCTTGACTGTGTTTTTCAAATCTGTGTATGTAAGGAATTAATATAATATATAAAATGACCTAAAAGAATACTAATGTGGATAAAGGAAAGATTTTGTTAATTGCGAGTAAACGTCTCTCGAATTAAGTTACAATAAGGTGCAAACATCCAATTGTATTTTACGGATAATCAATTTCGTTGCAGCGTCGATATGAATTTTTTTAATCTAAAACTAATTATTTGACCCCACACAACAATGATCTATGCGCGTCCTATTGTCTTTTGACTAACATTTTCAATGGCTCGTGTTTATGTAGATACTTTTACCATGAATCTAGTAACACTAGCTCAAACATATGACAATGAAGATCCGATTTACACAAAAGGTGACAAGCATGGTTTTTGGCCTCTTGATCAAATTGACCCCACAAAGTCAAGGTTCCCTTGCTGTTTGGTATGGACTCCCCTTCCGGTGGTCTCGTGGTTAGCACCTTTTATTGGTCATGTTGGTTTGTGCATGGAGGATGGAGCCGTGGTTGACTTTTCGGGTTCCAATTTGGTAACTATTGACGATTTTGCTTATGGTTCTGTGGCTAGATACATTCAGCTTGATCGAGAACAGGTACAACTCTCTAATTTTTTAGACGATTTGTTGATTCTAGGAGAGGATAAGTTGAACTTTAATGTTGAAAAATATAGAAGTCAATTTATAACGCAAAGGGAAAATTGCAGGCACATAGAACATATCTTGGAGTCGATTTCGATTTTAAGAGACCTACTTTCAAAATCAATGTTTAAGCCTTAAGGGTCTATGTGATTAGTTTCTACAGAGTAGTGACATAGGGACCATGTAAGCTAAGGGTTATGCCAGTAATCGCGTTAACTTGTTACATAGGCTTAAATGTTGATTATGGTAGCAATTACTATCTCGAAAGCAACCTGTGATAAAAATTACGTTATAGTCCCTTATTTGTGGTTTTTGGAACTAAGAGGGTGTTTGGACGTGGGTTTTGAAAATGATTTTGTGATATTGAATGATCAGTTACATGAAAACGCACTGCAAAAAAATACCGTCCGGATTTGATTCTGTTATTTGAAGCTATAATAATCAGATATTTAGATGCTTGGGCGTGTGGCAAACTCTAATTATATGAGGAATCAATTTGATAAAATGACGAGAAAGGACAATTTTGCTGCAAAAATGAAAGACATTTTAAGCCTTTTTAATAACGTGAATGACATTTTAAGCAACACAACTTTTTCTCAAGTTCGGTTAATAAGAAACTTATTATTTGACCTTAGTAGTTAGACAATCATAACGAGATTAGGAGAATATGATTACTGAACGTTACAAAACTGATTATTCTAACTGCTGTGTTATGCTTTTTTTTTTTTGCTCCCCCCCCCCCCCCCCCCCCCCCCCCCCCCCGCCCCGCGCGCGACCGTACTTAAGCTTAACAATACATTTTGTATTTTATGCAGTGTTGCTTCCCGTCTAACCTCTCCAGTCACACATGCAACCACCGTTACAAGCACTCAGAAATAGGCACCGCCATTAGTTGGGATGATGCGATCCAGTCAACCAGACGGCATTTTGAGCATAAATCCTACAACCTCTTTACTTGTAACTGCCACTCTTTTGCTGCTAATTGTTTGAACCGAGTCTGTTATGGTGGATCAATGAGTTGGAACATGATAAATGTTGCGGCTCTTGTACTATTCAGGGGTCGGTGGGTTAATGCAATGGCGGTTATTAGATCGTTTCTGCCATTTGTCGTGATGGTTTGTTTCGGTGTCAGCATTGTTGGGTGGCCTTTCTTGATTGGGCTTTTTTCGTTTTCTGTTGTCCTGATTGCATGGTACTCAATTGGTACTTATTGTATAAGAAGTCTTTTGGAATGTTAGGGCCGTCATGTTAAAAGCGTTCAAAAGACTGTTTATAGAGTTTGTATGCAGGATCACTAAAGATTGTTTGTTGCAATGATATGGAGAGCGGTATGAACCTCATTAGGTACACATCTTGAGGGTGGTCAGGGAAATGGTTGGAAACTGTTACAGGAATACCCTGATTTGGCCGCGTACATACAAGGAAAACCTCATCCGTTTACGCGTTTATGTGTATGTGCTTTCACTCATGATGATGTACTAGCTGATAAACAGTTCTCTCCAGCATATACATACATTTATGGATAGATATGTCATATGTGTCTAATTTATTTTATGGAGCCATGTATTTCCGTTTTGTACTTGTGTGTTTATTACTGTATACTGTTTAACATGAAAATACGTCTACAAAATTAAACTATGCTATTCACTACAAAATCGAAAAGTATTTGTAGGCAGCTGCAGAAATTTTTAGGTTAGTAGCATACCGTAATATGTGAGTATAACTAACGTTTATTTAGGTTCATACGAGTGTTTAGGCATGTTCATTCAGGAGACAGGAGCATTTGTAGTATGTTTATATCTATTTTTCGCTCATTTTGGTATGTCTAAGTACACTTTGAAGTATCTCAATCTGCTCGTGTTCATTTTGTTCGTCTTATTTGGTACATCTACACATTGATTCATATTAAGTCCTTGCTATGCTACTGATTAGAGTGCACTTAGGTAGGGTGTTTACTAAATTAAGTGGTTAGATATGAAGGTCTTAATTAGCCATTTATTAGGGAAGAGTGTAGTTTTAATGAGTCTCTCCATTAAGAGATATTAAGAGTTTTGGGCCTAAAATCCTCTTCACTAAGAGAAAAGTAAATACCCCTTTAGTCCTATGTAGTTAGATCCTTAAAATGCATATATATTCTTGTCATTTTCACTTGCATTTTCATAAAAGTGGAAGTTTGGTCAACATGTTAAGTTAAAGTTTGTCTATAAGATTATTTTGTTATGTTAAGGACCAAGAGAGTTGCTAATGGCATCCATCATGTGTCAAAAGCAATGCTTTAAAAACCAGACCGGCCGGTCGAACCGTTGGGTCGGCCGGTTTTTAAAGTACGGGTTAACCGGGCGTCTACGAACAACCACGAACAAGTCAAAACCGGAACCAGTGAACTGGCCGGAACCTACAACTCGCAGGAAGTGACGCTGAAAAATGGTATCTTTGCAGGAAGTGACATCGGAAACACGCAAATTCAACGGGAATATGATAAATGTTGCTACAAACGGTAACAACGTTTGAAAACCTATATTTATTCGTTAAAATCTATTAAAGAACCAACATATATAGCCGGATCTCGCCGGAATATGCCAAAAACCTCTCTAGCAGCCGAACCACCGGTTAAACCCGGAACCGAGTGGTCGTCCGGTTCGCCTACCGGCCCGGTTATAAGAACCTTAGTCAAAAGGCATTTCATATTCAAGTATATAACACACTTAGCCATTTCATATCGAAGTATCTAACATACTTTATCTTAATGACTCAAAATGTTGTTGGTTTATGAATTCTCTAAGTATTAAATGGATGAGATTTTCCTTGTTTGTTTGAGGAGAACGAGTCTTTAACTCGGGTATCCTGTGACTATCTTTTACAATTTATCCGGTGACTATTTGTCATCTCAAAAAATGTAACTAGTGAAGTTTGAACTCTATAATTTTTGTGAGGATATCAGGTTTCTAACCACCATGTTTGGTTGAATCCCCTTAAGTAATATACTATAAAAGATTATTCCATTATTTATTTATTTATTTATTTTATTTATTTATTTTTGAAACTTGAGAAAAATATATTAGCACAAAACTGTAAACGTTACAAAAGTTCAATGAAGAAACATGGACATGCCCATGATGTATGAGATCAAACCTTATAACAGCATACATGATACTACTTAAAAGTTAAACGGAAAATGGTCTAAAAATACATCGAACTTTCCACTTTTTTCTTTTGTATAAATCTAACTATTTTTTTCCTAAAGTATGCGCATACTTTCTTAATCTTCCTATTGTAACAATATTAAGGGTGTGTTATGACGTGACAATAGGAAGGGAAATTAGTGTGATCTAAGTACTGTCACGTCATAACACACCCTTAATATTGTTACAATAGGAAGATTAAGAAAGTATGTGCATACTTTAGGGGAAAAAAAAGTTAGATGTATACAAAAGGAAAAAGTGAAAAGTTCAATGACTTTTTATACCATTTTCCCTAAAAAAAAACATACATTGTAACCAATTCTTCACAAAGATACACCCACAACAACTACATTTCTTATACCAATAATGTGATTAAAAGTTAATCCAGTAAAGACCAACTTAAACCATTTTGATGATTGTTTAAAATAGAAACAAAGTTCAAGTGGCTTTGGTTTATACTAGTATAATTTTTAGTCAATATGACATTAGGATCAACTAATGGCCCATTAGAATAGAAAAATAAAAGAAAGCATAAAGAGGTTAGGTATATCCTCATCATTTTACCTTCTTTAGCGAATAAACATATCATCATAACATGCATATGGGTGTGATATAGACTTGTATAATATATACAGAATGGGTTAATGTTTTGTTTAACCCATGAATAAAGTAATAAGATCAAGTGGTATTTCTTTTTCTTGCAAAAGTCAACAAAAGGTGTGTTGTTTTTAGAGAAATGACAGGGAGACCTAAACTTAGGCCTAATTTTGGGGCCTAAAATTAAGTGGCATTATCTTGATGGGTTGTAAAATAAGTAGATACATATCTGCAGTCATCTGGATGATACACTTGGTTTTCGGCCTAAAATTAGGCTTAAGTTTAGGTCCCTATCCTTTCTTTTCTTTTTATGAGTTGTAAATTCAAATCTTTATTATACATAACTCATGTTATGACGACGGGTACTTTGCAATCTAATTTATTTACAATCAAATGTTATACGAAAATAGCTACGACATCAAAGAATAAAATAAATATCATTTTACAAACATTTATATTAAAATAAAAATGTCATTACAAAATGTGATATAATATAAAATACACACAAAAAATTTCAAAAATGAGTATGTGTAATTGATTTATTAGGTAAAATATGTTCTAATTGTTTCATTTAATCTCTAATGTGAGATTAGGATTCTGTATTTTTTGGAAGTTTTGTATTTTCTCTTAGATTATTGCTCTAATATTGATTCTGTAATTATAGAAACTATGTCAAAACATTTCAAAACAAAAAAATGTTGTATAATTTCAAAAATATTAGAGGTAGTTTAGTATTTTAATTTGTTGAATTTTCAACAATTTAACATAAAATTCATGTTTTATATGTAGCATAGAAGAGAAATTTGTTTTGCTTAGAAATTTTTAAAACAAGAAATGTTGAATTAATATTAAAATTAATAATATTTTAATGTCTTGCCTTAAATGTTGTCTCATAATATTGTTTTTAAAATTAATGTTGTTTCTAAAATTAATCCAATTTTATCTTTTTTTTTTTTCATACTCTAAATCTCGATTCATATTGCAATCTCAATTTGCTAAATTGGAACTAGTAAGATTTTGTTGTCATTTTGAATGTTAATGAAGAATTGCTAATGTCAATTACACGTTACACAAAACAATTAACCACAATATCTCAATAAAAATAATTTGCCGCTATAAAATTTCGCCCTTGTATGCAAATACACTACTGGTCTCTTCTTAATACTTGTTTAACATGTGATGCAATCTCGTTATGTTTTCATTCGGAAAATATCGATAAAGTTACATCACCTACACCTCATTTAAATATTTATCTGTCACGTATTATTATTGTTTTTCATGAAATCAAATCAGCAAAATTGAATGGAGTGATTTAATTTAACTTAAATATTACTCATAAAAAATACAGTTTAAAAAAAACACAATTATTATTGCATTTTTTTCTTACATTTTACAAACTGTCAGATTTACCCTTAACTAATTAACTAATAATAACCACAAATGAAGTTAATATAATAAACTCGATCAATTTTTTTTTTTAATATTTTTAGTAGTGAACAATTAATCTAGGACAACACATAAAAAGAACATTGACAAAGAATTTAGGACGAACGAAGTAACAATAAGTATGTTTAGCGCGGAGTGATGTGGAGCTTTTTGAGGCGGTGAGCAATGATTATTTTGATTTTTAGTAGTTGTTTGGCAAACGAACGGAGAATATTTTAATTTTTTGTGATCGTTTGATAAAGTAGTGGTAAGTTGTTGCTAATTTTTAGGAAGGTTAATTCTCCATGCTTGTTTAAGAAGCTGTGGCAAAAAAGCGGTGAAGTGTGACAGTTTAGTCTGTGTTTCACTGTTATCTTGCTCTTGATGCATTAATAGATGCATATAGCGTAAGTATTTCGCCATAAATTAAAATTGAATATAACCATGTTGTTGTCTTGTGCGAAAGTAACATCCGGCCATTTTACACATATAACTATGTTCAATTTAAATATGTATATGTCATTTTACTCATTTATAATTACAATTCATATGTCACCTATTTTATTTAAAAAATAATAATAATAGTTACTACTCACGACTACTGCTAATTGCTACTTTTAACAAACATACTCAATTATTAACTTTGTCTAGTGCTCATCTAAGTATACTTTTTAAAAGTAAAAAACACTCCCTTTAAATTTACTGACATTATAAATAGGTTTTGCTAACAATAACTCATAGGGTTGTGGTTAAGCATTCCATAATTAACAAATTAACAATCAATAAACACCACAGATATCATGTTTAACATTATATTCCATGTTTAAAATGAATAAATGTTTATAATTATGGAATATATTAGTTCATTTAATGATAATTTGTTAATTAAGGAATGCTTAACCACAACCATAGGGTTTTTCCCAAATAAATAATCCCTAAACTCTGTACCTTGTATATTTTTACACCTTTGATGTTCAAAAGCACCCAATTAAACGTTACTAATCATGCAAAGTAGCTCAAAACATACTAAACTATATATTTTAAGACTTGTTTAAGTTTAGAAAGTAATAAATAAACTCATAAACACACTAAACTTTATTTATTTATTTTTACTCATTCACATCATTGCCCTTATATTTACGCATTTCATTGTAAAAACTTTATTTCATAGAGTTAATTGCAAAAATCGTCCTTGTGGTTTGGCCAAAATGCAGAAATCGTCCTTACTGTGCATTAAGTGCAGAAACAGTCCTTACTGTTTACTCTTTCATTCACTTTCAGTCCCCCACGTGGACATCCGTTAACTTCCCGTCTAATGGTTGTGCACGTGATATGCACAAGAGGGTAATTTGGTCTTTTTCCAACTTATATCAATAAATTAATCCACCAAATCCAGATAATCACCATCACAAAAAACCTCATCAAACACAACAACACATCTTCAAAACCACCATCACAAAAACATATCCTCATTCCAAAACAACCAGATCGACACTATCAATCTAACACACAAAACCCACACAACACAAAAATGACTACTCATAAAATCCAGTCACACCTCACGAACAAATCCATTCTCACAATAAAAGAAAAAGAAAAAACTCTCAAATAAAAAAAACCAATCGATCTACCAAAGGGGATGGTTTTTTTATTAGGGTTGAAAAGATTTTTGTTGGGTTTATTCAGTTTTAAATAGAAACTGAGATGGGTTAGAACGAATGTGTAGTTTGGGATTAGGTTTGAATCGATATTGATGGGTTTCTGAAGTTGATAAAGTCACTGTTTGTGGTGATAAAAATTGATTCAGGGTGTTGATAACCAAAGCTGAGATGGTGGGCTTCATAGGATTGATTAGGGGCTGTTGTGTTAGGACCGATTATAAGTGGGTTTGGTTCCTAATCGATATACTTATGTTTATAGACACGCATGGAAGTATTTAGAACTTTTGATGCTACCGTATTCTTTATTTTGAGTTGTGGTATAGGCTTTATGAGTCTATAGATTGGCAAATGGAAGTATTTTTCCCAAGTTAAAATCTACAGGCGATTTTGTAAGTCCATTCTTGTAGAGTTTGGAGCCATTGTTCTGTTATAGCTATGTAGTAAGTATACATTTTTGCGCCATTTCTGTAGTCCTTATCCTGGGTGTGTCGTTGTGTAAGACAACAATAACATTTGTACAGAATTTTCAAGTCTCCAGTTAATTAACTTGTGTTGAAATTAGGACTTAACTCATCATTATTAATGTTTGCCTTTCCAGATTAGTACTTAAAATAAGGTGTCTCAGTGCAAAATCTCAACCTCAGTTATATTAAGGTGTTTTTTGGGCTATAGGTGGCAACTGTGGTAGTTGTCTGGGGTCTGCTTGTGGTGGAGAGAATATAGGCACAAGCGGTGGTAGGAATGATTCTGGTGGAGTGGTGTCAGTAGCTGGTGGGGAGAATGTGATTGGAACATATGGTGCAGGATTTGCGTCACCAAGAGCAGGTGGTGAAAAAGATATAGGGACTAATGGTGGGGGTTGAATGGGATTATTTGGTGGTAGCTCAGGTACTGCTGGAGGAGGTGATGGTGTTGGTGGAGGAGGAGATGGAACTACGGGAGGTGGTGGTGGTGGGGAAGGTGGGACTGCGGGTGCTGGTACGGGTGTTGGTGCGGGAGCGGGTGCTGGAGTTGGAACTGGAGCTACGGGTGGTGGTGAAATTTTAAAGAAGTGTCGTGAAATTAGGAATTTGAGCATACAAGATTGTGGAGGAGTTAAGAATTTAGGACTAAGGATGGAGCCGTTGAAGTTGGAGAAGCTGTATATGGGTAGGTCAGGTGTGAATAATGACGGGTTAAGGGAAATTGTGGTTAGATGTAATGAGATTGTGACGATAGATCTTTCGGGCTGTCAATATGTGACTACAGATGCAGTGATATACATGGTGAAGAATTGTGAGAAGTTGAGGGAGGTTAATTTGATGGGGTGTTCGAATTTAAATGTTTATATTGTAAATTGGATGGTGCATACTAGGCCATCGTTGAGGAAAGTGATCCCGCCTTCTTATGGTGTTACTACCGAAAGTCAACGTCTGCATATGTTGCACCATGGATGCCTAGTTTCTGATAAATAGCTTTCGAAGAGAGCTTCTATTGTGGTAATAATTAAGTTTGTGGTTTGTTTATGTCGATTTTGTATATATGTTTTCTGTCGAAATTGCGCTTAGTGCATCTTTGTCTTCAATTGTAATTAGATTTTGAATTATAGAATAAGTGAATCACATGTTGTCCGTATGCAAAGTAATCAATTGACCCTTATTACTGTCCTATCTTCTTCAATAAAAGCTAAGCCAAATTCAATGGTTGATTGATATTTGAACTTGGTCTCTCAGAACTTGGTTGGTCTCCTAGGTCATATGAGCTTATATAGCTATAAGCTATTGTGATCCCAGCTTTTGGTAATTTTTGTTTCAAACTCGGTCTATTTAGTCATCATTCAGTATTGATTAGGTCCCTTTAAGTTTTGGTTCATAATTAGCTCAAAATAGTCCTAAGTAGTTATTGCAGACTGCATATGTGAATTTTCCCATTTTCAGCCTTTATCTTTTAATTTTAATTTATTCATATTAAGTTAGATTAAGCTCAATTATTTTTTACAGTTAATATTCAGCTGCTCTTATAGTTAGTTTACATTTTTGTGAATTTTTAGAATTTTTAGATGTTAGTATTATATGAATTTCTAGGTAAAGATAGTATGATGGATCGTGTTTGTGTTTGATGTTTGATGAGTGTACTGTGTTGGGTTTTTTCAAGTTTGTGTTTGTGTTTGATGTTTGATGAATTTCTGGGTATGATGGATCATGTTTGATGTTTGATGTTTGATGATTGATGAATTTCTGGAAAATAAAGATAGCAGATCACAGTGTTTGTGTTTGATAGAGTAAATTGCAAAAATCGTCCTTGTGGTTTAATTGATATAATGGAAAAAGACTAAATTACCCCCGTGTGCATATCATGTGAAGAAGGTAACGGCTGGAAGTTAACGGATGTCCACGTGGGGGACTGAAAGTGAATGAAAGAGTAAACAGTAAGGACTGTTTCTGCACTTAATGCACAGTAAGGACGATTTCTGCATTTTGGCCAAACCACAAGGACGATTTTTGCAATTAACTCTATTTCATAGCTTCAAAATAAATGTCATTTCGCCCGCTTCATTGCTCAGGCAAACATAACTCGTTAATATGCATATTTAAAATCTTTGCAAACTTTGGTGAACACAATAATTAGAAGCAAAAAAAGTAAAAGAAGGTTATATATCCCTCTAAAGATGTAAAATTACATATATATTCAAAACGTGCATAAAAATCATTATAACATCTGCATCAAAAACTTATACCAAAAATATATATGCAATTATTCATATTTGACGGTATACAATTCTCCCGACATTATCATATGCTATCATAGTTATGATGTAATACCTCATCCGAATTAATATATATGGTGCGTTTAATTAGGAGAACCCTTATTTTTCACAAAATATTTTGTGAAAAAAAAAAAAAAAAAAAAAAAAAAAAAAAAAAAAAACGCGTTCAAATCAGCGTTTTCCAACAAAATATTTTGTAAAACACACAAAATCTCCTATTTTAGGAAAATTACAAAATAAAATTTAGTTGTTTTTCTTTTCTTTTGTAACCTACAACCCTCTCTCTTCTTCTTCAAAATATAAACTACAAACATCAACTAAACGCGTTTTTTATATTTTCAAGTGTTTTGTTGAGATAAATTTCTTTTTCAAATTTTTACAAACTAGAGATAAAAAATAATATAATTTTTTCTCTAAATAAACCCACCTATAATGTCTAGTTGTCTACTCAAGAAATGGTATTTCCTTGGTGTTCTTATCCAACAATGTGTTAGGAATGTGTCAAAATGGTGATGTGATGAATGGACGTTAGATTTCATAGGTAAATGATTGTGTTTAACCTATGATCGATCGAATGTAAATGATTGGGGTGAGTTTATCCACACTTTCTCATAGGGAGGGTATTCAATCATTGGATGCATCACTGGCTTGTACGTTGTGAATCACGAGTTGTACGGTTCGACCAAACCCTCTCTGATGTGACAACATAAAGAGGGTATTTATAACACATCCAAATGAGTAAACTCACACTTGTATTTAGCCTACGATCGATCGAATGTGGGTCCATGAGACCATGACATTGTGTGCCACCAAAGTAAATAATTAATATTGACACGATATTAACTCTTACGTAGTATTTGTTACATTTAATTTGTGGGCTCATACCATGTGTGCATGTTTAGTTCGAATTGATATATGGTCATATGATATTTCATATTTGGTTTGTCATTTGTGATATGATTCAATCGTTAGACAACTATTGATGTTTTTTTATTAGTCATATGATTTTGATTTACAATTGTTACATCTTAGAAGGTAATTAGTATTTGTCAAATGTCAACTTAAGAAAACGTGTAATTACTAACTAGCTAGTATTCAAAACATAATAATGTCAACCTAAGAAAACGTCTGAATCACACTATCATAGTCACGTGTACAATGCATATGGAGTAATTTACACGAATCATCATCAATACCTAAAGAAGACATCCAAATTTTGCTAGAATGAAGATCAAGCTTCATCTAGCTGCCCTCCAAAAAAGTACTAGTAGCAATGTTTTATAAAATGGATTACTCGACCGAGTTTCTGGTTCACGGTTTGACTGGTTTAGTTAAATCGATTCTTTCTTTAACCAGCTGAATCAACCGATTCAATCCAGGTCGATATGAGTTTTAAAACATCGTCTAGTTTTTAATAGAAAGAATAATATTTGTCAAGCTAAAAAACTACAAAACTGTACTCGTAATATTTTATACAATGGTTTACGACACATAAAGTGGATAAAGTAGTGCGTACGTTATCATATTTAACACATGCTAATATATGTCAATGGGGTCACATATTCAATTTTTAATGCTTATACTTTATAGTAATATAAATATGCTGTTTTATTTGAAGTTATTGATTGCTTTATAATAATGATTACTATAATTAACATTATCTTCCTTTCCTCGTAAGTTAGTTAGCTAATTGTACATTAGACGTTAGAACTAGTTTTATAATAATGTAATTTTGATAACGTGACATAATTGTGAAACAAAAAAATAATAATAATATATGCAGGCAATAAAAATATTCATAATGTATTTCTATCACATTTCAGCTTAGGGATGGCAAGCCCATGGTCAACATCTCGTTGGGGTTTTTCCTTCCGAATACTTGTAACGGCCCATGGTCAACATCTCGTTGTCTAGGGTACGTGCAACGCTTCACTATTATTCAGTGAGGTTTCCCAGATGTCGTATCCCGACTGAATGTTAAAAAAAAAATCACATTTCAGCTTATAAATGAGCAAAAGAACCGGATCAAAATTGAGAATCGAACAAGAACCGTGAAAAACCGAACTGATTCAAATTGGTTTCGGTTCTAGATTTTGGTGAAACTTTGGATCTTAGATCCGTCAGTTCGGATCCACCGGTTTTCAAATCCGGAACCGAATACCCATAAAATTTAAAATATGGCATTTTAATACAACTTCAAAATATTCTTTCCCTTATATCCTTGAAAAATATCCCTTCCGTAATCTATATTCATCCGAAATTCTCTATCGAAAAACACTAAACCTTGTTTCTGGATTGTTTTGTGTTATCCTTTTGCTACAAATTTGAACAATTTCAAATCACACCGAAAGATCGTTTCTTTGTGTTTACACTTTTGTTAATGGCACTTATCGGTTTAAACGTAAGTGGGTACAAAACAACAAAAGATTCAAGTTTTTAGGCATTTTTTATGTTGATACATCAGTTATATGAACAACTTCTCTCAAATGGCGGTTCCTACGTAGGAATACTTGAAGAACCGAAATCGGAACCGAGAACTGATTTGAAACCGAAAATAACCTTTAGGTCAGTTATTGGTTCTTCGATTCTCACTTTTCTCGAATTTTGATTCCTGGATCCGTCAGTTCTAGTTCTGAGGCCATGCTTATCCTATTTCAGCATTTTGGGTGATTAAATTCGTTATGTGATACAAAATAGCAAATAACTTGAATCTCGTACACTAATAATGGTCTTCTTTTTTTTTCTTTTTTTTTTTTTTTTAATGGCACTAATAATGGACTTTTTGTTTAATGTTCATGCTATTTCAAGTTTTGAAGCCTAAGCAAGTCATTGCGAAAATGTTGATAGCTGATAAAAGTATAAAACATTAAAAGTCAGAACTTAACACTGATAAATATGATGTTTTTTTTTACCTTTTGTGTCGCTAACTCGCTATCCGTCAAAAGTTCATCGAACTTGCTCTTTAATTACAATTTATTTTCAAATTTATTACTGTAATAAACAATGACTTTTGTGAATGAAGTGTTGTTTTGTATAATAGTTATGATGTATGGAAAATTACACTATCCAATATAAAATTCAACTCAATATATACGTGGTAATAAACTAATAACACTATAAAAGTCCTTATTTTTTTATTTAAATAAAATAATGACAGTTGAAGGATAGTTTAATGAAAATAAATCTGGTCCACGAAAAGCCAGCTCAATCGTATAACTGTTGCCTTTTCTGTCTCTTATAAAATCTTTAAACTTTTTACGACTCCTTCGTTTGCTTTATTTATTTACCTTTTCATGTTTTTTCAAATCTTTTCTATAAGTATTTTTTTTGATGGTTTGTTAGTTATTATTAGTTCAGGTCTAGTAGTGATATCCAGTTAGTTAGTATGATGACCCTGAGATCCGTCTGCTACTCCTTTATCGCCTGAAAAGGTAAAAGTCCCGGGTGAGACTCGAACTTAAGACCTCCTTTAGCCAAACATCCCTTCTTCAAGATACTTTAAAAAAACCTTGATGGCTAACTGAGCAAGGCCTAGTTATTTGGGTTTTTTTTTTTTTTTTTTTTTTTTTTTTAATTTTAATAATTAACAATTTTATGTAAAATATCACACGCAATAAATTAGACTTTTGAGTCCGAAATCTTTGATAGAGTCCAAAATGCGAGATCCCAACTGTTTAGTCGAATCTAAATTAGACTTTTGAGTTAAAGTCGTCTATGGAACTAACTTTGGCAAATTAACTACAGATGAAGCTAAATGTTTTTTGGAAAATTAGAAGGGGGTTGAATAGTTTTACCGTTTTTAAATTATTTTCTTTGTTATGTTTATGTGAAATCAACCAAACTAACAACAAGTATAATGCAAGAAATGATAGAAACGATCAAACCACAACACGAGGGTTTATAGTGGTTCGGTTTACAAGAACTCTTTTTCCTTGCCCTACTCCACTCCCCGAGTCTCCAACCCGAGAGTATTCTTCACTAATCAACAAGCTCCTTTAACCGGCGGAGAAGACCTTTACACGTCGCTTACACAATATTTTCGACACAAAGCTAAATGCCGAGTTCTTTTACAAGGGCACAACCACTCCCGTCACACTATGTATTTTGAGGACTAAAATACTAACCGATCACAACAGAGGTTTATGATGGTTTGGTACAAACAATGATGTATGAATGAATATACAACACACTATGATGAATGAATGAAAACTTGTAACAAACACTTGAAGCTTGTAAGTCTGTACTTGATGCTTTGATCTTCTTGCTATATAAGAAGTTCACTAAAATGAATATGAGTGAGTTAGATACATGGAATTATGAGTGAGAGAGAATATACAATGTTTATGTATGTAAGTGTGTGTAATCAACAAAGTTTGGCTTGCTATTTATAGGCAAAAGAGCCAGCAACCCACGGATCCGGCGGAACCAATTATTTGGTTCCGTCCGTGTAAACTTTTGGTTCCGTCTGAACCTGTCATGAGATCTTTCAAAATCTTGCAAATCTAGTTCATATCTTTCCAAAATATTTTCTATGATCATATTAAATATGATATCTCAGATAATCTAGAGTAGGATGATTCATGTAATGATGTAAAAATATTTTTTCATTTTGATTAAAAAGTTTAATGGTATGTGCTTAATCACATACCTTTATTTGACCAAAACCGGACCAAAATGACCAAAAACCCGACCAAAATGCCAAAAGATATTGTGTTTTTGTGTTTTTGTATGTGCAGGGATGGATATCGTGAAAATTGACAAAAGACACGGAAAACCCGGGAAAACGAGCACGGGATGCGGAAACGGCTCAGAACCGGAACCGGGGAAGAGTATATGGTCAAAAAGTCAACCGTGGTCCTCCAAGTATCAAAGTTTATCTAATTCAGCCCTTAGATCATTTATAAGAAAATGGCAAGATCAGTCCTTGAAGAATCCAGAAATTACATAATTGGTCCCTTAAACTAAATCCCTTAACCCCTTTTAAACCTTTTATACCCGGATTTAAACAAACCCTTAAAACCATTTTCGGATTATTACTAAAACCAACCCAAAACTTGAACCAACCCAATCCCACCTTATCCTTACCCAACCCATATACCAAAACACAAGCCCAGCCCACATCACAATCCGCGACCCGACCCAAACTAGAAACCCGGTCAAACCCCTACCAACTATCCCAGTCAACTAAAGTCAAAAAAAAATAAAAATAACTCACACACCCACACACGCATCAAAACATATTTCCCCCAATTTCACTAGCGATGAACCCTAATATTTACTGCCACTCAATTAACCTCGGACTATTAATTACCCAATGATTGGTAAGTTCTGGAAGGGTCTGACAAGCTAAGGGACACGTGGGGTTCGTTAATTGGAGAGGCCACCTCACCATTTTAATCCTACGGGTGAGAATCAAGAGTAGGGAGCAAGTAATGATCTAAGGGTGGATAGCAGCTCATGTGTACACGGATTGCCAAGGTGGCAAGACCCAGAAGGTTCGGCTAAGCTCTATAAATAGAAGAGTCTCTCCTCAATGGTGGAAGTTAGTTTTTTTTTTTTTTCGTATTGTATTTTTCTGTTTTTGTTTGTTGTTTTAATCTTCTAGTTTGTAATAGGTTTTAAAGTACTTTATGAGTTTCATTTTCAAGTATTCTGTAATTCTCATCTTCCTGATTAATGAAAATTTTCATTTAAGGTTCTATTGATTGTGAGTTTTCTTTTAATTGTGTTAATGTTTCAGTTTATTATCTTAAAAATTTAATTCAGCTTGTTTAGTTTTGTTACATTTCAATTATAAAAGAAAAAAAAAAAAAAAAAAAAAAAAAAAAAAAAAAAAAAAAAAAAAGTAAGTCCAGCTTTCAGATAAGCTATTTCAGTAGAGTACAAGCTCTTTTAAGCTCCCTAGCTTATGTGAGTTTGTTTAGTTACAATTTCAGCAAAGTTCTCATAAAAGTCAACACAAGTCAATTGTTTTCATTGAATCATGGTGAAGTCTGTTTTATTTGATAGTCCAAACTGAGAAAGGGAAGCAGATTGGCCTATCTAAAGATAGGCTTGGTTGAAGTGAAACCTCTGTTTAGCTGAGGTCCTCCTAGTGAGTTCTCCTTTTTCATTTTCCTTTTAGCCAATTTTTCTGCATTAGTATAATTCAGTTAGTTTCATACTTAATATTTGTTAAATCTCTGTTTATTAGTAATTTAGTAGCATTAGAATATCAAGGTTTAGAAGTCTAATTGGTAGATTAAATCAGCCTGGTTTAGAGTAATTTGCAAAAGTTGATTTCAAAGTAGTGTTTGGAACTTTGGATAATAATCAGTTAGAAGAGTATAAGCTTATCACTGCTACTTTGCCCATTTGGGAACTTGGATAAGGCTTAATTCAGTTGGTTTAGGGCTGTCATAAGCTGTTAGTGTTTGAATTTGAAGATTTGGTCTTATTAGTTAAAAGTTAAAAGTGGTACTGCCTTCATAAGCTTTCCAATAAGCTGAGCTTATTGGAACTACACTTTTGGCATTTTAAGGGTGGTTTTAAGTATCCAAGTTAGAGTACAAAGGCTGGATAGATTTGGTCAAATTTATAACAAGTTTTGCGCCAATTTCATGCACTGCTGTTACAGACCTTTTGTGTAGACTTATGCTTTGTAGGCTGCTGTTCTAGCTCTCATTGTGGCTTATTGAATAAATCTGGAACTCCCATTTTTGGTTTGTGGGTAGTTGGTACAGTAGGTTAAAGGTAAAACATCTGGGATCTTAATTTCTAGCTTATTTAATAGCTTTTTTCTAGGGCTGCAAAATCAGCATATGCTGATCTGAGGTGATCTGCACAATAGCAGCAGTATTTGTGGCTTGTAGCTGCTGATCTAAGGCTTGAATCAGCTAGTAAATAAGCTTAAGATTTGGAGCTTTTGTGTTTTCTAGGTTCCTAGTAATTTAGGCTAGCTTTTGCCCCCATTAGGCTTTAGTTTAGAGCTTATTAGACTAGCTTAATTGGAGCTGCAAGTTGGCTGCAAAGCCGAGTTGTACCTGTTTCTTTTAAGATCTGTTCAGCATCTTTTTGGGCTTATGCTTTGAGCTTGTGTAGTCAATTTAAGTTGTTTTAAGCTTCTTCTATTGCATTTTACTAGTATTTAGCTTTTTATAATTTTTGGCTTATTTTTGCTTATTTTTAGCTTATTTCCTATTTGCTTATTTACTGTTTCAGCTTATTTAGTCTTATTCAGCTTCTAAAAATATTTTTATTAAATTTCTCATTAAAAATTAAAATTCCTCAAAAATTTTCAGAATTTTTTATTCAGTTTTACTATTTTTTTTAAGAATTTAATTAGTTTTAATTAGTTTTAATTCATAAAAAATTATTAAAAAGTCAAAAAAATATTTTTCTTTTTCTAAAAATTTTCTTTTATCAGTTTTTATATAGGAAAATTATTTTTATATTTTTAGGTCTTAAATTTTAGAATTTCACTTTTATTTACGTTTTATAATTCGTCGCGTAACGTTTTTGAAATTCAATTTTCGTTTAAATGTTAGTTTAATTGTTCTATTAGCTTAGTTTAATTGTTAAACTTAATTGTTATTTTAATATTAGTAGTGTAATCAAAAATCAATCACTCTTATTCACTTCACATTTTCACGACACCAAATCGACTTAAACGCCGTCAAACCTTCGTTGGGAGAACGACCCAGGGAAATATTTTCACGAATATTCCTTTGGAAATTATAACAATCAAAAATGGCGCCGCTGCCGGGGAAGGCTTGAAACGTTGTCGTTGATTCATATCGTATTTTGTGTTTTGAAGATCCTTCCTCGGAAGTTATCGTTTTATAAAAAATAAAAATACAAAAATATAATAAATAAAACACTTTTCCTAAAGTGTTTTCATAAATACATCTTAATAAACATCCTCGGTCTTCCGTTGAAGGAGGGCGGTTGTAAACCATTCCAAATTACAACAAAACAAATCGTGAAATTGATCGTTATCGGATTACTTTATTACTACAACCTAATTACGGGGTTTAAGGAAGCTTGACATTAAATTGTCGAGCTGAAGAAGGCGGGTTTTTAAGCATCTTCGGAGCTACCTTTGCCTTCCCGCCACGCTGCGCGTAGTTTTAAAGGAAACGGTTACGGTTAACGTAACGGTTACCAAAAAGAAAATAAAGTCTTTTGTTTTTTTTTCAATATATTAAAAAAGCCAAAAATAATTCCCAACCAAAAATACAAAAAGATTTTTTATTTTTATTTTTGTTTCCTTTTTGGTGTATGCACACCCGTTCTTCTTCTTCTAATCCTCTTCTTTCACCACTTTCAAATCCCGAGAGGATTATCCGACAAAACAACCGTGTTCATTTCTCAACCGTTGAGGAAATGGCCAACAACCAACACGATCAACAACCGCCGGTGGGTGTTGACAATCACAACCAAGGGCAAGCTCCCGATCTCCGCACTATGCAAGAGTTACTCCAATGTCCCACCGTGGGATACGGAGATGCTATTGTCATACCCCCGATTCGAAATACAAATTTTAAACTCGAGACCGGTTTAATTCAACTTGTCACGGGAAATCAATTCCATGGTTTTGATCGGGAGGATCCTCACAATCACATACGATGGTTCAATAAATTGACCTCAACACACTACCATAAGGATGTCCCTCACGAAACAATCAAATTGATGTTATTCCCATTTTCGATCGAGGGGGCGGCCCGAATTTGGCTCGAGAAAGAACCTCCTCAATCAATCCATACTTGGGAAGATCTCGTCCATAAATTCGTGAACTATTTCTTTCCTCCGTCTAAAATGACCAATGCTAGGAATGAAATCACAAATTTCCAGCAACGATTTGATGAGAATTTCGGTGAGGCATGGGAACGATTCAAGGATCTCCTACGGAAATGCCCACATCACGGATTTTCGGAATTGCATCAAATCGATACGTTCTACAATGCCTTAACTCAATCAGATCAGGATTCACTCAATGCAGCCGCCGGTGGCAATATCATGAGTCGAATGCCGAGAGAAATTCTTTCAATTATTGAGAACAAATCCAAGGTACCTACCTCAAGGAACAAACCGGTTGTTTCTAAGGTGAGTACCCAAGCTTCTAGCAGTGATGCTAAGATCGACAAGCTTGCAGATATGTTCCAAGCTTTCATTCTCTCAGAACAAAAGAAACAATCTTCTCCGCCCGCACAAGTTAAAGCGGTGCAAGAGAATTGCGTTATATGTGGTGGTCCCCATCCGTATTATGATTGTCAAGCTACCGATAGCCAAGTTTGCAATGCTACTGCAGCAGCTGCAAACTACAATCAAAATCAAGGATTCCGTCCTCAAGGTGAAGTTAACTACCGAGTTAGCAACCAAATGGGACCACCCGGTTTTACACCCGTCCAAAACAACCAAAACCGTTTACCTCAAACCAATCAAGGTTACAATCAAAATCAAAGCTACAACCAAAATCGAGGAAACAATTATCAAGCTCAACCGCAACAAGTCTATCAACCTCCTCCTCCCCAAGTTCCACTTCCTCCCGACTTTGTGAGTTATATGAAAGCAACCGATGCTAGCATACGAACTATGCAAGGTCAAATCAACAATATGAGAACTGACTTTCGGAAGGAGATTGATACGACGATTAATCGACAAACAAACGACCTTAAGCAAATGATGAGCGGATTTTTTCAGATAAATGATCGACCCTCGGGTTCAGGGACTACTTCTCTCCCAAGCAACACGATCGCTAACCCGAGGGGCGATGCTAAGGCGATCACGACTAGGAGCGGTGTTTCATATGATGGACCCACGGCTCCGGCTACCGCTTCTTCTCTACCTCCCAAGGTAGCCGTCCGTGAACCCGAGGTGACCAAGGACATGGAACCTCCTACTAACAACGGAGGAACCAAAGACGTCCAACCTCCGGTCATCCATCCATCTAAACCAAAGAATGTTGAGCCAAAAGAAATTCCCGTCAAAACAAACCTTCCGTATCCTTCGAGATTGAATGATCAAAAGCTCCGCGATAAAGCTTCAAAACAAATGGAAAAATTTTTCCAAATTTTTCAAGAGTTACATTTCGATATAAGCTTCGCGGATGCTTTACTTTTGATGCCTAAGTTTGTTTCCACTCTCAAAAGTTTGTTGAGTAACAAGGAAAAATTAATCGAATTAGCAAAAACTCCTCTGAACGAAAACTGCTCAGCGGCAATTCTCAAAAAGCTTCCGGAAAAGCTTGGAGATCCCGGAAAATTCCTTATTCCATGTGAATTTCCGGGAATGGTTGAATGCTCCGCCTTGGCCGATCTCGGTGCTAGCATCAACCTAATGCCGTTGTCAGTATGGCAAAAGCTTTCTCTACCCAAACTTACCCCCACTTGCATGACCCTCGAGCTTGCGGATCGTTCCGTAACCCGTCCCGAAGGTATAGCCGAGGATGTCTTTGTTAAAGTGGGGAAGTTCCATTTTCCTGCAGATTTTGTGGTTGTTAATTTTGACGCCGACCCCCGGGTTCCTCTTATTCTCGGAAGATCATTCTTGAGGACCGGGCGTGCTTTGATTGACGTCTATGGTGAAGAGATTACTTTGCGGGTTGACAAGGAAAAAGTCACGTTTCAAATCAATCCAAACTCGAAACCTCAAACCGACAAATGCAATGTCGCTACGGTTGATCAAAAGTCCGATCCCGTAATTGCTCCTAAAAGAGTTGATCCAAACCTTTCAAGATTTACGGTCAAGAGTATGTCAGAAAAACGTGCTGAGCTCAAGGCTATGAAAATCAATCCTGGATCGAGCAAATGGTTTGAGTGTTGTGCTGCAAAGACTAAGAGTATTCTTGATGATGATGAATCTGATTCGGAAACCACAACGGAAGAGGTGGAAATTGCTAGCTCTAAGAGCACACCTCTTGTCCCACCTCCGGAGACGGTTTATCGTGTCGATTCTATCCTTTCCGACTCTTCCCATCCTTCTCCTCCGATTGAGGGAAGTGAAATCTCGAGGGAAGAGTTCGAGGTGTTGTCTGTTGATGCTCCAATTTCACCGGAAATTGTTGAGACCAATAGTAATCCAGGGGAAGATGTCTTGAAATTTGATGAACCATTATTTTCCCTGGAAGATGTTAAGGAAAAACCGCCTAAATCCGTTCCAGATGTTGAATCAAAATCAGAAGAGCAAAGAAGTGGCAGTACCACTTCTTATATTGATTCTCTTCTTGAGGAGTTCGCCGATGAACTCGCTCACATCGATCCAATCCCACCGGGGGATGAGGACGATGAGTTTGATTTTGAATCTGACTTATGAGAATTGGAATTCTTGCTGAACCATGATCCATCGAAATGTGATTCATATCACGAGGAGTTCACCGATGAACTCGCTCACGATGATCCACTTCCATCATATGATGATGATCTCTTTGACTTCCATGCTTATCTTGAAGAAGTTGAAAAACTTTTATACCATGCTCCATCATCTGATTCTTACACCGAGCTTAATGATGATGATGACCTCTTCGATTTTAGGGCCGATCAAACCGAATGGAGAAATCTTTTATATGGCAAACCTAATGATGAAAAAGGCCCTAAAATTGAAACCATAACCGAGGATGCTTCAATTGTCTCTAATGACTTAGCTCCTCATTCTCCCGAGGATGATTTCTTTATTAAGTCCTCCATCGAGTACCCTGCTAAGTTTTCTTGTGAGGACAAAGTATTTAAGCCAGGCTTACTCATTGATGGTGACATTCATCCGTTGATGAAATTGACTCGTGCTAAGAATTTAAAGTTTCCTGCCTCATCTAAGGAACTTTTATTTCTGAAGAAAAATGATTCCTCTCTGCTTCTTTCTATTCAAAAACTCCCATTCTGTCCGGAGTTACCTCTGCTTGAAACTTTACTATCATTTCCAGCCGGAAACGAAGACAAAGTTTTTGACCCCGGCATCACAGCTTCTATCTTCTAAAGTCGTGGGTATCTCAATCGGAGTGGAACTTTCGTGTGCTTCAATGTTTATCAAAACATCTTGAACGAAAGTCCGATTGAGATTATCTCTTCCACTTGCTCCCCCAAGGACAAATAAATTCGGGGTCGAGTCAAGCTCATGTGACTCGGTTAACAAAAACAAGCGCTTCGTGGGAGGCACCCCATGCTTATCCTTCTATCTTCTTTTCTTATTTCTAATAAAACATGAAGAGGTCTCCTCTTCCATATCTTGTGTTTCGTGTTTTTCTGTGGTATGTCCAGGAATGCTCGATGATGAAGACTCTCGTGCTCGTAGTTTCCTTCACGCTACTCGAGTTTCATCATTCGCTGCTTATCGATATCCTAAATCTTATCGTTTTTACATCTATCTTTTGGCATAATTAATAAACGGCCTTAGATTTATGTAGAGAACCCTTACCTTTAAGACATTGAGGACAATGTCTCATTTTAGTCTGGGGGGGGGGGGGGGGGAAATCTGTCGATTTGATTTTTGCCTTGCATTTTTGCCATTTTCTCATGCAACCCCGTTTTTCCTCCAAAAATTGAAAAAATCCAAAAAAATGAGAAAATTTAAAAAATTTTGTGCAAAAATATAATAAGTTTTGACATTTTTGTTGACTTTCCGCTGGAGAGAGTAGGAATAAAATTCTGACTTGACCGGGCGTGTTGAGCCCTAGCTTGTTCCCTTAACCATTTATAATCTATAAGCTTGTGCTAGTCTTTTACACAAGGAGCTAGAAAACGCGAATTCTTTTTAAGAATTTGCAAGTTCCCGTATTTGACTTTATATATGCATGGCTTGATTATTTGGCTAAGCATTCGCGGATCTTATTATTTAAGATTTTAAATTTGCGAAGAACGAGAAATGATAGAGTTGTTTATAAGTTAGATTGCTAAACGTGGAGTAGTTGAATCTCTTTAGAGCTCATCGAAGTTATTTGTGGCTTTTTGTTCCCATCAACTTGTTTCACCAAAAAAAATAGTAATCTAGGAATAATTAAAGCTATTTTGGTTTTGGCGATGATTAGTTTTTATTTCTTCCTTAGAGAATCCTTGCTTATGAAAGTTGGGTACACATCAAGGTACTGCCAGTGTTACGGTGTAATAGACTATTCCATCTTGCCGGCTCGCAACCGATGTTGGGATTGTTATAAAAGCCGTAGGACTCGGGATTTGGCAAAATATATAATGAATAATGAATAATAATAATAATCCAAAGCCATAAAAAATTTTCTGCATCTTGCCGGTTCGCAGCCGATGTTGTAGACTTCTAATAAAGGCAGAGGAAAAATTCCAAGGTCATAATAGACTATCACATCTTGCCGGTTCGCAGCCGATGTTGTGATTGTTATAAAGGGCCAAGGATCAATAAAAATATGAGCTTAATAATGTGAAAAATGCCAAATTTCGACTCCGAGGTATCCTAATAAAGGCTTCTGTCTCTGGACTCGTAGATGAGTTGTTTCGGTCGCAAATAAAAGGGATATTCTCAAAATCGTGTTAAATCAGAGACCTTGATGTGGACCTCATTTTTGTATGCAACGGTTTTCGAGGGAAGGTTTGGAAACTACTTAGCGTCTAAACTAGGTATCTTTATCGGATTAAAAAATTATCGAAACGAGAATTAGAAGAAATTCATTTCTCACCAAAAATAAAATAAATAGAGGAAAATAGGAATTTGGGAACGAGAAGTAATACACAATTAGCTTTTATGAGTAGTGTTGGCAATCTAACTTGTAAATAACAATGATTTCGTTTTTAAGCTTAGTTTGGGGACTCGTGAAAAATCAGGGACGACGAATTTTATCCGTATGGTCACTTCTTTATGAGTCGTGTTTCCTGCTCGAAGACCCTAAAAGTTATCGTGAGATAATGATTGTCAACAAAGCCGTCACGTGAAAAATAAGAAAATACAAAAATAGAATAAAAAGGAAAATCGGGGAGTTTTTATAACATTGCATGAGGACATTGCAATAGCTTAGTCTGGGGGAATTTGGTATGTGCTTAATCACATACCTTTATTTGACCAAAACCGGACCAAAATGACCAAAAACCCGACCAAAATGCCAAAAGATATTGTGTTTTTGTGTTTTTGTATGTGCAGGGATGGATATCGTGAAAATTGACAAAAGACACGGAAAACCCGGGAAAACGAGCACGGGATGCGGAAACGGCTCAGAACCGGAACCGGGGAAGAGTATATGGTCAAAAAGTCAACCGTGGTCCTCCAAGTATCAAAGTTTATCTAATTCAGCCCTTAGATCATTTATGAGAAAATGGCAAGATCAGTCCTTGAAGAATCCAGAAATTACATAATTGGTCCCTTAAACTAAATCCCTTAAACCCTTTTAAACCTTTTATACCCGGATCTAAACAAACCCTTAAAACCATTTTCGGATTATTACTAAAACCAACCCAAAACTTGAACCAACCCAATCCCACCTTATCCTTACCCAACCCATATACCAAAACACAAGCCCAGCCCACATCACAATCCGCGACCCGACCCAAACTAGAAACCCGGTCAAACCCCTACCAACTATCCCAGTCAACTAAAGTAAAAAAAAAAAAAAAAATAACTCACACACCCACACACGCATCAAAACATATTTCCCCCAATTTCACTAGCGATGAACCCTAATATTTACTGCCACTCAATTAACCTCGGACTATTAATTACCCAATGATTGGTAAGTTCTGGAAGGGTCTGACAAGCTAAGGGACACGTGGGGTTCGTTAATTGGAGAGGCCACCTCACCATTTTAATCCTACGGGTGAGAATCAAGAGTAGGGAGCAAGTAATGATCTAAGGGTGGATAGCAGCTCATGTGTACACGGATTGCCAAGGTGGCAAGACCCAGAAGGTTCGGCTAAGCTCTATAAATAGAAGAGTCTCTCCTCAATGGTGGAAGTTAGTTTTTTTTTTTTTCGTATTGTATTTTTCTATTTTTGTTTGTTGTTTTAATCTTCTAGTTTGTAATAGGTTTTAAAGTACTTTATGAGTTTCATTTTCAAGTATTCTGTAATTCTCGTCTTCCTGATTAATGAAAATTTTCATTTAAGGTTCTATTGATTGTGAGTTTTCTTTTAATTGTGTTAATGTTTCAGTTTATTATCTTAAAAATTTAATTCAGCTTGTTTAGTTTTGTTACATTTCAATTATAAAAGGAAAAAAAAGAAAAAAAAAAAGAAAAAAAAAGTAAGTCCAGCTTTCAGATAAGCTATTTCAGTAGAGTACAAGCTCTTTTAAGCTCCCTAGCTTATGTGAGTTTGTTTAGTTACAATTTCAGCAAAGTTCTCATAAAAGTCAACACAAGTCAATTGTTTTCATTGAATCATGGTGAAGTCTGTTTTATTTGATAGTCCAAACTGAGAAAGGGAAGCAGATTGGCCTATCTAAAGATAGGCTTGGTTGAAGTGAAACCTCTGTTTAGCTGAGGTCCTCCTAGTGAGTTCTCCTTTTTCATTTTCCTTTTAGCCAATTTTTCTGCATTAGTATAATTCAGTTAGTTTCATACTTAATGTTTGTTAAATCTCTGTTTATTAGTAATTTAGTAGCATTAGAATATCAAGGTTTAGAAGTCTAATTGGTAGATTAAATCAGCCTGGTTTAGAGTAATTTGCAAAAGTTGATTTCAAAGTAGTGTTTGGAACTTTGGATAATAATCAGTTAGAAGAGTATAAGCTTATCACTGCTACTTTGCCCATTTGGGAACTTGGATAAGGCTTAATTCAGTTGGTTTAGGGCTGTCATAAGCTGTTAGTGTTTGAATTTGAAGATTTGGTCTTATTAGTTAAAAGTTAAAAGTGGTACTGCCTTCATAAGCTTTCCAATAAGCTGAGCTTATTGGAACTACACTTTTGGCATTTTAAGGGTGGTTTTAAGTATCCAAGTTAGAGTACAAAGGCTGGATAGATTTGGTCAAATTTATAACAAGTTTTGCGCCAATTTCATGCACTGCTGTTACAGACCTTTTGTGTAGACTTATGCTTTGTAGGCTGCTGTTCTAGCTCTCATTGTGGCTTATTGAATTAATCTGGAACTCCCATTTTTGGTTTGTGGGTAGTTGGTACAGTAGGTTAAAGGTAAAACATCTGGGATCTTAATTTCTAGCTTATTTAATAGCTTTTTTCTAGGGCTGCAAAATCAGCATATGCTGATCTGAGGTGATCTGCACAATAGCAGCAGTATTTGTGGCTTGTAGCTGCTGATCTAAGGCTTGAATCAGCTAGTAAATAAGCTTAAGATTTGGAGCTTTTTTGTTTTCTAGGTTCCTAGTAATTTAGGCTAGCTTTTGCCCCATTAGGCTTTAGTTTAGAGCTTATTAGACTAGCTTAATTGGAGCTGCAAGTTGGCTGCAAAGCCGAGTTGTACCTGTTTCTTTTAAGATCTGTTCAGCATCTTTTTGGGCTTATGCTTTGAGCTTGTGTAGTCAATTTAAGTTGTTTTAAGCTTCTTCTATTGCATTTTACTAGTATTTAGCTTTTTATAATTTTTGGCTTATTTTTGCTTATTTTTAGCTTATTTCCTATTTGCTTATTTACTGTTTCAGCTTATTTAGTCTTATTCAGCTTCTAAAAATATTTTTATTAAATTTCTCATTAAAAATTAAAATTCCTCAAAAATTTTCAGAATTTTTTATTCAGTTTTACTATTTTTTTTAGAATTTAATTAGTTTTAATTAGTTTTAATTCATAAAAAATTATTAAAAAGTCAAAAAAATACTTTTCTTTTTCTAAAAATTTTCTTTTATCAGTTTTTATATAGGAAAATTATTTTTATATTTTTAGGTCTTAAATTTTAGAATTTCACTTTTATTTACGTTTTATAATTCGTCGCGTAACGTTTTTGAAATTCAATTTTCGTTTAAATGTTTAGTTTAATTGTTCTATTAGCTTAGTTTAATTGTTAAACTTAATTGTTATTTTAATATTAGTAGTGTAATCAAAAATCAATCACTCTTATTCACTTCACATTTTCACGACACCAAATCGACTTAAACGCCGTCAAACCTTCGTTGGGAGAACGACCCAGGGAAATATTTTCACGAATATTCCTTTGGAAAATAAATCAAATCATTTAACAAAGTAAATTTGTAAAATATAAATAGTAGCTAGCTAAGTAATGTTAATTAAGAAGTAATTAGTTAGTTAATGAGTTACTAAAAATGTTTGATTACTTATGTTGTCATAAGACACATTTTTATTATTTGTAAAACATACTAATTTTACTTTAACACCTAATGTGACACTTTATTTGTTTTTAACACTTAATGTAGCATTTTTCTTAAAATGACTAAAATACTATTTACGAACAAAATAATTTGTACCATATAATGAAGTCTATTTATGTTTAAGTAAAGCTTGTAGCTATATTTATAAAAAGACTAGAAAAAATTTATACTTTGCTAAAATAAAGTTTATTATTGTTGTTAACAAAATATAGCAAAGATCGTAATATATAAATAACGTTTTTAGACGATATTTGTATTAATAGTTTTTCAAATTTTGGGTTCACTTTTTAGTAAAAAAAATGTTTTTCAAATTTTGGGTTCACTTTTTAGTAAAATTTTTTTTTTTCAAATTTAGTATTGTGTGACCGATAGACCATGTGACTAAATAAAACTCTTGACATGCGGGATGTTTTTTGTTAGATCGAAATGACGTTTTGTGCGACCAAGATCCTTTTTTTGCTAAACCGACATGACATTTTCTAATAAGATAAAACACATTTTTCAAAAATGATTAAAAAAAAAGTCATGTCAGTCTAAAAAAAAAATTGGTCATACAAAATGGCACTTCGCTAGCAAAAAAATACCCTCCGTAATCTATGTTCATCAGAAATTCTCTATCGAAAAACACTAAACCTTGTTTTTGGATGGTTTTGCGTTACCCTTTTGCTACAAATTTGAACAATTTCAAATCACACTGAATGATCGTTTCTTTGTGTTTACGCTTTTGTTAATAACACTTATCGGTTCAGTTATATGAAGAACTTTTCTCAAATGGCGGTTCCTACGTAGGAATACTCGAAGAACCGAAATCAGAACCAAGAACTGATCCGAAACCGAAAATCACCTTTAGGTCAGTTCTTGGTTCTCCGATTCTCACTTTTCTCGAATTTTGATTCCTGGATCCGTCAGTTCTAGTTCCGAAGCCATGCTTATCCTATTTAAGCCTTTTTGGTGATTAAATTCGTTATGTGATACAAAATAGCAAATAACTTGAATCTCGTATACTAATAATGGTCTTCTTTTTTTTTTTGACGGCACTAACAATGGTCTTTTAGTTTAATGTTCATGCTATTTCAAGTTTTGAAGCCTAAGCAAGTCATTGCGAAAATGTTGATAGCTGATAAAACATTAAAAGTCAGAACTTAACACTGATATATATATATATATATATATATATATATATATATATATATATATAGGGTAAAGTTAAAATAAAAAGACAAATATCCGTACACTACGTAAAAAGATTTTTTTTTTCAAAAAAGTTCACGAAAAAATCAATAAAAATTCCACAAGATCGGGAATGTTGGTGCATGAAACTTTTGTGAAAGAAGTTTTTCTAATTTTGGGTTTTTATACGTTTTTTTTTAATGCACAAAAAACGAATTTTGATGCGCAAAAATTTTTTGATGCACAAAATTTTCAACTTGTTTTAGTTAGATGCGCAATGTTATTTTAATTAAAAAAGTCAAAAGAACTTGGGTGCAAAAATGAATTTTTGATGCACAAAAAAGCGATTTAATGCACAAACGTATTTTTTCATAAATTTTTTTCGGAAAAAATATCAACTTTTAGAAAAACTTCCTTCACAACTTTTTCATGCACCAATATACCTGATCTAGTGGAATTTTTTTGGAATTTTTCGAGAAAATTTTTGAAAAAAAAAATCTTTTTACGTAATGTACGGATATTTGTCTTTTTATTTGATCTTTATCCTATATATATATATATATATATATATATATATATATATATATATATATATATATATATATATATATATATATATATATATATATATATATTTTTTTTTTTTTTTTCCTTTTGTGTCGCTATCCATCAAAAGTTCATCGAACTTGCTCTTTAATTACAATTTATTTTCAAATTTACTACTGTAATAAACAATGACTTTTGTGAATGAAGTGTTGTTTTGTATAATAGAGTAGTTATGAATTTATGATGTATGGAAAATTACGCTATCCAATATAAAATTCAACTATATATACGTGGTAATAAACTAATAACACTATAAAAGTCCTTATTTTTTTATTCAAATAAAATAATGACAGTTGAAGGATAATTTAATGAAAATAAATCTGGTCCACGAAAAGCCAGCTCAATCGTCTAACTGTTGCCTTTTCTGTCTATAAAATCTTTAAACTTTTTACGACTCCTTCGTTTGCTTATTTATTTGCCTTTTCATGTTTTTCCGAATCTTTTCTACAAGTATTTGTTTTAACGGTTTGTTAGTTGTTAGTAGTTCAGGTTTAGCAGTGACATCTAATTAGGTAGTATACTGACCCTGAGATCCGTCTGCTACTCTTTTATCGCCTGAAGGGGTAAAAGTCTCGGGTGAGACTCGAACTTAAAACCTCCCTTAGCTAAACATCCCTTCTTCAAGATACCTTAAGAAAACCTTGATTGCCAACTCAGCTAGCCTAGCGTTTTTTTTTTTTTTTTTTTTTTTTTTTTAATGATAATTAACAATTTTATGTAAAATCTCACACGCAATAAATTAGACTTTTGAGTCCGAAATCTTTGTTGGTGAGATCCCAACTATTTAGTCGAATCTAAATTAGACTTTTGAGTTAAAGTTGTCTATGGAACTAACTTTGGCAAATTAAGTACAGTTTTTTTTTTTTTTTTTTTTTTGAACAAATTAACTACAGTTGAAGCTAAATGTTTTTTTTTAAAAACTAGAAGGGAGGTTGAATAGTTTTACCGTTTTTAAATTCTTTTCTTTGTTATGTTTATGTGAAATCAACCAAAATAACAATAAGTATAATGCAAGAAATGATAGAAACGATCAAACCACAACACGAGGGTTTATAGTGGTTCGGTCTACAAGAACTCTTTTTCCTTGCCCTACTCCACTCCCCGAGTCTCCAACTCGAGAGTATTCTTCACTAATCAACAAGCTCCTTTAACCGGCGGAGAAAACCTTTACACCTCCCGTCACACTACGTATTTTGAGGACTAAAATACTAACCGATCACAACAGAAGTTTATGATGGTTTAGTACAAACAATGATGTATGAATGAAGACTTGTAGCAAACACTTGAAGCTTGTAAGTCTGTACTTGATGCTTTGATCTTCTTGCTATATAAGAAGTTCACTAAAATGAATATGAGTGAGTTAGATACATGGAATTATGAGTGAGAGAGAATATACAATGTTTATGTATGTAAGTGTGTGTAATCAACAAAGTTTGGCTTGCTATTTATAGGCAAAAGAGCCAGCAACCCACGGATCCGGCGGAACCAATTATTTGGTTCCGTCCGTGTAAACTTTTGGTTCCGTCTGAACCTTTCATGAGATCTTCCAAAATCTTGCAAATCTAGTTCATATCTTTCCAAAATATTTTCTATGATCTTATTAAATATGATATCTCAGATAATCTAGAGTAGGATGATTCATGTAATGATGTAAAAATATATTTTCATTTTGATTAAAAAGTTTAACAAAGTAAACTTGTAAAATGTAAATAGTAGCTAGCTAAGTAATGTTAATTAAGAAGTAATTAGTTAGTTAATGAGTTACTAAAAATGTTTGATTACTTATGTTGTCATAAGACACATTTTTATTATTTGTAAAACATACTAATTTTACTTTGACACCTAATGTGACACTTTATTTGTTTTTAACACTTAATGTGACATTTTTCTTAAAATGACTAAAATACTATTTATGAACAAAATAATTTGTACCATATAATGAAATCTATTTATGTTTAAGTAAAGCTTGTAGCTATATTTATAAAAAGACTAGAAAAAATTTATACTTTGCTAAAATAAAGTTTATTATTGTTAATAAAATATAGCAAAGATCGTAAAATATAAATAACGTTTTTAGACGATATTTGTATTAACAGTTTTCAAATTTTGGGTTCACTTTTTAGTAAAAAAAAAATGTTTTTCAAATTTAATATTGTGTGACCGATAGACCGTCTGACTAAATAAAACTCTCGACATGTGGGATGTTTTTTGTTAGATCGAAATGACGTTTTGTGCGACAATAATTTTTTTTTGCTAAACCAACATGACATTTTCTAATAAGATAAAACACATTTTTCAAAAATGATTAAAAAAAAGTCATGTCAGTCGAAAAAAAAACTTGGTCAAACAAAATGGCACTTCGCTAGCAAAAAAATCCTCACCAAATTTTGGACACTGTGTAAATCATATGCGGGTCTAGCATTACTCTAAAAAGTAAAAACACATTTTCCAAAAATGATATTAAAAAAAAAAAAAAAAAAAAAAAAAGTCAATGATGGGTCTCACATTATAAGACAAAAAAGTCATGTCAGTCTACAAAAAACTGGTCATACAAAACGGCACTTCGTTAGCAAAAAAACATCTCACCAATTTTTGGACACGTGTTCAAAATTTTATGGAGTACGTCGAATATCCATAGCCAGTGAAAAAGGAATGAGCCTACTTCTTTGTTTACCGATAGTATAAAACTAAATTTAAATTAATTTGAATATAGTAAATATCAATTACAATAAGATGACCGACAAACGAGCAATAAGTTACGCCGCAACCCCCTTTTAGATAGCAAACCCAATCCTGCTAAAATTTAAAAAACAATTTTTTTATTTAGTTTTGATATAAAGTGAAAGCAAAAGCGAAAAATGAACCCAGTCAAGAAAATAATAGGTTGTCACAACGTACAATACACCCTATACATATTTATCATTATTTATAAAATAAATTAATAAAATGGATAATATACAACTCAAATAATTGATGTTTTTAATGAAAACAAACATCTGGTTCCTAAGAAAACAAGTCTTATGTTCTGTCTGGCTACAAAACAAGCTCTACTTTTCAGTAAAAAAAAAAAAAAAAAAAAAAAAGAGCTCAAGAACATTCATTTTGCATGATGAGTGAATCCAATGATTCTTCGGTACATGCATGTTTTTTTATAATGTTTTTATGTTTGGTTTTTTAATGTTGTTTTGAGATACCATGTTTTTCTGTTGTTGTTGTTTAATGATGAGCAGAGATGGAGTACATTAACATTGGAAGAAAAAATGTGTGGTGCATTAGTCCCATTATTGGCTTTTGCTGAGATTATTTTATTTGCTTTTTCTGGCTGCTTTGATTTTGGTGCTAAGAAGAAAAATAAGCAGCTTCCTTTTGATCATCATCAGCTTAAAAGACTTGCTTCTGGATCTAATTGTAAGCAATGTTTGGTGTTTTTTGAATAAGCACTTTTTGAAATCAACAAATGTTTAGAATTATAACCTGTTTTCTGCTTGTTTGTTGAATGTTGGGTGTTTAGAATAAGCACTTTTGAGGGTTTAGCTGATTTGAATAAGCAATTTGGAAATTGGTGTTCTTAAGATTGAATTTTGAGAATGGAATAAGAAACGGGTAAACGGATGAGGTTTTCCATTTTCAGGTTACCGAGGGCGGGTGAGTCTATGACTTAGGTGTACGCAACCTAACCGAGGAATACTTATGATCGTTTCCAACCCTTTCCTTGTGTCATGTTTTGATAAAGTAGATTTGAGTAGTTTTGGATTTTGATTATTTGAATGGTTAGTGTGATAAGCTGTTTTGATTTCAAAGAGGAATAAACAATGAGCAAATAGAAAAGTTGTGATAAGCAATTCTAAACACCCAGTTAAGAGGGTGTTTGGGATTGTATATTTAAGTACTTATGGCATTTTTAAAGGAAGAAAATTTACTTTTGAAGTGTCTGGATTTTGGATTTCTTTATGCTTATTGGCTTATTTCTTTATAATTTGATGAAATAAGCAGTTTTAAATTAGCACATGGGTAGATGATGATATTAAATTGCTTATACTCCGTAATACGCAAGCATAAGCTAAATTTATGCAATCCCAAACACCCCTTAAAAGCTACAGTTTGACTCAACAGTTTCAGTAAGCAATTCCCACAAGTATATTTGAAACTACTTATTTCACCCTCATATAAGCAGATAATCACGGTAGTTTGCCTCTATTGTTCCAGAAATTACATGGCCGTGTTATTAAGTGACGTAAAGTTTTGCAGTTAATGTAAATGAAGTTGAGTCGCTTTTCGAACTGTTTAAGAGCTTGAGTTCGTCTATTATCGATGATGGATTGATACACAAGGTATATTTTCTAGTTTCATTTAAGTCTGCCATATTACATTGAATTGTTATTTTAGCTAGCAACAGCTTTTGCATAAGTTGATATTATCTTTTCTGTAGGAGGAGCTTCGTTTAGCACTATTCAATACCCCTCAGGGTGAAAATCTATTTTTGGATCGGGTAAGAACTGAAATTTAATCTGCATTGTGTGATTTGAATATTTTCGGTTAAATTCTATATTTTACCATTCCTTATAATTACCAAAATGCTCTTTTGTTATGTAGGTTTTTGATCTTTTTGACGAGAAGAGAAATGGTGTAATTGAATTCGAGGAATTTGTCCATGCACTCAGTATCTTCCATCCATATGCACCTATAGAAGATAAAATAAACTGTAAGATGTAAAAGCCATCTTTCCCTACACAGTTAAATTGTATCTCGTGAAAAAATGTACCCTGATGACTTCTATCTTTTTTTCCTCCTACAGTTGCTTTTAGGCTCTATGATCTAAGACAAACGGGGTATATAGAGCGAGAAGAAGTGAGTATGCTGTAATTTTAGTAACGGTTTCGGTTAAATTCCATGTGAAAAGTTCTTCTCTTCCATGTTTTGGCGAAACACATTTTATAGTAAAGTTAAACAGATTGAGCACATAAAGCAATTTTGACCTATTTACTTATGAGTCATGAATGGGTCAGTTTGTGTTAAGTTATATTTCAAAAAGCGTAAAAAGTTAGTCAAACGGGTTGAAAGTAGCCCAAAGCGTAAATTAAGGCATGCAACCCATTAAATAAGTATATTTATAGCTATACATACCTTTGTACAAAAAGTGTTATGGGTAACCTGACCCAACGCGTTTCAACCCGTACAAATAATTACCCTTAACCCGTTTGACCGTACATTATAGATTTGATTATCCAACAGGTGTCATGTATTGACTCATTTTGCACCTCATTTTAAATAGGTCAAACAGATGCTAATAGCAATATTAACAGAATCCGAGATGAACTTATCCGATGACCTTCTTGACGTTATTATTGACAAAGTAAGATCCCTGCAAACTGGTTTGGTTTTTCCCATATTTTTACAATGGTAACCAATAGACGATGATGCTTATTGCAGACATTTGCTGATGCCGATGCTGATGGAGATGGTAAAATCTGTAAAGAGGAATGGAAAGAGTTTGCACTCCGAAACCCAAGCCTTTTGAAGAACATGACTCTTCCTTACCTAGCGTATGCCACTCTACTTCTTTTGAAATTATCATATTCCTTTTTTTATTAATAGTAAAGGTGGCATTATAGGATCCTTTTTTTATAAATGGGTTGATTTGGGTTATGATCTATCTCAAACCAGTCGAAAATCGTTCAAAGCCTATTTCTAAAGTATATAACCTCTCAAATCGTTTTATTCAAATATATAGATTGTAATAATAAGTTAACTACTTATAAAATTTTAAAAACGAAAACGGGCTAAAATGATTTTAAATACAACCCATCTGTCTGACCCATAATCCCTCAGCCCCTCTTTGCTACAAATTACATTGATTAGTTAACTGAACTTGTCGTTAATATTTTGATGAAAATTCAGGGACATCACAACAGCATTTCCAAGTTTTGTTTTTCACACATCGGTCGAGGATGCAACATGAAAACCCACATACTTGATGATGCTCTCGATGGCATGTATGCTAGCTCAATAAATACAGTTTTGATACTCCCTTCACCCCAATGATAGTCTGCTTCTTGCCACGTCTACTTAAAAGAAGTTTGAAAAAACATCTTAAATTTTAAATATTATTTCATGGGACGGAAGAAGCATATTTTGAGGGCAACGTTTGTTCAAGTACTACTAAGGTACCAATTACTTGGCAAATGTAATGTATACTGTCCTCTGTTGTAACCTGTAAATATTTTAGTTGTTTAGAATGTAATTCATCGTATATAAAACAGCATTAGAATAGGATATGGCATCATTTGCGGCTCTTATATGCGTGTATATAGCATTCGTTGTTTTGGTATGTTTCTTGTTTTCAGGTGATTATGTTAGCCTTAAACTATCTTTGATATATTTGATGGGTTCACACAGCTTATACCTTAATGGTTTGACGATTATCCTATTAATCACAAATTTCCATTCTGTTACTAGAAACATTGTTTAAGTCGTAAGCAATAGAGATAGTAGTTTAGGGGTATTGGTAACGGGTTAAAAAACACAGCTTTTTAGGATTAGGCTAAACCGGATTATGCTAAGCTGGCCGGTAAATACCTAATAGTTTCTCTTTTAGTGTTAGATACTTTGGACGACTATGGCTGAACAAGGCGCCATGACCACAGTCTCAATCCAATACCTAGATGAAGAAAATCTCGGTTTGACTGTAAAACAAGTCATTTGAACAAGGTATTAAGTCGATTTAGATTTGATGAGTTTCTTTATAGCAGTTGTTACATATTTATGACTCTAGTATATGGATTGCAAGTTGCAACTTTGCATTTAAAATGTTTAAGTTCCGTCGCAGTCGCTTTTCACATCTTCTCTTGTGTCCCTTTCATAAGTCACAAGAACTTCATTTCAAACCCTTTTATACCCACACGACCATTTCCATGTGATCTTCATTAAAGTTCAACCTCTTTTTTTCTTACTTTATCATGATAATTCATTAATACCCAACGAAACATAAGTCTCAGATTGATCACATTGCGCCTTGAAATGGAACGCAATTCAATCCCACAAGGCCTCACCCAAGAGGAATACTCCACCCTTCAACTCTTGATCAACAGATATCACATGTTCGACAAAATCCCAAACACATGCACATCCCTCGTAACACAACGAATTGATGCACCAACACACATTGTATGGCCAATAGTACGCAGTTTTGATAACCCACAAAGATACAAGCATTTTATCAAAGGTTGCAACATGTTTGGTGATGGTGGTGTTGGTAGTATGCGTGAGGTGACAGTTATCTCGGGCCTCCCAGCATCTACTAGTACTGAGAGGCTCGAGCTACTTGATGATGAGAAGCATATTTTGAGCTTTAGAGTTGTGGGTGGTGAACATAGACTGAATAACTATCTTTCTGTCACGTCGGTTAATGAGTTTAAGAAAGATGAAAAGGTTTATACTATCGTTTTGGAGTCTTATATTGTTGATATACCTGTTGGGAACACAGTTGAGGATACAAAGATGTTTACGGATACTGTTGTTAAGTTGAATTTACAGAAGTTGGGTCTTGTTGCAATGTCGTCTTTGCATGAAAATGAATGACTACATTTGATAAGGTGGCGGAAAGCTGGGTGGTGTTTCGGCAGTGGGGAAGGTAACATCAGCATCAAACGCGAAAATAAATAAACTAAATCATGATTTTGATGGGGGTTTGATACTTGGATCTTTAATTAGTTGTTATTCATGTTGAAAGATATATGTATGTTCTAATATTTGTGTATGGGTTAATATCATAAATTAATAAAATTGGTAAATTGTACTTTGCTTAGTTGTTTGTATCATGCATCAATTATTGTATTTGATAAAATGGCAAAAAAAAAAAAAAAAAAAAAAAAACAGCCGTAAATTTCTGCCTTAAACTTAAGGTTTTTAAGTTTCGTCTTCAACATATGCTTCAAGCCGTTTTCATTTCCGTTGTAGTTGTTTTGTCCATGTTTCGTAGGGACTAATATGATAGAAAGCCAAGGCTTTTCTCATGTTCTACGCATCGACCACTCTCTTAACGAATTCAGTGTTTGTTTGGTTTGCATAACGGGGTTCTGTTTTTGGGTGTCGACCATGTTTAACAACCTGATCTTTCTCACTTGGAACACAATGATAGCTCATTTTTATGTTTATACAAGCAACAGTTAAGTGTGTTCATTTTTGTTTTCTCGCGAATGGAGGGTCATTAGAAGTTTACAATCCATAGTCATATAAAGAATGAAATATGCTGCTTTTTATAGATACTTGGCTCTAAATTTAATGATACCCAAAAACTGAAACAAAAAATAAAAATTTTGATCCCAATGTTCAAAACAAAAAGGTTGATATCATATGAAGAAACTTGTGACCAAGACCCGAAAGAGACATGTAATGATATGAAAATCGAGTAATTTTCACTTCTAATGTCTTAACCTATATGCATATCGGGATAAAAAATAAAATATCAACAACCATATCATCGGTCGTTATAGGATAGGATAATTCTATAAATCAAGGCCAGTATCCAAAATGAACTATTATTGATATCTAAAATTTTGGTGGTTATATGAAGGCCATCCGCCATGAATCCAAATTGCACAGCAAAAAGAGTCACCGCTTAAGTACAAAAATAAGTAATATTAGCGCTAGCGACCATCATGGTCACTATCACCTTTTCTTAACACATGCAACAACAACAACAACAACAAACCCAATCCCGCCGGGGATGAGGGAGGTAGAATGTAGACAGATCCTACCCCTACCCCAAGGGAAACCCGGGAGTAGAGAGACTGCTTCCAACTTTTCTTAACACATGAATAAACATAAATGAACCAACAATAGTCGAGCGAAAAAATTCATCTGTTAATGATTTGGGAATAAGACGTTCAAAAACTTGGGTTGATAGGGATAAATCCAACTAAATCATTCACCAATATATAATGATATCGATGTCAACTCTAGTACACATCCTACAATTAAACCGCCCACTTACTTGAAACGCCATAAAAAATAACTTACACCAAAATGGCTCATACCTTTCTTAGTAGAGATCTCAATTCTGCTTGGGTGAGGCTTTGGGAACAGGTGGTGGAGCCTGAGATGCAGGAGCAGCTGCAGTTGCATCAGAAGAATATGCAGGAGGTTGATAACCACCGCCATAAGAGCCTCCATACGCTGTTGGTTGTTGTGCGCCATATGGTGGTTGGGCATATCCGGCAGTAGCATAAGCAGGTGGTGCACCATATGCTGGTTGAGCATAGCCAGTTTGTGCAGCAGCGGCGCCAGGAGGCTTTTGGGTTGGTGGAGGTCCATAGCTGCCATATCCAGAAGGTTGAGTTCCATACCCGGGCTGGGTAGTTGGTGGGACCCCATAACCCGACTGAGGTGGATAACTCGGGTTTGAACCAGGCTGCTGAGCATAACCAGATTGAGGAGCAGATGTTGGGGGTGCTTGATTAGAATTATCGGCCTGAACCCCTTGCGCAGCAGTTTGACCATCAGTGGTTTGGCTGGCAACATTATATCCGGATGCAGGATTACCGTAACTTTGTTGATCATATCCTGATTGAGGCGCAGATGCATACCCTGCATAACCATCCTGACCATAACCTTGAGTTTGTTGATTGTAACTATAAGCTGATGATGCATCTGTAGGACCTGATCCAGCAGGTACTTGACTCTGTTGCTGACCATAGTAATCATATCCACTGCCTCCGAGTTGTTTGCTGAGCCGATGACTGGTCCCAGCTTGCCGCATATCCACCCGGATTTTGTTGTGGATAACCAGCATAAGACTGTTGGGTATACTGAGGAGGGTACCAACCTGAGGGTAGCCATAACCCGACTGTCGCGTTTGTTGACCTGGAGGGGCCCAACTTGTGGGGGGTTGAGCTTGATAACCTTGTTGAGAATAGCCACTTCCCATTGAATTTCTCTGCCCATTGATAACTTCATTAACCATTTGTTTCACAGCCTCGATCTGATCAGTGTTCCATCTATCTGTACAGTCCTCTCTGTCGAAGTATCACCAGGGGGAGGGTGTAGTGGTATCACCTGATACAATGTGCAACATATTTGAAAGTTTATAATAATCTATAACATTATGCTTATATATTCCTCAGGTGAGAATTTGAATAGACCTGAATACGAGCTCCTGTACTGGCTTGCATATTTTTTATTGTCTCACCCCCTTTTACCAATAACGAGACCAACCTGTAACCATATCCAATTTACATAATGTCATGTACAGAACTGTAAGCCACTTACAACAAACTTGCAGCAAACTGCAAATACTTTTGAAATAGACTAATAGAGTACCTTCTTGGTTGGAATTTGCATTAAAAACTGTTCGGTCCCACCTGGCTGACCACCCACTCTACGACCAACTGCGCCAGAACCTCCTGACTCAGCCTGTTTCACATAGCACGTGAGTTGGGGTGTCTATATGCAGTTAATTCAAAAGCATGTCACCAAATAGTAATAGTAAACCCTACTAGCAACGGTTGCATAAAACTAGCCTTAGAAACAGATCACGAATAAAAAACATGAAATATGGTTAAAGGCTCTATATATACCTCAGCAAGAACCTCCTTGATCAACTGCTCGGCTTTTGCTATAGATTCTGCAGAACCCGTGAGCTCAACTTCTCTAGTAAGTGAAGAAGGGTCTAGATCCATATCCCTAGTAACTTGAATCTTCGCACCAGATTGAGACAGAAGATACTTAATAGTTTCCCCAGCTTTACCAATAATAACACCAACCCTGCCATTTGGTATCTCGATTTTTTTGCTTGGGTTTCCATAACCATAAGAAGTAGGTATTGAAGGAGGAGCAGTATATCCTAAATCTGCATTCATATACACAGTAATCCATAAGAGACAATCGGCTTTAAAAAGAATATACTCAAACAGCTAAAAAAACCCATCATCGGTACATAAAAACAGATGCTAAAAAGTAGTCAACATTTGCATATACTATTAAAATATGATCCTGGAGATATAATCTAATCTAAACTAAGCACTTAGATTTTTTATAAGAACTGAAATAGCAGATCAAATTTGTAGTTCGTAAAAAAACTCAAGAATCGACACACTATAAAAGTCAACTTAAACATAGAAGAAACATAAAAAAAAGCTCTTCCATTTAACATATAAAGACATTACTATAAAAAACGCTCTTCCATTTAACATATAAAGACATTACTATACTACAGTCTAACATGTATCTAAGCAACCAAAAGCAAACTTACAAATTACAACCATAACAAAGTAAGCTAACAAGGCCTCATATACTTCAAACTAATCAATAACAGGCTTACAGCACTATTTGAAATCTCAAATTATCACAACAGTAAAATCTAATTACAAGACCAAAAAACCCAAGCACTGCAAACACGTCTCAGTCTCTCAGATCCAATACTAATCAACAATATACAGAAACTCGTAACAATAGATATTGACACCAGTTTCCAATATACTGCGAGCTATGACTATACACACCATGTAATCAGCATTCATAAAACTGGTAACATTTGCTAGTACTTACACACATTATGCATATATGATAGTGTGTTACAGGGAGTCTGGATAAGCATATTTCGCCGGCTTATGGGCTTATTTGATTTGGAAAAGCCGGTAAGCTCACTTCATGGAGCTTATGAGCATACCAACTTAAGATTATTAAATAAGCCCAAGTTGATAAGCTCTAAAAAGTGAGCTTATTGACTTTGCTAAATCAAATATGCCCAAAAGCCGCGTAAATAAGCTAATTCAAACACCTCATGGCCATTAGTAACAACAAATCTTATCAACTCAAACTGTGAGTATTAACTGTTCGAGTTAGTTATAAGCAACTAGTAACAGCACAATTTCATCAATCACAAACTCCAAACCCAAACTAACAAAACCAAAAACTGTGCACACTCATTATTTGAACCAGCCGTGCAAGATTATGAGTATCATTAAAACTCAGATGTTGGACAATGCTAGCACATAACCAATATGCATATATAACTGTGTGTTAGTTAAAATATATCTACTGTGCATATATTAAAAAATGATCCTGGATGTAATCTAAACTAAGCGCTTAGAATTTTTGATGAACTGAAATAGCAGAACAATAGTAGTTCGTAAAAAACTCAAGAATCGACCCACCATTAAAGTCAACTTAAACATACATGAAACGTAAAAACTCTTTCAATTAACATCCAAAGACAATACCATGCTACGGTTTATAATCTATCTAAGCTAACTTACAAATAACAACCATAACAAACCAAGCTCAAAGACATCATATACTTTGAAGTTCGAACTGATCAATAAAAGTAGATTCCAATACTAATCAACATATACAAAAACTTATAGCATTAGATTCATACTATCACTGGTTTCTGATATACTCCTAGTTATAACTATACACACCATGTAATCAACATTCATAAAACTGGCAACAATTACTAGTACTTACTCACATTGTGCGTATATGACCGTTTCACTGTACGTTAGTAACAACAGAGCCCATTTACTCAAACAGTGCATATTAACCTTTCGTATTAGCTATAAGCAACTAGTAACAAACACATTCTCGTCAATCACAAACTCCAAATCCTAACTAACAAGACAAAAAAAACAACACACTCGTAATTCAAACAAGCGCTAAAATCACAATTACGACTTACGAGTATCATTAAAACTCATATGTTGGACAATCGCAAGTACATACTCACATTATCCATAAATAATTGTGTGTTAGTTAAAACAACTCACTGTGTTTGGCGCAACTAGTTAGCAGTAGTTGTTTGTTTTATAAAAGCGTTTGGTAACATAGCAGTATCTGTAATCATAAAGTGTTGAACGACACTAACGCTAAACACCTTCTTTTACTAACGTTTCAAATAGGAGCGTTTACGCTCCTATTTGAACCACTAATAAAAAAAACCATTTAACATTAGCGTTAGCGTCATTCAACACTTTATGATTATAGATACACCTATGTTACCAACCGCTTATATAAAAACAAACAACTACTGCTAACTAGTTTTGCCAAACACAATGAGTTGTTTTGATAACATTAATAAAATTAGGAGTTAGCAGTGGTTGTTTGTTTTATAAAAGCGTTTAGCAACATAGCCGTATCAAAAATCATAAAGTGAACCAGCTGCCTAGCTCAGTTGGCCACCAGCTACCTTAGAAGCCTGGGCCAGCCATGTGATGTCTTGATCCAACAAAGGACGCGAGTTCGAATCCGTTCCGTAGCATGGTTGGGTATTGAGGTGAGGTATTTCACAGGCATCAAACCTTTGCTGGGTAGGGTTGATGGGTACCATTATAGTACACAGGGTTGAGGTGTCCCTGCCAATCTACACTTTTTTGATCCAAAAATCATAAAGTGTTGAATGAGGCCAACGTTAAACACATTCTTTTACTAAGGTTTCAAATAGGAGCGTTCACGCTCCTATTTGAACCACTAATAAAAAAAACCATTTAAAATTAACGTTAGCGTCATTCTAACAATTTATAATTACAGATACAACTACGTTACCAAACGCTTTAATAACCAAACGCTTTAATAAAACAAACAATTAGTGCTAACTAGTTATGCCAAACATAGTGAGTTGTTTTAACTAACACACACTCGCACACTTAGGGGGTGTTTGTTTAAGCTTATATTTGAGCTTATGAGCTTATTTGTGTTTCGGCTTATATTTCATAAGCTCCAATTTTCAAGCTTATTTTGAGGCTTATATTAGTTTATCATGATATGATAAACTTACATAAGCCCATAAGTCTCAAAATAAGCCGAAAAATTGGGGCTTATGAAATATAAGCCAAAATCAAATAAGCTCATAAGCTCACATATAAGCTTAAACAAACACCCCCTTATTTATGCATAATGTGAGTACCTACTAGCAATTGCACACACTAACTAACTAACTAATTTTTATAATTACATATACAACTACGTTACCAAACACTTTTATAAAAAATTAAAAAAAATAATAAAAATAAAAAATAAATACCGTTGGTATCATCAAAACTATCAAACTTGGATCGTTTAGGTTCGGAGGAGTTGAGCAAGCGAGCGGCGATCTCTTGAGCTTTTTGTTTAGCAATCTGGATCTCGTCCATTATGGGGGGAGGAACGTTGTTGTAGGACGGCGCGTCGGAGAAACCAGACACGCGCCGCGGTGGAGGCGCGTTGGAGTCGTCGTATTTGCGTTTGTTGTTGTAGTGTGGTTCGTCGGCCATTGTAAAACCCTAGTGTGTGTGGGTGGATGGATGGATTGATATTTAGTTGAGGTGTTTGTGTCAATTTTGGGTTTTATTACATGTTGTTTTTAAATTATATAAAATCATAAATCATAAATTTGTAGTTTTTTTATTTTAAGGTTCGAGAAAAGTAAGATCGGTTCGGAGTAGATCTTAAGATTATATGGTTAAGATCGGGATCCTATAAGATCTTAAGCTTGTTAAGATCCTACGTAGGATCCAGATCGTTTTTGCTTTGTAGAATCGTGAAATCGTAAGAGCTTAAAATCATGATCGGGATCTTAACATCATGTTTGGGTTCAGGGTCAAATAACAATTCACCTTTCCTTTCCCATGTATGTATAATTTAATTGTTCGCCGCTAAAAATAGATAGCTTGAAATTATTATTACAAAATACAAAGAAAACATTAATTAATTAGTTAAAGGTAAAAAAATCGTTTTGCAAAAAGTTAAGAGAGATAAAGCATTAATGATTATGTTTTCTATAAGCAGTGTGTGACAACTCGTAATTTCAGGCCATTTTTCCGAACCTCGACAATTTTACTATTCATGAGTTACTATTCATTTTCACTATTCATTTCCAAAATTTTTATTTCATATTCTCGTAAGTTAAACTATTTTAATGATAACCCGAAATTTTGGCACTCGTCGGATAATTTCTGCAAGAATCACGAAACCGTGTCCGAGACTTACTTTAAGGTTTAAACGTCATTTAGGCATCCCGATATGTCCAAACAACATTACCAACATGAGAAATACATGTTTTCCACCTTCCGTGACATTTTCATGAATTTAGGAATTTTAGGATACCCGGTTTTAAGTTTTGTGACTTTACGACTTACAGTTAGCAATTAACGGGACCAAAACTCACTCCGTAAGTCAAGATAAATGTCCAACCTATAATATCTAGATATTTTCTGAAAAATATCTAGATATTTCAAAAACCTAGTGAAATTACCATTATACCCTTTCGTTGAAATTACCAAATTGCCCTTGGACTATATAAAGACTAAACTAGCTTTATTTTAGAAAACAAATCACAAAACCCTCTCCTTTCTTCTCTCTAGCTCACGGCACACCACAAAGACCAAGGAGATCCCATAATTTTTCCAAGATCGAGTGTTATACAAGTTCCTTATATCTTCCTTGTTAGAGTTTTGCGATAAAAACTCCAAGGTTGTGATCTTTTTCATCCAAACTCATCAATCTTCAAGTAAGCTTCAAGTGAACTTTTTCATCATCTCATACCTTTATTTGATCATTAACATCATGTATTTTCAAGTTATATTGGTTAAACATGCAAGTTACATATGTTATTTATACCACTTTACAAGTTTTCATGGTTTTTATGAATATATATTAATCCTATGATCATCCCCTTGAATCCTACAATATTTTGTGAAGTCTAGGACCCCATGACACCCTAAGAAGGTGTATGGTAGATCAAGAGATGTTTGGTTGTTGATTGGAAGGTTTTTGTACAAGTTAGTAACTAGGAAACCAAGTTTTGAACAATATATATACCTACTGTCCTTAAATGCAAAACGTGGGAAACTCAGTGGGTTTTGGGTAACTTTGGACTAAAGATTTAGAAAATACTTTCAAAAACGAAACCGTAGCCGTTGGAATCACTAAAAGAGCCCTTACGACGTGAAAGTTATGCCAAATACGAGTTAACGAGGAAAACTATATTTTCAGAAAAACTCACTGCTGTCACAGTTTTTCAAGGGCTGTTTTGGGGCATAAAACTTGATCTAGCCGTCCCGACTTATCAAAAATATGTTAATACGTTGTCCCACGATTCCGGGGATATAAAGAACATAGAAAACGAGCTTATAACGAAAAAGATACAAGTGTTTGAAACCCGACGAAAAATATATAATTCCATCAGCTTTTACTAATATAAACTTGCCGCAAAACTGTCTTTGCGAGACACCATTTTCACGACTGTTTTTATCCAGGATTGGTATGGTTTGAGTCCGAGCCGTCTTCATATGAAATCAAGATCTCCCAGCAAGCTTTTTAAATCAATTGGCCGTTCGTCGAATAGACTTATAACGAATAAACTACGACCTCACCTTTTTACCCAAAAATCCTTTCAAAGTTATTATTTTGACAGCTTTTACTATAATAGAATTTTTCTAAGTGTTGAACATTATATTTTCAAGTAACGATATTGAGAGCCGATTTTCTTTATGATCGTGACGTGTATGATCAAAACTCAAATGAGACGGCTGTGAGATCATGTTACAAGGTTTTCAAAAACGTCAAGTTCTATTTCTAACTCTTAACGTACAATATTTTACGGCTAGTTTTGCGAGGCCGTTTGGTCACATTTTCACAAGTTATAAAAAGAGTTATTTTGCGACGAAACTATTATATTTGACTATAGAACATCAAACGAGGATCATAGAGTACCATTTCAACATATTTACACGAAAAGTAGTTTATGACTTGCCGAGACGTCAAAAATGTATTTTTCGACGATAAACATTATTTTCCAAAATCATCGTGTGGTATCGATAACATACGTATTTGCATGTGTAGCATCATTTCATTGCTTACAATAGATCATATCATTCGTGTTAGGTCGCGGTTAGAGACCGAGCCTCATTTCAGCATATTCATATCTGTCTTTGTTGCTATCGCATCAGGTGAGTTCCATAGCCCCTACCTTTATACGTTTTGGATTACGTTTTGGGGGAGAATACATGCTCAAATATTTTTCACAAGCACTTTAATCTTTTAAGGATTAACGTGAGTTTTCATAGCCCCGGTTTTCAAGTTATTACATCATTTCAAATCTCTCGGGGGAGAATACATTGTACCATTTTTCATGCGGACCAAAGTATATAAATTCATTACATTGCTTAAGTTACCACATTTGCCAAGTTGAAGTCCCCTATTATCATGAACCGTTAATTGTGAGCAAGCGAGGGTGTGTGAATAGATCTATTGAGGGTGACACCTCCGTTCGGGTTGGTAGCACCAACTTGTCATACGAACGCATTACATTTGATCCATTTCAGGGTGTTTGGCAAAGCACTCAGTTGGGGCATTTCATTCAGTCTAGCTTCGGGGTCATGAGCTTAAGAGATATTGTATCATTTTTATGTGGCAGTTTGTCATAAACTTATACTTGTGGTTTCCGTGTAACATTTCAGTAACATAAACCAAATCATATTTGGCAATGGGTTGTAAACACACAGGTTGCAAGTCTTGCTATGGACAGGACTTGGAACTGGGTGGATTTACAATGCCTTTGCTGGGAAAACCTTCATTCAAAGGCATTACATTTTTCAATAAACTCTATGAACTCACCAACCTTGTGTTGACACTTGTTAGCGTGTATTTTCAGGTATAAAGCAATAGCACGCTACTGGAGGCTCTTGGCAGGGCATGGCATGGTCATAGAAGACTCTGACAAACATTTGGGACCGTTCTACCTATTTTAAAGGGCCTATTTCCGCACTACTTTTAACAATGTAAATTCAACATTTTTGTTAAACAAGGTTGTTCTAAATAATTGAAATGAAAACCGTTCTTTGTACTTGTGTTGTGATACCAATTGAGTTTCACCCCAGCGATGTGAAAGCTTCCGCTGAACCCGATTTTGGGGGTGTGACAGATTGGTATCAGAGCCTAGGCTATAGAGAATTGGGTAATTTTAAAACCTAAACTATAGCTACATTTACAAAAACATAACCCTATGACCGCCGCGTGCCTGCCTGCCAAGTTGATGCCTCAATTGTGGTTTGTTGCTGACATATTTAATAAGATTTGTGTCTTATTATCAAATCATTTATACCCACTTATTATAGTTGATTACTATAGTTGTCTTTCATATAAGCATGCATACATATCGTATACGTTTCAGCGTTACGCCTTTTTCTTACATAGTTTCATCATTCGACCACGAGTTTGGTCCTTTTCCTTAGCCTATCAGAACATCTCTTCAAATGTGAAGGACCTAGTATTACTATAACTGAGCTGAGTATTTTAAACTTCATTGAACCTCGGTGGAATATAGACTCGTCATCTATATTCAACCCGGGACAGTTGGACATAGGCTGACTACCTATGCCCCGCTCAGAGATGAATTTTGCAATACTGAGAGCAATTATAATGAAATTATGTCCGGTTTGCATTCCTACTTGATTTCTAAAGGTTTCAAAACTTCTTGTGTGTGTACACAATCGTTGCAAGAACATCCACACCTGCATCACCTTATGAACCGCCGTCTAGAAGCACGTCAGCCAACCATAACCCAACTTCAAGCCGTTGAGAGTCAGATCATTGGGAATGACAATCATTTCACCTTTACCACCACGAATCCTCGAGACTCAAGTTGAGGTACTCAAGGAAGGAAACCGACAGAATGATAAAACCCTACGGTATGCCAAAGAATGCAAATGGGTTAGTAAAGAGGTCAGACAGAGTATTGTGCTTCAAGGATAGAAACTGGATACCTCTCTATGGTGGAATACTAGAGTTGATTATGCACGAGTCGCACAAGTCGAAGTACTTCATTCATCCAAGTTCTGATAAGATGTATCAGGATCTCAAAGAAACTTTATTGGTGGCCGAATGTGAAAGCAGACATAGCTTTGTATGTTAGCAAATGCCTTACTTGCGCTAAAGTAAAAGCCGAGTACCAGAAACCATTAGGATTACTTCAGCAACCAGAATTTCCTCAGTGGAAATGAGAACGCATTACAATAGATATTTTCATTAAACTCCCCAATACATTAGGCAGTTTAGGAGCTATTTGGGTGATCATCGATCGTCCCACCAAATCAGTTCATTCCATTCCAATCGGAGAGACTCATACTATGGAACAGCTTACCAGACTTTATGTCAAGGAAATAGTCTCAAGCACGGTGCACCAAATTTCCATCATCCCTGACCGAGATAGTCACTTTACTTCAACTCACTGGCAATCATTACAAGATTCATCTGGAAGCAAATTAGACATGAGCAATGCCTATCATCCTCGGACCGATGGTCAGAGCAAGAGAATGATTCAAACATTGGAAGATATGCTCAGGGCATATGTGATTGATTTTGGAAATTGTTGGGACTAACCATTTGCCATTGATCGAGTCCTCTTATAACAACAACTATCACATGAGCATAAAGGCAGCACCATTCGAGGTACTCTATGGTCGAAGGTGTTGGTCCCCTGTTGGTTGGACCGAAGTTGGTCAAGTACAACTCACTAGTTCAGACATGGTTCGCGAAACCACAGAAAAGATAATTCAGATTTGAGAAAGACTTAAAACAGCCAGAAGCCGACCGAAAAGTTACGTCGATGTTCGACGCAAACCATTAGAATTTCAGGTTGGAGGCAAAGTTCTGACAATCCCTTTAAGATATCCTTACCCAATCAGATGTATGCACAATCTACCATCCTCAGACCAACGAACATTGAAGAAAACTATCCAATCCCTATAGGACTTGCTCAGTACCATAGAACTAACCTTAAATTGTTTGGAGTAAACCTTTGACATTGACAGATTTCACCTTCAACAATAGCCATCACACCAATACAAAGACTATACTCTTTAAGACACCCTATGGTGGAAGTACCAATTATCTATTGGCAACCAAAAATCGGGAAGTCCAATTCACTAGCCTAGAACCCAATCGTGAAACAACAAAGGAAAGTGTACAAGTCAAGAATCAGTTACAAGCAACACGAAAACAATAGAAAAGTTAGGTCAACTCAGGATGCAAAATCATTGGGATTAGGTGTACCTAAGCAGCAAATCATTAGAATTTTAACTGTGGAACGAGTTACGTTGAAAGCCTTGCCTTGGAAAGGCATGACACAATTTCAGAAACATTGGAAAAGCATGATACAATTGTGAGAACACGGGAAAGTGAACCCTAGGTACCTTGGACCATTAAAGACTGTAACTGTAATCGGCCGACTGACATACAGACTTGAGCTTCCGTCAGAGCTCAGCAGTGTACATAACACGTTTCATCTCTCAAACCTCAAGAAATGTTTTTCAAACGAAACGCCTGAAATTCCATTGGAAGAAATTCAGCTCGACAATAAGCACCAATATGTGAAGGAAACAACAGAAATCATAGACCATGAGGTCAAACAGTTGAAGCAGAGTCAAATTCTTATCGTTAAGGTTCGCTAGAATTCTCGCAGAGGTCCTAAGTTTATATGGGAGCGGGAAGACCAGATGCAGCTCAAATATCTACACCTTTCACCGGATCCACCCCGGAGACCAACACTAACTGAATTCAGGGACTGAATTCCCGTAACGGGTGGAGACTGTGACAACTCGTAATTTCAGGCCATTTTTCTGAACCTCGACAATTTTACTATTCACGAGTTACTATTCATTTTCACTATTCATTTCCAAAATTTTTATTTCATATTCTCGTAAGTTAAACTATTTTAATGATAACCCGAAATTTTGGCACTCGTCGGATAATTTCTGCAAGAATCACGAAACCGTGTCCGAGACTTACTTTAAGGTTTAAAACGTCATTTAGGCATCCCGATATGTCCAAACAACATTACCAACATGAGAAATACATGTTTTCCACCTTCCGTGACATTTTCATGAATTTAGGAATTTTAGGATACCCGGTTTTAAGTTTTGTGACTTTACGACTTACAGTTAGCAATTAACGGGACCAAAACTCACTCCGTAAGTCAAGATAAATGTCCAACCTATAATATCTAGATATTTTCTGAAAAATATCTAGATATTTCAAAAACCTAGTGAAATTACCATTATACCCTTTCGTTGAAATTACCAAATTGCCCTTGGACTATATAAAGACTAAACTAGCTTTATTTTAGAAAACAAATCACAAAACCCTCTCCTTTCTTCTCTCTAGCTCACGGCACACCACAAAGACCAAGGAGATCCCATAATTTTTCCAAGATCGAGTGTTATACAAGTTCCTTATATCTTCCTTGTTAGAGTTTTGCGATAAAAACTCCAAGGTTGTGATCTTTTTCATCCAAACTCATCAATCTTCAAGTAAGCTTCAAGTGAACTTTTTCATCATCTCATACCTTCATTTGATCATTAACATCATGTATTTTCAAGTTATATTGGTTAAACATGCAAGTTACATATGTTATTTATACCACTTTACAAGTTTTCATGGTTTTTATGAATATATATTAATCCTATGATCATCCCCTTGAATCCTACAATATTTTGTGAAGTCTAGGACCCCATGACACCCTAAGAAGGTGTATGGTAGATCAAGAGATGTTTGGTTGTTGATTGGAAGGTTTTTGTACAAGTTAGTAACTAGGAAACCAAGTTTTGAACAATATATATACCTACTGTCCTTAAATGCAAAACGTGGGAAACTCAGTGGGTTTTGGGTAACTTTGGGTTAGATATTCAGAAAATACTTTCAAAAACGAAACCGTAGCCGTTGGAATCACTAAAAGAGCCCTTACGACGTGAAAGTTATGCCAAATACGAGTTAACGAGGAAAACTATATTTTCAGAAAAACTCACTGCTGTCACAGTTTTTCAAGGGCTGTTTTGGGGCGTAAAACTTGATCTAGCCGTCCCGACTTATCAAAAATATGTTAATAGGTTGTCCCACGATTCCGGGGATATAAAGAACATAGAAAACGAGCTTATAACGAAAAAGATACAAGTGTTTGAAACCCGACGAAAAATATATAATTCCATCAGCTTTTACTAATATAAACTTGCCGCAAAACTGTCTTTGCGAGACACCATTTTCACGACTGTTTTTATCCAGGATTGGTAAGGTTTGAGTCCGAGCCGTCTACATATGAAATCAAGATCTCCCAGCAAGCTTTTTAAATCAATTGGCTGTTCGTCGAATAGACTTATAACGAATAAACTACGACCTCACCTTTTTACCCAAAAATCCTTTCAAAGTTATTATTTTGACAGCTTTTACTATAATAGAATTTTTCTAAGTGTTGAACATTATATTTTCAAGTAACGATATTGAGAGCCGATTTTCTTTATGATCGTGACGTGTATGATCAAAACTCAAATGAGACGGCTGTGAGATCATGTTACAAGGTTTTCAAAAACGTCAAGTTCTATTTCTAACTCTTAACGTACAATATTTTACGGCTAGTTTTGCGAGGCCGTTTGGTCACATTTTCACAAGTTATAAAAAGAGTTATTTTGCGACGAAACTATTATATTTGACTATAGAACATCAAACGAGGATCATAGAGTACCATTTCAACATATTTACACGAAAAGTAGTTTATGACTTGCCGAGACGTCAAAAATGTATTTTTCGACGGTAAACATTATTTTCCAAAATCATCGAGTGGTATCGATAACATACGTATTTGCATGTGTAGCATCATTTCATTGCTTACAATAGATCATATCATTCGTGTTAGGTCGCGGTTAGAGACCGAGCCTCATTTCAGCATATTCATATCTGTCTTTGTTGCTATCGCATCAGGTGAGTTCCATAGCCCCTACCTTTATACGTTTTGGATTACATTTTGGGGGAGAATACATGCTCAAATATTTTTCACAAGCACTTTAATCTTTTAAGGATTAACGTGATTTTTTCATAGCCCCGGTTTTCAAGTTATTACATCATTTCAAATCTCTCGGGGGAGAATACATTGTACCATTTTTCATGCGGACCAAAGTATATAAATTCATTACATTGCTTAAGTTACCACATTTGCCAAGTTGAAGTCCCCTATTATCATGAACCGTTAATTGTGAGCAAGCGAGGGTGTGTGAATAGATCTATTGAGGGTGACACCTCCGTTCGGGTTGGTAGCACCAACTTGTCATACGAACGCATTACATTTGATCCATTTCAGGGTGTTTGGCAAAGCACTCAGTTGGGGCATTTCATTCAGTCTAGCTTCGGGGTCATGAGCTTAAGAGATATTGTATCATTTTTATGTGGCAGTTTGTCATAAACTTATACTTGTGGTTTCCGTGTAACATTTCAGTAACATAAACCAAATCATATTTGGCAATGGGTTGTAAACACACAGGTTGCAAGTCTTACTATGGACAGGACTTGGAACTGGGTGGATTTACAATGCCTTTGCTGGGAAAACCTTCATTCAAAGGCATTACATTTTACAATAAACTCTATGAACTCACCAACCTTGTGTTGACACTTGTTAGCGTGTATTTTCAGGTATAAAGCAATAGCACGCTACTGGAGGCTCTTGGCAGGGCATGGCATGGTCATAGAAGACTCTGACAAACATTTGGGACCGTTCTACCTATTTTAAAGGGCCTATTTCCGCACTACTTTTAACAATGTAAATTCAACATTTTTGTTAAACAAGGTTGTTCTAAATAATTGAAATGAAAACCGTTCTTTGTACTTGTGTTGTGATACCAATTGAGTTGCACCCCAGCGATGTGAAAGCTTCCGCTGAACCCGATTTTGGGGGTGTGACAGATTGGTATCAGAGCCTAGGCTATAGAGAATTGGGTAATTTTAAAACCTAAACTATAGCTACATTTACAAAAACATAACCCTATGACCGCCGCGTGCCTGCCTGCCAAGTTGATGCCTCAATTGTGGTTTGTTGCTGACATATTTAATAAGATTTGTGTCTTATTATCAAATCATTTATACCCACTTATTATAGTTGATTACTATAGTTGTCTTTCATATAAGCATGCATACATATCGTATACGTTTCAGCGTTACGCCTTTTTCTTACATAGTTTCATCATTCGACCACGAGTTTGGTCCTTTTCCTTAGCCTATCAGAACATCTCTTCAAATGTGAAGGACCTAGTATTACTATAACTGAGCTGAGTATTTTAAACTTCATTGAACCTCGGTGGAATATAGACTCGTCATCTATATTCAACCCGGGACAGTTGGACATAGGCTGACTACCTATGCCCCGCTCAGAGATGAATTTTGCAATACTGAGAGCAATTATAATGAAATTATGTCCGGTTTGCATTCCTACTTGATTTCTAAAGGTTTCAAAACTTCTTGTGTGTGTACACAATCGTTGCAAGAACATCCACACCTGCATCACCTTATGAACCGCCGTCTAGAAGCACGTCAGCCAACCATAACCCAACTTCAAGCCGTTGAGAGTCAGATCATTGGGAATGACAATCATTTCACCTTTACCACCACGAATCCTCGAGACTCAAGTTGAGGTACTCAAGGAAGGAAACCGACAGAATGATAAAACCCTACGGTATGCCAAAGAATGCAAATGGGTTAGTAAAGAGGTCAGACAGAGTATTGTGCTTCAAGGATAGAAACTGGATACCTCTCTATGGTGGAATACTAGAGTTGATTATGCACGAGTCGCACAAGTCGAAGTACTTCATTCATCCAAGTTCTGATAAGATGTATCAGGATCTCAAAGAAACTTTATTGGTGGCCGAATGTGAAAGCAGACATAGCTTTGTATGTTAGCAAATGCCTTACTTGCGCTAAAGTAAAAGCCGAGTACCAGAAACCATTAGGATTACTTCAGCAACCAGAATTTCCTCAGTGGAAATGAGAACGCATTACAATAGATATTTTCATTAAACTCCCCAATACATTAGGCAGTTTAGGAGCTATTTGGGTGATCATCGATCGTCCCACCAAATCAGTTCATTCCATTCCAATCGGAGAGACTCATACTATGGAACAGCTTACCAGACTTTATGTCAAGGAAATAGTCTCAAGCACGGTGCACCAAATTTCCATCATCCCTGACCGAGATAGTCACTTTACTTCAACTCACTGGCAATCATTACAAGATTCATCTGGAAGCAAATTAGACATGAGCAATGCCTATCATCCTCGGACCGATGGTCAGAGCAAGAGAATGATTCAAACATTGGAAGATATGCTCAGGGCATATGTGATTGATTTTGGAAATTGTTGGGACTAACCATTTGCCATTGATCGAGTCCTCTTATAACAACAACTATCACATGAGCATAAAGGCAGCACCATTCGAGGTACTCTATGGTCGAAGGTGTTGGTCCCCTGTTGGTTGGACCGAAGTTGGTCAAGTACAACTCACTAGTTCAGACATGGTTCGCGAAACCACAGAAAAGATAATTCAGATTTGAGAAAGACTTAAAACAGCCAGAAGCCGACCGAAAAGTTACGTCGATGTTCGACGCAAACCATTAGAATTTCAGGTTGGAGGCAAAGTTCTGACAATCCCTTTAAGATATCCTTACCCAATCAGATGTATGCACAATCTACCATCCTCAGACCAACGAACATTGAAGAAAACTATCCAATCCCTATAGGACTTGCTCAGTACCATAGAACTAACCTTAAATTGTTTGGAGTAAACCTTTGACATTGACAGATTTCACCTTCAACAATAGCCATCACACCAATACAAAGACTATACTCTTTAAGACACCCTATGGTGGAAGTACCAATTATCTATTGGCAACCAAAAATCGGGAAGTCCAATTCACTAGCCTAGAACCCAATCGTGAAACAACAAAGGAAAGTGTACAAGTCAAGAATCAGTTACAAGCAACACGAAAACAATAGAAAAGTTAGGTCAACTCAGGATGCAAAATCATTGGGATTAGGTGTACCTAAGCAGCAAATCATTAGAATTTTAACTGTGGAACGAGTTACGTTGAAAGCCTTGCCTTGGAAAGGCATGACACAATTTCAGAAACATTGGAAAAGCATGATACAATTGTGAGAACACGGGAAAGTGAACCCTAGGTACCTTGGACCATTAAAGACTGTAACTGTAATCGGCCGACTGACATACAGACTTGAGCTTCCGTCAGAGCTCAGCAGTGTACATAACACGTTTCATCTCTCAAACCTCAAGAAATGTTTTTCAAACGAAACGCCTGAAATTCCATTGGAAGAAATTCAGCTCGACAATAAGCACCAATATGTGAAGGAAACAACAGAAATCATAGACCATGAGGTCAAACAGTTGAAGCAGAGTCAAATTCTTATCGTTAAGGTTCGCTAGAATTCTCGCAGAGGTCCTAAGTTTATATGGGAGCGGGAGGACCAGATGCAGCTCAAATATCTACACCTTTCACCGGATCCACCCCGGAGACCAACACTAACTGAATTCAGGGACTGAATTCCCGTAACGGGTGGAGACTGTGACAACTCGTAATTTCAGGCCATTTTTCTGAACCTCGACAATTTTACTATTCACGAGTTACTATTCATTTTCACTATTCATTTCCAAAATTTTTATTTCATATTCTCGTAAGTTAAACTATTTTAATGATAACCCGAAATTTTGGCACTCGTCGGATAATTTCTGCAAGAATCACGAAACCGTGTCCGAGACTTACTTTAAGGTTTAAACGTCATTTAGGCATCCCGATATGTCCAAACAACATTACCAACATGAGAAATACATGTTTTCCACCTTCCGTGACATTTTCATGAATTTAGGAATTTTAGGATACCCGGTTTTAAGTTTTGTGACTTTACGACTTACAGTTAGCAATTAACGGGACCAAAACTCACTCCGTAAGTCAAGATAAATGTCCAACCTATAATATCTAGATATTTTCTGAAAAATATCTAGATATTTCAAAAACCTAGTGAAATTACCATTATACCCTTTCGTTGAAATTACCAAATTGCCCTTGGACTATATAAAGACTAAACTAGCTTTATTTTAGAAAACAAATCACAAAACCCTCTCCTTTCTTCTCTCTAGCTCACGGCACACCACAAAGACCAAGGAGATCCCATAATTTTTCCAAGATCGAGTGTTATACAAGTTCCTTATATCTTCCTTGTTAGAGTTTTGCGATAAAAACTCCAAGGTTGTGATCTTTTTCATCCAAACTCATCAATCTTCAAGTAAGCTTCAAGTGAACTTTTTCATCATCTCGTACCTTCATTTGATCATTAACATCATGTATTTTCAAGTTATATTGGTTAAACATGCAAGTTACATATGTTATTTATACCACTTTACAAGTTTTCATGGTTTTTATGAATATATATTAATCCTATGATCATCCCCTTGAATCCTACAATATTTTGTGAAGTCTAGGACCCCATGACACCCTAAGAAGGTGTATGGTAGATCAAGAGATGTTTGGTTGTTGATTGGAAGGTTTTTGTACAAGTTAGTAACTAGGAAACCAAGTTTTGAACAATATATATACCTACTGTCCTTAAATGCAAAACGTGGGAAACTCAGTGGGTTTTGGGTAATTTTGGGTTAGATATTTAGAAAATACTTTCAAAAACGAAACCGTAGCCGTTGGAATCACTAAAAGAGCCCTTACGACGTGAAAGTTATGCCAAATACGAGTTAACGAGGAAAACTATATTTTCAGAAAAACTCACTGCTGTCACAGTTTTTCAAGGGCTGTTTTGAGGCGTAAAACTTGATCTAGCCGTCCCGACTTATCAAAAATATGTTAATACGTTGTCCCACGATTCCGGGGATATAAAGAACATAGAAAACGAGCTTATAACGAAAAAGATACAAGTGTTTGAAACCCGACGAAAAATATATAATTCCATCAGCTTTTACTAATATAAACTTGCCGCAAAACTGTCTTTGCGAGACACCATTTTCACGACTGTTTTTATCCAGGATTGGTAAGGTTTGAGTCCGAGCCGTCTACATATGAAATCAAGATCTCCCAGCAAGCTTTTTAAATCAATTGGCTGTTCGTCGAATAGACTTATAACGAATAAACTACGACCTCACCTTTTTACCCAAAAATCCTTTCAAAGTTATTATTTTGACAGCTTTTACTATAATAGAATTTTTCTAAGTGTTGAACATTATATTTTCAAGTAACGATATTGAGAGCCGATTTTCTTTATGATCGTGACGTGTATGATCAAAACTCAAATGAGACGGCTGTGAGATCATGTTACAAGGTTTTCAAAAACGTCAAGTTCTATTTCTAACTCTTAACGTACAATATTTTACGGCTAGTTTTGCGAGGCCGTTTGGTCACATTTTCACAAGTTATAAAAAGAGTTATTTTGCGACGAAACTATTATATTTGACTATAGAACATCAAACGAGGATCATAGAGTACCATTTCAACATATTTACACGAAAAGTAGTTTATGACTTGCCGAGACGTCAAAAATGTATTTTTCGACGGTAAACATTATTTTCCAAAATCATCGAGTGGTATCGATAACATACGTATTTGCATGTGTAGCATCATTTCATTGCTTACAATAGATCATATCATTCGTGTTAGGTCGCGGTTAGAGACCGAGCCTCATTTCAGCATATTCATATCTGTCTTTGTTGCTATCGCATCAGGTGAGTTCCATAGCCCCTACCTTTATACGTTTTGGATTAGATTTTGGGGAGAATACATGCTCAAATATTTTTCACAAGCACTTTAATCTTTTAAGGATTAACGTGAGTTTTCATAGCCCCGGTTTTCAAGTTATTACATCATTTCAAATCTCTCGGGGGAGAATACATTGTACCATTTTTCATGCGGACCAAAGTATATAAATTCATTACATTGCTTAAGTTACCACATTTGCCAAGTTGAAGTCCCCTATTATCATGAACCGTTAATTGTGAGCAAGCGAGGGTGTGTGAATAGATCTATTGAGGGTGACACCTCCGTTCGGGTTGGTAGCACCAACTTGTCATACGAACGCATTACATTTGATCCATTTCAGGGTGTTTGGCAAAGCACTCAGTTGGGGCATTTCATTCAGTCTAGCTTCGGGGTCATGAGCTTAAGAGATATTGTATCATTTTTATGTGGCAGTTTGTCATAAACTTATACTTGTGGTTTCCGTGTAACATTTCAGTAACATAAACCAAATCATATTTGGCAATGGGTTGTAAACACACAGGTTGCAAGTCTTACTATGGACAGGACTTGGAACTGGGTGGATTTACAATGCCTTTGCTGGGAAAACCTTCATTCAAAGGCATTACATTTTTCAATAAACTCTATGAACTCACCAACCTTGTGTTGACACTTGTTAGCGTGTATTTTCAGGTATAAAGCAATAGCACGCTACTGGAGGCTCTTGGCAGGGCATGGCATGGTCATAGAAGACTCTGACAAACATTTGGGACCGTTCTACCTATTTTAAAGGGCCTATTTCCGCACTACTTTTAACAATGTAAATTCAACATTTTTGTTAAACAAGGTTGTTCTAAATAATTGAAATGAAAACCGTTCTTTGTACTTGTGTTGTGATACCAATTGAGTTGCACCCCAGCGATGAGAAAGCTTCCGCTGAACCCGATTTCGGGGGTGTGACACAGTGTGATTTCGTCAGTAGATAAATATTTATTTTGAGACCGAAAGAGTATTTTTTATTGTTAATGTTTACTTTTGTGGTAAGTAATGGTCAAACTTTATAGTCAATAATGTCAAGTCTCGCTAGATGCATATTGGATCATTGGGATAGCTAAGGACCGCAATGGTTACGGGTTATTATGGGCTGGTATCATTATTATTATTCGATGTGTTTGGTTACGGGCTTATAAAAGTTTAAAATTTTAAAATAAGACCCAACAATTTTATGGAAGTTTTTTTTAAGCTATAAGCCTAAATAAGCACAAACTAATTAAAACATGCTTATAAGGGTTTATCGTTTGTCAAATTACTTAAATATCCTTAAAATAACTAATAGATTAAAACACAAAAGCTTGAAATATATGTGATTTTAAATTGATTAATTTTTACATGATTTTACAACAATAAACTTCGGCTTCAAGCCTTCAACTAATTCGCAAAGCAATTCTGTAAAAAAAAAATAAACTCATGCTTTCGACTTATGAAAAACCTCTTTTCTAAAACTATTAATGGGAGAAAATTTTAATCTCCTAAAGAGAAGTATATTATATATATACGTATAACGTATTATCATTTGGCGAAGACCTTTAACAAACTAGGTTTCTACAAAGTTCAAATCAAAGCATATATACACTAATACACAGTTAGGATATCTCTAACTGACAACCAAATGGTTGGAAAGATACATATTATGATCCCAATTAACCAAGTTATGTAGCTTCTTCATCCACATGTGCCACTTTTTTTCTGTATTACAACTAATCATACAATCGATAATTTGATTTCGAGGTTTTTCCTTATCTTCATGGTAAGAAGATAACCTTTTTTTTTTTTTTTTTTTTTTTTTTTTTTTTTTATTATTTATTTATTTATTTTTTGGGTATCTTCAACTAAAATCCAAATTGCTTGGGTTTGTCTAGGAATTATTTTAATCATTTTTTATTTTGTAATTGAGGTTAAATATGATGTTTTTTAATATATCTTGAAACCTTTTAAATGTGCCCCATGTATGTTTTGATTAACGTAGAAGAATGCATGTATAAAACTTTATCATTCTTGAAATGTTTTTGATCGAAATACACATTATTTGAGCCTAACAGACACAAATAGTGTAAGTATTTATGCTTTTGATAAGATTGTGTGATCACATTAGTACATTACATAGAAATTGAACTTGAGAGTCGACATCAAATGCGGACATACTTTGTCACACCCCAAAAATGTCCTTCCCGCTTCCGTTGTTTCCTAGATTACTGATGTGGTCGCCAACTTGGGTGACGATAGTGGGTAGCAATGCTTGTAGTTGCTCGGCAATCATGGCGGAAAGGTCAGGATTCACATTGTCGTTGCCGTTGTTCTCGGTGCCGCGACCACCTGCTCTACCTCCTCGCCCACCAGTCCTTCCACCCCTCGATGGTGGAATGCCTCGGTTAACTCGAGTCGATCTTCTTGGAGGCATGATTCTACAAAGTAGGACATTGGTAGACGTTAGATAGGAGGTAGGTAGGATAAGTCGGTATACGTGTCGTACTACTACACTCAACTTCCTATCTGACAATCCATGAATTTGACAAGTCCATGCCACATCATGTTATCGTAAAAACGTTGGCCAAGCGTTTTTAGGATAACATCATGCTGCATTTACTTATCATCATCACTTCGTGTCCTATTATACACATAATCGCACACGTAGTTCCTATAATGCAAACTATATGAGGATTCTTAGGTTATAGTCTAGGTTAAACTACCTAATTCTCTATAACCTTGGCTCTGATGCCAATCTGTCACACCCAAAAAATAGCATAGCGGAATGGCATTTACGGAGTATGACTTCATAGTTAAGAACACAAGGTGTCACAACAGAGAAACACTAAATGCATAACATACGATTGTTAATAGTCGCAAACTCCCACAACCGGGATAAGTACAAAGATCCAAAATAAACATAAGTCTCAAAGTTAAACAACGTCACTAGGGAATGTCAAATGCAACTCCACGAGATATAACCTGGGAGGGTCTTGTCTTAAGTCTTGCTAAGCCAGTCAATACTCAACCTTCTAAGCAGCTTCAATAACACCTGAAAATGGTACTAGAAAACATTAACATAATGTTGGTGAGCTCGTAGGTTTAAAAGTAAAACCGTTGAGCTGTGATAGCATAGTGTAGGACAAAAGTGAGCATGATAACCAATTATAAGCACAAGTCAAAACAAAATAGTGTCACGCCAACTGAACCTGCCACGATGGTTGCACACTTAAACATACACTGTGGAGAGCTACCCCGATAGATCTATCATATTGCTTCGGCTCTCAAAAGAGTTAACAGTTGCGCATCAATGTACACACAGACAAAACATTTAGTAGCACATAATCGTATCAACACACATAATGTCCAAAAACATGAAAACAGTATAATCACAATGTTATTCCTAATTATCTATCCTAGCATACAACTAATCACTAGATAAGATCAAAAGAGAAGAGTGGATTATGTAATTCTAGTGAGAGAAACTAGAGAGAGAAATTCTTATTCACACTAATCCCTTAATGATACAATACCTAGAGACCCAACCACCAACCCTTCCAAGTGAGGGGTTGGGTGGTATTTATAGTTTTTCTAAGAGAAGGGCTTTGGGCTTGGACTTGTGTAATACCCAAAATTTAAAATCATGCAAAAATTAACAAATTACCCTTGTAACTTTAAATTTCAATTAGTAAGTACATAAAACACCAAATGAATCCCAAACTCTTGGAAATTAACAACATATGAAGTAAGATAATTTTTGTTACAACGTTTAAATATTTTACATGTACAAAAAATACTTGTCACATACAAAAATATAATGTAGGCCGAAAATACATAATTATATATGTTAAATTAATTGTTTTATATTTAAAATGTATAAATGAAGAGATAAACATCCATTAAATAAGGAAATCAATTACAAAATCAGAGATTTATATCATAATTACTCATGGGCCGAAAATCATGCCCTCTCCTCCCTTATTCACACGGTTTATAATTATTTCCCTTTTATTCTATTCGGTAAACCCTAAAAACACACAAAAACTCCAAAACGGCCACCATAATTTTTCCACGATCTCTTATTATTTTTACTGAGTTCCTGGGTGCTAGAAGAAGTGTAGAAAAATAGGAGTTCGATTTTTGAAGGCTTGATTCACTCGGTTTCATTTTTTGTTCGATTTTCATGTTTGCCGACAGGTATTAATTCTCCACCCTTATTCGATCATTCTAAAAGTTAATTGGTATTTTTATAACTCTTCTTACATCATATATGATCCATATAAAATAGCTATAACAATCCATGCATGCTACTCAGGCCGTTTGAATTAAAATACGATCTTAAACCCTAAAAACCAAATAAATTATGAATCGGTTTTTACGAATTTTGTGTCCTTCAAGACTATTTTTCTCAGGTCCTATTCATTCTAGATAACACTAGAAAAATGATCCTTGTAATTTTTGAAGCTTAAATCATCCTTGGTGAGTTAATTTGTTAACCGGATTTAAAAGAAAAAGAGAAAAAAATAAAAATTGATTCGTATGAAACTAGGGTTAGGTTTTTGATGATGAACCTGATGTGTTTAATGTGTTTTAAGGTTGTTTTGATGATTGATATTGATTGGAAAATTTTAGGGTTAGGGTTTGTATTTTAAATTAAAACCGATTTAATGTTTAATAAAGTTTTGGGTATGTTTTGTAAATTCATAAACTTGTGGGTTATTTTTGTAAGACATTTTGGACCAGGGGTGTTTCGAAAAAAATTATAATATGGGGGTGTTATGTGTAAATTTTGTAATTTAGAAGGTTTAAATGGTAAATTAATTAAATTGTTAATTCGAATGGAAAGTAATTAAAATAAAGGGACTTGTTTTGTAAATTATGTAAAATGGAAGGTATTTCGTTTAAATATAAATATAAGGGGTATAATGTGTAATTTTGGTTAATTGAAGGCTTAATGTGTAAATATGAATATTATAAGGATTAAATTGTAATTTAATTAATTATAAGGTTTAATTTGTAATTTATTTAATAAAAGGGTTTAACTTGTAAAATTGTTGAAATTAAAGGATTGGAATTGTAATTATGGTAAACTTATGGATTAAAAATGAATAACTTGTAATATTGCACTTTAAACCTTTATCTTTGGCATATTTGCATTTAAACCCTAAAATATTGAAAGTTGTCATATTTAACCCTATACTATCATGACTTGCTAAAATGAACCCTATTTCCATAATAATATTTAATAAAGGACTTAACCTAATTACTTTATGGAATTTGTCTAATTATGGAAAATTGCTATTTTTGGAAACTTGCTAAATAAGGAAACTTTCTAAAAATGGAAACCTGCTAAAAATAGAAAGCCGACTAAAATGAGAAATCTGATTTAAATAAGATATTAATTGTAAGACGACCATGTATTCGTGTAGATTCGTTGAAGATGGAGTTTGTTTCCGATCTTTATATTTCTAGATGTGTTTTCACTTGCGGTATGAGGTACAGATATTCTACCCTTTTTTAGTAAGGGTGTCTCCTTTCTCATGACATTCTGGATTTCTGATTCATTATAGGATTTCCCTAAGCCATTGCTATGTTCCCCTTGATTTGTGAACTTGCTATGTTTCCCTCCTGAATTGTGAACTCTGATATTGAACCTTCTGATATTTGACCTTCTGATATTGAACCTACTGATATTGACCTTTCTGATATTGGACCTTCTGATATTGAACCCTCTGATATGAACTTCTGATATGGACTTTCTGATATAACTGAAATGGAAATTGGACGTGAACTACCTAATATGAAACTGAACTGGATACTGGACATTTGATACTTGACCATTGACCCACAGTTTGAGACTACGAGCCATAACTAGGCATGAGGGTTTCATGTCCATGTCATTGATGCACCGATGGCATGACTCTAGGGCAGGAGAGTGATGACCTGTCCCGTCCCTGACTTGTTACTGATTTATTTCGTAGAGGCAGACCTTGGCCACCTGGGGCGTATGGATGCATCCTAGATTTGTTACTGTATACTGTTACTGTTTCTGTTATATACTGTTATTACTGGTGACTGATGGTGTGTGCGATACACGTCTTTCACATACTGGGAGCTAGCTACTCCATTTACTGATTGAGGACTCCCCTCATAATTACTGGTTACTGAGAGGTCTCCCCTCTATATGATTATATGGTTACATGATTATATTGATATTGTTTCTGTTACTGGGCTCGTAGTGGATTTCTGTTTTCCTGCACCTTATAACCTTTACCTTTCATTACTGTTACCATTTACTTAAGCCTTAACTCTGACTGATTCGTACTTCATTTACTGTTCATTATTCTGTATTACTGCTTTGTTACCGTTATATCTGTTCACTGAGCTTTCGTAGCTCAGCCGCATTTCTTTTCCTGCGGCAGGTTTTAGTTTGGAAGCTGGGTATGAGTGGAGAGTACCTTGGACTTAGAAGACCTTACTAGCTATTGAAGATGACTAGAAGAATTTATAGTTAGATTTGGAAATTATTGTATTATAACCTTGTAGTTTCAGATTTTCCATTGTAAACATTGAAATTCAATTGTATTATTTATGTCATATGCTTGTGTTTGTTCTGATATGAAACCATTATTGTGACATCTTTACCCTTGTCGGGTCGGGGTGTTACAATTTATGGTATCAGAGAGACAGGCTGCGACTCGTAATACATTACCCTTGACCTGTGAGTTTTGGACCATTAGGCTTCCACTGTAAGAACATAGGAGAACCCCTTGAAAACTTGCTTTAGGATTTCTTAATATGAACTTAAGTTTTGACCAGTGAGGAATGGGTAGACTATAAGGCATTTGCTTAAGTATCCTTGCTTCCACATCACTCTGATTCGTGCCTTGCTTTTGGTTAAAGGCTGTTGAGATCACTTTTGGAGATTGAAAGCTTATGCCTTGCACTACCTAAGTTTTGAAACCTAAATAAATCTTGAAAGCATTGAGAATTGCATAGTAATTGCCTGACACTATTTGATCCTTATCTTTAGATTCTGAGTCTGACCTGTGATCCTTTGTTAATCATTTTGATGCCTCTTCGGGCATTTTGAGAATCGCCATGGAGATGACGTACTTGATACATTCTGTTAATTGCCTCTTGCTTTTGATAAACATCTATGAAACTTCCAACGCTATTTGATTTCGTTTTACCCATCTCAGTTCCTATGATAAGTCTTGTGGTGTTTAACCACGAGTATAAGAATTGTTTCCCTCTTGACTATGACATTTGGTTTTGTTGACCTCTGAGACTGTAGAAGTACTAGGTGGATTAAGATAGGTTGTTTTACTCAACTCGAGATAAAGTATGATCATCATGAAGGCATATTTATGTGGTGCTAGTATTATGACGCCTGATCAACGTGATAATACTTACACCATATAACATGCACTCATTGTGGCCATAGGATATCTTGGGGAGTACCTAAGAAGTTTAGAATTCGATCTCCGTTGGATTATCCGTGATTAGCGAGACTTTAGGTTCATTTATGCCTATGCGTATACCTTGCCTTCGTTCATTAGATATCTGGATGAGTTTGGACTCTCGTTTTGCATTCTGTTGACCTCAGTTATAAATCTTGAACTCCTTGTAGAGCTCTCTACTGTTGATACAGTTAATTTGATTTGAAATCTTGTTCGTATTCCATATGAGCTTTCCAGAAAATTCACCTATCATCCATTTTGTGTTGCATGGACCTCTTGATCAAAATCAACTTAATTTGTCTCCTTCTGAGGAATTTAAACCCACCTTGTTTTGATTGAGTCATGAGAAACTATTTGGTTTGAAGATCCTTTTTGGAAAAACCTCCCCGGGCGTGAGAATGTTTTGACGATCTTTTGCGATTTGCTACGACTTCGTTTAACTTTGCGACTTCAAATTTCGAGGACGAAATTTTTCTTTTAGAGGGGAAGAAGTTGTAATACCCAAAATTTAAAATCATGCAAAAATTAACAAATTACCCTTGTAACTTTAAATTTCAATTAGTAAGTACATAAAACACCAAATGAATCCCAAACTCTTGGAAATTAACAACATATGAAGTAAGATAATTTTTGTTACAACGTTTAAATATTTTACATGTACAAAAAATACTTGTCACATACAAAAATATAATGTAGGCCGAAAATACATAATTATATATGTTAAATTAATTGTTTTATATTTAAAATGTATAAATGAAGAGATAAACATCCATTAAATAAGGAAATCAATTACAAAATCAAAGATTTATATCACAATTACTCATGGGCCGAAAATCATGCCCTCTCCTCCCTTATTCACACGGTTTATGTTTATTTCCCTTTTATTCTATTCGGTAAACCCTAAAAACACACAAAAACTCCAAATCGGCCACCATAATTTTTCCACGACCACTTATTATTTTTACTGAGTTCCTGGGTGGTAGAAGAAGTGTAGAAAAATAGGAGTTCGATTTTTGAAGGCTTGATTCACTCGGTATCAGTTTTTGTTCGATTTTCATGTTTGCCGAGAGGTATTAATTCTCCACCCTTATTCGATCATTCTAAAAGTTAATTGGTATTTTTATAACTCTTCTTACATCATATATGATCCATATAAAATAGCTATAACAATCCATGCATGCTACTGAGGCCGTTTGAATTAAAATACGATTTTAAACCCTAAAAACCAAATAAATTGTGAATCGGTTTTTACGAATTTTGTGTCCTTCAAGACTATTTTTCTCAGGTCCTATTCGTTCTAGATAACACTAGAAAAATGATCCTTGTAATTTTAGAAGCTTAAATCATCCTTGGTGAGTTAATTTGTTAACCGGATTTAAAAGAAAAAGAGAAAAAAATAAAAATTGATTCGTATGAAACTAGGGTTAGGTTTTTGATGATGAATCTGATGTGTTTAATGTGTTTTAAGGTTGTTTTGATGATTGATATTGATTGGAAAATTTTAAGGTTAGGGTTTGTATTTTAAATTAAAACCGATTTAATGTTTAATAAAGTTTTGGGTATGTTTTGTAAATTCATAAACTTGTGAGTTATTTTTGTAAGACATTTTGGACCAGGGGTGTTTCGAAAAAAATTATAATATGGGGGTGTTATGTGTAAATTTTGTAATTTAGAAGGTTTAAATGGTAAATTAATTAAATTGTTAATTCGAATGGAAAGTAATTAAAATAAAGGGACTTGTTTTGTAAATTATGTAAAATGGAAGGTATTTCGTTTAAATATAAATATAAGGGGTATAATGTGTAATTTTGGTTAATTGAAGGCTTAATGTGTAAATATGAATATTATAAGGATTAAATTGTAATTTAATTAATTATAAGGTTTAATTTGTAATTTATTTAATAAAAGGGTTTAACTTGTAAAATTGTTGAAATTAAAGGATTGGAATTGTAATTATGGTAAACTTATGGATTAAAAATGAATAACTTGTAATATTGCACTTTAAACCATTATCTTTGGCATATTTGCATTTAAACCCTAAAATATTGAAAGTTGTCATATTTAACCCTAAACTATCATGACTTGCTAAAATGAACCCTATTTCCATAATAATATTTAATAAAGGACTTAACCTAATTACTTTATGGAATTTGTCTAATTATGGAAAATTGCTATTTTTGGAAACTTGCTAAATAAGAAAACTTTCTAAAAATGGAAACTTGCTATAAATGGAAACCTGCTAAAAATAGAAAGCCGACTACTCGGCTTCTGTGAGTTGTGTCCTCATCCATAGAACTTGGGCACAACACTCAGATAGAGACACATACTCGGCTTCTGTGGTTGATAACGCCGTACAGTCTTGTTTCCTCGATGACCAGCCTACTAGTTTTTCTCCCAAAAATTGAGCTCCCCCGGATGTGCTTTTTGCTATAACTTGGCATCCAGCATGGTCGGCATCTGAAAAGGCTGTTAGTTTAAACTCCGAATCCTTCGGATACCAAATTCCCATGTTAATGGTTCTCCGTAGGTACCGAAAGACCCGTTTAACCTCTTGGAGGTGAAGTTCGGTAGGCCTTGCCTGAAACCATGCTAATAAACAGACAACAAAATGTATATCGGGTCGACTAGCAGTTAAGTACATGAGAGACCCAATCATGCTCTGATATTTCTTCGGATCGATGGGTTTCCCATATAAGTCAGCACCTATTTTGGGTGAAGTAACCATTGGTGTACCAACAGAGTCACAATGTTCCATTCCATGTTTTTTCAAAATCTCAATAGTATATTTAGACTGATTGATAAAATACCACGTGGGGATTGATGAATTTGTAATCCCAGAAAGAATTTTAGTTCCCCCATCATGGACATTTCAAATTTGCTTTTCATGAGATTTTCAAAATGTTTTGAATGTTTCGGATTAGTGGACCCAAAGATTATGCCGTCCACGTAAATCTGAACAATCAAAATGTCATCTTTGAATTTTCTGGTAAACAAGGTCGGGTCAATTGTTCCTTTGGTGAAATTATTATTCAACAAGAAAGATAAGAGTTCGTCATACCACGCCCTTGCGGCTTGTTTCAAACCATAGATAGCTTTCTTAAGCTTGTAGACGTAGTCGGGATGATCTTTGTCAACGAATCCATCTGGCTGACTCACGTACACTTCTTCTTTCAGAGTTCCATTCAAGAAAGCCGTCTTGATATCCATCTGATAGACCGTGATGTTCTTGTGAGCTGCGTAAGCTAAGAAAATCCTGACTGCCTCAAGTCTTGCTACTGGCGCGAATGACTCTTCAAAATCTATCCCCTCTTCCTGTCTGAATCCCTTGGCCACTAGACGAGCTTTGTTGCGAATGACAATCATCTCTTCATCCTTTTTGTTTTTCCATAACCACTTAAGATCAATGACGAGTTTGTCGATTGGTCTCGGCACTAAATCCCAAGTCTTATGTAATTGATATTGGAGAAGTTCTTCCTGCATCGCTTCAATCCAAGCATTATCTGCCATCACTTCCCGAATGTTCTTTGGTTCTTTTAAACTGACTGAGCAGGCATAGATACACATATCGAAATCGGTGGCAAGTTGTCTTCTCGTCTGAACTGGCCGTGAAGGTTCACCAATAACGTGATCTATTGGATGGTCTTTAGTCCACTGTAATGTAGAAGGGTACCTTGGATTTAACGCATGTGTGTTAGATGGTTCTTGTAACCGTGAATAAGATTCAGCAGATTCCGTTGCAAATGGGTTTTCAAATGGTTCTTCTTCTAACACAGCATCGTTTTGTTGTTCTTCTTCTTGAATTGGTGTGGTTTGGGTTTGCTCATCAACTCTTGGTAGAACAATTTCAATAACTGGGGTTGCTGGAGTAGATGTTGATGACGTTGAGGGAGTTGGTACGTCAGCTTCGATTGTGGTAGATGCATCTTGTAGTGGTGGTGGTGGATGATGTTGTTGAGCAGGTGCAGCGGAACGTTGTTGTGATGTATTTGTCAAAGCTGCACCATAGTACTCATCATACATAAACTCGAAGAAATTTTCCAGTTCTTGATTTGTTGGTTTATCAGTGGTAGTTGACTGAGCTCCTTGGGGTACGAGTCCTGAACTGATATGTCTAGAAGTCTGACTGTTTGGTGCGGGTCCTAATCTGGTATGATTAGAAGCCATCGGGTTAAGCGCGGGTTCTAGAGCGAGTCTCTCAGAATCCATTTGTGAAATCTCATCAAACTTCACATTCATCGTCTCCATTATCCTTTTAGTCCTTTTATTATACACCCTGAATGCCCTCGAGTTTTTTGAATAACCAATGAAGATTCCTATATCACCCTTAGCTTTCAGCTTTCCCAGATCTTCTCTGTCGTTTGTTGGATAGCACAAAGCGCCAAATACATGAAGGTAAGATATGTCGGGTTTTCTATTGTTCACTAGCTCATATGGGGTTTTATTGAATCTTGGATGGATTAGGGAACGGCTCTGAGTGAAACAAGCAGTAGCAACAACATTAGCCCATAAGAATAACGGTGCACTAGAATAAATAAGCATTGTGCGAGCAGCTTCCACAAGAGTTCTATTTCTTCTTTCAACTACCCCTTTCTGTTGTGGAGTTCTAACAGCTGATGTCTGGTGAGTAATTCCAGTCTCTTCAAAATATGTTCTTAACTCCTGATTAGTGAATTCCGTGCCATTGTCAGTTCTTACAATCCTTACTGGAGCTTGAAGTAATACTTGTATGTGCTTCAAAAAGGTGATGATGATGCCTGGTGCTTCGTCTTTTGACCTCAGAAACTTTACCCATGTATATCTTGAATAGTCATCGACGATAACAAGAATATACTTCTTCCCATTGATACTTTCAACTCTCATTGGGCCACATAAGTCCATATGCAACAAATGTAACTTATCGACCAAACTGGGTACGGTTTTTGGTTTATATGTTGCCCTTTTGCTTTTGCCTTGTTCACAGGATGGACATAAGTGTCCTTTGGTGTATTTGAACTTTGGGAGACTGGTGACGATGTTGTCTTTGGCTAGCTTGGTTAAGGTGTCGAAGTTGAGATGGGATAAATGTCTATGCCATAACCAGGACTTTGTTTCGCATGCTCTTGTCATGAGACATATTGGTGATGAAGAGGCCATTTGGTTGATGTCGATAGCATAAAGATTGGTGCCACGATTTCCGGTTAAGAGATCATCTCCAATTAAATTCCTAACGAAGCAAGTGTTTCTCCTAAATGCAACCTCTAAATCTGCATCGCAAAACTGCCCAACTGAAAACAGATTGTGTCCCAACCTTTTGACGTAGTAAACCCGAGTGATTAAAAAATTCCCAAACTGAAGATCTCCATAACCCAGAATAGCTGCTACATTATCATTTCCAAACCGTACTGTTCCCATGAACTTCCATACAAAGTTGATCAGCAGCTTCAGATTCCGGGTCATGTTCTTGGAGCAACCCGAGTCGACGATCCAAAGACATATTTCGATAACCTGCCAATAACAGTTGATTGTGCATTTGGAAACCGTTTATCATTTGGTTCCATGGGGTTAGAGGTAATAGACGAATCACATTCATAGAAGGTTTTTGGTTCAATTGGAGCCTTTAATCTACCATTCTCTAGAATGAATTCTCTACCCGTTGGTATCCAAACGCAAAACTTAAGATAGTTCCTAGGCAATATGCTACTAGTGGTTGACATAGCTGCTTTAATGAGTCTTTTAACATATCTAGACCTAGCACTAGTTCCTGGAGGAACATCTTTCTGTTCAGGCATGGCATTCACATTCACAATATTAGAAACAATATCATCACAAACATTTTTAGACAAAGATTTCTTGCACATTAAACAAGCAGAGTCATTACATGCACTAGAATCAGTACTTTTAACATTACATCAAGATGATATATGTTTCTTATTCGAAAGCGATAAATTCCTAGGTTGTTCTTCTACTTCTTCATTTTTATTCTTGCATTCACTCTTAGAGGCAGGCGAGACTCGATTGTTCCTTGTATTGCTCCTAGGCTTTAGTCTGCTGCTCCTAGATGTGCTTTCTATTCCTGTAGAAGGTAAGGTACACACATTAGAATCTATCTTGTCTTGAGAAGTTGTTTTAGCACTCTTAGACTCTTTAGGGTTATCTTTTACACTCTTGTCTATCACCCTATATGTTTTAGATGTAGAGGCAGACGCAGTAGTGGGACTAATCCTATAGAGGCCATGTGCTATCACATTCGATGTTTCGACAACTGGTTTCCCTTTTCTTTTCTCATTTTCCTTAGGCAAGGGTGTTGGAACACATTGAGAAATAGACATTTTTGGTTTATCACTCTGATTGTCCTTAGTTTCCTCACCCTTCCTTTTTTGACTCTCCAGTTGAGACTTCAAAAGATCATTTTGTTCTTTCATGTTTTTGTAAGCACGCTCATACGACAATTTGTCATGCTTGCATTCTTCCTTTTTCCAATCAAGTTGTTTAAAATATGTTACATTTTCCTTTTCAAGCTTTGCAAGCGCATTTTCATATTTTAACACAATTTGAGAAGTCTAAGCTCGAAGTTTTTCATCGTCTTCTACAGAATATGTTTGATAAATAATGGACATAATATCAGTCGACAGAGCTATTTCGAAGAGAGTGTCATTGTGTCTTTCCAAAACTTTGATGTATTCAATGTTTTCATTTGCTTCCTTTACCAGAGATGTGTGGTCCTTGGCAAAGTCGGCTATTTCTTTTAAAAGTGCATTTTCCACATTAAGTATTCTTATACTAATTGCATTTAGTGGAGGAATGATGTCTTTTTCATACATCTTTCTTTGTTCAGCATGAAAACTTGAATGCCAGTTGTTGATACTGATTTATGTTTTGGTTTTAACAAGACTTTGAAAATTTTCCATTCTCTTTTTAAGATCATCCAAACATCGTCTAGCTTCACTTGTGTTAAAAGGGTTGCTAGAGGACATTTGTTCGATGTTAGAAAGATTCTTGGAAACAACTTTTTGTTTTGTTGAAACAACTGGTCGTTTGAAAACTTTTGGTAATTCTTGCTGTTTAACAACTGGTTTTAACAACCTGATATGATGTATTGATGACTTTATGTTAATCAATAATCAGTTTCTGGATTATCTATTTATATTTGATTTGTTACAGCTTCGTAGTTCGAATTTTTATATTGCTTTGTACAGTAGTAGTTTGAATGATAACTCACCTTTTATACATCTTATTCTTATTTGGTTTTATGGAGAACCGAACCAAATAAACCGATAACTTATTTGGTTGGATTGGTTTGGTTTCGAAAAATTTGGTTTGGGTATTGGGTGTTAAAAATTGTTTTTAAAAACCGAATAACCCAAACCGATTAAACCTATAAAACCGTAAACCGACCGAACGAACACCCCTAATTCTACTCTCTTCGGCAAGCTCAATCGTTTCATAAGAATCACGAACCTCGGGAGGATCATGTTTATGAAATAGCACATTACCATTATACAACACATTTTGTTCTTTCTGAGCTTTCTTGAGTGTATAAGGGTTTTCACAACCGATAGCCATTTTCTTCATTGTATGTAAAAGCGGATTTGGATCTTTAATGAGCATGTGAATTGTTTGTGTAGAATGACCCGTTTTTACAAGCAACTCTTCCAACTTTTTAATGCTTTCTTGTTTGTCAATGATTTCATCAAGAAGTTCATTTTCACGTTTTGAAAACCTTGCATTCAACTCTTTCTTTTCTTTTTCAAGATCAGGACAAGTTGATTTTTGTTTAGAAAGTTGGTTGGTTAATTCTGAAATTTCCGTGTTTAAGGATTTTATTTTCAAGTTCAAATTAACATCTAATGTGTCAAACTTGATTTGCAGTTGCTTTTCTCTTGAAACGAAGTTTCGATAACCAATTTCTAATTCTGACTGTCGTTTGTTATTAAATTCAAAAGTTTTTCATTTTCCTTATACCTCTCAAGCTCAGCGGTCAATTTCACATTTGCGGCCTTAACATCACGATTGATCTTTTTGACCTTTTCAATTTCAATACTACAATTTTGCAATAATGATTCAAATAACGCACGTGTTTCCTCATCATTCTCAGTATGCTGTGACTAGAGGCCTCCATTAGGATCCATATCTGGAGTTGCCAAATTAATATTGCTACAACTTGGCGTGTCCATATATGTATCGTAAGTGGATGCAGGAGTCGCAGGATGCTGTTCATTCTGAGGTGACATATCAAATATTTCATTATTGTAACATGTAGTGAATGGTGGTACCTCAGAGACTCCATTGATATCATAAGCAGGAGGTGCTTCAGAATCCGTGTCATATTTAACCTCCTGAAGATTGGCCATGAAAATGCAATTTGCATCGATGTCTTCAAGGTCTTCCATATCATCCATAAGAGCCATGAAGTCATTCTCCTCAGCATTAAACTGAAACCCTGCCTTTTCCTTCTGAGCCAAAAGCACTGCTTTCTAAAGATACTCAAGATCTTTCTATTTCGGCTTGGTGGGACAGTTCCTTGCCATGTGACCAATTCCTTGATAGTTGAAACACTTTAGCAGATTTCCCTGATTCACATTTCCAACATTCCCAGCAACTGGAGCAGCAACATTCCCAATTAGATTCCCAACATTCTGACCCCTCTAATTCCCAATAACTTGACCCATCTGATTCCCTGCATACTGACCCATCTGATTTCCAACATACTGCCCTGCATTCTGATTACCCATCTGATATCGAGGAGCATATCCCTGCTGATTCCCATAACCTCCAACCATTTGTCCTTGCTGACCCATGTTGAAACTCGGCTGTGCAATCTGCCTGTTGCGAGTGTTCGATGAAATCCTTTGGTTGTTGTTAGTAGGTGTGGAATAGCGTCCTTGGAATACCTTTGTTAGAAGAGTAAATGCTTGAGTCAAAGCAGCACTGTCATCATTGTCATTGTATTCTGGTTCTGGGTATTGTGGGTATTGTAGTTGTGGAATGACTTGTTGTTGTTGTGGGTAGAATGGTTGTTGTGGAACATATTGTTGTTGCATGAAGTTCTGAGTAGAAGTTGATGATGATGGTTGTGTATTCACTGTTGTAGGTGTTGGTGTTTGAGCAATCAATGCAAGAGGATCATGTTGCTTTGCTAACTTCTATTTCCTCACTTCGTCTGCCTCTTTCTGGTTTTGCTTTAGAAAGTCATATAGCTGATCATAGTTCACTGCATGAAGATCCTTTGTCTGATTGAAAATTGTGACGAATCGACCCCATTCTTCTAGTAAATTGTTGATGAACTTGATTTTTTGAACAATTGGCCTTGGTGTCAACTTGTTCCTGATGAGCTCATTCATTAAGGTGCAAAACCGGGTGTAATAAGATTCAATTGGTTCCGCTGGGGTGGAAGTGAACTTTTCCCATTCAGTTAGAAGCTTATTTTCAACATCTTGCTGTCCAATTTTAGTTTCATGACAAAGTCTTCTAACTCTCTCCCACATGTCATAAGCAGTTTCATAACTGTCAACAGCAGCAAATATTTCCCGTGGTAAACCAAGTTGAATTAAATGCATTGCTAAGTCATCAGCCGTAATTTGCTTCCTATCCTCTTCTGTGTATTCATGTTCATGTTGATCACGATAGAATGGTGGTGTGGGAGGTGTTACATTTGGATCCCCAGGGTCTAGAACTTGACGAGGCTTGAATGGTCCATGATTGATGGAATGTAGTAGGAGTTTGTCATTTTCTTTAGTCTTGATATAGCGAAGCATACGGCTTGTCCATGGAAGGTATCCACCTTTTTCAAGCATCGGAGGACGGTTTTCGGCATCGGATGCATGGATGTCTTGTTGAGTCGTCATAAATAAAGTTGTATGGTTAAGATGATGTTGGATCGGTTCAAAGAACTAGGAGTGGGTTTGTTACAGTTCACGAGTTATGTTTGGTTTAAAGTTAAGTCCTTTGTCGGTGTCCTTGAAGAGTTCTTAATAATCCTTGCTCGGTTCCTAAGTCGTTGTCATTGTGAGAAACTTGATAAGTCGTAAGAAACTTGATAATTCGTGAGAAACTTGATAAGTTGTCACAAACTAGGTAAAGTGTCACAAACTCGGTAACCTTTAGTCACAAATTCGAAAATCTGTTACAAACTTGGTAAGCTTTAGTCACAAACTCGAAAACTGTCACAAACTCGGAAGATTTAGTGACAAACTCGAAAACTGTCACAAATTCGGTAAGATTCAGTCACAAACTCGAAAACTGTCACAAACTCGGAAGATTTAGTGACAAAATCGAAAACAGTCACAAACTCGGTAAGATTCAGTCACAAACTCGAAATGTGTCACAAACTCGGAAGATTTAGTGACAAACTCGAAAACTTAGTCAGAAACTTGGTAGAACCTCTAGAAACTCGACAGAATCTCGGAAAAATTATCCAAATTTGGAAAAAAATTTCACAAACTCAAGAAACTTGATAGAAACTCGATAGAATTTTCACAGGAACTCGGTAATCCTATAGAAACTCGACAGAATCTTCAGAAACTCAGAAAGGACTGAGAAACTAGATAAATCTTCACAGAAACTCGGTAAAGTCTCATAGAAACTCGATAATGCTTGCACAGAATCTCGGTAACCAGTCCAGAAACTCGACAGATTCTTGAGAAACTCGACAGTTTGCTGAGAAACTAGACATAACTTTCAGAAACTCGATAAGCTCACAGAAACTCGGTAAGGATGGGACAAACTCGGTAACTAGTCCAGAAAGTCGATAAGTATCACAGAAACTCGGTAAGGATGGGACAAACTCGGTAACTAGTCCAGAAAGTCGATAAGTATCACAGAAACTAGGAAAGCTTTCTTCAGAAACTCGGTAGAACTAGAGAAACTCGGTAGAACTTTCACAGAAAGTCGATAGATCCTGAGAAACTTGGTAGAACTTTGTGAAACTCAAGAGAATCTGTGACAAACTCGACAGAAGTCAAAGAAACTCGAAAGTTTCTGGCCAGAGACTTCCAAAATTGAAAGATCTGACAGAAACTCGGTAAACCCTCCTGATGAACAGTAACGCCCCAAAAAAATTCCTGGATCTTTGGTTTTGCTCTTGATACCACTTGTTATTCCCAATTATATATCCTAACATACAACTAATCACTAGATAAGAACAAAAGAGAAGAGTGGATTATGTAATTCTAGTGAGAGAAACTAGAGAGACAAATTCTTATTCACACTAATCCCTTAATGATACAATACCTAGAGAGCCAACCACCAACCCTTCTAAGTGAGGGGTTGGGTAGTATTTATAGTTTTTCTAAGAGAAGAGCTTTGGGCTTGGACTTGGGCTTTTCTTTTACACATAATATTAACCTATTAGCTTAACAAGCCAAAAGCCTATTCTAATTAATTACACAACGACACACTTAATAAAAATATTACAAATGACATATGACCATCACTTTTAATAAATCCTAACACACAGCATGAAAAACAGTAAAAATATCATTTGAGTACCATTTTCCCCAAGGAAAAACATAATGAAAAAGGGGTTACGAGAGCTCACCTTAATCAAGCAATGCACAACACAACAACTAAAGGGTAGTATAGCACACGACAACTAGGACGTCACAGCACAACGGACTCGGCATGACCTAATAATATAAAAACTCGTCTTAACATATATCCCATAAAACAACCTAAGGCGTAAAAGTTCCCAAAAGTTAAACATTCCCGATCCCAAATTCGTTTCCAAATTAGTTTCGTTTTATCAATTTATTAGAGTTTGGTATCATCATTCGTGTAACGGGAGGAAGACACAGACCCTAGAGTACACACGCCAAAAGGAAACAAGAAAACGAAAATTGACGCTGAGAGTGTTGACGAGAACTCGAGTCAAGAAGAGATGACGGAGAGAAACCAAAAGATAACAAATAGAAAACACAACAAATAAGATGAATAGATTGGTAAGCGTCGGTACTTTCCCATATTCCCATTTAGTTATAAAAGTATACTCGTTTTAATAGTTTAAAAGTAAAATTTCGCCATGACTCGTTCGTTCATTGAACGTTTCCAAGTCGAAGGACTTTATTAGAAATAATTTCCAAGGTAGTTTAGGTGACGTGAAACTTATAAATATTATTGTTCGTTAGACATTATTTCCATTGTTTACCCGTTGCGAATCGAATACATTAAATTCATCATGAGTCTAATGTACTATATTCGTTTCGTGTCCAATGGTCAAAAATGTCCAAAGTCCAATAATAGTCCAAGCCTCAATATATATTTCAAGTCCGGTGTTGCAAAAATTCTCAAAGTAATCCGACTACCAATCATTCATCAAGTCAATCTAATACACAGTCATGGTCAAAGGTCTATTATCGTTAAAACGATCCGCAACTTTAACAATAATCCAATCAATATCCTAACGAAACCAAATATAACATTTTCCGACAATTTGCCTCGAAACATCAAATAACTCTCGTGATTTCCATTTTTATTAAAATCGACAATTACACTTTAAATTCCTTTTTGTCAATTATATATTATCTAACAAATCTTAAATTTGTTAACTAATATTATTAACAAGTACTATTATTATTTTCTTTTCCTTCTTATTTATTTCAAGTTGTATTACGTCACGATTTATTGTTCGTTTCGAGTCAAATTCTCGTATCAAATCCCTAGGGTCTAAACTTAATTCCCGAACCCAATACTAACCCAACATAATCCTATGGTCACAAGGTCTGGTCAACAAGTCAACACATCCCAATATCAAATCCGTATAACCAAGTGTAGGCAAACCGAGGCCCTCCCGAGACCACAAGGTCTCGGCTAGACCTCGTTATGGCCGAAACATCACGAATTAATCAAGCCCAGTCCAAATCAATATATCATCACCACAATACTCGGCCGGTTCTAACATACGGCTCGAGCTAAGTCACACGACCAAAATAAATAAATAATTAAAATCAATCCGAGACCAAATGCAAACCGGAACCATTAGTAATAATAACTTACCATGCCGAGACCTCGGGGTCTCGGCTTGAGTCGTTGTCGCGAACAGAAACCAATCAGGCTGAAAAGTGGTCACAAAATAAACCACAACCTATCACCACCGAGACCTTGGGGTCTCGTATGAATTAAACGCGACCAAAAAACCCCATACGGGTCCTAGTCCCAGTCAACCCAAAATGGGTCACGAACCCTCGTCACATCCAAACCCAGGGGACACAAGATAACGAAAAGAAATTGGAACCAAATGAGGATAAGGTCAATACATAGAAAAAACACGAAGACGAAAAGATATACGCTCTACCACAAGCTCAAACATGAGCTTATCGATTCAAACTCATAGATCCGAAAGAAAAAGATACAGAGTCACGAAAAAAAAGGATGATACCAACGCATATTTCAACTTGTTTTTAACACTAACCCATTTCATTATTTGTTTTACTCTTAACGTTGCTCACAACATTGTGATTCGTGGTTTTTAGTAACCGATTAACGTGACTCATCTTACCTACTTACCAAAACGCGACAAACCCCAGAAATAGGGCGGCGGTGGCGCGTGAAATGAGACGATGGCACGTAGTTGAGGCGCGTGTGGTTGCTAATCGGGTTAAGGGAGGCAAGAGGAAGGTTTTATGGGTGGAGGTGAGATGTAGGTGGTGGCGGTGGGTGGTGTACGGCAGCGGCAGGTGGCCGTATTTTTGGGAGGGGAGAGGAGAGAAGGGAGAGGCGGCAAGTATGTGAAAAGAAAGAGATAAAACCTTAAAGTGGTTATAGATGTGGCTTATATAGCCCTAGGGCTAGTGGTGAAACCATTCTCACCCACAAGGACCGAAACTAAAATTATAGTGGAGGGTAGAAAGTGTTAATTTGTTATTCTTTCAACGAAACTCTAACGAAGCTAATTTGGGTGTCGAAATATTTTCCCTGGTATTTCTAATGTTTTCCACTCAACATTTTTGAAGGATTGACTCAATTTTGGGATCGCTTTCAAATAAACAAGCTAGTTGGTATCCAAGGAGAAGGTTCAAGTAAGAGGGATGTGCATTCATGTTTCCTCCAAACTCAATAGTGCATGCCCTAAGCATATCTCCTAATATCGGATAGTATGCTCACCCTGACCATCGATCTAGGAATGGTAGGTCGTACTCCAATCTAACTGTGTTCCTAACGCGTCCTATAGTGTCTACCAAAATCCTGATGCGGATAGTCTATCACGATTCGATATAATAGGTAAGGCGCTCTTCATGTATGTCGTTCTAATTGGATTTCTTATCTTTGAATACTACGGAGGCATTGATCAAACCAAAGGACTTATCCTGAAAACTCGAAATGCCTGTATATTGCTCTTAACGCGGTTTTAGGGTTGTCAGTCTTGTGCACTCTCAACTAATGATATTCGGGTCCGGAATCTTCCTTCGAGATATATCGCGTATCATGAAATTCGTGACGCTCCGGGAGTTAAGTTTATGTGTATCTCAATTCTTCAAGGAGGGGTAAATCCTGTTAGGTCTTTATGAAGTACTCCAGGGAAGTCTTAAGCACGCGAGGTATCTTTGGGTTTCTGCTCGTCCTACTAGGCGCAATGAAATAGACGGGGTTGTAGTAACTATCGAGTGGGCTTCATGAAATGCCTCGTCCATTCTTGAGCAAAATCATTTAAAAATTTTAAGCTAGGTAGCAACCTTAAACTTAATCTCACGTCTCATCAAACAAGAACTGACATGAAATTAAGTTAAAAGTTGTTAAAAAGCTTACTTTTTTTTGAAGAAAAAGAAAAATATTAGTTAAAGTTTGGGGTTGCTCAAAAATGAATGGTGGCATTTCAGCACTCAAAGATTTGGCTACCAGGTGGTGGAGATTTGAATTATCTTATCGGTTTCTACCTTTTTGGTCATACACTATATTAATCTCATAACTAAGAGCTAGGATACTAGGCTTCGCCTTTAACAGAGGCATGAACTAAGTGGAAACAAATCTATAATCGACGTCAGAATCAAATAGTATGATGGTCTAATATCCGTTTAAGGAGAACATACCCGTCACGAGGTTCGGATCCTGGTGTCCTTCTTCAGTGTTCATCACGAATACCCGCCCACGAGCTGGGTTGCCATTGTTTCCAGTGTTTCCATTAGTCACTAAGGCCTGATTCTGGTTATTCTGCACTTGCCCCTGTACCCTATTCAGCTTAGGACACGTGTTTCGGAAATGATCCGGGCTCCCGCACTCATAACATGTCCTTGGGTAAATGACATTAATTGGAGTCGCCTGCATGGCTACTGCTCGACAATCCCTTGCAATGTGACCAGTCTGATTGCAGCTGAAACACACTAGGTAGGGTTTAGTCTCCAGGTGGAGGTAGTTACATTTAGGACACTTAAGGTGAGGGCCTTCATATCCCTTATGGCTCGAACTCGTTGCCACAAATCCTTTTCCTCATTTCGCCTTCTTATTTTCATCATTTGCACCTCCTTGTTTACTTGTCTCACTCACGATCTTCCTCTTATCACCGCTCTTGGACAATGTCCCATTCCTAACCACTTCATCCGTTAAGGTTGCAGATTTCAGTATCGCGCTCTGAAGGGTAGGGGGTTGATGAAGCGAAAAGTGTACCGCTTTTAGGGGGTCATTTAAGCCCTAAATCGTATTTATTTGATCAAATATTGCCCTAAATCGTTCCTTTTGTCATTTTAGGTACTTTGGAGAAGAAATCTGGAAAATGAAGCATTTTGGACGTTTTGGGAGCATAAAAGTGAAGAAAACGACAAAGTGTCCAAAGCTGCTGGAAAAGTACACTTGACGGCGTCAAGGATTGCTCCTGACGGCGTCATGGCTTGGCAAAAGAGGTGGATATGACAAAATGCACGTGACGCGCCAGAGAGTTTTACAATGGAAAGTCTGACGGCGTCACCCTTTAAGGTGATCAAGGCCATCACGGTTTAAGTTAAAGAGAGACGGCGTCAAGCACATTTCTGACGACGTCAACCCCTGATAGGCCAGAGCGGAATTTGGAGGATTAAAAAGGGACGGCGTCAGGAAGACCATCCGGGAACCCTAGCCAGGGCGAGGTGACGGCGTCACCTCCTACAACGTGACGCCGTCAGCCACTAAACTCTATATATAGTTTTGCAATTTTTATTCATTGTGTGCAACTTGGTGAGGAGAAACCCTAAGATGAATTTTCTGCCATTTTTAAGGGTTTTATACCCTTGGATCTCCCATGTTTAATTGAAGATAAGTAATCTATTAATCATTCAATATGTCTATGTGTTGTTTGATTATATCTTGTTCTTGTCTTTTAATTAACATGCTAGGCTAGATTTATCTTGTGTTTGCTTAGATCTAATGAAACCTAACTATTGATTATTGGTTATTAGTGTGTTATTAATTGTATTGGATGATTGTTTATCGATGTTAGGCTTAAGAAAACTGGCTAACCTCCTATACGGTAACTTGCTTGAACGTCTTAAGAAACATGAACCAATGCGTACTAGGGTTATTATGGTTGTATTTAATGCATGAGCGAATTCTAGTGATCCCATGTTAGGAGCTTCTTAGCCGGCTCGACATAGGAGTGAAGTAGGAGCTTATAGAGTTGGGGAAGTACGTACGCCACCCCACGATTGGTATTAAGGAATACACCCGTCATCCACGTAATTAATGCACACTAATCAACCGGTAAAAGATAGTCAGGGAGTAAGGAAATCTAAGTAAACACATTTCTCTCCATATAAGTTCCACGACCTTTTCATTTTCAGTTATTTTATTTTATTTGCATTTGTAGTCATTTAGGTTAGTTGACTAGCAACTAATTCCGCCCACTCTTTCAAACCCGAGATTTTACTTGCGTTTATAAAAAATATAAAAATACAAAAAGAATCTTCCCTCACCCTTAGACCTATTAGAGTAGTTTTTCAATCCTAACGACACTATTCCCCTAGAGAACGATCAATCCCCCGGTACTTGCCACTTCACTATACTACATCGGTCAGGTACACTGCCTGATGGGGATTGCAAGCCTCTTGAGATCCCTCGAGAGGTAAAACCTGTTGTAAGGTCGCAAAACCACGCATCAAGTTTTTGGCGCCGTTGCCGGGGAATAGTTATTGTTTAGGTTGAATTTTTATTTTATTAGGTCTACTCACTAGATTCCTTTCTAGTGAGATTTTTATTTTTCTTTTTATTAGATTTCTTTAGTCTATCTTTTTCTTTGTGCCCTTTGTTTGTAAAACCATTTTCATTTGTCACCATGGCGGATGAAATTCCATTTAGATCATTAACAATAGAGGAACAATTACTTTACACGGATAGATTTGCTTCCTGTTGTTCCAATGAATTTTTAAGTGATCTTAGATATATACAAGAGGAAATGGGTATAAAGTTTGATAGGTTTGATGAATTATGTGCATGTGTGGCTTCTATTAAACAATCATTGTTAGGATCAACTCCTTTTAATAAGACCCTTTGGAAAAATTTTGAGGAAAGCCTCCTAACCGTGAACCATAAATTTAATGAATTAATGGGTTCGTATACATCACAACTTGAGGAAACAATTGAGGAGGATTTAGCCGAACATGAGCATATTGAGCAAAAAGACCTAGGTTTTATGATCAATGACTTTGAATCTCAAGGAACACATGATGAATCCTTTAGGCAAATTGAACATAGTAATCATGTTATCGGGGAAGATTCTTATGAATCGGACTTAGAACTTGAAATGGCTAGAGAAGGATTTGAGATACTTAGGAACATGTTTGGGTTAGATTCTACTAAAACACATGATGTGGATATAATTGATATAGAGACAAGGAAGGATGAGGTAAATAACACAAACCTACAAAGTACCCCACAAGTCCTACCATCATTCGAGGCATACACACCGCCCGTGACTTACCCGGAAGAAGTAGAAGGGACTATAGGAACCCAATTGAAGTAGAACCTTTGGAAGAAACAAAACTAGAAGAAATAGGTTTGAATACTTGTAGTCATAACCTTTCTTTTAGTTCTATGGAAGTTCCTAGTTTTGATGAACCGGAGCCTAAACCAAAACCGTTACCTAATCTTCCATCCTTAGATGTGAACTTAGGAATTGAATTGGGTCCCGATCCACCCATCAAACCATGTAGTCCGGGTAATGTTAAGATTAAGGTAGTAGACTCTAGGCCTTGTAGAGAGGAAGCTAACATAGGAGTGAACCATGACCTTACATACTTACATCACCCATTTATGATTGATCACAAGAAACATTATGGGTTTAAACCGGGTTTATTAGGTCAAAGTGGATTCTTAACTTGGAGTCTCTCGAAGTTGATAGAAGATGATCCCTTTCTAGTAGAAAATCTTAATCCGCCCACTAACCCAATTGAATTAGGTAAGGTTATGATGATAGGATCCCGCACCTTTGAGCATATAATTCACCCGTCACTCTTTCCTCACGTGGCATATTTCCACCCTAAGGGTGTGTATCACTACTTTCACCCACACTTAATCCTAAGTGTAGGGAAAACCTCCCCTATTTCCGTTAAATAAGGGTAGAGTCAGGCTCGTGACTCGAACAAAAACAAGCGCTTCTTGGGAGGCAACCCAAGCTTTATTTGCTTTGTGTGTTTATTTATTTGTTTGTTTGATTTTATTTGCTTCCGTATGTATGTTTAATTTTTATTATTATTGATTCATGTTCAAAACTAAATTGTGAAAATGCTTTATCTTGTTTTTAACTTCGTCTTAACTACATATAAAGGTATTTTGCAAAAGATAAGTGTAAGGGAAATCCAAATCGGTTTAGTAGAACAAATGAACATGAATCATAACAATATTAAATTAACATACATATTAGTAATTGTTTGAGTCAAATGCTTGTATCGAGTCATAATGATGTTTTGCAGGAATTCCAGGAAGTAAGGTATAGGTTTTTCCAGAAATTTTCCGGAAACTTAACATGAGAATTCTGTCAGATCATTTCTGACGGCGTCAGGCCTTACAACCTGACGGCGTCAGGTTTTAATTTTCTGAAATTTTTGAAAGTTTTGTTTTTCTACCGGAATCATAAAAAGTTTTTATTAAATCTCTAACTTATAAACTTCAGGAATCTGCAAAATAATCATTCCACAAGCATTATATCCTTATATAGATTTATCCCGCCGATGTTATGCAGGTTTTCGTGTTTGTTTTCTCAGGTTTAACAGGTTATTTTGGACAAGGAGATGTATGTGGAATCAAGCTTTTGGCGATGCTTTAGTCTTGTAGCTTCTACATTCCCTTGGAAGAAGATCTAACCATGTTACCTCTTTATCCACCAAACGAATCAGGGGAGTATTTGATTTCATTCTTTTACCTTATTTTCTTTTACATCTTGTTATTTGAACATTGGGGACAATGTTCATCTTAAGTGTAAGGGGGGGGGGGGGGTAAAGTACGATACTTTAGAGAATACAATTGCACTTGATTTTTGTTTGTTTAATGGTAGATGTGTAATAAAAACTGAGAGAAATACCTGTTAAGGCAATTTTAGTGCCAAATTTAAATTTTTTTACAACATTTAGGAGTGAAACTTTGGTTTTAATGAGCGTCTCATGGATAGGAGTTATATGACTAGCACAAAACCGTACCACTAAAAAATTTTCCACCCCCAAATATGTGAGGTTCGCCCCTAGAATTGGTAGGAAAAGCATTTATGCTATGATGTGTGTACCGGTAGCACATAGATTCTAGAACTTGCGTTAGGACCATTCCGAGGCCACAAGTGAGACTGCATTCGTGTAGTTAGATTTACTACATGATAAGAGGCATTAGGATTAACCCATTGTTTTACACCTGTGTTTTTGTTATAATTACATTGGCTACATTGGTCAAGTAATTCTCCCACACCCTTTGCGTTGTACTCATTTTTAGTACACGATACCCCTAGTACACCCCTCAGAGCCTATCTTTTCGTTTCTAACTTTAAGCATTTTACTTAAAGGAAGAATTTGTTACACCCCACTTAAATGTACACCCAAATCGCCTTAGCCTACCTTGTATGCACTCATTTTTAGTGCATTATTGTGACAACATTTGTTTAAACCCCAAGTTAATTATCTAATTGATTACATGGTTGCTAAGTCGAGTCATATCCTTGTACATATTGTTTTGGGACGATTGGGACTCATGGGTAAAGTACTAGTGTAATGGAGTAATGGGGAAGAACAACATTATTACCCCCATATGTGCTAAATATTTTAAAAAGTACTCCAAGTGTTTCGATTATCTTAATTCGAGTCATTAGAATAGTTATTTGTAAAGTTATGTAAAAGTTCAAGTGTAAGGGGAATGCAACGCCCCTATGATGTATTATTTTGGATGGTAGGGCAAGAGTGTATGAAGAAAAAAAAAATCAAGAAAAATACAAAAAAATGAGAAAAAGAAAAGTAGAAAAAAAATACGGACTACCATCCCGTTTCATTTTATGTTTATTTTATGTTTTTGTTAGTTTGTTTTTAGCTTAAGTCGAGTCTAGTCTTGGCTTAGCAACGCCATATTGTACATGTAATTAATCAAGATCTTTAACTCGCCACCAGTAAAATATCCTTTATCCAACAAATCCGTGTTTATCATATCCCTACACCTCATGTTATAACCCATGTAAAAGCCCTCTTTGATAGTTTATCTTAGGTGCTTACGCCTAGTGGAGAAGGTTTTCGATCCTTTCCCAAGCCTATGGTAATCTATTTGCTATGACAGGTAGTGAGAGATATTATCCGTTTTCATTTATGAGATATACTTTTATGACACCTGAGAGATGTGAGTATCTAAACACTACTTGTGAGGTGCTAGTTTGTAATCTCCGTGCTTATTATGATTAAAGTGGAACGACTATTTGTTGTAATTACTTTTATATTAGCATTAAATGACCCCTAACTTGTATTTTGAATAGAATAAAAGCTCATTTGCTTGAGGACAAGCAAATCTCAAGTGTAAGGGTATTTGATGAAGCGAAAAGTGTACCGCTTTTAGGGGGTCATTTAAGCCCTAAATCGTATTTATTTGATCAAATATTGCCCTAAATCGTTCCTTTTTTCATTTTAGGTACTTTGGAGAAGAAATCTGGAAAAGGAAGCATTTTGGACATTTTTGGAGCATAAAAGTGAAGAAAACGACAAAGTCTCCAAAGCTGCTGGAAAAGTACACTTGACGGCGTCAAGGATTGCTCCTGACGGCGTCATGGCTTGGCAAAAGAGGTGGATATGACAAAATGCACGTGACGCGCCAGAGAGTTTTACAATGGAAAGTCTGACGGCGTCACCCTTTAAGGTGATCAAGGCCATCACGGTTTAAGTTAAAGAGAGACGGCGTCAAGCACATTTCTGACGGCGTCAACCCCTGATAGGCCAGAGCGGATTTTGGAGGATTAAAAAGGGACAGCGTCAGGAAGACCATCCGGGAACCCTAGCCACGGCGAGGTGACGGCGTCACCTCCTACAACGTGACGCCGTCAGCCACTAAACTCTATATATAGTTTTGCAATTTTTATTCATTGTGTGCAACTTGGTGAGGAGAAACCCTAAGACGAATTTTCTGCCATTTTTAAGGGTTTTATACCCTTGGATCTCCCATGTTTAATTGAAGATAAGTAATCTATTAATCATTCAATATGTCTATGTGTTGTTTGATTATATCTTGTTCTTGTCTTTTAATTAACATGCTAGGCTAGATTTATCTTGTGTTTGCTTAGATCTAATGAAACCTAACTATTGATTATTGGTTATTAGTGTGTTATTAATTGTATTGGATGATTGTTTATCGATGTTAGGCTTAAGAAAACTGGCTAACCTCCTATACGGTAACTTGCTTGAACGTCTTAAGAAACATGAACCAATGCGTACTAAGGTTATTATGGTTGTATTTAATGCGTGAGCGAATTCTAGTGATCCCATGTTAGGAGCTTCTTAGCCGGCTCGACATAGGAGTGAAGTAGGAGCTTGTAGAGTTGGGGAAGTACGTACGCCACCCCACGATTGGTATTAAGGAATACACCCGTCATCCACGCAATTAATGCACACTAATCAACCGGTAAAAGATAGTTAAGGAGTAAGGAAATCTAAGTAAACACATTTCTCTCCATATAAGTTCCACGACCTTTTCATTTTCAGTTATTTTATTTTATTTGCATTTGTAGTCATTTGGGTTAGTTGACTAGCAACTAATTCCGCCCACTCTTTCAAACCTGAGATTTTACTTGCGTTTATAAAAAATATAAAAATACAAAAAGAATCTTCCCTCACCCTTAGACCTATTAGAGTAGTTTTTCAATCCTAACGACACTATTCCCCTAGAGAACGATCAATCCCCCGGTACTTGCCACTTCACTATACTACATCGGTCAGGTACACTGCCTGGTGGGGATTGCAAGCCTCTTGAGATCCCTCGAGAGGTAAAACCTGTTTTAAGGACCTAAAACCACGCATCAGGGGCTCAGTTGCTTTCACCATCCCGCGAATCTCAGGGTCCAAACTATAGATGTACCTCTCAATTCTATTAGATTCAGGAGTGACCATGTGAGGTACCAGTCTAGCAAGCTCATGGAATCGATCTGTATAAGCTGCATGACCAGCACCTACCATAGCATGGTTGTAGAACTCATGCTCTAGCTTCTGCATCTTGTTGTTTGGGCAATACTCCTCCTTTAGTAATGCCTTAAGGTCATCCCAACACATTCCCATAGCGGCTTTTCTTCCTCTGGCCTGGATTTGCGTGTTCCACCAGGTCAGAGCCTTTCCCGTGAACGAGCTTGCAACGTATTTCACCCTCTGGTGGGCTGCAAACTCGCTTATGTCCATCACTGCTTCCATTTTCTCAATCCGTCTTGTGTACACCAACGCTCCTCCATTGCCATCAAAGTCCACTGGTTTGCATGTTGTAAACTCCTTCTATGAACATCCCTTGCCACTATTGTTGTTGTTGCCATCATTGTTGTGGTCACTACCAATGCCATTGTCTGCAAGGTCATTCCCGCTTTCGTTATTTCCTAGATTAGTGATGTGGTCGCCAACTTGGGTTATGACAGTGGGCAGCAATGCTTGTAGTTACTCGGCAATCATGGCGAAAAGGTCAGGATTCACATTGTCGTTGCCGTTGTTCTCGGTGCCGCGACCACCTGCTCTACCTCCTCGCCCACCAGTCCTTCCACCCCTCGATGATGGAATGCCTCGGTTAACTCGAGTCGATCTTCTTGGAGGCATGATTCTACAAAGTAGGACATTGGTAAACGTTAGATAGGAGGTAGGTAGGATAAGTCGGTATACGTGTCATACTACTACACTCAACTTCCTATCTGACAATCCATGAATTTGATAAGTCCATGCCGCATCATGTTTTCATAAAAACGTTGGCCAGACATTTTTAGGATAGCATCATGCTGCATTTACTTATCATCATCACTTCGTGTCGTACTATACACATAATCACACACGTAGTTCCTATAATGCAAACTATATGAGGATTCTTAGGTTATAGTCTAGGTTAAACCACCTAATTCTCTATAACCTTGGCTTTGATGCCAATATGTCACACCCCAAAAATGGCGCAGCGGAATGGCATTTACGGTATATGACTTCATAGTTAAGAACACAAGGTATCATAACAGAGAAACACTAAATACATAACATACGACAGTTAATAGTCGCAAACTCCCACAACAGGGATAAGGGCAAAGATCCAAAATAAACATAAGTCTCAAAGTTAAACAACGTCACTAGGGATGTTAAATGCAACTCCACGAGATATAACCCGGGAGGGTCTTGTCTTAAGTTTTGCTAAGCCAGTCAATACTTAACCTTCTAAGCAACTTCAATAACACCTAAAAATGGTACTAGAAAACGTCAACATAATGTTGGTGAGCTCGTTGGTTTAAAATTAAAACCGTTGAGCTGTGATAGCATAGTGTAGGACAAAAGTGAGCATGATAACCAATTATAAGCACAAGTCAAAACAAAATAGTGTCGCGCCAACTGAACCAGCCATGATGGTTGCACACTTAAACATACACTGTGGGGAGCTACCCCGATAAATCTATCATATTGCTTTGGCTCTCGAAAGACTTAACAGTTGCGCATCAATGTACACACAGATAAAACATTTAGTGGCACATAATCGTATCAACACACATAATGTCCAAAAACATGAAAACAGTATAGTCACAACCTGAAAAACAGTTAAAATATCATTTAAGTACCATTTTACCCCAAGGAAAAACATAATGAAAAAGGGGCTACGAGAACTCACCTTAATCAAGCAATGCACAACACAACAACTCAAGGGTAGTATAGCACATGACAACTAGGATGTCACAGCACAACGGACTCGGCATGACCTAATAATATAAAAACTCGTCTTAACATATATTCCATAAAACAACCTAAGGCGTAAAAGTTCCCAAAAGTTAAACATTCCCAATCCCAAATTCGTTTCCAAATTAGTTTCGTTTTATCCATTTATTAGAGTTTGGTATCATCATTCGTGTAACGGGAGGAAGACACAGACCCTAGAGTACATACACCAAAAGGAAAAAAGAAAACGAAACTTGACGCGGAGAGTGTTGATGTAACACCCCAACCCGACAAGGGTAGAAGCATCACATTATGGTGACAAATCAAAGCATACATAATAGCACAGCGGAAGTCTTAAACGAATACATAAGAGAAAGTCAAGTCAACACGACTTGGATAATACATAAGTTCAAGGAAAGAAAATAATTCAAAGATACGAATACAAATGAAATCCAAATCCAAAACAAAGTCATAAGATAAAGGTGGTCATCTAAGGTCAAAGCTTCATCTATCTCTCATCCCATCCAAAGCATAATCCAAAAGCTCCTAGCTTAGATACCTGCCGCACACGAAAAGGAAACGTGTGGCTGAACTTAAAAAGCCCAGTGAACAGATATATATAATAAACGGAAACGAAGAAACGAAGCATAAAGAAAGAGATATAAATAAGGTACAAGAGTAAAGGTTAGGACAGTCATCCACCACGAGCCCATATCATAACATATCATATCATAGCGTATCATAATCATATAGAGGAGATGCCTCTCAAATAAGCCGATAATATGAGGGGTGTCCCCATGTACCAGTTGGAGTGATCAGCTCCCATATTTTGTGAAAGGAGTGGATTGCACCCATCCCCAGTCACCATATCATATCATAACAAAACATATCATAACATATCTAGGATGCATCCATTCGCCCCCCAAACAAATCATATTGGCCATATCAAATCATATCATAGTGAGCTCATATCATATCATAATGGGGACGGTGTAACCAAATCACTAGGGCTACACACTAGTCATGCCATTGGTGCATCAATGACACGGCCATGTTACCTTCATGGCTAGGAAACATATTTTGGCTCGTAGTATCAAACTGGGGTCAAGGTTAAAGGTTCATATCAAAGCAAAGGTTCATATGCCATAATCATAGTCCAAATCTCAAGGTTCATATCACAGGGTTCATATAAGAGGTTCAGAAGTCAAAGGTTCATATCAAAGGTTCAAATGCCAAAGGTTCATATCATAGGTTCAAATCAGAAATCAAGAGGTCGAAGGCACCTTATTAAAAAGGGCAGAATATCTGTACCTTATTTCAACAGCAACACAACCAGAAATGAATAAGATGGAAAGATCAGGTCCTCTCCTTCTTCACACCTAGAGGGGTAGAAAAGAATTACAAACTTTCCCATTTTAAGTAACTTTCCATTTTTAGCAGGTTTCCATATTTAGAAAGTTTCCATAATTAGTAAGATTTCCATATTCTCATTTAGGTTAAGTCGTTATTGAATCATATTATGGTTTTAGAATGGATTTTAACAAGTCACAAAAGTTTAGGGCTAATCATGACAACTTTACATAATTTAGGGTTTTAAGTGCAATTATATCAAAGTTGAGATTCAAATATGAAAATATCCCACGTAATCTGTTTTGAATCCATATTTATCAAGTTAACAATTTCAGCCCCTCAAGTTTCCCAATTTTACACTTTACACCCTTAAGTTATATATTTTACATTTTAAACCTTATAATATCCATAATTACACATTAGACCCTTAGTTTATCAAAATTACACAATAGACACTTATTTCATCATATTATACGAATCTACCCTTAAGTTTTCATAAATTACACATCAAGTCCCTCAAGTTATCAAAGTTACATATTTAACCCTTAATTTACATTTTCAATCTTTAATTATCAATAATTACATATTAAGCCATTAAATTACCAAAATGACACATAACCCCCTGAATATAATTTATTTCTCAAATCAACTCTAACTTTCCAGAAATTACACGTTTAGTCCCCCTATTTTAATTATTTTAAAATCGAATTATAATTTATTAAAATAACCATTTAAGCCCTTTAATTATAAAATTTACATAAAAGACCCATAACTTTTATTTTGTATGATTTATATGAGGTCCACATAATATTCCAAAAATAACCCATAAGTTTTATAATTTACAAAACACCCCTTATACTTTTTATACAAATCGTATAACCCTTTTTAATTTACAAACCTTAGCCCTAGTATCCTAATCATTTAGCTAATCATTATATCATCATTACACATTACTTACATCATCAAGAACAAGCCCTAATGCCCAAACCCTAATTCGATCACTATTATTTTATTTTCTTCCTTATTTTCTTTTTAGCCGATTATAAACTTAAATCAACAATAATTATTTTAGGCCTCTAAAAATCAAATGTACATTTTTCCCAAATTATATTCATCATATGAAGCTCAAATAAATTATCATTCATGCCCAGAAAATTCGAATACAAATATTTAGGTTTTATACACGTTTTTGAGATTTAATTCACAATTAATTCATAGATCATGCATGGTATGTTATTATCATTTTATTTGATGTTCTTAGATCATAAAGGATTCAGGAAAAATGACAAACCGAATTTAGGATGAGTCGAAAGGTTGGCACAAATTCTTTCCTTTCGGTTCTACACGCGACACACAATAATTTCCCACGAGCTCACGAACGATCTACAAATCTTGTAATCATTTTTCATAGAGTATATATGATGTGAGGATCTTGAGAAAAATGAGGAACGAATTTTATAAGAGTCGTATGAATCATAGACGAATTAACTTACAATTAGCTCTAGCGATAGGAAATAATTGACCACAATCGAATCCTCCCACACACAGCTCCAAGGATATTTTTCTAGGCTTCAATTGATGCTCAAGAACACATGAAAAATAATCTCACACCTCCAGGAAGTCGCACGAATTATTGGTGATTAATTCTAGGGTTTTGCTTCAATCGGTTTTTGTTTTTGGCAAGGAAAATGATTTTGGTTGATTAGATAATGATAAGGCCGAATATTAGGAGGAGGGGGGATCAAGAGGAACGGCCAAATTGATTGCATGAGTCAATCACCATTTATTTTACATTAATTCCCATTTATTTGTAATTTAAATGTACTTAAATAACTTTTAAAATTAAATAAATGTATACTTAATTGTTTTTGAACTTGTTAATGTGCAATAATCATTTTTATAGCTTGCACAAATATTTATTGATACTCTCAAATTATTTCATGACATACTTTAGTACATTTCATAATTTTTGGAATTATTTTATAAGTTATATAAGCCTTTATTAAATTTTCAAGTTGTAGGGGCATTTTGGTCTTTTACACATTTTAGATTTTAGGGTTTTACAACTCTTCCCCTCTAAACGAAAAATTTCGTCCTCGAAATTTGCAAAGAAGTAGAACTGAAATGGAACGGAAACAAAATAGAGACATACCAGATCAGAATACAAAATGAGGATAACTAGCTCGAATAGACTCCTCGGTCTCCCAGGTAGCTTCCCGCTCTGGGTGGTTCCGCCAAAGAATCTTAACGAACAGAATGACTTTACGTCTCATAACTCGCTCTTGGCGATCCAGAACTGCTTCCGGCTCCTCCGGAAGAGACATATCCGGCTGAATCTGATCGAGAGGATAAGATACCACATGAAGAGGATGATAGTTGTATCCCCGTAGAAGAGATACATGGAATACATCATGCACATGCGAAAGCTGGGGAGGTAGAGCTAAACGGTAGGAAACCTCTCCAATACGTTCCAAGATCTCGAATGGTCCGATGAATCGAGGACTCAGCTTGCCCTTGATTCCAAAGCGTTTAACTCCTCGAAACGGTGAAACCTTAAGGAAAACCCGATCGCCAACCTGAAACTCCAAATCACGACGGTGCTTATCCGCATAACTTTTCTGACGTGCCCGAGCTTCTTTCAACTTCTCCCTAGCAACATCTACCTTCTCATTCGTGATCTGAACCAACTCCGGACCCTCAATAGCACGCTCTCCCACTTCGTTCCAACAGACGGGTGCTCTACATTTCCGTCCATACAACATCTCGAAAGGAGCCATCCGAATACTAGCATGCCAGCTGTTGTTATAAGCGAACTCGACCAAACAAAGATACTCGTCCCAACTACCCGTCCATTCTAATGCGCACGCCCTCAGCATATCCTCCAATGTCTGAATGGTCGGCTCTGACTGACCATCTGTCTGAGGGTGAAAAGCCGTACTGAACTTAAGCTGTGTACCCCAAGCTCTATGCAGTCCTTTCCAAAATCGGGAAGTAAAACGTGGATCCCTATCTGAAATAATAGCAGTAGGCATACCGTGCAGTCTAACTATCTCCTGCTCAAAAATCTCTGCCAGTTTGCTGACACTATAATCCATACGGATGGGTAGAAAATGAGCCGACTTGGTTAGTCGATCAACGACCACCCAAATCGCATCATGTTTCTTTCTGGTAAGTGGCAAACCCGATACGAAATGCATAGAAATTTCCTCCCACTTTCAGGTCGGAATATCTAACGGCTGTAATAATCCACTGGCTCTCTGGTGCTCGATCTTGACCTGCTGACAAGTCAAACACCTAGCTACATAAGACGCCACATCATGTTTCATGCCGCTCCACCAAAAGTGCTGCTTCAAATCTCGGTACATTTTGGTGGAACCCGGATGTATAGTAAAGGGAGAACTATGCGCCTCTGACAAAACAGCTTCTCGCAAATCAGGATCGTTGGGAACACAAAGACGATCCTCGAACCATACCACACCAAACTCATCAACCCGAAACTCCGATTGCTTCCCATCTTCCACATTTTGCACAATGGCCCAGAGTTCACCGTCATCTTTCTGGGCTTCTTTAATCCGCAGGATGAGATTAGACTCAACCTTTAGGCTAGCCCAGTAACCGTCACAACCCCGAACACAAAACTCAACATCTAGAATCTCCAAATCACTTAGAATTCGAGGCTCAAAATTTAGACTAGCAATCATACCCGACTTTCGGCTCAGAGCGTCGGCAACAACATTTGCCTTGCCGGGGTGATACTGGATGTTGGTGTCGTAATCTTTCAGGAGCTCCAACCATCGTCTCTGTCTAATATTTAGCTCCTTCTGTGTGAAAATATATTTAAGGCTTTTGTGGTCGGTGAAAATGTCACATGACTCGCCGTATAGATAATGCCGCCATATCTTAAGAGCGAAAACTACTGCAGCCAATTCCAAATCGTGCGTCGGATAATTTTCTTCGTACGGTTTCAGTTGCCTCGAAGCATAGGCGATGACTTTCCCATGCTGCATTAAAACGCAACCCAAACCCTTTTTAGATGCATCACTATAGATCTGGTAACCACCCGAACCAGACGGAAGAGTCAGAATAGGTGCCGACACTAATCTCTGCTTAAGCTCCTCAAAACTGTTCTCCCTCTCCTCAGTCCATATAAATTTCTCCCCTTTTCTCATCAACTGAGTCAATGGCAAGGCTAGCCGCGAGAAACCCTCAACGAAACGACGATAATAACCAGCGAGTCCCAGAAAACTTCTCACCTCAGTCACATTTGTAGGTCTAGGCCATTTAGTGATAGCCTCGACTTTCGCTGGGTCCATAGTGATACCCTCCGCAGAAACAACGTGACCTAGAAAAGCGACCTGACTCAACCAGAATTCACACTTAGAGAACTTCGCGTACAACTTCTTCTGTCTAAGAATCTCCAACACAGTCCGGAGATGCTGTTCGTGCTCTTCTTTAGATTTCGAATAGACAAGAATATCATCGATGAAGACAATGACGAATTTATCGAGAAACTCATGGAAAACCCGGTTCATAAGGTCCATAAAAACGGCCGGAGCATTGGTCAAGCCGAAAGGCATAACCAGGAATTCGTAATGACCATAGCGGGTGCGAAAAGCAGTCTTGGGAACATCTTGTTCCCTCACACGAAGCTGATGGTATCCCGATCTCAAATCAATCTTAGAGAAGTGCTTTGCTCCTTGCAATTGGTCAAACAAATCGTCGATGCGCGGAAGGGGATAGCGGTTACGGATAGTAATGCGGTTGAGCTCCCGGTAATCAATACAAAGGCGCATACTACCATCCTTCTTTTTCACAAATAGCACAGGAGCGCCCCAGGGAGAGACACTCGGACGAATAAAACCGTTCTCCAATAACTCCTCTAACTGTACTTTCAATTCTTTGAGTTCAACTGGAGCCATTCGGTACGGAGCCTTAGAGATAGGCTCAGCACCGGGAACTAGATCAATACTGAACTCAACTTCTCTGGTGGGAGGAATACCAGGAAGTTCTTCGGGAAAGACATCAGCGAACTCCCGAACAATGGGAACACTACTAATATCAGGTCCCTGAGAAGACGTATCTTTAACAGAGGCCAAAAACCCTTGGCAACCATGAGAGATTAGAGTCCGCGCTTTCATAGCAGAAATAAGTTTAACAGATTTCAAAGGCTGAGAACCGTGATAAACAAAATCCGGATGATGGATATCACCAAATCTTACGCATCTGGCATAACAGTCGATAGAGGCCTTATGAGAAGACAACCAGTCCATTCCCAAAATTATATCAAAATCAATCATATCGAGGGGAAGTAGATTAGCCGGACGAACACAATCATCAAATCTTAGCGGACAATTTACATATTCACAATCGATGGTGACTTGGGTTTTCATAGGAGTAGAGATAGATATAAGATTATTCAATGGTGTTGGAGTTACTTTTATTTTCTTGGCAAGCGTATTAGATATTATAGAATGTGTAGCACCGGTGTCAAATAAAACAAAAACAATATGATCTCCAACATAAAGATAACCGGTAATGGTACCTGACGTGCCTGCCGCCTGATCACGAGTGAGAGAATAAACTCGACCAGTAGTAGGAGCTGGCCTACCCGAACCTGATGGAACAACCTGCTTTCCCTGTGGGCAGTCCTTCACCCGATGAGCAGTAGACCCACAAGCAAAGCAACCCCCAGTAGCCTTGTGGCATGGCCCCGGATGAGGCTTTCCACAAGTGGAACACAACGGTGGAGGAGGTAACACTTCATTAGTCCTCCTCTGCCCAGAGGAACCTGACTGATAACCCGACTGAGCACCCCGAGTGGTCTGATCACGATACTGACGTGGGTTGTTGTTGTTGTTGTACCCACTCCTCCCAGAAACCTACCGATCATAACCCCGAGAATCCTGTCGCCTCTGACTGTAGTCCCGGTCCTGGCGACCATGCTGATCATACCTATGGTCCTGTCGACCTCTCTGCTCAGATGCCTGGTCCTGCCGACCTCTGAAATCCTGACCCTGTCCCTGCTGACTCTGTCCTCTGAAATGCACCCAGTTACCATCCCTATCACGCTTATTATAACCACTACCATCACTATGCAACATCTCGATGTTGCGAGCGTCGTTCGCAACCGCCGCCACGTCATCATAATGCGTATTCACTATCTGGTTCAGTATCCATTTCTTTAACGCCCACTTAAACGTCTTAGCCTGACGGTAAGCATCTCCCGTAATCTCTGGCCCAACGAAACTGGCCAGCCTCATAAATCGTTGCATAAATTCCCCAGTAGTCTCCCGGTCCCCCTGACGGATGTTCCCATACTCCCGCTCATATCGCTGCTGTTCCGCCACTGGAATGTACTGCTTATAAAAGATACCCATGAAATCCTCCCAAGTACAAGTCTCCTCAAAAACCTGCTCCTGTGCCTGGACATAAGCTGTCCACCAGCTCTGTGCATCGCCTTCAAACTTAAATGCAGCCAATCTAGTCTTAAACTCATCTGGACAACCCAAAACCTTAAATATCTTTTCCATGTGGATAATCCAGTCTTCTGCCTCAGTGGGGACGGCAGCTTTACGGAAAGAGAGGGGTTTGAGCTTGTTAAACCTCTCAATCCAGACATGGATACCAACTGGTCCACCACCACCTGGACCTGAACCTGCACCACCACCTCCGGAAGAACCTGCCCCATTCTGAATATTGTTGGTGACCTGAGTCACCAAGGTAGGAAGAGCGCTGGCCAAAGCTTCTGCTATCATGGCCTTAAAATCAGGGGTCCCTCCATTATATTCCTGATGTCGAGTATTCACCATCTGAATGATTTCGAAAACGATTAGCAACAAAATATGAGAATAAGCACGAAATGGGAAGACGAAACAGAACCTATGACTACCCAAAACCTCACCAGTCAAAACTTAAGCCTTAAGGGTCAAATCCTAGGGTCCATAAGACTCACAGGCCATGACTTATGTACTACAGGTCGAAACCTGGCTTTGATACCATAATTGTAACACCCCAACCCGACAAGGGTAGAAGCATCACATTATGGTGACAAATCAAAGCATACATAATAGCACAGCGGAAGTCTTAAACGAATACATAAGAGAAAGTCAAGTCAACACGACTTGGATAATACATAAGTTCAAGGAAAGAAAATAATTCAAAGATACGAATACAAATGAAATCCAAATCCAAAACAAAGTCATAAGATAAAGGTGGTCATCTAAGGTCAAAGCTTCATCTATCTCTCATCCCATCCAAAGCATAATCCAAAAGCTCCTAGCTTAGATACCTGCCGCACACGAAAAGGAAACGTGCGGCTGAACTTAAAAAGCCCAGTGAACAGATATATATAATAAACGGAAACGAAGAAACGAAGCATAAAGAAAGAGATATAAATAAGGTACAAGAGTAAAGGTTAGGACAGTCATCCACCACGAGCCCATATCATAACATATCATATCATAGCATATCATAATCATATAGAGGAGATGCCTCTCAAATAAGCCGATAATATGAGGGGTGTCCCCATGTACCAATTGGAGTGATCAGCTCCCATATTTTGTGAAAGGAGTGGATTGCACCCATCCCCAGTCACCATATCATATCATAACAAAACATATCATAACATATCTAGGATGCATCCATTCGCCCCCCAAACAAATCATATTGGCCATATCAAATCATATCATAGTGAGCTCATATCATATCATAATGGGGACGGTGTAACCAAATCACTAGGGCTACACACTAGTCATGCCATTGGTGCATCAATGACATGGCCATGTTACCTTCATGGCTAGGAAACATATTTTGGCTCGTAGTATCAAACTGGGGTCAAGGTTAAAGGTTCATATCAAAGCAAAGGTTCATATGCCATAATCATAGTCCAAATCTCAAGGTTCATATCACAGGGTTCATATAAGAGGTTCAGAAGTCAAAGGTTCATATCAAAGGTTCAAATGCCAAAGGTTCATATCATAGGTTCAAATCAGAAATCAAGAGGTCGAAGGCACCTTATTAAAAAGGGCAGAATATCTGTACCTTATTTCAACAGCAACACAACCAGAAATGAATAAGATGGAAAGATCAGGTCCTCTCCTTCTTCACACCTAGAGGGGTAGAAAAGAATTACAAACTTTCCCATTTTAAGTAACTTTCCATTTTTAGCAGGTTTCCATATTTAGAAAGTTTCCATAATTAGTAAGATTTCCATATTCTCATTTAGGTTAAGTCGTTATTGAATCATATTATGGTTTTAGAATGGATTTTAACAAGTCACAAAAGTTTAGGGCTAATCATGACAACTTTACATAATTTAGGGTTTTAAGTGCAATTATATCAAAGTTGAGATTCAAATATGAAAATATCCCAAGTAATCTGTTTTGAATCCATATTTATCAAGTTAACAATTTCAGCCCCTCAAGTTTCCCAATTTTACACTTTACACCCTTAAGTTATATATTTTACATTTTAAACCTTATAATATCCATAATTACACATTAGACCCTTAGTTTATCAAAATTACACAATAGACACTTATTTCATCATATTATACGAATCTACCCTTAAGTTTTCATAAATTACACATCAAGTCCCTCAAGTTATCAAAGTTACATATTTAACCCTTAATTTACATTTTCAATCTTTAATTATCAATAATTACATATTAAGCCATTAAATTACCAAAATGACACATAACCCCCTGAATATAATTTATTTCTCAAATCAACTCTAACTTTCCAGAAATTACACGTTTAGTCCCCCTATTTTAATTATTTTAAAATCGAATTATAATTTATTAAAATAACCATTTAAGCCCTTTAATTATAAAATTTACATAAAAGACCCATAACTTTTATTTTGTATGATTTATATGAGGTCCACATAATATTCCAAAAATAACCCATAAGTTTTATAATTTACAAAACACCCCTTATACTTTTTATACAAATCGTATAACTCTTTTTAATTTACAAACCTTAGCCCTAGTATCCTAATCATTTAGCTAATCATTATATCATCATTACACATTACTTACATCATCAAGAACAAGCCCTAATGCCCAAACCCTAATTCGATCACTATTATTTTATTTTCTTCCTTATTTTCTTTTTAGCCGATTATAAACTTAAATCAACAATAATTATTTTAGGCCTCTAAAAATCAAATGTACATTTTTCCCAGATTATATTCATCATTTGAAGCTCAAATAAATTATCATTCATGCCCAAAAAATTCGAATACAAATATTTAGGTTTTATACACGTTTTTGAGATTTAATTCACAATTAATTCATAGATCATGCATGGTATGTTATTATCATTTTATTTGATGTTCTTAGATCATAAAGGATTCAGTAAAAATGACAAACCGAATTTAGGATGAGTCGAAAGGTTGGCACAAATTCTTTCCTTTCGGTTCTACACGCGACACACAATAATTTCCCACGAGCTCACGAACGATCTACAAATCTTGTAATCATTTTTCATAGAGTATATATGATGTGAGGATCTTGAGAAAAATGAGGAACGAATTTTATAAGAGTCGTATGAATCATAGACGAATTAACTTACAATTAGCTCTAGCGATAGGAAATAATTGACCACAATCGAATCCTCCCACACACAGCTCCAAGGATATTTTTCTAGGCTTCAATTGATGCTCAAGAACACACGAAAAATAATCTCACACCTCCAGGAAGTCGCACGAATTATTGGTGATTAATTCTAGGGTTTTGCTTCAATCGGTTTTTGTTTTTGGCAAGGAAAATGATTTTGGTTGATTAGATAATGATAAGGCCGAATATTAGGAGGAGGGGGGATCAAGAGGAACGGCCAAATTGATTGCATGAGTCAATCACCATTTATTTTACATTAATTCCCATTTATTTGTAATTTAAATGTACTTAAATAACTTTTAAAATTAAATAAATGTATACTTAATTGTTTTTGGACTTGTTAATGTGCAATAATCATTTTTATAGCTTGTACAAATATTTATTGATACTCTCAAATTATTTCATGACATACTTTAGTACATTTCATAATTTTTGGAATTATTTTATAAGTTATATAAGCCTTTATTAAATTTTCAAGTTGTAGGGGCATTTTGGTCTTTTACACATTTTAGATTTTAGGGTTTTACAGTTGACGAGAAATCGAGTCAAGAAGAGATGACGAATTGAAACCAAAAGATAACAAATAGCAAACACAACAAATAAGATGAATAGATTGGTAAGCGTCGGTACTTCCCATATTCCCATTTAGTTATAAAAGTATACTCGTTTTAATAGTTTAAAAGTAAGATTTCGCCATGACTCGTTCGTTCATTGAACGTTTCCAAGTCGAAGGACTTTATTAGAAATAATTTCCAAGGTAGTTTAGGTGACGTGAAACTTATAAATATTATTGTTCGTTAGACATTATTTTCATTGTTTACCCGTTGTGAATTGAATACATTAAATTCATCATGAGTCTAATGTACTATATTCGTTTCATGTCCAATGGTAAAAAATGTCCTAAGTCCGATAATAGTCCAAGCCTCAATATATATTTCAAGTCCGGTGTTGCAAAAATTCTCAAAGTAATCCGACTACCAATCATTCATCAAGTCAATCTAATACACAGTCATGGTCAAAGGTCTATTATCGTTAAAAAGATCCGCAACTTCAACAATATTCCAATCAATATCCTAACGAAACCAAATATAACATTTTCTGACAATTTGCCTCGAAACATCAAATAACTCTCGTGATTTCCATTTTTATTAAAATCGACAATTACACTTTAAATTCCTTTTTGTCAATTATATATTATCTAACAAATCTTAAATTTGTTAACTAATATTATTAACAAGTACTATTATTATTTTCTTTTCCTTCTTATTTATTTCAAGTTGTATTACTTCACGATTTATTGTTCGTTTCGAGTCAAATTCTCGTATCAAATCCCTAGGGTCTAAACTTAATTCCCGAACCCAATACTAACCCAATATAATCCCATGGTCACAAGGTTGGGTCAACAAGTCAACACATCCCAATATCAAATCCATATCACCAAGTGTAGGCAAACCGAGGCCCTCCCGAGACCACAAGGTCTCGGCTAGACCACGTTATGGCTGAAAGATCACGAATTAATCAAGTCCAGTCCAAATAAATATATCATCACCAAAATACTCGGTCGGTTCTAACCTACGGCTCGAGCTAAGTCACACAACCAAAATAAATAAATAATTCAAATCAATCCGAGACCAAATGCAAACCGGAACCATTAGTAATAATAATTTACCATGCCGAGACCTCAGGGTCTCGGCTTGAGTCGTTGTCGTGAACAAAAACCAATCGGACTGAAAAGTGGTCACAAAATAAACCACAACCTATCACCACCGAGACCTTGGGGTCTCAGTTGAATTAAACGCGACCAAAAAACCCCATACGGGTCCTAGTCCCAGTCAACCCAAAATGGGTCACGAGCCCTCGTCACATCCAAACCCAGGGGACACAAGATAACGAAAAGAAATTGGAACTCAATACCTAGAAAAAACACGAAGATGAAAAGATATATGCTCTACCACAAGCTCAAACATTAGTTTATTGATTCAAACTCATAGATCCGAAAGAAAAAGATACAGAGTCATGAAAAAAAAAGGATGATACCAACGCATATTTCAACTTGTTTTTAACACTAACCCATTTCTTTATTTGTTTTACTCTTAACGATTCTCACAACATTGTTATTCGTGGTTTTTAGTAACCGATTAACATGACTCGTCTTACCTACTTACCAAAATGCGACAAACCCCAGAAATAGGGCAGCGGTGGTGCATGAAATGAGACGGTGGAACGTAGTTGAGGCACGTGTTGTTGCTAATTGGATTAAGGGAGGCAAGAGGAAGGTTTTATGGGTGGCGGTGAGATGTAGGTGGTGGCGGAGGTGGCCGGATTTTTGGGATGGGAGAGGAGAGAAGGGAGAGGCGGCTAGTATGTGAAAAGAAAGAGATAAAACCCAAAAGTGGTTATAGATGTGGCTTATATAGCCCTAGGACTTGTGGTGAAACCATTCTCACCCACAAGGACCGAAACTGAAATTATAGTGGAGGGTAGAAAGGGTTAATTTGTTATTCTTTCAACGAAACTCTAACGAAGCTAATTTGGGTGTCGAAACATTTTCCCTGGTATTTCTGATGTTTTCCACTGATCTTAAAACAATTTTTCCAATCAAATTGATTATAAATACGTCAATGTTCGTGTTATCTCGTTAAAAATCAATATTTTACGTGTTATTAGGTTTATATGTGCCGACTCGCGTTGTGTGGTCTAGTTCACAAACACACATAATAGTGAACACATAAACTAAATAAATAGATCATATCGAGCTTAAAGTTGCGCAAGGACCTGGAAAATTCACGGTTGTTATAGTCTACCACCGTTAATTAGAATTTTGTCCTCAAATTTCAGTTGACTAAGGGTCTGAGCTTGATCGGATAGTATTCACCCTTCGATTTGGTTGCACACAGGAGGTAAGGGTGTGGGTGTCAATCCAAATAGTACCGGGTGCTACTTCCCAATTGGTACTATCAATACTTCCTAACCTCTAGAAATTACACAAATGAAACCACATAACAATCACACAGTAAGGCAAGCTTTCCCGTCCTTGAGTTAGGCCGTCAAAAACTTTAGGTATCCTTTCAGTAGTTTAAGTTGAGCCTCAACTGAAATCTAGCTTAACCCCACAACTCATCAAACAAGAACTGTCCTGAGATTTAAACTAAACCACAGTTTAAGCCCAGTAACAACTTAATTTCAGCTTAATCTCACAACTCATCAAACAAGAACTGTCATGAGATTAAACCTAATTTTAAACTACATAACAACTTGAATCTAGCTTAACTTCACAACTCATCAAACAAGAACTATCATGAAATTAAGCTAGGTATCAAGTTGTAAGAAAGGAAACTCAACATTTTTAAAGGATTGACTCAATTTTGGGATCGCTTTCAAATAAACAAGCTAGTAGTTATCCAAGGAGAAGGTTCAACTAAGAGGGATGTGCATTCCTATTTCCTCCAATATTAATAGTGCATGCCCTAAGCATATCTCCTAATATCGGATAGTATGCTCAACCTGACCATCGGTCTAGGAATGGTAGGTCGTACTCCAATCTAACTGTGTTCCTAACGCGTCCTATAGTGTCTACCAAAATCGCAATGCGGATCGTCTTTCATGATTCGATATAATAGGTAAGGCGCTCCTCATGTATGTCGCTCTAATTGGATTTCTTATCTTTGAATACTACGGAACTTATCCTGAAAACTCGAAATGCCTGTATATTGCTCTTAATGCGGTTTTAGGGTTGTCAGTCTTGTGCACTCTCAACTAATGATATTCGGGTTCGGAATCTTCCTTCGACATGTATCGCGTATCATGAAATTTGTGCCGCTCCGGGAGTTAAGTTTATGTGTATCTCAATTCTTCAAGGAGGGGTAAATCCTGTTAGGTCTTTACTAAGTACTCCAGGGAAGTCTTAAGCACGCGAGGTATCTTTGGGTTTCTGCTCGTCCTACTAGGCGCAATGAAATAGACGGGGTTGTAGTAACTATCGAGTGGGCTTCATGAAATGCCTCGTCCATTCTTGAGCAAAATCATTTAAAAATTTTAAGCTAGGTAGCAACCTTAAACTTAATCTCACGTCTCATCAAACAAGAACTGACATGAAATTAAGTTAAAAGCTGTTAAAAAGCTTACTTTTTTTTTTGAAGAAAAAGAAAATTTTTAGTTAAAGTTTGGGGTTGCTCAAAAATGAACGGGTGGCATTTCAGCACTCAAAGATCTGGCTACCAGGTGGTGGAGATTTGAATTATCTTATCAGTTTCTACCTTTTTGGTCATACACTATATCAATCTCATAACTAAGAGCTAGGACACTAGGCTTTGCCTTTAACAGAGGCATGAACTAAGTGGAAACAAATCTATAATCGACGTCGGAATCAAACAGTATGATGGTCTAATATCCGTTTAAGGAGAACATACCCGTCACGAGGTTCGGGTCCTGGCGTCCTTCTTCAGTGTTCATCACGAATACCCGCCCACGAGCTGGGTTGCCATTGTTTCCAGTGTTTCCATTAGTCACTAAGGCCTGATTCTGGTTATTCTGCACTTGCCCCTGTGCCCTATTCAGCTTAGGACACGTGTTTCGGAAATGATCCGGGCTCCCGCACTCATAACATATCCTTGGGTAAATGACATTAATTGGAGTCGCCTGCATGGCTACTGCTCGACAATCCCTTGCAATGTGACCAGTCTAATTGTAGCTGAAACACACTAGGAAGGGTTTAGTCTCCAGGTGGTGGTAGTTTCATTTAGGACACTTAGGGTGAGGGCCTTCATATCCCTTACCCGAGCTCGTTGCCACAAATCCTTTTCCCCATTTCGCCTTCTTATTTTCATCATTTGCACCTCCTTGTTTACTTGTCACACTCATGATCTTCCTCTTATCACCGCTCTTGGACAATGTCCTATTCCTAACCATTTCATCCGTTAAGGTTGCAGATTTCAGTATCGCACTCTGAAGGGTAGGGGGCTCAGTTGTTTTCACCATCCCGCGAATCTTAGGGACCAAACCATAGATGTACCTCTCAATTCTTTTGGATTTAGGAGTGACCATGTGAGGTACCAGTCTAGCAAGCTCATGGAATCGATCTGTATAAGCTGCATGACCAGCACCTACTATAGCATGGTTGTAGAACTCATGCTCTAGCTTCTGCATCTCGTTGTTTGGGCAATACTCCTCCTTTAGTAATGCCTTAAGGTCATCCCAAATCATTCCCATAGCTGCTTCTCTTCCTCTGGCCTGGATTTGCGTGTTCCACCAGGTCAGAGCCTTTCCCGTGAACGAGCTTGCAGCGTATTTCACCCTCTGGTGGCCTGGACACTCGCTTATGTCCATCACTGCTTCTAATTTCTCAATCCATCTTGTGTACACCAACGCTCCTCCATTGCCATCAAAGTCCACTGGTTTGCATGTTGTAAACTCCTTGTACGAACATCCCTTGCCACTATTGTTGTTGTTGCCATCATTGTTGTGGTCACTACCAATGCCATTGTCTGCATGATCATTCCCGCTTCCATTGTTTCCTAGATTACTCATGTGGTCGCCAACTTGGGTGACAATAGTGGGTAGCAATGCTTGTAGTTGCTCAACAATCATGGTGTAAAGGTCAGGATTCAAATTGTCATTTATGTTGTTCTCGGTGCCGCGACCACATGCTCTACCTCATCGCCCAACAGTCATTCCACCCCTCGATGGTGGAATACCTCGGTTAACTCGAGTCGATCTTCTTGGAGGCATGATTCTACAAAGTAGGACATTGGTAGACGTTAGATAGGAGGTAGGTAGGATAAGTCGGTATACGTGTCGTACTACTACACTCAACTTCCTATCTGACAATCCATGAATTTGATAAGTCCATGCCGCATCATGTTATCGTAAAAATGTTGGCCAGGCATTTTTAGGATAGCATCATGCTGCATTTACTTATCATCATCACTTCGTGTCACACTATACACATAATCGCACACGTAGTTCCTATAATGCAAACTATATGAGGATTCTTAGGTTATAGTCTAGGTTAAACCACCTAATTCTCTATAACCTTGGCTCTGATGCCAATCTGTCACACCCCAAAAATGGCGCAGCGGAATGGCATTTACGGGGTATGACTTCATAGTTAAGAACACAAGGTGTCACAACAGAGAAACACTAAATGCATAACATACGACAGTTAATAGTCGCAAACTCCCACAACCGGGATAAGTACAAAGATCAAAAAAAAAACATAAGTCTCAAAGTTAAACAACGTCACTAGGGAATGTCAAATGCAACTCCACGAGATATAACCCGGGAGGGTCTTGTCTTAAGTCTTGCTAAGCCAGTCAATACTCAACCTTCTAAGCAGCTTTAATAACACCTGAAAATGGTACTAGAAAACGTCAACATAATGTTGGTGAGCTCGTAGGTTTAAAAGTAAAACCGTTGAGTTGTGATAGCATAGTGTAGGACAAAATTGAGCAAAATAACCAATTATAAGCACAAGTCAAAACAAAATAGTGTCGCGCCAACTGAACCTGCCACGATGGTTGCACACTTAAACATACACTATGGGGAGCTATCCCGATAGATCAATCATATTGCTCTCTCAAAAGAGTTAACAGTTGCGCAACAATGTATACACGGACAAAACATTTAGTAGCACATTATCGTATCAACACACATAATGTCCAAAAACATGAAAACAATATAATCACAGCATGAAAAATAGTTAAAATATCGTTTGAGTACCATTTTCCCCCAAGGAAAAACATAATAAAAAAGGGGCTACGAGAACTCACCTTAATCAAGTAATGCACAACACAACAACTCAAGTGTAGTATAACACACGACAACTAGGACGTCACAGCACAACAGACTCGGCATGACCTAATAATATAAAAACTCGTCTTAACATATATTCCATAAAACAACCTAAGGCATAAAATTTCCTAAAAGTTAAACATTCCCGATCCCAAATTCGTTTCCAAATTAGTTTCGTTTTATCCGTTTATTAGAGTTTGGTATCATCATTCGTGTAACGGGAGGAAGACACAGACCCTAGAGTACACACGCCAAAAGGAAACAAGAAAACGAAACTTGACGCGGAGAGTGTTGACGAGCACTCGTGTCAAGAAGAGATGATGGAGAGAAACCAAAAGATAACAAATAGCAAACACAACAAATAAGATGAATAGATTAGTAAGCGTCGGTACTTCCCATATTCCCATTTAGTTATAAAAGTATAATCGTTTTAATAGTTTAAAAGTAAAATTTCGCCATGACTCGTTCGTTCATTGAACGTTTCCAAGTCGAAGGACTTTATTAGAAATAATTTCCAAGGTAGTTTAGGTGACGTGAAACTTATAAATATTATTGTTCGTTAGACATTATTTCCATTGTTTACCCGTTGCGAATTGAATACATTAAATTTATCATAAGTCTAATGTACTATATTCGTTTCGTGTCCAATGGTCAAAAATGTCCAAAGTCTAATAATACTCCAAGCCTAAATATATATTTCAAGTCCGGTGTTGCAAAAATTCTCAAAGTAATCCGACTACCAATCATTCATCAAGTCAATCTAATACACAGTCATGGTCAAAGGTCTATTATCGTTAAAACGATCCGCAACTTCAACAATATTCCAATTAATATCCTAACGAAACCAAATATAACATTTTCCGACAATTTGCCTCGAAACATCAAATAACTCTCGTGATTTCCATTTTTATTAAAATCGACAATTACACTTTAAATTCCTTTTTGTCAATTATATATTATCTAACAAATCTTAATTTGTTAACTAATATTATTAACAAGTACTATTATTATTTTCTTTTCCTTCTTATTTATTTCAAGTTGTATTACGTCACGATTTATTGTTCATTTCGAGTCAAATTCTTGTATCAAATCCCTAGGGTCTAAACTTGATTCCCAAACCCAATACTAACCTAATATAATCCCATGGTCACAAGGTCGGGTCAATAAGTCAACACATCCCAATATCAAATCCATATAACCAAGTGTAGGCAAACCGAGGCCCTCCAGAGACCACAAGGTCTCGGCTGGACCTCGTTATGGCCGAAACATCACGAATTAATAAAGTCCAGTCCAAATCAATATATCATCACCAAAATACTCGGCCGGTTCTAACCTACGGCTCGAGCTAAGTCACACGACCAAAATAAATAAATAATTCAAATCAATCCGAGACCAAATGCAAACTGGAACCATTAGTAATAATAACTTACCATGCCGAGACCTCGGGGTCTCGGCTTGAGTCGTTGTCGTGAACAGAAACCAATCGGACTGAAAAGTGGTCACAAAATAAACCACAACCTATCACCACCGAGACCTTGGGGTCTCGGTTGAATTAAACGCGACCAAAAAACCCCATACGGGTCCTAGTCCCAGTCAACCCAAAATGGGTTAGGAGCCCTCGTCACATCCAAACCCAGGGGACACAAGATAACAAAAAGAAATTGGAACAAAATGAGGATAAGACCAATACATAGAAAAAACACGAAAATGAAAAGATATACGCTCTACCACAAGCTCAAAACAAGAGCTTATCGATCCAAACTCATAGATCTGAAAGGAAAAGATACAGAGTCACAAAAAAAAGGATGATACCAACGCATATTTAAACTTTTTTTTAACACTAACCCATTTTATTATTTCTTTTACTCTTAACGATTCTCACAACATTGTGATTCGTGGTTTTTAGTAACCGATTAACGTGACTCGTCTTACCTACTTACCAAAACGTGACAAACCCTTGAAATAGGGCGGCGGTGGCGCGTGAAATGAGAAGGTGGCGCATAGTTGAGGCGCATGTGGTTGCTAATCGGGTTAAAGGAGGCAAGAGGAAGGTTTTATGGGTGGCGGTGAGATGTAGGTGTTGGCAGTGGGTGGTGTACAATAGCGGCAGGTGGCCAGATTTTTGGAAGGGGAGAGGAGAGAAGGGAGAGGCGGCCAGTATGTAAAAGAAATAGATAAAACCCTAAAGTGGTTATAGATGTGGCTTATATAGCCCTAGGACTAGTGGTGAAACCATTCTCACCCACAGGGAATGAAACTGAAATTATAGTGGAGGGTAGAAAGGGTTAATTTGTTATTCTTTCAACGAAACTCTAACGAAGCTAATTTGGGTGTCGAAACATTTTCCCTGGTATTTCTAATGTTTTCCACTGATCTTAAAACAAATTTTCCAATCAAATTGATTATAAATACGTCCATGCTCGTGTTATCTCGTTAAAAATCATTATTTTACGTGTTATTTGGTTTATTTGTGTCGACTCGCGTTGTGTGGTCTAGCTCACAAACACACATAATGGTGAACACATAAACTAAATAAATACATCATATCGAGCTTAAGGTTTCGCGAGGACCTGGAAAATTCATGGTTGTTATATACTTGACATAGCGTATGCATATTCACACCCTATCAAAACAGTCTAGTGTAAAAAGGTTTTTTCTTAATGAATTTTTGATAGTTTAACACTAAGTGCATACTCTAAAGTGTATATGAGACTAATGTCAATGTCTTGCAAATGAATAATGTGCATTTACCTACTATCTAGGATTGTATAAATGAATAATGGCCACCTTGTTTATAGGTAGGCTAGTTAGAAACTTTGGAATCATAGGTTTTGTTTTGCGTTGGTCAACATGTATTATTGCTTCCCGAAAGATAGATGTGAACAAGGACTGCTTGATTACGTCACTTCCAGAAGCTCAAAAAAATTTATATAGCAACACAAGCTAGCTTCTAATTTAAATTGCCAAAAACGAGTTTAGGTATGCTTATAGCTAGTTTTAACTGCATTGAGCTAGATTGAGTGAACGTATACTTGGTTCGGGGATAGTTTAAATTGTTCTCCGCACCACGCTAAGGCTCCAATATTATGTTTGGTATTGCAACATGACGGTATTTGTATGTAGAAAGTTCATGCATGGTAAATTGTCTAGCATACGACTGACTGCTGGTTAAGTTCACGCGTTCTTGGTATCTCTAAGATGCGTTCCTTGTAAATTTTCTAGCTAATATTTAATGTATTGCAACTTATAGATCTTGTTGTTCCCGTTACACTTATAGAAATAACTAGAAAGTTATCCTAATTGTGTACTAAGACTGATACAATGTATGATTAATTTTACCAAATAAGTTATAACGTAAATATAAAAACAACAAAGGTTTTTCAATGATGCGCGTGATGTGTCGTTGCGGTTTAGCAGTTTTAATGCCTACTCAAGTTTTAAATTTATATTTAGCCGACTTATCAATAACACATACACTTAACGAGCAGTGTACCCGGTCAGTATGAAGATAATGGTAAGTAGAGTGTCGATCACTAAGAGTGGAACGTATTATCTCGTTATTCTAATCAGTATTTTAATATCCTAACGTAAGGGGGTTTCAGCCTGAGAGACTGGCACGATTTGTTGCAATTAAATAATAAAATAAACCAATAGGCACGAATCAGCAAGTAGCACACACGTACACAGATAGATACTTGAGACAATAAGAGGGCTGTCCTTATGATTAAGTAGATTGTCACTTGTTTTATTGATAGCTTTATATGAAGTGTATGTAGTTAACCCTTTCTCGTTGGTCCTAATCTTATCGGCGAGTAAACCCTTAATGATTACTTATGTCTAAAAGTTATTCCTAAGTGATCAATTTAGTAATAACCGTGGGAGCCACATTATGTCCCGCAGTCAAATGCCCGCAAGCCACTAATAAACACAGAGGTTATCAATGCACTAATAAGTAGTAACCAAAGACATCAACATATAAACTTTAATTGATGGGAAAGCAAGTATTAAAGGGAGTGCAATCTTTCGTTGTCACATTACACAAGCCACCAATCCTGATGAATTAAAGTTTGCTAACACAATAAAACAAAACTACTTAATGAATTAAACACATGCAGCACCTTCTTACAGCTCTTGTATCTTTGATTTGGGTGTGTCTTGTGCTGCTTCCTTGACTGAATTCGTCCTTTGTTTCTCCTGTTCGAACTTCGGTTTTAGGTTTTTCGGAACTTGTAATTCGTCTGGTCTACGGGGTATTTATACTTTCTGTCTGAGGGAAGATGCGGCGCATCTACTAAGTAGATGCAGCGCATGTACTTAACTTCGTGTGGGGTCCAAGATTATAATATTCAAGAATATTCGTACACCGCCAGAAGATGCGGCGTAACTCCATGATTAGATGCGGCGCATGTCCTCTTGTATCTTGGATCGTATCTGGTGATATCTTGATAGAGATGCGGCGCATGTCGAGAGTGAGATGCGGCGCATCTGGAGCAGAATTGACTTGATCTTGTCCATGTCGGTAGACTTTCACTTTATGCACGTTTTGCTCCATTATTAGTCCAAAATCACTAAGTTTCACCAAATGCTTGTTTTTACCTGAGAATTACAAAAGTAAACGATTAAGTATCAATCCTCATACATAATATAGTAAAACAAGTCAAATTAATAGGATAAATGATAGTAATAAAATGTACTTATTTGAGTTCATCAAATATCCCCCCACTTGAACTTTACTTGTCCCCAAGTAAACCTTAGAATTTCTTTTATGAAAATGTATCCTAAAAGATGTTAGGATTTATTTTTATATTTAAGCATGTATTCGTTTATTTCATAATCACACAACAAAACACTTAACGAATTAGAAGTATAATAAAATAAGTCGATAAAATCAAATCTAATCGTTTAACTGTCCAGTCGTGACGAATATTCTATCATAAGCTTGGCAAGTATACACATCTCCACCACTAAAGCTAAGGAATAACAAGTCTAAAGCGGTAAAAAGGGTTTTGTAGGCTTAAGGGTTAATTATTCTTAATCACTATCGATCTCAAATTCCAGAAAAGGCGACAAAATCACAAATACATGATCGAATCCACGAACACGATTGTTGGGAATAAAATGATCAAAGTCAAAGAGCCTGGTAAGTCGATGAAGAGCCTGCTAGTTGATTTTGTTATGTACGAAGATGTTCTACCAGTACCTTCTGGGTAGAAGGTACTGCTAGCTAATGAAGAGCCTGCCAAGCTTATGTCAAGTCGATTAGATATTTTGTAATAGATATTTAGTTGAATTATTAGTCTTTGTACATTGTTATACGTTATGTAGAAGTAGAATAGTCCTCTGTGGTGACAGAAGAATATATCAGAGTGTACATGGGTAGTTGTATTTAATTGTAGGCGCCAATATAGTCAAAGTATAGTATTATATTCATCTACTTGACAACATGTAATAAGATATCCTTATCTTATAAAAGGATATCTTAGTCACTTCTTCATGCACGCAATCTTTCACAACCAATAACCAAAAAAACCAAACTATCTCTCAAGTAACTTAGTTACTTCGAATCACAAATACTTTTGACAATCATAGATTCAAGATTACTTTGTAATCCCGGTGATACTTAGATCATCCGTATTATTTCATCAATAATATTGAATCGTTTTGTATTAACCTAAGTTGTGTTATTTGTTCATTGCATTCACTCATTTACTTAAACTCACCACCTTGTGTTCTTTTAAAGTGTGTTGTAGTAGATTCCGCATGCTAAACACATTCAATACATAAATATCTCTCAAACACATTACTAAGATTCATATCCCAAGTGTTTGAACTTCAAGAACAACAACAAAGCGTTCCACAAGTGGTATCAGAGCTAGGCTTGATATTTACTAATTTAAAAGAAAAATGGATGTTGAACATATTCAAACCAATGTTGCAGCTAAACTTCCATTACTCAAGCATAACGAGTTTGAAATGTGGAGACTAAGGGTTGAACAATACTTTCAAGTGCAGGACTATGCACTTTGGGAGATCATTGAACAAGGCAATTCATTTAAACCCCAAATCACCACTACAACAGTAAATGATGCTCTTGTAACAAGAATACAAGATCAACCATCAAATGCAGATGAAAAAGTTCAGAAGAGAAATGATCTAAAGGCAAGGAGTATGTTACTGATGACTATTCCAAATGATCAACTTCTGATCTTCAACAAATACAAAGATGCCAAAACCCTTTTTGAAGCAATTGTGGCTAGGTTTGGTGGTAATGATGCTACCAAGAAAACACAGAAAACCCTTCTCAAACAACAATTTGAGAACTTCACAGCCACAACCAATGAGTCTTTGGACAGTATGTTCAATAGACTTCAGAAGCTTGCAAGTCAGTTAGCCATCCATGAAGTGATGATAATTCAAGAAGACCTAAACTCTAAATTTCTTAGAAGTTTACCTTCAGAATGGTCTATGCATGTCATTGTATGGAAGAACAAGTCAGATATTGACCAGATGAGTCTCAATGATCTCTACAACAATTTCAAAATAGTAGAGCATGAAGTAAAGAAGACTACTGGGTCAAGTTCTGGAAATATGGCTTTTGTTTCATCCCCAAACATGTCAAAGGTTGATAATGAAGAACAAGGTAGCAGAGAAGAAGGTACTGCTAATACAACCTTTGGTACTGCTAGTACTTCTGGCAATACCAAATCCATATTAGATGAAACAATTGGGTGTGCTTTTCTTACATCTCAGCACAATGGGTCTGTATTATCATTTGAAGACCTTCAAGAGATTCATCCTGATGATCTTGAAGAAATGGACATAAAGTGGCAACTTTCACTTTTAAGCATTAGAGCCAAGAAGTTGATGATGAGGACTGGCAAGAAGATTCTGATAGATGGAAATGAGCCTGCTGGCTATGATAAGTCAAAGGTGGAGTGTTACAACTACCACATGAAAGGTCACTACTCTAGAGAGTGTAGAAGACCTAAGAAGCAGGATGACAAGGGTAGAGGGTTTGACAACAGAAATAAAGGAAGCTTTGAGAAGAAAGGAAGCTTTGAAAGCAAGAGTAAGGTTGTTGAAGTTGCAGAGCCAAAAGCAATGGTTGCTATTGATGGCATGGGTTTTGATTGGAGTTTCATGGGTGAAGATGAGTCAACTTCTGATGAATTGGCTTTGATGGCATTCTCCACCCCTGAGGTACAAATTATCAAATGTTCTAATGATTGTGAATCTTTTAAAGAATTAGAAATCATAAGTAAAGCTTATGATACAGAAGTATTAGAACACAGAAAAACCCAACAAACCTTATTTAACCATCAGTGTGGTATGTCCAAGCTAGAAAAACAAATCATTCACTATAGAGAAAATGAACTCACATTTTCTGATGCTAAAGGTGCTCTTAATAGACAAATATATTTGAAAGATACTGAAATAGAAATGTTAAGGACTGAGTGCACTAAAGTGACATTAGCTAGAGACAATATTCAACTGACTGTTACTAAATTGGAAAATGCTTCTGAGTGTACTAAGAGCATAGTAGAGAATCAGTTGAATAAGAAAATAAAATCAGGGATAGGATATAATGAATGTCCACCTCCTTATAGAGGAATTCCATGTCCCCAGGGTAGTGATCTTGCTGTATCAGGTTTACATGAATTTGTTAACAAACCATTGGATAAACCTGTAGTGATAAGTGAACCTTTTGAGAGTGCTAAGAATGTTCCACTCTCTAAGGTGCTCACTGATAAGAGACCAGATGTCCTGATTATTGAGGATTGGGTATCTGATGATGATGAAGATCAGACTATTCCTATCAAAGGAATCAAAGTAGGACCAACCAGTCCTAAGAAAGTAGAAGTTAAAGCTAAGGCCAAAACTGTTTTGAAAACAGTTGAAAGTTGTAAAAATTGTAATAACAAACCTAGGGGAAGCCAAAGAAATTGGAACAACCTAAAGTCACAACAACTAGGTGATGACTTTGTTATGTTTAATAAGGCTTGTTATTATTGTGGTAGCTTTAATCATCTTCATGCTTATTGTAATAAATGGGTTTCTGGGAGTAAATCAAAGTCTAAAACAAATGTTTCTCACCCCAGAAAAAGTTTTGTTAAGTCTAACACCACAAATGTTAAACATACTGTTAGACAACATAAGCCTGTTATTACAAAACCAACTGAAAAGGGTACAAGAAACACCTTCAAAAGTGTACCAAAAGTTGAGAAGAATCCTATTCAAAAGATAAATGTGGTCAAAACAAAAGTTTGGAGTCCAAAAACCAAAGGTCCTGCTAGACCAAAAGGTCCTGCTAGACCACATGGTACTGCCAAAATTGGTATTGCCAAAATTGGTACTGATAGACCAAAGACCACACAATGGATTAGAAGGGAAAGTGCTGTTAAGTCCTCAGCATGTTGGATTTGGAAACCAATCCAATCAAAAGGTGCATCAACAATCCTGAAAAGGTTTGACTTCATTGATGCAAGAGGCAAACCCAAGTCTGTCATGGCTTGGGTACCCCAAGGAAACTAATGTTTTTTTTCATGTGCAGGAACATTCAACTGATTTTGAAGATCAAGGATATGTTGATAGTGGGTGTTCAAGGCACATGACAGGCAACATGTCATTCCTCTCAAATTTCAAAACATTTGATGGAGGATATGTTACCTTTGGGGGTGGAATAAAAGGAAAGATCACTGGTAAAGGTACTATCAAAACCAGTAAACTAGATTTTGAAAATGTGTATTTTGTGAAAGAACTTCAGTTTAATCTTCTTAGTGTCTCACAAATGTGTGACAAAAAGAACAATGTTCTTTTTACTGACAATGGATGTATGGTTCTTTCTTCTGATTTTAAGATGCCTGATGAGAGTCAGATACTTCTTAAAATTCCAAAAAGGAACAATATGTATAGTGTCAATTTAAAGAACATTGATCCCAAGGAAGGTTTAACTTGTTTGGTAGCAAAAGCCTCATTGGATGAATCTATGTTTTGGCATAGAAGGCTTGGTCATGTAAACTTTAAAACAATCAACACTATTGCAAAATATGATTTAGTAAGAGGTTTACCCAAAAAGATTTTCCAAAACGACCAAACTTGTGTTGACTGTCTAAAAGGCAAACAACATAGAGCTTCTTGTAAGCCCAAGACCCAAAACTCTATTACTCAGGCTTTACATATGCTTCATATGGATCTCTTTGGTCCTACTAATGTGTGCAGCTTGAATGGAAAGAAATATTGTCTGGTTGTTACTGATGACTATAGCAGATTTTCATGGGTTTTCTTCTTAAGATCTAAACATGAAACTAGTGAGATACTTAAAACCTATATCACTGAGGTAGAAAACCAATCTGATAAGAAAGTCAAAATCATCAGGTGTGACAATGGGACAGAGTTCAAGAATAGAGTTATGGATGACTTTTGCAAGGAAAAAGGCATAAAAAGAGAGTTTAGTGTAGCTAGAACACCTCAGCAAAATGGAGTAGCAGAAAGAAAGAATAGAACACTTATAGAGGCTGCTAGAACTATGTTAGTAGACTCTAAGTTGCCTATTTCATTTTGGGCTGAAGCAGTTGGTACTGCTTGTTATGTACAAAACAGGGTTCTTGTGACAAAACCACATAGAAAAACACCTTATGAACTTTTCTTTGGTAGAAAACCATCTTTAAGTTTTATGAGACCTTTTGGTTGTCAAGTCACTATTCTCAATACCAAAGATCATTTAGGCAAATTTGATGGAAAAGCAGATGTTGGCTTTTTGATAGGGTATTCCTTGCAGAGTAAGGCCTACAGAGTGTTTAACACTTGCACTAGGCTAGTAGAAGAAAATCTTCACATAGAGTTTCAAGAGAAACTAGCAAATGTGAAAGGAGTTGGACCAAATTGGATGTTTGATGTTGATAGGCTTTCAGAATCTATGAATTATGTGCCTGTTACAGGTACAAATGCTAATGAAAATGCAGGTTCTAAAGACAATGTTGACTCTCCTAAAAATCAAGATTACATCTGGATGCCAATTTGGAAAAGTATGGATCTATCTTCAGGTGAAGAAGGACCTTCAGACACAACAATTGAAGGCAATGAAGAAGATCAAGGAACTCAGAATCAAAAGAATCAAGAAAGTGGTGCTTATGACAATGGTACTGCCAGTTCTTCAGATGGTCCTGCTAGTACAAGTATTGGTACTGCTGAGCCATTGAATATTCAAATAGAAGATTCTTTTCAAGAAGAAGTTGGGATTAGCAATCTTCCAACTACATATGAAGTTCCTAAAACACCAAACACTAGAATTCTCAAAGATCACTCAACTGATGATGTGATTGGAAGCATGACTTCTGGTGTTAGAACAAGATCTCAAGTTGGTTTATCTCAAGTCTTATCTACAGATGAAGAAGGGTTTATCTCCTCTATGTATGAAGAAAAGAATAATGATAATTCCAATATATGCCTGTTTTCATGTTTTCTATCTCAGGCTGAACCCAAAAATATAAACAAAGCTTTAGATGATGCAAGTTGGGTGGAAGCTATGCAAGAAGAGCTTCTCCAATTCAAGATTCAGAAGGTTTGGATATTGGTTGATTTGCCAAGAGGTCATAGGGCAATTGGAACCAAATGGGTGTTCAGAAACAAGAAAGATGAAAGGGGTATAGTGATCAGAAACAAGGCTAGATTGGTAGCACAAGGATATACTCAAGAGGAAGGGGTAGATTATGAAGAAGTGTTTGCTCCAGTTGCAAGACTTGAAGCAATTAGGCTTTTCTTAGCCTATGCTTCATTCATAGGCTTCACTGTCTATCAAATGGATGTTAAGAGTGCATTTTTGTATGGTGAAATTGAAGAACCAGTATATGTATCTCAACCTCCAGGCTTCATTGATGCTGAGTATCCAGATAAAGTTTACAAAGTTACCAAGGCTTTGTATGGCCTACACCAAGCTCCAAGGGCATGGTATGAAACATTGGCTTGTTTTCTACTAGAAAGTGGATTCCAAAGAGGCAGGATTGATCCAACTTTGTTCATCAAAAGGACAAAGAAAGACATCTTGTTAGTGCAGATTTATGTTTATGACATAATCTTTGGATCAACAAACCAAGACTTGTGTGTAGAATTTGAAAAACTTATGCACAGTAAGTTTGAAATGAGTTCCATGGGGGAACTTACTTTCTTTTTAGGTCTCCAAGTGAAACAATCCAAAGAAGGCATATTTATCAGCCAAGATAAGTATGTAGCAGAGATCTTAAGGAAATTCAATTTTGCTGATTCTAAGGTTGCAAGTACACCAATGGATCCAGACAAAGGGCTACTCAAGGATGCTGAAGGAGAAGATATGGATTTGCACAATTATAGATCTATGATTGGGTCCTTGATGTATCTTACATCATCAAGACCAGATATCATGTTCTCAGTATGTGTATGTGCAAGGTTTCAAATACATCCCAAAATCTCTCATCTCACAGCAGTCAAAAGAATCTTTAGATATCTTAAAGGTCAACCTAGGTTGGGTCTTTGGTATCCAAGAGAATCATCTTTTGAATTGATGGCTTATTCGGATAGTGACTATGCTGGTGCAACACTAGACAGAAAATCCACAACTGGTGGATGTCAATTTCTTGGTTGCAGACTAATCTCTTGGCAATGCAAGAAACAAACAATGGTGGCCAATTCTACAACTGAAGCAGAATATGTTGCTGGTGCAAGTTGTTGTGGGCAAGTTCTTTGGATCCAAAATCAACTGCTTGACTATGGGTACAATTTTCTTAACACCATTATTTATATTGACAATAGCAGTACTATTTGCATCATTAAAAACCCAGTTCAACACTCAAAAACAAAACATATTGAAATCAGACACCATTTCATAAGGGATTGCAATGAGAAGAGGTTAATTCAAGTAGTTAAAATTGATTCTGAAAAGAATTATGCTGACCTTCTCACCAAAGCTTTTGATTTAGGTAGATTCAAATATCTTGTAGGAGGTATTGGAATGATAAATCTTTGAAAAACATGTGTTTTTGTTCATAAAATTAACTGGTATTGGATTTTAAACATGGTACTGCTAGTTAGTCAAAAGGTCCTGTTAGTTCATAATTGGTCCTGCTGATACAAAATTGCTATGTTTTGTTCATATAAATGCTTGAATGTTTACAATTATATAGATCAAATGTTCTGCACTTTGTTCTTTTGGTTTGCAACTAATATATTTCAGGTTGATAACAAAACAAGAGTTCTTTCAAACAAAAGGGGCAACAAAAGTTATATTCATTTCAGGAGAAATAACAATCTCAGGGGAGGAATTAATAGCCCGAAATGGAAGAAAGACCAATTTATGAAAGAAAAGACAAGAGCATACAAGATGATGCAGAGTTGAAATAGAGAGAGTTAGATCATATATCTAGAAGGGATGAAGCATTTCTCAAAGGAGAAAGTTATATCTAGATCAAACTAAGAAAGGTTTCAACTCAAAGGCATGACATTAGATGATTTCACTTGTTGAACTAATCATCCAAGATACACAGCATCATTGCCTTTCTAAATTTCCTCCATCCAAGGAAATTGCACCATCTTTGGGCCATCATGGCTTTTGGTATTCAGCTCACCAAGTTTTCACAAACTTAAGAGTTGGCTAGTCCTTAAGCAAACGGCTTTTGGTAAAGACAAATCAAATCCGTTGATGGTTGATAGTTTACCAAAAACTATATGGTTGTTAACTAACCATACTTAATTGTAAATAGTTAGCTAGTCCTTAAGCAAACGGCTTTTGGTAAAGACAACTCAAATCCGTTGATAGCTGGTAGTTTGCTAAAAACTATAAGGGATTTTTATAAAACTTTCAAAGGTACTGGTAGTTCAAAATTGGTACTGCTAGTATAAAAAGGTACTGCTAAATAGCCGTTGAGCCTGTCAGAAAAAGTTTTAGCCATTAGGCCTGGTAGTTAAAATTAGCCGTTGGGGTAGTTATGTAATTCACTGATGATTATATTATATTATATTTTACATATAAAAGATCTTTTTAACCGCCTTTTCATTTACTTATTTTAATCTTTCTTATTGTCGGTTAAAAGTAATTCTCTCATATCTTCTTTCATCAGTCACTATCATAATTCACATACACCTTTCATCTTCTACCAGTACTACCAACAAATCCCACCAACATATTAAAAATTTTCATTATGGCTTCCACAGTTGTTCTAGATTTTGTCCATCGTCACAATCAGTTAGCATTTTTGGAAAAGTCAGAGGATAATGCCTCATTTCATCAAATAGTGGACTTTTTAAACAACTCCTACATCAGGTTTGCTTTGCTAGTCAATCCCACTATTTATGAAAATCAAATTTTACAATTTTGGCAATCTGCTAAAATTAAAACTTCTGAAAATGGGGAACAAAGAATAAAAGCCAAAGTGGATGGTAAACATTTGACTCTTACTGAGTCATCCTTAAGAAGGCATCTTCATTTGGATGATTCTGATGGTATTAGTCAGTTACCAGATACTGAAATTTTTGAAAATTTAACAAGAATGGGGTATCATGCTGAGTCCAACAAACTCACTTTTCTGAAAAAGCATCTTACTCCACAATGGAGATTTTTGATTCACACAATCCTTCACTGTTTGAGCCAGAAGAAAACCTCTTGGGAGCAATTTAGTGGCAACATGGCCTCTGCTCTCATTTGCTTAGCAACAAACAGAAAATACAACTTTTCTAAATATATTTTTGAAGGATTGATAAACAATGTGAAAAGTAAAACAAAGTTTTTGATGTATCCAAGATTTATTGGTTGCATCATTGGAAAATTACAACATGTGTTGCTTCCCACAGACTCAGTTTATGAAACACCAAAACTTTCTCACAAAGTATTTTCAAATATGAGAATTGGTTTTAGAGGGGAGGAAGTTCCACTTTTTGATGAAATGGTACCACAACATCCAGAAGAACCCACACCATCTGCTGATACACCATCATCTAGTTCTTCACATGGTTTCATTTCACAAACACATCAAAAATCACCAACACCATCTCCAGTACCATCAGCAACACCACCACCATCCCCACATCATATATCACAAACCCAATCACCTCAGACAATGCAGGAGTTGAAAGACAAGGTGAAGTTCTTAGAGAATGCTCTTAAAAGTCAAAATGAAAGGTTTTCTCAGATCAACATCAAATTGGTCAAGAGGGTTAAGAGATTGGAGGGTGAAGTGAAGAAGTTAAAAGGTAAAAAGTCTGCAAAGGTTGTTTTATCTAGTTCTTCACAGTCAGATGCTGATAGGATAGATCACTCTTCCAAAAAGGGGAGGAAGGATAGGTCTGAAGATGAGGAAGAAGAGGAGGAACAGGCTCAATTTGAATTCCATGATGGAACTCAAGTTTATGATGAAGAGCCTGTTGGAGCAGGGCAAGAGCCTGTTGGAGCAGGGCAAGAGCCTGTTGGAGCAGAGCAAGAGCCTGCTAGGAGAGAAAGGCTATTGGCTATGGGGTATAAAGGGTCTGCTGAGAGAGTGTACAAGAGAAAGAGGGTTTTAATTGCTGATGAGCAATCTTCTGCTCCATCACAAGATTCACCTCCAAAGGATAAGGGCAAAGGTATTCTGATTGAAGATGAGCCAAAGTCCAAGAAGTTGAAAATAACTCAGCAAATTCAGATGGCTTTAGGAGAAGAAGAGGCCAAGAGGGTTCATGAAGAAGAGCTAAAAGCACTTGAAGCTTCAAGAATGCTTGAAGTAATGAAAGAGCAGAAAGATGCTGAAGATGCTGCTCAAGCTCTTATTGATTCTCAAGCTGCACAAATATTTGATGCACAACTACAATGGATTATCTCTATTGATCCAATTGTAAGAGGTCAAGCCTCTGTGTATATGGATGATGAGTCTCTCAGTGTAGAAGAAAAGACAGCCAAGCTTGAAGAATTCATTACCAAAAAGTATAGAGAAGAAGCCTTAAATGATGTATTTCAGCAGATCATGCAGTATAAGGAGAAAGGGTTTAAATTGCCACATGATCAGAAAGAGCAGATGAAGTTCTTCAAGTTATATCTGAAAAGGTCAGCAAATTGGAAGGATCATCAACTCAAAAGAAAATCATTTGAAGAGTTGCAGCATCTATACATTGAAGCATACAAAAAGAACCACTGCACTCCTCCTGAACACACACAAGAAAGGTCTTCAAAGAAGAAGGAAGATGCTCAGATGAAAGAAGTAGCAAAATTGGACACAGAGCAAGTAAGTAAAATGTTGATAACTTTACCTACTATCATACATGCTGATCCAATTAGGTCTAGACACCCTATAATTGATTGGGAAATACACCATGATAGATTTGGTAAGTCATGGAAAGTATCAAGGGTTGGGGGACAGTCTGCTATCTTCAAGAATTTTGAAAATTTAGTTAGAGCATCTGATAGAGCAGATTTGGAAGAATTGTGGAATCTAGTGCAGATTAGGCTAGCCACAAATTCTAGCAATGATGTTAAGGAACAGGAATTATGGGTTGAATTCAATAGGATGTTTGATCCTGATCCCAAAGATGATTATTGGAAGTTTCCATATTATGATCCATCTACAACCTGGGAATTCCTAAGTCATTGCAGTGTTCATCATTTGTACACATCAAGTGGGATTGAACTCTTTATGTTGGCTGAGAAAGAGTATCCACTTAGTTATGAAGTGCTCTCAACTATGATCTCCAAGAGGTTAAGGTGTGACAAAGATGATGAAAACTCAGAAATTGTTCAAAGTTTGCTAAGGAGCATATTTGAACAATGTGAAAGAAAAAGGAAGGATAGAAAGTAAGGGTTTTTGGAAGAGTTCTCAAATCCTCAAGGTATGTATTTTATTCATCAGAAACTTGTGTATTTTAATGGAAATAACAAGTTTAGGGGAGGATTGTTGGGAATAAAATGATCAAAGTCAAAGAGCCTGCCAAGTCGATGAAGAGCCTGCTAGTTGATTTTGTTATGTACGAAGATGTTCTACCAGTACCTTCTGGGTAGAAGGTACTGCTAGCTAATGAAGAGCCTGCCAAGCTTATGTCAAGTCGATTAGATATTTTGTAATAGATATTTAGTTGAATTATTAGTCTTTGTACATTGTTATACGTTATGTAGAAGTAGAATAGTCTTCTGTGGTGACAGAAGAATATATCAGAGTGTACATGGGTAGTTGTATTTAATTGTAGGCGCCAATATAGTCAAAGTATAGTATTATATTCATCTACTTGACAACATGTAATAAGATATCCTTATCTTATAAAAGGATATCTTAGTCACTTCTTCATGCACGCAATCTTTCACAACCAATAACCAAAAAAACCAAACTATCTCTCAAGTAACTTAGTTACTTCGAATCACAAATACTTTTGACAATCATAGATTCAAGATTACTTTGTAATCCCGGTGATACTTAGATCATCCGTATTATTTCATCAATAATATTGAATCGTTTTGTATTAACCTAAGTTGTGTTATTTGTTCATTGCATTCACTCATTTACTTAAACTCACCACCTTGTGTTCTTTTAAAGTGTGTTGTAGTAGATTCCGCATGCTAAACACATTCAATACATAAATATCTCTCAAACACATTACTAAGATTCATATCCCAAGTGTTTGAACTTCAAGAACAACAACAAAGCGTTCCACAATGATACTTGCAATTGCTCAAATCCTTAACTCGAATAGGCTAAAGATAGGTCCAAACTTCACCAATAATAATATATCAAAAAGGGCGACAAAATCATAAATATATAGCCGAATCCACGACTACGATACTTAAGATTGCTCAAATCCCTAATCTCAATAAATCAAAGGTTTGGTTGGATAAAGAATAATAAAGGGCATGGATAATATTTGGGATATAAATTGGTGTAAAATGAAAAATAAACAAAACAAATAAATTAAAATCCTAAGTGTGGTTAATCACTATCCCAACCATCCCATGAATAAGACTCATATCATCGAATAACTCACGCTTTAACACTTGAAACACACTTTAGGTAGACACGAATTACACTCAACAAGATCTTAATCAAAGAATAAACCTTAATTGGCGTTCCCATAACTGCCAATTCCCATTCAATCCATAGATATAGTACAACAAATAGTGGTGATATCGACCACTTACATAACTTTACTTAAGTTGGTTAAAACTAACTTCCAACTTTTCTTTCTTTCTTTTTCTTTTCTTATTTTTTCGATTTTTTTTTTTTTTTTTTTTTTTTTTTTTTTTTTTTTTTTTAACATAAACATAGATGCGTAAAATTTCACCACATCACTATAATGATAATTCTGAATAAATGTTCCATACTTTTCATAACTTCAGAAATAATGGTAATAGTGAAAGTAGTAAACACACGAAAAATAAACTCCAAAATATACAATATTTACTTTCACTCCAATTGCATTGTGCAATTTCCCGACCTAACCATAGATAATGAATTACGCACGCGAACACAGGTAATGTAAGGAAACACACTTTGCCTATAGCAATTAACCAACCACGGATTCTAATCTACAGGGTAGGCTAAGGTGTAAGGGTGTAACGAAACATTTTAAACATAGGTGTAAGAAACGAAAGGAATGGCTCTGAGGGTTTTTTTTAGGGGTATCTTACTCTAAAAATGAGAGTAACAAAAGGTTTATACGGGGGTTAACTAACCAGTGTAGTTAGTTAATAACACATAACAAATAATAGGCTATTTGGGTGTAATCTTAGAATTTTACCAATTTAGACAAGTCATTCCAATTATATAAATAATACTCATTATGGTGGTCTCGAATAGTATACAAGCTAAGTTCTAAAGTTTACAAGTCACCGGCACACTCATAGATTTGTGAATTTTGAAAAATCACAATTTTTGAAAATAACGTCATGTGTGCAGTTATGCAACTTAGATCTTAAACAAAAACATGCTAAAAATTTTTAAGTTTGATATATTAAGCACATTTTAAGCATAATTTTTGAAAAAGTTTAGGACAAGTAATTGTTAAGTGTTCTAATTCTCCAATCCCCCCACTTAAGTTAAACAACGTCCTCGTTGTTTGTATAAAAGGTTAAAAACTGGAAAATAAAAGAATTAGAACAGAAAAACTCCCCTGAGATTTGCTTGGTATGATCCTCCATTAGTATAAGAGCAAAAATCAACTTCTTGTGGATTAGAACGTTAAAGCTTCATACTTGATGTATCCACAGGAAATCCAGGAAACTATAATACCACCAACACTTTAAAACACACCTAAGATAAGAAAGGTTCAAGCTTGCATAATACATTAGTAGTTAGATAAAAATAAAACTTAAAAATTAAAACTGAAAATCATCAGGTCAGTCGATGCGCCGTATCTTATGGAAGAAGATACGCCGTATCGAGCCTGGAATAAATACGGATCAGAATAAAGATGCGCCGCATCCTTAACCAGGGATGCGCCGCATTAAAATAAACTGATAAATAGTTTGAAAGTCGAAAATAAAAATGCAGAAAAATAAAATAAGATATGACCATTGCAGGAGATGCGTCGCATCTCAGAATTGAGATGCGCCGTATCCTCATGTGGCCTGGAAACAAAATAAAACGAAGTAAAGGATAGGATGCGTCGCATCTGTTTAAGCAGATACGACGCATGTAGTAATCAAACAGACTGATAACAGTCTGTTGTAAAATGACTCGTTCCACGGTTTAATCTCATACGTCCTCTCGTACTCTCATGCTGAACTTAATGCTAGTCTTCATCAAACATAACAAGAAATATAAACTGAAACATTAAATATAAACATAAGAATAGCGATTAGTACAATCCAAAAAGTAATAATAATGTGTGGAACAATGTCTATGAAATCAAGAGAGTAAGGTCATGGGTGAGTGTGGTCGTCTGGATGGGTCCCGGAAGTGCTGGCTCCATCAGTCCTTTGGCGGACTCTGCGCTCGTATGCACGTGTCACTCCCGCAACCTCAGTACCATCTGGACGAACGTGTGTAATACCCTGCTACTCTAGTAGTCTGCTCACACTCATGACCACCCACTCTGAGTCTCTCCTCAGGGCCCTCAACTCTCCCTCGACTGCCTCAAGTCTCTGACCAATGGTGCGTGGGGGTACTGGTGCCTGTGGCACCTCCTCGTCGGCAGGAGCAGCAGCCGGAGGTTCCTGAGGTCCTCCCTGCTCCGCCTCTGGCCCTGCAGCTCTGGCGGGGACTAATGCTGCCCAAAAGTGGCCTCCCGCAGCCACCTGGCAGATCCCGAGTCTAACCAAATAGTCCCTATCGATAACCGGGAGACGGGCCACAATAACCTCCAGCCCCGCTGGGATCTCTGCTCCAATAACTCCAAAATGGCGGGCCAGCCTCGAAACAAAATGCCCGCCAGTCATCTGGCTCCTCCGATCTCTCCCTGCAGCAGATCGGTGGAGGTAGTGCGCTAAAAAGTGGGGGATGTTCACCGACAACCCCTCATCCATACTCCTCAAGAGGAAGAGGTCCAGAGTGGTCACCTTCTCAGGTGACTGACCCCTCCCAGCGATGGTGAGTGCAATCAAACGGTGGCATAGCCGCCTCATCGGCTCTCTGATCAATGTGTAGGATGGGGTGGAAGTAACGATGTCACCCATCGAAGAAATCCTAACCCAGTAGTCACTGAATACCCCTCTGTCAGGGACAACCCGTAAACTCTCAGCCCAGTATCTGGCAAACCAGCAGATCCAATCTCCTCCTCAGTGTGTAGCCCCATGGCCAAAATAAACTGCCTCATCGACATCTGCCTATGCACACCTCCTAACCTGAATACCAGAGTGTCAGCTGTATCAATCTCCAAATCCGTCTCCCTGTAATGAATCGTGCTAAAGAACTCCAGCATGAGCTCCCTAATCAGAGGCTCGTCAATCCTAAATAGTCTCTCCCAAGCACTAGACCTAAACACTGCCTCCTCATCATCTCCAACAACTACCATCTCCATCCGATGCTGTAAGCTAGCAGCTGCATGTCCACCACCGATCAATCCCACATCGTCAAAATTCAAAACCTGGACTCTGAATATTTTCTTGAAGTAAATCGAGTCAAGCCTATGCAAGTAATCCTCTAGAGCGGCCGAAGTAAGTCCCATGTTCTCAAATTGTAGCCACTGATGCCTTAGTGTGACCTCTGGTAATGCCATCTGAAATAGATATTCACAGTCAGTAAACAGTCTGCAAAATAGGTAGATACGGCGCATCTGATTTAATCAGTGCGGCGTATCTATATAAAGTATAAGAGATGCGGTGCAAGACAATAGATACGGCGTATGTAGATGCGTCGTATCTAGATTAATCAATACGGCGTATCTAGAATTTTATCAATTTTGAAATAGGTCGTTACGCCGCATTAATCAACCTAGATGCGCCGCATCTAAAGGCATATCAGTCATAAAATAAAGGGTCAGGCACGTTTTTCAGGAATCCGTACCCGTGACGTAAACTACCACTAAATATCACAGACCAAATTTACCCATTTGTTCCTATCTAAAACTTCTATCACACTTTCCCTCTAAAATTTAAAAACAAACACCCAAAACCCTATTTTTCGTTCGATTTAATTAGTGCCAAATTCGATGCCCAATTCTAAAATTAATTTAGGGGAAATAATCAATGCCAAGTTCTAATCATATCCCTATATCGTTTAAGCCCTAATCGAATTGGTCATATAAACCCTAATTTATAATTAAACGAAATTAAATCAAAATAGAATAAATTACCTTAATTGTATGATCGGGTGAATGATTATAGATCGGATTAGAGGGTGAGTTTAGGAAAATGCTCCGAATTAAAGTATAGTATTACTGTGTGAAAGTTCTTAACTGTGTGTGTTTATGCGGTAAGAAGTTTAGATCCGGCGCATTCTCATCGTATTTATAGGGCGAAACGATGCGCCGTATTGAAAAATTAGATGCGCCGTATCTGTTTAATCTCGTTGACTAGTCAATAAGTTCTAGCTGGTCAGAGATACGGCGCTTTGGATATTTAGATCCGCCGTATCTTTATTATAGTGAACGAAATTTAAATAAAGAACGTACCTTGGCCTCCGCAACACAGTTCCTTATACATCAAATTTGGGTTAAACGGCATACCATATAGATGAATTTAAAATAAGAGCAATAGGCATAAACGTTTCATTAATAATTGTAATCTTATTGTTTAGTGGATAAGGATTTATTCCGAGGTTAGGAACAAATATCGTTTTTGAGCATACAAAATTAAGATTACGATTTGAATCAGATGTATAATATGGATAATAAAACTGAGATCATAGTGTAGAGAACTTTCCTTTGGGCAGTTGAATTATCGTAGAGTTTACCTGGGATTCTATTTCAAGAATTTAAGAAGTTCAATGTTACCAGTACCGAGTTTTCCTCCACTCTTGTCGTCTTATGTTCGGTCACTTCAGCTAGCGTCTCTTGGTTTGGTTCAGAATGTAATCCTTCTTGGTGATGCTCGAGTCATCATTTATCCTGAAAATAAACAACTTGCACACGAGAGTAGCGGACCGATCAAAGTAAATATCAAAAATCAACTATATTTATCAAATTATATTCGTCGTATTAACAAAAGTTAATGCGCCGTATTTTCGTTACGTTTAAAAAATAAAAGATTTTTGATTCAGTAAGATGCGCCGTATCGACAGAGATCGATACGCCGTATCTGTTTAATAATTCGCAAACTGTTTTTAATTAAAATAATAGATACGCCGTATCTGCTAAAGCAGATGCGTCGTATGGCGTTAACGTTTAGAATTTTTTTTTTTTTTTTTTTTTTTTTTATCGAAAACAGATACGCCGTATCTGCTAAAGCAGATGCGTCGTATTACTTTATCGCTTAGAAAAATTTTCTTATTAAAAACAGATACGCCGTATCTTGGGGAAAAGATGCGTCGTATCGAATTAATTAAACGCGTTGTATTTAAAAAAAATTAAACGCAATACGCCGTATCTGAGAGATCAGATGCGCCGTATCGTTTGATTTAGCACAGTACAACGATAGCAGAACAGAAAAATACGAAAAATAAAAACAAAAAATTAAACACACAAACGAAAATAAACACACAAAAATAAAAACAAATAAAGCAAACAAATAACACAAAACAAATAACACACAGTACAACAAATATGCAAAATAGTACAATGATGCAATTAATCTAATAAAAAGAAAAACCTAATTAAAATACTAATCAAATTAACAGATAATAACAATTCATTCCCCGGCAACGGCGCCAAAAACTTGATGCGCGTGATGTGTCGTTGCGGTTTAGCAGTTTTAATGCCTACTCAAGTTTTAAATTTATATTTAGCCGACTTATCAATAACACACACACTTAACGAGCAGTGTACCCGGTCAGTATGAAGATAATGGTAAGTAGAGTGTCGATCACTAAGAGTGGAACGTATTATCTCGTTATTCTAATCAGTATTTTAATATCCTAACGTAAGGGGGTTTCAGCCTGAGAGACTGGCACGATTTGTTGCAATTAAATAATAAAATAAACCAATAGGCACGAATCAGCAAGTAGCACACACGTACACAGATAGATACTTGAGACAATAAGAGGGCTGTCCTTATGATTAAGTAGATTGTCACTTGTTTTATTGATAGCTTTATATGAAGTGTATGTAGTTAACCCTTTCTCGTTGGTCCTAATCTTATCGGCGAGTAAACCCTTAATGATTACTTATGTCTAAAAGTTATTCCTAAGTGATCAATTTAGTAATAACCGTGGGAGCCACATTATGTCCCGCAGTCAAATGCCCGCAAGCCACTAATAAACACAGAGGTTATCAATGCACTAATAAGTAGTAACCAAAGACATCAACATATAAACTTTAATTGATGGGAAAGCAAGTATTAAAGGGAGTGCAATCTTTCGTTGTCACATTACACAAGCCACCAATCCTGATGAATTAAAGTTTGCTAACACAATAAAACAAAACTACTTAATGAATTAAACACATGCAGCACCTTCTTACAGCTCTTGTATCTTTGATTTGGGTGTGTCTTGTGCTGCTTCCTTGACTGAATTCGTCCTTTGTTTCTCCTGTTCGAACTTCGGTTTTAGGTTTTTCGAAACTTGTAATTCGTCTGGTCTACGGGGTATTTATACTTTCTGTCTGAGGGAAGATGCGGCGCATCTACTAAGTAGATGCGGCGCATGTACTTAACTTCGCGTGGGGTCCAAGATTATAATATTCAAGAATATTCGTACACCGCCAGAAGATGCGGCGTAACTCCATGATTAGATGCGGCGCATGTCCTCTTGTATCTTGGATCGTATCTGGTGATATCTTGATAGAGATGCGGCGCATGTCGAGAGTGAGATGCGGCGCATCTGGAGCAGAATTGACTTGATCTTGTCCATGTCGGTAGACTTTCACTTTATGTACGTTTTGCTCCATTATTAGTCCAAAATCACTAAGTTTCACCAAATGCTTGTTTTTACCTGAGAATTACAAAAGTAAACGATTAAGTATCAATCCTCATACATAATATAGTAAAACAAGTCAAATTAATAGGATAAATGATAGTAATAAAATGTACTTATTTGAGTTCATCAAAACAGCAAAGGTTTTTCAACGTTTAAATTCTTATTAGAAATTAATCAAAGAATCTATTACCCAAAGTGTTTTGCGGAATAAACACTTTGGGATTGAATAGACAAGGTATGGTATTCTCCTCTTCTAAACTCAAGCTTTTCTTGAGTGACAACTAAAAGACCCTACTGAGCTATCTCAGTGAGTAGGTTGTTCTTTAGAGGAGAAAAGTGGGTTGTGAAAGTCTAAGCTTTTAGTGCACAACCTTAACTCACTTTTCTCCTCGTCTATCTATTTATACACACGTATAAAAGAACGCCCATAACTAAAGTACAAGTTGACCTATGCTATTCTGACAAAAGTACAACAGTGTTTTGTCATTTCCAAGAATCTACATCGGGAATAAGCTAAAAGGTCCTTTAGAGTGTCTGCCCAACCACTCCTTGACTTTAAGCCGTTTTAAGGAAAGTTTGCTTTCGGCGTGATAAGACTTGTCCTTATCCTCTTCAAACTTTCCCGCTCGATCCCGCCTTTACTTCTGGTCTTAGATTCATTCTAAGTCTTCAGTCTTTAGTCTTCAGTCTTTATGTTGTTCAGGAGACTGAGGGGTTCAGTGAGCTCTTGTCAGTACTCACTGAACCCATCATCTTCTTCTTTGGCTTAAGTCTCACTCAGGGAGTACCGCCTTCCTGAGGAGTGAATCCTTCGCCTTGAATTCGTCTTAAGCATCCTGAAGATGACTCACTGAGTTACTGTTAACTCAGTGACTTGAATTGTTCTCGGTTGGTAAACACTTGGCTTAATTTTGTTCAAATCCTGTTTTAGATAATTGGGTATTTATGGACCCAACAATCTCCCCCTATTTGGATATAAATTATGCCTAAGTGTTATTGATCAGTATGAGTGAGCTAATGGCTTCTTCTCATACTGAATATACTAGAAGATAGTAAGGACTACGATATAACATAAACATGGGACAGCATTTTATTCATTTCATTACAAAGTCCTATCAGCTAAACAAAATACTTAAGGTTCCTGACGGAGACCCATTAGTTCAAGCTTTGCCTTCTTCGACACTAACACATCATTGTCAGGTCGTTCCTTCATCAACTGGTCCATCAGCCTGACAAACTCCTCATTATTAGAGCCCCTGATATTAAGTGCCATCAGTTTGTAGGCTAGGAGTGTTGTCGTTTCCACTTTCTCAATGTCAGAGACTCTCTGAAAGGCTTCCTGACCAAATTCATCCACGAAGAAGATACCATACTCAGGTTCTTTGATGACTAGGTTAGGACAGAACTTGACTCCCTGAGGAGGAATTCTGTTGCAGTGAAGTGCAGCTATGTATTGTTCAGGCTCCCTAGCTACAGCTTTCCTTTTCTTCCCAACCTTCTGAGTAAGCTCAGGGATAGACAGTCCCTGAGAAGCAAGTGCCTGATCATGGTCAATGCCAAGACTCTTTCCCACTTTTGCGAGTTCCTCATACTTGGCACTCAGTGACTTGATGACGATTGGGGCATTCTTGCTTGTGGTTTTCTTCCTTAGGATGGGCATCATCATATCCCATTCTCTTAACCCATAGTCTGAAAACTTGATTGTTGGAAGATGTTCAGACTTTCTTGGACCTCTATGGATCGTTAAGCTTAGGGGTTTGGTGGGGTGAATGGTGATATCAGTGATAGTGCCTTTATGTTTGGTTTGGGTCATGTGCCATACATACCTCTCATACGTTTTCTGCCTTCTTTCTTCCTTAAGCTTGGCAGCTTTGTTGTGTTCCTGAAGAAGTTGGGCTTGAAGCCTGATGAATTCATCTCCCTGAATCTCTTTCTCAGACTCCTTTATTTCTTCCTTGGCAACCTCATAGATGGTAGATGTGGTGAGGTCATGGGCTTTCCTGCGATCTTCCTGATCTAAGATCTTAGCAAGTTCCTCCTGAGTCCCATAGACTCTTCTCCCATCTTCTAAGTCAACATAGGACGGTGTATCAGGATCTGGCCGGCTTATGGTTGGAGCCTTGACCAAGTGTGGTTCAGGAGGAGAGGTTTCAGTCATGATACTCTTCCCTTTGTCCGTGAGAGGAGGTTGACTGGTGGATGTTTCAGGGATAGGAACAGTTACCAAGGCAGTAGAAGGATCAGGGATTTCATCATTATTCTCCCCCTCAGCAGGTGTAGGAACTTCAGTGGAAAGACCTGCTGACTGAGGAGGTGGTGGCACATGAGAGGCCTGAAGAAGTGATAGGATAGTTGAGACCATGGACTTTGTCTCAGAAGTATCATTCTTCACGGCACTGAGTTCGGCAGCCATGGTTTGTTGGGTGGTTGAGAGTTCAGTGACACGGTTGGTGTAGTGGTTGATCAGCTCATTATGTGTTTGTGAGAGCTGATCAATGGCTGAGGAAAGCTTGTTTAGGTGCCCCTTGGATTCCATAGCAGCCTGAAGAATGGAATCCTGCTTTTCCCTGAGACCTTTGAGATCTACCCCCTGAAAAAGCTTAAGAAGCTCAGTCAGGTTGGTGGAGGCAGTCGTCTGAGTGGCCATATGGTCTTTCATTGATTGAATCAGTGTGGGATCATCAGTAAGTTGTTCTTGGACTGATTCAACGGCCTTGAGGAGGTTTGCAAGGTCCTGATGCTGACCAGTGGCTGTTTCATCAAAGGTTTTGGTCAGTTCGCCAAGTTGTTTATCAGCGAGCCTGGAAGCCTGAAGAATCTTGTCCTGAGATTCTTCCACAGAGGCCCTGAAGTCGGCATAGGAGGCCGCCGCTTCAGTATGCTGATCCGATAGTTCATCCATAAGTGCATTGTAAAGACCCTCGTTGGCTTGGCGAAGGAATTTGACTGTTCTTCTTTCAGAAGCCGGATGAACATTATCATACTTGGTTAACCACTCAGGGGTGGCTGAGGCACCTGATGATGATGATGAAGATGATGGTGAACTGGGTTGTTGATCCTCAGGATGAGGAGAAGAAAGTTGTTGCTCAGACTGCTGAGGAGAGTTATCTTGACCCTCCATTTCCTCCTCAACATTAGGAATTGGTTCATCATCACCAAAATCGAAATCCATCTCCTCCTCTGACTCATCAGCCAACAAATTTTCATAGTCAGCCAGAGAAGGAGCCTTCAGGAGATCCGGCTCCCCCTCAGAAGAGGGCTCACCTTCGTTGTGGCCAGGTCCTGATCCTTTAGCCATAATAACTGGTGGGGATTTACCAGCCTGACTAGTCATAATAACTGGGGGGTTTTCCCAGCCTGACTGTTAGGATCAGTTCCCAAGTGACTTGGACCGCCTGAGGGGGTGATGGGTTCCGTATCAGTGGGTGGTTTGTTTCCCCCTGAGTCTTTGTCCCCCTGAGCACCTTCATCTACCAACGGGTGTTTTTTAGTAGAATCACTAGGTACTATTGGTGATTGTTGATGGCCTCCCTTCCCATCAGGATTGTGCTGTCCTTTTGGGGATTTAGAGGCCTGAACTCCCTGAGACTCTAAGTGTGATTGCTTAGAGACGTTAACGGGATGTGAATGGGTATGGGTCCCCTTCTCAGTGGAGTAGTACTGCTCCACCGAGGATATAGAACCCTGAACTCCCTCAGGCTCTGATTGTGATTTATCAGTGCCTTCATTAGGATGTGAGTGGACGGATGCTCCTGACCCTTCTGACTTGTTTTTGTCAGTAGGGACATTCGGAAAGGGTTTGCCCGAGGATACTGAGGATGATTGCTCAGCACCCTCCAGTGGCGTTTGTTTTGTGGCCAATGTGGTCTCTTTTATGGGAGTCTTAGAGGTCAAGGTCACAACAACTTTCTTTGTGCCTGAGGCAACAGTCTCAGTGACGAGTGGTTTAGGTCTAACCACCTTACTGGACTGTCCCCCTTTCCCTTTGGTCTTCTTTACCTTCTTGGTTGGTGAAGGAACTGGTGAGCATGCATTTTCACCCTGAATCACCATTAACATGTAGGTGGTCAGGGCGACTGGTTGTACCTCAGTAATGTCACTACTAAAGTTAGTCTTATGAAGAACGTCAGGTTTTGAGCCTTCGTCGTTAGACCTTAAGTAGTCAGAACCAAGGAGGTCCTGAAGCACACAGGAAATGAACCTAGGATAAGACATGTGTCTTTGCCTATGTTTCCCTGAGAGCTTTGACACGAGGTCACGGAAGATTATTCCTCCGATATCAATTTTTCTACCCTCCAAGAGACTGAACATCATCAATTGTTGTGATGAGTTCAATTGCTCAGTGGAGGATTTGTTTCCTCCGAGTACCTGAATGACGAATGTCATCATAAGTCTCCAGACAGGGTGAAACCATGTCTTCACTATTAGAGCCTTTGCCAGCAAGGCTTCAGGAGACTCGGTAGGACGCCTAACATCATGAGGCCCTAGGAAAAGCATTTCAGCTTTTATTTCCTGATCAGTAGGGTTTGCCTCAAAGTTCTCAACAAAGTTAAGACCTGTGGCCATGATGAAGGTCTTGTAGTTCAGGGAGAGAGTCCTAGTCCCATTCATCACAGTGAAAGTGATGATCGACTCTTTGGTGTCCTTAGGGCTAGTAGCCGTTGCGGTACACCAAAACTCCCTGAGATAGTCATTATAAATGACTTCTGGGGTAGTTGAAAAAGCTGTGGTGATGAGGCGAAAAGTGTACCGCTTTTAAGGGGTCATTTAAGCCCTAAATCGTATTTATTTGATCAAATATTGCCCTAAATCGTTCCTTTTGTCATTTTAGGTACTTTTGAGGAGAAATCTGGAAAAGGAGGCATTTTGGACGTTTTTGGAGCATAAAAGTGAAGAAAACGACAAAGTCTCAAAAATCGGCTAAAAGTTACTCTTGACGGCGTCACAATTTACTCTGGACGGCGTCATGCTTTGGCAAGAAAAGTTGGACGTGAAATTTACTCATGATAAGCCAGTGAAAATAGCATGTGAATTCTGACGGCGTCACGCTTTAACTTGATCGAGGGCGTCACGGCTTAAATCATAAGGGGACGGCGTCACGTTCATTGTTAGACGGCGTCAAGCCTTGATAAGCCAGAATGGATTTTTGAAGAGCTAAAGAGGGACGGCGTCAAGATGGTCATCCGGGAACCCTAAAAGCGGCGAGGTGACGGCGTCACACTCCATAAGGTGACGCCGTCAGATCCAAAAATCTATATATAGTTTTCTAATCTTTTGTCATTAAAGAGAGCTTAGTGTGTGGAATTTTGGGATAAAACCCTAAGACGATTTTAGCTACTTTTTCAGGGCTTTTTGCCTTGAGATCTTCCATGTTTCATTGAAAGATAAGTTATCAATTAATCATTCAATATGTCTATGTGTTGTTTGATTCTATCTTATTCTTGTCTTTTGTTTAACATGTTAGGCTAAATTTATCTTGTGTTTGCTTAGATCTAATGAAACCTAGCTATTGATTATTGGTTGTTAGTGTGTTGTTAGTTGTATTGGATGATTGTTTATCTATGTTAGGCTTAAGAAAACTGGCTAACTTCCTATTCGGTAACTTGCTTGAACGTCTTAAGAAACATGAACCAAATGCGTACTAAAGGTTTTTATGGTTGTATTTAATGCACAAGCGAATTCTAGTGATCCCATGTTAGGAGCTTCCTAGCCGGCTCGACATAGGAGTGAAGTAGGAGCTTGTAGAGTTGGGGAAGTAAGTACGCCACCCCACGAATGGTATTAAGGAATACACCCGTCATCCACGCGACTAATACACACTAATTAACCGGTAAAAGATAGTTAGGGAGTAAGGAAATCTAAGTAAACACATTTCTCTACACATAAGTTTCTCACCACATTTCATTTTTGTTATTTTATTTTATTTGCATTCGTAGTAATTTGGGTTAGTTGACTAGCAACTAATTCCGCCCACTCCTTCAAACCCGAGATTTTACTTGCTTTCATAAAATTATAAAAACATAAAAAAGAATCTTCCTCAACCCTTAGGCCTAATTAGAGTAGCCTTTCATACCTAACGAACACTATTCCCTGTGGAGAACGATCAATCCCCCGTACTTACCACTACACTATACTACATCGGTCAGGTACACTGCCTGGTGGGGTTGTAAGCCTCTTGAGATCCCTCGAGAGGTAAAACCTGTTGTAAGGTTACAAAACCACGCAATCAAGTTTTTGGCGCCGTTGCCGGGGAATAGTTATTGTTTAGGTTGAATTTTTATTTCTATTAGGTCTACTCACTAGATTCCTTTCTAGTGAGATTTTTATTTTATTTTTTTTTCTAGGTTTTCTTTAGTCTATCTTATTTCTTTGTACTTTTGTTTGTGATACCTTCCACTTACCACATGAGTAACATTGGTCATTTGATCCCTGTTATTCGTGTTTTTCGCCGTGCAAATTTTCAACTACCCATTCCCGCCCCCATAGTAGCAAACAACAACCTTTCACCCGACCACCACTTTGGTAACAATTCTGAGATGGAGGAGTCTGACCATGAGAATGACTATGTTAGTCCATTTTACTACTCAGACTCCGATGAGGATATCGGTAATGGAGAAGTAGTTAACGAGGAATGGGGAAAAGAGGAAATTGATCCCTTTAAGTATGTTGACCCTAAGACTAAGATCGAAAAGGATAGCCTCTTTAACATGCAATTCCCGTGTAAAATTGGTTATCATGATTTTTATGCTTATCTTAACTCATCTTTGCCTATGAACATTATCTCTCGCGCTAATTATAATAAAATCATGGTAGATGAGCTTGAATATCAAGGAGATAACATTGTTGCTAGGATTAAGCCACTACACGTGTTCGTAGGAAGTTTTGTGTATTTGGTGGATTTTATGGTTATGGAGAATTTAGGAGAATTTATCGATGACAAATTAACCCAAGTCATTTTTGGAGAACCCTTCAAAAGGTTGACCAACCTTGACGAAAAACTTGTGGACGGGTTAATTACATTCTCGGATGGGGATGAAGATTTTGTCTATCAAATGCCCCGAGCACATCCTAGGTTTAGGAACTACCCCATTGAATCTTGCAATAGAATTATGCCTATCGACTTGTTAAGTGAGAATGATAAGAGGAAGGGGCTCAAATATCCACATGAGAAAAATAAGAGATATTATCATGGATGTTTGGAGCTGAATGATGAATACAAGAGAGATGAGGCAACAATTAGATGGCTCACACTCGGATACGTGAGCATAAGCGACACTAGATGAGCCTTACTTTGAGTCTAGCTACAAGACTCGTTAATAAAGAAAAGCGCTTCTTGGGAGGCAACCCAAGCTTTATTTGTTTTATTTGCTTTGTGTGTTTATTTATTTGTTTGTTTGTTTTTATTTGTTTCCGTATGTGTGTTTAATTTTTATTATTATTGATTCATGTTAAAAACTAATTTGTGAAAATGCTTTATTTTGTTTTTAACTTCGTCTTAACTACATATAAAGGTATTTTGCAAAAGTTAAGTGTAAGGGAAATCTAAATCGGTTTATTAGAACACAAATGAACATGAATCGTAATAATAATAAATTAGCATACATATTCGTATTTGTTTGAGTCAAATGCTTGTATCGAGTCATAATGAGGTTTTGCAGGATTTCCAGGAAGTAAGGTAAAGGTTTTTCCAGAAATTTTCCGGGAACTTAAAACGAAAATTTTTGTCAGGTCATTTCTGACGGCGTCAGGGGTTATAACCTGACGGCGTCAGATTTAATTTCCAGAAATTTTTGAAAGTTTTGTTTTCATAAAAAGTTTTTATTAAAATCTCCAACTTATAATCTCCAGGAATCTGCAAAATTTTCATTCCACAAGCATTATATCCTTATATATAGATTTTTTCCCGCCGATGTTATGCAGGTTTTCGTGTTTGTTTTCTCAGGTTTAACAGGTTATTTTGGACAAGGAGATGTTTATGGAATCAAGCTTATGGCGATGCATTAGTCATGGAGCTTCAACATTACCTTGGAGGAAGATCTAACCGTGTAATTTCATTATCCACCGAGCGAATCAGGGGAGTATTTGATTTCATTCTTTTACTTTTTTCTTTTACATCTTATTATTTGAACATTGGGGACAATGTTCATCTTAAGTGTAAGGGGAGGGTAAAAGTACGATTTTAGAGAATACAATTGCGCTTGATTTTTGTTTGTTTGATGGTAGATGTGTAATAAAACTGAGAGAAATACTTGTTAGGGTAATTTTAGTGCCAAATTTAAATTTTTTTTACAACATATAGGAGTGAAACTTTGATCTTAATGAGCGTCTCACGGATAGGAGTTATATGACTAGCACAAAAACCGTACCACTAAAAGATTTTCTACCCCCAAATATGTGAGGTTCGCCCCTAGAATTGGTAGGAAAAGCATTTATGCTATGATGTGTGTACCGGTAGCACTTAGATTCTAGAACTTGCGTTAGGACCATTCCGAGGCCACAAGTGAGACTACATTCGTGTAGTTAGATTTACTACATGATAAGAGGCATTAGGATTAACCCATTGTTTTACACCTGTGTTTTTGTTATAATTACTTTGGCTACATTAGTCAAGTAATTCTCCCACACCCTTTGCGTTGTACTCATTTTTAGTACACGATACCCCTAGTACACCCCTCAGAGCCTATCTTTTCGTTTCAACCTTTAAGCATTTTACTTAAAGGAAGAATTTGTTACACCCCACTAAAATGTACACCCAAATCGCCTTAGCCTACCTTGTATGCACTCATTTTTAGTGCATTATTGTTACAATATTTGTTTAAACCCAAGTTAATTATCTAGTTGATTACATGGTTGCTAAGTCGAGTCATATCCTTGTACATATTGTTTTGGGACGATTGGGACTCATGGGTAAAGTACTAGTATAATGGAGTAATGGGGAAGAACATCATTTATTACCCCCATATGTGCTAAATATTTTAAAAGTACTCCAAGTTTTTCGATTATCTTAATTCGAGTCATTAGATTAGTATTTGTAAAGTTATGTAAAAATTCAAGTGTAAGGGGGATGCAATGCCCCTATGATGTATTATTTTGGATGGTAGGGCAAGAGTGTATGCAAAAAAAAAAAAAAAAAAAAAAAAAAAAAAAAAAAAAAAAAATCAAAAAAATCAAGAAAAATACAAAAAAATGAGAAAAAGAAAAATAGAAAAAACATACGGACTACCATCCCGTTTTATTTTATGTTTATTTTATGTTTTTGTTATTTTATCATTAGCTTAAGATCGAGTCTAGTCTTGGCTTAGCAACATTGTATAGTACATGTAATTGATCAAGATCTTTAACTAGCCACCAGTAAAATATCCTTTATCCAACAAAACCGTGTTTTCCTATTCCCTACACCTAACGTTATAACCCATTTAAAAGCCCTCTTTGATAGTTTATCTTAGGTGCTTACGCCTAGTGGAGGAGGTTTTCGATCCTTTCCCAAGCCTATGGTAATCTATTTGCTATGACAGGTAGTGAGAGATATTATCCATTTTCATTTATGAGATTTATTTTGATGACACTTGAGAGATGTGAGTATCTAAACACTACTTGTGAGGTGCTAGTATGTAATCTCCGTGCTTATTATGATTGAAGTGGAACGATTATTTGTTGTAATTACTTTTATGTTAGCATTAAATGACCCCTAACTTGTATTTTGATTAGAATAAAAGCGCATTTGCTTGAGGACAAGCAAATCTCAAGTGTAAGGGTATTTGATGAGGCGAAAAGTGTACCGCTTTTAAGGGGTCATTTAAGCCCTAAATCGTATTTATTTGATCAAATATTGCCCTAAATCGTTCCTTTTGTCATTTTAGGTACTTTTGAGGAGAAATCTGGAAAAGGAGGCATTTTGGACGTTTTTGGAGCATAAAAGTGAAGAGAAAACGACAAAGTCTCAAAAATCGGCTAAAAGTTACTCTTGACGGCGTCACAATTTACTCTGGACGGCGTCATGCTTTGGCAAGAAAAGTTGGACGTGAAATTTACTCATGATAAGCCAGTGAAAATAGCATGTGAATTCTGACGGCGTCACGCTTTAACTTGATCGAGGGCGTCACGGCTTTAATCATAAGGGGACGGCGTCACGTTCATTGTTAGACGGCGTCAAGCCTTGATAAGCCAGAATGGATTTTTGAAGAGCTAAAGAGGGACGGCGTCAAGATGGTCATCCGGGAACCCTAAAAGCGGCGAGGTGACGGCGTCACACTCCATAAGGTGACGCCGTCAGATCCAAAAATCTATATATAGTTTTCTAATCTTTTGTCATTAAAGAGAGCTTAGTGTGTGGAATTTTGGGATAAAACCCTAAGACGATTTTAGCTACTTTTTCAGGGCTTTTTGCCTTGAGATCTTCCATGTTTCATTGAAAGATAAGTTATCAATTAATCATTCAATATGTCTATGTGTTGTTTGATTCTATCTTATTCTTGTCTTTTGTTTAACATGTTAGGCTAAATTTATCTTGTGTTTGCTTAGATCTAATGAAACCTAGCTATTGATTATTGGTTGTTAGTGTGTTGTTAGTTGTATTGGATGATTGTTTATCTATGTTAGGCTTAAGAAAACTGGCTAACTTCCTATTCGGTAACTTGCTTGAACGTCTTAAGAAACATGAACCAAATGCGTACTAAAGGTTTTTATGGTTGTATTTAATGCACAAGCGAATTCTAGTGATCCCATGTTAGGAGCTTCCTAGCCGGCTCGACATAGGAGTGAAGTAGGAGCTTGTAGAGTTGGGGAAGTAAGTACGCCACCCCACGAATGGTATTAAGGAATACACCCGTCATCCACGCGACTAATACACACTAATTAACCGGTAAAAGATAGTTAGGGAGTAAGGAAATCTAAGTAAACACATTTCTCTACACATAAGTTTCTCACCACATTTCATTTTTGTTATTTTATTTTATTTGCATTCGTAGTAATTTGGGTTAGTTGACTAGCAACTAATTCCGCCCACTCCTTCAAACCCGAGATTTTACTTGCTTTCATAAAATTATAAAAACATAAAAAAGAATCTTCCTCAACCCTTAGGCCTAATTAGAGTAGCCTTTCATACCTAACGAACACTATTCCCTGTGGAGAACGATCAATCCCCCGTACTTACCACTACACTATACTACATCGGTCAGGTACACTGCCTGGTGGGGTTGTAAGCCTCTTGAGATCCCTCGAGAGGTAAAACCTGTTGTAAGGTTACAAAACCACGCAATCATGTGGCAAGGAAGCAGTTTTGTAAATACTTAACTACATCCTTGTAACCCCCATATTGCTGGGGATAGTGGAAATTTCCAACCACATTGTTTTTGGTCAGGTCCACGCCCTCCATTGTGAAGTTCACATTGGGGGCGGTGGTTATAGCATTAGAGGAAGCCATTTTATGATCTGGTTTTGGTCGAAAAAAATGGTCGGATGTTTCTAAATGCTAAGAACACACACACAATTTGTTTTGAGAGAGAAAAAAGGGCAGAGTTTGCTTATAATTTTCAAAAAACGTGTGTGTGAATTCTTTTGGATGGGTATTGATGAAGCGAAAAGTGTACCGCTTTTAGGGGGTCATTTAAGCCCTAAATCGTATTTATTTGATCAAATATTGCCCTAAATCGTTCCTTTTGTCATTTTAGGTACTTTGGAGAAGAAATCTGGAAAAGGACGCATTTTGGACGTTTTTGGAGCATAAAAGTGAAGAAAACGACAAAGTCTCAAAATCGGCTGGAAAAGTACCTTTGACGGCGTCAGGGATTGTTCTAGACGGCGTTATGGCTTGGCAAAAGAGGTGGATATGAAAAATACACGAGACGCGCCAGAGAGTTTTGCAATGGAAAGTCTGACGGCGTCACCCTTTAAGATGATCAAGGCCATCACGGTTTAAGTTAAAGAGAGACGGCGTCAAGCTCATATCTGACGGCGTCAAGCCTTGATAAGCCAGGGAGGATTTTGGAGGACTAAAGAGGGACGGCGTCAGGAAGACCATCCGGGAACCCTAGACACGGCGAGGTGACGGCGTCAAGATCTACAACGTGACGCCGTCAGATACTAAGTTCTATATATAGTTTTGCAATTTTTTGTCATTAGTGTGCAACTTTGTGAGGAGAAACCCTAAGATGAATTTCTGCCATTTTTAAGGGTTTTCATACCCTTGGATCTCCCATGTTTAATTAAAGATAAGTATTCATTTAATCAATCAATATGTCTATGTGTTGTTTGATTATATCTTGTTCTTGTCTTTTAATTAACATGCTAGGCTAGATTTATCTTGTGTTTGCTTAGATCTAATGAAACCTAGCTATTGATTATTGGTTATTAGTGTGTTATTAATTGTATTGGATGATTGTTTATCGATTTTAGGCTTAAGAAAACTAGCTAACTTCCTATACGGTAACTTGCTTGAACGTCTTAAGAAACATGAACCAATGCGTACTAAGGTTTTTATGGTTGTATTTAATGCATGAGCGAATTCTAGTGATCCCATGTTAGGAGCTTCTTAGCCGGCTCGACATAGGAGTGAAGTAGGAGCTTGTAGAGTTGGGGAAGTACGTACGCCACCCCACGATTGGTATTAAGGAATACACCCGTCATCCACGCAATTAATACACACTAATCAACCGGTAAAAGATAGTTAGGGAGTAAGGAAATCTAAGTAAACACATTTCTCTCCATATTAGTTTCACAACCTTTTCATTTTCATTATTTTATTTTATTTGCATTTGTAGTTATTTGGGTTAGTTGACTAGCAACTAATTCCGCCCACTCCTTCAAACCCGAGATTTTACTTGCTTTCAAAAAAATATAAAAATACAAAAAAGAATCTTCTCTCACCCTTAGACCTATTAGAGTAGTTTTTTCAATCCTAACGACACTATTCCATGTGGAGAACGATCAATCCCCCGTACTTACCACTACACTATACTACATCGGTCAGGTACACTGCCTGGTGGGGTTGTAAGCCTTTTGAGATCCCTCGAGAGGTAAAACCTGTTGTAAGGTCGCAAAACCACGCATCAAGTTTTTGGCGCCGCTGCCGGGGAATAGTTATTGTTTAGGTTGAATTTTTATTTTATTAGGTCTACTCACTAGATTCCTTTCTAGTGAGATTTTTATTTTATTTTTCTAGGTTTTTCTTTAGTCTATCTTTTTTCTTCGTTTCTTTGTTCGTAACCATTACCATCCGACATCATGGAAGGTGGTAATATCCTTGATCCCAACAACCCACCACCACAACAACACCCACCTCCTAGAGCCCGTACCTTAGGAGACTACTCCCGTCCTAGCCACCATGGCTATCGAAACACCATTGAGCTCACTCAAGGAGCCAATGTCACTCCCTTGCGATCCGACACCATCCGGTTGTTGCAAAGCGGATGCGCATTCCATGGACTTTGTTCCGAAGATCCTAATCAACATCTCAAGGACTTTCTCAAAATCGTTGATTCTATAGACGCTGATGTTGCCACTCGAGAGACGACCCGACTGCGTCTCTTTCAATTCTCTCTGCGGGACCAAGCTAGTCAATGGCTAGAGCGTCTACCCGCAGGATCCATCACCTCTTGGGATGATCTCACCACTCGTTTCCTTGCTCAATTTTTCCCACCAAGAAGAACTACCAAGCTAAGGAATGATATCTTGATGTTCCAACAACGTCAAGGCGAAACCCTCTACGAGGCATGGACTCGATTCAAGGACTTACTCCAAAAAGTCCCTCACCATGGCATGGATCCTTGGCTACAAATCCAACTATTTTATGATGGCGTAAACCATCAAACTAGAAGAACCATAGATTACGCTGCCAATGGAAGGCTGAGCAGGCTCAGTGTCGATAAGTGCTGGGAAGTCATTAAGGACTTAGCACAGTACGAGGAAGAAGAATGGAAAGACTCAACGTTCTCGGAAGAAGGGATTTTAAATTGCATGAGTGCAACCCAAGAACAGCTGTTCGAAAACATAAAAAGGCAGGTTGAGAAATTAATGAAAGCCGAGACACCTACGGCTGATGAAAATCCCGATGAGTGTGTGAACACAATTGGTAAACATACGTTTCATCAATTCTCACGACAAGATGAATTTGAAGGGATAATGCTAACTTTCGTGAACAACCAAGAGAGACGGATCCAGGAATTAGAAACTCACTTGAAAAACACCCAAGATATGTTCATGGAACTAGCAGAAAAATTTATCGCGAGAATAAAGGAGAAAATTAGGGAAGAAGCTTCACACAAAAAGATCGAGAAGATCTTTGAACTCCCGGTCCCTAATGAACCATACGACGAATGGGACGATGAAACCCCTCTCCCCGAGCCTTCACCTTTAAAACCCTCCTATCCATTTGGATCCCCTCGCGAGAAAAAGAATTCTCAAGATCATAGCATTTTCGTGGGAAGCATGGTTGTCACGCTCCCTAACTTTCATGACACTAGGAAACGATCTTTTGGCTTTAAGCCAGGTGTGATAAGACCTCAATTAAAGCACGCCCTCATATCGAAAACCCCCTGGAAAAGTTCCCCTCACTCCCTGAATACCTGCCGTGATGGAAATTGGAACCTGAATCAGACGTCAACCGACCCTTTCCAACATTTTACTACATCCCGTGACAGTAACAAAACATTTGACCCAGGAGGAACTTGTTAACGAGACTAGCTATCAGGGTTATTGACCCTGACAAGCTGCTCACTTAAAATACAAGGGGCTCATCTGTAAACTGGCACAAAGTGGTAAATTACGCTGGTCTGACGGCGTCAGACTATGAACGTGACGCCGTCACCCCGTCTGTACAACGATAACAACTTTATTTCCATCACTTTCATCACAAACCCCACAAACCATATCCACTCCAACCCCAACTAGGAATCTCCAAGGTCCAATTCACCAACTTCCGCTACCAATCTCCACGTGGTAAGTAATTTTTATTCATTCTTTTCGCTTCAATTACTCATAGGATTCTTCAATTTCGAAACCCCCCAACTCATGAACCCCTAGGATTGATTCATGCTTAGAACTCATAATGTCCTTTAATTAGTGTTATTTAGCAATAATTAAAGCATTTGATGATTGGCAATCAAATGGGTCTATTCACTAATTGGGAGGCCACGAATTTGAACCATAACCTATGATCCAATCACCCATTTTGCTGTAAAAAGGGGCGTTTGGTTTATGAACCTGAAGTTTGAATATTGATTTTTCCCTCGTAATTTTGGATTTGAATTTGGTCGAACTTGACGGCGTCACCTAGCAAAGGGTGACGGCGTCAGACTTGTCTGATGCTCAACCGATTCTTTGATTCACAAATTAACCCTTTTTGTTCCTCCTTGCTTTGTTCCAGATAATGAGTAAGCGTCAACGACCTAGCAGAGGGAGTTCTTCTAGATCTCAACAAGAGAACTTTGGCGACACGGTCCTCAGTTGGGGTGTCTTCAATGACGATGCTGCCACGACTAAATACACCCAATTGCTACAACACAAAGTTGAAAATGGGGCCGTGGTAGATTGGAGCTTTTTGAGGAGGGAAGGTCTTGAGCAAACCTTTCTCCAAAGCTTTCAGACGGATGAATTTACCGGCCCTCAGTGGGAAAACCTGTTTAGAACTCAAGAGCCGGTCTATGACGAATTGGTACGTGAATTCTTTGCCACTTTTCACTTTGACATGGTTGAGGCAAGGACCGATGTGGCCAGAACCACAATCTATTTTAGGCTGGGGGGTGAGCTTAGGACATGCTCGGTTACTGAGTTTGGATGGAGACTAGGGTTGTACAGTCAGCATGAAACCACTCAAGCAGGGTTCATGACTAGGTTGTTGCATGGAGAGACAATGAGGAATGATTTTAGATGTTCCATGTTCTGGCCGACTATTGGAGATGGTGTGTACACCTCGACTACTGTGGCATCTCAAATCAGGGAACCTAGGGTTAGGTTGACCCATAGATGTCTCACCTACAGCTTGACAGGGCGCCACAGCTCTCACCACCGCGTCACTGCTTCAGATCTCTTCTATTTGTACACCATTTACTCAGATGAGGTTTACTGCAACATCCCATTTTGGGTTGCTAGCTTTCTGAATGGTGGAGTTGGGGAAGGGAAGGAGATAGGATTTATGGTGGGATGTTTATCACCCGGCTGGCCCGATCCTATGGAGTCCTCAGGCCCGAGGTCATGAGGTATTTGAGTGGTGGTGATGCATGCAGGACAGTGAAGGTTAGGTCCCTGAAGCAGATGGAGGTTGTTATGGAGATGCATGATGGGACCTTTATGTGGTATAATCCAGACGGAGATGAGGATGTTGGTGGTGGGGGATGATGAGGAGGAGGAGCATCAGCAGCAGCAACATGGGGGTTATGAGGTTGGTACGGCAGATTACTACCGGCACATGAGCAGAGGGGATTGGCAGGCTCACCAGGGGGCCTGGATGGGCCAGGTTGATATTTGGAGGACCCGGGTGGACGAGAGGTTCGACTGGATGTATGATCACACTGTTCGGCAGATGCAGCATTTATCTACGCGTGATCAGTTGGACCCACACCTGCAGATTGACCCTTTCCCTGGGCGTGAGTAGGACTACCCACCATATGGGTACTACGGGCACCTCCCTCCAAACTACGACTATCGCCAAGGTCCCCCACCCCAGTGATGATTTGATTTGATGTGTTGATGTTTAAACAATTTAATCTATGGTTATATGTTTTGGAACAATTTGGCCTGTAATAGTTTAGGATTAGGCATCTTTTGGCCTTTAAACTCTTGTGACACTTTGTTTTCTTTATTGCATGCAAGCTTTATTTTTTTGTTTGTTTATTTATTTGTTTGTTTGATTTTATTTGTTTCCGTATGTATGTTTAATTTTTATTATTATTGATTCATGTTCAAAACTAAATTGTGAAAATGCTTTATCTTGTTTTTAACTTCGTCTTAACTACATATAAAGGTATTTTGCAAAAGTTAAGTGTAAGGGAAATCCAAATCGGTTTATTAGAACAAATGAACATGAATCGTAATAATATTAAATTAACATGCATATTAGTAATTGTTTGAGTCAAATGCTTGTATCGAGTCATAATGATGTTTTGCAGGAATTCCAGGAAGTAAGGTAAAGGTTTTTCCAGAAATTTTCCGGAAACTTAACATGAAAAATCTGTCAGATCATTTCTGACGGCGTCAGGCATTACAACCTGACGGTGTCAGGTTTTAATTTTCTGAAATTTTTGAAAGTTTTGTTTTCATAAAAAGTTTTTATTAAATCTCTAACTTATAAACTCCAGGAATCTGCAAAATTATCATTCCACAAGCATTATATCCTTATATAGAATTTATCCCGCCGATGTTATGCAGGTTTTCATGTTTGTTTTCTCAGGTTTAACAGGTTATTTTGGACAAGGAGATGTTTGTAGAATCAAGCTTTTGGCGATGCATTAGTCGTGAAGCTTCAACATTACCTTGGAAGAAGATCTAACTATGTTACCCCTTTATCCACCGAGCGAATCAGGGGAGTATTTGATTTCATTCGTTTACCTTATTTACTTTTACATCTTGTTATTTGAACATTGGGGACAATGTTCATCTTAAGTGTAAAGGGGGGGGGGTAAAGTACGATACTTTAGAGAATGCTATTACGCTTGATTTTTGTTTGTTTGATGGTAGATGTGTAATAAAACTGAGATAAATACCTGTTAGGGCAATTTTAGTGCCAAATTTAAATTTTTTTACAACATATAGGAGTGAAACTTTGATCTTAATGAGCGTCTCACAGATAGGAGTTATATGACTAGCACAATACCGTACCACTAAAAAAAATTTCCTCCCCCAAATATGTGAGGTTCGCCCCTAGAATTGGTAGGAAAAGCATTTATGCTATGATGTGTGTACCGGTAGCACTTAGATTCAAGAACTTGCGTTAGGACCATTCCGAGGCCACAAGTGAGACTACATTCGTGTAGTTAGATTTACTACATGATAAGAGGCATTAGGATTAACCCATTGTTTTACACCTGTGTTTTTTTTTTATAATTACGTTGGCTACATTGGTCAAGTAATTCTCCCACACCCTTTGCGTTGTACTCATTTTTAGTACACGATACCCCTAGTACACCCCTCAGAGCCTATCTTTTCGTTTCGACCTTTAAGCATTTTACTTAAAGGAAGAATTTGTTTACACCCCACTTAAATGTACACCCAAATCGCCTTAGCCTACCTTGTATGCACTCATTTTTAGTGCATTATTGTGACAACATTTGTTTAAACCCCAAGTTAATTATCTAATTGATTACATGGTTGCTAAGTCGAGTCATATCCTTGTACATATTGTTTTGGGACGATTGGGACTCATGGGTAAAGTACTAGTGTAATGGAGTAATGGGGAAGAACAACATTATTACCCCCATATGTGCTAAATATTTTAAAAGTACTCCAAGTTTTTCAATTATCTTAATTCGAGTCATTAGAATAGTTATTTGTAAAGTTATGTAAAAGTTCAAGTGTAAGGGGAATGCAACGCCCCTATGATGTATTGTTTTGGATGGTAGGGCAAGAGTGTATGTAAAAAAAAAAAAAAAAAAAAAAAAAAAAAAAATGAAGAAAAATACAAAAAAAAAAAAAAAAAAAAAGAGAAAAAGAAAAGTAAAAAAAACATACGGACTACCATCCCGTTTCATTTTATGTTTATTTTATGTTTTTGTTATTTTGTTTTTAGCTTAAGTCGAGTCTAGTCTTGGCTTAGCAACGCCATATTGTACATGTAATTAATCAAGATCTTTAACTCGCCACCAGTAAAATATCCCTTATCCAACAAATCCGTGTTTATCATATCCCTACACCTCACGTTATAACCCGTTTAAAAGCCCTCTTTGATAGTTTATCTTAGGTGCTTACGCCTAGTGGAGGAGGTTTTTGATCCTTTCCCAAGCCTATGGTAATCTATTTGCTATGACAGGTAGTGAGAGATATTATCCATTTTCATTTATGAGATTTATTTTGATGACACCTGAGAGATGTGAGTATCTAAACACTACTTGTGAGGTGCTAGTCTGTAATCTCCGTGCTTATTATGATTAAAGTGGAACGACTATTTGTTGTAATTACTTTTATGTTAGCATTAAATGACCCCTAACTTGTATTTTGATTAGAATAAAAGCGCATTTGCTTGAGGACAAGCAAATCTCAAGTGTAAGGGTATTTGATGAAGCGAAAAGTGTACCGCTTTTAGGGGGTCATTTAAGCCCTAAATCGTATTTATTTGATCAAATATTGCCCTAAATCGTTCCTTTTGTCATTTTAGGTACTTTGGAGAAGAAATCTGGAAAAGGACGCATTTTGGACGTTTTTGGAGCATAAAAGTGAAGAAAACGACAAAGTCTCAAAATCGGCTGGAAAAGTACCTTTGACGGCGTCAGGGAATGTTCTAGACGGCGTCATGGCTTGGCAAAAGAGGTGGATATGAAAAATACACGAGACGCGCCAGAGAGTTTTGCAATGGAAAGTCTGACGGCGTCACCCTTTAAGATGATCAAGGCCATCACGGTTTAAGTTAAAGAGAGACGGCGTCAAGCTCATATCTGACGGCGTCAAGCCTTGATAAGCCAGGGAGGATTTTGGAGGACTAAAGAGGGACGACGTCAGGAAGACCATCCGGGAACCCTAGACACGGCGAGGTGACGGCGTCAAGATCTACAACGTGACGCCGTCAGATACTAAGTTCTATATATAGTTTTGCATTTTTTTGTCATTAGTGTGCAACTTTGTGAGGAGAAACCCTAAGACGAATTTCTGCCATTTTTAAGGGTTTTCATACCCTTGGATCTCCCATGTTTAATTAAAGATAAGTATTCATTTAATCAATCAATATGTCTATGTGTTGTTTGATTATATCTTGTTCTTGTCTTTTAATTAACATGCTAGGCTAGATTTATCTTGTGTTTGCTTAGATCTAATGAAACCTAGCTATTGATTATTGGTTATTAGTGTGTTATTAATTGTATTGGATGATTGTTTATCGATGTTAGGCTTAAGAAAACTGGCTAACTTCCTATACGGTAACTTGCTTGAACGTCTTAAGAAACATGAACCAATGCGTACTAAGGTTTTTATGGTTGTATTTAATGCATGAGCGAATTCTAGTGATCCCATGTTAGGAGCTTCTTAGCCGGCTTGACATAGGAGTGAAGTAGGAGCTTGTAGAGTTGGGGAAGTACGTACGCCACCCCACGATTGGTATTAAGGAATACACCCGTCATCCACGCAATTAATACACACTAATCAACCGGTAAAAGATAGTTAGGGAGTAAGGAAATCTAAGTAAACACATTTCTCTCCATATTAGTTTCACAAACTTTTCATTTTCATTATTTTATTTTATTTGCATTTGTAGTTATTTGGGTTAGTTGACTAGCAACTAATTCCGCCCACTCCTTCAAACCCGAGATTTTACTTGCTTTCAAAAAAATATAAAAATACAAAAAAGAATCTTCTCTCACCCTTAGACCTATTAGAGTAGTTTTTTCAATCATAACGACACTATTCCCTGTGGAGAACGATCAATCCCCCGTACTTACCACTACACTATACTACATTGGTCAGGTACACTGCCTGGTGGGGTTGTTAGCCTCTTGAGATCCCTCGAGAGGTAAAACCTGTTGTAAGGTCGCAAAACCACGCATCAGGTATTTATAGGGAAGTGGAATGGTTGGGGGTATTTAGGGCATAAAGCAATTAACTTCAAAATTTTGAAAATTATTTTATAAAAATTTGAAGTCCGCATTTAATGCCACGATTCCACTTCCCCATATTTTCGGCAACCGTCATTTTGAACAGTTGTGCCGTCTGCAAAAAGTGTAGTTTGCAGAGATGAGTCATCACATTTCTATAATGTGATTGGAGAGGCATTTAATGCCTAGTGGGAAAGTGGGGGCCCCAGACGTGTATGCCAGAAAGGTAAAGAACATATATTCCTATATTAAATAAGAATTCAGTTATCTACCTAGGACATTTACTAACTAAATACTTAGAGCATTTAAGTTAGCATTGAATGACATCTTGAGGGCCCTGAATGACTTTTCATTCACTGAGGGTTTCAGGAAGGGGATTCAGTGATACTTGACACTGAGGGACACATTGATTCAGGGACCTGAGGTTCTAAGAATGTACACTTCAGTTGGATGGATTCAATCAGTGGACTGAGTCTCAATATCCAACATTCCTAACTCAGCTTTCAGTCTAGTGAAAGTAGGTTCATCCAAGGGTTTGGTGAAGATATCAGCTAACTGATATTCAGTAGGGATGAAGTGTAATTCAATGTCACCATTCATGACATGGTCCCTGATGAAATGATATCTGATATCAATGTGTTTTGTTCTCTGATGAAGAACAGGGTTGTTGGAAATTGCAATTGCACTTGTGTTATCACAAAAGATGGGAACCATCTTATACTGAATGCCATAGTCACTGAGTTGACTTTTCATCCATAGTATATTTGCACAACAGTTGGCTGCTGCAACATATTCAGCTTCAGCTGAGGACATGGCAACTGATTGTTGCTTCTTAGCACTCCAACAGACTAATTTTCCACCAAGAAATTGGCAGGAGCCTGAGGTGCTTTTCCTATCCATGTTGCATCCAGCATAGTCAGAGTCAGAGTATCCCTTGAGGTCAAACCCTGAGCACTTAGGATAATACAATCCAAGACTTGGAGTACCTTTCAGGTACCTGAGGATCCTTTTCATAGCAGTGAGATGAGATTCTCTTGGGTCAGATTGATATCTGGCACATAAACATACTGAGAATTGGATGTCAGGTCTTGATGCAAAGAGATACATCAATGACCCAATCATTCCTCTGAATAGAGTCTGATTGACTGATTTACCAGTGAGGTCATAACCAAGGTTGTTTGGTGGGACCATGGGAGTCTTGACAGAGGCACAGTCACTGTGATCATACTTCTTCAGTATGCTTCTGACATACTTCTCTTGACTGATAAAGGTTCCTTTATCAGTCTGCTTAATTTGTAAGCCAAGAAAGTAAGTCAGTTCTCCCATCATGCTCATTTCAAATTTCTTTGCCATCAGTTTGTCAAACTGTTTGCAAAGTTTATAACTTGTTGAGCCGAAGATGATGTCATCAACATATACTTGAACAAGTATAACATCATCATTTGTCTTGTAGATAAACAAGGTATTGTCTATCTTGCCTCTGACAAATTTGTTTTGGATCAGGAAGGATGAGAGAGTTTCATACCATGCCCTGAGAGCTTGCTTCAGTCCATAAAGGGCTTTGTCAAGCTTACAGACATAGTTAGGAAACTCACAGCTCTCAAATCCAGGAGGCTGTTGGACATAAACTTCTTCTTTCAGTGAACCATTTAAGAATGCACTTTTAACATCCATTTGGTACACTTTGAAGTTCATGTAGGTTGCAAATGCAAGGAAGATCCTGATGGCTTCCATCCTTGCAACTGGTGCAAATGTTTCCTCATAGTCAATGCCTTTTTGCTGGTTGTAGCCTTTGGCAACCAGTCTGGCCTTGTTTTTGATGACTATGCCATTCCAATCAGATTTGTTTTTGAATACCCATTTCATGCCAATGACTGTAACTCCATCAGGACACTTGACTAAGGTCATCACCTTATTTCTGTCAAATTGTTCCAGTTCATCATGCATGGCCTGAACCCAACTAGGATGAGTAAGTGCTTCTTTGACACTTTTGGGTTCAATGGTGGAAATGAAGTCCACAAATAGGCATTCATTGGCTGAGGCTGCAGATAGTTTAGCAGCCATGCTTCTGGTGAGCAAGCCTTTAGTAGGCTCTCCAATGATGTTGACAAGTTCTATATCCTGAGACCTAGTCCATCTGTCCTGAGGTCTTGGATACTGATTAGAACTTGTGGAGGCCAGATTGGGTAGAGGTGAAGGGATTGGTTCAGACACTTGAGGGCTGATAGGGTGTTGGGTGTCTGAATGATTTGGCTGATCACTGAGATTATTTGGTTCCTGAGCACTTTGAACAGACTGATTGTTAGAGTCAGTGTTTGTTTGTGCTTCAATAAACTCAGTGATGTTTGGGTGAGGAAGGTTATGAGGGAGGATGTGATAGGAGATATCAGCATCAGCTTGATACTGAGTGGAAGGATTGTTTTCAGGATCAAACTCATCAGGAGGATATCTTGATGAGTCATCGATTCCTATCTCTTCTACTGAGGAATTTGAGAACCTGATGACTTCAGTGCTCTCATCAAAGGTAACATGAAATGTTTCCTCAGTTTGTTGTCTCCTTGTGTTGAACACCCTGAAGGCTTTTGAGACAAGGGAATATCCTAGGAAGTATCCATCATCAGCTTTTGCATCAAATTTCCCTAGGTGATCTTTGTGATTATGAATAAACACAGGGCACCCAAAGACATGAAAGTAGCTGATGTCAGGGATTCTTCCCTTGAATAACTCATAAGGAGTCTTGCTATGTCTCTTGACAATGATGGATCTGTTTTGTGTGTAACAGGCAGTTTTGACTGCTTCAGTCCAGAAATGTTTTGAGAGGACTAATCCATTTAGCATTGTTCTAGCAGCTTCAATGAGTGTTCTGTTTTTCCTTTCAGCCACACCATTTTGTTCAGGTGTGTAAGGTGAGGAAAAGTTTTGATGGATACCTTTCTCATCACAGAAACTTTCAAGTTCTTTGTTTTTGAACTCAGTCCCATTGTCAGTCCTAATCTGTTTGACTTTGATGTCATTTTGATTTTCAATGTTCCTGACAAAGGACATGATAGTTCCTGCTGCCTGACTCTTTTTGGTCAGGAAGTAAACCAAAGTGTATCTTGAGTATTCATCCATTATGACCAGAGTATACTTCTCATGGTTAATAGATCTAGGACTGATGGGTCCAAAGAGATCCATATGAAGAAGGTGCAGGCAGTTCCTGATGGAAAAGTTGGTTTTGGTTTTAAAGGATGCTCTCTTGTGTTTGCCTTTTTCACAAGCTGAGCAAGGTTTATCCTTTGAAAACACAAGAGATGGTAAGCCAAGGACCTTGTTTTGTTTCACAAGATGATTTATGTTTTTGAAGTTCAGATGGGAGAGTCTCTTATGCCAAAGCCAATTGAGAGTTTCAGTGGCCTTAGCAAAGAGACAAGTACCATTCTGAGTCAGACTAGTCATGTCTAACACATAAACATCTTGTCTTCTAGGTGCAATAAGGACAAATTCCTTGTTTGCATTGAAGATGGTTCCTTGCTTATCATCAAACTGAACTATGTATTTTGCATAACATAGTTGACTGACACTGATCAAATTATACTTAAGGCCATTTACATAAGCTATCCTAGTGAAGACTATACCATTGCAGTTTACTGAACCATAACCTTCAGTGGGACATGATGAGTTATTAGCAAATACCACCTTGGGTCCTGATTCTTCCACATACTTGTGCAAATACTGCTTCACACCAGTCATGCTCCTTGAACATCCACTATCTAGATGCCAAATTGGCTCCCTGGCATGTCTCTGCACAAATTGTAAACTAGGTCAGTTCTTTCTAGGACCCGTTTTCTTAAAGGGATTGGCTTTAATAGCCTGCTTAAAAGTAGATAATGATTCATGGTCAGTGGTTGAGTGGACTGAGCTCCCACAAATTTTGCATTTAATTGCAGGGGAAGACTCAGCAGACTGAGATGATGATTTGTTCTTTCCTCTCCTTGCCTGAATGACCTCCTCTTGTCCTGAGGTGTCATAAGTGGGATCACCACATAGGTCACAGCATGTGTCCATTAAGCAATCCTCAGGGAGGTGGTCATTGAATCCACAATGAGGGCAAGGGGCAAAAGGCTTTGCCTTTTTCATTTTCTGCTTAGCATCAGATGGATACTTAAGAGCAACTGCTTTAAAGTTTGCCATCTTAGCTGAGGCTGTGTATGACTGATGATCAGAGGTTCTGTGATCTTCCTTTTTGCATACCATGCAGTAAAGGATTCTGTAGCAATCATCAGCAACATGATTTCTAAAGTGACACAGCTCACATATCAGCAGAGGTTTGGTGGGCTTGGTTTTGGGTTTGGAGCTTGAGGAAGCTGATTTTGTTTCCTTAATCTTAGATTTAGGATTTTTCTCAGAAGATTCAATCTTCTCACTCAGCTTCCTGACCATTTCAGTCAACTGATCAATTCTTGGATCAGGACTTTGGGATTTTACCTCAGAAGGGACTGAAGTAGATGAGTCATCAGTGTTTACTAAGACTTTTGCTTCAGAGGAGACTGAAGTTGTTGAGTCATTAGTATTTACTGAGACATTAGGGATTAGCCTTTTCAGGATTGTTTTTCCCGGTCCTGATTTCTCCTTTGGAGAATGTTCAGAGTAGACCAATGGAGTGAGGTCTGAGCTTGGAGAAGCTCCCTGAAGGACTTTCAGTGGTGGGAGAGGTATAGCTGATTCTGATTCTGACTCAGTGGTTAACTCAGTACAACTGGGTTGTTCAGTGAGTCCTAGCATGCTTTTCAGTGCCTGACTTTCAGGGAGCAAGATTTTCCCAGTCTCAAAGTTGGGTAACTTACTGACTGGGTTGTCCCTGACAATCTAGTCATTTGACTTGGGTTCCATGTCTTGCTCAAAAGCAATGCCAGCTGGAATAAAGACTCTTTCTTTGTCAGTCTCACTGGGAGTGTCAGTGAGTGGGTTAATTCCTATGACCTTGAAGTTCTCACTAGGATTCTTACTGACAGATTCATAGACTCTTGGGTTCTTTTTAGTCTAGCTTTTTATGACAGCTCTTTCTTTGTCAAGTTCATTTTGAAGGGCTTGGTTCTTTTTCAAAATCTCAGTGTTTTGAATTTGTAGTGTGATTACTTCTAACTTGGCTTGTTTCAGTACAAGCAATTCATCTCTACATTTGTTCAATTCTAACACAAGATTATTATATTTTGAAAGTAGGTTAAGCCTTTGTTCTTCTACAAACTTGAGATCAACAGAAATATAATTTATATAAGACTGCCAATCAGAATCATCATCCATTGAAAGTAAAATGTTTACCTTCTTCATTGTGATGTTAACCCATTCTCCATCTCTAGCATGACTCTTTCCAACAGCCAGCTGATCACCATCTGAAAGTGCCATCAGTGCACTCACATGAATTTCTTCATCATCAGAGACCTCTTCATCATCCCAGTCATAAACTTCAGCCATAAGGACCTTGTTCTTGGACTGAACATGTTTGGGAGCTGGAGCCTGAGAGACTGAGGGAGTGGCCTCAAGAAGAGCAAGCTTGGCTTTTTCCATCCTATACTTAGTTTCATAATCCTTTTGACCACTTTGAGAAGTTTGTGGAGACTGAAACATCTTAGCTTGAAATTTGCTAGCTCTTGAAGAAGAACTGTTTCCAGAGAATTTGTAAGAGGGTTCTGAGGTTGTTTTTGAATAGCAGTCTTTTGCAAAATGACCCTTTTTACCACATTTAAAGCATTCAGTGGTTTCATTTGCTTTAGCTTTTGAAAAGTTTGACTGATTTCTTTTGATAAAACATTTTGAGTTTGCAAGAAGTGCCCTTTCTTGAAATTCCAAGTGTAAGTCACTTAAGTACTCCTCACTGGTTCTATCATCAACCTCATCATCAGAATCCTCTTGAAAATTCTGCACAATACCATTAGAATAAAAGGCAGTTGATATGGGTGAGGAAGTCAGGGCCTTTTTGGTCTCAAGAGCTTTCTTTGAGTCTGGGTATCTTCTTGATATTAGGTTGTCTTCATAGACAAACTTCCCATAGATCTCAGCAAGTTCAAGGGTCTGAATGTGGTTTGCATTCCTAAGGCCCTGAGAGAAGTTTAGCCACTTCTCAGGGAGACTGTTGACAAAGCCAACATTGATCTCATGCTTAGACAAAACTACACCATCATTGGATAACTCATTTATCAGAGTCTTGTACCTAGTGTAGGTCTCAGAGAGACTTTCAGAGTCTTTGGCCCTGAAGGTATTATACTCAAGTTTAAGATCCATGATCCTATTTTCCTTGGTATCTGAGGGACCTTCGAAGCTATGGACCAAGTCAAGCCATGTTTGTTTGGCTGATGTACAGTTAATGACTGATTTCATTATATCATCAGGGAGACAAGATATAATTATGCTTCTCAGGCGTTGGTCTTGGTTGACCACCCTTCTCTCATCTATAGTCCACTGAGCTTCAGGTTTGTTTAAACCTTCAGCAGTTTTAGGGACATAGGGACCTTCATTGATACAAGTGATGTAGTATGGTTCCATACCAGTCAAGTAGCAAAGCATGTGCTTTTTCCACTTGCTAAATTTTCCAGCTTCTAGTCTGGGAGCAACAGCTGAATAGCTACCTCCCTTTTTGTCGACTAGCTGGGGCACATTTATATCAGCCATAGTAGGATATTGGTTTTAAAAACCTTGAGCACTCTTAGTTTTGGAAAGATTTTATAAACCAGAGGCTCTGATACCACTTGTTGTTCCCGTTACACTTATAGAAATAACTAGAAAGTTATCCTAATTGTGTACTAAGACTGATACAATGTATGATTAATTTTACCAAATAAGTTATAACGTAAATATAAAAACAACAAAGGTTTTTCAACGTTTAAATTCTTATTAGAAATTAATCAAAGAATCTATTACCCAAAGTGTTTTGCGGAATAAACACTTTGGGATTGAATAGACAAGGTATGGTATTCTCCTCTTCTAAACTCAAGCTTTTCTTGAGTGACAACTAAAAGACCCTACTGAGCTATCTCAGTGAGTAGGTTGTTCTTTGGAGGAGAAAAGTGGGTTGTGAAAGTCTAAGCTTTTAGTGCACAACCTTAACTCACTTTTCTCCTCATCTATCTATTTATACACACGTATAAAAGAACGCCCATAACTAAAGTACAAGTTGACCTATGCTATTTTGACAAAAGTACAACAGTGTTTTGTCATTTCCAAGAATCTACATCGGGAATAAGCTAAAAGGTCCTTTAGAGTGTCTGCCCAACCACTCCTTGACTTTAAGCCGTTTTAAGGAAAGTTTGCTTTCGGCGTGATAAGACTTGTCCTTATCCTCTTCAAACTTTCCCGCTCGATCCCGCCTTTACTTCAGGTCTTAGATTCATTCTAAGTCTTCAGTCTTTAGTCTTCAGTCTTTATGTTGTTCAGGAGACTGAGGGGTTCAGTGAGCTCTTATAAGTACTCACTGAACCCATCATCTTCTTCTTTGGCTTAAGTCTCACTCAGGGAGTACCGCCTTCCTGAGGAGTGAATCCTTCGCCTTGAATTCGTCTTAAGCATCCTGAAGATGACTCACTGAGTTACTGTTAACTCAGTGAATTGAATTGTTCTCGGTTGGTAAACACTTGGCTTAATTTGTGTTCAAATCCTATTTTAGATAATTGGGTATTTATGGACCCAACAGATCTATGTGTAAAATATGTAGCCGTATATATAGTATGTTTAGGATTTACCGATTTAGAAACAAAAAGCTTGAGGCTCCCATTAAAGTCATAACTTGTGGACATACAAAACCAAACTAATGTGCATTAATGCAATAAAAAAAAAGCAACAAGATAAACTAAAGCAATCATAAAAGGACCTAAAACTCTTCTTCTGTCAATTCTTCTTCTTCTTCTTCTTCTTCTTCTTCCAATTCTTGCTCTTTACTTAGACTATAATTTACTAATTCCGACAACATCTTTTCTTTAAGCTCTTTACTTTTGATCAAATTGAAATTTTTGATGAAGTCAAACAGGCTATTGGGAAACATATATATGTGTTTGGCATTCATCTTCCAAATCCAAACCATCGATGCGTGCTTCGTGTATAACTCTATTTTTGAGGTAGTAAACATAGAACAACTTCTTTCCTCTACCTACTTTGATAATTTTGATAAATATGTCATTGGCCTTGTTCAGACACCCTAAAACCTTTATGAAGCGATACGGAAATTGATGGTCTTCGAAATCACAGTGTAGCACCCATTCTTTCTTGTGGTTCAATACCCAAACCTTTGTTGTCTTACTATCAAAACATCCAACTTGGCCGTCTAGATTTACCAAGTGACCATAGAAAGGATGGTTGGACTTCCTTTTGGAAGGCTTACTTATTGTCTTGGGAGGTTCAATCAACCCAAATTCCTCATTTTTAACATCAAACCATATTACTTGTCTTGCACCATCTACCTTGTCTCGGTAATCGGCATTGTCAGTATAGCTAAACCAATGCAAACAACCATGAGCAAATATAGCTTTACCAGATATGTGATAAGGTAGGACTTTGGGTATTTCTCGCCATGAGTTAGTGCCAAATACATGCACCATGATGCATTGATCAACTTGCCAATAAGTCTATGGGTTATACACACACACCATCTTAAAAGTGTTGGTGGAGGAATCAAAACCAAGCCCACATGCCTCTCCGCATATCCGCATCTTCCAACTGTAACATAACCAAAGAATCGAAAACAAAGTGTATCAGTAACAGTTATAATGATATATCTGTATGCATGTTTATATATTTGTTACATATCTCACTTTCGGTTCCATTATCATAAGAATCAGGGCAGTATGCTGCTCGAGATCGATATCAAGACATTCAATGCTTCAACAACCATTGATGATACCTGCTTACTGACACCATACTTAGTGCAACAATTTAATGCCCGTATCATACTATTATCTGTGTATTAACCTTAATAACCTGTTGGCCAGTCCTTGTGCGGCGGCAAGCACTTGAGCCTTCTCGACCTGTATATGGCTCATGGTAACTCCAAAACATTTGGCACCAAATTTTCTTGATAGGTACTTTGAGCTACCTCCAATGCAATACCCAACATTAACTATGCTCTTTGGTTTCTTTAAGGGGTCCTCTGTTATATAAAACAAATAAAACCAAAATCATAGAACACCATCGCACATTTGATTAAAAAAATTGTAGACATTGTTGTCCCAAATGTTGAGTCGAATTATAAGTTGCAAAAGTGTATAATGAATAAGTATTTCGTCTAACATTAAAATGATACATATGTTCGAATATATATAGAGTACGAAAGGGTGTGTCCCTTTGACTTGTGCCTTTTCGATTTGTAACCGAAAGTAACCGCCTAACCGTTTTAACTAACTTAACTAACTAACCGAATTAACTACCATTTGGTTTAGAACTATCTATTTAACAATATCGGTCCTTTGTCTTTTGTATAGAAGCAATGTGTCAAGATTACTTGTCCACATTCTCCTCCTTAATCTTGATCGTTGCTTCGTCCTAAGTCTTGAACTCCGAGCATTTGTCGCATAGTCACGAACTTTAATCTTGGTAGAGCTTTCGTTAGAATATCTGCTCTTTGTAGTTCTCCACTGACGTGTTCCACATTGAGGTGCCCATTCTCTACACATTCACGAATGAAATGATAGCAAATGTCGATGTGCTTGCTTCTTCCATGAAAAACTGGGTTCTTGATGAGTGCTATTGCTGAAATGTTATCGACCTTCAGCGTTATCCTTTTCTCTTCCAAACCAGTTAATTCACTAAGTAGTCGTTTTAACCATAAGGCTTGACATGCTGCTCCAGTAGCTGCCATGAATTCTGATTCACATGATGAGAGCACCACTGTTGGCTGCTTCTGAGTACACCAAGTGATAGGTGACTCTCCAAAATAAAATACTATCCCAGTAGTTCCTTTTCCTTGATCGGTGTTGATTCCATAACTGCTGTCGCTGTAACCTGTAATCTTGCAGCCGCCTTCTTTCTTGTATATTATGTCATGCTCCTTTGTTCCTTTAATGTACCGGATTACTTGCTTCACTGCCTTCAGGTGATGATCCTTCGGGTCTTGCATAAATCTGCTGAGTAGTCCGACTGAGTAACTAAGATCTGGTCTTGTATGTAGTAAGTACCTGAGACTTCCAATTAAGCTTCTGTAATAAGTTGCGTCAACTGAGTTTTCATCTTCCGCCTTGACCAACTTAGTACCGGGATCCATTGGTATCTTCGTATCATTACTGTCCGTCATACTTGTTTCCTTCAAGATCTTGTTAATATAACTTATCTGCTTGATTGTAATCTCTCCTCCTGTCTGTGTAACTTCTATCCCAAGGTAATAATCTAGCAATCCTAAGTCGCTCATTTCAAATTTATCTTCCATCTGGGATTTGAACAAGTCTATTTCCTTCCTTGTAGTGCCCATGATTATCAAATCATTTACATAAACTCCAACTATAAGTGTAGAAGTCTTGCTTCTCTTCGTGTAAACTGCTTGTTTGAAATTACATTTCTTAAAATCTAATGACTTCAACGTTTGATCAAGTTTCACATTCCAAGCTCGCGGTGCTTGTCTTAAACCGTACAAAGCTTTAATAAGCTTGTACACCTTCCCTGAATTTCCTTGTTTAATAAATCCTTCAGGTTGTGTAACATAGACTTCTTCCTTCAAATCTCCATGTAAAAATGCTGATTTTACATCTAAGTGATGTATTTGCCATCCATGATATGCTGCTATTACTAATATCAACCGAACTGTTTCTATCCTAGCAACTGGTGCAAATACTTCATCGAAGTCTATTCCTTGTTCTTGTACATATCCTTTTGCTACTAAACGTGCCTTGTATTTGATGATCTTTCCCTTTTCATCTCTCTTTGTCTTGAAAACCCATTTAAGTCCTATTGTTTTCTGGTTTTCAGGCAAATTCGTAAGATTCCATGTGTTATTCTTGTTGATTGAATCCAATTCAGTCTCCATGGCCTCAATCCATTTCTTATTTATTGATGCCTCCTTGTAATTATGTAGTTCTTCTTCCGTAAATAGTAAACTTGCAGTTTCAACTTTACGTGCATCCCTATATACTTCCGATATTCCTTTGAAACCTCGTACTGGTCTATCATCAAATCTTTGATCTGAGTTCCCAAGTGAACTAGTAGTAGCTTCTTCTTCTTCTTCTTCTGAGTGTGGGTTGTAAGTGTATGTAGGTGGGGTAATTGGCGAGGTTGGATCTGGAGTTAGATCCTGTTCCTGATACATGTTATCATTGTTTTCTGTGTTGACTGGTGTAGGTATTTCATTGTCAACTCCTTCTACCACAAAACTTGTCCAAAATGAGTCTTGTGTACCTTCTTCCTCTTCATTCTTATCCCAATCCCACGGTTTTGTTTCCATAAACTTTACATCCCTACTAACATGTTTCTTCTTACCTATTGGATCGTATAACCTACATGCTTTTGATCCTTCCTCTACTCCTAAGTAAACCATTGGTATGCTTCTATCATCCAACTTCTTCAATTGAGGTATTGTTATCTTGGTATAAGCTGTGCATCCGAATATTCTTAGGTTTTCCAGATTTGGTTTTCTGCTGTAGAGTGCCTCATATGGAGTTTTATCTACCAGGGCTCGTGTAGGTACCCTGTTGAGTATATAAATGGCGTGTTTGACTGCTTCCGTCCAAAAAGTTAATGGTAACTTCATTGCTTTCATCATACTCCTCGTAGTTGATAACACTGTCCTATTTCTCCTTTCCACTACTCCATTCTGTTGTGGTGAGTAAGGTGCTGTCAACTGTCATGCTATTCCATTCTCTTTACAGTAAACTATGAATTCATTTGATGTAAATTCACCTCCCCTATCCGTTCTTAGCATCCTCAACTTCAGTCTCATTTCCATTTCAATTTGTTGTCTAAAATTCTTGAAAGTGTCAAAGGCTTGATCTTTCGATGTCAGAAAGTAAGCCCACACAAATCGTGTACAGTCGTCTACTAACAAGAAAATATATTTCTTTCCGGAGTGTGTGGCTGGACTTATTGGACCACATAAATCTCCATATACTAAGTCTAATGGGTTCTTTGATCTGAACTTAGCTTGATTTGGAAATGGTGTTCTGTTAGGAATATAAATATTCAGATGAAGGCTCGGTCACCCCGAGCATCTAATTAGCATTTATATAGCTCGTAGGCTTATTTATATAAGCTTAGTATTATTAGTATTATTAGTTTTATTAGATTAGTCGTATCTATATTTGTGGAGTGGGTCGGGGCTTTCCCCACTGTCAGCTCACTTCACAGCCCACTAGGGGCACTATTATTAGGAAGTATAAATACCCCTTCCCACACTTGGGAAGGGTTGGAACTCTTCACACTTTAATCTAATATTCAGGTTTTTCTCTCAAAGGGTTCCCTCTCTCTCTAGTTCTTCATCTCTCTAACAATGGATCTAATCTTTCATGAATCAAGACCACCCGAATCAACCACACAATCAATATGGTTATTTCCTACAATTGGTATCAAGAGCCATGGTTAGATCCGGTTTGATTGTGTGTCGGTTTTTTTTTTGTTTTTTGTTGGTCGTACCATGTTTTTTTTTTCTCAAACTGCTTTGCTCATTTTCTCTGTTCGAATCTGTGTTTGGGCTTGTATTTGCTAAATCGTTCATTATATTGGGAAAGCAAACAAATAAAACATCATGTTTCTTGGCTTGTAGGACCATCTCATGTAACTGCTCATGATTTTAATCTCCTTTTTGTCACTCGTTATGCACATGGTGGGCTTCAAACTGTGGACCTTAGTGGTTACTGTCTTGTTTTCTATTCTTCTAAAACAAGTTTAATCTGTGGCTTATTTTGTTAAAAAGTGGGCTACAAACATCACTTTGGTTTACATATCAAATTGCTTATGGCTTTAACAGTTTTCTTAGTCTATTGCATCGAATACCACTTTGGTTTATAAGTTAAATCTATGGCTTATTTGTGGTTAATGGTTCAAGGGTTAAGGAATTATATCTTATTATCGATTTGAGGCTGAGCCGTGGGTTTATTTTGGTCACAAAAATCCTTGTGTTCTTGGATTCGGTTTGTGTCAAATGGTGATATTTGGTGGTTGTTGCTTCTGGGAGCAGCAGATGGGTGTTCTTGTTTGGTACTTGGCCTTTTGGTTGTCCTTGGTGATGATGTTTTCTTGAATGCTGTTTGTGTCAAAGAATGTTGTTCTTGAATGCGGTTTGTTATGAAAGAGAAAAACACAGATCCGGTTTTTAAGGAAAGTACGAAAGTGACAGCTTTGACCGGTCAAAGTTGCAATTTGTTTCCAATGCGGTTTGTCTGTTTGTTTTAACTCGGTTTGTCTGTTTGTTTAACTCGGTTTGACATGAACTCGGTTTGTCTATAAAATCACAAACTCGGTTTGTGTATGTGCTCACGAATGCTGTTTGTCTATTATCACGGACGCGGTTTGTCTGTTTAACCACGAACGCGGTTTAATGTATTCACATACGCGGTTTGTCAATATGCTCACGAACTCGGTTTGTGTATAAGAGGTGTATGTGGTTTGGTCAACGAGTTATCAAGCAAAAGTATAAGTACAAAGATGAAGAAGAGACACGACCAGGAAATATACCACAGACTCAATAACAAGCAGGAAGCACAGTCAACACAAAAAGATGATACAACTAATTCAACAATCCACGACCACAACCATTAATAAGCTTAAACCAACATCAGTTCATAACCATCAGCAGTCATAATCTAAGCCTACAACTACACACAACATTAATCCACACATCACTTCCTATAAACATCATTATCATCACAGCTAATGAACACAAAATAAAATCAAAAAGATCTCATTGTATCTTTCGTGTATAACACAAGTTTATTAGATCTTTAAAATCAAAACACACGAAATGATATATCATCATCGATCTTAATTTTTTTGAAGACTAAGCATCAATTGAATATCCGAAACATAAAGAAAGTCTCATAACAATTCTCATTAGAAACTTTCTTTGTTCGTTCAAGATGAAAACAAATATCAACCTACCCGAGACCTTTAATGATCTTGTTGCAGTATATAGATCTTGAAGCCAAAAAACTGATTTGTGTTATATCAGTCGGTTGGCTTGATTTTTATTTGTCTTCGGATTGGAGATATGATAAAGGTGATGGATATAAGATCAGCAATGTGATGTTTTTTTAAGGCAGATGGGTGTGATGAGTGAAATGGTGAAATAAGGTGGCGGATTATAGTGGGATTAGTGTTAAGGTTTGTGTTGTTGTTGGTGGCTGAGCAAAAGGAAGGAGATAGCAGCGAATGGTTTGATGTTCTTGATTAGGGTTTGTGAGGTTGGAGAAGGAGTGAAAGGGGCGGAGATTAATAGGAGATTAGGGTTGGGGTTGTGCATTACTACCTTTAAATACCCGTACCTTTAGGGTATAAGAGTTTTGGATCTAATGTGTCTTTGGACTAATATCTATTAGTTATTTAAATGGGCCGGTTAAGTTTCTTAAAATTAGATAGCTTTTCAGTGGGTCACGTGAAACTGTCTTAACTTTGGTTGTTTGTGGTTTTGTGGTGTGTAACAATGAAGTAGTAATGGCGTTGACTAATATTTCAATATTCCTATGGCACTTGACTGACTGGCATCACGTGTTATCTAATATTCAATATTCTTGGTATCCACATAGTTTTGGAATATTGGATATTGTATTGGGCCTAGCATCACGTTTTATGTATGGTTGGACCGAATATGCACTTCGTATCTTGTGGATTGGACCAGGTTGGGCTTGAACATGATGGACTTATGTTTTATTGAGTGTAGTCACAAGGATGATTGGGAATGGTCTTATTTGGTCATTATTCTCACGTGGATACATATGTCACGACCAGTATTTGGGTTTATTAATGTCAGTGGGATTACAGAGCTGTGGATTTGGCAGAGTTGTCCTATTAGTGCCCACAATTTGAGTGAGCCTGCAATTTGATCCTTGCGATTTGAGTTACTGTTGACAAATTGCGAGTTGGTTAATTGCGATTTGTCAAGTTGCTTTTTGACTTGTTGCGACTCGACTAATTGCGATGCTACCAGTTACGATTTGACATTGCGAGTTAACACTTGCGATTCGACTAATTGTGATTTGGTTGATTGCAATCTGACTTGTTGCAATTTGTCAATCTGTGACTTGGCCTGTTGCAATCTGATCAAGTTGTGATTTGACTTCTGTGACTTGAATTTCGAAGATTGGTATTGCACCTTACTCTTGGGTATTCTGGTTGATTTCACGGTTTCTCTTGTAGTTTTTAGAAAATCCCGCGAAAGATTCGATTTCTCGGTTTAAATCTCAAGAGCTGTAAAATCCCGTGAAATTAATTTTGGACAAGTAGGCTAGACTTGGATTTAGACATAATGAAACTTACGGGGTTTGACTAATTTTTGGGATAAGTTTGTGCTTCAAGATCAGCAGGAATTGGGAAATTATGGTAACTTGGTTGGTTTGTTAATTCACGGGTTGGTGTACTTAGTGTCACAAACATCTCGGGGTGGATGGATGCATGGTGTTTGTTGACCCTTGCTCAAGCGTATTTAAGGTGATTAGACCTGGATGTTCAAGAAGTGGATATATACAATAAAGGATGGAAGGTTGGGTATATATCACTACCTATATTTAAAGGAGTTACGTTGTTGTGCTCAATATAGGTTCTAAATCACAATTTGCAATTTAAGGTGATTAGACTTGGATGTTCACGAAGTGGATATATACAATTAAGGATGGAAGGTTGGGTATATATCACTACCTATATTTAAAGGAGTTACGTTGTTGTGCTCAATATAGGTTCTAAATCATAATTTAGTGCAAGTTTAAGTCGCGGACTTGTTCTTTATCAAGCTTCATCAAGTGACTGTTGTTTCTCAAGCTCCTAATGGAATTGTTGTTCAAGATCTTCTCAAGAGGTAGTCAAGCTTAAAGACAAGAGGTGCTTTGTTTGGAGACATGTTTTAACCTTTTACTCACTTTAAAGTCATATGCATTTCATCAAGCGGTTTTGGCATATTACGAGCTTCAATGAATTGTTAATCTACTAAACCATTGATGATGAGGAAAGCAAGGGGTTACTACAAGAGAGCCTTTATCACCTTCTTCGTTGCAGTAGTTTCATTTGTCTCTTTCCATGTTTTGTGCCTGTCAAATTCACAAACATCACGGACTCTTAACTTTGGCAAAAAGGTCATTTCATACCCTTTTTGAGGGGGAGAATTAGCGCGAGTTTCCTAGTGGTTCCGTCTCCAGCGATGTGAATTTTAGCGGTTCCAGTTTCAGTGGTTACGGTCTTAGCTAATTGCCTAAGATTTCAGCAGTTTGTTACTTACTGTTGTGCAGTTTGTTCTTGAATTTATTTCTCGGATAAATCTCAAGAACTGTAAAATCCTGTACACAGTACGACAACTATTCCATGCACTGAATCTGACAACATCCAAGTAGCTGGGTCAGACAGCTTTGTTTGATAGGACTGACTATGAGTCATGGGCACTGTTAAGAATTGGCGCTTGTTTCTTTTCCTTTTGACTAGTCAACACACAAGATGATCATGAAGTTCATTTGGTATTCCTTATTTGAGATTGAAGATGAATTTCACGAAGGCGTCTACTTACTTCATCTTGAAGTCGGGGTTGGTTGGATGCATGACCTTCAATGATAACTTGCTCGTGCTCAAAATTTAAGTTGAAGACTTGGGTTATCTAGTTACCAGCAGTTGGGGTAACTATCACTTAAGAGTTATTGGAGTACTCAGTGTCACACGTCAATGACGATGTCGATAATCGCAAGAGGTGTTAATGTCTCATACTTTGGTTGGGTATTGAGCTCTTAGAGATTTGCTTGGAGCATTAATTCTCTACACCGTTCTTCCAACATTAGTGCAAGCTTAAGTAACAAATTTGGGGACTTCTTCTTCAGTTTTCAGTATTGGTATATCGGGTTTTTCTTCATAGTGTGGTCGCTAATCTATGTACAAGGTTGGTTAGTTGGCCAAAGGTTTTAAAAGTTGTGATGTGATCTGTAATCTTCACAAGATATTCTTTTCCCAAACTGATGTTCACCTCAAACCAAATCAGTCACGCCACATTCAATCTGTTACTGTCTCACGGTTTCTTCTTGGTTTTGTAAATTCCCGAGAAAGAACTTATTTCTCGGTTTAAATCATAGATTTGTAAAATCCTGTGATGATGGTCTATGTGCTCTTAACCATAATCGGGTTAAAACCATTATCAAAGTTCAGTCGATACATCATAAAGGGCTAGATTTGGGCATTAACCACAAGAAGTGACTACGGCGTTAATTCATTATTATTTATTTGAGGCTGAAGTGAAATTTCATTGGTGCGTGTACTTAGTATCTGAAGATATCGGGGAGGTTGGATGAAGATTCTTCGAGATCCTTGTTCGAGCTTTCAATACAATGACAAGGACTTGGATATCTAGTTATTTTTTCTTTCTCCCTATTACAAAATAACTATCACTTTAAGGAGTCACGTTGTAGTGCTCAGTGTCACACGAAGTTGTGGATATCCAAGAGGTGATGTACGTCTTATACTTGATGGTTGGTTGGTTGAAGAGTATAGAGTACTAAGGGATTCGATGTTGCACGATGTCTCTACACCGCTCTTTGTCACGCATTAGTACAAGTTTAAGTCACAAGTTTGGGTTATATTACTTCAGTATCAAGTTCATCATATTGGGTTTTTCTCCATCAGTGGTCACGATTTCAAGCCGACAAAATGATAATGGGGTTGGTAACGAGTTAGTTGAGAGAAGTTGTAAAGAGAGAGATAATGACGTCTGTACATGTCAGTGCAGGCCTCGTTCTTCAACATCATGACGTCTGTACAAGTCAGTGCAGGCCTCGTTCTTCATCATATGACGTCTGTACACTCAGTTCAGGCCTCGTTCTTCAAAGAAAAGAAAAGTGTACGCTTGAGTGCATTTTATCTTCAAAAGAAGAGGAATCTTCTTAGTTATGGCCATTCTCATCAACAAGATTCATGCTCTTTCCGTGCTTATTCAGTCTTCAAGTGGATCGGCGCACATTGGAGTATATTCTTATTCACTTGTTAAAACCAAAAAATTGCAGTTGACAGCATATGCAATTTTTGAGGGGGGGAAAGGGTGAATAAACAACATGTCAGTCTTCAAGAACCGTCAAGCGGAGCTACTTACCGTTGATGGTATTCATATTCACTAGTTCAAGTCATCAAAAATGGCAGTTGGAGGCATATGCAATTTTTGAGGGGGGGAAAGGTGAATATATTCTACATGTTGGTTGATGATTGAGATGGTCATACGACTCCTGAATACGTCAGTTCAGGAGTCGTGCAAACCATGTTTCTCCAACACTACTTACTTCGTCTATCAAGGTGTTGAAGAACATGGTCATGGAATGCTAATCGAGTCTCACGGGCTTGGTTAATCAGCAACAATGGGTTTCTAGTCAATGCTTCATGATACGTCATCAGGCTACATGTACACATCATGATGATGATTCCGATTAATCTAACCATCATGGGGGAGAGAAATGTGTACACCAAGGACGCACAACAGGTTCACGTGATCGGGCGTTAATATCCAGGTGTTGAAAACCTGCAGATGATCAGTGGTTCAACTTGTTACCTTGGTATTACTGTTCACTGTTACGCATGGGCTGATTAATCGTAACCATCAGGGGAGAGAGAATGTGTACATCAAGGACGCACAACAGGTTCACGTGATCAGGGCTTAATATCCAAGGATGGATACATACTATAGATGATCAGTGGTTCAACTTGTTACTTTGGTGTTATACTAAGACTGAAGAAGGTCGAGTCGTCAGTCTACTCTAGTTCTCTGTTGGGGTTATCATCTCATGTGTATGCTGCGGGCTGATGGGTTACATGTAAGGTTACTGGAAGGCATTTGGTGAGATAAAGATGATTGGTATTCTGTTCCTCCACATTGGGCAATCTTGAAGAAGGTCGAGTCTTCAGTCTTCTCTACATTCAAAAAATGTTGAGCTCTTTCTTACAACTTGATATTTAACTTAATCCCATGACAGTTCTTGTTTGATGAGTTGTGGAGTTAAGTTAGGTTCAAGTTGTTCCGTAGTTTAAGGTTAAGTCCAACTTGATGTTAACCTAATCTCATGACAGTTCTTGTTTGATGAGTTGTGAGGTTAAGCTAGATTTCAGTTGAGGCTCAACTTAAACTACCGAAAAGTTGCCTAAGGTTTTTGACGGAGTCACTCTAGGACGGGAGTGTTAGAAGATTAAAGACGGCATGCATTTGGTTATCAAAAGACTTCTTCATATTTCGGGCGTTCATCCAAAGTCTTCTTCCTATTATGGGTGATCGTCAAAGGTTGTCAGATTGGGGGAGAGCACTAATTAGGGGAGAGTGAAAAGCCAGAATCATTCCCTGATTGAAAGTGCTCACATTGCTCTTCAGCAAGTCAAGTGATGAATGCGGTGAAAATTCAGAATGCTGAGGAGTAATGGCTTCTGGTTCGTATCCTTGTATATATTTTGCTTCTTACATTCTTTTTCGCATTTATCCATTTGTAAATAGATTATAGAAATCTATGCTAATTGTAAATAAGAATCGTTAAAATCAGAAAAACCAAAAAAAAAAATTGAAAAAATTTGAAAATACCAAAAATAGTTTCACCTAGGCATGTCTTCTGTTTATCGATAACATTTACGGACTTAGAAATGTCATTCAATAATGGCACGGGTCTTTAAATGAAGCTCGAGCAGAAGTTAAAATGGAGATTAAAACATGTCTAAATGGCTTGCTATTACTTTAGATAGCAACCCGCGCTTCATATTGGGGAAAGCACGTCGCCAAAAAGACGGCTTGTTCCTCCAACTGGGTGATGTTCACCTGGGCATGGATTACTTCATATCCATGTTTCCTGATTTGATGTACGTTTCAGTGCATCATTTCTTGTAAAAGAAGAGAAATCTTCTCAGTATAACAATTTGTTTTCATTCTATGATTCTTCTGAAAATTATTTGTGAGACACTTGGTGAATATGTGTTGTATGAAATTTGTTTATACTTGGATTATGCATAAAATTTGTCACTCAATCAACGACTACAAAACCTCATGACAGTTCTTGTTTGATGAGTTGTGGGGTTAAGCTTGATTTTAGTTGAGGCTCAACTAGAATACGGGTCATTGATTGAGGGGGAGAGTGAATTCAAATTTTATATCATCAAACGGGTTTTTGATTAAACATACTTTAGAAAAGGTTTTGAGTTAATGGGGTATTAGTTGAAGAGGATCTTGCATAAATTATATCAAATGGCCAAGTGTGTTAGTTGCTAGAAAGTTTAGGACATTATGTGCAATTTGCTTTAGTTTCCTAGCTTATTATCTAGAAGGTTCATTTGTATTACTTTGGAATCCTCGTTTAATCCCCTAAAATACATTAAAACTCAAAATCTAAAGAAGTTAGAAAACCCGATGTGTTTGATGTTCTTGAATGCTCCACTGACATTGTATGAACTAAGTGAATGAGTTTCAAATGTTGTTTGTCTCTGCTGCTTAATTGTTGTTGATATTGTGCATATGTTCTCAGGATTCGCTTAGGTAGATTGCTATTATGTTAGAATCATGTTCCTAAGATCCTGAATTAAATATTGTAATCTGTGTGAATTGTCCATGTTCATGATTGCTAATTGCTCTTCATGCTAGATAGTGGTTTGACGTAGTTCCTGATTGGGGTTTGATTATAAGATGAACTTGGTATTATAATGTGGCAAGCTGCTGAAGGGTAGCTATTTGGAATAGTGTATCTGTATGCATGTATATCTGTGTTGATATTCTTATGCAGATTCCATAGCCAAAATGAATGTGCCAGTTCCCATTCAACCATTTGATCAGACGTTCAAATTCTATTGATTGGCTCGAATTCACCACAACAACAACTTCGGCAGCAACAACAACAAACAACACCTTCACCTCCACCACCATCATTTCAACAAAGAAGTACTTACTCAGATCTCGCCAAGTGGGGATCGACAATACTTGAGAAGATTTGTTGGTGGATGGATAATCGATGTTGACCACTAACTCACTCAGAAAAGTGGGTAATTACATCATTTGAGCAAAAAGGTCAATATCATTTGTGTCATAATAATCAAATGTGCAAAATAAGCAGTGAATCTCCCTCTTAGATTAAGGGGGAGCAAAGTATGTTTCATCATCAGAACATGTTAAACCTGACCACATTTTCTCCCATGTTTTCTAAATTATTTAAATCAATTGGGATCACAAATCTCAAAAGGTTTGAAATTTTTGATTGGGGGAGAGAATGTGATTTAAATATGAAACCTGATGAAAATGTGATGTTTTAGACTTAAACGTTAGGCTCTCCCATATGTGCTAAACTCTTTCGTATATCGATGCACATATTGAGGGGGAGCGAATGGACAAAAAGGATTTGGCATAGCATGAGATCGTGACTCAGACTTAACCAATGAATTGACGAAACCTATACTGTCATTGATCGAAAGGACATATCCTGGCCGGGTAATAATTTCAAGCTGTTCTAACCAGTGATGTAAGCGTGTCTCGAAAAGGATGTGTCTGAGTAGAGTGTACCGTTTCGAGAAACTTTCTGTGGACTTGACCAGGCCGGGTAATAATTTCAAGCTAGTCTAACTAGTGATGTAAGCGTGTCTCGAATCGGTCATATTCACTGAAAGTTGATCAATTCAAAAAGTGCGAGCTCTACCTAACATGTGCAAATTTATAAAACAATCAACCGAGCACATGTTGAGGGGGAGCATTTGAAAAATATAAAACTCTCAAGTGTATGCAAAAATGTGTTTCAGAATCATGAACACTTTGAGAGATTTTTCAAAGATTTGGTTTATGGCAATCGTGGAAGTACACCAAAGACCGACCATTTTAATTAATGCATGGAGTTATAAGGATGGTTAGGTTAGGCTCAAGTTCCCACGATCCCGCCAGAGCCAGAGGGATCTACCCAGGGACAATCCACTAGTTAGTGTAGAAGTCCTTAGGTATGATTAAAAAGGAGAAAAGTGAATGAGGGAAGAGTGCCGACTGAGATGGAGCTAACACTGGAATAAACCCAACAAGGTGTTAGTTATGAAGTCTTGGTATGCACTGAAGGGGTTGAAGAATGAAAAAGAATTGTAAAGATAAAGGGTGAAAAGAAATAGCCCTCCTTACAACTTAGGCAGAAACCGGGTCAATACATATGCTGTCAGAATCACTTAGTTGATTGCTGACATTGAAGACAAAGTATCATGGACCCAGTGATACGCTGCACAACCCTCCCTAGCCACTCAAGGTCCCTCAAAGGATTCTTGTTTCAATTGTCACGGAGTTCAATACATTCCTATCGCCTCTCTCACTCCGAGTTAGATGATATTGAAAAGGTGGCAGTCCTCTCCAGCCTCCGCTCACTAAATCAAAACGTACAATTGAGTCTAGAGCCACGAGATGCATAATAAGATCTCATAGGAACACGGATTATTTCTACACTGGTTGTTCATCATCAGGGACACCAGTTGTAAGCTTATGAGTCCTACGCAGATCTTAGCAATCTGCCAGAACATTTATGAGAGAATTTACGAATGTAATTCTCAATGATTGAATGGAAATTCCTGCCAGGGTCAACATCAAGCAGCCCTGAAAGCAGGTCACTTCGGTAATTCCTCGGGGATTACGCTTAGTGGTCACGGCGGTTTCTAACGGTCTACAGTCGTAGAGTGATCTCCAGCGACTCACCTAATCGTTGATGTGCTACGGTTCGATCTTAAAAAGCCCTCTGTGGGTTTTCGATTAGGAACGGTCTTGGTAAGGATTAGAGAGAGTTTTCACACTATGCTGTTAACTATCTCAAAGTCCGAACCTGTAAGTACCAGACGTTTTATTGCTAACTGTCGTATGCAGGAACTTCTGGCGGTTGAAGCTGATTGCTGTTGCAGCTGTTTGCGGTTGTAGTTGATTGAGGTTGCAGCTGAATGCGGTTGTAGCTGGTTGCAGCAAAGATGCTAATCCTCTACCACATGTTCACACTACATCATCATTGTAACTCAACAATGTCATGATCAACCTAAAAGACCTTTAACACGGCTTCTGCAAACTCTGATACTAAAGATCATGACACCAAATAGTGTGAGCATGTTGGCTCAAAGATTTATACATCACATGGAAACATACTCCTGAAAGATGACTTGGAAACAAATGTTGGATGATAAAGTCGAAGAATACTCAAAGATCATCCAAGACAAAGAAAGGTCATCACAAGATCACTGCTGAAAGCACAAAGATACAAGACTTTGAAGAATCAAAGACTACGAGCTATAAAGACAAGTTCAGAAGAAAGAATGCTAGAATTCGAATTATTATTTCCGGGGTGACCTCCCTTAGGGGGAGATTGTTAGGAATATAAATATTCAGATGAAGGCTCGGTCACCCCGAGCATCTAATTAGCATTTATATAGCTCGTAGGCTTATTTATATAAGCTTAGTATTATTAGTATTATTAGTTTTATTAGATTAGTCGTATCTATATTTGTGGAGTGGGTCGGGGCTTTCCCCACTGTCAGCTCACTTCACAGCCCACTAGGGGCACTATTATTAGGAAGTATAAATACCCCTTCCCACACTTGGGAAGGGTTGGAACTCTTCACACTTTAATCTAATATTCAGGTTTTTCTCTCAAAGGGTTCCCTCTCTCTCTAGTTCTTCATCTCTCTAACAATGGATCTAATCTTTCATGAATCAAGACCACCCGAATCAACCACACAATCAATATGGTTATTTCCTACATGTTCTACTGTGCTTTCCTAATAAACATACATCACAAATTTGTCCTGCATGATTTATTCTCGGTATTCCTTCCACTAGACCCTTCCTTGTCATCTTATTGATGTCGTCAAAGTTTAAGTGACCTAGTCTAGCATGCCATAACCATGATTGGTTATCTAACTAAGCTAAGAGACATATAGGTGTTTCTATTTGCAGTCTAATACTGTAAAGTCTATTCTTCGATCTTTCAATCTTCATCAACAACTTCTTATTCTTATCATACAAGGTCAGTTGGTTTCCATCCATAATGACCTTACATCCTATCTCTGTGAGTTGTCCTAAACTCAATATGTTGCTCTTTAGGTTTGGTATATAGTATACATCCGATACTATCTTCTATTCATTGTTCTTACAACCTAACAATATAGAGCCTTTTCCCATTATCTTCACATACGATCCATCTCCAAAACGAACGCGTCCTGTCATACTTTCGTCAATATCTTTAAAATGACTCTTAGTTCCTGTCATATGGTTACTTGCACCATTATCTAAATACCATATGCTTGCATCTGCTGAAGCATACTTCCTTGGTTGAATTTGGCCTTCATTCAACAAAACTTCCTCGTGTTCGTGTGTTGCCATTAACAGTGATGGTTCATCGTCTTCTAAGATAAGGTTTGATTGTTCCTGAGTTGTCGATGTTCTTCTACAATCTTTCTTAAAATGTCCAAGTTTTCCACACTTGTAACATTTTACTTTGCTCATATTTCCCTCACGTTTATTCCCATTTGTGTTTCCTTTGTGAGCTGAGCTTTCTCCCTTTGAGTCATATTTATTTCTATCACTCTGCCAGTTTCCTCGTGAGTAGTTTGATCTACCTCCACGTTTACTAAAATGTTTACCTTTTCTAGAGTGTTCGCCATGTGCAAACAGTAGGTTTTCCTGGCTTTCAAGTTGTCCTCCTTTCCGGAGTTTTATCCTTTCCTCAAATGCCTTGAGTTTTCCTATGATCTCATCTAAAGTAATATCGTCGAGATCATTTAATTGTTCTATGGATGCTACTATGTGAATGAACCTATCTGGTGTGAAATCTAATAGTTTTCGTACTAAAAGTGATTCATCCAATGTTTTCCCTAATTCTTTTGCCTTAGTGGCATAGCCGTTTAGTTTAGCTGTAAATGCATCCACCGTGTCATCTTCCTTCCTTTGAAGTGTTTGAAACCCAATCATCAATGATTGTAACCGTGCTTTCTGCACTCTCTCTTCTCCAACGTGTCTCTTTTTTAACGATTCCCATAATTCCTTTGCCGTTTTACAACCCGCTACTTGTAAAATCACATCCTCGGTCAATGCTTGATATAGGAAGGCCGTCATTGCCTTGTCCTTCTTATCATCTACTTGCCTATTTTCCTTAGGTTCTATTGCTTCCCATAAACCGTGTGCTTCTAATATGACCTTAATTTGTATAGCCCAAACGGTGTAGTTTGTGGTTTTCAATTTTGGGCATTGATATTGTGCGATTGGTGTTATGGGTTTCGGTGGCGTAGTACCATTTGCATCGTCACCCGACATCCTAATTGTGTTTATTATCTTCACCTTCTAACGTGCAGGGTTATCCTTTACTTCTATGGGAATTCCTAATACTACGGGAATAATAACAGTTTGTCCGGGAATCCTAGTAATACGGGATCAATAAATAGTTCTTCGGGATTTCCTAGTAGTATGAAAATAAATCCTATACTATCCTAATATAATAGAAATCCAGAAATTATGACTTGTGACCTCGTTGTTGTTCCCTTGTCATTGTTGTTGTGTTTCTTTCAACCGAATCACCAAAACCAAAACGACTTTTGAATTGTTGTTTTCTTCAAGTCGAACTACCCAAAGCAAAAAACTTTCGAATTGCTTTCTTCTTGTCGACTTCTTTCTGTCCCAACAGTCCACACGAATTCTTTGCTCTCGTTATTCCCAACTCGCCTCACGTTGTTTCCTCCTTGTGTACGACTTGCTAAAAAATTTCAAGACAACGTACCCTAGAACTTTTTCTCCTCGGTATCCTTTCAACCAAACCAAAACCTTTTTCGTTGTTTCTTTCTTTGTTCGAACCTTGTTTAACCCTTTCGAACCCAAGTCTACACAAAAACCAAATATCTATTGATATTTTAACCAAAGCAATCAACTTGCTTTTGCTAATACCGCTCGGTATTAATTCCACGACAAAACAATTAGTAATTTGTTTGTCGTTTGCTGCTTGTTCGTCTCCAACGTTATTCCACAATACACTATATTTTTCTCCTTTCTTTTTCCACACCGAATCCTACAACAATATCCAAATACCCGTCGGTATTTCTTCAAACAAGTGATCGGCTTGTTTCTTTATTCAATATTGTTGTTCTTCGTATTGCTAACGTTTTTCTTCACAAACAATCCTAGATTGTTTTCCTTCTCTTGGTATCTTCCAACCGAATCCACAAGCAACCCTTTTCTTCTACTTTGTGTCTTGTTATAACCGGTTTCACAAAGTCTCTTTCCCACTCGTTCTATAACCAAACGAAGTGTTTTATCCCTTCCTTTCCTGTGTCGCGTTAACAGCAATCACAAAAGAAGTCCTAGCGCTTTTCTACTCTTGTTCCACGTTCCCTAGTCTACGTCAAGAGTTTCCTTCCTTTCCCTTCGAAGTGACCAACGAAGTTTTGTCCCACCAATATCACTTGATGTAAACGTTTGCAACTCCACACAAAATCGATCGTGCACTATCTTTTTGCGTCTCCTTATTCAAGTTGTTGTTTCTCTTGGAAGAGAAGAAAAACAACACACGTTCCTACTGAAAAACGTCTTGTTATCAGCGTGTTTCTTGGTCTCCTTGTTCGAATTCTTGGTACCCTTCGAGCGTATCTTACAACCTTGCTCTGATGCCAATTGTTGTCCCAAATGTTGAGTCGAATTATAAGTTGCAAAAGTGTATAATGAATAAGTATTTCGTCTAACCATTAAATGTTACATATGTTCGACTATATATAGAGTACGAAAGGGTGTGTCCCTTTGACTTGTGCCTTTTCGATTTGTAACCGAAAGTAACTGCCTAACCGTTTTAACTAACTTAACTAACTAACCGAATTAACTACCATTCGGTTTAGAACTATCTATTTAACAATATCGGTCCTTTGTCTTTTGTATAGAAGCAATGTGTCAAGATTACTTGTCCACAGACATGACATGTAACAGTTCATATTACTATATGCCCATGACCCTTTAATAAGAACACATACCATGGCAATAACACATTCAATGTTAACAAAGACCGTCCCAAAGTTATACTCGAACTATGCGATTGAGCAAGCCTTTTGCATGGATCTCGTCCATGAGTTGCACAAAAAGTACCATTCCAACATCAAAGTAGTACTACATAGCTAATAGTAAATGTGTTAGGAGTTCAAACTCAAAGAAAATGAAGGAAATACTATTGACTTTAAAGTTCTTTTAAAGTTGGCACATTAAAATCACTAAGCACATTATGGTATGGTTGTTCAACAATAAGATCGGGGAAAAACAAAAACAATCCGTAATTCATCAAAGGTTTGTAAGTAACCAATAAAAATATCGGTTTTGATCACATCTGAAGTAAATAATGATTTAATGAGTTGAATTTATCTTTATCGATTCACCCTGATTATTAAAATTTGTGAGTCAATTTTTTTTCAAATTTAGCTAAATCCGGAAATATTTAGGCTTTTTTCTTATTAAACATCTTAAAAATAATAATAATAATAATAATTCAAATATTACCTTATAAGGAAACAATCTTTTTTTTTTCTTTTTGAAATGCAAAAGTCCCCACTTGGGGTTTTCTTTTATTATATAAAAAAGATTAGAGACATTCTGATGCGCGTGTGCGTATGCTCTAATTTATACCCACGGTATGTCGTTGTGGTTTTAGCAGTATTCAAGTTTTAAATTTATATTTAGCCGACTTATCAATAACACACACACTTTAACGAGCAGTGTACCCGGTCAGTATGAATATAATGGTAAGTAGAGTGTCGATCACTAAGAGTGGAACGTATTATCTAGTTATCCTAATCAGTATTTTAATATCTTAAGTTAGCTATACAACCTAATCTAACGCAAGGGGGTTCAGCCTGAGAGACTGGCACGATTTGGTTATGATTAAAGGTAAACTAAACTAATAGGCACGAATCAGCGATTAGCACACACGTACACAGATAAATACTTGAGACAATAAGAAGACCTGTCCTGATAGTTAAGTAGCTTGTCACTTGTTTTATTGCTAGTTTTATATGAAGTGTATGTAATTAATCCTTTCTCGTTGGCTCTAATCTTATCGGCGAGTAAACCCTTAATGATTACTTATGACTATCCTATTTACCTTTTCTTTCTACTTTTCTACAGACGATAGAATGCATAGGTGATAAAATAAATAGGCGAGGGCAGAGGCATGGCGACCCGATCAACGCTCAGCTAGACACAGAGGTTATCAATGCACTAATAAAAGTCACCAAAGACATCAACATATAAACTTTAATTAATGGGAAAGCAATATTAAGAGGAGTGCAATCTTTCCGTTGTCACATTACACAAGCCCATCAATCCTGATGAATTAAAGTTTACTAATACAATAAAACAAAACTACTTAATGAATTGAATACACGCAGGACCTTCTTACAGCTCTTGTATCTTCGTTCAAGGTGTGTCTTGTGCTGCTACTTCGTCTGAATTCGTCCTAGGGTTTCTGTCTTCTCGTACTTAGCTAAAATGTCGAACTCTGAAATTCGTCTGTCTTTGGGGTATTTATAGTTTCTGTCTGAGGGCTAGATGCGGCGCATAGGATAAGTAGATGCGGCACATTGACTTAACTTCGCGTGGGGTCCAAGATTATTATATTCCAGAATATTCGTACACCGCCAGAAGATGCGGCGTAACTCCATTCTTAGATGCGGCGCATGTCCTTGCTGTCTTGGATAATATCTTGTGAAATCTTGATAGTGATGCGCCGTATGTAATAAGTAAGATGTGGCGTATCTGGAGCAGAATGTCTTGATCTTGTACATTTCAGTAGACTCTTAACTTCTTGCTTGTTTTGCTCCATAATTAGTCCAAAATCGCCAAGTTTCACATAATACTTGTTTTTACATGAGAATTACAAAAGTAAACATTAACGTATCAATTCTCACAGATAATATAATAAAACAAGTCAAATAAATAGGATAAATGATAGTAATAAAATGTACTTATTTGAGTTCATCAAATATCCCCCCACTTGAACTTTACTTGTCCCCAAGTAAACCTTAGAATTAATCTTATGAAAATGTATCCTAAAAGATATTAGGATTTATTTTTTTATTTAAGCATGTATTCATTTTTGTCATAATCACACAATCAAACACTTAACGAATTAGAAGTAAAATAAAATATTCTGATAAAAGCAAATCTAATCGTTTAACTGTCCAGTCGTGACGAATATTCTATCATAAGCTTGGCAAGTATACGCATCTCCCCCACTAAAGCCAAGGAATAACAAGTCTAAAGCGGTAAAAAGGGTTTGTAGGTTAAGGGTTAATCATTCTTCTTAATCTCTATCGATCTCAAATTCCAGAAAAGGCGACAAAATCATAAATACATAGCCGAATCCATGACTACGATACTTAAGATTGCTCAAATCCTTAACTCGAATAGGCTAAAGATAGGACCAAGTAATCTTCACCAATAATATTATATCAAAAAGGGCAACAAAAACATAAATACATAGCCGAATCCACGACTACGATACTTAAGATTGCTCAAATCCCTAATCTCAATAAATCAAAGGTTTGGATAAAGAATAATATAGGGTATGGATAATATTTGGGATACAAATTGGTGTAAAATAAAAATAAACAAAACAGATAAATTAAAATCCTAAGTGTGGTTAATCACTATCCCAACCATCCCATGAATAAGACTCATATCATTGAATAACTCACGCTTTAACACTTGAAACACACGCTTTAGGTAGACACGAATTATACTCAACAAGATCTCAATCAAAGTATAACCTTTAGTTGGCGTTCCCATAACGTCCAACTCCCATTCATTCCATAAATATAATATACAACAACTAGTGGTGATATCGACCACTTAATACAAAACTTTACATAAGTTGGTTAAAATAAACATCCAACTCTTCCCTTTTTTTTTTCTTTTCTATTTTTTCGATTTTTTTTTTCCTTGAAACATAAACATAGATGTGTAAAATTTCACCACATCACTATAACGATAACTCTGGATAATTTTTCCATACTTTTCATGACTTCAGAAATAACGGTAATAGTGAAAGTAGTAAACACACACAAAAAAAAAATAAACTCAAAGATATACAATATTTACTTTCACTCCAATTGCATTGTGCAATTTCCCGACTTAACCAAAGATAATGAATTACGCACGCGAACACATGTAATGTAAGGAAACACACTTTGCCTAAAGCAATTAACCAACCACGGATTTTAATCTACAGGGTAAGCTAAGGTGTAAGGGTGTAACGAAACATTGTAACAAAGGTGTAAGAAACGAAAGGAATGGCTCTGAGTGTTTTTCTAGGGGTATCTTACTCTAAAAGTGAGAGTAACAAAAGGGTTTATACGGGGGTTAACTAACCAGTGTAGTTAGCTAATAACACAAAACATATAATAGGCTATTTGGGTGTAATCCTAGAATTTTACCAATTTCGACAAGTCATTCCAATTATATAAATAATACTCATTATGGTGGTCTCGAATAGTATACAAGCCAAGTTCTAAAGTTTACAAGTCACCGGCACACTCATAGATTTGTGAATTTTGAAAAATCACAATTTTTGAAAATAACGTCATGTGTGCAGCTATGCAACTTAGACTTTAAACAAAAACATGCTAAAAATTTTAAATTTTGATATATTAAGCACATTTTAAGCATATTTTTTGAAAAAGTTTAGGACAAGTAAGTGTTCTAATTCTCCAATCCCCCCACTTAAGTTAAACAACGTCCTCGTTGTTTGTATCAAAGGTTAAAAACTGGAAAATAAAAGAATTAGAACAGAAAAACTCCCCTGAGATTTGCTCGGTATGATCCTCCATTATTTGTATAAGAGCAAAAATCAACTTCCTTGTGGATGAGAACGTTTAAGCTTCATAATTGATGTATCCACAGGAAATGCAGGAATCTATAATACCACCAAGACTTTAACACACCTAAATTAAGAAGGTTCAAACTTGCATAATACATTAGTAGTTAGTAAAAATAAAATGTAAAAATTAAAATGAAAATCATCAGGTCAGTCGATACGCCGTATCTTATGGAAGAAGATACGCCGTATCGAGCCTGGAATAAATACGAATCAGAATAGAAGATGCGTCGCATCCTTAACCAGGGATGCGCCGCATTAAATAAACTGACAAAAATTTTTAAAGTCAAAAGTAAAATAAAAATGCAGAAAAATAAAGTAAGATATGACCAGTGCAGGAGATGCGTCGCATCTAAGGATTGAGATGCGCCGTATCTTCTGCGAGCCTGACTGACTTGACACAGAACAGAATAGTAAAAATTTTCTCCGGGTTGTCTCCAGGTCAGCACTTGTCTTTATTCCAGAGTCTTCAAGTTAGACTCACGTTCAGCTCTTTAATATCGATCATTGAAGGAGTTGGAAGCATCGCGCTCCCTCATCGCCAATTCAGTAATATTGAACATTCCTTGCTCGTCCTTAATTTCCACGCCGTTCTTCTTTAATATCTGTATAAATAAAGTTCTGTCCCTTTCGGGCAGAGATGACAAAATGATAGACGGGAAATTCTTATTATCATAAAGACATAAATAAGCAAGGTGGGGTGGTAGTTCAATAAACACATCATTATTCAAATTCGTATGCTCAACTATTCTCCTACGTTTGTTAATCACTACGCAATCATACCACTCATCATCAGAATCATTAACAATATCGCGTCTAAGTTCGGTAGGTACATTAAGGTCAATAAATTCCTCAAAGTTCTCATGATTAGGATTAGTTGAGTTGTTTTGAATCAATGTTTCTCCCATAAGCCTAGCTTCAAGATCGAGTTCCATACGCTCTCTTAATCCTAGCACATAGACGCCTCTAATTATGCTTTTAACAGGATCTTGGCATTTATAGACTAGTTTATTATTCCCTACCCTTAATGAGATTTTTCTTTTAAACACATCAATCTTAGCACGGGCAGTAGACAAGAAAGGTCTTCCAAGGATTAAAGGAATCTTAACATCCTCGGGCATATCTAATATAACAAAGTCTACAGGGAAAACAAACTTCTCAATCTTAACTAGCACATTATTAGCAATCCCTTCAGGTCGTTTTACCGTTTTATCAGCCAATTCAATAAGCAACTTAGTTGGTGCTAATTTTCCTAGTCCTAGGGTAGTGAATGTCTTAAGGGGCATTACACTAACGCTAGCTCCTAAGTCAGCTAACACATTATTGAAAGATATATCATTAATTGAACAAGGTAAAGTAAAACTTCCTGGGTCCTTTTCTTTATGAGGCAAGGCATTTAAGTCGGTTGCAGAGCTCTCTTCTTTCATTGTAGCCTTGATCTCCTCTTCAATCTTCGTCTTCTCTTTTAGTAGTCTCCTTAAACTGATTGAAGAATTAAAGAAAAATTCGGGTCTTCCACCATCATTACCATTCATCAGTCTTCTAGGAAAAGGAATGTTAGGAGTGACTTCTTCAGTGGTGCTTATGGCCTTGACGTGATCTCTTGGGTTGGTTTCAGTTGAGCTAGGTAAACTTCCGTATCCCCTTTCTTGAAGAACTTTGCTCATTTGTCCAATTTGTTGTTCCAATGCTTTGATCGAAGCTCCTTGATTTCTTGTAATAGTGTCCGTTGAAGCTCGGATTTCTTTGATCATAGCAGTATTCTCCTCATGTCTTTTAGCAGCATCGGCCATAATTTGCTTTAGAGTATCATCTAAAGTTTGCCTCCTTTCTTGATAAGCGGGATTAAAGTTGTTCTTTTGATAGAATCCCGGAGTAGCTTCCCTAAATCTTCCTGAAGGTCGGAATGGTTGTCCAAATTGGGTGTAATATGCTTCTTCAAACGTCTCACTTTCATTCTTATTCGGGCAATCTTTAGTGTAGTGAGGTCCTTCGCACTTTTCACATCCAACTTGGGCAGCATACACTTTTTCATCACGCTTCTTCATCTCTCTACTAATTTTATCCAATTGAGCTTGAATTGCAGCAAACCCGTCAAAATTAGTGCTGCTCTTAGATCTAGTAGAGGTTCCATCATGCCATTTTTGAGAATGATCAGCAGCTTCTTGGATAGCTTTCCTAGCATTGGCTGCACTCATTTGAGGCACAGCTCCCTTAGCATCCAAGATTTGTCTAGTAGGCACGTCCAATCCTTGATAAAACAATATTATCTCCTGCATTGGGGTTAGATAGTGTTGAGGACATTTTACCAGTAAATCTTTAAACCGTTCCCAAGCTTGATAAAGAGTTTCATCAGGCTCTTGCTTGAAACTGTTGATAGCCTCCATCTTTTTAGCGGTCTTAGCAGGTGGACAATATCTTTTCAGGAATTTGCTCTTCAAATCTTCCCATGTTGTGATTGAACTAGCAGGTTCATTCCTTAGCCACTTATTTGCAGCTCCTTTAAGTGAAATTGGAAAGATTCTTAGCATGAGTTGATCGTCAGTGACTCCTTCCGTAGTAAACAAATCTGCAATCTCGAGGACCTTTTCAACATGTTCATTAGCATCTTCATGTTCTGTCCCACTGAAAGCATTTTCTCTTAGCTCCTTGAGAAACTGACCCTTCAACTCAAATTTTGACTTATCATCAAACTTTGGTCTAGCAACTCCTGAACTGTAATCAGCACGGGTACTGCTCATGTATTCCTCCATAGTAGTGTTTTCGCCCATTGCTTCTGTTTCTTCTTCCTCTTTCTCTTCAGAAAAATAATCAAGCTCGAGTGAACTTGAAATATCAAAGCTTTTTGTGTTGAAAAGCCTTTTAAGCGAATGAAAGGCTCGTTCAGGATCTTCGAAAGGTGTAATCAAGTTCTTCGTAGAACTCCTGGTCATGCACTTCCTAAAACTATCACAAAAGCATCAGTAGGGTATGTTCAAGAAAGTAATATATCAGAAAATCAACAACGAAAACGGAATACGAAAAATAAAAGTTACTGATATCTGCAGACGATGCGCCGTATCCAAGAAGTTGGATACGCCGTATCTTATAATCGTTAAAATTTAATCAGACTTTATCCAGAAAATAGATACGCCGCTTACAAATTAGAATGCGCCGTATCAGTTTTAATTATCAAAAATCGATATTTATTTATTAAAATTAAATGCGTCGTATTAACAAAAGTTAACGCGCCGTATTTTCGTTACGTTTCAAAATACAAGATTTTTGATTCAGAAAGATGCGCCGTATCGATAGAAATCGATGCGTCGTATTTGTTTAATAATTTGAAAACTGTTTTTAATTAAAATAATAAATACGCCGTATCTGCAAAAGCAGATGCGCCGTATGGCGTTAACGTTTAGAAAAATTTCTTATTTAAAAACAGATACGCCGTATCTTGGGGAAAGATGCGTCGTATCGAATTTATTAAACGCGTTGTATTTTATAAAAATTAAACGCAATACGCCGTATCTATGAAAATAGATGCGCCGTATCGTTTATATTAGCTCAGTACAACGATAGCAGTATGCAGAAAAACAGAAAAATAAAAAACAAATAATAAAAACAAACGGAAATAAACAAAAATAAAAAACACGCAAGAACAAAAAATATGCAAAATAATACAATGAATGCAATTTAACCTAATATACAACAGAGTTAGCGTTAGAATTAAAAATTAAAAAGAAAAACCCAATTAAAATACTAATCAAATTAACAGATAATAACAATTCACTCCCCGGCAGCGGCGCCAAAAACTTGATGCGCGTGTGCGTATGCTCTAATTTATACCCACGGTATGTCGTTGTGGTTTTAGCAGTATTCAAGTTTTAAATTTATATTTAGCCGACTTATCAATAACACACACACTTTAACGAGCAGTGTACCCGGTCAGTATGAATATAATGGTAAGTAGAGTGTCGATCACTAAGAGTGGAACGTATTATCTAGTTATCCTAATCAGTATTTTAATATCTTAAGTTAGCTATACAACCTAATCTAATGCAAGGGGGTTCAGCCTGAGAGACTGGCACGATTTGGTTATGATTAAAGGTAAACTAAACTAATAGGCACGAATCAGCGATTAGCACACACGTACACAGATAAATACTTGAGGCAATAAGAAGACCTGTCCTGATAGTTAAGTAGCTTGTCACTTGTTTTATTGCTAGTTTTATATGAAGTGTATGTAATTAATCCTTTCTCGTTGGCTCTAATCTTATCGGCGAGTAAACCCTTAATGATTACTTATGACTATCCTATTTACCTTTTCTTCCTACTTTTCTATAGACGATAGAATGCATAGGTGATAAAATAAATAGGCGAGGGCAGAGGCATGGCGACCCGATCAACGCTCAGCTAGACACAGAGGTTATCAATGCACTAATAAAAGTCACCAAAGACATCAACATATAAACTTTAATTAATGGGAAAGCAATATTAAGAGGAGTGCAATCTTTCCGTTGTCACATTACACAAGCCCATCAATCCTGATGAATTAAAGTTTACTAATACAATAAAACAAAACTACTTAATGAATTGAATACATGCAGGACCTTCTTACAGCTCTTGTATCTTCGTTCAAGGTGTGTCTTGTGCTGCTACTTCGTCTGAATTCGTCCTAGGGTTTCTGTCTTCTCGTACTAAGCTAAAATGTCGAACTCTGAAATTCGTCTGTCTTTGGGGTATTTATAGTTTCTGTCTGAGGGCTAGATGCGGCGCATAGGATAAGTAGATGCGGCGCATTGACTTAACTTCGCGTGGGGTCCAAGATTATTATATTCCAGAATATTCGTACACCGCCAGAAGATGCGGCGTAACTCCATTCTTAGATGCGGCGCATGTCCTTGCTGTCTTGGATAATATCTTGTGAAATCTTGATAGTGATGCGCCGTATGTAATAAGTAAGATGCGGCGTATCTGGAGCAGAATGTCTTGATCTTGTACATTTCAGTAGACTCTTAACTTCTTGCTTGTTTTGCTCCATAATTAGTCCAAAATCGCCAAGTTTCACATAATACTTGTTTTTACCTGAGAATTACAAAAGTAAACATTAACGTATCAATTCTCACAGATAATATAATAAAACAAGTCAAATAAATAGGATAAATGATAGTAATAAAATGTACTTATTTGAGTTCATCACATTCAAACAGGAAAAAATAAAAATCTATTATAATGTTTAAAGTTGTGTATGCTAAACCGGTTACAAGCCAGTGTGGAACATACTATTTCATGAGATGAGATGCCAAACACAACTGTTAAACTCGAGTTCAAGTATCCTTAGCCCAATAAAGTTAGGTCTTTCATAATTTATCATTTTCATTTTATTTTTAAAACTCTCAAAGCCCAAAACCCTTTTTTTGTGAAATTTAAATGACTTTTATGTTATACGGAGCAATACAACTATAAGCTTGGTTAAAAATGCGTGATGTGTTTGAAAAAATGACTATTTTTGTGCTCGCATTGCGCATCCGAGTGATATGTTTGAAAAAATGCAACGCAAAACTCGATGCGAGGTTGTTCCAGGATGCGGCCTAATGCTTGCTCGCATCGGGCGTAATGGACGCATCACGTCGCAGCAGTGTATTGCTCGCATAGTAAATAGTGAATGACTTTTGATATTGTCGTTACTCGCTAGGAATATACATATAAGTGACATATGTGATGTTATAACATAAATTAGTATCAATATGCATGTGACTTACTCCATATTTAATCATTTACTTGTAGAGTAATTTAAGTAGAATTATATATAATTTTTATTTATTACCTAACGCCGCGCGTCTGTGATGCGCTAGCAACCGCATCACGCATTGATCTTTTGGACCTAGAGCGCAACAGATTCGCCGCACGCAATTTAAAACCAAGATTGTAAGTTTTCAAACAATAACTAACTCGCCCCAACAAATTATATGAAAGTAAAAACTTTAAGGGTGTGTTGAGCTTAAGGTTCCTTTCTTCTTGACATTAAATGAGTCTATTCGTGCTCATAGGCTCGTCTAAAGTACTATATTGTTATTCGTAACTCAAATGCTGGCCGTTGACGATTTCAACAATTTAATTCATGGAGACAAGCCTACAAAGTGCAAACTCATAGTTTCTTCCCATAATTATCAAAATACTCCTTTGATAGAAGAGCTTGGGAACCTTGTGGCCAAAATACAGTCAACGGGAGCTGACATTGTGAAGTTTGCAACAACCGCTGTATATATAACTGATGTAGCACGAGTTTTTCATATTACTGCTAATTCTCAAGTAAGCGGCGTAAGTTATAAAACATGAATTCTAGAGATGTATTTTTGTTTGCATTTACCGCTTTAGATATATCTGATTATCTCCTGGTTTTATGCAGTTGCATGGTTTTTTAATTACCTTAATTAATCATTTAGGTTCCAATTATAGCAATGGTGATGGGTAAGAAGGGTTTGATGTCTCGAGTACTTTGCCCCAAATTCGGTGGATATTTGACATTTGGCACCCTTGAGCACGGAAAGGTATCGGCACCGGGGCAGCCTACAATTAGGGATCTTTTGGTCTTTTCAGTAAGGAGTTTCAGATTGTTTAGTTTGCACTGGTTAGTGTTAGTGGATTCAGTATAGTAAGTCTAACCTTAGGGGTGAAATAAGCTGTTTTGGATAAGTTAATCTTCTGGTTATGAGCATAAGCTGTTTAACTTAGTAATGCCAAACACCCCTTGTTTCGTTTTGATACAGTAGATTAGTAGTAATAAGTGTTTGGATATGTGATGCGTGCGATGTGTCGTTGCGGTTTAGCAGTATTAATGCCTATTCAAGTTTTAAATTTATATTTAGCCGACTTATCAATAACACACACACTTAACGAGCAGTGTACCCGGTCAGTATGAATATAATGGTAAGTAGAGTGTCGATCACTAAGAGTGGAACGTATTATCTAGTTATTCTAATCAGTATTTTAATATTCTAACGCAAGGGGGTTCAGCCTGAGAGACTGGCACGATTTGGTTGCAATTAAATAATAAACTAAACCAATAGGCACGAATCAGCAAGTAGCACACACGTACACAGATAGATACTCGAGACAATAAGAAGGCTGTCCTTATGATTAAGTAGTTTGTCACTTGTTTTATTGATAGCTTTATATGAAGTGTATGTAGTTAATCCTTTCTCGTTGGTCCTATTCTTATCGGCGAGTAAACCCTTAATGATTACTTATGTCTAAAAGTTATTCCTAAGTGATCAATTTAGTAACAACCGTGGGAGCCACATTATTTTCCGCAGTCAAATGCGCAGGCCACTAATAAACACAGAGGTTATCAATGCACTAATAAGTAGTAACCAAAGACATCAACATATAAACTTTAATTGATGGGAAAGCAGTTTTAAGGGAGTGCAATCTTTCCGTTGTCACATTACACAAGCCATCAATCCTGATGAATTAAAGTTTACTAACACAATAAAACAAAACTACTTAATGAATTAAACACATGCAGCACCTTCTTACAGCTCTTGTATCTTCGTTCGGGTGTGTCTTGTGCTGCTGCCTTGACTGAATTCGTCCTAGGGTTTTTGTACTTCGGTCTCGTATATAATATATATCTCTCGAATTCGTCTGGTCTTGGGGTATTTATAGTTTCCGTCTGAGGGTAAGATGCGGCGCATCTAGTAAGTAGATGCGGCGCATTGACTTAACTTCGCGTGGGGTCCAAGATTATAATATTCAGGAATATTCGTATACCACCAGAAGATGCGGCGTAACTCCATTTATAGATGCGGCGCATGTCCTCTTGTATCTTGGATCGTATCTGGTGAAATATTGATAGTGATGCGCCGTATGTAATGAGTGAGATGCGGCGCATCTGGAGCAGAATGTCTTGATCTTGTACATTTTGGTAGACTCTTAACTTCTTGCATGTTTTGCTCCATAATTAGTCCAAAATCGCCAAGTTTCACCAAATGCTTGTTTTTACCTGAGAATTACAAAAGTAAACGATTAAGTATCAATCCTCATACATAATATAATAAAACAAGTCAAATTAATAGGATAAATGATAGTAATAAAATGTACTTATTTGAGTTCATCAAATATCCCCCAACTTGAGCTTTACTTGTCCCCAAGTAAACCTTAGAATTAATCTTATGAAAATGTATCCTAAAAGATATTAGGATTTATTTTTATATTTAAGCACGTATTCATTTTTTTCATAATCACACAACTAAACACTTAACGAATTAGAAGTAAAATAAAATAATTTGATAAAAGCAAATCTAATCGTTTAACTGTCCAGTCGCGACGAATATTCTATCATAAGCTTGGCAAGTATACACATCTCCACCACTAAAGCCAAGGAATAACAAGTCTAAAACGGTTTAAAAAAGGGTTTTTAGGCTTAAAGGTTAATCATTCTTAATCACTATCGATCTCAAATTCCAGAAAAGGCGACAAAATCACAAATACATGATCGAATCCACGAACACGATACTTGCAATTGCTCAAATCCTTAACTCGAATAGGCTAAAGATAGGTCCAAACTTCACCAATAATAATATATCAAAAAGGGCGACAAAATCATAAATACATAGCCGAATCCATGACTACGATACTTAAGATTGCTCAAATCCCTAATCTCAATAAATCAAAGGTTTGGTTGGATAAAGAATAATAAAGGGTATGGATAACATTTGGGATATAAATTGGTGTAAAATGAAAAATAAACAAAACAAATAAATTAAAATCCTAAGTGTGGTTAATCACTATCCCAACCATCCCATGAATAAGACTCATATCATTGAATAACTCACGCTTTAACACTTGAAACACACGCTTTAGGTAGACACGAATTATACTCAACAAGATCTCAATCAAAGAATAAACCTTAGTTGGTGTTCCCATAACTGCCAACTCCCATTCAATCCATAGATATAATATACAACAACTAGTGGTGATATCGACCACTTAATACAAAACTTTACATAAGTTGGTTAAAAACAAACATCCAACTTTTCCTTTTTTCTTTTTCTTTTCAATTTTTTTGATTTTTTTTTTCTTTTTTTTTTTTTTTTTTTTTTTTTTTTTTTTTGAAACATAAACAAAGATGTGTAAAATTTCACCATATCACTATAATGATAATTCTGGATAATTTTTCCATACTTTTCATGACTTCAGAAATAACGATAATAGTGAAAGTAGTAAACACACGAAAAATAAACTCAAAGATATACAATATTTACTTTCACTCCAATTGCATTGTGCAATTTCCCGACCTAACCATAGATAATGAATTACGCACGCGAACACAGGTAATGTAAGGAAACTCACTTTGCCTATAGCAATTAACCAACCACGGATTCTAATCTACAAGGTAGGCTAAGGTTTAAGGTGTAACGAAACATTTTAACAAAGGTGCAAGAAACGAAAGGAATGGTTCTGAGGGTTTTTCTAGGGGTATCTTACTCTAAAAATGAGAGTAACAAAAGGTTTTATACGGGGGTTAACTAACCAGTGTAGTTAGTTAATAACACATAACATATAATAGGCTTTTTGGGTGTAATCCTAGAAATTTACCAATTTAGACAAGTCATTCCAATTATATAAATAATACTCATTATGGTGGTCTCGAATAGTATACAAGCCAAGTTCTAAAGTTTACAAGTCACCGGCACACTCATAGATTTGTGAATTTGAAAAATCACAATTTTTGAAAATAACGTCATGTGTGCAGCTATGCAACTTAGACTTTAAACAAAAACATGCTAAAAAATTTTAAATTTTGATATATTAAGCACTTTTAAGCATATTTTGAAAAGTTTAGGACAAGTAAGTGTTAAGTGTTCTAATTCTCCAATCCCCCCACTTAAGTTAAACAACGTCCTCGTTGTTTGTATAAAAGGTTATAAACTGGAAAATAAAAGAATTAGAACAGAAAAACTCCCCTGAGATTTGCTCGGTATGATCCTCCATTTGTATAGAGCAAAAATCAACTTCCTTGTGGATTAGAACGTTTCATCTTCATAATTGATGTATCCACAGGAAATGCAGGAATCTATAATACCACCAAGGCTTTAAAACACACCTAATATTAAGAAAGGTTCAAACTTGCATAATTCATTAGTAGTTAGATAAAAATAAAACATAAATAATAAAAATGAAAATCATCAGGTCAGTCGATGCGCCGTATCTTATGGAAGAAGATGCGCCGTATCGAGCCTGGAATAAATACGGATCAGAATAGAAGATGCGCCGCATCCTTAACCAGGGATGCGCCGCATTAAAATAAACTGATAAAAAGTTTCAAAGTCGGAAAATAAAAAATGCAGAAAAATAAATAAATAAAGTAAGATATGACCATTGCAGGAGATGCGTCGCATCTCAGAATTGAGATGCGCCGTATCCTCTGCGGCCTGACTGACTCGACACAAAAACAGAATAATAAAAATTTCTCCGGGTTGTCTCCCGGTAAGCACTTGTCTTTATTCCAGAGTCTTCAAGTTAGACTCACGTTCAGCTCATTAATATCGATCATTGAAGGAGTCGGAAACATCGCGCTCCCTCATTGCCAATTCAGTAATATTGAACACCCCTTGCTCTTCCTTAATTTCCACGCCGTTCTTCTTTAATATCTGTATAAACAAAGTCTTGTCCCTTACGGGCAGAGATGACAAAATGATAGACGAGAAATTTTTATTATCATATAAGCATAAATAAGCAAGGTGGGGTGGTAGTTCAACAAACACATCATCATTCAAATTTGTTTTCTCAACTATTCTCCTACGTTTGTTAATTACCACGCAATCATACCACTCATCATCAGAATTATTAACAACATTGCGTCTAAGTTCGGTAGGTACATTAAGGTCAATAAATTCCTCAAAGTTCTCATGATTAGGATTAGTTAAGTTATTTTGAATCAATGTTTCTCCCATAAGCCTAGCTTCAAGATCGAGGTCCATACGTTCTCTTAATCCTAGCATGTAGACGCCTCTAATTATGCTTTTTACAGGATCTTGGCACTTATAGACTAGTTTATTATTCCCTACCCTTAATGAGATTTTTCTTTTAAACACATCAATCTTAGCATGGGCAGTAGACAAGAAAGGTCTTCCAAGGATTAAAGGAATCTTAACATCCTCGGGCATATATAATATAACAAAGTCTACAGGGAAAATAAACTTCTCAATCTTAACTAGCACATTATTAGCAATCCCTTCAGGTCGTTTTACCGTTTTATCAGCCAATTCAATAAGTAACTTAGTTGGTGCTAATTTTCCTAGTCCTAGGGTAGTGAATGTCTTAAGAGGCATAACACTAACACTAGCTCCTAAGTCAGCTAACACATTATTGAAAGATATATCATTAATTGAACAAGGTAGAGTAAAACTTCCTGGGTCTTTTTCTTTATGAGGCAAGGCATTTAAATCAGTTGCAGAGCTCCCTTCTTTCATTGTAGCCTTGATCTCCTCTTCAATCTTTGTCTTTTCTTTTAGTAGTCTTCTTAAACTGATTGAAGAGTTAAAGAAAAATTCGGGTCTTGCACCATCATTACCATTCATCGATCTTCTAGGTATGTTAGGAGTGACTTCTTCAGTGGTGCTTATGGCCTTGACATGATCCCTTGGGTTGGTTTCAGTTGAGATCGGTAAACTTCCGTATCCCCTTTCTTGAAGAACTTTGCTCATTTGACCAATTTGTTGTTCCAATGCTTTGATCGAAGCTCCTTGATTTCTTGTAGTAGTATCCGTTGAAGCTCGGATTTCTTTGATCATAGCAGTATTTTCTTCATGTCTTTTAGCAGCATCGGCCATAATTTGCTTTAGAGTGTCATCTAAAGTCTGCCTCCTTTCTTGATAAGCGAGATTAAAGTTGTTCTTTTGATAGAATCCCGGGGTAGTTTTCCTAAATCTTCCTGAAGGTCGGAATGGTTGTCCAAATTGGGTGTAATATGCTTCTTCAAACGTCTCACTTTCATTCTTATTCGGGAAATCTTTAGTGTAGTGAGGTCCTTCGCACTTTTCACATCCAACTTGGGCAGCATACACTCTTTCATCACGCTTCTTCATCTCTCTACTAATTTTATCCAATTGAGCTTGAATAGCAGCAATCCCGTCAAAATTAGTGCTGCTCTTAGATCTAGTAGAGGTCCCATCGTGCCATTTCTGAGAATGATCAGCAGCTTCTTGGATAGCTTTCCTTGCATTGGTTGCACTCATTTGAGGCACAGCTCCCTTAGCGTCCAAGATTTGTCTAGTAGGCACGTCCAATCCTTGATAAAACAATATTATCTCCTGCATAGGGGTTAGATAGTGTTGAGGACATTTTACCAGTAAATCTTTAAATCTTTCCCAAGCTTGATAAAGAGTTTCATCAGGCTCTTGCTTGAAACTGTTGATAGCCTCCATCTTTTTAGCAGTCTTAGCAGGTGGACAATATCTCTTCAGGAATTTGCTCTTCAAATCTTCCCATGTAGTGATTGAACTAGCAGGTTCATTCCTTAGCCACTTGTTAGCAGCTCCTTTTAGCGAGATTGGAAAGATTCTTAGCATGAGTTGATCGTCAGTGACTCCTTCTGAAGTAAACAAATCCGCAATCTCGAGGACCTTTTCAACATGCTCATTAGCATCCTCATGTTCCGATCCACTGAAAGCATTCTCTCTTAGCTCCTTGAGAAACTGACCTTTCAATTCAAATTTTGACTTATCATCAAACTTTGGTCTAGCAACTCCTGAAGTGTGATCAGCACGGGTCTTGTTCATGTATTCCTCCATAGTAGTGTTTTCGCCCATTGTTTCTGTTTCTTCTTCCTCTTTCTCTTCAGAAAAATAATCAAGCTCGAATGAACTTGAAGTATCAAAGCTTTTTGTGTTGAAAAGCCTTTTAAGCGAATGAAAGACTCGTTCAGGATCTTCGAAAGGTTGAATCAAGTTCTTCGTAGAACTCCTGGTCATGCACTTCCTGAAATCAACACAAAAATATCAGTAGGGTATGCTCAAGAAAGGAATATATCATAAAATCAACAACGAAAACGGAATACGAAAAATTAAAGTTACTGATATCTGCAGACGATGCGCCGTATCCAAAAAGTTGGATACGCCGTATCTTATAATCGTTAAAATTAAATCAGACTTTATTCAGAAAATAGATACGCCGCTTAGAAAATTGAATGCGCCGTATCAATTTTAATTATCAAAAATCGATATTTATTTAAAATTAAATGCGTCGTATTAACAAAAGTTAATGCGCCGTATTTTTGTTACGTTTCAAAATATAAGATTTTTGATTCAGAAGATACGCCGTATCGACAGAGATCGATGCGTCGTATCTGTTTAATAATTCGAAAACTGTTTTTAATTAAAATAATAGATACGCCGTATCTGCTAAAGCAGATGCGTCGTATGGCGTTAACGTTTAGAAATTTTTTTATCAAAAACAGATACGCCGTATCTGCTAAAGCAGATGCGTCGTATTACTTTATCGCTTAGAAAAAAAATTTCTTATTAAAAACAGATACGTCGTATCTTGGGGAAAGATGCGTCGTATCGAATTAATTAAACGCGCTGTATTTTATAAAAAATTGAACGCAATACGCCGTATCTGAGAGATCAGATGCGCCGTATCGTTCGATTTAGCTCAGTACAACGATAGCAGAACAGAAAAAATACGAAAAATAAAAACAAATAAAACACACGAAAACAAACACAAATAAAAGCAAACAAATAACACACAAAAACAGAAAATATGCAAAATAGTACAATGAATGCAAATTAATCTAATACACAACAAAATTAGCGGTTAGATAAAAAAATTAAAAACCTAATTAAAATACTAATCAAATTAACAGATAATAACAATTCACTCCCCGGCAGCGGCGCCAAAAACTTGATGCGTGCGATGTGTCGTTGCGGTTTAGCAGTATTAATGCCTATTCAAGTTTTAAATTTATATTTAGCCGACTTATCAATAACACACACACTTAACGAGCAGTGTACCCGGTCAGTATGAATATAATGGTAAGTAGAGTGTCGATCACTAAGAGTGGAACGTATTATCTAGTTATTCTAATCAGTATTTTAATATTCTAACGCAAGGGGGTTCAGCCTGAGAGACTGGCACGATTTGGTTGCAATTAAATAATAAACTAAACCAATAGGCACGAATCAGCGAATAGCACACACGTACACAGATAAATACTTGAGACAATAAGAGGGCTGTCCTGATAAATAAGTAGATTGTCACTTGTTTTATTGCTAGTTTTATATGAAGTGTATGTAGTTAATCCTTTCTCGTTGGTCCTATTCTTATCGGCGAGTAAACCCTTAATGATTACTTATGTCTAAAAGTTATTCCTAAGTGATCAATTTAGTAACAACCGTGGGAGCCACATTATTTTCCGCAGTCAAATGCGCAGGCCACTAATAAACACAGAGGTTATCAATGCACTAATAAGTAGTAACCAAAGACATCAACATATAAACTTTAATTGATGGGAAAGCAGTTTTAAGGGAGTGTAATCTTTCCGTTGTCACATTACACAAGCCATCAATCCTGATGAATTAAAGTTTACAAACACAATAAAACAAAACTACTTAATGAATTAAACACATGCAGCACCTTCTTACAGCTCTTGTATCTTCGTTCGGGTGTGTCTTGTGCTGCTGCCTTGACTGAATTCGTCCTAGGGTTTTTGTACTTCGGTCTCGTATATAATATATATCTCTCGAATTCGTCTGGTCTTGGGGTATTTATAGTTTCCGTCTGAGGGTAAGATGCGGCGCATCTAGTAAGTAGATGCGGCACATTGACTTAACTTCGCGTGGGGTCCAAGATTATAATATTCAGGAATATTCGTATACCGCCAGAAGATGCGGCGTAACTCCATTTATAGATGCGGCGCATGTCCTCTTGTATCTTGGATCGAATCTGGTGAAATATTGATAGTGATGCGCCGTATGTAATGAGTGAGATGCGGCGCATCTGGAGCAGAATGTCTTGATCTTGTACATTTCGGTAGACTCTTAACTTCTTGCATGTTTTGCTCCATAATTAGTCCAAAATCGCCAAGTTTCACCAAATGCTTGTTTTTACCTGAGAATTACAAAAGTAAACGATTAAGTATCAATCCTCATACATAATATAATAAAACAAGTGAAATTAATAGGATAAATGATAGTAATAAAATGTACTTATTTGAGTTCATCAATATGGTTATGGGCTCATTTGATGGTGAACTAAGCAGCAGCTATAAGTAACAGTTTTAAAGTTGCCTATTCAAACAGCATATCCAATGATTATTTTACGTCTTAAATCCCTAATTAGTTGATTGCTGAAAACTTACGCAAATGCGATATCAGATTATCTGGTTTCGTTATTGTAGAAGCCTATCTACACGCTTCATGCAGCATTGCCTTCTGTTACCGTAATTGCTTATTTCATGAAAGCATAGGCAGTTTTAATAAGTGATGCGTGGTTTTGCGACCTTACAACAGGTTTTACCTCTCGAGGGATCTCAAGAGGCTTGCAATCCCCACCAGGCAGTGTACCTGACCGATGTAGTATAGTGTAGTGGCAAGTACCGGGGGATTGATCGTTCTCTAGGGGAATAGTGTCGTTAGGATTGAAAAACTACTCTAATAGGTCTAAGGGTGAGGGAAGATTCTTTTTGTATTTTTATAATTTTTTATGAAAGCAAGTAAAATCTAGGTTTTGAAGGAGTGGGGCGGAATTAGTTGCTAGTCAACTAACCCAAATAACTACAATTGCAAATAAACTAAAATAACTGAAAATGAAAAGGTTGTGGAACTTATATGGGGAGAAATGTGTTTACTTAGATTTCCTTACTCCCTAACTATCTTTTACCGGTTGATTAGTGTGTATTAATTGCGTGGATGACGGGTGTATTCCTTAATACCAATCGTGGGGTGGCGTACGTACTTCCCCAACTCTACAAGCTCCTACTTCACTCCTATGTCGAGCCGGCTAAGAAGCTCCTAACATGGGATCACTAGAATTCGCTCATGCATTAAATACAACCATAAAAACCTTAGTACGCATTGGTTCATGTTTCTTAAGACGTTCAAGCAAGTTACCGTATAGGAGGTTAGCCAGTTTTCTTAAGCCTAACATCGATAAACAATCATCCAATACAATTAATAACACACCAACAACCAATAATCAATAGTTAGGTTTCATTAGATCTAAGCAAACACAAGATAAATCTAGCCTAGCATGTTAATTAAAAGACAAGAACAAGATATAATCAAACAACACATAGACATATTGAATGATTAAGTGATTACTTATCTTCAATTAAACATGGGAGATCCAAGGGTATAAAACCCTTAAAAATGGCAGAAAATTCGTCTTAGGGTTTCTCCTCACAAAGTTGCACACTATGAATAAAAATTGCAAAACTATATATAGAGTTTAGGGTCTGACGGCGTCACGTTATAGAGCTTGACGCCGTCACCTCGCCGCGGCTAGGGTTCCCGGATGGTCTTCCTGACGCCGTCCCTCTTTAATCCTCCAAAATCCGCTCTGGCCCGTCAAGGGTTGACGCCGTCAAAATTGTGCTTGACGCCGTCTCTCTTTAACTTAAACCGTGACGACCTTGATCACCTTAAAGGGTGATGCCGTCAGATTTCCATTGTAAAACTCTCTGGCGCGTCACGTGTATTTTGTCATATCCACCTCTTTTGCCAAGCCGTGACGCCGTCAGGAGCAATCCTTGACGCCGTCACGTGTACTTTTCCAGCAACTTTGGCATTTTGTCGAATTCTTCACTTTTATGCTCCAAAAACGTCCAAAATGCTTCCTTTTCCAGATTTCTTCTCCAAAGTACCTAAAATGACAAAAGGAACGATTTAGGGCAATATTTGATCAAATAAATACGATTTAGGGCTTAAATGACCCCCTAAAAGCGGTACACTTTTCGCTTCATCAAATACCCTTACACTTGAGATTTGCTTGTCCTCAAGCAAATGCGCTTTTATTCTAATCAAAATACAAGTTAGGGGTCATTTAACGCTAATATAAAAGTAATTACAACAAATAGTCGTTCCACTTTAATCATAATAAGCACGGAGATTACAAACTAGCACCTCACAAGTAGTGTTTAGATACTCACATCTCTCAGGTGTCATAAAAGTATATCTCATAAATGAAAATGGATAATATCTCTCACTACCTGTCATAGCAAATAGATTACCATAGGCTTGGGAAAGGATCAAAAACCTCCTCCACTAGGCGTAAGCACCTAAGATAAACTATTAAAGAGGGCTTTTAAACGGGTTATAACGTTAGGTGTAGGGATATGATAAACACGGTTTTGTTGGATAAGGGATATTTTACTGGTGGCGAGTTAAAGATCTTGATTAATTACATGTACAATATGGCGTTGCTAAGCCAAGACTAGACTCAACTTAAGCTAAAAACAAAATAACAAAAACATAAAATAAACATAAAATGAAACGGGATGGTAGTCCGTATGTTTTTTCTACTTTTCTTTTTCTCATTTTTTTGTATTTTTTTTTTTTTTTTTGTATTTTTTTTTTCATACACTCTTGCCCTACCATCCAATATAATACATCATAGGGGCGTTGCATTCCCCTTACACTTGAACTTTTACATAACTTTACAAATAATTATTCTAATGACTCGAATTAAGATAATCGAAACACTTGGAGTACTTTTAAAATATTTAGCACATATGGGGGGAATAATGTTGTTCTTCCCCATTACTCCATTACACTAGTACTTTACCCATGAGTCCCAATCGTCCCAAAACAATATGTACAAGGATATGACTCGACTTAGCAACCATGTAATCAATTAGATAATTAACTTGGGGTTTAAACAAATGTTGTAACAATAATGCACTAAAGATGAGTGCATACAAGGTAGGCTAAGGCGATTTGGGTGTACATTTAAGTGGGGTGTAACAAATTCTTCCTTTAAGTAAAATGCTTAAAGTTAGAAACGAAAAAGATAGGCTCTGAGGGGTGTACTAGGGGTATCGTGTACTAAAAATGAGTACAACGCAAAGGGTGTGGGAGAATTACTTGACCAATGTAGCCAATGTAATTATAACAAAAAAACACAGGTGTAAAACAATGGGTTAATCCTAATGCCTCTTATCTTGTAGTAAATCTAACTACACGAATGTAGTCTCACTTGTGGCCTCAGAATGGTCCTAACGCAAGTTCTAGAATCTAAGTGCTACCGGTACACACATCATAGCATAAATGCTTTTCCTACCAATTCTAGGGGCGAACCTCACATATTTGGGGGGGAAATTTTTTTTAGTGGTACAGTTTTGTGCTAGTCATATAACTCCTATCCGTGAGACGCTCATTAAGACCAAAGTTTCACTCCTATATGTTGTAAAAAATTTTAAATTTGGCACTAAAATTGCCTTAACAGGTATTTCTCTCAGTTTTATTACACATCTACCATTAAACAAACAAAAATCAAGCGTAATAGCATTCTCTAAGGTATCGTATTTTTACCCCCCCCCCCTCCCTTACACTTAAGATGAACATTGTCCCCAATGTTCAAATAACAAGATGTAAAAGTAAATAAGGTAAAAGAATGAAATCAAATACTCCCCTGATTCGTTCGATGGATAAAGAGGTAACATGGTTAGATCTTCTTCTAAGAGAAAGTAGAAGCTCCAAGACTAATGCATCGCCAAAAGCTAGATTCCACATATATTTCCTTGTCCAAAATAACCTGTTAAACCTGAGAAAACAAACACGAAAACCTGCATAACATCGGCGGGATAAATCTATATAAGGATATAATGCTTGTGGAATGATTATTTTGCAGATTCCTGGAGTTTATAAGTTAGAGATTTAATAAAAACTTTTTATGATTCCGGTAGAAAAACAAAACTTTCAAAAATTTCAGAAAATTAAAACCTGACGCCGTCAGGTTGTAATGCCTGACGCCGTCAGAAATGATCTGACAGAATTCTCATGTTAAGTTTTCGGAAAATTTCTGGAAAAACCTCTACCTTACTTCCTGGAATTCCTGCAAAACATCATTATGACTCGATACAAGCATTTGACTCAAACAATTACTAATATGTGTGTTAATTTATTATTGTTATGATTCATGTTCATTTGTTCTAATAAACCGATTTGGATTTCCCTTACTCTTATCTTTTGCAAAATACTTTTATATGTAGTTAAGACGAAGTTAAAAACAAGATAAAGCATTTTCACAATTTAGTTTTGAATATGAATCAATAATAATAAAAATTAAACATACATACGGAAGCAAATAAAATCAAACAAACAAATAAATAAACACACAAAGCAAATAAAGCTTGGGTTGCCTCCCAAGAAGCGCTTTTCTTTATTAACGAGTCTTGTAGCTAGACTCAAAGTCCTCTTCTACCCTATGTAAGTGAGTTCGTCATCGAGGACGTCTTTAGGGTTAAGCTTGGATTGAAGTTTCCTATTGGTCCGCTTAGTATAATATATCTTTTCAAACTTCTCTCCATCCGGGTCATACAATGTCATCTTAATATGCCATGACCATCTCCATCTTTGGGTGATTTGTCCCAATCCCACTTATGATCATCGTCCTCACAAGTTCACTTATTCATCCCTAGGTTAATTGGCAAAACTCCTAGGAAATCAATCATCTTCCTAAAAACTAGAGGGTCTTCAAATGGATTCAATTCGGTGTCCCTAGCCAAGAGTTGCTCTACCGTATGTGTTCGGTTCACAAAGTCCTCTTCTAGGTAAAATGGGCGTTGGGGTCCTATGAAGTCTCTATCGATCCAAGGTCCATATCTAGATGGTCTCTTATTTAATTCTAACCAATGGGGTGTTGGTTCATCACTAGTATCATAAGCATGTTTCTTCACATCATAGACTGACCAAGTATCACCTTCTCCTACCGCTATCTTAGATTCCTTACAATCAATCATAGCACTAGCGGTCGCCAAAAATCCTCTACCTATCAACAAGGGGCATGTAGGGTCGCTAACCATATCAAGGACGTGGAAATCGGCTAAAATGGTTAGTTTTCCTATGTGTACTAACACGTCCTTGACTACTCCAACTGGGTAAGCAACACTCCCATCCGCTAAGCCTATTATCACCTTGGTTTCTTCAAGTTTTCCTAGTTTTAGAGAGGTGTAGAGAGGTAACGGAAGTAGGTTAAGGCTTGATCCAAGATCGGCTAATGTGTCATAAGCCTCCGAATTACCGATCTTGCAAGGTAGAACAAATAAGCCCGGATCATCTAACTTCTTAGGTAGCTTGTTTTGAACAAAGGCGGTCCCTTTTTCGCCTAACTTGAGCTTCTTCTCATCCAACACATCAATAACCGGACTTTCAAGGTGGAGCTCCTTGAATTCTTCGTCAAGGTTTTGAGTGGGAGGTGTTTCAACTATGTTGTTGACCAATTTAGTGTTGGATATCATAACTTCTTGGTCATTTTAAACGACTTAGGTTTGTTTGAAACACGTGCTCATGGAATTGACCGAATAATATTGTGGACAAGAACTAGGAGACGAAACCGATGAAATGGCGTTGACGTTTAGTTTCAGGTTCTTGACTGTGTTGCTAGGGAGTGCTCCCATTTCTTGGTCATTGAGGGCTTTCAACAAAGTGTCAATCTTATTGGTCATCTCGATTTGTTTTTGTTTGAAATCGGCTTCAAACTTGGCCAAACGAGCTTCTTGAGATGCCATAAATTGGGACATCAATCCTTCAAAGTTATTGGTACTACCATTGCTGGAAGGATTGTTGTTGAAAGTACGGTTCGAGTTGGAACCGCTTGATTGGAAACGATTAGGTGGGTTGGAAGAATTGGTTTGTTGTGCGTTTTGGTTTTGTTTCCACCTAAGGTTTGGGTGATTTTTCCATGAGGGGTTGTATGAATCACCATAGGGGTTTGGCTCGGGTTTGAAAGTGTACCACTTGTCTCCCGCTCCGTCGGTACGCGAGGATGCGTAGTCCGCAAAAGCTTGTTCGGGGAGTTCCACGCAATCACGAGTGTTGTGGGGACCACTACATAATTCACATGAAGAAGTGATTTTGTTCACTTGGCTTGAAGGTTTAGGAGCCTCGTAGGATTTCATAAGAAACTTGACTTGGTCTTCAAGTTCTATGATCCTACGGTCGGAAGTGCTTGAATTGTTCGAAGGCAAAGATATTACCTTGTCCGTTTTATTCAAATCACGGGGATCACTCCAACTTTCGTTGTCATAAAGAGAAAGATCTTCCAGGAGAGCCCATGATTGTTCCGCACTTTAATCACGTAGCTTACCACCGGCCGATTGGTCAATGGTTTGCCTCGTGGAGAGATTGATATGGTCATAGAAGATTTAGACTTGGAGCCAAAGTTCTATGCCATGGTGAGGGACTTTTTGGAGTAAGTCCTTGAATCGAGTCCATGCCTCGTAGAGGGTTTCGCCTTGACGTTGTTGGAACATCAAGATATCATTCCTTAGCTTGGTAGTTCTTCTTGGTGGGAAAAACTGAGCGAGGAAACGAGTGGTGAGATCATCCCAAGAGGTGATGGATCCTGCGGATAGACGCTCTAACCATTGACTAGCTTGGTTCCGCAGAGAGAATTGAAAGAGACGCAGTCGGGTCTTCTCTCGAGTGGCAACATCAAGGTCTATGGAATCAACGATTTTGAGAAAGTCCTTGAGATGCTGATTAGGATCTTCGGAACGAAGTCCATGGAATGCGCATCCGCTTTGCACCAACCGGATGGTGTCGGATCGCAAGGGGGTGACATTGGCTCCTTGAGTGAGCTCAATGGTGTTTCGATAGCCATGGTGGCTAGGACGGGAGTAGTCTCCTAAGGTACGGGCTCTAGGAGGTGGGTGTTGTTGTGGTGGTGGGTTGTTGGGATCAAGGATATTACCACCTTCCATGATGTCAGATGGTAATGGTTACGAACAAAGAAACGAAGAAAAAAGATAGACTAAAGAAAACCTAGAAAAATAAAATAAAAATCTCACTAGAAAGGAATCTAGTGAGTAGACCTAATAAAATAAAAATTCAACCTAAACAATAACTATTCCCCGGCAGCGGCGCCAAAAACTTGATGCGTGGTTTTGCGACCTTACAACAGGTTTTACCTCTCGAGGGATCTCAAGAGGCTTGCAATCCCCACCAGGCAGTGTACCTGACCGATGTAGTATAGTGTAGTGGCAAGTACCGGGGGATTGATCGTTCTCTAGGGGAATAGTGTCGTTAGGATTGAAAAACTACTCTAATAGGTCTAAGGGTGAGGGAAGATTCTTTTTGTATTTTTATAATTTTTTATGAAAGCAAGTAAAATCTCGGTTTTGAAGGAGTGGGCGGAATTAGTTGCTAGTCAACTAACCCAAATAACTACAATTGCAAATAAACTAAAATAACTGAAAATGAAAAGGTTGTGGAACTTATATGGGGAGAAATGTGTTTACTTAGATTTCCTTACTCCCTAACTATCTTTTACCGGTTGATTAGTGTGTATTAATTGCGTGGATGACGGGTGTATTCCTTAATACCAATCGTGGGGTGGCGTACGTACTTCCCCAACTCTACAAGCTCCTACTTCACTCCTATGTCGAGCCGGCTAAGAAGCTCCTAACATGGGATCACTAGAATTCGCTCATGCATTAAATACAACAATAAAAACCTTAGTACGCATTGGTTCATGTTTCTTAAGACGTTCAAGCAAGTTACCGTATAGGAGGTTAGCCAGTTTTCTTAAGCCTAACATCGATAAACAATCATCCAATACAATTAATAACACACCAACAACCAATAATCAATAGTTAGGTTTCATTAGATCTAAGCAAACACAAGATAAATCTAGCCTAGCATGTTAATTAAAAGACAAGAACAAGATATAATCAAACAACACATAGACATATTGAATGATTAAGTGATTACTTATCTTCAATTAAACATGGGAGATCCAAGGGTATAAAACCCTTAAAATGGCAGAAAATTCGTCTTAGGGTTTCTCCTCACAAAGTTGCACACTATGAATAAAAATTGCAAAACTATATATAGAGTTTAGGGTCTGACGGCGTCACGTTATAGAGCTTGACGCCGTCACCTCGCCGCGGCTAGGGTTCCCGGATGGTCTTCCTGACGCCGTCCCTCTTTAATCCTCCAAAATCCGCTCTGGCCCGTCAAGGGTTGACGCCGTCAAAATTGTGCTTGACGCCGTCTCTCTTTAACTTAAACCGTGACGACCTTGATCACCTTAAAGGGTGACGCCGTCAGATTTCCATTGTAAAACTCTCTGGCGCGTCACGTGTATTTTGTCATATCCACCTCTTTTGCCAAGCCGTGACGCCGTCAGGAGCAATCCTTGACGCCGTCACGTGTACTTTTCCAGCAGCTTTGGCATTTTGTCGAATTCTTCACTTTTATGCTCCAAAAACGTCCAAAATGCTTCCTTTTCCAGATTTCTTCTCCAAAGTACCTAAAATGACAAAAGGAACGATTTAGGGCAATATTTGATCAAATAAATACGATTTAGGGCTTAAATGACCCCCTAAAAGCGGTACACTTTTCGCTTCATCAAATACCCTTACACTTGAGATTTGCTTGTCCTCAAGCAAATGCGCTTTTATTCTAATCAAAATACAAGTTAGGGGTCATTTAACGCTAATATAAAAGTAATTACAACAAATAGTCGTTCCACTTTAATCATAATAAGCACGGAGATTACAAACTAGCACCTCACAAGTAGTGTTTAGATACTCACATCTCTCAGGTGTCATAAAAGTATATCTCATAAATGAAAATGGATAATATCTCTCACTACCTGTCATAGCAAATAGATTACCATAGGCTTGGGAAAGGATCAAAAACCTCCTCCACTAGGCGTAAGCACCTAAGATAAACTATTAAAGAGGGCTTTTAAACGGGTTATAACGTTAGGTGTAGGGATATGATAAACACGGTTTTGTTGGATAAGGGATATTTTACTGGTGGCGAGTTAAAGATCTTGATTAATTACATGTACAATATGGCGTTGCTAAGCCAAGACTAGACTCAACTTAAGCTAAAAACAAAATAACAAAAACATAAAATAAACATAAAATAAAACGGGATGGTAGTCCGTATGTTTTTTCTACTTTTCTTTTTCTCATTTTTTTGTATTTTTTTTTTTTGTATTTTTTTTTCATACACTCTTGCCCTACCATCCAATATAATACATCATAGGGGCGTTGCATTCCCCTTACACTTGAACTTTTACATAACTTTACAAATAATTATTCTAATGACTCGAATTAAGATAATCGAAACACTTGGAGTACTTTTAAAATATTTAGCACATATGGGGGGAATAATGTTGTTCTTCCCCATTACTCCATTACACTAGTACTTTACCCATGAGTCCCAATCGTCCCAAAACAATATGTACAAGGATATGACTCGACTTAGCAACCATGTAATCAATTAGATAATTAACTTGGGGTTTAAACAAATGTTGTAACAATAATGCACTAAAGATGAGTGCATACAAGGTAGGCTAAGGCGATTTGGGTGTACATTTAAGTGGGGTGTAACAAATTCTTCCTTTAAGTAAAATGCTTAAAGTTAGAAACGAAAAAGATAGGCTCTGAGGGGTGTACTAGGGGTATCGTGTACTAAAAATGAGTACAACGCAAAGGGTGTGGGAGAATTACTTGACCAATGTAGCCAATATAATTATAACAAAAAAACACAGGTGTAAAACAATGGGTTAATCCTAATGCCTCTTATCATGTAGTAAATCTAACTACACGAATGTAGTCTCACTTGTGGCCTCAGAATGGTCCTAACGCAAGTTCTAGAATCTAAGTGCTACCAGTACACACATCATAGCATAAATGCTTTTCCTACCAATTCTAGGGGCGAACCTCACATATTTGGGGGTGGAAAATTTTTTTAGTGGTACGGTTTTGTGCTAGTCATATAACTCCTATCCGTGAGATGCTCATTAAGACCAAAGTTTCACTCCTATATGTTGTAAAAAATTTTAAATTTGGCACTAAAATTGCCTTAACAGGTATTTCTCTCAGTTTTATTACACATCTACCATTAAACAAACAAAAATCAAGCGTAATAGCATTCTCTAAGGTATCGTATTTTTACCCCCCCCCCCTTACACTTAAGATGAACATTGTCCCCAATGTTCAAATAACAAGATGTAAAAGTAAATAAGGTAAAAGAATGAAATCAAATACTCCCCTGATTCGTTCGATGGATAAAGAGGTAACATGGTTAGATCTTCTTCCAAGAGAAAGTAGAAGCTCCAAGACTAATGCATCGCCAAAAGCTAGATTCCACATACATTTCCTTGTCCAAAATAACCTGTTAAACCTGAGAAAACAAACACGAAAACCTGCATAACATCGGCGGGATAAATCTATATAAGGATATAATGCTTGTGGAATGATTATTTTGCAGATTCCTGGAGTTTATAAGTTAGAGATTTAATAAAAACTTTTTATGATTCCGGTAGAAAAACAAAACTTTCAAAAATTTCAGAAAATTAAAACCTGACGCCGTCAGGTTGTAATGCCTGACGCCGTCAGAAATGATCTGACAGAATTCTCATGTTAAGTTTTCGGAAAATTTCTGGAAAAACCTCTACCTTACTTCCTGGAATTCCTGCAAAACATCATTATGACTCGATACAAGCATTTGACTCAAACAATTACTAATATGTGTGTTAATTTATTATTGTTATGATTCATGTTCATTTGTTCTAATAAACCGATTTGGATTTCCCTTACACTTATCTTTTGCAAAATACTTTTATATGTAGTTAAGACGAAGTTAAAAACAAGATAAAGCATTTTCACAATTTAGTTTTGAACATGAATCAATAATAATAAAAATTAAACATACATACGGAAGCAAATAAAATCAAACAAACAAATAAATAAACACACAAAGCAAATAAAGCTTGGGTTGCCTCCCAAGAAGCACTTTTCTTTATTAACGAGTCTTGTAGCTAGACTCAAAGTCCTTCTACCCTATGTAAGTGAGTTCGTCATCGAGGACGTCTTTAGGGTTAAGCTTGGATTGAAGTTTCCTATTGGTCCGCTTAGTATAATATATCTTTTCAAACTTCTCTCCATCCGGGTCATACAATGTCATCTTAATATGCCATGACCCATCTCCATCTTTGGGTGATTTGTCCCAATCCCACTTATGATCATCGTCCTCACAAGTCCACTTATTCATCCCTAGGTTAATTGGCAAAACTCCTAGGAAATCAATCATCTTCCTAAAAACTAGAGGGTCTTCAAATGGATTCAATTCGGTGTCCCTAGCCAAGAGTTGCTCTACCGTATGTGTTCGGTTCACAAAGTCCTCTTCTAGGTAAAATGGGCGTTGGGGTCCTATGAAGTCTCTATCGATCCAAGGTCCATATCTAGATGGTCTCTTATTTAATTCTAACCAATGGGGTGTTGGTTCATCACTAGTATCATAAGCATGTTTCTTCACATCATAGACTGACCAAGTATCACCTTCTCCTACCGCTATCTTAGATTCCTTACAATCAATCATAGCACTAGCGGTCGCCAAAAATCCTCTACCTATCAACAAGGGGCATGTAGGGTCGCTAACCATATCAAGGACATGGAAATCGGCTAAAATGGTTAGTTTTCCTATGTGTACTAACACGTCCTTGACTACTCCAACTGGGTAAGCAACACTCCCATCCGCTAAGCCTATTATCACCTCGGTTTCTTCAAGTTTTCCTAGTTTTAGAGAGGTGTAGAGAGGTAACGGAAGTAGGTTAAGGCTTGATCCAAGATCGGCTAATGTGTCATAAGCCTCCGAATTACCGATCTTGCAAGGTAGAACAAATAAGCCCGGATCATCTAACTTCTTAGGTAGCTTGTTTTGAACAAAGGCGGTCCCTTTTTCGCCTAACTTGAGCTTCTTCTCATCCAACACATCAATAACCGGACTTTCAAGGTGGAGCTCCTTGAATTCTTCGTCAAGGTTTTGAGTGGGAGGTGTTTCAACTATGTTGTTGACCAATTTAGTGTTGGATATCCTACTTCACTCCTATGTCGAGCCGGCTAAGAAGCTCCTAACATGGGATCACTAGAATTCGCTCATGCATTAAATACAACCATAAAAACCTTAGTACGCATTGGTTCATGTTTCTTAAGACGTTCAAGCAAGTTACCGTATAGGAGGTTAGCCAGTTTTCTTAAGCCTAACATCGATAAACAATCATCCAATACAATTAATAACACACCAACAACCAATAATCAATAGTTAGGTTTCATTAGATCTAAGCAAACACAAGATAAATCTAGCCTAGCATGTTAATTAAAAGACAAGAACAAGATATAATCAAACAACACATAGACATATTGAATGATTAAGTGATTACTTATCTTCAATTAAACATGGGAGATCCAAGGGTATAAAACCCTTAAAATGGCAGAAAATTCGTCTTAGGGTTTCTCCTCACAAAGTTGCACACTATGAATAAAAATTGCAAAACTATATATAGAGTTTAGGGTCTGACGGCGTCACGTTATAGAGCTTGACGCCGTCACCTCGCCGCGGCTAGGGTTCTCGGATGGTCTTCCTGACGCCGTCCCTCTTTAATCCTCCAAAATCCGCTCTGGCCCGTCAAGGGTTGACGCCGTCAAAATTGTGCTTGACGCCGTCTCTCTTTAACTTAAACCGTGACGACCTTGATCACCTTAAAGGGTGACGCCGTCAGATTTCCATTGTAAAACTCTCTGGCGCGTCACGTGTATTTTGTCATATCCACCTCTTTTTCCAAGCCGTGACGCCGTCAGGAGCAATCCTTGACGCCGTCACGTGTACTTTTCCAGCAGCTTTGGCATTTTGTCGAATTCTTCACTTTTATGCTCCAAAAACGTCCAAAATGCTTCCTTTTCCAGATTTCTTCTCCAAAGTACCTAAAATGACAAAAGGAACGATTTAGGGCAATATTTGATCAAATAAATACGATTTAGGGCTTAAATGACCCCCTAAAAGCGGTACACTTTTCGCTTCATCAATAAGCATTACCAAACATCTCCTTAATCTAGTCCATATTACATGACGTTGTAACACTTTATCTTTCCCGAAAAGTTTTCTGATTCTATGTTATTTTCTAGACTAACATGGGAAGGTGGTCAGTAGTTCAGTACAACGGAGATGAACAAAGTCGATTGGCTGCTCTTCGATTAGCAATGGAATTAGGAACTGATCACATCGATGTTGAGCTTAGGATTCCTTTCTTCCTGACATTAAATGCGCCTATTCGTGCTCATAGGCTCGTTTATAGTACTATACTGTTAGTCATAACTCAAATGCCGGCCGTTGATGATTTCAACAACTTAATCCATGGGGAAAAGCCTACAAAGTGCAAACTCATAGTTTCTTCCCACAATTATCAAAATACTCCTTCGATAGAAGAGCTTGGGAACCTTGTGGCCAAAATACAGTCAACAAGAGCTGACATTGTCAAGTTTGCAACAACCGCTGTAGATATAACTGATGTAGCACTAGTCTTTCACATTACAGCTAATCCTAGTGAACCTGTGAAGTGGACTAAGTCCAGAATTATTAATGCTTCTCCCATCAAGGCCAAGGCAATAATGCATAAAAAGAAATGGACCAAGTCAAATATCATTAATGGTGGTAAACATAACAAGAGAAAAGAAGATGAAAATAAGTGTCCTTGGGTTTTCCACTTATCAAAAGGTATGGACAGTGAGAACATACAAAGCTGAACACAAGTGTCTTCAAACCAAGAAAATCAAAGCCTGCACAACAAATTTCTTAGCCAAAGATAGCTCAAGTCAGATTGAATCAAACCCAGCTATACTAGTTTAAAGATCAAAGTCAAGAGAAGTTTAAACCGGAGATTTCCAAGATGAAAGCATTTAGGGCTAAGCCAAATGCTGTCAATCAGATAAGAGGTGACCACACTCAACAATATGCTATGTTGAGGGATTATGTACTAGAATTGAAGGAAAATAACCCCCACAAAACTGTCAAAATAAAAAGGGAACCAAATCCAGAAGTTAATGCAAGGGTTTTTCAAAGAATTTACATCTGTCTTGGTGCAGCAAAACATGAGTTTAGGGTAGGGATGAGGGATTTATTGGGATTTGATGGTGCCTTCATAAAGGGTCCATTCCCACGTCAATTATTGACGTCTATTGCATTGGATCCCAACAATGGGATATACCCTCTGGTTTATGGTATTGCTAAAGCTGAGACCACAGAATCATGGACATGGTTTTTGGAGCAACTGGGTGAAGATCTTGTCTTGCAATGCAATTCAAATTTCACTTTCATTAGTGATAGGCAAAAGGTAATATGCAATTCAAATTTCACATTCATAATCATATGTCTTTGTCTGATATTGATGATGTACCCTCCGAACAGGTCTGACCGGATCTAAACACACTCCTTGTGTTAGATAGATACTTTGAATGATGTTAACTAGCACGCGGAATTTACTAGCAAACACTTAGAAGATTTTGTATGTATGATCAATGAAACGGTAAACAAGAACACAATATACTTCAACGATTCAATATTATTATATCAATAATACAAGTACTCTAGCTAGTACTAGGGTTTACAACCTTGAATCAAAACGTACTTCTTCTATACTTCTTCTATATCAAAAACTAACCATAGGCAATCCTTTTATAGACTAAGGATTCCTGTACAAGTAAACTATAACTTTAATACTATAAGATATACACAATATCTTTTCCATATTTATCTATTACACATTTACAAAAATTCATAAGCCGTACTAACTTTCTAATTCTGACCGTACTAACTGACTTTATACTGTCAGTTATGTCTTCAATCTGTTCAGCAGTACTAACTTACATACTTAACCGTACCTACTGTTAAGCTTTATTCCCAACAATCCTCCCCTAAACTTATGATTTCTGTGCAAATCACTAAGTTTCTTCGAATTAAGCTTCATCTTCATGATTGGGGATTCTTTCAAACACCTACCATGTCAGTCTCTTGGTTTGGGCTTTCCTCTGTTCAGCTATATCAAAAATTCTTCTGACAAGTATATCTGCCATCTCTGATTCAACTTCAATCTCCAATTTTGACAACACTAATGTCAACAAAGTTGCTGTTCTGAGAGGATAGTCTTTCTCTACTAGCATGTATATTTCTATTCCATCTTTGGTAGATATCCTATGAACACCACATGTGTCAAAAAGCTTCCAAGTTACCTCTTTGATCTTGGCTTGAAATCTCCATATAGCTTCTCCACCATCCGGATAATAGATTCTCTTAAGTTGTACCCATAGCTCTTTGTCTTTATCTTCCAAAGGATCTGTGATTCTGAACTTGTCTTGTACAATCTTCCACAGCTGATTTAGATCTTCCCTATCAAAACCTTTAAGTAAATCTTCAAATAGCTTGTATCTTTCTGTGATTCCACCAACTCTCATAATTTCCCATCCTTTCATTCTTCCTTCTGTAAATACCTTCCAGCCAATAATGGGATGTTTTGCTTGTAAAGGTTTGATGTTTGTGGATTCAGGGACTACAACTAGCATACACTTGAGGTGTTCATCTGATAAACCTTCAGCTCCCTTCTTCTGCTTCTTTGCTGCATCAGATTCTAACAACTCTGCATCTCATTTCTTTCCTTTTGTGTTATCCCTTTCAATTGGTTTGTTCAGTCTTGCATAAGCTTCATAATATGCTTTTTCAACTTCAGCATCTGATTTTCCTTTAAAATGACTCTTCTTCCAGTTTGCTTGATTCTACAAGTAGCTCTTCATAAAGCTGATCTGCTCCTTCTTTGTAGGCATCTTTGTCTTGTAACCTTCCTTCTGCTTATCTCTAATCTTCTGCATTAGATCATTCCAAGCTACTTCTCTGTTCTTTGATAGGATAAACCTTGTGAGCTTCTCTAACTTCTCTTCTTCACTTAAATTCTTGTCTTTAAGAATCAGCACTGCTTGAGCTCTCACAATTAAATCTGTATCTAGCAAATATAGTAACTGCTCATTGAATTGCTCTTGATCAACCTCAGCACTGGAAGCTACCTTTTCTAACCTTGTTCTATCCAAGAACTCAACTATATTATGAACTTCATCCTCAGCCATCTTTCTTGCTAATTCTGCATCAAGATCTATCTGGGCTTGTTCATCTGCTTGATCTTTTTCTAGAAGTTTCCTTGCAACTTCTTCATCAAACTCTATCTGTGCTTGAGTTTTTGGTTTTACTTTCTTGAGTCTTTCAGCTTCTTGTTCAGCCTCTTCAGGTGTCATTGGTTTCTTTCCCTTTGCTGCTCTTTTTCTTTCATATTCTTCCTCAGCAGTACCTGAAAGTGAACTAGCAGTTTCAACTGTTGCTTGTTTTGTCTCAACCGTATGAACTGCTTCAGCCGTTTGAACTGCTTCAGCCGTTTGAACTGTTTCTTGATTCTCAGCAGTTTCTTGAGTTTCTTGATCCTGTTCTTCTACATTCATATCAGCAGCATTACCAGTATCCATACCAATCTGTTCACTAGCTCCTTCATCTTGCCTCCCCTGAGTTTCTGATCCATCCCCCTTGCCTTTATCTGATTTCCTCCCCTGTTTGGGAGAATCACCACCATCATCATCTGAATCATCTGAGTAGTCATCATCTGAAGAGTCCTCATCCAATACTGCTTTAGCCCTTTTCCTCTTGAGATGATCTTCCAGCTTCTTCACCCTAAGTGTTAACCTGGTGTAGACTTTGGCAAAATTTTCTTTGTGATTTTTAAGCTCCTCCTCCAAAGATTCTACCTTAGCTGTTAACTTGGTACATAAAGCCATCAATTCAGTTTGTGTAGAGCTACCCTCATCACTTCTAGCTATGTGACCTGCTAGGAGAGGTGAATCATGGGGCAAGGATCTAGTTTCCACTCTAGTTGGCCTAGGTGTGGTCCTTCTCTTATAAGTGGTGAGTATTGGGGGTGTTTGTGTTGTATCAGGAACTGTAATGGATGTGTAATGGGGATCAGTTGGGTGGACTGACCCTTCACCCAATTCAGTTTGAAGCATCTCAGGAAACAGAGGTATTTCTACCCCTTTGAAAAGTCTACTAGCCATAGCCATATTTTGAAAAACTTTTGATTGCAGGCTAGGAGTAGGAAAAGTCTTTTTGTGTTTCTTAGGCATATTCTTTTTCTTATTCGAAAGAGTTTGAACAAATATTGGGTACATAAGAAACTTTGTTTTGCTGTTGACATTTGATGCCATACTCTCAAATATAAACTTTGAAAAATTAAAAACCTTATTTCTTGATAGACATATGAGAGCAATAGCAATATTGCTACTGAATTGCTCCCATGCTGTCTTTTTGGGACTTAAGCAATGTAAGAGAGTATGTATCAAAAATCTCCATTGTGGGGAGAAACATCCTTTTTGAAAATTGAGTTTTTGGTTGGATGTATCATACCCCATTCTGGCAAGTTCTTGCCAAATTTCAGTGTTTAGCATATTGATGATACCATCTGAATCTTGCAACTTAAGATGTCTCCTAAGTGCAGACTCGGTAACAACAAAAAGTATGCCATCCACTTCAGAATGGATTTCTAAGTCTCCATCTTCACTAGTCAAGACAGTAGCATTCTGCCAGAACTGTGTGATGTAAGAGACATAAAGAGTAGGAGATACGGTTAAAGCATACCTTATATGAGAGTGGTTGAGAAAATCCACAATCTCATAAAATCTTGGTCCATCTCCTTCCTCTGTTTTCTCTAGAAAAGCGACCTGGTTGTGAGTCTTGACAAAATCCAAGTTAGCCATTTTCAGTGATGTTTTGTGAAAGAGTATATCAGTAAGATGATCGTTTAGAGTGGAATTGAAGAACTTTGCACGCCAATTGGGTTTTTATAGATACTGTTAGGGTTTTGCGAATTTTGCGTAAGAGATAAATTATCTTGAGAAAGAAAATAATTATTTTTATGGTAAAAAGATATTTATCCTCTCGAAGATTCCCTATAAGTATGGTAAATACAACGGTTTTACCCAACGGCTATAAAATCTGTTACTGACACATTTTTACAACGGCTAGTTGAGCCGTGCTAACTTTGCACTAGCAGTACAAACTGTTCGAGAAAATTTTACTGAGCCGTATGAACATATTAAAAAGATTAAAGTAACATTGCTCATGTATAGTTTTTAGCAAACTATCAGCTATCAACGGATTTGATATGTCTTTACCAATAGCCGTTTGCTTTGGACTAGCCAACTCTTCACAGTTAGATATGGTGAGCTGATGACCATACAATTTTTGGTAAATTGTCAACCATTAACGGATTTGATTAGTCTTTACCAGAAACCGTTTGCTCTGGACTAGTTGGTTCTTATGTGGGTTAGACATGGTGAACCAATAACCATTTGCTGTGTGCAAAGATCACACACTGAGCTCCAAATCACCATTCAGTCCAAAATATAAAACACTTGCAATTCCTTGGTGCTTCTAATCCTGCAATTGTTAGTCCAAAAACAAAGAAAACAAGGTGCAAAGCACTTGTCTCATAATATATAAGCATATGACTAACATTGCACATAACAAGAAAAATTAATTTCCTTGTGGTACCCAATCCATTACAGACTTAGGCTTCCCTCTTGCATCAACATAATTCATTCTTTTTAAAACAATTTAGCACCATTAGGTTTGATAGGTCTCCAAACCCAACATGCTGATGCACTCACTCCAGTACCCATATCTCCCTTAGCAGTGTTATTATTGACACCAGTGCTAACTACTCTGCTAGCCGTAGAAACTGCTGGCTTTGCAGTTGTCACTTTGGGTTTCCAAACTTGGTTTTTCACCACTGCTTTGTGATAAAAGGGTCTTTTAACAGTTGTTGGTGCTGGTTTAAAAGCTGTTTTTGTACCTTGAACTGTTGGTCTTGGGTGAACAGGTCTAACTGGTCTGACAGTTTGAACTGCTGGTCTAGCAGTTTTGTTGGGAATTACAGATTTGAAGATTACAAAACCCACAAGCAAAAATGAAGAAAGAAGAAACAATGAGGACCTAATATGTAATAGTTAGCTTTAAAAAGTAAGCTAGGGTTTCTTGTAACCTCCCTCTATTATATAAAGAGGGTAGGCGTCTAGGTTACAGGCACTCAATTAATAGATAGTCTCTCCAATGAGAGTCTAGAAATGCATAAAGCGTGTAGTGTAGTAGTAGTAGTAGTTTATTTATGTTTAATAAAGAAAACCTTATTGGTAATGTTGATTGTGTTCTTATTCTGCTGTGCATATCAATATTACTGATCCTAGATGGGCTTGATCTTGGTTTTTACAATTGGTATCAAAGCGGGTTGCTCTTGATATCTAGGATCTACAAGGTTGTTACCGTCGAAGAGGAGCAGATCTGGAGCAGGTATTATGATCGGAAGTCAGTTTGAAAAATAGTTCGTGTGTTGTTTCAGGCGACAATTGAATCACGGTAATATACCTATGTTGTTTCTTATCATTATTAATTAAATACACCTCGTATTATTAATGATGGTTCTTATCATTGTTGGGAATCGATTCACAAAAACTGCTTTGTCGTATTTTTCATTCGTATGGTCAAAGCTTTTATCACATGGGTATGACGTAAAAGTCCAATTAATGAATCGGTGGCTTCAATATACTGTTCGAATTGTTTTTGTCGCTTATGGGATCAATTATATTTGTGGGATTGAATTTAAATTTATTGATTGCAAGTGGAGAATTGTGCGGATTTAATTCAAAACCTCGTACTGCTTATTTAATTGGTCGAATTATGATGGGTCAGTAGCAATATTTGTTTATCAATATTTGTTGCGCTTCATTGATTGGAAGATTGGTAAAATATGGGATGTTGCTGCTGCTATTGATTACTGTTTGTCGACTTGTTAATGTGGAGAAAGGTGAACGTGGGCTCAAATGGTGGGCTTGGTATAAGATTTTTATTCTACTGCTACCTATTAATTCTGCTCTTGGTTAAGTCTACTTGTTAAAAAAAAAAAAAATTAGTACTGATCGGTTCCTGCTGGTTGCTTCGGTTTCTGCTGGTTAGTTCCTGCTGATAATGGTTCCTGCTGGTGGATTTAGTTTGTGCTGCTTTCGATATATTTGATATAGTATTCTAGGTCCACAGACGCCCTTGGATCTTGATCAATGATGATGTGTATGGGTCGTTTTGGAGATTCAGTTCATGATATAATTCTTGATTGGCAAAGTTACACGCTCTTTACAAATATTTTGGGGGGCATATGATACCATACAGTTCATGATATGATTATTGAGGAAAAAGAATAATCATAAGCATTGAGTGGTTTCTGGTTGATCCGTCTGAGCTCACTGAGACTATCGGCCATTGCATGTGATCGCCATGCATATATTGACTACAAGAATTATCCAAAGACATTTTATTACATGATGTCTTTTTCGCACTGAAGGAAGAAATGATCTATGCTACTGAGTTCATGATTCACGAGATGGTTAGTATATTTTTAAGGGGAAGCTTATTGTTCAAAAATACTTAACCATCTACATGCATCACTTGAGGGGAAGCGTTTACGAGATGCACAAGACCCCTATTGGATGATTACAAAAAGGGGAAGAAGATTTATGATGTGCATTATTTGTGATGACATGTTTTAGCATTGTTTCTTCATGCAGATTGTTTTGTAATATCAAATAGGGGAAGATTGTTGGGAATTACAGATTTGAAGATTACAAAACCCACAAGCAAGAATGAAGAAAGAAGAAACAATGAGGACCTAATATGTAATAGTTAGCTTTATTAGTAACCGATCCCAAAACCCAAAACTTCGTTTTGTGTAACCGATCCCAAAACCCAGGTTGATCCACAAAGACCTCCTACCAACAACGACCACGAAAGCCTCCCACCAGATCTGACACCCCGAACCTCCAATCTGTGAAACCGGTACCTCGAACTGCCTTTTTTCCATTGATGGCGGTTGCATTTTTTCCAGCAACATCATATCTCAGGTTCTTAACCATCAAATCTCAAAGTAAATAAGTATGAAAATAAGGTCTTCGTGGAAAAAATAAGTAGGAAAAAATGTCGAAGAATAAGTTTGAAAATGAGGTCTTCGTAAATAAGAATACTTATAATAAGTCCATCAAATATTCGTTAGTATATTATGCATCTGATATTCATTTATGTGCTGAGTGTGGTCCCTGTTGTGCAATGCGATAGAAATATAAAATTCAAATGGATGCTATGAGGTGGTTAGCCATAGAAATATAAAATATAAAATTCAAATGGTCCCTGTTGACATTTGGCTTTTTTTCTTACTTTGAACGTTGCTGTTGTTGTCTTTAGTCTTTGTTTTCTATAGTCCAAGTATGTTATTGAGTTTTTATTTTAGTTTCGATTTCGTAAAATGTTTGGTGGTTTAGTAGCGGATGGGGGTGTGGATGGATGGTGGTATTGGGGCAACAAGGTGGAAACCAGGCCGCCGTTCTTGTATAACTAATGCTTAATATTATATCCAAGACTTGCAACTATGTCAAAAAGCTCATATGTTTTTGGAAAGTTAGTCATGGTTAAGTGTTTTAGTTTTGGTTGTGTTATTGGAGCATATGTGTTATCTAGTTGTTATGTTTAAAAAATTAGTTGATATAACTTTAATAATCATGTTTGTTTCCCTCAATATGCAGTAGCAAGATTAGGTGCACATATATTTTTGGAAAGCGTGCATATATATGTTCTAATAAATTTGACGATAAAGCGCAACGTGGACACCGCAAACATCCATGTTTTTGGAAGGCGTGCGTATATGTTCTAATAAATTTGATGAGAAAGCCCCGCATCCACATGCATTCTTTGAAAGCGTGCACATATGTTCTAATGAATTTGATGAGAAAGTGAAGAGTGTACACATGTTTTTAAATGGCGTCCACATTTATATTTAACAAGATACTTGTACATGTATTGTATTTTATTTGATATTGAATTTTGTGTATACTATTTAATTCTTGGTTTGTTATTTAATTTTTAGAGATTATATGTATATGTTTTTGTTTTTGTTCATAAATATCAAAGAATGTACACTAGAAACATATGTGCAATTACAATTTTAATCAAAATAAGTTTGACGTCGAAACAATTAAACGCAAGAAATATATGTAAGTATACAATATTAAAAAAAACACATATGCACCTCATTTTTCTGAAATCACGTCTGCAAAAAAAAAAATTAAGGGAATTATAAAACGTTTTTTATTTAAAAAAAATTCAAAAAAAAGTGAAAATGTGTTTGACTATTTTACCCTTTTGAATTAATTAAAAAGATTTAATAATACTAAATTATTATTGGTCTAAATGAGTACTGTAAAGTACTGCATCTAATATTGGTACTGCATAGAACGCGCCCCTATATATATATATATATATATATATATATATATATATATATATATATATATATATATATATATATATATATATATATATATATATATATATATATTGTATGTTTAAAGCATTTAGGCGTTTTGAAGAGGTTTTGCTAATCACACCAAAACACAACAAATGTCTTCCTTATAACTCCAGTCACACGCATCAATCAAACACTTCACCAGCCTTATCTCTCCTTTATAATCACCCCGAAGACAAATAAGAACAAACAAGAACCGTAGCTCATCATCTCTTCAAGGTCTCTCTAAGGAGGTCTCGGGTAGGTTTGCTTGTTTTGTCTCTTGTTTAAAGTTTTAAGATCTACTTGAAAGATACACTCGACTCACAACACTGAGATCTTATTTGTTTTATTTAAGTTTTGAGTTGTGTTGGTTTTAGATGTGTGTTGACTGTTGGAAGAATTTTTTTATTTATATTTATTTATTTATATATTTTTTTATTTTTTTGGTATTAAATGATCCAACGTTCAAAAAATAGAGGGAATTGTGCCCAATCTTTCGGTTGGCTAACAAACTGAAACAATGAAAAGGTTGGGGGTGACCGGTTTGGGGTTCGATTGGGCTAGTGGGGATAATGCGGTCAAGTGGTCGGCCGGTTTGGGTGGCAACCGAGCTATTAGATAGAGAGAGGGACAAACTCTTTACTTTTATATTATTTTGTTATTGCTTTTAATTTTTAATAGCCTAGATTTGGTAAACTTTTGTGTGTGTGTGTGTGTTTAGAGTATTTAGGTGCTTTGAAGAGGTTTTGCTCTTTATTTGGGTCTTACCGGGTGCCATCTCATTTTAACACTGACACTTCAAAATAATTCTTTATTCATAACCAAGGTTGCAAAAAACATTAGGCGCTAGTCGGGCGGTCGACCACCGCCTAGCGCCTAAGCCGCCTAGGCAGATTGACTTTTTCTATATAAAAAAATTAAAATTAAATGTATATTAATTATTAATAAATTTAAATATATTTTAACATAAAACTCTAAAGTGTTATACTAATGCATTATTTATTGTTGTTAACATCTCATGTTCACATTTATTCCACTAAAAATAAAACACACATGTTGACAACAACTCAATTGAACAAACACATAATGACATAATGTCAAACCCACAAGCAAAATCAAACACAAATAGGAAATTTAATACTCATTCTGCATATTAATTATGTGTGCAACTGACCTCTGTGACAAAATCCACACACGAAGAAAAACCCAAAACCTCAAACCCCACAGTCCCACACATGAACAAAACACCAAAAACAATAATCTAAACAGAAAATACGAAATCTAAACCTCCACATATTAAGTTCGGAGGTATGTGATTTCGGAAATCAAATAGGGGTTTCAATTAAAATAATAGTATGCCTTCAAATCTTCAATAATGTTTGTTTTAGTTTGTGATTGTTGTGTTTTTATCATCATGAATCGTTCAATTGTAGATTCAGATGCGTATTTGGTCAGAGTGTATGAAAAGAGGGGTTAATTGGGGTTAAAAAAATCCTAATTTGAAGTTTTTTTAAGTGTTGACCGCCTAGCTCGATTTGACCCCCCAGCCCGATTTGACCCGCCTAGGCGGGATGTTGACCGCCTTTTGACCAAAACGCCTAATTCGTCTGCCTAGCTTCAAATCGCCACGGTAAGTGACCGCCTAACGCCTAGGCCGCTTTTTACAACATTGTTCGTAACACAAAACAACTAAGCCATTTGAGCCCCACTCACCCAATATAAAACACACACTCACACACCTAATGAATAGTTTTAAAAAGTTGTTTGTCTTTTTCTTCCTCACTTCCCTGACGAGAAGCAAAACGGCGAGGGTCTGTGGTATGGTGGCGAGCGGACAACGAGAGGTGACAGGGTGCCAGGTCAGAAACGGCAAGCTACTTCGCCACTATACCCCTTGCTCTTAGTGGGTAAAAGTTTTAGTGAGTATTTGTCATAAATTTTGTAGTGATGTTTGTTCAGGAACATCAATGTCTGTATGCTATTATCCTACTAGTCTACTACTTTACAAATCTATATGTATGAGAGTTTCACGTGAAGTTTGTTACACACTTACGCTGATTGGTAATCATAAATATTGTGGTCACCCCCGCCACATTAGCACCACATCAGCTTTCTTTCTCCAATATTACACCTAACCACAATTTGCTAATGGTGACCAACGGCGACCGTAACTTTTTTTTAATAAAAGTAAACTAAATACATTAACTCATTCTTCTCCTACCTCTCAAATTGACAAAGATAACATATAATACAATGTATTTTGTCCTGTCCTCACTTCTGTCAAACAAACTATAACATCTTCCAAATACCTTATCAATCCAACCCAATCACACCAAAACACAACAAATGTTTCTCTCAACAACAAAAAAAACAACATCATCTATCCAACCTAATCACACCAAAAGACAACAAATGCCTTCCTTATAACTCCAGTCACACGCATCAATCAGCAGCCTTATCTCTCCTTTATAATCACCCCGAAACACAAATAAGAACAAACAAGAACCGTAGCTCATCATCTCTTCAAGATCTCTCTAAGGAGGTCTCGGGTAGGTTTGCTTGTTTTGTCTATTGTTTAAAGTTTTAAGATCTATGATGAGTTGTTTTAGATCTTTAAAAATCTTGAAAGATACACTTGACTCACAACACTAAGATACTTTTTTTTTTCATTTAAGTTTTGAGTTGTGTCTGTTTTATGTCTAATATATTAAATTCATTTCGAATCTAATATATTATATCATCTCGAGTCCCAAAATGTCTAATAAGTTCAATGCCTAACATCGTAACTCAAATAACAATCCATTACTTGTCCAATATCCAAAGTCAAATCCGTATTCGTAAATCAATGTCCAATCATTTAATAACCAATATTCCTATTATCAACTAATTATAATTATAAGTATATATTAAGGGAGCATGAAAACGTCGTCGTTTTGCCCCCCTTATTTCCCGCCAAAAAACCCGGCAGCCCAGCCCGAGAAAAATTGTGGCCCATTTGGCCTGTTTTTTGCTTGCCTTCCACCCTTGGCTGGCCCATGTTATCCTTTATACGCATCAGATCTGGAATTCTCCAGATACACATCTCTCTCAAAGTCTCACACACACACGCACACACACACACACAAAATCAAAAATCAGATTTACTGTGTTAGTGTTTCAGTGTTTCTGTGACAAATCGGTCTTTTTTTAAGGTTTTGTGTTTTAGACCACCACCAGGTTCGGATGATCCGGCGAACACCTACGATCACAAGGTATCGTTTTTTGGTTGATGTTGTATTTATTTTTAGATTTTATTAGCTTAATTGCTGACTGTTTGTTTGACGTTAATTTTTCTGTCTTATGATGTTATTGATTTTTTTTGAAAAACTAATAAGCTCGGATTTTGAAATAACTTACTGGAATTTGTGTTACTTTGGTGTGAAGAAAAGGATTTGAGTCAGATAATTTACTGGAAAATATAAGAAGTAAGTTCCCTTTCTTTTCTTTTATTTGTTTTTTAATAATAATATTTTTAGTTGATTAAATGATATGTTGTAGTTGGTTGTTATTTAGTTGTTATTGTTTTTTGTTGCCATTGATTGTTGTTTTTGCTTCAGATTCCATATGCCACAAACACGAAATGGTTATTCGTTATTTTCGTTGTGTGAAGTTTGATCTAAATTGTCCATAGCGTTGATATTGAAAAACTTAACAAGTTAACATTGTTTATGGGTTTTGCAGGCCCATGAGAACCATCGGTTTTGGTCACTTTGACATGACAAAAATGTTAGAATTCAGAAGAGTAAGCTGGGCTAAAGAAGAGTACACGAAGTTATTGAAGCTTTGACACTACACAGTTGCGGTTGGCGTCGAATTAAAGAGCACATGGGCATGAAAACTGCAGTTCAAGTTAGAAGGCACGCCCAAAAGTATTTGACTAAGGTATACCACTTTTTCTCTTATCCCATATGTTTTGGGAACCTAATTTACGAAAATAATAAGGTTATGATTCCGGTAATTAATGTTGTGGACAGACCAGGACCGCATCCTACTCAGGTATTCCAGCTCTCTATAAGGTTAGTATTGAATTGATTCAAGTTTTTACTAATTTAAAATTTTAAAGTAGTCTTATTGTTTGAACTTTGGATTAATAGTTGACTTTCATATGTGAGAATGAATTTTGGATTAATTTTATTTTATTTGTGATTTATAGAGATGTGGAAGATTGGATGACCAAATTGAACTGCTGAAGCACAAGCTGTTGTTGATCCAACAAAGGATGGTTTTCAATGGGAAGTGAAGAAAAACCACAAGATCCCAACGCAAGAAGTTTCAGGTTTCGGTCGAGCAAGAAGCCACTCGGCTACTGGTAAGAACCATGGTTGAATCCGTAATGAAATTAGTGTTTTCTATTCAATTACCTAATATTAACTTACTGATAATTGTTATCGCTATAGGTATAACTAAACAAGTAACAGCGGCTTCTTCGGCTTCACGTCTACAATTTTCTCGAACGGGAGGTCCTTCTTCGACGGGCTTTAGCTCGGAATATGTTCCAGATACTGTGTTGTGACTTATAGAATAGCCTTCTTTGGTAAACTTTTCGTTCAGATAGTATATTTGTTAATAGCTTTTTATAAAGTTTTACTTAGATTTGTTTTCTGACTTACAGAATAGGCCTTATCTTTTTCCCTGGATCTATAGTGTCTTATCTTATTTCTTACACTTGATTCGCAGATTAAAGGTTAGTATGTTGGCCAACGATGGATTACGAGCCGCGGAATAAAACGAGGAATTAAGGTCGGTAACCTAATCTATACTATCATAAGTTTTAGTTTTTTATTTATCGTAAGACATATACTAATAAGTTGATTTTCTTTTTTAGGTTGTAAACAATAGGATATCAACTGATCTTTTAGGACACTGAAGAGGCTGTCAAAAGGCCATTACAAGGACTCCATGGAACGTAAATCTGCTATTATTAAACAGATTTTTGGTGTTGTCATCTTACTTCTATATACATGATATAAATGACACCTTAGGCTACATTGTTTCTTATAAATTTGTTCATGTTGTAGGTATTAATGAAGGTCTACAAAAGGGTTTTAGCGGTACGCATGGAAACAATAGAGAATGGCATCCGCAATTGCCAAACGTAAGTCGACCACGGTTTGTAACACTCGGTAAGGATTCGCCACGTTCATGCTATTTCAGGTAGCTTACAGACACAGCACTACACCGACTCACAAATTTGTTCCTGCTGTAGGAACTAATGAAGGTTCAGAAATACTTAACAGACAGTGGTTGTTGCAGACGCAACATATGCACCTGCTGACCCCGCCCCGCTGCAGATGCAGAGCAACAATCTACACCTAATCGTATTGGAACAAGTGCGTAACACGTGGACATTAAAGTTAAAAATCGTAGTTTCATACAGTCAATAGTTGTTGTTATAGCAACTTTATTTACTTCCATTTGTAGATGTACATGTTCAGTGTCAAAGATAAAGATATGTATATTTTCTTCACACTGAGGTTTCATTTTTGGTTTTTTAGGATTGCTGTCACTTGAACTACGGGTATGATAGGTTCGTGCAAAATGCTTCGGATTTTCGTACCTGTCCAACTACTTCAAACTGCAGCCATCAATTCGCTGCTGACAAAGGGGAGCAACAAGTCAAAGGTAATACAACACTGTTACTTTAAATGACATTCGAGTACTTTAATGTGCAAGTCCAGAACATGCGGAGACGAGTGCTAAATTTTGTTTGCTATTTGTTTTTGTCTGCAAATACAGTACCCGGGAACGACCCTATTGAGAATTGTGTATAGGATTATGTTGTCGTTAAAACATACGCACATATGTCGACTCTGTCAGAAGATTGGAAACAGCGTGTGGATGTCTTCTTTATGAACCGCAGGTATACCTTTTAACGAATGCTCTAATTTTAGGACTCTAATTCTTGATGGGATGTTTCAGATCATGTTTTGCTGTAACATGTCACACGCTTAAAATTAGTATATATGACAGAGGGAAGTCGTTCAATCGGGCCAAACATTTCAAAATGTTTACACATGATTACATGGTTACAACCTTATGTTTTGTTCAATCTAATATCAGACAATAGTTTTATAAGATAATACGGAGTAGTAAACTTCGGGAATTAATAATGTAATAGAACTCTGCTGACCCAGTGTTGCCACCTTTACTGCTGCTACTGCTTAAACTGTATGCATATTGTGAAACCAGATGATTTAATGAAGTAAAAAGACTTTATTATACCTCATGAATTATACCAACTAACAGTCATAGCAATGATAGTTTTCATCTGTTTTAACAGTTATAGAAGATAAAACAAGTGATCATATCAAGTTGAAGCAGAAAAACTGAAAGACCAAGGACTGCTAAAGCTGATTTTTTTTTTACGATAACGAAGGGAAGCTGCTCAAAAAGGAGAATAACCAAGACGAAGAAATCTTCGAACAGTTTCGAACATAAAAAAGAAAGTCCTGCAAGAACAGGTTAACATTTTTATTCATCCATTAAACAGTTTCTTAAGTTTCTTTTCTTCTTTTGTGCAATCTTTAGTTTCTGAATATTTGTACTGTGAAATGTATAGGTGAAAAAAGGAAAAATTAGAGGAACGACAGGTCTGTTGAGGAGGCCATTGCGCAAACGTCGCTTGCTGCAGATGCTTTGCCCAATCCAAGGTCGTTCAGTCAATTACCTTTCGTATACTTCCACTATTTTATTGCGATTATTATTTTTAGTTTAAAATTAGTATTCCATTGTTGCATCAGCGAGAACCCCTTTTTTCTTCTTTGTAAATAACATTACGCATTAAGGTTAAGCTACATGTGCTTACTGATGGTTGTCGCCGTTTCAGGTACCAGCTCATTTAAAGCAAAAATGTCCCTGTGAGAGAAATTCAACAGCTACAGGTTTCACTCACCTTTATTCATCAACACAATTGCATTTAAGCAGGAATGTTGTTTTCTAATCCGTAACGTGTAAAAAGTATTTATATCTGAAAACAAAAGTCACCAAGTGTATGACGTAGTTGTTCGAGCCTGTTATTAGAGTCGAAGGCATAAACGGTGTGTGTTAAACCTATATTAAGTTTAAATACATTGTTACTCTTATTGCCTACTATTTCAGTAACTATACAACCGGCACACTTTCTACTTAAAAAAATACCGGGCAATGATCAACGACGTGGTTGGTTTTTAAATTTGAAGTGAAAGTTCAGAAGGAGATGGCCTCGGTTGAAGGTATTTTATTCTTTATGTAAAGCTTTAATTTAAAAAAAAATTATTCTCTGTTGACTGTAATGATCTTTGATATTTTACTTTTGATTAAATGGAGTTATATTTGAATAATGTTTTTTTTCCTGTTTTGGTGCAATTAATTTTTTTTGTCATTTTGGTTTGGAGTTATTTGGTGGTGTTTGGTTATGAATGCAGGTTGATTATTGGATATGCTAATCCGGTTTTTGAGTGGTTTAAAGGCGTGGGAAACATGCTGTTGAAAATGGCGAATTAAGATTTTGGTGTCAATATTGGTGAGTTCTCAGTTTTCGCTAATAATATGATCTTCAGTGGTGTTTGGGATTGCTTATTAGTTATGCTTCAGGTTATTGCATTTTGACTGCTAGGTGATGTTTTTTTATGTTTGGAAAATAGACGGGTTCCAAGTATTGTTTGCTTATCTGTGTTTTGGTGAAAAGTAAACTTACATGGATTTTTGTGTGTAGTTAACTTGCGGCTTATGTTGTGCAGCTTTTGTGGTAACTAAAAGTGTTGGTCAAATGCATAAGTGTAGGCTTTTGTAAAATTGCAGCAAAAGTAAAACAGAAAATAGGCCTTTTGCAGAAGCCGTGAGGCCTTTCTTGACCGTAGCCAACTAAACACTACTGTAGTTAAAGAGTCTTGAAAATTAAGGTGCAGACTTCATCTATATAACTTAATATTATAGCTTGGTTATGTGAATTGTAACATAGGTAATACTTTAGTTTTATGTGTGTTTGGGATAAGGCTTCTTATTGCCTGGAAGATACTGAAAAAACTACTATTGTGCAAATATACCATCACAAAATTGAAAATATAGCCAATGAGAGGTTGTTCATTGGTGTAACATCTTCTTTCTTCTAGGTACATACATATATCATTATAGCCATCCTTTCATCACATGGAACATGAATTTGTTAAATACCAAAATTCAAACTGTGTTTTAATTTCTACCGCAAGTTGGTAGTGTTCAGCATGTGCAGGCTTTGCATGAACTACAAACTGCGGTCGTGCTGCCAAGGGTTCAAGAATATCCACAATACATACATTGTCAGTTTTTTTATTCCAGATGCTAATGTGCCAGACAAAACTCTATAGCACAAACAAGTACCATGATTTTATGCGTTGTTTAAACTGTATGTATATGGATTAATTATATCAAGATCTTATTGTGTTTTAAAGATACAATAACTAGAACAGTTACTAGCAAATTGCATACAACAAATCGCAAAAACCCTTCACATATAACATGGCTAACCTGTTGCGAACGAAAGACCGGATCGCTATATTCTTTGATAAACACATTATAAACCAAATACAACGCAAAAAAACCCGCCAGGCCGCAACGCGGCCGGCCGACGCCATGCTTGTTTCTGTTATGACAACATAAAACTCTTTTAAACACATTCTTTTAAACTTTATGTGGGCTCACTCGTTGTTAAACCATCACACACCTTTAACCTATTAGTGGGCTCATTAGCCAATTATTACCCAAGCGCACCACCTGATAGTCAAAACTGGGCAAACACAAGTCGATTCTAGTCCAACTCAAGACAACCGCAAGCACAAACACACTCTCTTTTGGTAACACACTACTTAACACAAACATTAATTATAACACCCCCAAGCACTCGTTGACTGCTAATACTCGAACCGACACTTCATTCGAGACCAAGTAACAAAAAAAAAAAAAAAAAAAAAAAAAAAAAAAAAAAAAAAAAAAACACGAAATAAGCTTAACACAATTCCAAAACACAACCGGTAAAACCCAATCCAAATCTGGACCAACAATATTAACAGTAACAACATAAACTAAGCGAATCCAACTCCAAATATAATCAAACCGAGCCACAAATACTATATACCATTCGGACCAATATTACTCACCTTGTCGAGACCACGAGGTCTCGGCTTCGAACCATGACATGAACCAAAACAACATAACAGTAAACTCAACATCAACTTCAATTAAACTAAATTTCAAACGCGAGCTAAGACACCAACCGGGTTTGATAACTCGACCCGTTTTCAGAAACATTATCACCACGATTTCTTACCACACGAATCTTAGCCAAAAACATGTTTATATCCGGTTTTTAAATCACAAATTAATAACCTCGGTTTGAATATAGTTTTAAATCCACGAAAAACAATAATGAAAACAATTAGAATCGGTTTTAATCCAAAGAAAATAAATAATCACGTTTCTCGGTTTACCATGTCGAGAAAAGGAAGAGAGGAGGGGAGGAAAGACGGCGGATGGTGGCGATGATGGTGGAGAGCTCGAACCAACAGCAACAAGTCACTCGATCTATACTTATCTCGATTCAACACAGAAAAAGGCGGCGATTTGATGTGGTGGTGATGTCGGCTGTTCTGGCTTGAACATAAGGTAACACACATATTCTGTGTCCGGTGACAACATTTGACTTTTAATCGTGCAATTGATATGAAATACTTGTTGTGGTAAAAGCTCAATCACCACTTGAAATCTGCATGTACGATATATTATATAACTATATTTACACTTCTCAAGAACAACGTATATTTAAAGAGAACTAAATCCAACACGTGAAACTTTTGTCGACCATCTAGTCACGAATCTTTAATATGTTACTAGAAAACAGCAAATATTTGGACCTTGAATTATCAAATATATTTTTTCACGAAGCACCTTTGGGTAAGCACATATGAGAACATAGCGAATGTACAATTAGAATAAGTTTAGCGGTTAAAGGAAGATGTAACAAAGTTAGTTCAAAAAAAGAAAAGAAGCAAACCTGGACAGAGCTGATGGTTTTAAAGTAAAGAGATCAACATTAGAGTATTTGTATAAAGTTGCCTTTGCGGAAAGCACGAGTAGTTTTTTTTCACTGATTTCGCCCAACCAGAAGAACTCATCATAGTTTCTGCATATCTTGAATATTTCTTCAAAGTTAGTTGGCAAATGTTGCACCTGATCCACATTGAAGTTTGATTTCAAGACTTGTTGGACTTCCTTCAATTTTCCGATTTCTTCATGTTTCACCTGTGTACAAACCATGAAAAATTATGTAGCATAGAATATGGTTTATTTTTATTTTTATTTTTTGGCATGCATCCAATCCCTTTATATAATATAAACAAAAGAATATAAAATAGAACCAAGGGATATAATTTCAAACTTACTTTGTCAATTGCTCGAAATTCAATGCCTTCAACATAAACTGCACTTTCTCCACAATAGTATGATGAAAAGCTCTCAAGTAGAAACTCAAAAACGAGATCTTCATTCTGATTCAAGAACTGGTACAACTCAATCATCATCCAGTCCTTGTCTCTCCATGTTGCGAAATATGCATGTAGACTTTCGAGTCCCTTTCTATACTTTAGGTTAACACACATCGGTTTACTAGAAAATATTCTTGAATCACAAAGTCTGAAGACTAAGGGGCTGTTTCTTTTTTTTCCTGTTTCTAGTTAGTGTCTGTGTGGATATATGTGTCCTGTTTCTAGTTAGTGTCTGTGTGGATATATGTTGTTTCTTTTTTATGCTTAATTGACCATCTTAATACGAGTTTTTTCCCGAACTAGTGTAGGTGGAAAAAATTTATAAAAATTCAAAAAATTTATGAAAATTCGAAAAAATTTATAAAAATTTTAAAAAAATTCTAAAAATTTTAAAAATTCAAAAAATTTATAAAAATTCGAAAATTTTATAAAAAATTATAAAAATTCGAAAAAACTTATTAAAATTTTTTAAAAATTATAATTATTTAAAAATTCAAAAAATTTGTAAAAATTTATAATTTTTTAAAAATTCAAAAAAATTATAAAAATTCGAAAAAAAATTCAAATTTTTTATAAGTTTTTTTTGAATTTTTATAAATTTTTATAAAATTTTCGAATTTTTTGAATTTTTATAAATTTTTTATAAAATTTTCGAATTTTTTGAATTTTTATAAATTTTTTATAAAATTTTCGAATTTTTTGATTTTTTATCAATTTTTCGAATTTTTATAAATTTTTTGAATTTTTATAAATTTTTTGAATTTTTAAAATTTTTCGAATTTTTTTAAATTTTTATAAATTTTTTCGAATTTTAAAATTTTTTTTGATTTTTTATAAATTTTTTCGAAGTTTTCTAAATTTTTCGAATTTATTTTTTCCACCTATACTAGTTCGGGAAAAAACTCGTATTAAGACGTCCTGGATATAAAAAGCATCAAATTTTGCCCCCTTTCACATTAAGGATTCTATTTTGCAATAAGTTAAAAAGAAACACCAAAGTTTCCTGTTTCCAGCCAGTTTTGTTACCAAACAGGACATTAAGCAGAAAGTAAACAGCCCCTAAGAAGGCCCCATAAACAACATCTGGAGATAAAAATTGAGCATCTATCTTAATTTCGATGTTCAAATTGGAAACATCTGACATTTCCACCACTGTCCCAAATCAGCACAAGTTATAAATATTCAAGTCTAAGGGGGTGTTTATTTTTTTTGTTAGCTAAGGGATCCTTGGGGCCTACGTGGGACCCATGGCTGTTAATTGGTCTTAATGGGGAGAGTCTCCATTCTAGCACTCACATGGGGATAGACCATTTAAGGGAAAAATGGACCCCACTTAGAAAACAAATAATATTTAATTGATGGGCTCCACACTTCCTTCCACTAACAGAAAAAAAGAAAAAGCCCCTAAGTCAGTCATATCCTTTATTCCCATACACTTCTGCTTTTGAATTTCGTAATTTTTGGAACAAGAGTTTAATTTCTATATTTGAATTTATTGTACCAGACAAATCCCTATTTAAATAAAGGAAAGAATATTATAAAAAACAGAGAAAAAGTTATAAATACATAATGTACTTTTTAAAAAAACTCATTATGCTCTATGAACTATACATATTGTCATTATACATAGCATTTTTCATTTTTCATAGAGCATAATGAGTTTTTTTAAGTTTTTTTAAGTTATAAATACATAATGTACTTTTTAAAAAAACTCATTATGCTCTATGAAAAATGAAAAACGCTATGTATAATGACAATATGTATAGTTCATAGAGCATAATGAGTTTTTTTAAAAAGTACATTATGTATTTATAACTTTTTCCTTTTTTTTTTATGTCTAAAATATAACACTATCAAGATGCTAGCAAAATTTATAATTCACGGTCATGAGAACAGAGGACCCAAAACAGGGGCGAACCTCAACTACCTTATTAGAAGGTGTTGAAGCAATTTCTTGCAACCACTTCAGATAAATAAAGATAGCCTTCCGGTTGAACTCAGCTAGGGTTCTTCCGGCAGGCTTGGGTGTTGATCCCTTCGGCTATTGGAGGTCCTCCGGATATCTGCACACAACAGCACACGTTAGGCTCGCCCCGGGTGTTATCCCAGGACCCACCTCCAGTGTGAGAGTAAGTATTTGGTATTCCGAAAGGGCGATATAAAATATGGTGAGAAATAAATGCAGGTTGTATGTTAGTTGAGAGTAGTAAATGAGCTGAGTATTTATAGTACTCAGCCTCGATACCTGGAATGGCGGCGCCGGATTTTCAGGGAACATGTCCCCGACATAATCCCGTAAATCCTGGGGCGGTGGCGGCGGTGTCTGCAGCTGCCATCTGTCAACAGGTAAATGCCACCTGTCCTATTTACTTACAGTGATACTGGCCGGAAGAGCCGTGTGTCCTCCGGTAGGTCCGGACGGCTATGCGTCGTCCGGATGACCGGTCGATACAGGCCGTTCGGACACATACGTCAACATGTCCCCCCAGTATTGCATTATCGGTTGAAGATCGATGATGTAATACTTAAAGAATATTTTTATACCTTTTGTCAAGTGCCTTCCGATGCACACATGTAATGCCGGTATCGTATTGTCGGCAAAATATTAACGTAATACTTCGGAGGGTATCCTATGACCTTTTGGCCTAGATCATTCGGATTAATGCTGTACTTGTCTTTCGGTTCGGCCGATGGTTTAATACTTTAAGAGTTGTCTTTGACATGACATGGCTTTGATGCGCAGAAGCTATCATTGTACCTTTCTCGATCCTCTACTGGTTTACAACGTATACTTCTCTCAGTTCAGATTAGTAATGGTCTTTTGCTCGCGTCCGCTTGACCTTATTGCCCGAGGGTTCCGATTTGCCAAACACCGTTGCTGTTCCTTTTGGAGATCGATTGCTGCTTTTGCCCGGAGGGTCAGGGTGTGCCGATAGTATGACATTTCAAACAAATTGTGGATTTTGTTAGATCCTCCCGAAGGATATGTCGTTAGGTTGGAACATGTATGTATTGGTTTGACCGAGAGTTGTCCTTTATTTACAATTCCTTATTATTTTATGGTTATTTAATATAGATCTTAACTGAGAAGTGTTGACACGCGTGCGCGTGCCCAACACGCGCGTTGAGGTGTTGCCACGTCAGCATCTTGCTAAATGTGACATCCCGCATTCTGCGTTCTTCCTATAAATAGGGCTACTGGTGTGTGTTTTTGACTACCGCAATTCCATATTTTCAACTGAGACGCCTTCCGGTATTGCTTTTCGACTGATCGTTTTAAGCCAGCTCGAGTAATTTTGCCCGTTCGATTTCCACACTTGTCCTCCGTCTATAAAGGTACGTTTCGGCTCATGCAGTTCGGTTCACGCATATATTGTTTTTTACTGTTGTTTGGCCGCATCCCCCGTCCCCTCGGTCAGACCATGTCAGGTATGCCCGTTTCCACTCGCGAGGGTCCTCCAAGAGTCAAAGGGCTCCTCTCAAAGTTTGTCAGAGGGGTTCGCCTTTTGGCTAGACGAAAGGGCTGTGCGCAGGATTACATGGGCCATAGGATTCTGCCGTACCTATATCCACGTCTGCCCCCGAAGGGTATGACGATGGATTAATTGCCGAATGATGCCATTGGTTTGTACTTGGAGTATTTTAATGGGGGTGGTTTCGTTATTTTAGCTGTACTTTGACCAGCATATATGCGCAAAACCTTAACCGTTCGATGTTTTTGTTTTTGCAGCTATCACAATGTCTCAATACTTAAGGAAGCCCAAGGTTAGAAAGGATGTGCCCTCGGTCCAGAAGGATCAATCCTCCGAAACGCATACGGCCGCTTCCGCCGCCTCCCAAGCCGTCATCCCGGAGGAGACGGTCGAAACGACAAGGGTCGAAGTGTCTGACCCAAAGGTTATGGAGGCCAGGAAAAGAAAACAGGACCAGAATGTTGTCCGGCCCACATCTCAGTCTCAAACACAGGGGACTAGATTCCGTCTTCATCCTGACTCGTTGGGTGGTGGAACGTTCCGAGAGATTAAACGAAGTAAGCCAAATGAGGGGGCCGGTATGGCGGGTCCAAAAGAAAGCGTCAGTGCTTCGGGTGCAAGAAAACAGCCGGAGGGACCCAATGCTTCGGCCGAAAGAAAACAGCCGGAGGGACCCAATGCTTCGGCCGGAAGAAAACAGCCGGATATCCCAGGAGGTATCGGCGGAGGCTCCGCGTCGGAGACCACCGGTGCTGGTAAGTTGTTCTCTCTTTTTTTTTTTATATATTTAGGAAGTGTTGATCCCTGTCCCTTGCCTTCGTTCCGACAATGATTGTTATTTAACTTTATTATTCTTTCTTGTGGGAAATGCAGGAGGTTCCTCCGCTGCTGCTCCTGATCGCGGGAAAGACAAAGTGACTGATGAAGATGACTCGGCGTCTTTGCATGTGCCGATGTGGAAAGTGCGCAAGGATGACCGTCTGGACAGCTGGGAGGTCTGTCGGGACTTGATGCTGAACCTACCGACTCCGAAAGAAGAGTCGTTTTTGGAAGGTTTGGGGGATGCTGAGGCCGCTCAAAGGGCCTGGAGACTTTTGGGTATGGGGGCCGCTGCCCAGTCGAACTTGTTGGTTCGGTTCGAGGGCCTTCTTCATGACCACAATGAGCTGTATCGTGTTCACCAACATTGCGGAAACCTCGGAAAGAACGGGGGTGAGCTTAAACAGCTGAGGGTTGAGCATTCTACTTGTATGGTGAGAGAGTCGGAGCTGATGGGACATGTGAAGGATTTGGAGAAGTTGGTGGAGGACGAAAGGTTGGCCGCGGCGGAACGAATCAGTGCCTTGGAAGCTGATTTGGAAAAAGCTAAGGTTAACCTGGGTGAGGAGGTGAAGGACAATCTGGCCCTCCGGGAGCAAAAGAAGGATCTTATTGCCCGGGTGGGCCGCACTGAAAGGAATAGGTTCAGGGTTGTTAAGGAGGTCCTCCCGGAGGTCGTTCGTCGGTTATTAGGTAGTTATGAATATAAGGAGCATTTGGCAGGACCTTTCAGCTTGTCCTCACAATCCGGCTTCATGGAGGGCGTGATTGTGGGGCGCACGCCGGAGGAGGTGGCCGCTGTCCTGGCCAAGACGGAAGACCTGGATGCAGATGCGGCTAAAAAGCTCGACCCATTGTATGATGGGTTGTTCACCGCAGAGTATCCGTACATCAAGAAGGTCAGCAGCTCCTACCTTAAGTCTCTTGATGAAATCCTGCAAATCTTCCCCGATCCTGAACCAGCTTCTTCTCCTAAGAGCCTAACTGCCGATGCCGCCGGGGGGTCATCTTCCGGGGCTCCCAAAGCCGGGGTTGCTAATGTCGAGGGTTCAACTGTTGGAAGGGATGAGTCGGCTCCCTGAACTCTTACACAATTTGGTTCAATTTGGTGTTGTAAGGCCTTCGAGCCAAGAACAATATTTTTATATCCGGATGACTGTAATAATTTATGACAAATAATTCGTATGGCCTATTCGTTTGTATATATTCATGACTGTTCCATATTTCATACGTGCCATGCTTCATGTTTCGTGTTATCATTTGTTTGTTTCTGTAGTGCTTCTCTTTTTTGGTTTGTTGGTTTCGGTGCTATCTTGGAAGTAGGATTTTATATTTCGGTTGACATGATGGGGTGTTCTTTCGGAAATTCGAACGAACCTGTCGGATTTTGTGAACTTGCGATTATCAATGGTTGCCTTGTCCTACTTCCCCCCCTTTTTTTTAATATCATCATTTTTTTTTGTATTATGCATGGTACTGCATATGGAATGGGACGACTTGGATCTTCAAACGTGGTGTTGCTTTGGTTTGCTCGTCCGATTTTGGACTTCTTACGGGTTATCCCTTTATTTTCCTTGATCTTCTTTCGACCCCCGACACATGCCGGGCAATTGTTGTCGTTCGGCCTTTGCCTGAGCTATGAATCGTATCACTTGTCTGTTATCGCCTTTGCTACTTGCATAGTTTCGGAAATATATATTTACGTTGGAGCAACACTCTTATGATTACGAACGTATAGCACTTGTTTGTTATTACCTTTACTATTTGCATAGCTCCGGAAGTACAAGTCTATGCATTTTTGAGCGGTTGCATGGTACCTCCTTGAACATTGACCACAAAAATCTCCGGAGGGGGCCAGCCTCTCGGAGGGATCACTCTTCACTTATGTTCAAAGTATGACAAACGATTCAGCTTTTCCGCAGGGATCATGGCAACCCCTTTCCGGGTATCAACCATCTTTGGACATTGACCACACACTCCCCGGAGGGCGCGAACCTCTCGGGGGGGCCACTTTCTAATTATGTCCAGAAAACAATGAACATTGATCACTAATCTCCGGAGGGCACGAACCTCTCGGAGGGACCACTCTCTAATTATGTTCGAGATATTACAGGTGGTTCAGCCTTTCCGCCAGGATTATGGGAACCCCTTTCCGGGTATCACCCATCTTTGGACATTGATCACACACTCCCCGGAGGGCGTGAACCTCTCGGGGGGGCCACTTTCTAATTATGTCCAGAAAAAATGAACATTGATCACTAATCTCCGGAGGGCACGAACCTCTCGGAGGGACCACTCTCTAATTATGTTCGAGATATTACAGGTGGTTCAGCCTTTCCGCCAGGATTATGGCAACCCCTTTCCGGGTATCAACCATCTTTGGACATTGACCACACACTCCCCGGAGGGCGTGAACCTCTCGGGGGGGCCACTTTCTAATTATGTCCAGAATGTCACTAGTATTCTTGAGATGTTCCTCAGAAATATTGCCTCCCTCCAATGGCGGGGTAACTGCATTTAATATTAAAAATAGTCAATATAGGGTCTTTTTGAGAAATCACAAGCATTTCAAGGAGGTATTGTGGGAAAACTGTCCCCCTTCAACGGTGGGGAACTGCATAACTGTATTTCATTAGAATAGTTAACATCAAACCCTTTCGGGCGTTACAAAAGGTACAAAGAACTCTATTTATGTGAACACTTTTTTTTATATCAGCCGCCCGTCCTGCTCTCGGCGCTTTTCTGCCCCTCTCTTCTCGACTCGTGTGTTCTCATACGGTAAACTTCCGGCCTTTTGAGAGGCTCATGCCTCTGGCGGATGGTGTTCATATAGGCTTTGCTTCCTTGACATGCGACATGACCTGTCTTAAGTTACGAAAGTATTTGCGTTCCTTCCGTTAGTTTGCACATAATCGTAGAATAAAATAAAATAGTAAAGGTATTCCGGCGGTTATTTCGTATTGACAATTACCTGAGTCGTTACTCGTACCTTGGTGAGTCCGTCAGGGACTTCTCGATCACCACCCTGGTTCGACTTCCTCCCGTCCTTTCTTCCGACGATGAGTTCTTTCTTTTGCTCATGCGGCATGTCTCCTCGCTTTTCCCCCGGTGAATGAGCTCTTTCCCCGATTTCTCGTTGCCTTGCAACAGGCTCCTCCCTTGCACCGCGATGCTTTCGTACTTTTTTCTGAGTGGCCAATGTTGCTATGCCGCCCGGTGTGGGAAATTTGATCATCGAATGGACAGTTGAAGGTACGGCTTGTAACTTCTTTAAACCGATGCGCCCCAGTATGGCATTGTAGGGGGAAGGCGAATCGATTACGGCAAATTCCAAGTTGACTTTTCGGGACAAATCCTGGTTTCCGAAATAGACTTCCAGGTCTATCACCCCTCGTGGTCTAATGGGTTTTCCCATGAATCCCATCAAGATTGTGCTAACCTCCTTCAATCGTGTCCTGACAGCTGGATCCAGGCACTCGAATTGGTGCCCGTACATTATTTCCATCGAGGCACCGGGGTCGACGTAGACCTCACGTATTTTCCTCCCCCCAGCTTCAATTTCGATTACCAGTGGTTCATCTGACATCTTCTCCGGGAAAATGGCCGGAAAGCTTATTGGCATGTTCATCCATTCTTCTATCTCCGTTTCTTCCGATTTCCGAGAGGTCCTAAAGCCTCGGATCATGTTGATTATTTTCCCTTTATTCCATTGGTTGCTACCCCCTTGGTTAGTTTTCCTTCCTTTCCTGAGGTCTTTCACCAGATGGTCCAGCTTCCCTGTACTCAACGCAGTTCTTAACTCCTCCCTGAGTTGCCAGCAGTCGTCAGTGAAATGCCCTTTCTCCCCGTGATAGTCGCAATACCTGTCCTCACAATCCTTATGTGGTTTTCCCTTCGTTGGAGGAGGCTGTGGTAATCTCAGCTGGTGCTCTGTTGCCAATATTTCCTTCGGTGTCTTGGTAAGGGTGTCCAAGTCGATCGGCCTCGTATCATTTCGGCGGACATCAGTTCGGCGAGGGTCGACCCTCCCGGCGTTCTCGTACCTTGGGGCGATATAAGGTGCATAGTAATCGTTTCTTCATCCTTTAAATCCGACCTTAGGGCTGTTTCGGCGGTAATCTCCAGCAGGGGGTTTTGATTGGTAGTCGCCCTTGCTTTGGTACGGGTTAGGCCGAGACTCCGTTCTCTCTCCTTTTGGCAATTCTGTCGTTCGGAAGGCCTCCTCGGACCGAACAAAATCATCGATCCTTTCCAACATCTCATCAACGGTCTTAGGAATCTTATCTGAGAATTTCTTGGCCAACTCTTGGCAGTGATGGCCATTCAAAAATGATCCGATTTGCATAATTTCCGGGGCGTCCGGGAAGTTGTTGGCCTTGCAAATCAATCTTTCCTTAAAGTCTGGAAGGCTTTCGTTCGCCTTTCGATGAATTTTATTGATCTCTGTTAGGTCCTTGGTGCTTATCCTTAACATACTGAATCTGTTCAAAAACCTCTTCTGAAGCTCGTCCCAGCTATCAATGCTTCCCGCCGGGAGTTTATCAAACCATCCTCTGGCTTTCCCGTCCAGGGTTTGTTGGAACATTCGACACCACACAGGCATGGGCCACTCTTCATGATTTCCTGCTCCAGTGAAACGATTGATGTGGTCATCCGGATCGGTGGTTCCTTGGTACGGTTTCAGATTCGTCGGTATTTTGTGTTTGGGGGATGAAAACTCTATGATCCTTTTTGTGAACGGGCACTTGATCATTTCCTTGAATGGTTTGCTCAAATCATCATCCGTCTTTTTTCCTTTTCCGTAAGGTGACCCTCCAACATCTTCTTCCTCCGAATTTTCATACCCGTCGTCGAGCCTCAGCATTTCGGGACTCACCAGGTTGCGATTGCCTGGTTGTTTGAACAACTCTTTCAAGGCCGAAAGATGGCCTGCGATTAGGGCTTGGGCATCTGGGGGATCTTGGTTTCCTCCGGATCCTCCGGCCCCACCCGTATTTCGGACAGGGGTGAAGAGGGGTGTAGTACTCGTCGTCTCGAACGTTTCAAACGTTGGTGCGGGACCTGTCATTCCGAACCTCAGGTAGATCGAGCGGAAGGTCCCACGGATGGCGCCAATTTGTTGAAGCAATTTCTTGCAACCACTTCAGACAAATAAAGATAGCCTTCCGGTTGAACTCAGCTAGGGTTCTTCCGGTAGGCTTGGGTGTTGATCCCTTCGGCTATTGGAGGTCCTCCGGAGTAAATGAGCTGAGTATTTATAGTGCTCAGCCTCGATACCTGGAATGGCGGCGCCAGATTTTCAGGGAACATGTCCCCGACATAATCCCGTAAATCCTGGGGCGGTGGCGGCGGTGTCTGCAGCTGCCATCTGTCAACAGGTAAATGCCACCTGTCCTATTTACTTACAGTGATACTGGCCGGAAGAGCCGTGTGTCCTCCGGTAGGTCCGGACGGCTATGCGTCGTCCGGATGACCGGTCAATACAGGCCGTTCGGACACATACGTCAACAGAAGGTTTATAAAATTATAGTTCCCAATCATATAGTGAGTATTAAAATCTATTTTGTCATGTATAATATCAGTTCTCATTGTTGATATGTATGTATGCTGGACTAATCTTGTTATTAACCGGATGAGAAGAGGTCTGAAATGTAAAAGCTAAAGATGAAGCATTATTCTTTTGTTGATTAGTGCCTGAGATTAGCAGTTCTAGTAGAATAGAGTCCAAACGATTCAAATATGTTTTGTATAAGCACTATTACAGGGGCAATATGTCAACTTAGTCAAAGGGGTTCTTAAGTTTGATCCTATTTGATCATAATTATAATTATATAATTAATAATAATATTATGCTACTATAAACAACTTGCCATCCATTAAACGGTAAAGAGAATAACCTTATACTTTAAACATTAAAAAGCATAACATACATCTGTTAGAGTTAAATGGAAAAATATTAACGTGTATGTCTAGATTCGAACACGGGACCGAGAGATTGCACACTTTACGTATGATGATCAAGTAAATAATTAATATGTATATTTATTATGTATATTAATTATTTGGACACGAAATAATACATAACGGACGTTATGTAAACTAACGGTGTTGACTAACGACCGTTAGGGAATAGTTAAAGGACTATTAGTGTAAAAGGAGATTGGAAGGATCTAGAAACCTTGGCCACCAAGCCAAGGCCGATCGGCCATAAGGGTTTATTAACCCTAATAGCATATCTTGGTCCCCAAGATATCCAAACACTATAAATACAAACCTATGGGTCATTAGTTCCTTATCTTGTGCATTGCTATAACCCTAAGTTTGTGTTTTTCTCTCCTTTAGCCTAAAACCGGTCGAACTATACCTTGTATAGTCGATCCATAAAATATTTTGTGTAGCAAAATTGTTTTGGTTTTAATTGTGTCTAATCACTAGCATGATTGCTTAATCGGTTATAGTACGTGTGTACAAGAGTTCGGTAACAACTCACTATAGTTGTTCATCTTGGATTGTGGATCAAAACGGTAAGGGGTTCCACGCTAATCCTATTTGTTGATCTTGTGATTAGGAGAGAAGAAAAGAACAAACGGTACGTTTCCTATTTACTATTCGGTAATTTATCATACATGTTAAAATAAAGATCTTGCTTCCGCTATGTGTACTCTTGATGTGTTTATTTAATTAGATGTTGATCATGCTAGTTAAATTCCAACAACATCTACCAATAATGCATATGTTTGCTTATCACTTAAAACTGACAAATTAAGGTGGAGAGGTAGAGAGAATAACCTTGATTCTGGAAGAGATTTCCACTCATGTGGACAACTATTTATGTAGGAAAACATTGTGGCTGAAACCATTTCATTTCTTTCTCCAGTACCAATGAACGACACCAACTGTTATACAAACGAATTGCAATCAGACTCGGTGTGTATGATGTATAAATGCATGTGTGATTTTGAATTATCTCTGAATATGGAGAAGATACATAGAAAATGGGAAACACCAAATAAATGAGCTACAAGAATGAACTGATTACCACTTTGTCCAGTTGAAGGAGGATTCCCTTCGAAAAAAATGTTGTAAAGATCCTCTTTTTTGATGGTAGAATAATCATCATGGCACTTTGACATCTGGATTATTTCTTTATAGTCTTTAGGCAAATTGTGCTCCCATTTCTCATAATCCTCCTGTATATACATGTAAAGTGTTGCTCTAGTATTGTTAAAATGAAAAAAGAAGTGTTGTAATAGATGATGGAAAGTGTTGCACTTGATGTGTAAAAGTGCTGTCATTGGTTGGTGTTGTATAATAAGAAGTGTTGCACATATGTATTAAAAGTGTTGCAATACAAAAGTGTTTCATTTGTAAACACGAGCAACACTTTGACAAAAGTGTTGCACATTATGGCAAAAGTGTCGCTTTAGACCTAAGGCAACGGAGCCTAAGGCGGCACTTGAAAAAGTGTTGCACTAGGCATTAAGCAACATTTTTTAGGCCTAATACAACACTTTTCGAGTGTTGCCTTAGCCACATTGTACATTAATCAGTTAATAAACTCATGTTTCATACGGTTACTTTCTTACAGTTTATAAAACAGTTAAAGGCCATAGTTTAGATATATATATGAATCAAAAGTTAGCCAATTTTGTCAAACTATAGAAACTTACCTGAAATTCCAATGCTTTCTTGAGTTGTATGACCACTTCATGAGCCGTTGGTCGTCTTTCTCTCCTGTGATGTAAGCATTTAAGGGCAATCCTTGTAAAGGTAATATATGACTCTCGCACAATTTGTTCTTTGATACCCTCGAACACCAATTTATCAAGTTTTTCTACATAATAGTGGTGTTTAGCCAAAAAGGGTAAATAAAGATACGCATCGTCTAGCTTTTCAGATGATAGTTTCCCACACAATATGTCAAATAAGACGGCACCCAATGAGAATATATCAGAATGTTTGGTTAAGAAGCCTGTTTTTTAGTACAGTGGGTCACGATAGCCAATTGTGCCTGTAACATTGTCGATGACATAGTCTACATCCTGATTTGTTGGGCATACTAAGGAAAGCCCAAAATCACTAATTTTTGCTTTCCAATCATCAAGCAGTAGAATGTCGCTGCTGCTGATGTCCCTATGTATTACCATTTCTGGACTTGAAACAGTTCCATGAAGAAACTCCAACCCGATTGCAATATCGATGCATATTTTAAGCCGCACCACCCACATAAGACTATCATCGATCAAGTACTTATCAAGACTTCCTCTTGATGCATACTCATAGACAATAATTTTCTCATCCTCTTCATCACAGTAGCCTACAAGACCAATTATATTTTCATGTTTATACTGCATAAGGATTTCAAGTTCTGCCATAAATTCAGCTTCTCCTTCAGCAGATTTCCTATCCAACAGCTTTGCAGCAATGAAGTTATGCCCATGAGTGTGACCCTTGTATACATTCCCAAAATCTCCATGTCCAATGAGATTGTCTTGATTGAAAGTTTTTGTGGCCAACTTTATGTCTTGAAGAGACAGTTTGAGGCTGTCCTTGTGGTTCTCCTGCGAATCATCGAACAATCAGTCGATTTGATAAGTAAAAAAATAACTGAATAATTTGGCATCTATCAAACCACGTGCAATATCAAGACATATATTTAGACGTTGTAACCAATTAAGATTAGCCATTTTATCGCTGCTTCCCAAATAGTTTTCAAGACTTCCTTTCGAAGCATGCTCATAAACCAGGATCATTGAACCATTACCTTCATAACAAAAACCAAGAAGAGAGAATATATTCTCATGCTTACAACTAGTTAGAGTTTCAATTTCTGCAATGAACCCTTGTTCTCCTTCTGGATTGTTAATGCGCTTTATGGCTACCGTGCTTCGTTTTCTGGGTAAACCACATTTATCCACCCCTTCTTTCGATGAGTAATTACTGCTATCAAAGTGTTCAACATCTGCTTTGTACACTTTACCGAATCCGCCTGACCCGATGCAATATGCTTCATCAAAATTGTTGGTAGCCTGGATTGTATCATTTAGTCGAATCTCCAAGTGTTCTAAGTTCTTCCCCTGCAACATTATGGAGTTATGCAGCACCACATTAATACTAGTAAGGATTGGAGTGAAGTTACAAAAAGAAAGAAAAAGAGGGAAAATTTACTGACATTTATAAAATACTAGCTAAATGACCCGTCGAATTTCCGGGTTTTTCAAAGAAAATTGATGAAAATATAGAATTTATAGTAACTACTAAGCTGGAAAACATGAACATGTATTATTGGTCACGGATATTTAAATTCTAATGACATATGGTTTTCTCGCAATGTTTTAATGGGTGACATACATTAAATTTATAATGATAGAAGGTTTTTAAATTTACATATATTTGTTAGGATTTAGGGATAGATATTCATGGGGCAAAGGGGGAAGAACCAGCAGCAGAAGCAACACAAACCCAGGTACTAATAAGTTGGGAGCAAAACCTGGTATTTTATTATCCAAAATATTATGAAGTACAAGTCTAATACCAAGTACAAAGCAATATCTGCTTATCCTAAATAGAAAACAAGACCGACATACAAACTAAAGTACAAAACTATCTTACTACTTAAGATACTACCAAAAAGACCAAAATACCCTTAGTAGGTGAACTCAAAATATCTAACAATCTCCACCTTGAGTTCAACTCCTAAGCCTGCTTCAAATAAAAAATTCAAACTTCCAAATGCTAGAGATACTAGCCAGATTCAAAAACAAACGATCGATTCCAAAAGCAATCTTCGATCCAAAGCAAATGTCGATGACTTCAAAGCGAACAATCAAATGTTAACCGACGAATTCAAACAAGGTTTACCAAACAAACAAATCGGCTCAACCGATCTTCACCAATGACAATCAAATTCAGGCAGCAAACTTCAAAAGCCTGACAAACGAAGATCCAAATTTCCAAACCGACAAATTCCAAATGATCGATTCAAATTCCAAACGACCCGATTATAACCAAGTCTCCAAACACCAAATCGATCTTCAAATTTCAAACACCAAATTCAATTTTTTATGACCCACTTATTTCATAAGGATTACGGTCAAACATTCAAACTTATTATCCAAGTATCAACCAAATTCAAGTTAATGAATAACTTGACGAACGAGCTCCAATTCAAACGCCCCAAATATGATACTTGACAATAATTCTAATGACCCACTTATATCAATAAGAATTACGGTCCAAATTCGAATACCAAATCAAATACCCAAATAACCTAATCACGGGCTAGTCTTCAAACAAACGATCAAATCAAAAACTAAATAGCGACCAATCACAAAAACTATCCATACATCCAAATCATCGAATAGCTCCACCATAACTGATTATTCCAAAAACTCTAAATATGTTCAAACCAAAAACCATCGTTCAAAGTTCAAACCCAAAATCCCAAATTCAAATACAAGCCCAATGAGTAACCGATCCACAAAATAGAGATTAAACAATCTCTACACAAACCGATCGATCAAATTCTAACTATCCCTAATCCCAATCAACAAACACCTTCGATCTTATCAAACGAGCAGAAGCAATAAAATTGATTGAACAAACGGGAAATCGCAAAACCACTAACCTGATATCAACCACCGAACACAAAACAAAAAACAAAACCAAATCAGCAGCCACAAATCATTCCAGACTTCCACCAAATTCAAAACACTCTAGTCCTTATCAAGAAACGAAATTCCAGAACCCAAACACTGAAATTGATCGATGTTAAGAACCCAAATAAATTCAAGAAACAAGTTTCTTGTTATCAAACAAATGGGAACTGATCAGACAATCAAATCAGCAACAAGAACAATTAACAAACGATTGATTCTTTTATCGAATCAATCCAAACGACCCTTATGGAACCCTAAATCGAATGATTCCAGCCTCTTCAAGAACCCGCAGCGATCGACATGCTCTGATACCAATTTGTTAGGATTTATAAAGGGATAGTCATGGGGCAAAGAGTGAGGAACCAGCAGCAGAAGCAACACAAACCCAGGTACTAATAAGTTGGGAGCAAAACCTGGTATTTTATTATCCAAAATATTATGAAGTACAAGTCTAATACCAAGTACAAAGCAATATCTGCTTATCCTAAATAGTAAACAAGACCGACATACAAACTAAAGTACAAAACTATCTTACTACTTAAGATACTACCAAAAAGACCAAAATACCCTTAGTAGGTGAACTCAAAATATCTAACAATATTATTGGTCGATAATTGTAAATGTGCTGGTTAATTAACACTATAATACAATCTTACTTAATCTCATTTTGCTAATTAAAAGCGTGTTCAACAACGTCATCAACATTAATTGGAGCATTCATCTTGCTCTTCTTCTTCTACAATTATATGTTTCTATCTTCTCCACAAATATTGGATGGTGAAAATAGTCTTGTTATATATAGTAATATATGTGCACTATATATGAAAATTTGATTAAATGTAATTGAGTGCTTAAACATGAAATCGTGCGACACTTACGTGAATTTTTTTTTTATTTATTTATTTTTTTTTTATTTTTTTTTGTCAAGTAAACAAATATTTCACATTTAAAATTCAAAAACATAAATTTAAGGTGACTCAATATATCATTAAACATATTAGCAGCACTGATGGATCGTTCCTAATCATGTGAATAAGTTAACCAACCAACTGGGCTAGCTCAGTTGGCCACCCAGATTTCTTAGGGCTTGGGGACGGGATGTTTGGCTAGAGGAGGTCTCAAGTTCGAGTCCCACCCGGGACTTTTACCCCTCCAGGCGGTAAAAGGAGGAAGAGGCGGGTTCACGGACAACATACTGCCCAATTGGATGTCACTGCTCAAACTGAACCACTAACAACTAACAAGCCGTTCTAAAAAAAATGTGAATAAGTCAACCTTTATGGTGACAAACAAATAATTCTTATTAAAAACCACTAATTTAAACATAAACGTTAGAGGGGTATTTTTGTCAAACCACTTTACTTAGTTTTTATGTTTTTGAAAAATCTTGTTTCTCTTTATATATAGTTAAGATGTATATAGTTATTTTATACGGAGTATTTTGGAACAATATATGTCACATTTATTGTATTTAATATGACCTTCGTTTCGACCTATTTAAATGCTAAATTATGGCTTTTTGTCAATGGTCTAAAATTCGTGTAGAATCGGATGTAATAAGTAATAGTTAAAAAAAAAATTCAAAGTAAATATAAATTAAAGTTGATGGAGCTTTATTTATAATCAGGGTTCTCATTTGGAGATTAACAGTCAAAAATTAATTATCTTGTATTCTTTACTCTCACTTTGTTCTTATTTAGTATGCACCAGTATTCAGCAAGCAAGTATTGGATGTTTTCACGCCTTTTTGCAAGGTGCAGTAATAATTACTGGTATTAGGAACTAATTCAAAATATCACTAATGATGTTTCTTTCTGGGTTTTGCTAATGTGTGCCCACTGGGTACATGTTTAGCTCTTTATATATGGAAGGTTTAAGTTAATTAATATCAAATTTCTATTTAATTAAAGTAATTTTAGAGTTTAATTAATGTTCATTGAATGTATTTTTTGATTGAAAAAGAAATTTTATGTTTATTAATTACATCTGATTGAGTGCCCAGTGGGCACATATTACCAAAACACTTTCTTGATTGTCAAAGTTTCAAGATATACTTTCATAACTTAAGGGGTGACTGATAAAAACTTATTAATGGCAACAATGTTCATTATTAATATACACTTACCAAGTCTTAAACAATGCTAAAAGTTAATGACATCGTTATGAATAACTAATTTATGATGAGAGAATTCAAGAGATAATTAAAAAAATTGGTTAAGGAAAAATGCAATAAACACTTGTCAAAAGAAGGTGCTTAGTTATCTTAGGAAAATATTAATGATTTAATCTTCTAAAAATGTGTTCTAACTTAGGGGTTGATTGGTAAAAACTTAATAATGGCAACAGTTTTCATTATTAAACTTACGAAGTTTGTAAACAATTGTAAAAGTTAATGACATGTTGTGAATAACTAATTTTGGCCGGAGAATTCAAGAGATAATTCAAAAAACCGGTTAAAGAAAAATGCCATGGACACTTTTCAAAAGGATGTGCTTAGTTAAGAAAATATTAATCAATTAAGCTTCTAAAAAGTGTGTGTTTTTTTTTTTTTAGTATCTAAAGATAGATGAGAATGTTCAATAGCAATAGTTTTTTGTTTTAAGTTGATTATTAGGGAAATGAGGATGAAAATCTAGTTGATTTGTTTTAAGTTGATTATTAGGGAAATGACGATGAAAATCATCAAATTAAATAGTGAATAAAATTATTTTTATTTTTTATTTTTTAATTTTTTTTATTTTTAAGTTGATTTGTTTTAAGTTGATTATTTTTTTTTAAACATAAAAATCATTCAAAGTTTCAATAATTTTTTGTTGTTGTGAAAATTTTGAACTCTAGTAACTTTAATTAAACAATTTTAAAACTTTGTTAATATTTTGTGACTTATTTTCTTTTCAAATTGAAAAAGTTGGTTATAGATTGAGTTGGTAGTTAGAAGTTATCGTTAGGGGTAGGTGTTTAAAACTACAATGCAACCAAGTAATGCTTGATTACTAGGGCTGTAAACGAACCGGACGAACGCGAATGGAGCCTTTTTCATGTTCGTTCGTTTAATTTTAACCGGACAAACAAACGGACACGAACGTTTAAATGGACGAATTTTCTTGTTGACGTTCGTTTATTAAGAAAATGAGTTGTTCATGTTTGTTCATTAAGACAGTAAATGAACGCTAAACGAACATAAATGATCGAACATAAATGAAAATAGACAAACAAACATAAACTTTATTAATTGTCCACAATATATTGTTTTATAGGTGTTGTTGTTACACCCGTATCCCGATGAGGTACTATATATGTATATATATATATATATATATATATATATATATATATATATATCATGTTATGTATATTAATAGTTAAGTGTTATGAATTGGTTAGATAAATAAATGTGAGGGCATATTAGAAAGAATAGAACTAAAAAGGGCTAAGATTGCCATATGGGCAAAGTTTAATTATTAAACATCTATGCCTAGAAAATTAGAGAAAAGTCCAGGACTTTCTTTTGGCACTCCTTGTGAAGGTCGGCTTATAAGAGGAAATAAGAGGGAAGAGCAAAATTCTAATTAAGCTTAAATCTCTCATTGTGAAGTGATCAAAGAAGCTTTGAGAACCCTTAATTGTTGTCTTTTCTTCAAGTAAGTGTTCTTCCCCAAATTATGAAATTAGGGTTCATGTTTAGTATTTGATCATATTGATCAAAGGTTGATAAATTCATGATTAGCTAGTTAATTGGTCTCTAATTTGAGATGGTTTTGTTATAGGAAGCAAGTAAGAAGTGGGGAAGCTATTGTTAGTGTAATTGAGCTTAAGAATTAAGGTAAGTATATGGTATTAACATGTTGTTGTTAGCTTTATCATATATTATGTATGATAATGGATTATGTGTTAGCTTTATCATGTTTGTTTACATGATAATGGTGAAGGATAGGGTATAGGGTGCGTAGCTAGTTATGGATCCATCACTAGGTGTAGCTTAGTTAGTCGTTGGGCTAACTATGGGATAAGGTTCAACCTTATGGGTTGATCGCGTTTAGGCCGACTATGTTGGCGTGAGGTAAGTGCCCCTATATCGCTAGCTTAACTAGTGGTTAGACTAGTTATGGTTATATATGATGTTTAGCTTGTTATGCCATGTACTTACTAAGCGTTTCGCTTACGTGTTTAGTTGTGATGTTTTTCTTAATAGGTATGGAAGGATCAAGCAAAGGTAAGGAAAAGGCGTAAGTGATTATGTTGTAGAAGACCGTTCTCTTTTGGACCAAGCATATTGAAGTTGGAAGCCCCAAGTGTTCTTTTGTGTCGTGGGTACACTTCTTTTTATATGGTCATTTTGTTAGTTCACGGTCTTGTGTTCATATGGTTTCTAATTTAGAACTTGTAGGGTTAAAGTACTCATTAAAGGGTGTTTGGTAAAAGCATGTTTCTACCCATTTTGAGAAGTTAACGGGTCATGTATGTTTGGGACGCTTTTGATATGCTAAGTTAATGGTTATGGTCAATTTATTTGTGGATTGGTAGTAGTATAAATGGTTGGTAGTGTAATGGGTCATTTTGAGTAAGTATGCATAACCCGTTCAATTTTGAGATACTATTTCGGTTGGTCAAACGGGTGATGTTTTTGCATGAAATTAATCTTACGGGCATATTAAAGGATTCTGGAAAGTTTCGTCAAGTTTCGAGTCCGGGAGGTCGGGTTTCCAGCCGGGGCTGTTGATTATGCATATTTTGATCAGTAGGGTCTGTCCAGATTTCTGTGATGCAGGGCAGATACGGCGCATCTCCTCTGAGATATGGCGTATCAGGTGATGCGGCGCATCTCCTGTTTGGATGCGGCGCAACGTAGCCATTTTCTTGTAAATTTCGGTCTCAGTGGGTCGATGCGGCGTATCTAATTCAATAGATGCGGCGTATCCTTGTTTAGGATAATACGGCGTATCACTTTAAATTGATACGGCGTATTGTCTCTGATGCGGCGTATCCTTAGAAAGGATGCGGCATATCTTGGTCTCAGAAAGGTTGTCTGCTTGTGTTAGAAAATTGAGTAAAATGTTTTGAAGGGTCTTTGATTATATGTTCTTGCATGTATGTTTAAAGGGATAAATGTCATAGGTTCTGGTCGTTAATTGAAGAATTTGCATGAGTTCGTTTTAGTCTATCGTTTCCGCGTATAAAGTTCAAAATTTTTGGTATAAGTGGTCACGGGGCGTTACAGTTGTATTGTTTAAACAAACCAATTTTAAAACTACACTTAAAAAATATGATATACGAACATAAATAAATAAACAAACATTAATGAATTCATAATCGGACATTCACGAACATAAATGAACGGACGCGACTTTTGTTCATGTTCGTTCATTTAACTAAACGAATGTAAAATATTGTTCATGTTCGTTCATTTAATAAATAAACGAACATAAACGAATTTTCTACCGAACGGTCCATGAAATGTTCGCTGAACGTTCAGTTCGTTTACAGCCCAATTGATTACCCTAAACATAACACTTTTGAATATTTTCACAATAATGAGACAAAACTTGGATGGTTTTTGTAACTGATATAGAGTTTGAATGACTTAATTGAAACATTCAAGAAACTTGATTACTATTACATGACATTTTCTCGTAAAATGAATATCATCCAAACTAATGCCTAAAGATACATCTAATAAAAAGATCAAGACGTGTGGCAAGATTGAAAACGAAGAATCAAAGAAAAATACATATCACATGTTTCAAATAATGAATGAATTAGGCAAAGTTTATTATCAGGCACCACTTTTGGTAAAGGATCCACAAATGTATGAAATGGAATCGAGTTTGTGTGTAGGTATCAATTCTATTGTTTTTATTGTGTCACGGGGGAAGAATGTTTACCCTTCTCTTATCCTAAATGGTTTTGATGTTAACCTATTGATCTTCACAATAAGATCAACTCATTATCTTACTTGTTGGTATTGGTATTGTGAATAACTCGATAGATTTGAGAATTTAGATGGATTGATATGTCCTTTAACATCCACCAAATAAACATATTTTTTTAAAAGAAAATTATAAACTACTACGGAGTAATTGTCAATTGTGGTAGTTGCATTATTATTATAGTAGATTATTGACTTTTTTTTAGTTCAAAAAAAAATAAATAAATAAATAAAACTATTGACTTTTTGACGTACTATTAAGTTCATAAAAATTGTCTATAGTGTAGAAACCCCGTAAAAATCCCTTGTAATTATATTCGTTAATAGATAATAAACCTCAGTTACTGTTACCGATTCCCATTATTACAGAAAAATTTGAAATTTTTCTTATTATATTATTTGGTCGTGTTTACGAAATAATATAATTCACCAAATGACGAAACAAGTTCTCGACACATTTAACGAAAATTAATTAATTCACTAATCCTAATTAAGTCCTAATTACACCAATCGGACCTTGCCTAATGGCTCAAGCTTCTCATGAGGTACGTTACGACTATCCTGATTATCTTGATGATAATTCGTCAATAGATGAGAACACGCTAAATGACGAATATAATAAACTATGCAAAGTTAGTTCTAAAATTTTAGGTAGAAACAAATCATTAAAATTAAAATTACATGAACTTGAAATGCAAGTGTTAGAACTAAAGAATCAAGTCAAAAGACTTGAGAAAAATAAAGAAGTAGATGTAGAATGCAAGTCATGCATAAGCCTTCGAGTAGAAAACGAAAAACTCAAAGAAAATGTATTTAGGATCAGTAGGTTTGCAAAAGAAACAGATAATGTTTCAACAAGTAAAACAGAAAAGGTAGAATCTGTCAAACCCACAAATTCTGTCAAAACATCAGACGGCACCACTAAATGTACACACGGCACCATTAAAGTTAATGGTACCGTGGTACCGTGTGCTGCTGAAGACAGAACTGAGTCTGATTTGAAAAATAATCCAAGTTCTAAACCAAGTCACATAGTTTTAAATGGTACCAAGGTATCTGTTGCTAGTATAAAGGAAGCCAAAAGATTTTACAAATCATTGTCAACCCCCAGACATAACTTTGTAAAACCCGATACTAGGTCTAAGACACCTCCACCTAGAAAAACAAATTCCCCTAAACCTCGGTCAAGAACTCCTCTACCGAGACATAACTCTAGAAGAAAAAGTTATCCAAGTAACTATCCCGTAACTTGGAATGACCGTCATCTACAAAATTACTTACCATGGGAAATTTGTCCTCCGTTCCAACATCCCAACCAAATGCAACTAATGCATGGGATGTTTAATGCTAACAAATTTGGACCCATGAGATATTGGGGACCAAATGTTTGAATGTTTGTCTTATTCAATAGATATGCTTGGGAATCGACTTGGAGCCTGACGAATGGGTCAAGGATAGTGGATGCACTAATCATATGACGGGTAATCGAAGTCTTTTCTCATCATACAAAGCATACAACGGAGGTAATGTCACTTTCGGTAGCAAACTTAAGGGCAACATTATTGGCAAAGGTACGATCACTCAAAACTCCCTCACTATTAAAAATGTAGAGCATGTAGACAACCTAGGATTTAACTTACTTAGCATTAGTCAAATGGTAGATAATAAATGTAGAGTTATATTCTCCGAAGAGGGTAGTGAGATCATTAAGGATGGTAAAACCATAGGCAAGGGAGTTAGGAGAAATGGCTTATTTGTCATGAAAATAGGAAATAAGCCTCAGGATAGGATATGCTTAACAACCATAGATGATAATTCCACTCTATGGCATAGGAGGTTAGGTCACGCCAATATGCGATTGATACAATCATTGGCGTCTAAGGAACTAGTTAGAAACCTACCTAATATTAAGTTTGATAAACATTTTTGTGACGCTTGTAAAGTTGGAAAACAAGCTCATTCTAGTCACAAAGCTAAGAATATGGTCTCGACCTCTAGATGCCTAGAACTACTTCACATGGACTTATTTGGTCCATCCGCCGTACGGAGCTACGGAGGAAACTACTACACCTTAGTGATAGTTGATGACTACTCTAGGTATACTTGGACTAGATTTCTTAAGAATAAGACACAAGCCTTTGAAGAATTCGAGGTCTTTAGTAAGAAAGTTCAAAATAAACTAGGATGTACAATAGTTTCCATTAGGACGGATCATGGCCGGGAATTTGATAATGAAGTGCAATTTGGAGCATATTGTGATGCTAATGGTATTACACATAATTTCTCAGCTCCACGCACTCCACAATCAAATGGGGTAGTTGAGCGAAAAAATCATGCTCTACAAGAAATGAGTAGAATGATGTTAAATGAACAATCAATTCCGCAAAAGTTTTGGTGTAATGCGGTGGACACCTCAACTTATATTCTTAATAGGATTCTAATTAGACCTATCTTAGGAAAAACCCATATGAAATCATGAAAGGTAGAAAACCTACTCTTGATTACTTTAGAGTGTTTGGAAGCAAGTGCTTCATACTTAACACTAAAGACTACCTCACCAAGTTTGACCCAAAGTCTTACGAAGGTGTTGTTAGAGTTTTATGGAAAAATATTATCGTGTATGACTAGATTCGAACTCGGGAACAAGGGATTGCACACTTTACGTATGAATGACTAACGTAAATAATTAATATATATAATAGTTATGTATTTTAATTATTTGGACACGAAATGAGACATAACGGACGTTAAGTAATTAATCGAATTGACTAACGGTCGTTAAGTAAATAGTGGAAGGACTATTAGTGAAATTTGGGAATCAAGAAAGATCTAGAACCCATCTATGGGTTAGGGCCGGATTTCTAAGGGTTATGGTAACCCTAAATCGACTTTCTTGTTGCCAAAGAAATCATACACTATAAATATAAGGACTTTTGAGGTGCAATAAACTGTACATCAAAAAGTGACTTGTCCTTTGATTTTAAAGAATACAAGTCGACTGCAATTAACTTGTCCTTTGCTTTTGCACAAACAGTCGATTGACTTTTTGTTCAATCAATCACTGTTTTATTTATTAAACAAAATATAGTTTTGGTTTAATCCGTGTTCAATCACTAGCATCATTCGTTAGTTGAGTAATAGTACGTGTGTTCGAGAACTCGTTAATATCTTATTTTAGATATTGATCTTGGATTGTGGAACAAAAAGGTAAGGGGTTCCACGTTAATCCATTTGTTTGATCAAGTGAAGAAAAGTGAAGTTTTGATCTTTGTTTTGCTAAGATCAAAAGGTACGTTTCCTTTATATTTTCGTTATTACTTTATACATGTTAATTAAAGATCCTTGCTTCCGCTGTATATGTGCTTTGATGTTTATGGTTTTATTATTTATTTGAATGTCAAATTATTTAATTCCAACAGTGGCATCACGAGCCGTTTAACATGTAATTGTAATTATCGAAACACATAATAAAAATCAAATTTTGATTTGGATTTACATGTTTATTAGTCGATTTTTTTTAGGGTTTTATTAGAGATCTTAAAAATATAATTCGAACTATACAATTAGGGAGGGGGTTCGACCCTCTTTTGTTAAAAAGTTAGTTTTGTAACCCTAATTAGGAACATGTTTATGTGATTATTTGTATAAAGGGTTACGTTCCTGTTGGATCCATGGTTTTTTCATGCAAAGAAATCATGGATTAAGTGTTGTTTTTTATGTGCTACATGTTTTAGATAGATCTAAAATTAGGGAAGACCCTAATTAAATAAATTAATGAATCAGTTATGTGCAACGTGGTATTTAATTAATTAAAACTTATGCGGTCAAGCTATTTGATGTCTGTGGTCCATTGGGCACAATGAGCTCGAAAACCAATGGGAGTTTTATTAATTATATACATTATTATTCACATATAGATTATTAATAGGATTTATCAAAAGGGTTTGCATGTGGCTATATGTTTTAATAGTTAAGATCATATATGTGTTATTTGTGGTTATTTATTTTTGTTAAAATTACTTGTTCTTTATTTGTTTAAATTATTATTGAATTGTAAGCAAAAAGAGGGTAATTTTTTGAATAAAAAAATAAATGGACCTAATAACTATGAAACCCTATTGTAGTAAAATTTTAATTGCCAAGTCTTATGTGCCGATAGTGGTTCGCTTCGCACGGTAATTTGCTCCCAGGCGAGACTAGCAATTTAATAATTTACTACATTATTTTGAGCTTTAAAATCATAAATTGTTAATTGATTGATGCGACTGTACATAATGGTCGAAGCGGCGGACCTAGTTTTGACAAACTATAAAGTGGGTATAAGGTTGGTTTCGCATTAAATTGTGGCCTTAAAGAGACTCCATTCTGTCTCTCCGCTCGCCTGTGCGTCAAAATTAGACTTACCAAGCACACCATTGTAATGTACGAAGCATCTTAAGGCAATGTTGTAAGTTTCTCAACGCCATCGATTAAAATTTTGTTGATTTTTGCTTATGAATTGGTAATTAAAATTGTTTTGTAAAATTTATGATACAAAGATGAGTGCATGCTTCTTTGTACATATTTTAATTGTCACATCAAAATAAATACCCTAAAATTTAAGTCACGTGCTATCTAATTATAAGAGACACTTGGAATTAACATCTGGCGTAAGTGAGACCTTGACACAGATATTAATGACAAGGTAAATTACATACTTTTATTGCCAGCAGATCAACTGAGTGTAATAAGAATATGTGAATTTACATGTTTCTAAATTAGACGACTTAATTAAGTTATAAGTGAGACCTTGAGACTTAAAGCATGAGATGGGAAGAAACATGCTTACATTGCAAATTGTTTGGCAAATGTAATTCCCATAAATTTAGGAGTCGGAAAATTGTTTCGCGATTATTGTACGACAAGTTACCATCTTTTGTACTTCCACTGCTAGCAGATCAACTGATGTGGTGGAACTATGAAAAGTTGGATCCTAGTTTTCAAGTAAATTAAATTCATGGGTAGTTTTATTTTCTTGAAAAGTGTATTATTGAAAATACTAATATTTGAACTTTTTCTGTAGAAATGGCTCAACCCGATAACACATCTGCTGGTTCCGCTTTCAAAGCTCACTTTGAGAGGGAAAAACTGACTGGGCCTAATTTCAATGATTGGCATCGGTCCTTGAGGATTGTCCTGCGAGTGACCAAGAAGCTAGATTATTTGACTACACCTTGCCCTGCACAGCCTGCTGCGACTGAATCTGCTCAGGTCAAAGCGGACTGGCAAAAGGAGTATGACAAGTATGAAGAGGTAGCATGCTTAATGCTAAACAGTATGATTCCCAAGTTGCAAAAGCAATTTGAGAATTACTTTCCTAAGGATATGCTTGATGAACTCCAGAAAACCTATGAAGTACCTCCTGCTGTTGAACTTTATGATTTGATCGATAAATTTCATAGCTGTAGGCACGAGGATGGGAAACCCGTGCGAGACTATGTGCTGTTGATGAAAGATTATATCGATCGTCTCTACACTATGGGTTATGTGTTAGCCGACAATGTTTATGTGAACTTAATCAATAGGTCCCTTAACAAGGACTTTAAGGGTTTTGTTCAAAATTACAACATGCATTGCTCGGGGAAGACAATAACTGAATTACTCGCAATGCTCGTTGATTATGAGAAGGGTTTACCGGGCAAGGATAAGGCTCCTACTCCACAAGTACTAGCAATACAAAGGGGTAGGGTTCAGAAACCAAAACCGCAGAATAAGGGGAAAGGTAAAGCTGGTGATAAGGGTAAGCAGATTATGTCTTATCAAGCTGAACCTAAAAAGGCCCCTAAGAAGAACAAGCCTAATCCCAACAAGAAGGATCAAGGTTGTCATCACTGCCACGAGACTGGACACTGGAAGAGGAACTGTCCTCTTTATCTCGAGGAGTTGCGACAGAAAAAGCTGAAGGGTGAGACTGGGCAAGCCAGTACTTCAGGTAATTTCTTTATGATTGAATTATTTTCATTAACTCGAAAATTAAATTCCTGGGTATATGATACTGGATGCGGTATTCACATTTGTAATACGCTGCAGGGATTTAGAGTGCAAAGGAGACTCGCCTATGGGGAGCAATTTCTGCAAGTGGGCAATGGAGCACAAGCAGTAGTTGAAGCCATAGGAACTTTTGAATTAGTTTTGCCTTCGGGCTTGATACTAAATTTAAATAATTGTCATTATGCACCATCTATTGTTAGAGGTGTTATTTCCTTTGCTTGTTTGTTGAATTTGGGATTTCATCATACTATTTCTGGCAATAAAATTTCTGTTTCTCTAAATAATGTTTTTTATTTTGATGCTGTTGTTGTGAATGGTGTGTTTGAGATTAACATGAATGAACATAATGATTATAATTCGATGTATAGCATCAATAATAAGAGAGTCAAGAATGTCTTGGATTCTTCTTATCTTTGGCATTGTCGACTTGCCCACATTGGGAAGACTCGCATGCAAAAGCTGCAACGTGATGGGCTTTTGAAAGATATCAATGATGAATCATTTGATAAGTGCGAATCTTGCATATCTGGGAAGATGACCAAGAAACCTTTTAATAACCGTATTGAAAAGGCTGATGATCTACTTGGTTTAATACATACTGATGTGTGCGGACCACTTAGACACACGTCAAAGAGAGGTGCTACCTACTTCTTAACCTTCACGGATGATTTCAGCCGTTATGGTTATGTTTATTTTCTTAAACATAAACATGAGGTATTTGAAACATTTAAGGTTTTTAAAGCTGAAGTAGAATTGCAACTAGGAAAGAAGATTAAAGCTCTTCGATCCGATAGAGGTGGTGAATACCTTAGTCAGGAGTTTAAAGATTATCTGAGTGAGAATGGAATTGTTCAGCATCTCACATCTCCATATACACCACAACAAAATGGTGTATCTGAGAGAAGGAATCGTACATTATTAGACATGGTACGATCTATGTTTAATCTTACTACTCTGCCGTTATCCTTTTGGGATTATGCCTTGGAATCTGCGATTCGCATATTAAATATGGTTCCAACTAAGAAGGTAGATAAGACACCTTATGAGTTATGGTTTAAGAAAACGCCTAACTTGTCTTATCTTAAGGTCTGGGGTTGCGAGGCGTTTATTAAACGTGACTCAGCAGATAAACTCTAACAAAGATCTGTGAAATGTATCTTTGTAGGATACCCAAAGGAAATAATGGATTACTACTTTTACTTCCCACCTGAACAAAAGGTAATTGTTGCTAGGTATGCAGACTTTCTTGAAAAGGATCTGATATCTCAAGAATTCAGTGGGAGGCTCTATGATCTGGAAGATGATCAAGAGGATACATTACCTTCTGAAAACACTGGTGAACTTCTTGTGGAACCAGATAGTCTGGGTCCTCCACCTAAAGTTGAAGTGATTCCCATTCGCAGATCCGCAAGGACTGTGAAAGCACCTAAACGTCTATGTCTTAACATGGAGGTTGAGGAAACTATATTAGGGGACCTTGGAGAGCCTGCTAATTATAGAGCTGCCATGAATGATCCTGAAAAGGATAAATGGCAGATTTCTATGAATGGGGAAATGCAATCCATGAAAGACAATCAAGTCTGGATTGAAGTAGACCTTCCTCCCAATGCCAAGGTAGTTGGGAGTAAGTGGCTCTTCAAGAAAAAGACTGACATGGATGGCAATGTACACACCTATAAGGCCCGTTTGGTAGCTAAAGGCTTTACCCAAACTTATGGAGTTGACTATGAGGAGACCTTTTCTCCTGTAGCTGACATTAGGGCCATTAGGATTCTCATAGCCATAGCAGCATACTATGACTATGAGATTTGGCAAATGGATGTAAAAACCGCCTTCTTGAACGGTCGTTTAGATGAAGACATCTATATGGCGCAGCCTGAAGGGTTTGTGAATCCAAAGTTTCCAAACCGTGTATGCAAACTTCAAAGATCCATTTATGGATTGAAGCAAGCATCGCGTCAATGGAACAAGAGATTTGATGAGGAAATCAAAGGGTTTGGATTTACTCAAAATCATGATGAGCCATGTGTATATCACAAAGCCAGTGAGAGTGGTGTTATTTTCCTAGTGCTATATGTCGATGACATATTGATCATGGGCAAAGACATTCCAAGCTTGAATAAGGTGAAAGCCTATCTTGGGAAATGTTTTTCCATGAAAGATCTAGGAGAAGCAGCATACATTCTAGGAATCAAGATCTATAGGGATAGATCAAGGCGATTAATTGGTTTAAGCCAAAGTGCTTACATTGACAAGATATTGAAGAGATTCAATATGCAAAATTCCAAAAAGGGATTTTTGCCAATGGAAGTAAATCATGGCTTGAGTAGCAAAGCTTGTGCTTCAACACCTGAAGAGGTGGCACGCATGAAGAGAGTCCCGTATGCTTCGGCTGTGGAATCTATTATGTATGCGGTGCGATGTACAAGGCCCGATGTGGCGTTTGCTCAGAACATTACCTGTCGTTATCAGCAGAATCCAGGTGAACTCCACTGGACTGCAGTAAAACATATTCTCAAGTATTTGAGATCTACTAGGGATATGTTTTTGGTGTACGGGGGAATCCAAGAAGCAGAGCTGTGTGTTACAGGTTACTGCGATGCATCCTGGAAGTGTGATAAAGACGATACGAAGTCTCAGACGGGTTACGTTTTTGTCATCAATGGAGGAGCTGTGAATTGGAAGAGCCAGAAGCAGAGCACTATTGCTTTGTCTGCTACAGAAAGCGAGTATATTGCTGCCTCAGAAGCTGCAAAGGAAGCAGTCTGGATTAGGAAGTTCGTTTCAGGGCTTGGAGTTATGCCCTCAATCGAAAGACCAATAAAAATGTATTGTGACAACTCAGCCGCAGTTACATTTGCCAATGAACCTGGAATCATGAAGGGCACCAGACATTTCCCGATTCGATATCACTATGTTAGGGAACAAGTGGATATTGGCGAGATCGAATTACTCAAAGTTCACACAGATAACAACTTAGCAGATCCATTAACGAAAGCTCTACCCGGAGGAAAGCTTAAAGAACTTTCTGATGGCATAGGACTTTGTTTAGCTGATAGTTTCATGCATATCTGTGATTAGTGTTTGGATATTGGGATGGTTTAAAACAATTATTAATTTTAAATGAAATGAAATAATGGTTATGTTTTGTTTATCATTTTATTAGTAATATATCCTATATTTGCATGTTTATATCCTTGAATATATTTATATATATTCTAAACTGTCCGTTGCCAGTTAATGATATGGGAATATCATTAAATTAAGGTAAATCTGAGTATTGGTATAATATACTTGAAAGTATATTGATGCGTTGTCATACCAATTTCACATGATATTCAAATTGTTTGAATATAGGACTAAATCCCGCCACATAAGTTTACTTTATGGATCTTGTCATCAAGTAAGTCTTATGTATATAGTTATCCTCAGACTTGAGATACCAGATAACTGTCATGCATGTAGTGCATTTCTGTGATTCAATTTAACGCTATACGTAACTGGTAGTTATACGGATTGTTTTCAGAAACGTTGCGAAGTGTATGAGTTATGCTCGTAGTCAAGATAGAATTTGTTCCTTCAAATTGTTTGAAGTTTAATACTGCTGGGCCCCTCGTAGGATTGGTAAGATGTATTTGTGGCCACACCCAAGATCTCACTGAATAGTTCAGAAGATTTGGTAATCTTATTTAATCATAAACAACGAGAAACATAATTATTAATAAAGAGTGACTTAGATCCATATCTTTATTAATGTGGTATTAGAAACAAAAGGATGCCTATGATGATCTATCATCGAATGGTTTTTTCCAGGAGAACCACCACCCGAGTTGTTCTGGGGGCATTGGCGTGTTGCTAGACGCTAACCAATGTCATTACACTTTTAATAAATTTCCAAGTGGGAGCTGTTAGAGTTTTATTGGAAAAATATTATCGTGTATGACTAGATTCGAACTCGGGAGCGAGGGATTGCACACTTTACGTATGAATGACTAACGTAAATAATTAATATATATATAATAGTTATGTATTTTAATTATTTGGACACGAAATGAGACATAACGGACGTTAAGTAATTAATCGAATTGACTAACGATCGTTAAGTAAATAGTGGAAGGACTATTAGTGAAATTTGGGAATCAAGAAAGATCTAGAACCCATCTATGGGTTAGGGCCGGATTTCTAAGGGTTATGGTAACCCTAAATCGACTTTCTTGTTGCCAAAGAAATCATACACTATAAATATAAGGACTTTTGAAGTGCAATGGACTGTACATCAAAAAAGTGACTTGTCCTTTGATTTTAAAGAATACAAGTCGACTGCAATTAACTTGTCCTTTGCTTTTGCACAAACAGTCGATTGACTTTTGTGTTCAATCAATCACTATTTTATTTATTAAACAAAATATAGTTTTGGTTTAATTCATGTTCAATCACTAGCATCATTCGTTAGTTGAGTAATAGTACGTGTGCTCAAGAACTTGTTAATATCTTATTATAGATATTAATCTTGGATTGTGGAACAAAAAGGTAAGGGGTTCCACGTTAATCCATTTGTTTGATCAAGTGAAGAAAAGTGAAGTTTTGATCTTTGTTTTGCTAAGATCAAAAGGTACGTTTCCTTTATATTTTCGTTATTACTTTATGCATGTTAATTAAAGATCCTTGCTTCCGCTGTATATGTGCTTTGATGTTTATGGTTTTATTATTTATTTGAATGTCAAATTATTTAATTCCAACAGGTGTTTTCCTAGGTTACTCCCAAAATAGTAAAGCCTATGTAGTCCTAAACAAAGAAACCATGAAAGTCGAAGAATCACTCAACGTGACATTCGATGAAAGTCCTTCACCAACTAAGACATCACCCTTGGTGGATGATGACTTAGATGAGGATGAAGCCATTAAGGTCAATGGCAAGAAACTTTTAGAAGATGATGTAACTCTAGAAGACAAAGTTCATATTGGTGTTGATTGATTACACATAAGATTCGAATCAAGGTTTTCAATAAATAAACATTAATAAGATTTTAATAGAGCTTAAAAACCGGTAAAACTATTCAACCCCCCATTCTAGTTTTCCACAATTGGTATAAGAGCCAGGTTAGTCAAGATTTTAAAGTATATTGTATTTTAAAACTTGAATCGATCAATGGATTTCGACAAATATCTAGAAGGGCAATCTATGCAAAGACCACCACTTTTCGAAACCGATTATTTTATTTATTGAAAAACAAGATTCGAAACGTATGTGAAGTCAAAAGACATTGATCTTTGGCATGTTATTACCAAGGGTGACTTTCAACCAATTCAAATGAATCCGGTAACTAAAAAGGATGAAATAGTTTCTTAATGTATCTACGTAAAAAGTTCTACGTATGCAAGGCGATAGGGATAATAACGGAGAACTTCCAATAACGTGGATAATAACGGAAAAAGTTCTACGTATGCAAGGCGATAGGGATAAGTATCTTAATGTATCTAGTAGTTATAGTCTAGGCACCTAAATGCAACCTAGTTCTCTATAACCAAGTCTCTGATACCAATCTGTAACACCCCCTAATTACCGCAGCGGAACAGTAGAGTCAAGGGGGTATTACTTCATAATATAGATCAAGGTATAGAAAACGACTTCTAAATGAGATGTTTTGAAAAGTTATCATTCGAATTTTTAAAATCAGAGTTATGACAATAAGTTCCAAAGTAAAGATTACATAAAAGTTTTCAAAGTGTATCGAATGATAAAGATAAGATATGAGACTTCAAGTATGCAAATGACTCTAGAATCCATGCATCCACTATCGCCTTATAACCTGAGATAAACATGCTAAAAAGTGTCAACCAACGGTTGGTGAGTTCATAGAGTTTAGTGTTAATACAAATAGCGTCTCAAAAACGTTATTTATATTCTTTGATCTTTCATTAGTTTTGTTAATGACAAATATAAGGAATATCTTTTAGCAAATAATAAATACTAGCTTAGTCTCTTAAGTACACACTTTACACTTCACATATTAACTAAGAATTACAAGTTTAGTAACTTGTTTCCTTAAAAGGAAACTTTAATTCTAAAACCATTCCATGACATCATTGCATGCATCACATAGAAGATCTTTGATATATCTTGGTTAGATTTGCAAGATACATAGTTGACATTTGAAGATCTTGGATGATTTGTTAAGATACAACTAAGATATGGTAAGAGACAACTATACCTTAGCTGTCATGTCCCACGGATCCAAATCACATAAAGGGCGGATCCCTTTTGAGGGATCCGTGGGATCCGTGAGCTGAAGATCAGCTTGCCTATAAATAGGAAGCTGATCATTTGGCTCTCTCATCACTCATATAGCTTTAACACACATATTCATTCAGTACATATCTTACTAACATCATTCATAGTTGCATTTCACTTTGATCTTTCATTTTGTAGAAAGGAGATCAAGCATTCAAGGATCTACAGAACCGTAATCCTTTAGTTGCATTACTGTGTGATATTGTAGTTTGTTTCACACATCATATCTATCATTTGTAATCAGTGAGTGTGGTTAGTGCTTTAGTCCTTAAAGCAAAAGGAGTGTAGGGAGTAGTTGTACCCGTGTAAAGAACTCGACATCTAGCTTAGTGTCGGTAAAGTAAGTAGGCGACGTCAGGTTGGTTCTACCTTGTGAAAAGAACCCGGTGTTTAGCTTAGTACCAGAAAAGGAAGTAAGCGACGTGTAAAGGTTTTCTCCGCCTGGAAAAGGAGTTTGTTTCTTAGTGAAAGATAAACTCTCGAGTAGGAAACTCGGGGAGTGGAGTAGGGCAAGGAAGAGAGTCCTTGTAGCCGAACCACTATAAACAACAGTGTCGTGTGGTTTGATCTTTCCTCTCTTTATCTTTTGTTTATATTGTGTGATTATTTATTTGTGATTGTTTCCTTTGAAATTAACATATAGTAACAAAGCAAAGAAATCTTTAAAACGGTAAAAACTATTCAACCCCCCTTCTAGTTTTCCACAATTGGCATCAAGAGCTACGTTACTTAAGATCTTTAAAATATATTGTATTTTAAAACTTAAAACGATCCATGGATTTTGAAAACTTTAAAGAAGGGCAATCTATGCAAAGACCACCTCTATTTGAACCAAATTGTTTTATTTATTGGAAAAATTGCTTTGAGACTTATGTAAAGTCAAAGGACATAGATCTATGGTATATTATAGTTGATGGTGATTACAAACCTATTAGTAATAATATTTCGAGTGGTCGGGATGAAGGAGTTTCTCTTACTCGTCACAGTGATGAGCAAAAGAAACTAATTGCCAAAAATAATGAAGCCAAAATGATGCTTTATAATGCCTTACCTAAGAAAGAATATGAAAGAGTCTTTATGTGTAAAACGGCTAAGGATATTTGGCAATCTCTTATTATCACACATCAAGGGAACTCACAAGTAAAAGATAACAAAATTGATCTTCTTGTCCAACAATACGAACAATTTGTTATCTCTGAAGATGAGACCATTGATAGTGCGTTTGCTAAGTTCAATACTATTATTACATCACTTAAAGCACTTGATGAATCTTTTTCTAGTAAGAATTTTGTCAGGAAATTTCTAAGAGCACTCCATCCGAAATGGAGAGCAAAGGTGACAGCTATTGAAGAATCTAAAGATCTCTCAAGCATGACACTAGATGAGCTCATAGGAAACCTAAAAGTTCACGAAATGATTATGGAAAAAGACTCGGAAATTGTCAAAGGCAAAAAGGAGAAGATCAAGTCTATTGCCTTGAAAGCCAAAGTCGAGTCAAGTGATGATGAGTCTTGTTCAAACAGTGATGATGAAGAGTATGCAATGGCCGTGAGGGATTTCAAGAAATTCTTCAGGAGACGAGGAAAGTTTGTGAAACCACCTCGTGATGAAAAGAAATCCTCTCGGAAAGATCGTGACGATAAGAAAGGTAAGGTTGATAGGAAATGCTATAGGTGTGGTGACTCCAGTCACTTAATAGGAGAATGTCCAAAGCCTCCAAAGACCAAGTCTCAAAGAGCCTTCGTTAGCGGAGCTTGGAGCGATAGTGAAGGAGATGATGATGATGATGAGCCTAAGAACAACGAAATGGCACTTATGGCTAATGACACAGAAGAGGTATGCTTGAAAGTTGATCTTGAACCTGATGAGTGGATCAAAGATAGTGGGTGCTCAAGACACATGACGGGAAACAAAAATCTTTTCTCAACCTACCAAGTATATGACGGAGGTAATGTCACATTCGGTAGCAAGCTTAAAAGTAAAATCATCGGAAAAGGTACAATCTCTCATGACTCTCTATCTATTGATGATGTTGCTCATGTAGATAATTTAGGTTTTAATTTACTTAGTATAAGTCAATTATGCCGCAAAAAGTATAACGTCCTTTTCAGTGAAAATGGAAGTAAAATACTTAAAGATGGCATAACCGTAGGAAAAGGTGTTTTAAAGAATAATGTCTATGTTATGAAATTAGATAAAACACCTAAAGATAAGTTATGTCTTACCTCCTTGGACGAAAACTCAACTCTATGGCATCGACGTTTAGGTCATGCTAATATGAGGCTTATTCAATCTTTGTCATCCAAAGAATTCGTTAGGAACCTACCCAAGTTGAAATATGACCAACACTTTTGTGATGCTTGCAAAATTGGAAAACAAGTACACAGTAGCCATAAGGCTAAAAACATGGTATCTACATCTAGATGCCTAGAATTATTACATATGGATTTGTTTGGCCCGTCGGCTATACAAAGTTATGGAGGAAATTTTTACACTTTAGTTATAGTAGATGATTACTCTAGATATACATGGACAAGGTTTTTGAAAACTAAAAATGAGGCATTCGACAAATTTGAAATTCTAAGCAAGAAAATTCAAAATCAAATAGGAAGTAATATAGTATCTATTAGAACTGACCATGGTCGAGAATTTGACAATGAAATTCAATTTGGAAATTTTTGTGATAATAATGGAATAACTCATAATTTCTCGGCTCCTCGTACACCTCAATCTAATGGTGTAGTAGAACGTAAAAATAGAACAATTCAAGAAATGAGTAGAACTATGTTAAATGAACAAAACATACCACAAAAGTTTTGGTGTCACGCTGTAGATACTTCTACATATATCCTTAATAGAGTTTTAATTAGACAATTTTTAAATAAAACTCCTTAAAAAATTTATCGAGGCAAAAAGCCTACATTAGGATATTTTAGAGTTTTTGGAAGCAAGTGCTTCATTTTAAACACAAAGGACTATCTCACTAAGTTCGACCCAAAGTCGTATGAAGGTGTATTCCTTGGGTACTCGCAAAACAGTAAAGCATACATTGTATTAAACAAGGAAACATCAAGAGTCGAGGAATCGTTGAACGTAACATTCAACGAAAGTCTACCTCCCTCTAAGACATCACCTTTGGTAGATGATGACTTAGTTGAAAGTCAAATGGTTAATGATATAGAAAACATTGAAAATGACAATGAACCCGTAAAAGGAGAAATAGTCAATATTAAAGAAACTAAAAGTCATCCATTAGAAAACGTCATAGGAAAACTTAATGAAAGAACATTAAGATCCAAAGCTCAAAATGAAAGTAATTATTTTTGCTTTATTTCAACCATTGAACCTAAAAATATAGACGAGGCAATAAAAGATGAATCTTGGGTAATTGCTATGCAAGAAGAACTTAATCAATTTATTAGAAATGATGTTTGGACTTTGGTACCTCCACCTAAAAACCAAACCATAATAGGCACCAAATGGGTCTTTAGAAATAAAATGGATGAAAAGGGTATTATATCTAGAAACAAAGCTAGGCTAGTAGCTCAAGGTTACAATCAACAAGAAGGTATAGATTACGATGAAACCTTTGCACCAGTAGCTAGACTTGAGTCTATTAGGATATTACTTGCATATGCATGTGCACATGATTTTAAGTTATTTAAAATGGATGTCAAAAGTGCTTTCTTAAATGGTCTTATTAATGAAGAAGTATATGTTGCACAACCTCCCGGCTTTGCCGACTTTGAAAAACCAAATTATGTTTTTAAACTTAAGAAAGCTTTATACGGACTTAAGCAAGCACCAAAGGCTTGGTATGATCGACTTAAGACTTTCCTAGTTGACCATAAGTATACCATGGGCCTAGTAGACAATACTCTCTTCACCAAGAAAAAGGGATCACATATTATTATAGTCCAAATATATGTGGATGACATTATATTCGGTTCAACTTGTCAAGAGTTATGCGACGATTTCTCAAAAATCATGCATGACGAGTTTGAAATGAGTATGATGGGGGAACTAAACTTTTTCTTAGGTCTCCAAATTAAACAATTAGAAGATGGGATATTCTTCAACCAATCAAAGTATATCAAAGATATGCTTAAGAAGTTTGGTCTTGAAGACTCAAAACCCATGAGAACACCCATGTCCTCCGAAACCAAACTTACTAAGGATGAAGAAAATGAATCCGTAGATAGCACTAAATATAGAGGAATGATTGGTAGTTTACTCTATCTTACGGCTAGTAGGCCTGACATTATGTTTAGTGTTTGTCTATGTGCATGTTTTCAAGAAGATCCAAAAACTTCCCATCTTGAAGCTGTTAAAAGAATCTTTAGGTATATTAAAGGTACTACACACTTAGGATTATGGTATCCCAAAGGAACGGGTGTAGAAACCATAGTGTATACTGACTCAGATCACGCAGGTGATTATGTTGATAGGAAAAGTACTAGTGGTATTTGTACTTTTGTAGGATATTATCTAACATCATGGTTCGCTAAGAAACAAACTGCCCTCGCAATCTCAACAACAGAGGCAGAGTATGTGTCTGCAGGAAAGGCGTGTCAACAAGCACTGTGGATGAAACAAGCTCTCGTCGACTATGGAATTGAACTCAACAACATTCCCATTCTTTGCGACAACAAAGGTGCTATCGATCTAAGCAAAAATTCAGTCCAACACGCTAGAACTAAACATATTGAAATACGCCATCACTCCCTTCGCGACAATGTACAGAAGGGAATCATCTCATTTGAGAAAGTTTCCTCAGAGGACAACATTGCCGATATTCTCACTAAACCACTTAAACGAGAACCTTTCAATTATCTTAGACTTGGATTAGGACTAATGGAACCTAGTGATTAGGAGAAACATTAGTGTAAACTTTAGTTTAGCCACACACGACACCAAACCAAAACATGTGTTCTGATCCGCGGATCCAATCGACAACAAAGACGGATCCTTTGTTTGGGATCCGCCGGATCCGTCGCATGCTATGTTCAGTATATTATTAAATAAACAAGAGCAGCTACTATTCATTCTTCACTCCAAAACATATCACCTTACTACATCCGACACACACTTAATCTCCATCACATTTCAGACCATTTTCTTCCACAAATTTGTGCTTCTAACATCACTGTAAGTATTCTTATCATATTTATACTCCTGATCTGCGTCTAGGATTTCCATTTCATGCACAAAACCAAAACTTGGGTTATATGCATAATTCTTGAAAAATCATGAAGCATATTTATTGCATTATACTTAAAAACATGTTTTTCTTAGTTAGGAATTGCATCTCATAGCACATTGTCTTAATTTAACAAAAACCCCATGAAAATTTTTCACTAAAATCTTCTAACGACTAGGTAAAATGATTTTTTCTTACATTGTTCATACAAATGCAAAAACGTTATCTTTTAGACTTCACTTGCATAATGTCTCTTGAATGCTAAAGGGAATACATAACTAATATGTATTTTCGGGTACATTCAACCGTAGCTACATTGAAATAGGAGTGTTTGGGTTATCTCTCGTTTGTAAACAAAACTTGCATAAACTAATTTTTCTTGCATCAAAATGAGTCGAGATAACCGCACCTCCACATTGTCCCCATGTAGGCACACACTAGGAATTTTACATTTCCTTTGATCATTTTAACTAAAACTATGTAATTTTTGTACTTAGGAAAATCATGCCTCCCGCAACCAACTACGATCACAAGAAAACCGTTCACTACTTACCCAAAGTCCACAAAACCAAAGGTCTAACCGATGCCCAAATTGAAATTTTCAAAGCCTTAGAGAAAAAGTATGTCCATGAGGGTAGAGCCATAGATTCATCATTCTATGAAGGAACTCAACTTAGGGAACAATTAGCCGCAATTCGATTTGATTCTCTTTTAGACATAGATGAACCAATCATTCCTAGGTTCATACTTGAGTTCTATGCTAGTATAGGCCTTAGTTCGAGTGATGAAGGTTACTTAAGTCTTCATTTTACTCTAAATGGAAATCTTGTCAACATCCCTCTTGATCAATTTGGTGAGGTCTTAGGAATTCCAAGTCAAGGAACATGTATTTACTCGGACAAATGGTCCTTAACAATCTTAGACTCCAATCTCGATAGGACGGCACCATATGCCACTCTTCTCCAATCAAAAGAAGTGATTAGGGAACATCTCTTCATTCCTAAGAACAACCCCACAAGAATGTATCGTGGTCGTGAAGTTGCTAGAGATCCATTTGCAATGAAACTTAATGAACTAAGACCCGAATTCAGGAAAATGGAAGATGTCTTAAGGGCAAATGTGATGTGCACCATAGGAAACCGTGATCATATCAATGCTTGTTTATGCCACATGATGTACAACATCTCTACTCGTCAACCCTTCAATCTTGCATATTATGTTGCCAAAAGAATGTGTGACATTCCGGTTCAAAGCAAGATTGCAATGCCTTATGGTATGCTCTTAACCCGACTTTATAGAGCCTTTGCACCCGCTCGTCCAAACCATCTAGGCTTTGTTCCGGATTACAATGAAATTGAACATACCTTCGTTCCTTTGAGTGACTTTAGGGTTAGTGTTGATAAGGGCAAACGTCCTCGTGTTCCAACATCATCCTCATCATCTTCTATGAGTGAAGATGATGGTATGCCAAATTCTAGGATTCCTCCACCCGAGTACTTGAGCCATCTTCCTCCAATTCAACATGAATCCGCTGAGTATCGAAACATCAAAGGAATGGTGAAGAATCTGGGTCGTTGGATGATGAAATTACACAAGGGGATGAAGAAGTTGAAGAAGAAGCTGAGTTGATGGAGTGTTTGGTTTTAAACAATGTTGGATATTGTGTTGTTAAACTTCTATGTGTCTAGAATTTATCTGATAATACTTGTTGTGTATGTGTAATAACTAACACTTGCAGGTGGATAACCATCATGGTTATCAATTTTCCGGGTTATAGCCAGTGTTTGGCATAACACCTAAAACGGTAAGTTTCTAAGTACTGATTAAACTATGTGCAATCATGTGTTAATGTTATCATATTTAGTTGTTTTGCTATACATATTAGATGTTAAGTAAGGTCTAGGTGAATTTTCGGGTTTTCGTCGAAAAACGAAAAATATGACATATGTTCTGTTTAGTTTTTAAGTTTTAGACATACGGATCCGGCGGATCCCAAAACAGGGCTCCGCCAAGGCTTATCGTTGGATCCGCCAACCGCCATCCTGTGGATTTGGCGGATTCCAAAATAGGGTTCCGCATTTGCAACCATTTGGATCCACAGGTTTCCCAGTAAAATTACAAAACTTTTTTGACTTATCCCAATTCTTAAAATCTTAAAGTGTTTAGTATCATTTAGGATTCCTTCCCTAATCATAATTCATCTTAGAATCATTAGGGAATTCTTAGAAACTTAGGAACAAAATTTCCCACCAAAATTTAAAATTTTGAAATATAGGTGTGAGTTACCAAACTGATACAAAGAAGGAACCCTTTTTAGGGATCCGTCAAATCCGTGGAAATATCAAATCATCATGCTTTCCACTATCTTCTTGTAATAACTGCAAATCCACAACATATTACTCAACCAAAGCTCAATGGATTGACTTCCTTGATATGACCTGCACAAATTTTTGTTCCAAATCATTAGTAACCAACATTCTCTATTGGATTCACATCAAATCCAAACACACAGACTCACAAATCTTCTGTCTATAAATTAGCACTTTAGGATCATCCCTTCACACAACAACCATTTCCTCTCCTGTACATCTTAGATATCATACTTCACCATGACCAAGTCACACAACTCTTCCACATCTAGAACTCCAAGAAGAACAGCCCGCATTAGTGTTAAACCTTGTTGTTTTATCAACTTAGCAAACTCCTCATCTGAGGAAAATTCTCCTCTCAATATATCATCACCCATTGCTAGTGAAAATTTCCTTACACTCTCCACCCCAACACCATCACATGTTGTTATACAAACACCACCACCAACCATTACTCCAATAGCCTCTACTCCACCACCGGCTCCATCACAGCCTGTTAGATCACCATCACCACCAAAATCACCCAAACTCCAACCTTTGGAATTATTTAGGACTCCTCCTACATCACCACATCTTGATGACTTAGAAGAACTTTCACCAAAATTACCCAATCTACCACCCATGACCTTTGAAGGTCAACAACCCATGCTTTTTCACCCGGTTTATCCGGATATCCATGGCCCTTTATACCATGATGCACAATCATCCCAACCTCAACAACAACCTCTATCACCCACATCCACTCTAGTTGCCATCGACGAGGCAATGTGGATGAATATGCCTCAAACCCAAAAAGAGATTAGTGAAGAGCTCAACCGTCTCTACACTCTCTCGGGTATGGTTGACCATCGCCTTCATGAAGCAATGGACATTCAAAACATCCTTATGAACTCCCTCCAAACACCACAACAAACATCAAACAACAACAACAACCCACCACCACCACCACCACCACCGCAAAACTTGGAGCCTAATCTTCCTCCCGGCTTCTCAAATCATGATTGCGCACACTGTGAGAGAACGGCTCACTTGGCCCAAAGGACCAACATCTTGGTCCATGAGCTTCAAAATGAGATGAGGTTCATCTTGAACCATGTTCTCGAGCGTCTTAATGCAATCTCTCATCCGCCTCAATAAAAGTGTTGTTAGGAACCTTCTAGGATGATGTTGTAGTTGTCTTTTAGGATTTATTTTGTAATGTAACATCATATCATATTTGTGACTTTTGTCACATAATTTTCAATTAATGAATGTGATGTTTTTATGCTTATGAGTGATCAACATATTGCATATTATCATTGTGAACTAACATCACTATCTAACCTATAATTATGATTGCTTTAGGTAAAAATAATGATCAGACACTTACTTTGACTTTTAAAAGTCAAAAACATATTGACAGGCTTGTTTGGGAGAATACTTCACAAGCATTCTACTTCTTAATTGAAGTCATTCATTACTAACACTTCATTTGCAGCATATCATACCCTTCATAGTATACGTTGGTACTCCAGAAGTGAGGAGTATACATCAAGGGGGAGCATCTCATAAGCATTTCATATACTAACCGTTTGTTTTGTAGATTCATGCATTATTTCCTTGATTACTCCATCTAGGGGGAGTATAAAACAAGGGGGAGCTTTAAAGTTCTCAAAATCGCATTCCGCTACGCTACTCTTTTTGTTTCGACAAAAAGGGGGAGAAAGGAACTAAGTTTGCATCAACTGTGATTCATCACAGTACATACATTTTTTACAAAACTTTTCTTTAATAAACAAACTTAATATATATTTTTAAGAACTCATGCTATATTTATTCTCTTGCTCAAAAATATACCTTATGTTTTGTCATCAACAAAAAGGGGGAGATTGTTAATACAAATAGCGTCTCAAAAACGTTATTTATATTCTTTGATCTTTCATTAGTTTTGTTAATGACAAATATAAGGAATATCTTTTAGCAAATAATAAATACTAGCTTAGTCTCTTAAGTACACACTTTACACTTCACATATTAACTAAGAATTACAAGTTTAGTAACTTGTTTCCTTAAAAGGAAACTTTAATTCTAAAACCATTCCATGACATCATTGCATGCATCACATAGAAGATCTTTGATATATCTTGGTTAGATTTGCAAGATACATAGTTGACATTTGAAGATCTTGGATGATTTGGTAAGATACAACTAAGATATGGTAAGAGACAACTATACCTTAGCTGTCATGTCCCACGGATCCAAATCACATAAAGGGCGGATCCCTTTTGAGGGATCCGTGGGATCCGTGAGCTGAAGATCAGCTTGCCTATAAATAGGAAGCTGATCATTTGGCTCTCTCATCACTCATATAGCTTTAACACACATATTCATTCAGTACATATCTTACTAACATCATTCATAGTTGCATTTCACTTTGATCTTTCATTTTGTAGAAAGGAGATCAAGCATTCAAGGATCTACAGAACCGTAATCCTTTAGTTGCATTACTGTGTGATATTGTAGTTTGTTTCACACATCATATCTATCATTTGTAATCAGTGAGTGTGGTTAGTATTGGATCGATATACTCTGACCAAACTAACTTGTAGCTTGTCTACGGTTTAACAACTTTGAATGAATTCAAAACTATTAATAGTGAAACACTGATATACTTTGCTAAGTATGCGGAATCTACTTTAACAAAGCTAAGAAGAATTAATAAACAACTTGAATATTATTAAAACCTTGAACCTGCTTTCTTACACAGATTCACTAACAAACTCTAAACTCTAATACTTCTAATAATCGTATATCTCTAATCGCATATACTTGTCTCTCTAAAACATATATATCTCTAATGCCAACCTAGGGATCCTTTTATAGGCACAAGGAAAACCCTAGTCGGTTTACAATACTTGAACGACAAGTAATTCTAATTATAACTCTAATCTAATACGAACTTTCTAGAATTACACAATAGTCCTTAAACTATTTGCATAGCAGTCCTTAACGAGCAGCAGTACTTTAATCGAACAGCAGTACTTTGACTTGAGTAGCAGTACTTTGACTTTTATAGCCCAACAATCCTCCCCTAACTTGAATTCTACTTGCTTGATTTCAAGTTTCTTTGTATGTCTTTAACTTCAACACTTTATCTTCAAGGAAAGGTTGTTTCTTCAAATCTGACTCGTTATTGTTTTGTCATCATCAATGCAAACAGTATCTTCAATCTTCATCAGCAACAATTCTTTTCAGCATCAGACCTTTTCAGCAACACAGCATCATATTGGCAATATGTACATCAGATCTTAAAAGTTTCATACTATTCTCATCACTTCCAGGTGTGTTAACTCCTGTGAGAGGTGAATCATTGAAAACATAATGGATTTTGATGTCTCTTTACCAAAGCCATTAACTCTGGAGTAGCCAATGTTTAGATTTAGGAAAAACCATGGTACATTGATAACCATATGATTTTTAGCAAATCATCAGCTATCAACGGATTTGAGTAGTCTTTACCAAATAGCCGTTTGCTTTTGGACTAGCTAGTTCTTTTAGTACAATCACTACCATGGTGAACTAATTACCATATAATGGTTTTCCACAGCCTTTACCACAAAGCCATTATCTTGTGGGCTAGCCAACTCTTCACTAATATAGATATGGTGAGTTGAAAACCATACAATTTTTAGTAAATTGCCAACTAAAAACGGATTTGATAATCACATCAGAGCCGTACCCTCATGATGAGTCAAACTCTTTCTTGTTTATTAAACATGGTGAGTTGATTACCATTTGTTGTGTAGTACAAGTACTAACACCATGCTGTTGCTTTCAAAACCATTTGTTGCTGTTTCATCTTTGTGCTTCAAAATGTTTTTGCACTTATCAAAAATTACTGATTTTATCAAAAGATTTTACTGGTTTTATGCTGCAAGCAGTACTTTGTGAAAGTACTGTCTGACCAGCAGTACTTTGAAGAAAGTACTTCAAAAGATTTATATAATAATTAAACCATACCAGTAGTTATGCATTAATCTTCAGATTCTGTTGTCCACTTGATGAATAATTTTATGACCATCAATGCTACTTCATCCTCTTGTTCCACTTCCATTCCATGCTCTAGCATCCTGATCATCAGATCTCTTGTGAGTGGATATCTCTGTTCTGCTAGCATATGAATCATAGTGCCATCTTCTAACTCCAAAACATGTATCCCAACTGATTCAAAGAATCTCCATTTGTTAATCTCCCAGTTGTCTTGATTTTCCCACAAAGCACTGTCCTTAGACTCCTCTGTCTCCCAGATTGTTGTGAGATCTCCTAACAATATCAAACCTACTCCTTGTGGTGGAATATGCTCAAAATAAGTTTGCACTTGGAGATATAACTGAAGCATATCATCTCTATCAATCAGATGTAGTATATCCCATAATGAATTAAACACTCTAAAACTTCCATCTTGTCTATGAAAGATCAGATAATCTCCTTCTTTAGATTCTACAACTGAAAAAGTAGATATCTTGGACTTCTTATCAGTATCTTCTTTCAATTTTGGATTCTCAAAGTCAACAACTCTAAGATAATTTCTGAGCTCATCAACTGTGTCTGTTCTTAATTCAACAGCTTCCTTGAACTTCTTTGATGGCTGTTCATCAGTGATTCTTTTCCTCTTTGAGCTTCTTGTAACAGCTCTTTCCTTTCTTTTATCTTCAAGCTCCTTATCTTCAAAAGAAATAATGCTTGCAAGATCTTTTTGAATAGCTTCTCTAACAGCATCATACAGATCCTTCATCTCTGTATATGTCAATCTAACTAAACCTGTATATCCTTGACCTTTCAGATAAGCCATCATATCATTCCTTTCTCTAGCTTTACTAATTGGCCTTCTTGATTGAACATTCTTCCTTGATTCTTCAGCATCTATCTCTGCTTGTAATATTCTAGCTGCTTCCTCATTTTTGGCAACCTGAATTTGTCTTAACTGTGCCAATGTCATCTTCTTCTTCTTCTTTTCTATCAAGATCCCTTTGCCTTTATCTTTTGGATCTATCTCTTGTGCAGGTTGAGAAGAAGTATTATGTTGTTGTTCAACCTCATGAATACTGATGCCTCTTTGACTTGACATATTAAGCATGATGTCAGCAATTGTTTCATCATCACTGTTAGTATGAGCTATAACATCTTCTTCCTGAGCTGGTTTAGAAGGGCCTACTTCCTCTTGAACTTGAATTGAAGGACCAATATCTTCTTCAAAATCTAAGGTTCTAGGTGTAACAGTGAATTGCCTCTCAGTACCTTGTTGAGCAGTACTTTCTTGAGCAGTACTTTCAGCTTCAGCTCCTTCCAAGTTTATTTCCTCAGTATCACCACTTCTTACTTCAACAGCAGCTTCTTCTAAATTTATTTGCTCTGTTTCATCACTCTTCCTCTCAACAGTATCTTGAGGAATATGTTCAAGTGGTGTCCTCTGAGTATCATCCATAAATCCAGCATCTTGTTCAAAATTTTGTTCAAAACCAGCATCATCTTCATTCAAATTCTCTAAATTCCTCCCCAATTGGAATGAAGATTGCGTCTTAGACTTTTTCTTCTTTGACTTAGAAATCTTTGTAGGTATCCTACCACTCTTCTTCTGAGACTTCACCCATAATCTATGGTGTTGAACTAGTGGCCAAACATACCTCTTCAATCTCTGAAACTTAGTCTTTAATTTGTCTATCTTAGCAGCTTGAGCCTCACTCTCCTTCTTCAGCCTCTTTAACTCCCTTGTTAAAGCATAATTGTCCAATTCTGCCTCTTCTTCTTCAAATTGCTTAGACACATTTGTGGAAGAATTATCAATAGGAGATGGTGGATTATTCATACCTTGGTCTGACTCCTCATGAGTAGGAATGTCCATAGGAGCAGTACCTTCCCTAGTAGCAGAATGTTGAGAAGCAGAATGTTGAGAAGCAGTATGTTGAGAAGCAGTAGGTTGAGGAATACTAACTTCTCTAGAAACTGGAGACTCTTGGCTTGCTGATTCAGAATGTGCTTCTTGCTCTTGCTCTTGCTCTGCATCTCTAACAACTTGTGCAACTCCCAATATATGAGCAGTCAAAGGTGTGTTGGTTCCAGAAAACTTTGCACTTTGTTTAGATAGAAAAGTAAACACCTTTGATGGAAGTTTGACAGTGGGTAAAAAACTTTGAGGTTTAGGAACATCCTCAAGTTGATTGTTCAAAAATAACTGAACAAACCTTGGATACATCAAAAATGGTGAACCATTACCAATATGTGTAAGCATACCATCCAGAATGAGTCTTGAAAAATTGAATCTTCGATCGGTAGCCAAACCCACTAATGCAGATGCAATATTTTGACCAAATTGATCAAAAGAAGTACTCTTGGGACTCAAACAATGAAGTAGAACATGAATGAGGTACTTCCAATGAGAACAAAACAAAGGCTTTTGAAAAGTAAGCTTCGTCAGATCGCCTTCATAACCTAAATCACTTAAAGTGTCCCAAAGCACTTGTTTTTCAAAACGAACAGCCCCCCCTTCATCATTAAACATCAAAACATCCCTAATCGTGGCTTCAGAAATCCTAATAGCTCGTCCAGCAACCGTAGCCCTAATCAACGAATCATCTTCTTTCGTTGCAGTAGCCCAAAATTCTTGCAGCCAGGGACCAATAACATCAGGGTCAACTAAAATAGAGTAGTTGATGGAAGACCCAGTTAAGAAATCAATGATCGCATGAAAATCAACATTATCACTTGTCTTGTCCAAATTAGCGATCATATTGTGTTTGCTAACAGTGAGACGATTAGCCATGATGAGTGGTAGATAAGAATTCGCTTTGAGTGTGTGTTTCGATAAAAAGATTGTGGTGTAAAAAGCGAATGAGGGATCTCAAATATGGTAAAAGGCGGGGAAATAGGGGTGAGTTTCTTTAAATAGGATGGAAATAACTCAAACTCGTAATAATAAAGTTACCGTTTGGATTAACTTATTATCGCCGCCTTAAGGAAGTAATTAACGTGAGCCCCACAATTTTTGACCGTTGGAACAGTACGTCCACGTAAGCAGTACGTTGAAGCAGTACGTTGCTGAAGCAGTACTTTAAGCAATAAAGCAGTACGTTCCATCTTGTTATCCACAATCGATACTCCAAACTAAAACCAAGAACTTGTAAAAGGTTCATGCTTAAGTTCTAACTAATAGCTAATGTTGCCTCCCCTCAAATACAACATATAGGCTAAACTAAATCACTAAAAACCAATACTTTCATTAAGACCGAATAGAAAGTATTCTAACTAATACTAAAGCCTCCCCTCAAATGTAGCCTAGTAGTTAATCATCCCAATGCTCACAACTAAGTGGTTGAATCTTGAAACATCAAATCCCTTAGTGAGGAGATCAGCTACATTATCATCTGTGTGAACCTTAACCACATTTATAAGCCTGTGCTCATAACAATCCCGAATAAAGTGATGCCTAATCTGAATGTGCTTGGTCTTGGAGTGATAAACAGGATTCTTCACAATGCAGATGGTACTCTCATTATCAATGTTGATAGGAGTATTCTTGAAGTTGAATCCATAATCCAAGAGTTGATTTTGCATCCACAAGACTTGTCCACAACAGCTTGCAGCAGCAACATATTCTGCTTCAGTAGAGGAGGTTGCAGCAGTGGTTTGCTTCTTACATTGCCAGGAGACTAATCTTCTACCAAGATATTGACATCCTCCTGAGGTTGATCTTCTATCATAGTTATCCCCTGCATAGTCACTATCTGAAAAGGCTTCTAAGTGAAAAGGTGACTCCTTAGGATACCATAATCCTAACTTTGGTTGATGCTTGAGATATCTAAAAATCCTCTTGACTGCATACATATGGGAAACCTTGGGTGTAACCTGAAATCTTGCACACAAGCAAACAGCAAACATGATGTCAGGTCTTGATGCAGTTAAGTACATAAGACAACCAATCATAGATCTGTAAATCTTGACATCCACAGCTTGTCCATCTTCATCCTTGCCTAAGGGTTTATTTTTATCAATGGGTGTGGTGGCAGGCCTGAGATTTGGAAGGTCAAATCTTTTAAGTATGTCTGCAACATACTTTTCTTGATTAATGAAGATTCCATCTCTTGTTTGTCTAACTTGAAGACCCAAAAAGAAAGTTAATTCTCCCATAGAACTCATTTGAAACTCCTTCTGCATAAGATCTTCAAATTCTTTCACCATAGACTTCTTTGTAGCTCCAAATATAATATCATCCACATATACTTGGACTAACATAATGTCTTTCTTATCCCTCTTGATGAACAAAGTCTTATCAATTGCTCCTCTCCTATAACCATGTTGGAATAGAAAATTTGAGAGTCTCTCATACCAAGCTCTGGGAGCTTGATGAAGGCCATACAGTACCTTGATCACCTTGTAGACTTTGTTTGGATGTGCAGGATCTTCAAAACCAGGAGGTTGTTTAACATAAACTTCCTCAGAAATTGTGCCATAAAGGAAAGCACTTTTCACATCCATTTGATAGACAGGAAATCCCATGTATGATGCAAAGGCAAGAAATAACCTTATTGCCTCTATCCTTGCAACAGGAGCAAACACTTCATCATAATCCACTCCTTCTTCTTGGCGATATCCTTGTGCAACCAATCTTGCTTTATTTTTGATAACATTCCCTCTTTCATCTCTTTTGATTCTGAAAACCCATCTTGTACCAATGACTCTTTTGCCATCTGGTAAATCACATAATACCCAGACTTCTTGAAACTTGAATTGTAGAAGCTCCTCTTGCATAGCTTCAACCCAACTTTCATCTGCTAAAGCTTGAGCTACCTTCTTGGGTTCTTCTTGAGATAAAAAGCAAGCAAACAGGCATGTTTGTTGATCCTTGTGATTCATCCTGTTTTGTTTATAAACAAAGCTAAGTAAAGCAGTATGTTGCTTAGAAAGTCCTTTAACTTTGTTCCTTGTAACCACTCCTGAAGAGGGTGATCCAATAATGTTACTCTGAGGATGAGCTTTATGAACTCTCAATGTAGGAGTTGGTGGTACTGGAAGATCAGACTCTAAGTTAGTAAAATCAATGCCTTCATTGGAGAAAATACCTTCTGGATTAAGCTCATCATCAACTTCTTCTAATCCAGGAATGTTAGCATTAACTAAATCATCATCATCAACATTGGAATTATCAGCATTGTTCCAATTTGATTGCTCTAACACACCAGAAGTACTGTCAAAAGGATCATCAGTACTTTGATCTAAAGTACTGTGGGCAGTATCTTGAAAGTTACTCTTTTTCTTTGCAGCCTCATAAGCCTTCCTTTGTTCATCTTCATAGGATTGTGCTATAGTTTCTTGAAAAAGCATCCTATTAAGTTCATCTTGTATGGCTTGATCTTCATCAGATACTGTATGAGTTGGCTGAGCAGTACTTTGTTCCTCAACAGTAACTTCAGGTTCTTTGTCAGGAACTTCTTCTGGTGTAACATTGACTCCATGAACAATGTACTGTGAATCATCTTCTTTGTAATTAGCCTGATTCTCTTCTCTAACAGGAACATAATTCATAGATGGTGTGAACTTGAGATCAAGATCAAACATCCAATCAGGACCTTTACCTTTCTGAGTTTCCTTATCTTCCAAAAATTCAACATGAAGACAATCTTGTACCTTTTTGGTATTCCTGTTATAAACTCTAAAGCCTTTGCTATTTGTACAATAACCCAATAAATATCCTTCATCTGACTTACCATCAAATTTTCCCAGAGAATCAATGGTATTTAGAATAGTCAGATAGCAGCCAAAAGGTTTTAGAAAACGAATGTTTGGTTTCTTTCCCATTAGTAACTCATAAGGTGTCTTCATCTGAGGTTTAGTTACTGAAACTCTATTCAACACATAGCAAGCAGTACTTATGGCTTCAGCCCAAAAGAGAATAGGTAATTGGGAATCTGCAAGCATTGTTCTAGCTGCTTCTATCAAAGTCCTGTTCTTTCTTTCTGCAACACCATTCTGCTGTGGTGTTCTAGCAATGCTAAACTCTCTCTTGATCCCTTTCTTGGCACAGAATTCATCCATATGCTTGTTCTTGAATTCTGTTCCATTGTCACATCTAATACCTCTTACTTTGAGTCTTAATTGATTTTCAAGGGCTACTATCAGGTCATGGATAGCATCAAAGGTTTCATCTTTGAATCCCAAGAAAAAGACCCAACTAAATCTGCTACAATCATCTGTCACTACCAAGCAGTACTTCTTCTTGTTTAAACTTTCTACTGAAACTGGTCCAAACAGATCCATGTGTAGCAACTCCAAAGGTTCTCTAATAACTCTTTCCCCAAGCTTCTTACATGAAGCTTTATGTTGTTTACCCTTCTTGCAAGCCAAACATGAATGATCAGTCTTGAATGTTTTGGAAGGTAAACCTTTAACTAAATTTCCTTTGACCAGCTTGTTGATGTTCTTAAAATTAACATGACCTAGTCTTCTGTGCCACAGATGTGCTTCTTCCAATGATGCCTTTGCTACTAAACATGTTGCTCTTCTAGCAGAATTGAGACTCTTTAAGTCTAAACTGTATACATCATTGGTTCTTGGTACTCTCAATGTCACCAAGTGATCATCAACAAATTTGAACTCAGGGGAGAGAATGAGACATTCTGTATCAGTGAACAGAATTGGGTACTTCTTGTCACAAATTTGAGATACTGACAAAAGATTGAATTTGAGCTCCTTCACATATCTAACATTCTCAAAATCAATACATCCAGCCTTGATTGTTCCTTTGCCAGTGATTCTTCCTCCATCAGGATCATTACCAAATGCAACTCTTCCTCCATAATATGCCTTAAAATCTGACAGGATCTCCTTGTCCCCTGTCATGCTGCCAGAGCAACCACTATCAACAATAATATGATCTTTAAGCTCCTCCTCTGGGTTGCCTTGCACATTAAAGAAAAGGGTTAGTTTCTTTTAGGAACCCAAGCCATTACTGACTTGTGTTCCCCTTGTGGAGTGACATACTTGAATTCCTTCAGTATGTAATCTCCACTGGTTTTAAAGGCATGGTCAATGATTATTTGAGTTGGTCCCATGTCCTGTGTTGTAATATCAACAACACTCCCTGTTTCACCCTTATCTGATGAAAGTACTTCTTGTTCTCCATCAGTACTTTCTTTCTTAACCCAATTTCTTTTGACCTTAGGTTTTTCTGATCTAGGTACTCTGCTTGAGGTGGAAGACCTTTTATATGAATTGAATCTCTTAGGTCTTCTAGGTGAAAAAGTATGAGCAGTACCATGAGTGGGTGAAAACTTATCAGTCCTTTGAGAAGGTACTTCTTGAGATTTATCAGAGTGTGAAGGTACTGGTGATTTGGAAAACATTCTTTTCTGGTGAGGGTACCTATAGTCTTTTGAGAAGTTACTATAGTTGACCCTATTTGAGTGATTCCAAACTGGTCTAGTCTCTCTTGGCTTATGGGTGGGAGGTCTATTCTTTGGAAACTGACTTAAGTATTCGGAATGAAAGTCACAGTGCTTAATCAAGTGATCAGGACTATAGCATACATAACATAACTTTCTCTCCATATTCCCAAATCCTCTTCTATGATTAAAAGGTTTCCTGTAGTAAGCAGTATTTTGAAAAGTTTCTCTTGGAGGTACCGCTGAATGTCCAGCAGTACTTTGAAAAGTTTTTGGAGGTACTGCTTGTTTTTGAAAAGCTGTAGGAAACTTTTGATCATTACCCTTTTGAAAATCATTCTTAGGTTTCTCAGAACTAATTCTACCATTAAGCTTCTTCCTAAACTCTAGGTTGTCTATACCATAACGAGAAACATCTGTCCTAAGAGGTTGAAACTGACCAGTGGGTGGAGGAACTGAGTGGTACTCCTTATCTTTCTTAAACTCAGGAGGTGATTCACTAATTGGTTCATCATTCCTAGATGTGTTTTCTTCTGAGCTTGTAAGGTCATCATCACTAGGTGGAATCTCTTCCTTAGCACTAGGTGGGATCTCTTCCTTATCACTAGGTGAGGTCTCATCTGAACTACTATCTACACCATAACCTAGTCCAGCTTTACTGTTTATGACTCTTTGTTTTTCAACAAATTGAACATGTGATAGACCAGCCTGTTTAATACTACCAAGTTTTTCTAACAAAGTATCTCTTTCCTTAGTAATCTTTTCTAATTCAGACACCTTACATCCCAACTTCCATTCACTTAATTTCAATTGGTAATCTTGTTGCTCATATTTTTCTGCCCAAGCCATTTCATTATTTTCATGTGTTAATATTTTGGCTTCCATTGACTCTAAAGTTAATTGATAACCAGCTACCTCAGACCTAGCTGTTCTACAATTATCTCTTTCAGTCACATAATCTTTAAGCAACTTTTGATAAACATCATTACACTTAGAGCATACCTCAGAGACATTGGATGAACTTGGTGAAGTGGCTACCATAGCAATCTGAACAGGTTCATCTTCATCCTCCATGCTCCAGTCAAATCTTCCAAGACCATCTCTAGTTTCCAAAGCAGCATATCCAGGTTCCTCATCAAAAGCTGTGCCCCAATCAAACTCTTCCATTGCAACCATAGAATAGGTTACAGGTTCATCATCAAATTCAGCACTCCAGTCAATCTCTGCTAAATTTTCTTGAGCCATCAAAGCTTTTGGTTGTGATTCAGTAATAGGAACCTCCTTTCTTTCAACCTTGGGTTGTTCAATCATCCTGTTTGCCTGATATTTTGCAAACTTGCATTCCCTTGCAAAGTGTCCAAGCTTTTGACAATTGAAACATTCAATCTTGGATTTGTCAAAAGTTATACCTTGTTTGGCTTTGAAATCAATTCCCCTTCCTGTCTTGTTCATGAACTTCTTGATCCTAGCAGTGATCATAGCTACTTGCCATCTTATGTCAATCTCTTCTAAAGCATCTTCTTCAATCTGCAACAAGTCTTCTTGATAGGTAACAGGTAAAGTGGCTTGTTGTGCAAAGAAGGAACATACAACTTCATCAGAATTGGTTTTGTTTGTTGGTGATGGGTTGGGAGTAGTTGTGGTTGTGCAAACATGCTGTGAATCACCAACAGTACTTTGAGAAGGATAAGCAGTACTTTTAGTGGAAGTACTGCTTCTGTTTTCAGAAGATACAAAAGCTATGTTGTGAGTTTTCTGAGAACTGTGACCATTCATCTCTTGCTCGTACACTTTCAAATTGTTATAGAGATCATCAAAGTCCATAGACTCCAATCCAGGTTGTCCTCTAATCATAGTAGCAACCACATGCCAGACAGATGGCAAACTCCTTAAGAACTTCAAATTTGCATCTTCAACAGATACCTCTGCTCCATATAGTTCTAACATACTAAGTAGATTTTGGAATCTGTCATAGGCAGCATCAAGACTTTCTCTTTCACCAACAGTGAAGGTTTCAAATTGCTGCTTCAATAAGTTTCTATGCATCTTCTTTGAAGCATCATTACCTCCAAATCTTGTTTTGATCGCAGCCCATAATTGTTTTGCATCCTTAGCATCATGGAACTTCAGTAGGTGACCATCAGGAATAGCAGACAGCAGTATGTTGAGAGCCTTATCTTGATTTCTTTTTGTAGCTGCTGGTAAGGTTGGTTGAGGTGGTTTGGGTTGTCCTTCAACTTGTAGAGGTTCATCAAGAACAACATTACCATTGACAATTACATCCCATAAAGCATGATCAGTAATAGCAAGGTACTGCCTCATCTTCATACTCCAGAGATCATATTCTCCCTTCTTGATGATAGGAATTCTGAGTGAGGTGATGGATGGGATAGGTGCAGCTTCAGTCGACATTGTTGAGGGTTTGTTGATAAATCGGTTTTAAGGGTTTCTTCTTAATCAGAGTCTCCACACAAGCTCTGATACCACTTGTTGGATCGATATACTCTGACCAAACTAACTTGTAGCTTGTCTACGGTTTAACAACTTTGAATGAATTCAAAACTATTAATAGTGAAACACTGATATACTTTGCTAAGTATGCGGAATCTACTTTAACAAAGCTAAGAAGAATTAATAAACAACTTGAATATTATTAAAACCTTGAACCTGCTTTCTTACACAGATTCACTAACAAACTCTAAACTCTAATACTTCTAATAATCGTATATCTCTAATCGCATATACTTGTCTCTCTAAAACATATATATCTCTAATGCCAACCTAGGGATCCTTTTATAGGCACAAGGAAAACCCTAGTCGGTTTACAATACTTGAACGACAAGTAATTCTAATTATAACTCTAATCTAATACGAACTTTCTAGAATTACACAATAGTCCTTAAACTATTTGCATAGCAGTCCTTAACGAGCAGCAGTACTTTAATCGAACAGCAGTACTTTGACTTGAGTAGCAGTACTTTGACTTTTATAGCCCAACAGTTAGTGCTTTAGTCCTTAAAGCAAAAGGAGTGTAGGGAGTAGTTGTACCCGTGTAAAGAACTCGACATCTAGCTTAGTGTCGGTAAAGTAAGTAGGCGACGTCAGGTTGGTTCTACCTTGTGAAAAGAACCCGGTGTTTAGCTTAGTACCGGAAAAGGAAGTAAGCGACGTGTAAAGGTTTTCTCCGCCTGGAAAAGGAGTTTGTTTCTTAGTGAAAGATAAACTCTCGAGTAGGAAACTCGGGGAGTGGAGTAGGGCAAGGAAGAGAGTCCTTGTAGCCGAACCACTATAAACAACAGTGTCGTGTGGTTTGATCTTTCCTCTCTTTATCTTTTGTTTATATTGTGTGATTATTTATTTGTGATTGTTTCCTTTGAAATTAACATATAGTAACAAAGCAAAGAAATCTTTAAAACGGTAAAAACTATTCAACCCCCCTTCTAGTTTTCCACATTTAGTTTAAAGGTAAAGTATTTGAATAAAGATTTCCCAGCAAAGGCCTTGTAAATCCACTCAGTCCCAAGCCCCGCCCATACAAGACTTGCAACCTGTGTGTTTACAATCCACTGCCAACATAATGTGAATAGTACAAGTACGGATGTGTATAGAATACGTATCAATGTATGAATATGGCAAATATAGATGTGTATAGAAATATGTATCATTGTACGAACATGACAGATGTGTATATGAATACGTATCAACGTCATAAATGCGTCAAATAATTCAAATATATCAACAATGCATAATGTATAAGCGAACAGATATGTATATAAATACGAATCATGTAACAAGTATTTTGCAAAAGTAAATAGGTATAGTTTGAGCATGTATCTCCCCCAAAGAGTTGTTAAACAATTTAATGATAGAAATGGAGGGGCTATGACTCACCTTAGCTGTAAGGGTCTAAGTAGGGTTATGTCTAAAGTATCACGGAAACGGCTCAAACACACAACCTGAATAATAAGGAAGTCTAAGATTTCGACGTTTAAGATTGACAGGATGTGAATAATGATTGTGAAAGAATATCGGATAACGAATCGGACTATGATGTGAATGAATGATATGCTTAAAATGTTTAAAGTTCAAAAATAACATTATATATAATATTATCTTGTTTTTATATTATTTAAATCATAAATATTGTTTGCTCGAAAGGGTTTACATAAATTGTTGAGTTAATCGTTAAAAACCGTTATATATAAATATAAACGTTATATAATAAATATTGAGCATAATGAAATGAAATGCACGTGAAACGAATGAAAAAAATGTAAAATATGAAATGGAAATGATTTATAATAATAATGTTGCTGTTCAGCCCTTGGTCTTTTACAGAATTTACAATTTTTACCCTAAAGGTGTAAGTTTTACACCGTTAGTCCTTGGCTGGTATAAAAAGGTTCCATTTTGTCATTTTATGGTCTATAATTAATGTCTTAACTTTTTCTACCCAATATTTATAGAAATGACAGTTTTGAACTTTATTTCCTAAAATTACACTTTTGCCCCCTAATAGTAAAATGCGTTGCATTTTTAGTCCAAAACGTACAAAAGATAAAAATGATGCTTGATATGTGTTAATATGAATATGTAAATATCAAATAAATTAGTACTCGTTATTCTAGCCATCCATGAAGGAGGTCAATATATGGTACGTAAAATTAAATGATAAGAAAGCGTAAAATGAAATAAATAAATAAAAATGATATGCGATTGAAATAAATAAAAATGAATGCGATAAGTAAAAGTACAAGTATGTAAGTGTCGAATATAGAATAAACATAAGTTCTTGGCCATCCATTGAGGAGGTCATTGCATGAAACGTAAAATAAATAAAATGAAAAGTGTATAAATGTAATAAAAATGATATACGATTTAAAATAAACAGAAGTACGATGCATGATGTATTGAGATTTTTATATATATATATATATATATATATATATATATATATATATATATATATATATATATATATACGAGTAGGAATTGAATTTAAAGGACTTACGACACCTTAAAATGGTGGAATTAAACGTGAACACGATTTAGAATTTGGATAGTAATCAAGTAACCCAATAGAACTATAATAAAGGTGTCTAAATGAGACTTGAATCAATTGAGTGAGGCTCGAAATGAAAGGGACGTTTGCTTATGGTCTTCTTGTTAATTCTCGGCAGAATTGATTTTGAGAGAATGTAAAATAAATAAAAAATGTGGTTGCATGTATCTGTTTTACGTGTATATATATATATATATATATATATATATATATATATATATATATATATATATCATGTGCATGTACTAGCCAATAATTTTATCAAATGCAAGTTGAAATGTCAGATTGTCAGAGAGATTCGGATTGTGCATGTGATTGTGTTTTATATGTCGACATCCTTTAAATATAAGTTGGCATATTTTGTATACGGAATAGATTGCATGTGAGTAAGGTTTATGTACTACTATTTAAAATCAAGTTGCATATCTTTCGTATGAATATATAGTATTAAATTTGATGGAAAAAGCTGTAATATGTATTATTTAAAATGAATGTAGTAGAGATTTTATAGAATACGTGCCCGAGTGAGGTTTACTTTAGGTATCGTTCATAAACCAAATGTTAAAAATAAAATATGAGATTTATTACTCTTTAATCTTGGATGTATAGAAAACCGAGTTATGTAAAATAAATAATATCTCGCGTGTCGAAATTAGATTTAAAAGATGCCAAGTGAATGAGATTTGTGTCGAAAGGAATAAAAGAAAGAGAATGAAATGGGCTGAAATTTTATATGGGCTTGAATAGTAATAGACCAAAAATATAATTAAGGTCCGTTTGGTGATTATTGAATATGTTTGATCCGTCGTGGTCCGCGTGTGAGCTCGTTCCATCGTATCATAAATAACGTAACAATATTTAAATAGAAATGTAATAAACAAAAAGTTTAAATTGGCTCGTAAAAATGGTTAAGCGAACAGTAACGACATGTTAATACTAGATTAACATTCACTAATGACTAGGGAATTTTACGGATTGTTACAGTATGTACTCCTTATTTTTGAATCTCGTCCCGAGATTCTGTCTGCGTTATCTCTTAAAAGATGTTAACGAATAGTCGATGTGTAAAGTTTAAGGTAATAAGGCAAAATTTACGAATCTAGGGTAGTATACTACTTGTATAGGAAAAACGTACCCATTATTTGTTAGCTGCATCCGAGTCACCCAAGTAGTAAGCTCTACCACGAGCCGGACCAAGATGGGCTAATGGGTTTGGGTTATTTCCTTCAATAGCTAAAGCTAGATTTCCTTATCCAGGTGCTCTATTCAACCTATGACACGTATTCTTGAGATGATCCGGGCTGTTACATTCATAGCATGCCCTCTGATTATTCCTTATGTTGCCTGCATTCCTTGGTGTTTTACACTGATTCGTAAAATGACTTGACTGATTGCAGTTCGTACACTCGCGGCAGGGCGTAGACCCAAGGTGATGATAAGCGCATTTAGCACACTTAGGAAGTGGTCCTGAATATCCTTTCTGACCTGACCGAGTGGCCATAAAACTTCTTGCTCTCTTGTTGTCCATCATAGGGACCATCTGCTTGTCTGACTCAGTTGTTTCTTTCCTCTTGTCACCGTTTCTTAAAACTCCATTCCTAACTATCTCATCTGTTAGAGTCCCCGCCTTCAATATTGCACTTTGAATTGTAGATGGTTCAGTTGCTTTCACAGTTCCACGAATTTCGGGAACAAGACCATAGATGTACCTCTCAATCCTCTTGGATTCAGGGGTAACCAGATGAGGAACTAGTTTGGCTAGTTCATGAAACCGATCAGTGTAGGCTGCATGACCAGCCCCTATCATAGAGTGATGATAGAGTTCATTTTCCAGCTTCTGCATCTCATTATCCGGGCAGTACTCCTCTTTCAGTAGTGCCTTAAAGTCATCCCACGTCATTCCCACAGCTGCTTCTCTGCCTCTAGCTTGAATCTGCGTGTTCCACCATGTTAACGCCTTTCCTAACAGCGAGCACGCTGAATACTTCACCTTCTGATGTGTTCCATAGCTACTGATGTCGATCACTGACTCCATCTTTTCGATCCATCGGGTATACTCCAAAGCACCTCCTTTACCGTCAAACTCCATTGGCTTGCATGCCGTAAATTCCTTATACGTGCATCCAGTTGCGCGGTTGTTAGTATCATTCCCACCTACTCCATTGGTGTCGTCATTTCTGCTTTCGTGGTTTCCCGAGTTGTTGATATGGTTGCCCACCTGGGTGATAATAGTTGGAAGCAAGGTTTGGAGCTGTTGAGCGATGATGGCGGCAAAATCAGGATTTCCACCGTCGTTGTTGTCGTTGTTATCGTTGTTACTAATGCCGCGGCCACCTCCTCGACCTCCACGTTCACTAGTCCTTCCACCTCTTAGTGTGGCATTTCCTCGGTTAGCGTTGCGAGCTGATCTCCTTGTTGCCATTGCCTCTCTGCAATGAAGGACATGTAGCGAACGTCAGAGATGAGGGAAAAGCTGTTGACTATCCAATCTATACTTAATGTTCTCACAAAACCCCGCTACTAGCTGTTATCCTAAAGGGGTCAATGCCGATTAACGTACGCATGGTTACATATGTCCACGTGAGTTGTGATGCACTTATAATTATGTTGTACACCCATAATTATAACTGCGTCCTTTCACACGTGTACATATTACCAAGCACACATATCTCGACGTTACTTAAATGGTGAAAGAGTAGGGTGATTATCTCCCAGAAAATCCTTGAGTGAACTCATCAAATTTATGCGGCTAAGTGATAACCTTTATTTAACTTAATCCCATGTCTCATCAAACAAGAACTGTCACAAGATTAAGTTAAATAGCCAGTTATCACTGAGCTCACGCTTTTGATGTCTCGATTTAGATTATGAGATTTTCCCTATCAGTACCATAACTCTAACTTCCAATAACGTGGATAATAACGGAAAAAGTTCTACGTATGCAAGGCGATAGGGATAAGAGTCTTAATGTATATAGTAGTTATAGTCTAGGCACCTAAATGCAACCTAGTTCTCTATAACCAAGTCTCTGATACCAATCTGTAACACCCCCAAATTACCGCAGCGGAACAGTAGAGTCAAAGGGGTATTACTTCATAATATAGATCAAGGTATAGAAAACGACCTCTAAATGAGACGTTTTGAAAAGTTATCATTCGAATTATTAAAATCAGAGTTATGACAATAAGTTCCAAAGCAAAGATTACATAAAAGTTTTCAAAGTGTATCGAATGATAAAGATAAGATATGAGTCTTCAAGTATGCAAATGACTCTAGAATCCATGCATCCACTATCGCCTTATAACCTGAGATAAATATTCTAAAAAGTGTCAACCAATAGTTGGTGAGTTCATAGAGTTTAATTTAAAGGTAAAGTATTTGAATAAAGATTTCCCAGCAAAGGCCTTGTAAATCCACTCAGTCCCAAGCCCCGCCCATACAAGACTTGCAACCTGTGTGTTTACAATCCACTGCCAACATAATGTGAATAGTACAAGTACGGATGTGTATAGAATACGTATCAATGTATGAATATGGCAAATACAGATGTGTTTAGAAATACGTATCAATGTACGAACATGACAGATGTGTATATGAATACGTATCAACGTCATAAATGCGTCAAATAATTCAAATATATCAACAATGCATAATGTATAAGCGAACAGATATGTATATAAATACGAATCATGTAACAAGTATTTTGCAAAAGTAAATAGGTATAGTTTGAGCATGTATCTCCCCCAAAGAGTTGTTAAACAATTTAATGATAGAAATGGAGGGGCTATGACTCACCTTAGCTGTAAGGGTCTAAGTAGGGTTATGTCTAAAGTATCACAGAAACGGCTCAAACACATGACCTGAATAATAAGGAAGTCTAAGATTTCGACGGTTTAAGATTGACAGGATGTGAATAATGATTGTGAAAGAATATCGGATAACGAATCGGACTGTGATGTGAATGAATGATATGCTTAAAATGTTTAAAGTTCAAAAATAACATTATATATAATATTATCTTGTTTTTTATATTATTTAAATCATAAATATCATTTCCTCGAAAGGGTTTACATAAATTGTTAAGTTAATCGTTAAAAACCGTTATATATAAATATAAACGTTATATAATAAATATTGAGCGTAATGAAATGAAATGCACGTGAAACGAATGAAAAAAATATAAAATATGAAATGGAAATGATTTATAATAATAATGTTGCTGTTCAGCCCTTGGTCTTTTACAGAATTTACACATTTTACCCTAAAGGTGTAAGTTTTACACTGTTAGTCCTTGGCTGGTATAAAAAGGTTCCATTTTGTCATTTTATGGTCTATAATTAATGTCTTAACTTTTTCTACCCAATATTTATAGAAATGACAGTTTTGAACTTTATTTCCTGAAAGTTACACTTTTGCCCCCTAATAGTAAAATGCGTTGCATTTTTAGTCCAAAACGTACAAAAGATAAAAATGATGCTTGATATGTGTTAATATGAATATGTAAACATCAAATAAATTAGTACTCGTTATTCTAGCCATCCATGAAGGAGGTCAATATATGGTACGTAAAATTAAATGATAAGAAAGCGTAAAATGAAATAAATAAATAAAAATGATATGCGATTGAAATAAATAAAAATGAATGCGATAAGTAAAGGTACGAGTATGTGTAACGCCCCGTGACCAAAAATGACCAAAATCGTGAAAATTTTTCGTAAAAGAACACCCGAAAACTGACCCGCTGTTACTCTTTTACAATCTTACAAAAATCTATAAACATTCAGGCCTTGAGGCTATTTTTAAATGAAACTAGACTCAGTTACTTTCAAAACGATAGGTGGTACGACCACCAACTACTTACGGTTTGTTTTGCAGGACATTTAGAACTTACCAAATCTGGACTGTTGGATAGATGCGCCGTATCCCAAAAAGAGATGCGCCGTATCTACCCAAATGAAACCGAAACTTGAAACCGAAATGGATAGATGCGCCGTATCCCAAAAAGAGATGCGTCGTATCTACCCATCTGAGACCGAAACTTGAAACCGAAATGAATAGATGCGCTGTATCCCAAAAAGAGATGCGCCGTATCTACCCATCTGAGATAGATGGTATGTGCTTATTCACATACCTTTTATTTACCAAATTAAGACCAAAATGACCAAAAACTAACCAAAATGCCAAAGATATTTGTGTTTTATGTTTGTTTATGTGCAGGAACGGATATCGAGAAAAAGGGACAAAATCAAGCAAAAACCGGGAAAACGAGCACGAGTTATGGAAAAGATATTTACAGCCGATGCCGGGAAGATTTATGTCAATCAAGTCCTCAAAATTTCATCAAATGACAAAACCATCCCTTGGATTTATTTTGGGAAAATGGCAGAAATAACCCTTTGAGTTTCATAAATTACACAATTGGTCCTTGAAACTTATTAAATCCTTAACACCATCCAGATCCTAGTATCTAAAATCCAATTCAGCCCACCTTCCTTAAGAATAAACCCCAGCCCATGAAAGATTACCTAAGCCCAATTATCATAACCCGAAACCCGGTTATAACCCAACACCCCAACCCACGGTCAATGAGTTATAAATGACCGGTCAAACAAATAGTTAAAAAATAAAATTAAAAAAAAAAGCTTACCTGCCCTTGTGTACTTCCCCAAATTACCCCAGATGAACCCTAGTTACCCGTACATCAAAATTACCGCAATTAAGGGTACGATTGTCTTTGCACGGACTTCTAGGAGCTTCCTGACACACAAGGGAATGACATGTCAGCAGAATAGAGCATTTCTATTGGTTGGTGATGCGTGGAGGATTTAATCCAAGGGTTGTCAATGATTGAGTAGCATCCAAGGGTGATCAGATGGTGGATATTGATTCAAAGAAAGCACCAATTCACGCGGATCAGTGACATAGCAGTGGAGGGTTTGGCTATAAATAGAGGATGCTTCTTCAGTAATTTCCATGTAATTTTTAGTTAGTATTAGGCTTTAGGAGTAGGAGTAGTTTAGTATTATGTAGTTTTTAGATATTGTTATGCTGTCAAAATTAATTTCTAAGTTGTAGTTTTAAATTTCTTTTTTGTAACTTTTGAATTTGAGCAATGAAATTCCGTTTGTTTTTCCTTTAATCATATTAACTTCATCTTAAATTCTCATTATCAGTTTCTTTATTGTCTCAGTAGCTTATTATAAATCATATTTAGCTTACTTCAACTTTTAATCTCATCTTTTGTTCATCTCATTTTAAAAATCCAAAAATAATTCAAAGCATAGCTTCAATAAGCTGTTTTTCAGTTAGATTAAGCTCATACTAGCTTACATTAGCTTTTGTGAAGCTTATTAGGATCTGAATCAGACTGAATCAATCAAAATTCAAAGTTCAAATACCTATGCAATTGTGTGGAAAGCTTGAGGAAGTTGCCTGCCATGGATGGGGCAAGATGGACTGTTACTAGCTTGTTGTAAGACAAGCTAGAGCTTGTAGCTGCCCATTGTGGGAGCCTCTGTTCAGCTGAGGCATAAGTAAGTTCCAAAATCTCATTTCTTAGTTAAAATTTGCATAATATAGCTTAATTAGTGTAGATCTGGTTATCATTGTTTATATTAGCTTGATTCTGTTAGCTTTAGCTTAAATTTGTTATATCTTAGCTTACTCATATAGATCTAGCCTTAGTTTAGCTTGTTGCCTCATGTTCATCATTTTTCTTTATCATTTTCTGTCTTGGATTTATCTGCTTGCATATTTAGGATAATTTGGTGCTTTTGTTGCTTGATTAAGTGCTTTTGAGCTTATATCAGCTCAGTAGATGCTTGTTGAGTGATATCATAGCTTAAATTTGCAGTTTCTAGGTTAAATTTGCAATTTCAGTTTTATATAGGGTGTTTGGAATAGAGTCTGTTGTAGGTATTAAGCTGTTAAACTGTTCATTTGCCTTATTTTAAGATTTGCTTAAGCTGAATTATTGTGAAATAAGCAAGTTTCAGTAGGGGTTTAGAGGTTTTCACTCAATTGTAGGTTATTTGCTTAATAGGTGAGTTTTTGAGGTTCTAACTGTGATAATAAGCTCAGCATAAGCTGAGCTTATTTGAACAATAACTTTGGTGAATTTTTTGGTTCATTGCATCATTTTAAGTAGGAAAACAAAAGTAGGCAGTGTTCCATTAGGTATTGCAAAAGATAAAGTGCCAAAACATTTCCTGCTGCATCAGAATCCCTTGTGCAGACCAGCACATACTAAGCTTTTCTCAGCTTTTTCATAGGACTATATCTGCTTATTCTCTGGTTACCTTTGCTTGAATTTTGGGTTACATAGAGTTAGTAGTATGGAATTTTAGGGTCTGAGTTTGATTTGCAATTTAGAGCTTAATAGATAGCTTAATATAGGTCTGCAAATAAGCCTTCTAGGACTGTTCTCAGGCCTGCAACTAGTTTGGTTTCTATTAGCATCTGTGTTTGAGCTTAATTAAATAAGCAATTGGTAATAGAATTTGGGCATTCTTGGCTTATAAGTTGCTTGTTATATCAGCTTTTAGACTCTGCTTTTGGATTCCCCCAATTAGCTTTTGCCAAGCTTTTAGATTAGTTCATAGTTGGCTGTTTGATCATTTTTCTGTCCTATATTTGCATCTGCACTATACTACTTATTGGCTTCTTCTGTGAGTTTCATTGGTCTCATTAAGTTGTTTTAAGCTTGTAAGAGTGTGCTTAACTGAATTTGAGAACTTGGAAATTTTTGGTACTAAATAGCTTATTTGAAGTGCTTTTTGAAACTGCTTTTTCACCCAATCTGCTTATTAGGGTTTAATTAAGTTCCATTTTTATTTTTTCTAGCTTCTTAACATAATTTTAGATTTATTTACAAAATTTCATAATTTCCCAATTCAGTTTACTATTTTTAAATCAATTAAATCTTTTATTTTAGTTTTTGAAATCATAAAAAATAAATAAAAAGTCAATAAAAATAAATTTCTTTTTTCTAATTTTTTTTTTTATATTTAGAGTTTAGGAAAAATTATTTTATATTTTTAGGACTTGAAATTTAGAAAATCATTTTTTAATTACGTTTTTTTTAAATTCGTCGCGTTCGTTTTAAATTCCAATTTTCGTTTTTAGGTTTACGTGCTTAGGTTACTTATATCCTTAGTTTAATTAGTTGTTTCCATTTATAATTTCATTGTTCGTAGTATAATCCCAAATCATCACTCTTTTCACACAATTCACCACACATATTCGACACCGAAACGAAAACTCGAATTCAACCTTCGTTGGGACCACGACCCGGGGAAAATACATTCGTTGCGTTTTCCTTGGAAAATAAACTATAAGCTTGTCTCCTTAACTTACATAATCTATAAGCTTTTGCTAGTCTTTTATACAAGGAGCTATAAAACGCGAATTCTTTCTAAGAGATTGCAAGTTCCCATAATTGATTTTAAATTTGCGAAGAACGAGAAATGATAGAGTTGTTTATAAGTTAGATTGCTAAACGTGGAGTAGTTGGATCTCTTTAAAGCCCATCAAAGTTACTTGTGGCTTTTTGTTCCCATAAGGTTGTTTCACCCAAAAAAATAGAAATCTAGGAATAATTAAAGGTATTTTGGTTTTGGCGATAATTAGTTTTTATTTCTTCCTTAGAGAATCATTGCTTTTGAAAGTTGGGTACACATCAAGGTACTGCCAGTGTTACGGTGTAATAGGCAACTGATTCCTAATAGTACGTAATTTTTTGGTTCGTCTTTTTAATTATAGTTTATTTTCCAAGGAAAACGCAACGAATGTATTTTCCCCGGGTCGTGGTCCCAACGAAGGTATTCGAGTTTTCGTTTCGGTGTCGAATATGTGTGGTAAATTGTGTGAAAAGAGTGATGATTTGGGATTATACTACGAACAATGAAATTATAAATGGAAACAACTAATTAAACTAAGGATATAAGTAACCTAAGCACGTAAACCTAAAAACGAAAATTGGAATTTAAAACGAACGCGACGAGTTTAAAAAAACGTAATTAAAAAATGATTTTCTAAATTTCAAGTCCTAAAAATATAAAATAATTTTTCCTAAACTCTAAATATAAAAAAAAAAATTAGAAAAAAGAAATTTATTTTTATTGACTTTTTATTTATTTTTTATGATTTAAAAACTAAAATAAAAGATTCAATTGATTTAAAAATAGTAAACTGAATTGGGAAATTATGAAATTTTGCAAATAAATCTAAAATTATGTTAAGAAGCTAGGAAAATTAAAAATGGAACTTAATTAAACCCTAATAAGCAGATTGGGTGAAAAAGAAGTTTCAAAAAGCACTTCAAATAAGTTATTTAGTACCAAAAATTTCCAAGTTCTCAAATTCAGTTAAGCACACTATTACAAGCTTAAAACAACTTAATGAGACCAATGAAACTCACAGAAGAAGCCAATAAGTAGTATAGTGCAGATGCAAATATAGGACAGAAAAATGATCAAACAGCCAATTATGAACTAATCTAAAAGCTTGGCAAAAGCTAATTGGGGGAATCCAAAAGCAGAGTCTAAAAGCTGATATAACAGGCTACTTATAAGCCAAGAATGCCCAAATTCTATTACCAATTGCTTATTCAATTAAGCTCAAACACAGATGCTAATAGAAACCAAACTAGTTGCAGGCCTGAGAACAGTCCTAGAAGGCTTATTTGCAGACCTATATTAAGCTATCTATTAAGCTCTAAATTGCAAATCAAACTCAGACCCTAAAATTCCATACTACTAACTCTATGTAACCCAAAATTCAAGCAAAGGTAACCAGAGAATAAGCAGATATAGTCCTATGAAAAAGCTGAGAAAAGCTTAGTATGTGCTGGTCTGCACAAGGGATTCTGATGCAGCAGGAAATGTTTTGGCACTTTATCTTTTGCAATACCTAATGGAACACTGCCTACTTTTGTTTTCCTACTTAAAATGATGCAATGAACCAAAAAATTCACCAAAGTTATTGTTCAAATAAGCTCAGCTTATGCTGAGCTTATTATCACAGTTAGAACCTTAAAAACTCACCTATTAAGCAAATAACCTACAATTGAGTGAAAACCTCTAAACCCATACTGAAACTTGCTTATTTCACCATAATTCAGCTTAAACAAATCTTAAAATAAGGCAAATGAACAGTGTAACAGCTTAATACCTACAACAGACTCTATTCCAAACACCCTATATAAAACTGAAATTGCAAATTTAACCTAGAAACTGCAAATTTAAGCTATGATATCACTCAACAAGCATCTACTGAGCTGATATAAGCTCAAAAACACTGAATCAAGCAACAAAAGCACCAAATTATCCTAAATATGCAAGCAGATAAATCCAAGACAAAAAATGATAAAGAAAAATGATGAACATGAGGCAACAAGCTAAACTAAGGCTAGATCTATATGAGTAAGCTAAGATATAACAAATATAAGCTAAAGCTAACAGAATCAAGCTAATATAAACAATGATAACCAGATCTACACTAATTAAGCTATATTATGCAAATTTTAACTAAGAAATGAGATTTTGGAACTTACTTATGCCTCAGCTGAACAGAGGCTCCCACAATGGGCAGCTACAAGCTCTAGCTTGTCTTAGAACAAGCTAGTAACAGTCCATCTTGCCCCATCCATGGCAGGCAACTTCCTCAAGCTTTCCACACAATTGCTGTAACCACTCGTAAAATTTCCTATTTACTTTACAGAATTATTATCCTTTTTCCACGGATAATTTTTTTTATTATTTAATTGTATCTCCTATCTTATGTGACGTAGCTCACATCCTTGATAAACGTGTTCCCACACAAACCTGCCTAACGAATCTAATGTTTATTTCATAAACATCATTATATGAAAACATTTCAAAATACCATTTACCACTTTACGATAAATCCTTAACAAACGTATAAACTAAATATTCATTAACTATATAGAGTTTCTAGGAAACCCTAAAATTCATCACAACACCAAATATGAATAACTAAACCCTAAAACATAAAAGTACAACTCATCTGAGCTAATGTACAAGTTATTGAAGCACCAGAAACCCTAATTCTATTTTAATTCCCGGTAAAACCCTAATTTCACATAAGTATGATTTTATGTATTCATTTCACAAACCCTAAATTTATTTATACAATATTTTTACAAAATATTAAGTTTACAAGTTATTTGAGCTAGAGTACAAGTCTTTTATGCATGAAACCATTTATTCACAAAATCTTTGATAAAACCCTATTTATATTTATTTTAAAGCACAAATTACAAAACATTCATGCATAACTTTTATAAATTATTTTTTCTAAACTCATTAAATATTTTTACAAGTCTTTTAAGCCAAAGTACAAGTGCCTAATGCATGTAAACTATAAATCCTATTTATTATACTTTTAAACATAATAAAAATTAACAAATAATTTTTATAACTAAATAAACTATTAAAACTATATTTTTCTCATATCCTAAATTATTGTACAACTCATTTAAGCCTATAGTACAACTCTCATAAGCACAACCTATCTTTTCTCATTTAATTCGAATTATACTTATTTGTATATATCTTTAAATATTTTCTAAATAAACAAAAACACTAAAACTAATTTAGTTAAGATTCTAAACCCTAAAGTACTACCTCCTCAACCATAAGTACTACCACCTTAAGCCTAATCGAACCCCTCTCCTAAAATTCTGGTTCAAACTCCATAAATACCTAACTAGAATTTCCTTTACTTAAAACCTACACTAGATACAATCCCCCTCCTATACCTCATCCATGACATCATTTTGAAGCTACTTGTTTGGACTAAAGCTAAACACATCACCCCCTTCCTCTCCATAAAACCCACGCCTCACATTTCTTTCCAGCTCTAACCCTTCCACATGTCTCTTCCTACTCTATAACAAGATAACTCAACCCTTAGAAACCCTAATATCTCTTCTATAAATAGCAGCCAACATATTACCTTCTACTCACACAACCATTCGAACCAACACTAAAACAGACCCAACCCATTCTCATCCTGATCACAACCACAAAAACACCAGTTAAATAAAACCTTAAAAGATTCAGAGTTGAGGAGGAACACGGGAGAACAAGATTCGAACCCATTTTCAGTCATAAAACCCTAGCCGAACCCTATACTAAGTAAGTTCTATTAACCCTTTTAAATCCAGTTTATTTATGTCATATATCATTAAAAACACTAAAACATGATCACTAAAAATAAACAAGATCATAAGATCTAAGTTTTCTTTTCTTTGTTTCTCTTCTGATCGAACAGTACACACAAACACACCTTAACTATTCGAACTTTTGTTATAACAAATCAATAGTTACTCAAACATGTTAAAACATATCAAACAATAACATACCATGCATGAAAATTTAGTTAGAAACGTTTAAAAACATTAAAAGTCTTATCTGGTGTTGGTCTGTGTTTTTGGTCGAGCCAAAAATAGCCCAGAGACCCAACTTGTGACCTGAAAACCAACCCCTAAACGACCCTGCTAATCTCTGATTTTTGGTACATGTAGAGTTCACCCAACTACCTTTATTTAGGAAAAAGAATCAATAAAAATGATTAAGTTTTCACTTAGTTATCGAGCTATAAAGTTTGTAAAAAAATCGCTGAAATAGAAACTAGTATTTCCAGTTATTACTTTTTAATTTTTGCTGACCCAACTGCCCAACTTTACACCCAGTTTTCGAACACTATATTACCTCTAAAATTTCTAAGTTTTTGGCACATCGAAGATCGCCCAGCTAACTAAAAATAGGAAAAAGAATCTCGTAATATGGTTAAGTATTCCAAAAGATATTGAGTTCTAAAAACTGCCCAATATCGCTAGAATAGAAACAAGGATTTCCAGTTATTAATTTTAAGTTTTACATTCCAACAGCCCGACTTTAGACATAAAATTCGACCCATATAAGTTCACTAAAAATTCTGTCTTTTTAGCATATTAAAGACCACCTAGCAAAGTTACTTTAGAAACAAGAATCATGTAAATTGGTCAAACGAGTTAAAAGTTATGGGTGTCTAAAGTTTGTTCAATCGCTAAGATTAAAACTCAATTTCCAGAATTCTATTCAAACTAGTTTCACCGATCGACTTTAGCCCTATTTTTCGAGTACCAAATGATTTTTATAAATGGCGAAACTTGGCATATCTAGAGTCGACCTTGCTAACTTTTCATAGGAACAGACAGTACGTAAAATGATCGATTATTTGTAAAGTTATTCGAATCCAAAACTCTAGCCAAGTCAACTATTTTATGTGTATTAATTTTATTTGATAAGAGTTATTTTGGGCTGATTTTGTAAATCTTTTATATTTAGGATCATTTTTGACATTAACAAATAAACAGGGTAGAAATTGTTATTTTTGAAACTTAAGGGTAGAAATTGTCATTTTCCAAAAGTCCAGGGTATAAACTGTCATTTGACCAAACCTTAGGGATTAAAGTGTAACTTTTCCTAACTATTATTTTTATCATTTCTATTTTTATTTTCCGATCTAATATTAACATAATACGCTTATTTTATTAACAAATCAACGAACAAACGAATAAACAGAAAACATAAGAACGAAACGAAAAGAACAAATAAACATATAATCATCAGAAATGATTACTGAAATTTGACATACCAATTCAGGAAGCGTGCCGGAGACGTTTATCAACTTTAGTTAAATTCGTTTATCATTCAGACTAATCAAGGTGAGTTTCATAACCCCTTCTTTTACATGTTTTGAACTATTTTTGGGGGAGATACATGCTCAATTATCTGTTTTTACTTTCATAAGTAAATTCTAAACTTTTATATATTAACGTGAGTTTCATAGCCCCTACTTTTATACGTTTTGAACTATTTTTGGGGGAGATACATGCTCAACTACTTGTTTTATACTCAAAATATTTATACTCTTATGCTACGCTTTACTTATGATACTTTTGGACATGAAATATAGTTACGATATGTGCCTTAATGTGTTACACTTATTCTACACTTTATTCTTAGCAACTGTTTAACTCCTGGATGGAGCCGATGGAGAGGTATTGATAGTACTATCGGGTTGACACCCCCACCCTTGTGTCCAACACTTATTCGAGACCTTGGGTGAATATAATCCAGTTTATTCATGATACTTATTTATTCTAGTCGTGAGGTTCAGTTTGCTGTTATGCTTTACATTAAGTGTTTACATATATCGTATATACTCATGTCATACTTATTCTATATTTTAGCAATGGGTTGTAAACACACAGGTTGCAAGTTTTGAATGGGCAGAATTTGCAACTGAGTGGATTTACAAGGCCTTTGCTGTGAAATCTTTATTCAATACTCTACATTTTAAACTAAACTCTATGAACTCACCAACCTTTGTGTTGACACTTTTTAGCATGTTTATCTCAGGTTAGAAAGGCGATAGTGGATGCATGGATCGTAGAGTCATTTGCATGCTTTGGAGTCTATGCTTTTATCATTTACCATTCAACCTATATTGAAAACTCTTATGTATTATTATACTTTGGGACCTCATGTAATAACTCTGATTTAAATAAATTGAATGGTAACTTTTCAAAACGTCTCATTTAGAGGTCGTTTTCTATACCTTGTGCTTTGTATTGAGAAGTAGCACCCTAGTGACACTATCGTTCCGCTGCGATATTTTGGGGGTGTTACAATTGCATAGGTATTTGAACTTTGAATTTTGAATGATTCAGTCTGATTCAGATCCTAATAAGCTTCACAAAAGCTAATGTAAGCTAGTATGAGCTTAATCTAACTGAAAAACAGCTTATTGAAGCTATGCTTTGAATTATTTTTGGATTTTTAAAATGAGATGAACAAAAGATGAGATTAAAAGTTGAAGTAAGCTAAATATGATTTATAATAAGCTACTGAGACAATAAAGAAACTGATAATGAGAATTTAAGATGAAGTTAATATGCTTAAAGGAAAAACAAACGGAATTTCATTGCTCAAATTCAAAAGTTACAAAAAAGAAATTTAAAACTACAATTTAGAAATTAATTTTGACAGCATAACAATATCTAAAAACTACATAATACTAAACTACTCCTACTCCTAAAGCCTAATACTAACTAAAAATTACATGGAAATCACTGAAGAAGCATCCTCTATTTATAGCCAAACCCTCCACTGCCATGTCACTGATCCGCGTGAATTGGTGCTTTCTTTGAATCAATATCCACCATCTGATCACCCTTGGATGCTACTCAATCATTGACAACCCTTGGATTAAATCCTCCACGCATCACCAACCAATAGAAATGCTCTATTCTGCTGACATGTCATTCCCTTGTGTGTCAGGAAGCTCCTAGAAGTCCGTGCAAAGACAATCGTACCCTTAATTGCGGTAATTTTGATGTACGGGTAACTAGGGTTCATCTGGGGTAATTTGGGGAAGAACACAAGGGCAGGTAAGCTTTTTATTTTTATTTTTTAACTATTTGTTTGACCGGTCATTTATAACTCATTGACCGTGGGTTGGGGTGTTGGGTTATAACCGGGTTTCGGGTTATGATAATTGGGCTTGGGTAATCTTTCATGGCTGGGGTTTATTCTTAAGGAAGGTGGGCTGGATTGGATTTTAGATACTAGGATCCGGATGGTGTTAAGGATTTAATAAGTTTCAAGGACCAATTGTGTAATTCATGAAACTCAAAGGGTTATTTCTGCCATTTTCCCAAAATAAATCCAAGGGCTTGTTTTGTCATTTGATGAAATTTTGAGGACTTGATTGACATAAATCTTCCCGGCATCGGCTGTAAATATCTTTTCCATAACTCGTGCTCGTTTTCCCGGTTTTTGCTTTATTTTGTCCCTTTTTCTCGATATCCGTTCCTGCACATAAACAAACACAAAACACAAATATCTTTGGCATTTTGGTTAGTTTTTTGTCATTTTGGTCTTAATTTGGTAAATAAAAGGTATGTGAATAAGCACATACCAAAATCCCCCAGACTAAGCTATTGCAATGTCCTCATGCAATGTTATAAAAACACGTTTTTGAAACCAAAAATTTCCAATCTCTTTTTACTAACTTTGAGAAGTAGCAAAATTTTCAAAAGAGATTAAGAAATCTTAAGTTCAAAAGCTCCTCGATTTTCCTTTTTATTCTATTTTTGTCTTTTTCTCATTATTCATGTGACGGCTTTGTTAACAATCATTATCTTTCGATAACTTTTAGGGTCTTCGAGTAGGAAACACGACTCATAAAGAAATGACTATACGGATAAAATTCGTCGTCCCTGATTTTTCACGAGTCCCCAAGCCAAGCTTAAAAACGAAATCATTGTTATTTACAAGTTAGATTGCCGACACTACCCATGGAAGTTATTTGTGTAATTACCTCTTGCTCCCATTTTCCTATTTTGCCTTTATTTATTTTATTTTTGGTGAGAAATGAATTTCTTCAAATTCTCGTTTCGATAAGTTTTAATCCGATAAAGATACCTAGTTTAGATGCTAAGTAGTTTCCAAACCTTCCCTCGAAAACCGTTGCATACAAAAATGAGGTCCACATCAAGGTCTCTGATTTAACACGATTTTGAGGATATCCCTTTTATATACGACCGAAACATCCCATGACTGAGACCCGAGACAGAAGCTTTTTATTAGGATACCCTCGGAGTCGAAATTTGGCATTTTTAACATTATTAAGCACATTTATTGATCCTTGGCCTTTTAAACAACCTAGACAACGGCAGCGAACCGTCAAGAATCGGGAGTCTTATTTTGACCTTGGATATTTTTCCTCTGCCTTTTTGAAGTCTGAGACAACGGGAGCGAACCGTCAGGAAACAGAAAACTTTTATCGGCTTTGGATTATTATTATTATTATTCATTATTCATTATATATTTTGCCAAATCCCGAGTCCTACGGCTTTTATAGCAATAGAGACAATAGCAATAGAACATCTGCAGAAAGTCTGCATAAACTCAATACTCACCCACAACTCATTTTGACCTCAATACAGCATTATAACTTGTATCAAAACACTCACTTTACATTCCAAACACTAGAATTGACTTTAAATTTCTCTACCCATTTCTATTCTCTGAATTCTATTCTCTACTTCATTTCTATTCTCTGAAATTCTCTCTACCAAACATGCCCTAAATGAGACTCACACTTGAGAAGTTGAGAGCAAGAGGCGTTTAATATACAAAGGGTGGAAGCCTCATGGGCTATGGGCTTGCTTAAATGCTTCTGACTTGGACTTGATAATTAAACTAGCTATCTTAAAAATACATCATACATATCAGCTTATCAAGTCCAAGAATAATCCAAATGCCCATTACTTAATCTTTACTAAGCGATTACAAGGTTACAAGGCACATAATGATAAATGACAATCACTTTATAAAGCTAACACTTGTCCCCCACGAATTCTTGCACATTGTCACTGTCAATCATCATTGGTGACCGACGAGTCTCGTTTGTATAAAGCATTCCAACTCGGTGCTGAATGATCACAACTATAAGAATGCGTACCTTCCGAAGACATATCTTCCCTCGCCATATCACTAATAGATGGTGCTTGACCACTAACAACGCCTCCAACCTGCAATCCCATTCGTATTGTAGTATTATATGTAGGCTAATTTGGTTAACTTTTTAGTGGGAAATCAACTATATCTCATTCAAAACTCCCAATTATATGTTTATAAAAATTTGCCGTGGTAAATATATTCTTTTTTCCAACACAAATGACATCTCAAACGTGCAACTTTTATTCATCATTTTTATTAAAAGGAAATTTTGAAGTGAAAATAGTCACATCATACACCTTCACTAAATTTTGTCAAAAGACAACTATATTTTGAATTCGCTCCTACCTTTAAAGAAAGGGCTCTACTATACCCACCCCTAAAGGGGCTCTACTATACCCACGGGGGACAAGGGTGGCAGAACCTTGTCTCCCCCATTTTTGTCCCCTTTTTTTTTCTGCACTGTCAGTTTCTGTTCCGTATTTTTGACAGTTTTTAGCGTTTGACATATTAAACTTTATATTTTCTGTTCCGCACTTTCAGGTTTATAGTTTTTTGATATAAACAAAATTTATAAAAATCAAAAAAAAATCAAAAAAAAAAAAAAAAAAAAAAAAAAAAAAAAACCTATTTTTTTTAGCCCCCGTGAGAATAAAAAAATAGCCCCCGTGGGACTAACCCACCCCTAAAGAAAATGTTGATTGTCCTTGCGCATATGATTTAAGTACACTTTGGTCAATACATCAAGTATGTACAGGTATATTGGTATAAAAGAATTAATAATAGAAAACCATTTGATGTAGCAATCGAAAAAATAGAACAATCTATTACCACATGAGAAAAGTTCAATACGAAACAATATTTATCTAAAGAACAAATAACAAGATCTCAACCATTCATCTTTATTCCATCCAATGGTTTAGATTAAAACGAACAAATATACTGAGAGGGCATTTTAGTCATTCCATACTTTCAGCCTAACCCCCTAAACACACACTGTACACACACTCACACTCATCTCTCTCCTAGATCCCCAAACCACCAGTTCCAAAAATCTCAATCCCTAATTCAAAAATTCATTCATTGATCTATCAATTAATTAAAAAATGCCGCAAGTATTTATGACCTGCTATCCATACTTGATAAGCTTTACCTGCTATCAAACTCGATATCGAAGCGGCATCAAACTCGATAAGCTTTATTGATAATAGCGAAGAATTTTATGGACATGGTGGCTTCATTACCTGCTATCAAACTCGATAAGCTTTACGAGAATGCTTTCATTTGATCTAAATTACTGATTTTCAATGAACATACGATATGAATCGAGGAAGGAAGCGGCATCATTATACCGTGAGCTTTTGAGACGGGTTAACGTCACCGGTCGTCGGAATATGTACGGCGAACGGCGGAGGAGAAGCAGGTTCGACAACAAATTTGAAATAAGAAAGATAGCCCAATTGGTTGAATGATATGAAATTGTGTTATAATTGTGATGTATTATTTGCCAATTGGTTGAATGATATTATATTTGATGCTCTCATGTTGTATGTGTTTTCTATGTTTTTCTTCTCGTTCATGGAAGAAAATGAGATGGAGAAGATGAGTTTAAGAGAGAGAAACAAGCATTTATTAGTCTTGAGAAAACTACTGAGTATAGCCCCTTTTGATAAAAGAAAATGTATGTAAAAAGACTAAAAGAAATGGTCATATTGCAAATTTCAACATTAGTTGTCAGCTACCTTTTATTTTGATTTTATATTTTGATGGGCTTCAATGTTCAAAATGTTGTTTCATCATTTGTTTTTTCAGCTTAAATTTTTATTTTCAGTTTTGGTAACTTATTAAAATAGGGTTTCATGCTGAATCCCATGGGATTGACTAATGAATCCTATGGGATTCATGCTGAATCCCATGAGATTCAGCATGAATCCCATGGGATTCAGATGGGATTCAGCATGAATCTCATGTGATTCTCTCTAATCCCTTGTAATTCATATAGAATCCCATGGGATACATACAGAATCCCATGAGATTCTTTGATGAATCACGTGTAATTCATAAAGATTACCCATGTGATTCATACAGAATCCCATGAGATTCTATATGAATCCCAAGGGATTTTTTTACGAATCCCGTGGGATTTTTCTGGACGAAAATTTTGAAAAAAAAAAAAAAAAAAATCGTCTTTTTACGAATCCCGTGGGATTTTTTTGGATGGAATTTTGAAAAAAAAAATTCGTCTTTTTACGAATCCCGTGGGATTTTTTTTACGAATCCCGTGGGATTTTTTTACGAATCCCGTGGGATTTCTGGACGGAAATTTTGAAAAAAAAAATTCGTCGAAAGTATATAAAAGTGCATATCTATAGAAAGATGATTTAATTCTCGTCGCGATGGTGTATTTTTCGTAGCTTGAAGATTTACCGTTTACAAGATATGTTGTTTTTTTAAAAAAGGTAGAAAGTGGGTTTTTATATTAAATGAATTAAAATGTCAATTTTGCCCTCCTTTTGTCATTTTTGGCTTCATCTCAGCCATTAGATGAAAGATGGATGGATGGTTGAGATTGACTTATTTGTTTTTTAAAGAATACATGTTTTGCAAGGATCTCACCTCATTGACATATCAGATTCTTTAGTTTACCTTCGTGAGCAATAAATAAAAAAATAAGAAATTTTATGGCCAACAACTTTTAATCTTAAATTCAAATTCTGTACAAAACATGTATCTTTTAAAAGATATAGGCAAGCAAGCACTAATAAAAGGTCTTACGTTTATCGTTTTGTCCGTAAGTGTAAAAAGTAAAAACAATCAATATGTGCTACTGGCCGAGTGGCAAATTTGTTTTCATTAAGGTTGCTTAAAGCTTTTCACCCAAGTTCAAATCACAACACGGTCAACACATGCGTTTAGCCTTCGTGTGCAATAGATGAAAAATAAGAAATTTTACGGCCAACGACTTTTAGTGTTAAATTCATATTCTGTACAAATCTTGTATTTTTTATTTATTTATTATTATTTTTTTAAATATACTGGCAAGCAAGTACTAAAAGGTCTTATGTTTATCGTTTTGTCCTTAAAGTGTAAAAACCATGAATATGTGCTAATGGCCAGTGGCAAATTTGTCTTCATCAAGGTCGCTTAAAGTGTAAAAACCATGAATATGTGCTAAGCCGTTGTTTTTATATTAGTCCTTGTTAATTTAAATAAATTAAAAGCTTGATACGGGTGGCAAATCGAATAACGTGAATTTTAATTACGTTAATAACCCACAAAAATATCTAAAAACCGTTTTTATCACATACTTAATGCGTCAATAATGATTACAAAACTTGGATTTGTATAAAATTCTCGCTATCATTTATTTATTGATCAGTGACTAAGTACTGTTGATAAAATATAAACTTATTAACCTTACTATATGCATGTAAGTGAAAAAGGGATATAGGAACTGAGCAAACATGGTCTCTTTGGTCACCTTGAGGTTTAGCAATTGAAGACATGATATCAAAGGGCTACCAGTTATGCATATCAGACGTATGGGGTCTATCTAATGTACAAATTGATGGAGGTGAAGGTGTATATACTCAAATAAATATAGAGTTGTACTTATTATTATTATAGAATGATGGAAGAGGAAAAACTTTCTTACCGCATTTTGGTGCTCGAGTTGAAGTTCCAACGCTCTCTCAAGTCTCGTGACAATCTCATCAATATTTGGGCGCTGCGATCGTTCTTCCTCCAAGCAGTCATACGCTGTTTCCACGAAAATGATAAATGATTGAGAGTCCATTTCATCCCATAGCTTCCAATGAATTATTTCATGGAGTTTCTTCTCCCTGTAATGAGTAACAGCCACCGAAGCCAAGTACTTATTATAATGGTCGTCGTTGATTACTGCTTTCCTACCACATAGTAGTTCAAACATTACTATCCCAAAGGAATACATATCTGACTTGTGGCTCACACTCTTTGTCTCTATATATGTCGGGTCTGTATACCCCTCGATATGCCAACGTTTATCAACATGGAATGAATCATGCCTTTCAGATGCTTTAATCTTCATGGAAAGTCCAAATTCAGATAACTTGGGTTCCCAATTATCATTTAACAGAATTATCTCACTGTCGATGTTTCTATGTATAACGCTAAAATCACGTGACTCGTCATAATGAATGTAACTCAGTGCATGCGCAACACCGACACATATCTCCAATTTTCGCACCCATGTGAACCGCATCGGGTCACTTAGATAGTTGCTGAGACTTCCCCTGGTCTCATCACGCCTGATAATGATGATCTTCTCATCACAAAACCCAACAAGAGAAACCAGATTTTTATGCTTGAGACTAGAGAGCATAAAAACCTCCATCCAAAACTGTTGTTCTTTTTCATCATCCCTTTCTTTCTTTAACCACCTCCGCGCACGGATTTCAATCAACTCACCCGACCACAAGAGCTGTCCCTTGTATCTCTGTTCAAACCCATTTTCTGCGATGAGATTTTGTTGAGCGAAGTTGTTGGTGGCGGATAGTACATCTTCAAGGGGGATTTTTAAGTGAGCAAAGTCGTCAGGATTGACCGAAGACATCATGTTACAAAAAGAAGCGAAAGAGTGTTCGGGTGATATACATAAATGTGTTCGGTTTGTCTTTGTATATATAGAAATGTGGATAAGCGTGTGGGTCTTATCTTTAATGTATGGACTATGAGGTCTAGTAGTAGTTGCATTAATAGATAGTAGACTATTGACTTTTTGACCATTACACTTTGACCGTTACACAAATTGTCTCTGGCATATAAGAAACTTCCTTTTAAAAGTTTGAAATTAATATACGGAGTACAACAAAACGACAAACACTAAAGTAACTAATTTGAATGTGTAACTGAAACATTAATACACAACAAGTGAAAAACTAAAGAGTAAACTATATTTTTGGTCATCGTGGTTTATCGGGTGTAACGATTTTGGTCCAATAGTTTCATTTGTAACGGATCTTGTCCTATTTTCTCTGGCCCGTAACGGGTTTAGTCCATTTTCACTAACACCGTCAGTTTGACTTATGTTGACCGTTAAAAATAGAGATATATTTGTCTTTTCATATATTTTGCTAAATATGTAATCAATAAATGCAAACTAAAACACTTTTTTTTTCACTCCTTTAATTTCATCCTCATCCTCTTCTGGTAAAATGTAAAACATGGATCTTATCTCATCATCATCCACCAAAAAACCACCATCATCCAACCGCCACCCCTACCATCAAACCACCACCACCAATCACATCCTCAATCTCATTCCCTCCTTCAATCATCTTCCTAACCCACCTACACATTAAACTCACCATTAACTCCATTGTCTCATCATCAACTTTATTCTCTTTTTTCAACCATTCCCTGGCACCATGAGCCGCGCCCCTCTTGCGAAAAATAAACCAAAACTAGCTGCAATTCCCTAGCACTTAACCTACTATTCATTTCCTCTAAAATATCAGATGGGTCTCTCGTCATTCTTTCAAGTCGCGATCCTCAATTGCTTCAAAGAAACCATCACTCATTTCATCCTCATCCTCTTCTGTTAAAATCCCACTTGTTAATTTCACTCCTTTACAAAACCCATGTTTTTTATTTCTGTAAAAGGTCCTAATTTTGAAATTAGGGTTACGGGTGTTGTTAAAATTGGGGAAAATGGGATTTTGATTCTTTTTAACGAAAACACAGTTTTGTGGTGGTGGCAATTGGGAGGGGGTCGTGATGGGTATAATGAATATGGTGGGGATTTGAAGAACATGCTTCTTCTTTTTTTGGTTAAAGTGTGTTTGGTTTTTGATCTTGTTTTTGTGTGGCTGGAATGTTAAAGAAGGGAAGGTACTTTAATGAAATAAGATAAGTGTTTATGTAGATGGCAGTTGGTGGTGTTGTTATAGCTTTATTTTTCATTTACTTGAGTTTGATTTGGGAGATTTAGTGTGTTAAGAAGGGAAGGTACTTTAATGAAATAAAATGGGTGCAGATCTATCTTTGTTCGTGTATGATGATGTTAAGATTTTTTGGAATGAAGGAATGGGCATTTTAGTCAATGTACATCATCATCCAAGGGTATTTTAGTCATTTCACACTTTTTTAACTAGTAAAACTAACAGTCAACGAAAAATGGACCAAATCCATTACGGGTCAGCGAAAACAGGACAAGATCCGTTACATTTGAAACTATTTGACCAAAATCGTTACACCCGGTAAACCACGAGGACCAAAAATGTAGTTAACTCAAAACTAAATGTACATGATGAGAAACTTCTCAGCAACTTCTATAAAATGTCAATAAATAATATGAAACCTGACTTTCAAAAATTCGAATAGAGATTACATGAACAATCTAATGATTATTAATATTGGTGATTTGAAAAAATGCACACAAAGATATTGAGATGATATGATAAAGATAATAACATGAAAATGCTTTCTTGAGAGTGACATGTCTCGCCGAGGGTGACATGGCAGCTCGCCACAACTCGCCATGATACCACCCCTTTTTGTCATGGCTCGCCATCAAACACTTACTCGTCTGCACGGCGAGGTTGCAATATGTATTTTGTGTCAGTTTTAATGTACGGATGGTATAGATGTATATAGTTGAAGATGTGAAAAAAAATAAAATAGGAAATGGTTGGACCCAAATGAGTAAGTTTTGGTTATGTTATGATAAGGGGGGTTGTAAAGGGAGGTTTGTCATGGTGACGTGTTAGCACATACAGCTGGTACAACGGCATATTCTTTTATCTACTTCCCAGTTAAATGAACAAGTACTTAAGCAAATATCACGGCTAAATTCTATAGACCAACACCAGGCTACCTACAAATAGTTTAAGCATCAGGCTCCCAACAAATAGTTTAAGGGAATGAATATACCGAATAAAGAAGAAAATAATAGTACCTGTTTACGCAACATGATCTACGCTTGCAACTCACCCGTGTTTGACTTTCTATGTCAAGCGCTTAGGTTCAACTATCGCATGTCATCACGAACGCATATCACCCGAACCATATCCCATGAACCAAATCCTTGGAACCAAATACCCTGGAGCAAAACCCCTGATATCTGATTCAAAACATAATGATGTAGGATTATAGCAGCAACATAATCAACGAAATAATTAGCATAAACATACAGTGTCACTCTAATTAAAGTTTAGTTACTTAAAAACTTGAAGAAATCAGTAAATGATGTAGGATTACAGCAGCAACAATAAACTCACTCCCCATGCATCTGCAACTCCAATTAAAACCTTGAACATCAAAAAAGTGTATCAATGCGCAAATCCAAATTGATAATTGCCACAAAATTATATTAGAAGGGGTGGTTGTGGATTGCAAATTTTCAGCTTACGCTCTATAAGCACCTACCAATGTGATAATTGCATAAGCTCATAGCAATCCAAACACTTGAAGATGTATTTTTCACTTTTAACAACACAATATGCATTCCCAAACACCCTCTAATCAAATCTAACTTTATATCAACTCAATATGTATTTTTTTGCATGACAACTGAGATAAAACCAAAATTCAACGCGTTAATTTGTGTCAAGCATCAACCTTAAAGTAGGTTTCCTTTTGTGAAGGGTAAAGTGAGTTGGTGGGTAGTGTATGAAGATAGGAATAGTGAGGAGTGAAAGATGAACCTACTTGGTCCTATCTATACACTGCCAAGGAGGAAATGGATGGTACTCACTGCAAGGTGTGTGTTCCCAGTTGTGTGAAGCCATTGTAGTAGATGAAAATGTAGCACAATTGGTATAGCCCTTGCAGTGGAGAGGTTATGGGTGCCTAGTGAAGCCAAACTCTTGTTCTACTTTAACCATTGTGGTGGCAGGTTGAATGGTTTTTGTGGAAAAGTGTTGATCCCTTAACACACTTAGAGTTAACTAGAAGGTTAATCTATTTGTGTATATGACTAATACAATGTTAAGATTAATTCTAACAGTTATGAAACGTGAATATAAAAACACAAGGTAATTTTCAACGTTTAAATTCTTATTAGAAATGAATCAAAGAATCTATACCCAAGTGTTCTGCGGAACAAACACTTGGGATTGAATAGACAAGGTATGGTGGTGTCTCCTATCTAAACTCAAGTTTTGCTTGAGTGGTAACAATGCGACCTCACTGAGCTATCTCAGGGATACGTTACTCTTTGTAGGAGAGAAGTTGTTTTGCAAAAGTCTAAGCTTTAATTGTACAAAACACACACAACTTCTCTCCTTCTCAATCTATTTATACACAAGTAAACTGAGTAAAAGTAATTAAAATATTACAAGTTGTTGAGCAAGCGTGTCTGACAATTACAACAGTAATTGTCATTTCCAAGAACCAATAGAAATGGCCTCTAAAGTCTTTAGGAGTGGTTGGTCTGACACTCCAAGACTTTAAGCTGTCTTAGGAAGGATTTCTTCCTGACAATATAAGATATGATCTTATCTTAAATCCTTCCTAGATATTTCTGGGTTCTTCAGGACACGCTCTCAGTCATCACTCTAATTACTTCATTGTTGTTTGAGGAGACTGGGGTTCAGTGAGTTCTTGTCAAACACTCACTGAACCATCATCTTCTTCTTTGGCTTAAGTGCCACATCAGGGAGTACCGCCTTCCTGAGTAGTGAATCCTTCTTCTTGAATTCGCCTTAAGCATCCTGAAGATGACTCACTGAGAGGCTGTTCTCTCAGTGACTTGAATTGTTCTCGGTTTAATAAACACTTAGTTAATTTGTTTCCAAATCTTGTTAACGACTCTTGGGTACTGATGGACCCAACAATCTCCCCCTATTTGGGTATAAATTATTCCTAAATGTTTTGATCAGGAATGAGTGAGCTAAAGACTTCTACTCATACTGAATGTACTAGAAAGTAAATTAGGACACTGATATAACAAAACATTCATCAATTTATTGATATCATTACAAGCCCTAACATACTAAGTACAAAAGATAAAGGTGGTTTTTAGTCCAACATGATTCCTAGATTGGCAAGCTTTGGTTTCTTGGACTGAAGCTCATGTTGGTCAGGGTGCTCTTGGATCTTTCTCTTCAGGTCTAGGCAAAATCTCACATTCTTAGGCGTCTTGATGGGGTAGGCTAGCAGAAGGAATCCAAGCATGGCTTTGACTCCTAACAAGTCCATGTCACTCCACCTTTGGAAGGCTGGTTCTGCAAACTCATCAATGAAGAAGAGTTCTCTCTCAGGCTGTTCGATGACCTTATTATTCTGGAATGTAACTCCTTCAGGGAGAGCTCGGTTACAATTAAGGCCAGGGACTTCTATTTCATCCTCAGCTCCAATCTTCTTTCTCTTCCTTGAGGAAGACTGAGCTGGAGCAGGAAGTTCAGTTGATGCTGAGAGAAGAGGTGATATACCAAGTTCCTGAGGTGCAGCTGCTAATTTTTCATACCTCAGACTTAAAGACCTCAACAGGCTAGGGACCACAACATTTGATTTCTTTGCAATTAAAGGACGAAGTTCATCCAGTTCTGAGATCCCGAAGTCAGCAAATCTGAATGGATTTGTGAACGTCAAGGACTCTTTTATCAGGACCCCTGAAGACAGTGACTACAGCAGGAGCAGTTTTTGGATGTATTTGAACATCAGTGATTGGTTCTGGCTTCAGTCTGCTAGTCATGTACCACTGATACTTCTTGATTCTATCCTGCCTAATCTCTTCAGCCCTCTTAGTTCTTTCCTCCCTTTTCTGCCTGATAGCCTCTAGCTCAGCTAACTGAGCTTTCACAAAAGTCGCCCCACCTTGACCTCCTGAGAGAACCTTTGGAGGGAGGCCAGTCTTTTTTGCCTCCTCATGAACAACCTTGATTAGAGCAGACTTGCTGATTCTTTCTTCCTCAGTTCTTTTCTTTTCTCTTTCTTCCTTCTCAAGAAAGGAGGTTAGTTCATCAGCAGTGAAATTGTAAAGAACACCATTAATCTCATAAGGGATCCTGATTGGCTCCTCAGTGATGTTTTCAGGTTCAGGTTCAGACTCCATGAGGATGTCTTTGCCATGGCGTCTTGAAGAAGATTCAGGTTGTTCTGGTTCAGGTTGAGGTTGTTGTTCTTCAGTGATGTTTTCCTCCCCCTCAACTGTTGCTCCCAGTGTAAGAGCAAGAGTTGGAGTCACTGAAGCAGCAGGACCTTTGAATGCCTGATAAATCTCAGTCATCATGGATTTTATGTCCGAGACGTCCTGCTGGATGGTGGAGACCTTTGCCTCAAGAGAAGCATGAGATGATTCAATGCCTGACATCCTTGACCCAAGAGCCCAGGCCATGGATGTTAAAGATTTTGCCCATTGTGCCAAGTGCCTTTCCTGATGATCCAAAGAGGTTTTGAGGGAGTCCACAGAAGAGCTAAGACCCTGAGTGTTAGAATCCTTCAGTAAGCTGAGAAGTTCGGTGAATTGGGCAGACTGTAGTTGGTATGTCTCACCAGCCTGAAGGATCTTCTTGGTAAGTTTAGGGTCATCCGTGACAGCTGTTTTAATAGTTTCAACGCTCTGAGAAATGCCATGTAGAGTTGCGTTGAACTTGTTGAGATGGGTGTCAATGGTTGTCAAGGATGCATTGGTGTCAGCCTGCTGTTCATGAACACATTCAGTGCAGGTGTCAACTGATGCCCTCAGGTCAGCATAGTTCACAGCAGCTTCCTGATGAAGTTCAGTCATCTCATCAGTGGCACCTTGGAAGAGAGCATTGTTGGTCTTGTTTAGATATTTAACCAACTGTCTTGTAGTAATAGGGAGGGAATCATCATATTTCCTGAGATACTCAGGGATGGATTTTTCAGAGTCCGAAGAAGCCTGAGATGATTCGGACTCATCACTTTCTTGTAAGGGAGACTGATGAGGTTGTTCAGTATGTTGTTCAGTTGGTGGTTCAGCGGGTTCCTTATCAGTCTCCATATCATCCCCTGCTGCAAAGAATTCTCCTCGCTCTCTTCCTCATCAGACTCAAGGAGAGCCTTAAAGTCCCCCATGGAGTCAATCCCCAAAAATTCAACGGATCCTCTTTATAAAAAGACTCGCCTTTGTTTTGGCCAGGTCCTGACCCCGTTGTCATAAAAACTGAGTGGGTTTGCTCAGCCTGACTAGCCATAATAACTAGGGTAACACCAGCCTGGCTTTTGGGGGCAGTTCCTGAGAGAAATGGACCGCCTGAGGGGGTGATGGGTTCCGTATCAGCGGGTGGTTTTAGTCCCTCTGAGTCTTTGTCCCCCGTAGTACCTTCAACCACTGATGGGTGTTTTCCAGTGGTATCACTAGGTACTGATTGTGATGGTTGTTGGACCCCCTTCTCATCAGGGTTGATCTGCCCTTCAGAGGATATAGGGCCCTTTTCTCCCTGAGATTCTGAGTGTGATTGCTCAGAAACGTTAGCAGGATGTGATTGTTGATGGGTCCCCTTCTCAGTAGGATAGTGCTGTCCTACCGAGGATTTAGAACCCTTTTCTCCCTCAGGAACTGATTGTGATTTGTCAGTTCCTTCATCAGGATGTGAGGGGGGAATGGTTCCTGATGCGCGTGATGTGTCGTTGCGGTTTAGCAGTTTTAATGCCTACTCAAGTTTTAAATTTATATTTAGCCGACTTATCAATAACACACACACTTAACGAGCAGTGTACCCGGTCAATATGAATATAATGGTAAGTAGAGTGTCGATCACTAAGAGTGGAACGTATTATCTAGTTATTCTAATCAGTATTTTAATATTCTAACGCAAGGGGTTTCAGCCTGAGAGACTGGCGCAATTTGTTTGCAATTAAATAATAAACTAAACCAATAGGCACGAATCAGCAAGTAGCACACACGTACACAGATAAATACTCGAGACAATAAGAGGGCTGTCCTTATGATTAAGTAGTTTGTCACTTGTTTTATTGATAGCTTTATATGAAGTGTATGTAGTTAATCCTTTCTCGTTGGTCCTATTCTTATCGGCGAGTAAACCCTTAATGATTACTTATGTCTAAAAGTTATTCCTAAGTGATCAATTTAGTAACAACCGTGGGAGTGCAACCTTTCCATTGCCACATTACACAAGCCACTAATAAACACAGAGGTAATCAATGCACTAATAAGTAGTAACCAAAGACATCAACATATAAACTTTAATTGATGGGAAAGCAATATTAAAGGGAGTGCAATCTTTCCGTTGTCACATTACACAAGCCACCAATCCTGATGAATTAAAGTTTGCTAACACAATAAAACAAAACTACTTAATGAATTAAACACATGCAGCACCTTCTTACAGCTCTTGTATCTTTGATTTGGGTGTGTCTTGTGCTGCTGCCTTGACTGAATTCGTCCTAGGGTTCTGTCCTTCGGTCTTCGGTATTATATGGTACGTAATGCCCCGAAATTCGTCTGGTCTTGGGGTATTTATAGTTTCTGTCTGAGGGTGAGATGCGGCGCATCTAAGGAGTAGATGCGGCGCATGTACTTAACTTCGCGTGGGGTCCAAGATTATAATATTCAGGAATATTCGTACACCGCCAGAAGATGCGGCGTATCGCATTTATAGATGCGGCGCATGTCCTCTTGAATCTTGGATCTTATCTGGTGAGATCTTGATAGTGATGCGGCGCATGTCATGAGTGAGATGCGGCGCATCTGGAGCAGATTTGACTTAATCTTGTCCATTTCAATAGACTCTTCACTTTATGCATGTTTTGCTCCATAATTAGTCCAAAATCGCCAAGTTTCACCAAATGCTTGTTTTCAACTGAGAATTACAAAAGTAAACGATTAAGTATCAATCCTCATACATAATATAATAAAACAAGTCAATTTAATAGGATAAATGATAGTAATAAAATGTACTTATTTGAGTTCATCAAATATCCCCCCACTTGAACTTTACTTGTCCCCAAGTAAACCTTAGAATAAATCTTATGAAAATGTATCCTAAAAGATGTTAGGATTTATTTTTATATTTAAGCATGTATTCGTTTTTGTCATAATCACACAACTAAACACTTAACGAATTAGAAGTAAAATAAAATATTTCGATAAAAGCAAATCTAATCGTTTAACTGTCCAGTCGCGACGAATATTCTATCATAAGCTTGGCAAGTATACACATCTCCACCACTAAAGCCAAGGAATAACAAGTCTAAAGCGGTAAAAAGGGTTTTTAGGCTTAAGGGTTAATTATTCTTATTCTCTATCGATCTCAAATTCCAGAAAAGGCGACAAAATCACAAATACATGATCGAATCCACGAACACGATACTTGCAATTGCTCAAATCCTTAACTCGAATAGGCTAAAGATAGGTCCAAACTTCACCAATAATAATATATCAAAAAGGGCGACAAAATCATAAATACATAGCCGAATCCACGACTACGATACTTAAGATTGCTCAAATCCCTAATCTCAATAAATAAAAGGTTTGGTTGGATAAAGAATAGGGTATGGATAACATTTGGGATATAAATTGGTGTAAAATGAAAAATAAACAAAACAAATAAATTAAAATCCTAAGTGTGGTTAATCACTATCCCAACCATCCCATGAATAAGACTCATATCATTGAATAACTCACGCTTTAACACTTGAAACACACGCTTTAGGTAGACACGAATTATACTCAACAAGATCTTAATCAAAGAATAAACCTTAGTTGACGTTCCCATAACTGCCAACTCCCATTCAATCCATAAATATAATACAACAACTAGTGGTGATATCGACCACTTACATAACTTTACATCGTTGGTTTAAAACAAACATCCAACTTTCTTTTTTCTTTTTCTTTTCTCTTTTTTTTTTTTTTTTTTTTTTTTTTTTTTTTTTAATTGATAACATAAATATAGATGTGTAAAATTTCACCACATCACTATAATAATAATTCTGGATAATTTTTCCATATTTTTCATACTTCAGAAATAACGGTAATAGTGAAAGTAGTAAACACACGAAAAATAAACTCAAAGATATACAATATTTACTTTCACTCCAATTGCATTGTGCAATTTCCCGACCTAACCATAGATAATGAATTACGCACGCGAACACAGGTAATGTAAGGAAACACACTTTGCCTATAGCAATTAACCAACCACGGATCTTAATCTACAGGGTAGGCTAAGGTGTAAGGTGTAACGAAACATTTTAAACATAGGTGTAAGAAACGAAAGGAATGGCTCTGAGTGTTTTTCTAGGGGTATCTTACTCTAAAAATGAGAGTAACAAAGGGTTTATACGGGGGTTAACTAACCAGTGTAGTTAGCTAATAACACATAACATATAAAGGCTATTTGGGTGTAATCCTAGAATTTTACCAATTTAGACAAGTCATTCCAATTATATAAATAATACTTATTATGGTGGTCTCGAATAGTATACAAGCCAAGTTCTAAAGTTTACAAGTCACCGGCACACTCATAGATTTGTGAATTTTGAAAAATCACAATTTTTGAAAATAACGTCATGTGTGTAGCTATGCAACTTAGATCTTAAACAAAAACATGCTAAAAATTTTAAATTTTGATATATTAAGGACTTTTTAAGCATATTTTGAAAAGTTTAGGACAAGTAATGTTAAGTGTTCTAATTCTCCAATCCCCCCACTTAAGTTAAACAACGCCCTCGTTGTTTGTATTAAAGGTTAAAAACTGGAAAATAAAAGAATTAGAACAGAAAAACTCCCCTGAGATTTGCTCGGTATGATCCTCCATTAGTGTAAGAGCAAAAATCATCTTTCTTGTGGATTAGAACGATTAAGCTTCATTGTTTGATGTATCCACAGGAAATGCAGGAATCTATAATACCACCAATGCTTCAAAACACACCTAAGGTAAGAAAGGTTCAACTTTGCATAATACATTAGTAGTTAGGAAAATTAAAACATAAAAAATAAAAATGAAAATCATCAGGTCAGTCGATGCGCCGTATCTTATGGAAGAAGATACGCCGTATCGAGCCTGGAATAAATACGGATCAGAATAAAAGATGCGCCGCATCCTTAACCAGGGATGCGCCGCATTGAAAATAAACTGATAAAAAGTTTTAAATTCGAAAAAAAAAAATGCAGAAAAATAAAATAAAATAAGATATGACCATTTGCAGGAGATGCGTCGCATCTCAGAATTGAGATGCGCCGTATCCTCTGCGGCCTGACTGACTCGACACATAAACAGTAAAATAAAAGATAAATCCGGGTTGTCTCCCGGTAAGCACTTGTCTTTATTCCAGAGTCTTCAAGTTAGACTCACGTTCAGCTCTTCATTTAGTCCTTATCACGGTCCATCCTTCTTCCATTATTTGATACGGGTACTCAATCCCTCTCTTATTATCATCATCACTAATAAAAAGGAATGGAGAAAATTTGTAGCAGATCCTACTAGTAGCATGTTTAAATCCAGGGTGAGTTCGGGGCATCATATAAGTGATAATGTCGCTTCCACATTGAAAGGTGATCTTTCCTTCAAATCGTTTTGCATTAATAGTGATCTCCCTACAAAATGGTTTTCCAACAATCACGTCACCCATATTGCTGTCACGATAGGCATTCATGTCTTCAACAACGGCGAACTCAGTTACAATAGTAAAGCGTCCAATGAATATTGGGACATTAATGAAAGCCCCAACTACATTCTTTCCATTATGCTCCACTTTACTTCTCATAATAGAATTATAAAAGCTTCTTGACATGACATTGATTGGTAAAATAGGAAAGAAATTGGCGTCAATACACTTGTATCCAATCATGCATGGGAATTGCAAATTGTAAGCACAATCGGCGTGGATCCTTCTACCGTAATCCCAAGAACCGTCATATCCCTCAAATTCATCGTAGTTCCTAGTATTAATAACGTTGACTTTTGGACTATCCACAATTTCTCCTTCTTCTAATTCAGATTCCGCATCGTCCATGGATAGGTCATTGGATTCCAAGGGTCCATCAAGGTCATTAAGTTCAATGTAGTCCCCGTCGTAACGTTCGGGTGATTTATCATGCACTAATATATCATTCATAAAGTTGGCTTCGAAGTCGAAGTCAATCAGTTCTCCGAATCCATTCATTTTCCTTCTGAAATAATCACAAAAGCATCAGTAGGATCTGTTCGCAAGAAGAAAAATTAACAAATATAGAAACGGATATAAGAATAAAAATAACTGATATTGGCAGACGATGCGCCGTATCCAAAAAGTTGGATACGCCGTATCTTATAATCGTTAAAATTAAATCAGTCTTTATTCAGAAAGTAGATACGCCGCTTAGAAATTTGAATGCGCCGTATCAATTTTAATTATCAAAAATCGGTATTTATTAAAAAATTAAATGCGTCGTATTAACAAAAGTTAATGCGCCGTATTTTCGTTACGTTTTAAAATACGAGATTTCTGATTCAGAAAATGCGCCGTATCGATAAAAATCGATACGCCGTATCTGTTTAATAATTCGAAAACTGTTTTTAATTAAAATAATAGATACGCCGTATCTGATAAATCAGATGCGTCGTATATCGTTAACGTTAAGAAAAATTTTTATCAAAAATAGATACGCCGTATCTGCTAAAGCAGATGCGTCGTATTACTTTATCGCTTAGAAAAAATTTTCTTATTAAAAACAGATACGCCGTATCTTGGGGAAAAGATGCGTCGTATCGAATTAATTAAACGCGTTGTATTTATAAAAAAATTGAACGCAATACGCCGTATCTGAGAAATCAGATGCGCCGTATCGTTCGATTTAGCTCAGTACAACGATAGCAGAAAACAAAATTACGAAAAATAAAAAAAAATAAATAAAACACACGAAAATAAACACAAATAAAGCAAACAAATAACACACAAAAACAGAAAATATGCAAAATAGTACAATGAATGCAAATTAATCTAATACACAACAAAATTAGCGGTTAGATAAAAAAAATTAAAAACCTAATTAAAATACTAATCAAATTAACAGATAATAACAATTCACTCCCCGGCAGCGGCGCCAAAAACTTGATGCGCGTGATGTGTCGTTGCTGTTTAGCAGTTTTAATGCCTACTCAAGTTTTAAATTTATATTTAGCCGACTTATCAATAACACACACACTTAACGAGCAGTGTACCCGGTCAGTATGAATATAATGGTAAGTAGAGTGTCGATCACTAAGAGTGGAACGTATTATCTAGTTATTCTAATCAGTATTTTAATATTCTAACGCAAGGGGGGTTCAGCCTGAGAGACTGGCACGATTTGGTTGCAATTAAATAATAAACTAAACCAATAGGCACGAATCAGCAAGTAGCACACACGTACACAGATAAATACTCGAGACAATAAGAGGGCTGTCCTTATGATTAAGTAGTTTGTCACTTGTTTTATTGATAGCTTTATATGAAGTGTATGTAGTTAATCCTTTCTCGTTGGTCCTATTCTTATCGGCGAGTAAACTCTTAATGATTACTTATGTCTAAAAGTTATTCCTAAGTGATCAATTTAGTAACAACCGTGGGAGTGCAACCTTTCCATTGCCACATTACACAAGCCACTAATAAACACAGAGGTAATCAATGCACTAATAAGTAGTAACCAAAGACATCAACATATAAACTTTAATTGATGGGAAAGCAATATTAAAGGGAGTGCAATCTTTCCGTTTTCACATTACACAAGCCACCAATCCTGATGAATTAAAGTTTGCTAACACAATAAAACAAAACTACTTAATGAATTAAACACATGCAGCACCTTCTTACAGCTCTTGTATCTTTGATTTGGGTGTGTCTTGTGCTGCTGCCTTGACTGAATTCGTCCTAGGGTTCTGTCCTTCGGTCTTCGGTATTATATGGTACGTAATGCCCCGAAATTCGTCTGGTCTTGGGGTATTTATAGTTTCTGTCTGAGGGTGAGATGCGGCGCATCTAAGGAGTAGATGCGGCGCATGTACTTAACTTCGCGTGGGGTCCAAGATTATAATATTCAGGAATATTCGTACACCGCCAGAAGATGCGGCGTATCGCATTTATAGATGCGGCGCATGTCCTCTTGAATCTTGGATCGTATCTGGTGAGATCTTGATAGTGATGCGGCGCATGTCATGAGTGAGATGCGGCGCATCTGGAGCAGATTTGACTTAATCTTGTCCATTTCAATAGACTCTTCACTTTATGCATGTTTTGCTCCATAATTAGTCCAAAATCGCCAAGTTTCACCAAATGCTTGTTTTCAACTGAGAATTACAAAAGTAAACGATTAAGTATCAATCCTCATACATAATATAATAAAACAAGTCAATTTAATAGGATAAATGATAGTAATAAAATGTACTTATTTGAGTTCATCAGGGGGGAATGGTTCCTGATCCCTCTGACTTGTTTATGCCAGCGGAATCATGAGGAAAGGGTGTGCCCGAGGTCACTGAGGATGATTGCTCAGTGATCTCCGTTGGCCTTTGTTTTGAGGTTAAGAGGGTCTTAGAAATGGGTGTCTGAGAGGTCTTGGCCTTTTTCAACCCCTTTTTAAGGTTGAGTTGGTTTTGAGGATCAGTCTCAGTGGCGAGTGTCTTGGGTTTAGGCACCTTCCTTGACTTATCCCCTTTCTGGGTCACTTTCTTCGTCACCGTTTTGGTTGGTGACGGAGGTGGAGAAACAGAGTTCTCCCCCTGAATCACCGACATCATGTAGGTGGTCAGGGCTATAAATGTAACCTCAGTGATGCCACTCACGAAGTTGGACTTGTGCAGAACATCAGGCTTAGTACCCTCTGCATCAGTCCTCATGTAGTCAGAACCAAGAAGGTCCTGAAGCACACAGGAAACAAATCTAGGGTAAGACATATGTCTTTGCCTATGTTTTCCTGAGAGCTTGGCAACGAGGTCTCGGAAGATTATTTCTCCGATGTCAATTTTTGTACCCTCAAGGAGACTGAACAGCATCAATTGTTGTGATGAGTTCAATTGTTCCGTAGAGGATTTATTTCCACCCAGGACCTGAATGACAAATGTCATCAGGATCCTCCAGATTGGATGGAACCATGTTTTGACCACCGGAGCCTTCTCCAATAAGCCTCCAGCAGACGTTGTAGGACGTCTGGGGTCGTGGGGTGCTAACATGATCAGTTCATTTTTTAGTTCCTGATCAGTGGGGTTGGGATCAAATGCTTCAGCAAAGTCAAGGCCTGTGGCTTTGATGAAGGTTGAGTAGTCGAAGGAGAGGGTTTTGCTCCCATTCATCACCGTGAAGGTAATGATTGACTCTTTGGGTTCTTGGGGGCTAGTTGCCATAGCCGTGCACCAGAATTCCCTCAAATAGTCATGATAGATGACTGAGGGGGTTTGGGTGAAAGCCTTTGCAAGAAAGCAATTATGAAGATATTTCATAACGTTCTTGTAGGCTGGGTATTTTTGTGGATATGAAAAATTTCCCACCACATTGTTCTTGGCAAGATCAACATCCCCTGTGAGGAAATCTACGTTGGGGGCGTATTGAATAGCTTTAGAAGAAGCCATTTGTGATGGTTGGTAAGGATTAGGGTTTCTGGGTTTCTAAAGCTCAGGAATACACACACAATTTGTTTTTTTGAGAATTAAAATTGGCAGAGTTTTGCTTAAGGATCTATAAAAACGTGTGTGTGTTTCTTTTGGTTGGGGTATTTATAGGGAAGTGGAGATGGGGGTGTTTTAGGCATTTGAGCGGTTTTTAATTAATTCAAAAATAAGTTTAGAAATTATTTTGAATAAAAAGGTTTGAGATCCGCATTAAATGCCACCACTCCACTTTTCCTCTTTTTTCGCAACTGTCAAGATGAACAGTTGAGCAGTTTCTGCAAAAGGAGAAGTTGCAGAGTTTTCATCATCACACAGTGTTTTGTGTGAGAGAGGGCATTGAATGCCAAGTTGGGAAGTGGGGGCCCAGAGGTGGATGCCAGAAAGGCAGAGTGAACAAATATTCTTATATTAAATAAGAACTCAGTTACCAACCTCGGACATTTACTAACTTGATACTTAGAGCATTTAAGTTAGTTTTGAATGTCCTTTAAGGGCCCTGAATGATTTATTTCATTCATGAGGGCATCAGGGACTTGGGTCTAGTCACTGATGTTTCAGGAATGTGGATTGATTCCTGAGGAGCAAGGATTCAGGAACATTGCTTTTAGTTCTTGAAGCCTGAGATTTTTAGGAACTTGGGTTTAGTTCCTGAGGTTTTAGTGATTCTTATCACTGAAGTACACATTGAGTCAGGGACCAGGGTTATCAGAATTTACACTTATTTAGAAGAAATCAATCAGTGGACTGATTCTCAATATCCAACATTCCTAGTTCAGCTTTCAGTCTGTTGAAAGTTGGTTCATCCAATGGCTTGGTGAATATATCAGCTAGCTGATATTCAGTAGGAATGAAGTGTAATTCTATGTCACCATTCATGACATGGTCCCTGATGAAATGATATCTAATATCAATGTGTTTTGTTCTCTGATGAAGAACAGGGTTGTTAGATATGGCAATTCAACTTGTGTTATCACAAAAGATGGGTACCATCTTGTACTGAATTCCATAGTCACTGAGTTGACTTTTCATCCAGAGTACATTTGCACAACAACTAGCTGCGGTAACATATTCAGCCTCAGCTGAGGACAAGGCAACTGATTGTTGCTTCTTAGCACTCCAACAGACTAGTTTTCCACCAAGTATTTGGCAAGAGCCTGAGGTGCTTTTTCTGTCCATGTTGCATCCATCATAGTCAGAGTCTGAGTATCCTTTAAGATCAAGGCCTGAGCATTTTGGATAATATAATCCAAGGTTTGGAGTACCTTTCAGGTACCTGAGTATCCTTTTCACAGCTGTGATGTGTGATTCTCTTGGGTCAGATTGATATCTGGCACATAGACATACTGAGAATTGGATATCAGGCCTTGATACAAGTAAATACATCAGTGATCCTATCATTCCTCTAAAGAGAGTTTGATTTACTGGTTTACCAGTGAGATCAGGACCAAGATTGTTTGGGGGGACCATGGGAGTTTTGACTGAGGCACAGTCACTGAGATCATACTTTTTCAGTAGATTCTTTACATACTTTTCTTGACTGATAGTGGTTCCTTTATCAGTCTGCTTGATCTGTAGATCAAGGAAATATGTCAGTTCTCCCATCATGCTCATTTCAAACTTCTTTGCCATTAGTTTTTCAAATTGTTTGCAAAGTTTAAAACTTGTTGAGCCAAAAATGATGTCATCAACATACACTTGTACTAGTATGACATCTTTATTTGTCTTATAGATAAACAATGTGTTGTCTATCTTGCCTCTGACAAATTTGTTTTAGATTAGGAAGGCTGAGAGAGTCTCATACCATGCCCTGGGAGCTTGTTTTAGTCCATAAAGGGCTTTGTTAAGCTTACAGACATGATCAGGAAACTCATGGCTTTCAAATCCAGGAGGTTGCTGAACATAGACTTCTTCCTTCAGTGAACCATTTAAGAATGCACTTTTAACATCCATTTGGTACACCTTGAAGTTCATGTATGTAGCAAAGGCAAGGAAGATCCTGATGGCTTCCATCCTTGCAACTGGTGCAAATGTTTCTTCATAGTCAATGCCTTCTTGTTGATTATAGCCTTTGGCTACAAGTCTGGCTTTGTTACTAATGACTATGCCATTTTTATCAGTTTTGTTTTTGAATACCCACTTCATGCCAATGACTGAGACATTCTCAGGAGATTTGACCAAGGTCATTACCTTGTTTCTATCAAATTGTTCCAGTTCATCATGCATGGCCTGAACCCAACTTGAATGTGTGAGTGCTTCTTTAACACTTTTGGGTTCAATTGTGGAAATGAAGTCCACAAATAGGCATTCATTGGCTGAGGCTGCTTTTAGATTAGCAGCCATGCTTCTTGTAAGCATCCCTTCAGTAGGCTCACCAATGATATTGACAAGTTATATATCCTGAGACCTGGTCCAACTGTCCTGAGGTCTTGGATATGGATTAGAACTTGTAGAGGCCAGATGGGTATGATTAGGATCAGACAAATGATTTTCAAAATCTTGGGTGTCTGAATGGGGTGATTCATTACTGAGAATGTTCGGTTCCTGAGCATTTTGTTCAGACTGATTGATTTCATCAGTACTTGTATGTGCCTCAACAAACTCAGTGATGTTTGGGTTAGGAAGGTTGTGAGGGATAACGTGATAGGAGATGTCAGTATTATCTTGATACTGAGTGGGAGAATTGTTCTCAGGAAGATATTCATCAGGAGGATATCTTGATGAAATATCTATTCCTATTTCTCCCACTAGGGCAGTTGAGAACCTGATTGATTCAGTGCTCTCATCAAAGGTAACATGAAATGTTTCCTCAGTCTGCTGTCTCCTAGTGTTGAACACCCTGAAGGCTTTTGAGACGAGTGAGTATCCTAGGAAGTATCCATCATCTGATTTTGCATCAAATTTTCCTAGGTGATCCTTGTGATTATGAATAAACACTGGACACCCAAAGACATGAAAATAGCTGATGTCAGGGATTCTTCCTTTGAATAACTCATATGGGGTTTTCCCATGTCTCTTGACAATGATGGATCTATTTTGTGTATAACAGGCAGTTTTGACTGCATCAGTCCAAAAATGTTTGGAAAGGGCTGATCCATTTAACATTGTCCTAGCAGCTTCAATGAGTGTTCTATTTTTCCTTTCAGCCACACCATTTTGTTCAGGTGTGTAAGGTGAGGAAAAATTCTGGGAAATTCCTTTCTTATCACAGAAACATTCTAGTTCAATATTTTTGAACTCAGTTCCATTGTCGGTTCTAATTTGTTTGACCTTAATGTCATTTTGGTTTTCAATGTTCCTGACAAAGGAAATGATTGTTTCAGCTGCCTGACTCTTTTTGATCAGGAAGTATACCCAAGTGTATCTTGAGTATTCGTCCACTATGACCAGAGTATACTTCTCATGGTTAACAGATCTTGGACTAACTGGTCCAAATAGATCCATATGAAGAAGATGTAGGCAGTTCCTGATGGAAAAGTTGGTTTTGGTTTTAAAGGATGCTCTGTGATGTTTACCTTTTTCACAAGCTGAGCATGGTTTATCCTTTGAAAACACAAGTGATGGTAAGCCAAGAACCTTGTTTTGTTTTACAAGATTGTTTATGTTTTTGAAGTTCAGGTGGCTGAGTCTCTTATGCCAAAGCCAGTTGAGAGTATCAGTGGCCTTAGCAAAGAGACAAGTTCCATCCTGAGTTAGACTGGTCATGTCTAATACATAGACATCTTGTCTTCTTGGTGCAATGAGGACAATTTCCTTATTTGCATTGAAGATGGTTCCTTGCTTATCATTAAACTGAACTATGTACTTTGCATCACATAGTTGACTGACACTTATCAGGTTATACTTAAGACCATTCACATAAGCTATCCTAGTAAAGACTATACCATTACAGTTTACTGAACCATAACCTTCAGTGAGACATGATGAATTATCAGCAAATATCACTTTGGGTCCTGGTTCTCTCTCATATTTGTGTAGATACTCCTTAACACCAGTCATGATTCTTGAACATCCACTGTCTAGATGCCAAACAGGATCCCTGGCATGCCTCTGCACAAATAGTAAACTGAGTCAGTTCTTTCTAGGACTCCACTTCATGGAGGGTTTTGTTTTATAGCTCTTTATGAAGGTATGGACTGATTCATGGTTAGTGGTTGAGTGGACTGAGCTACCACATAGTTTACATTTGGGTGCAGGGGTAGCCTCAGTATTCTGAGAGGGTTGTTTGTTCTTTCCTCTTCCTGACTGAATGACCTTTTCTTTTCCTGAGGATTTGTGAGTGGAACTACCACTAGATTCACATTGTTTGTAGGTTTGACAATCCTTAGGGTGATGGTCATTGTATCCACACAAAGGGCAAGGTGGAAAAGGCTTGGCTTTTTGCTTCTGTTTCTGCTTAGAATCAGAAGGGTAGTTTAGGCACTGAGCCTTTATTCTTGAAAGGTTTGACATGACTGAGCATGTTTTATGATCAGATGTCCTGTGATCTTCCGATTTGCAAATCATGCAATAAAGGACTCTATAACAATCATCAGTGTGATGATTTGTATAGTTGCACAGTTCACACTTGATCAGGGGTTTTGTTGGTTTGGGTTTGGTCTTTGAAGAAGCTGATTTTTGTTCCTTCTTGATTTGAGGTTTCTCAGAAGATGCAATCTTCTCACTCAGCTTCTTGACCATTTCAGTCAACTGATCAATCCTTGGATCAGGACTTTGGGTTGCTACTTCAGAAGGGACTGAAGTTGATGAGTCATCAGTACTTACTGAGACTTCAAGAGATGGTCTTCTCAGGAGGATTCTACCTTTTCCTGATCTCTCCTTAGGAGAGTGTGGGGAGTAGACCAATGGTAGGAGGTCAGAGCTTGGTGCAGCACCCTGAAGGGTGATCAGTGGAGGGAGTGAAGGAGTTGATTCTGATTCAGGCTCACTGACACTCTCAGTACTACTGAGTTGTTCAGAGAGTCCAAGCATGTTTTTCAAAGCCTGACTTTCAGGGAGCAAGATCTTTCCAGTCTCAAAGTTTGGTAACTCACTGACTGGGTTTTCCCTGACTACCCAGTCATCTGACTTAGGTAGCATTTCTTGCTCAAAGGATATGCCAGCTGGAACAAAGGTCTTTTCAGTGATACTAAAATCAGGTAGTTCATGGAGATGGTTAAGACCAATGGTTTTTCTTGGAATTAGACCTATAGTATCAAAGAATTTGGGGTTCTTCTTGGTCCAGCTTTGAATGACAGCCTTTTCTTTGTCAAGTTCAGTTTGTAAGGCTTGGTTTTGTTTCAAAATTTCAGTATTATGAATTTGTAGAGTGATTGATTCTAGTTTGGTTTGCTTCAAGGCAAGTAATTCATCTCTACATTTATTCAATTCTGACACTAAGTTATTATATTTTGACAACAAATTAACCCTTTGTTCTTCTACAAACTTTAAATCTACACAAATATAATTCATGTATGATTGCCAATCAGAATCATCATCCATAGAAAGTAAAGTGTTTACCTTTTTCATGGTGATGTTTACCCACTCTCCATTCCTTGCATGGCCTTTTCCAACCGCCACCTGATCCTCGTCAGAAAGTGCTATCAGTGCACTGACCCTAATTTCCTCATCTGAGGAGACCTCTTCATCATCCCAATCAAATGCTTCAGCTACCAATACCTTGTTCTTAGTTTGAACAATTTTAGATGATTGATCAGCCTGAGATATTATGGGGTTAGTTTCAAGAAGTGCAAGTTTAGCTTTGATTTTCCTGTATTTTGCTTCAAAATCCTTTTGACCCTTATTTTGATATTGTTGGGTGGACTGAAACATTTTTGGCTGAAACTTGCCAGTTCCTGAGGAACTATTTCCTGAAAATTTATAAGAGGGTTCTGAGATGGTTTTTGAATAACAATCCCTAGCAAAATGACCCTTTTTACCACATTTAAAACATTCAGTTGTCTCATTTGCTTTTGGTTTTGTGAAGTTGGACTGATTTCTTTTTATGAAACGTCTTGAACTAGCGAGGAGTGCCCTTTCTTGGAATTCCATGTTCAGGTCATTCAGGTACTCCTCACCAGTCCTTTCATCAATTTCATCCTCAGAATCCTCTTGAAAATCCTGCACAACACCATTAGAATAGAAAGCAGTTGATATGGGTGTGGAGGTTAAGGCCTTTTTGGACTCAGGTGCTTTTGAGTCAGGATATCTCCTTGAGATCAAGTTGTCTTCATAGACAAACTTTCCATAGATTTCAGGGAGTTCAAGGGTCTGAATGTGGTTAGCATTCCTCAGGCCTTGTGAGAAGTTGAGCCACTTCTCAGGGAGATTGTTGACAAAGCCAACATTTGTCTCATGCTTAGATAATACTACACCATCATTTGACAGTTCGTTTATCAAAGTCTTGTATCTGGTGTAAGTCTGAGAGAGACTTTTAGAGTCTTTAGCCCTGAAAGTATTATACTCAAGTTTTAGGTCCATGACCCTATTTTCTTTGGTTTCTGAGGGACCCTCAAAGCTATTGACCAAGTCATCCCAAGTTTGCTTGGCTGTTAAACAGTTGATGACTGATTCCATTATATCGTCAGGAAGACATGATATAATGATGCTTTTCAGGCGTTGGTCTTGATTGACCACCCTCCTCTCATCAATGGTCCATTGGGCCTCAGGTTTGTTTAGCCCTGCAGCTGTCCTTGGGACAAATGGGCCATTCCTGATACAGGTGATGTAGTACGGTTCCATACCAGTTAAATAGCAAATCATTCGTTTTTTCCATTTGCTAAATTTACCAGCTTCTAGTCTGGGTGCAACAGCAGAATAGCTGCCACCCTTTTTGTCAACCAGCTGGGGTACATTATTATCAACCATAGTAGGATCTTGATTTTAAAAACCTTGAGCACTCTTAGTTTTGAAAAGATTTTATAAACCAGAGGCTCTGATACCACTTGTTGTTCCCTTAACACACTTATAGTTAACTAGAAAGTTAATCTATTTGTGTTTATGACTAATACAATGTTAAGATTAATTCTAACAGTTATGAAACGTGAATATAAAATCACAAGGTAATTTTCAACGTTTAAATTCTTATTAGAAATGAATCAAAGAATCTATACCCAAGTGTTTTGCGGAACAAACACTTGGGATTGAATAGACAAGGTATGGTGGTGTCTCCTATCTAAACTCAAGTTTTGCTTGAGTGGTAACAATGCGACCTCACTGAGCTATCTCAGGGATACGTTACTCTTTGTAGGAGAGAAGTTGTTTTGCAAAAGTCTAAGCTTTCAATGTACAAAACACACACAACTTCTCTCCTTCTCAATCTATTTATACACAAGTAAACTGAGTAAAAGTAATTAAAATATTACAAGTTGTTGAGCAAGCGTGTCTGACAATTACAACAGTAATTGTCATTTCCAAGAACCAATAGAAATGGCCTCTAAAGTCTTTAGGAGTGGTTGGTCTGACACTCCAAGACTTTAAGCTGTCTTAGGAAGGATTTCTTCCTGACAAGATAAGATATGATCTTATCTTAAATCCTTCCTAGATATTTCTGGGTTCTTCAGGACACGTTCTCAGTCATCACTCTAATTACTTCATTGTTGTTTGAGGAGACTGGGGTTCAGTGAGTTCTTGTCAAACACTCACTGAACCATCATCTTCTTCTTTGGCTTAAGTGCTACATCAGGGAGTACCGCCTTCCTGAGTAGTGAATCCTTCTTCTTGAATTCGCCTTAAGCATCCTGAAGATGACTCACTGAGAGGCTGTTCTCTCAGTGACTTGAATTGTTCTCGGTTTAATAAACACTTAGTTAATTTGTTTCCAAATCTTGTTAACGACTCTTGGTACTGATGGACCCAACAAAAAGAGATTTGGAAATGTAGCTAGATGGTTTTAGGTGCAAAGTAAGGTGAATTGGAATGAATATGGCATGGAATGCTTGTCTGTCCAAGTGAAGAATGTATGCAGTTAGAAGATCCTGCCAAGGGTTATAGCTGCTATGTAAAACCCTAAAATTACCATAATCTGAAATGACCAAAATACCCTCTAATTTTAAATTTTAAGAACTTATAAAATTATGTAAGTAACATTATTTGAACTTTAACCTAAGTACGATTGATAATTAAATGACATCTAATACTTTAGGTAAAAAAAAATATTATTAAACAATAAGCATGATATCCCCTAAGCTTCACACGTTTCATTCCATGTATATTAAACTAATTTTCCTTGCAACCTTGTTGTCACGTTGACTGTGATATCATAATCCCTGAAATCACGCTTTGACACAGCCAATCTCCTCAATTATCGACCATAAATCATATCTTACTGTCCATATCTCAAAACACGGCATTCAAAGTATTATACACGCTTTGCCTATTCTCTAAGAACCATATATCATTCCCTCATGCTTATCTCTTATACACCGAAAGCTAAACAAGAAAACACACACAAAATTTCTGCTGCGTTCCTCTCATTGTTCAAGTGTTTGAGGTGCTTCTGTGGAGTGTTCCTGGGAATTAGATTTGCTGCTGTGGTAAGTGTGAGTGAGTGTTGGATTTGTGGGTTGGCTGGGTTCGAAGGATCCTTGTTGTTGGTTCGAATAGGGTAGTTCATTCGGGGTTGGCTTCTGGTCCCTTTATCCTTGCTCCTCGTTTCAGTCGACATACAGGTATCACCATGTAATCTTGGTTTTTCTCGACACATATACACTTAACACGTTCTGGAATTTACGACATAAAACTTACCTATAATTGACATAAAAATGACACGAGTAAAATGGTTCTATGACACATGAAATGATACGACATAAATCGCATGAAGTATTGGGAAATGTAACACATGAAATAATGAATATACATGTCGACCTGGGGGTTTTTAGGGTGCCTTTCGAATCAGATATGAAGGGTCTATGAATCTCATCTTTTAACATTTATTTGATCACTAATATGCAAGCTAGAATCTGGATATGTTGTTGCATAAAATGAGCCACATAAATTCATGATCATGGAATACTAAATATATATCTAGCCGGATCTGTTTTCTTTTCGATTTGGATGCCATGTTACATTTATTTTGAACATTAAAACATGCCTATCACATAAGGTTTTACGTGAACAAGTGGTACATGGAATAATGGGTTGTATATATATCGATGTGGGACTAATTTAATCACAGTAAATGAGGGCAAGTTGGGTTTTACAAATCTTTATATCACTTTATATATATACACGCTACTGATAGTAATTGAGTTCGAGGGTCAAAAACTATTTTATACAAGTGGTTAAAGTAAAGGTGAAATGGGCTTGGTAAAGGTTGATCAGCCATTGGGTCGTTTTGGGTCTTGTTTCTCGTTGGATTTGATGTTGATACCGAGAGTCTGGTGTTAAATCCGAGTTTTGTTTTGAATATGTAATGTACGAAAATGTTATGGCTATTTCGAGTTCGATTCGGGTTTAAGCATTTGGTCCGATTTCCATTTTGTTTCTAATTGGTAAAAATAAATTCTAAAACTAAAATTTACACTTTAGACCTTAAACTTCGATTTTATTCATGTTAAACCTTAGACTTTGCTAAATTTACACTTTAAACACTAAACTATGATGTTGGTAATATTAAACCTTTAACATTAACTTATTATCATTTGTAAACCTAAATTATCAAAGTTACTACATATGGAAACTTGCTAAATATGAAAACTGCTAAATATGGAAAGTTACTAAAAACGGAAAGTCGACTAAAATAAGTAATCCGATTTAAAATAAGTTATTAATCAGACGATCATAAATTCGTGTAGATTCGTTGAAGATGGAGTTTACTTCCGATCTTTTCGTTCTAGTTGTGTTTTTACTTGCGGTCTAAGGTACAGATATTCTACCCTTTTTCAGTAAGGGTGTCTCCTTTCTCATGACATTCTGGATTTCTGATTCATTATAGGATTTCCCTAAGCCATTGCTATGTTCCCCTTGATTTGTGAACTTGCTATGTTTCCCTCCTGAATTGTGAACTCTGATATTGAACCTTCTGATATTGGACCTTCTGATATTGAACCCTCTGATATGAACTTCTGATATGGACTTTCTGATATAACTGAAATGGAAATTGGACGTGAACTACCTAATATGAAACTGAACTGGATACTGGACATTTGATACTTGACCATTGACCCACAGTTTGAGACTACGAGCCATAACTAGGCATGAGGGTTTCATGTCCATGTCATTGATGCACCGATGGCATGACTCTAGGGCAGGAGAGTGATGACCTGTCCCGTCCCTGACTTGTTACTGATTTATTTCGTAGAGGCAGACCTTGGCCACCTGGGGCGTATGGATGCATCCTAGATTTGTTACTGTATACTGTTACTGTTTCTGTTATATACTGTTATTACTGGTGACTGATGGTGTGTGCGATACACGTCTTTCACATACTGGGAGCTAGCTACTCCATTTACTGATTGAGGACTCCCCTCATGATTACTGGTTACTGAGAGGTCTCCCCTCTATATGATTATATGGTTACATGATTATATTGATACTGTTTCTGTTACTGGGCTCGTAGTGGATTTCTGTTTTCCTGCACCTTATAACCTTTACCTTTCATTACTGTTACCATTTACTTAAGCCTTAACTCTGACTGATTCGTACTTCATTTACTGCTCATTATTCTGTATCACTGCTTGTAACATCCGGCCTACTCAGACCACAATATTGTCCACTTTGCCCGCAGACTCACGGCTTTGCTTTTGTGGCCTCATTTGAAGACTTCCCGGCAGGTCACCCAAGCCAGTAATACTCTCACATGAGCACGCTTAACTGCCAGTTCCTAAGAACCCCACTCGCAGTAGACCACAAAACGCGTTGTGTCATTGTAAGGCGAATGTTATCTTATGAACCCAGCATCTCTCCAGGCTACAGCCGATGTGGGATTTGCCTAGGGTGTTACAATCACCCCCCCTCAGGGACTCATCGTCCTCGATGAGGTTTGCCCCACCATCCCGAACGGCTCTGGAGTGGCTCTGATACCACTTGTAACATCCCGCCTACTCAGACCACAATATTGTCCGCTTTGCCCGCAGACTCACGGCTTTGCTTTTGTGGCCTCATTTGAAGACTTCCCGGAAGGTCACCCAAGCCAGTACTACTCTTACATGAGCACGCTTAACTGCCAGTTCCTAAGAACCCCACTCGCAGTAGACCACAAAACGCGTTGTGTCATTGTAAGGTGAATGTTATCTTATGAACCCAGCATCTCTCCAGGCCACAGCCGATGTGGGATTTGCCTAGGGTGTTACAATATATTTCTAAATGAGGAAAGTTACTAAAAAGAGGAAGTTACCTAAAATGGAAAGACGAACTAAATTGGAAATTAAGAACCTATTTGTAATTCTGTCTTCTACTCCTTTAGGTTCGAGGAAGGAGTAACTTGATCCTTGTCAGCTTTCTATTCTTGTGTTTTGCTAATAAGGTACAGATACTCTGCCCTTTTTCAGTAAGGGTGTCTTATTCCCTTGATATGATTTGATTTCTGATTCGTTAAGTTTTCCCAAAGCCATTGCTATGTTTCCCTTTGTTGTGAACCTTCGATATGACTTTTGTTTTGTATACTTTGATCTGTTAAACTCTGATTTGGACCTTTGATACTATTTCTGAAATGATTTGATATGAACCATCTGTTTTGAACTATCTGTATTGGACCTTTGGATATGACCTTCTGATTTGATTTGACACATGACTCTTAGTTTGATACCCGAGCCAAAATTTGTGACCCTAGCCATGAAGGTAACATGGCCATGTCATTGATGCACCGATGGCGTGACTCTAGTGTGTTGGAGTGATGTTACACACCGTCCCTTTGTTTTGGTCTGCATGTGATTGGGTAGGGGCGTATGGATGCATCCTAGATCTGTTCTGTTTAGTGGATTATCTGTTATATGATTTGTTATTGTCTGGTGACTGGTACTGTGTGCAATACATGCCTTTCACATATATCTGGGAGCTAGCTACTCCATTTGAAGAATGAGGACACCCCTCATATTATCTAATTATCTGAGAGGTCTCCCCTCTATATGATTATGAAGATGTGGTTACTATATCTGATTTGTCTGGGCTCGTGGTGGATTACTATCCTATTCTGTTCATTATACCTTCACATCATTTATACCTTATGATATTTCCCCATTGCACTATATCTTATTTCTGTTTCGTTATCATTACTTTGTTTATGTATCTGTTCACTGAGCTTTTTAAGCTCAGCCGCATTTCTTTTCCTGCGGCAGGTTCTTAGTTGGAAGCTGGGTTTGAGTGAAGAGACCTTTGGACTTAGAAGACTTTGATAGTATTCTGAAGTAGAGACTATTAGAAGGATTTGCATTTGCAGACTTAGTATTTAGTTTAGTTTCATTTGTAACCATGTAATTTCAGTATTTCATTTGTAACCTTTGAAATTTATTGTATTACTATAGATGTATGCTTTGTTTTGATCTGATATGAAACCATTATCGTGACATCTTTACCCTTGTCGGGTTGGGGTGTTACACTGCTTGTTACCTTTATATCTGTTCACTGGGCTTTTTAAGCTCAGCCGCATTTCTTTTCCTGCGGCAGGTTTTAGTTTGGAAGCTGGGTATGAGTGGAGAGTACCTTGGACTTAGAAGACTTACTAGCTACCTTGGATTAGAGATAACTAGAAGAGCTTATATTCTGACTTAGAAATTATTGTATTTCTCATTTGTAACCTTGTAGTTTCAGATTTTCCATTGTAACCATTGAAATTCAATTGTATTATTTATGTCATATGCTTGTGTTTGTTCTAATATGAAATCATTATTGTGACATCTCTACCCTTGTCGGGTTGGGGTGTTACATATAGTATTAGTTTTATCCGATATAGACCCTCGTTTGTCTGATATTGGATACTTGAATAGTTGGTTTTGATTCTCTGTTTTGGGACATGTCCAAAACAGTATGTTTATATCAAGCATTCTACAAAATTTTGAAGTGATTAATATAATTAACCTTTGCACCCAAAAAAAAAAAGCATCAACCAAAATTCACTTCAACTCGCCTCTAATCAGTCAATATCTACACATCTAATTTATTATTAATAATCACATAATCAGCTGTAAACAACATAACTGCTAATAATTAAGCACATAAAATTTTCTTACTAATTCAACTATTAATACAGAGCTGTAAATAACATAACTATCTAATCAGCAGAAAATTCAAAATAATCAGTTGTATTATACCTAACTTGATAACGGCGACGACGATTGAAGACGGCGGTGCCGGAGTTAGGGTTTCGGTGGTGGTCAATAATGACGGTGGAGATGATTAGATTGACGACGGAGTTAGGGTTTCGACGGTGGTGGTGGTGGTCGATAACGACGGTGGAGATGATTAGGTTGACGACGGAGTTAGGGTTTCGATTGGCAAAATTACGGCGGTGGTGGTGGTGGTCGATAACGATTAGATGAGTGGATCGGCCGTTTGCTTTTTATTTTTAATACTTTTTTTTAGAGCATTTAGCTGCTTTGAAGAGGTTTTGCTCTTACACCCACTTCAAAATAATTCTTTATTCATAACCAAGGTTGCAAAAAACATTAGGCATTAGTCGGGTGGTGAAACACCGCCCAGCGCCTAAGCCGCCTAGGCAGATTGACTTTTTCTATTTAAAAAAAAATAAAATTAACGTAGGATCTATTTATTCTAGTAATCATCATACACATATGCGGAAGCGTATGATCTATTTTAACACATAAAAGATTAACCGAAAAATAAAGTAACGTACCTTTTGATTCTAGCAAGAACAAAAATCAAACTTCAAATCTTCTTCTTTAATATCAAGAACGGATTAACGAGATACCCCTTACCGTTTTGTATCTCAATCCAAGAATAATAATGAGTTGATACCACAATCTTGTACATATGTATTATAACCGAATTAAAGATTATGCTAGTAATTAGGGCTGTCATTCGGGTTGACCCGGCCGGGTTCGGGTCAACTCGGGTCGGGTCAACTCGGGTCAAGCCTCCTAAAAACATACCCGAACCCGACCCTGTTTAGAACTCGGGTCAACTCGGTTCGGGTCAATTCGGGTTCGGGTCAACTCGGGTCGGGTCAATCGGGTCGGGTCAACTCGGTTTTGGGGTCAACCCGAGTTTTTTGCATTGTAAAATGTTAGTTTTGTCGGGTCAACTCGGGTTCGGGTCAACCCGAGGCTAAAAAAACATACCCGAACCCGACCTTGTTTAGAAGTAGGGTCAATTCGGGTTGACCCGATTGACCCGAATATGATTTTTGACCCGAGTTGACCCGAACCCGGTCGGGTTCGGGTCGGGTCGGGTTTTATGACACCCCTATGCTAGTAATGTATATACAAATTAACCAAAACAGTTTTGCTTATGAAAAGTTTGTGTCGATCAACCCTTAGGGTTATGTATACGATCGGCCACAAGACAAGAAGAAGAGAAAAGATCTTTAGGGTTATAGCAAGAGTGCAAGAGTATTGAAACAATAACCCTAGGTCTTGTATTTATAGATGAGAAATCTTGGAGAACAAGTTGGCATGGGTTGGCTATACCAAGCCCATGGCCGATCGGCTTGCCCAATCCCTAGGGATTCCGGAACCTTCTTGTCCCTCTAATTTCATCTATAGTCCTTATCTTATTCCATAACGGTCGCTATTTTTTGTGTTCTAATAATTAAATACATAACGGTTTATATATTAATTATTATACATTAATTATTCATACGTAATGTGTGCAATCCCATGGTACCGAGTTTGATTCTAGTCATACACATTAATATTTGTCCATTAAAACTAACAATAACATGAATAAGCAACGCACTAAAACATATATAGTTAGATACATTAATGAGGCGGATGATGCTCAAGCCATCATTGTTTTACATGATTAAATTCTAATACAGAAAATAAAATTAATTACTAAGACATCTTTAAGTTACTAAGAGCAGGGGGTGCAGCTCTTCATGCTGCTCGCCGTCTGCTTACGTGGAGCTCGCCGTAGCTCTTTGCTACACCACCACTGTTCGCCGAAGCTCGCCGAGAAGGAAATGCTCGTCTGCACGACGAGCCCAAGATCTGACACAAACACAATATTTAATTATTTTTGGAACGAAAAGGGAAATGAAATTGTAGCAAGATGAAATACTGGAAATGAAGAAAATGAAATACTGGAACGAAAAGGGGAATGAAATTGTAGCAAAATTTAATTATTTTTGGTTGAAAATATTGTTTTTTGGGTGATTTTTTTGGAGATAAATAGAGAGTGTTTTTTGTTTTTTGGGTGATTTTTATGACTGTGTGTGTATACTGGAAATGAAGAAGAAGATAACTAGATAAGGATGGAATTTTTTTATTTTATTTTATTTTTTTTTTATTTATTTTTTTTTTTTAGCTTTGGGCTCTGATTTGGGCTTTAGTTACTACTTACTACACATTAAACTTGGGCTCAAGGATGATTTTTTTTTCTTTATTATAAATAGTTAGAACTTTTTTTTTTTTTTTTTTTTTTTTTAAATGTTATTTGTGTTATTTAAATTTGATGTGTTGTATTTTTATTTGAATAAAATTAATTTTAGTTTATTTGGGTATTTGATTAAAAAAAAAAAAAAAAAAAAAAAAAAAAAAAAAAAAAAGATATTGGTGGGGCCCAAATGAGTAAGTTGTGGTTAGTTGATTGGGGAGGGGGGTTGTTAGTTGTGGTTTGTTGTGCTGATGTGGCACTCAGTGGGGCCCGAATGAAGAGGCAAGCTTGTCATCTGCACCCCCTGCTCTAAGACAAGTTATCGCAAGTTGATTGTTCACTTTATGGGCCTGTTTGGTACGCAGATTTTTTTGGAGCTGTAAGCTTTTTGTTACAAAAATAATCTCCTCCAAAACAAGTAGCTCCGTTTGGATGCATCAACTTCAAGCTTTTATTTTAAACAAGTAGCTCCAAAATGAAAAGCTGATTCATGAAGCTTTTAAAATATTTCGGAGCTGTTAAAACCTAAAATTACTGTTAACAACTTATAATTACATTTAACAGCTAAGTTACCAAACACTTTTATTGAAAAAAAAGATACAACTTGTAGCTCATATTAATAGCTTTGCAGTTTACAGCTTACAACATACAGCTTAAAAATTGAATAAGATATACTCTAGTTGGAAGAAGAAGTCATTATTGAAGTTATTAATTAATTAATGATGGATAAAACAGTTATTAAATCGTGATAATCATGTTTTTTTTTTTTTTTTTTTTTTTTTTTTAATGTTTGGTTTGTGTCTACGGACAATTACTTTGAGACGGAGAGAATAAGATTTTCAGTGAAGATTTAATTAAAATGTTAATTATTTAGATGCAGGTCACCAGAACTGTATGTCAGCACGTTATTGTAAAAAAATAACCATATACAATTCTAAGTTTACACACAATTATAGTAGACTTTGTTTTTTATTTGGTAATCATAGCATTTGTCTATACTAGTTAATAGCCAATGAGAATATGCCTCAAAGCTCGATTCATACCTATTTCTTATCGTTTAGTAATTTTTTTGAAAGAGTTTCTAATTATTATTTTTCTAATAATCAGAAAAATTCTAGCGGAAAGCAAACTCGGGCCTTCAAGAAACCCAACAACTCTATCAAACTAAACCACTAGTACTACGGTATTATAGAATGTTGATACGACCCTGTTAGGGGTTGTATCGGGATAGGATAGGGCCCCACTTCAAGCGTGTGCTGGCTCCGTCAGAAAATAGAAGAAAAGAACTAGAGATTTGTTTATCATAAACTTTGATTGATTCATTCATAACATTCAACCACGGGCGTATCTCATAAATACTAGTTTATGAGATAACTCTCACAAACATAAGACTTATCCTAACATGACTCAAGACATATCCTAAACAATGACTCCAACACTTATCCTATTAAAACATAATAAATAAACTAAGATAGTTATCCAACACGCCATGCCGGGATTGCCGTCCCTCATCAACCACGGGCGTATCACTCCCTACTCAATGCTGGGATAGCCGTCCCTTATCCACCACGGGCGTATCACTCCCCACTCCTTCAAAATCACCTTGCCCTCAAGGTGTTGTCTAAAATAAATCTTGATTCCGGGATCCCATGTTCTTCTTTAAATTTTAGCCTCCATTCCCATGGCAACATCCATGTTTTCAAAAGTTACCAATAATAGCAATGTCCTTGATGTGCTGGTCTGTGCCCACTTTAGAATAACAACCAAACTCTCACCAATATCAAAAACACCGTCTATCGCACTTCTAACCTCATCAACACCAATATCTTCATCAACATCTAAGGACCCTTTAATCATAAGTGAAGCAAGTTCACTTTTTAATGGTTGAATGACATACATATTCTTTTCAACGATCTGATCTTTCTCTTCCTTTGTAATTACCTCAAAACGAACCTCGGTGATACGAGCTTTGAAGAAATATTATCCCAAAGTTAAAGGATTGGACCTCAAAAATTCCCAAATATCTAGGTTAGCGAAGCATGTTTCCGCCGCACGGGTCAATGAAAAAGCTTCGTCTAGAGTTTTGGGATTTGACTGTAAGAGTAAACATTGTAGATCCAGTTTAAGTCCAGAGATATAACATGATGTAAGTAAAGATTCAGAGATCCCTGTTACTCCATTTGCAAGTACCACAAACTCACTCTCATATTCGGCCACCGTACCCATTTGCAGGAGCTTAGAGAGTGCATATTCCGCGTCCTGATTGCTGCCGCCTGATGCCATGAATAATACTCAAGCGATTAATAACTCAAAAAAAAAATTTCTTCGATGAATAGTACCCGCGATGAACAACACCAATTGATACGACCCTGTTAGGGGTTGTATCGGGATAGGATAGGGCACCACTTCAAGCGTGTGTTGGTTCCGTCAGAAAATAGAAGAAAAGAACTAGAGATTTGTTGATCATAAACTTTGATTGATTCATTCATAACATTCAACCACGGGCGTATCTCATAAATACTAGTTTATGAGATAACTCTCACAAACATAAGACTTATCCTAACATGACTCAAGACATATCCTAAACAATGACTCCAACACTTATCCTAATAAAACATAATAAATAAACTACGATAGTTATCCAACACGCCATGCCGGGATAGCCGACCCTCATCAAACACGGGCGTATCACTCCCCACTCAATGTCGGGATAGCCGTCCCTCATCCACCACGGGCGTATCAAATGTTTTGCTTCATATGGTAGCCTCACAAGGTTGAAGTTGTCATGATTAGAACCCAAAAACCCCTGTTGGTGAATTATAGCTGTTATGGTCGAACCTTCTCTCTTTATCACACAAACACACAACACAATGAGACACTCAAGAAAAATATAAGGATGAGAAACAATGTAAAGTGGATCGTATGGTTTGGATTGAAACCGAATGTATATTAGCTTTGAAAGAGATAATACACAAGCTAGAAATGTACACACTTACACATACTCTCACCTTTTGCAATGAGGACTAAGAACTAATGTGGTGAGAGTGTGTGATTATATATGTCGACCTAGCCAACACCAAATGGATTGGTGGGCTTTTACTTAGGCTTTGGAGTGGGCTATACTTGTATCACACTTATACACATACAATACAAATATAACTAATACATATAGCCCACTAATTAGACTAAGAATTACACTTGACACTTAAGTTCCATTAACAAATGACCATCACTTTCACAATTAAATAAATTAATTGCTAACAATCTCCCCCTAAGGGATAGTCATTTCAATGATGCTCCCGTGATTGGTCTTTTGCCTTCTATGTCTTGAACTTTGTGTGTCGATGTATAATAGTCTTCATTTATTGTTCCTTCATGCACTGTGATCTTCAAAGAATCGTCTTTTGGTCATTCTTGCCTTGATCTACTTCTTCTGTCCAGTTGCGTCGTCGTTGTAGATGATGATGGTGAATGGACTTTCGTCAGTACTGCATAAAACAGTTAGCAATAAATCGTCCAGCGCTTATAGCCTTATAGGTTTAGATTTCGAGATCGTTAACAGCATAGTGTGAAAACTTTCTCTAATCTTTACCAAGGCCGTTAAGAGCCTCTGAAGTATACCGGAGTATCACTTCAAGACTGTAGACCGTTTGAAGCATGTAACCATCATGACATAAGGCAAGATCCTTAGATCTCATTCAGACTCATACACCTTGTATCCCTTTTTAATGAACACAAGTGTATTTCATAGGAAGTTTTCCTAAGAGATCTTTGATGAATCTCATGTCTTTAGACTCAATAATGTACGTTTTGGTTTTAGTCATCGGAGGCATGGAGCAGAGGGCCACCTTTTCAATATCAACACTTCTCGGAATGAGAGGTCGATAGATTATGTAGTGTTCTCCGTGAGAAATAAAACAAATATCTTTTAAGAGATATCTGAGTGGCTAGGAGGGGTGGTGCAGCGCGTCACTGGGTCTATGACGTCTTGTCTTCAATATCAGTATCAACTTGTGATAACCGATAGCAGATGTATTGACCCGGTTTCTGACCTAAGTTTTCATGGAGGGCTATTTCTTTTCACCCTTTCATTAAACTTTTCTTTTTAATTCTTCAACTCCTTCTTTCCCTTTCTCATTTACTCCTTTTTTCAATCTTACCTAAGGACTTCTAATTCTAATCTATTGGAATTGTCCTTGGGTAGATCCCTCCGGTTCTGGCGGATCATCGGACATAACCTAACCATAATCACCTGATTACTCCATGATTATCCTAAATTATCGATCACTTGCCATAAAACCTTTTTGTGGAAATCTCTCAACGTGTTTATGAGAAAACGCATTTAGTTAACACATTGAGAGTTTTGCATTTTTGAAATACTCCCCCTTCACATGTGCTCATGCATTTTTAAAATAATCTGCACATGTTGACTAGAGTTCGCACATTAGAAATGATCGATTTTCAATGAACATGACCTTCGCGAGACACGCTTACATCACTAGTTAGACTAGCTTGAAATTATTACCCATCCCGGTCATATTCAAAGATCATCTCTCGAATTGGTACATTCTACTCAGACAAGTCCTTTGCGAGACACGTTTACATCACTGGAAAACCAGTTTGAAATTATTACCCGTCCAGGACATGTCTTTTCGATAACTGACATTTAGTTTCGTCAATTCGAGGGTTCATACTGAGTCTTTTCGTAGAGCTCGTTTGAGATTCAAACCACAAAACTTTTTGATCACATTTTAATCACGTCCTCTCCCCCTTATACCTAATTACCACTTAATCTCCCCCTCAAAAATAGCATGTAGTGGTATTTTTGAAAACAGTTGATTAAAATGAAACATTTTGGAGAGACGGGCTGATTTTAGCATGAAAGCGGAACATTTTTCTTTTTGTACTCCCCCTTAATCAAAGCATATTATTAAACATTTGAGTTTAAAAGCAGTTAAGGGTCTTAGAGGGAGTGATTGTGAGCACAAAATGTATAGAAAGACTTTGAAAAATCTTTTTGAAACAATCTTGATTAAGTGCTCACTGTTTTTGCTTTTTGCCATTAACAATGCGAGTCTTGATCGGAAATGATCAGAAGTCATCAATGTAGCCTTTACATGAAATCTTTTCGAGTTGGAGTACCCGAGCTACAATAAAAGATTTCACGATAAAGCACGGGTTTTATACTGAAATATACGAAAGCCTTAACGAAGAAATTTTGAGAAACAACATGTTTTGGAAAAAAATTAAATGAACTCCCGCTCAAGCATCTGTACATGCCCGTATCATTGTTGAATGACATTTATAGATACGTACAGAATATTGATTATACGAGAGACATGTCGTGAGAAGAATATTTTTGGTTTTTTGATTTTCTATTTTTATATTTTGTTTTTGTTGGTTTTTCAAATTTTGTATTTTGTTTTTTAAAAAATATTTACATGCAAAGCTTGTTGATATAAATCAAGAAGATTCGAGAAGACTTTCTAACTCTTCGGGAGTTAGGCTTCGCATTCCAATTCGTCGAACTAAGTTTTCAAACCGCTCTTTTGGGGGGGCTTTAATAAATAGATCGGCGAGTTGGTATTCAGTCTTCACGAAAAATAATTCAACAGTACCATCTTCTACGTGTTCCTTTATGAAGTGGTAGCGGACTCTAATATGATTGGTCTTCGAGTGTTGAACGGTGATGAGTGTGTAAATACTCATCATTTTATGCCCATTTTAGACACAAAAATAACCAAAAACACCCAAATTATACTGCAGATATCCTTGGTTTGTGTTTTTATGTGTTTCAGGTACAAAGGATTGAAAACAGGGCAAATATGGACAAAACCGAGCATGATTTGAAAAAGAGCCGAAAACCGAAGCCAGAAAAGACATTATTCGTTCGGATTAAATTCCAGCTCGGAAAATCCCAAAACGACCCTTGGATTATTTTTACTTCACAACATTAGTCCCTACAATTTCTAACATTACAACTTTGGTCCTTGTGGTTAAATCCCATTTGTCCTACCTAAATGTACAACCGGATCAAACTATAATCCACACAACCCATTTTTATCCCACTAGCCCAAGAAAACAAAGCCCAAATAAAACCCACACCCCCATCTGTTTATCCTTTAGCTAGTACCACCCACGTTGACTAAGTCAACTACTGCTTCTTCTTTCCCTTCCCGCCAAAATCACCAAGTCCTAAAGCCTGTACCTTTCCAACAACTCTGTCTCCCCTCTCCCACTCCCATAACCTACCAGCCACCCTACCACACCCAAAGTCAAAAACACATGTGATAATACACCTTCCCCCTCCTCCACGCTGGCAATCCACACCTTTTTAGGCGCCAAAACTGAGTTTAAAGGCTGAGATCATTTCCACTTTAATCCAATGACTGGGATGTTATTCCAAGAAGCACAGAAGTGTTTTGTGAGTGTTTATCTCACACAAGAAGCACAAAACAGGAAGACCCTTTAGTTAGTATTGTAGTATAAATAGATAGTCTTGTAGCCATTTTTTTGGCAGGATTAATTTAGCTTAAAATTAGAAGGTACTTTGTATTTTTATTTTCCAGTAATGTAATTCAACTTTAGTTAATGAAATCTTAATTTTCTTGTTAGTCAAAAAGTCAACTGCTACTGTTCCTCTGCTTATTTGAGTTCTTATTGCTTTTTCTTTGCTTATTTGTTTTGTTTGAAGTACTAGCAGCCTAGTTTGATAATCAGTTTAAGTTTTAATCTCATTTTCATTCAACAACTTAAAATCAGCCAAATAGTCAAATATAAGCTTATAGCTTATTAGATGCTTATTTTAAATTGGAGTTTGCTTATTTTACCTTCATTAAGTTAGTTAAGTTCTAATAAGTCAGAATCATGGATGAATTTGGTGTGTTCTAGTGTTTATCTCAAAACAGCTTAAATTAGGGGTGTTTGGTTTAAGACACTGCTGAGTGTCAAGAGCATTTTTACTGTTCATTTGCCATCTTGTGAGTTTTGATTTAGCTTAATTAATGCTAGAAAAGTTGTTGTTGATAAGATTTAAGTAACTTGGATGAATTTTATGGTATTTGGCTTATGGGACCATTCTTAGGAGCAAAACTGCCTCACTAAGCTCACATAAGCTGTGGCTTGTTTGATCACAATTTTTTGGCAAAGTAAGTTGTAACTCAGTAGTCTAAGTAAGATCCCAAGAGCTGGTAACATTCCATCTAGATTTGAAAGAGTTGGGGTTCAAAAGCCTCAACTGCTGCATCAGAATCCCTTGTGCAGCTCTGCACAGCTAGTTACTTGAATTAATTTCTTGATTTGTGGTTTTCTCAGTAGTTTGTAGTATAGGTTTTTAGGTTATGAGTCTGGATTTCTTGGTTCAGCTTATTAAATAGCTTATTTTCACTCTGCAAATGGCTCCCATTGGACTGATTCAGGCCTGCAAACTATTTTGTCCCATATGCATCTGTACTTGGACCAAATTTGAGCAGCAATTGATTGTTAGAAATTGGGCATTTTGAGTTTATAAGTAGATTTTGGTATAAGCTTTCTGCATCTGCTTTTGGTTTGATCAAATTAGCTTTTACCTTGGTGCTAGATCAGCTTAAAGTCTGCCATTGACTCATTTGTTCTTGCCATTAACTAGTTACTGCACAATCTGCTTATTTGCTTATTCTGAGTGATTCTCTAGTCTGATTAAGTTGATTTAAGCTTTTATTAGTGTGTTGAACTATAGCTAAGCATTTGGTAATTTTTGGTGAACATTAGCTTATTTTAGAGCTTATTGCAAACTGCTTATTTGCCTATTCTGCTTATTAGTGCTTAGATAGTATCTGAATTTATTTTTCCTAGATAGAGAATTTAATTTTAGATTTACCAGCAATTTTTCAGATTTTTCCAAAGTCACTTAATATTTTTAAATCATTTAAATAGTTTCTTTTAGTTTTTAATTCATAAAAAATAATTTAAATGTCAGAAAAATAAAATTCTTATTTTCAAAATTTTCTTTTGTCATTTAGGACGTAGGAAAATTAATTTGGTATCCGTAGGATTAGTTTTTGATAGATTTCACTTTTAGTCTCGCGTTTTCTCGGTTTTAAAATTACGTTAATTTCTTTCTTCGTGTTTTGCTTATATTTGCTTTGTAGATTTACATGTTTAAGTTTCCCATAGCCTATTTATACTTCCCATAGTTGTAAATTTAATCAAAATCCAAAATCTCTCCATTTTCATATTTCAAACACGATTCACAAACCCGATCTCACAAATTCCATTCATCCTTCATCGGGGATAACGAACCGGGTCACACATACTTCACTTGTGTTTCCTTGGAAAAATAACGAGTTGATTCTTACGGATCAAATTTTGGCGCCGCTGCCGGGGAGGCTTGACGCGAATTTTTAAATTCCCGTTTGTCGTTGCGTGTTTTGAAGACCCTTCTTTCGAGAAGTTATCGTTTTCTTCGTAAATATTTTCTTATAAAAAACCCAAAAAGATTTTTATTTCAAAATTTATTTTCCTCTTTCCCTTTATATTTTTCAAATGTTATTAAAAATCCAAAAAGATTCTTCTTATACTCTCTGTTCGTTTAATTCTTTTTCTCACCCTCTATCCGTTTAATTTTTTTTATGTATTCATCTTACCATTATGGTTGTGAATGGTGTGGGGGACCTATAAATGGTGGGAATTGCCCCGGTTGTAGGATTGTAAATTCGGAAAACGGGTTTGTCTATGACCAAAATCCCTACAATGAAACACCCGACCTTTTCAACCAACCCCCACAACATCATATGGAGACATACTTGTGTGAATTTTGTGGAGGTTGTCCTCATCCGGGATATGATTGTCGAACGGGAGACATGCTTGTCTATGAGCAGAACCCTTATAACAATCAGACATCGTCCGGATTTGACACATCTTCATATTATACACCATCACAATAGTATTACTGTTGTGAATTCTGTGGAGGTCCGCACTATAATTCCGATTGTCAAACGAGGACCCCGCTTGTCTATGAGCATGGTCCTTGTACCAATTACGATTATTCTTATCACGACCAACCTCTACAGCATCAAACGATTCAGCCTCTGCCTCAGCCATCTCCTCAAGATTTAGCTTTCGAAGATTTATTCCCAAAACTTCAAGATGTGAGGAATGAACTCAATAATTTGGATGTTAGGCATACCCAAAAAGAGCGTCACGGTGAATCTATGGAAGATTTACTCGCCATAGAACGAGCAGCACACAATCGTTTCTTGTTTAATCAGGCTTGCATGCTCGATGACGAAGATGAGGACGACGAGGAGAGTACTATTCCTTTTAGCTATATCATTTCTCAACTCCCTCAGTCTATTGCAATCACATCATTCTTACCATATATGAACTCCGAGGACTCTCTTATCATGGGGGATGAGCATATTAGCACTGTTCCTGAAAAGGAATCGGACGAATTCATAAAGTCTAGTGCTGAGAACCTTATCCCAATCCCAAGTGAGTCTGAGGATATATCGGACAGTGAAAGTGATTGTTCTTTTTGTAGTGATCATCCTCTTGACACTACTGATGATTCTTCCGGGATTTTCTCTAACCCTCTTTTCAATTCAAACGATGATTTTTCCTCTAGTGATGACGAATCACTTTCTGATGAAGACGTTTGAAAAGAAAGTCTCAAAGTCTATTCGAATTCTCTTTTTGAATTTGATGATGAGTACTTTTCTAGCAAAATAAATCCTCTCTTTGATGAAGAGTTAGAGAATGATGAGGTCAAGGACTCTTTTACTCATAAACTTGATGATATGACCTCGGTTCCTAATCCCTATATTCTTCTTTCTCCGACATATGTGACATTGCCCTTTGAGGATCGCCATTATATTGATTTCACATATGTCGTTCGAGTTTTTCTGCCCTTCTTCACCTATACGGTGACTTGTCCTCTCCTTCTCTCCTTTGGAAATGAGGATAAATTTTTTGATCCCCGGCACCTCAATTTATCATTCTTTTGAGCCGGATGTATCTCATCAGAGTGGAACTTTCAAGTACTTCAACATTTATCCAAACATCTTGAATGAAAGTCCGATGGAGATTTTCTCTTCCACATGCTTCCCCAAGAACAAATGAATTCGGGGTCGAGTCAAGCTAGTGACTCGGTTAACAAAAACATTAGCACCTCTTGGGTGACAACCCATGTTTCTGACTTCTTTCTATTTTCTGACACTAAGTGTGGGGGGATTCCTCTACTGTGCTTTGTTTGTGTGTTGTTTGCCTTGTTTTCAGGTTTCCCTTGGATTGTGATGATTGACGCGCCTGTTTTCAATCCAGCCACCCAATATCCTATCCTTTTACTAACGATTATCTAGGGATATCTTTTTAATCCTTTTTGAGAAAATAGAGATTTCGTTCACACACTTGGCTATTAGTATTACCTTTTTACGTTCTAAGTGTCGGCATAATAGCCGGTACTTTGAATATTGAGGGCAATATTCAATTCTAAGTGTGGGGGGAAATTCTCGCGAATTTTGTCACTTATGTACCTTCTAGTGCCCTAGTACCCCTGTTTTGGCCAAAAATTTTAAATTTTTTTCGTTTTTAGATAAAAAAAAAATTGCAATAAAAAAGAAGAAGTGTTTAGTCTTGATTAGGTTAGAACAAAGGGAATCTCGACTCTGCCAGAGTGTTGATCTGGCTGCTTCCTTAATGATTAGACTAAGGTTTTACAATTTGTGCAAATGAAAATGCTAAGCGTAGAGTAGTTGGTTCTCTTTAGAGCTTATACAAGTAATCTATGGCTTTTCCTCCCAGAAGATAACTAATCCGATCAAATACGTGCTGTTTTCAAACGTTTGAACGTTAAAATCATGTTGTTATGCAAAACAAATTTTTATACAATTTTGATATAGAGCCCGAGTTCAACTTTTTATTTTAATTTTTGGGAAAGCATATATGTAAATATATATATAAAATAAAATAAAAAAAAATGAATGAAAAATGAAAAAGTGAAAAAGAAAAATAAGAAAATGGAATGATATTGCAAAATGCAATAAGTTTTGATGTTGTGAAAATAAAGATGTATGTGTTAATAAATGTAGGAAAATTGCTTTCTCTTAAATTTGAATCGGAAGTTGAACTTGGATTCGTCAATTTTGTATAAAAGTTAAACGGTAATTTAGTAGATTGTTGATATCAAAGGCCTCGAAATCTCCGGTATTATTCTCTGTGGGGTGTCAAAAGCCTGGTCACCTAAAACCAACTGGTTTGGGATGTGCCGAGAAGAAAGCCTGATGCGTGGTTTTGCAACCTTACAACAGGTTTTACCTCTCGAGGGATCTCAAGAGGCTTACAACCCCACCAGGCAGTGTACCTGACCGATGTAGTATAGTGTAGTGGTAAGTACGGGGGATTGATCGTTCTCCACAGGGAATAGTGTTCGTTAGGTATGAAAAACTACTCTAATTAGGTCTAAGGGTGAGGGAAGATTCTTTTTTGTATTTTTATATTTTTATGAAAGCAAGTAAAATCTCGGGTTTGAAGGAGTGGGCGGAGTTAGTTGCTAGTCAACTAACCCAAATAACTACAAATGCAAATAAAATAAAATAACTGAAAATGAAAAGGTTGTGAAACTTATGTGGAGAGAAATGTGTTTACTTAGATTTCCTTACTCCCTAACTATCTTTTACCGGTTGATTAGTGTGTATTAATTGCGTGGATGACGGGTGTATTCCTTAATACCAATCGTGGGGTGGCGTACGTACTTCCCCAACTCTACAAGCTCCTACTTCACTCCTATGTCGAGCCGGCTAGGAAGCTCCTAACATGGGATCACTAGAATTCGCTCATGCATTAAATACAACCATATAAACCTAGTACGCATTGGTTCATGTTTCTTAAGACGTTCAAGCAAGTTACCGTATAGGAAGTTAGCCAGTTTTCTTAAGCCTAACATCGATAAACAATCATTCAATACAATTAATAACACACTAATAACCGATAATCAATAGTTAGGTTTCATTAGATTTAAGCAAACACAAGATAAATCTAGCCTAGCATGTTAATCAAAAGACAAGAACAAGATATAATCAAACAACACATAGACATATTGATTGATTAAATGAATACTTATCTTCAATTAAACATGGGAGATCCAAGGGTATGAAAACCCTTAAAAATGGCAAAAATTCGTCTTAGGGTTTCTCCTCACAAAGTTGCACACTAATGACAAAAAATTGCAAAACTATATATAGAGTTTAAGGACTAACGGCGTCACGTTGTAGATCTTGACGCCGTCACCTCGCCGTTTCTAGGGTTCCCGGATGGCCTTCCTGACGCCGTCCCTCTTTAGTGCTCCAAAATCCGCTCTGGCTTATCAAGGCTTGACGCCGTCAGAAATGGGCTTGACGCCGTCCCTCTTTAACTTAAACCGTGATGGCCTTGATCACTTCAAAGGGTGACGCCGTCAGATTTTCCATTGTAAAATTCTCTGGCTTATCATGTGTATTTTTCATATCCATCTCTTTTGCCAAGCCATGACGCCGTCAAGAGCAATACTTGACGCCGTCAAAGGTACTTTTCCAGCCAATTTTGAGACTTTGCCGTTTTCTTCACTTTTATGCTCCAAAAATGTTCAAAATGCTTCCTTTTCCAGATTTCTTCTCCAAAGTACCTAAAATGACAAAAGGAACGATTTAGGGCAATATTTGATCAAATAAATACGATTTAGGGCTTAAATGAACCCCTAAAAGCGGTACACTTTTCGCTTCATCAAATACCCTTACACTTGAGATTTGCTTGTCCTCAAGCAAATGCGCTTTTATTCTAATCAAAATACAAGTGAGGGGTCATTTAATGCTAATATAAAAGTAATTACAACAAATAGTCGTTCCACTTTAATCATAATAAGCACGGAGATTACAAACTAGCACCTCACAAGTAGTGTTTAGATACTCACATCTCTCAGGTGTCATCAAAATAAATCTCATAAATGAAAACGGATAATATCTCTCACTACCTGTCATAGCAAATAGATTACCATAGGCTTGGGAAAGGATCGAAAACCTCCTCCACTAGGCGTAAGCACCTAAGATAAACTATCAAAGAGGGCTTTTACATGGGTTATAACGTGAGGTGTAGGGATATGATAAACACGGTTTTGTTGGATAAGGGATATTTTACTGGTGGCGAGTTAAAGATCTTGATTAATTACATGCAAAATATGGCGTTGCTAAGCCAAGACTAGACTCGACTTAAGCTAAAAACAAAATAACAAAAACATAAAATAAACATAAAATGAAACGGGATGGTAGTCCGTATGGTTTTTCTACTTTTTTTTTTTTTTTTTTTTTTTTTTTTTTTTTTTTTTTTTTTTTTTTTTGCATACACTCTTGCCCTACCATCCAAAAATAATACATCATAGGGGCGTTGCATTCCCCTTACACTTGAACTTTTACATAACTTTACAATTAACTATTCTAATGACTCGAATTAAGATAATCGAAACACTTGGAGTACTTTTAAAATATTTAGCACATATGAGGGTAATAAATGATGTTCTTCCCCATTACTCCATTACACTAGTACTTTACCCATGAGTCCCAATCGTCCCAAAACAATATGTACAAAGATATGACTCGACTTAGCAACCATGTAATCAATTAGATAATTAACTTGGGGTTTAAACAAATGTTATCACAATAATGCACTAAAAATGAGTGCATACAAGGTAGGCTAAGTCGATTTGGGTGTACATTTAAGTGGGGTGTAAACAAATTCTTCCTTTAAGTAAAATGCTTAAAGGTCGAAACGAAAAGATAGGCTATGAGGGGTGTACTAGGGGTATCGTGTACTAAAAATGAGTACAACGCAAAAGGTGTGGGAGAATTACTTGACCAATGTAGCCAATGTAATTATAACAAAAACACAGGTGTAAAACAATGGGTTAATCCTAATGCCTCTTATCATGTAGTAAATCTAACTACACGAATGTAGTCTCACTTGTGGCCTCGGAATGGTCCTAACGCAAGTTCTAGAATCTAAGTGCTACCGGTACACACATCATAGCATAAATGCTTTTCCTACCAATTCTAGGGGCGAACCTCACATATTTGGGGGTGGAAAATTTTTTTAGTGGTACGGTTTTGTGCTAGTCATATAACTCCTATCCGTGAGACGCTTATTAAGACCAAAGTTTCACTCCTATATGTTGTAAAAAAATTTAAATTTGGCACTAAAATTGCCTTAACAGGTATTTCTCTCAGTTTTATTACACATCTACCATTAAACAAACGAAAATCAAGCGTAATAGCATTCTCTAAAGTATCGTACTTTTACCCCCCCCCCTTACACTTAAGATGAACATTGTCCCCAATGTTCAAATAACACGATGTAAAAGTAAATAAGGTAAACGAATGAAATCAAATACTCCCCTGATTCGCTCGGTGGATAAAGGGGTAACATGGTTAAATCTTCTTCCAAGAGAATGTAGAAGCTCCAAGACTAAAGCATCGCCATAAGCTTGATTCCACATACATTTCCTTGTCCAAAATAACCTGTTAAACCTGAGAAAACAAACACGAAAACCTGCATAACATCGGCGGGATAAATCTATATATAAGGATATAATGCTTGTGGAATGATAATTTTGCAGATTCATGGAGATTATAAGTTAGAGATTTAATAAAAACTTTTTATGAAAACAAAACTTTCAAAAATTTAAGAAAATTAAAACCTGACGCCGTCAGAAATGATCTGACAGAATTTTCATGTTAAGTTTCCGGAAAATTTCTGGAAAAACCTATACCTTACTTCCTGGAATTCCTGCAAAACATCACTATGACTCGATACAAGCATTTGACTCAAACAAATACTAATATGTATGTTAATTTATTATTATTATGATTCATGTTCATTTGTTCTTGTAAACCGATTTGGATTTCCCTTACACTTAACTTTTGCAAAATACCTTTATATGTAGTTAAGACGAAGTTAAAAACAAGATAAAGCATTTTCACAATTTAGTTTTGAACATGAATCAATAATAATAAAAATTAAACATACATACGGAAACAAATAAAATCAAACAAACAAATAAATAAACACACAAAGCAAATAAAGCTTGGGTTGCCTCCCAAGAAGCGCTTTTCTTTATTAACGAGTCTTGTAGCTAGACTCAAAGTCCTTCTACCCTATGTAAGTGAGTTCGTCATCGAGGACGTCTTTAGGGTTAAGCTTGGATTGAAGTTTCCTATTGGTCCGCTTAGTACAATATATCTTTTCAAACTTCTCTCCATCCGGGTCATACAATGTCATCTTAATATGCCATGACCCATCTCCATCTTTGGGTGGTTTGTCCCAATCCCACTTATGATCATCGTCCTCACAATTCCACTTATTCATCCCTAGGTTAATTGGCAAAACTCCTAGGAAATCAATCATCCTCCTAAAAACTAGAGGGTCTTCAAACGGATCCAATTCGGTGTCCCTAGCCAAGAGTTGCTCTACCGTATGTGTTCGGTTAACAAAGTCCTCTTCTAGGTAAAATGGGCGTTGGGGTCCTATGAAGTCTCTATCGATCCAAGGTCCATATCTAGATGGTCTCCTATTTAATTCTAACCAATGGGGTGTTGGTTCATCACTAGTATCATAGGCATGTTTCTTCACATCATAGACTGACCAAGTATCACCTTCTCCTACCGCTATCTTAGATTCCTTACAATCAATCATAGCACTAGCGGTCGCTAAAAATCCTCTACCTATCAACAAGGGGCATGTAGGGTCGCTAACCATATCAAGGACGTGGAAATCGGCTAAAATGGTTAGTTTTCCAATGTGTACTAACACGTCTTTGACTACTCCAACCGGGTAAGCAACACTCCCATCCGCTAAGCCTATTATCACCTCGGTTTCTTCAAGTTTTCCTAGTTTTAGAGAGGTGTAGAGAGGTAACGGAAGTAGGTTAAGGCTTGATCCAAGATCGGCTAATGTGTCATAAGCCTCCGAATTACCGATCTTGCAAGGTAGAACAAATAAGCCCGGATCATCTAACTTCTTAGGTAGCTTGTTTTGAACAAAGGCGGTCCCTTTTTCGCCTAACTTGAGCTTCTTCTCATCCAACACATCAATAACCGGACTTTCAAGGTGGAGCTCCTTGAATTCATTATCAAGGTTTTGAGTGGGAGGTGTTTCAACTATGTTGTTGACCAATTTGGATATCATAACTTCTTGGTCATTTTGAACGACTTGGGTTTGTTTGAAACACGTGCTCATGGAATTGACCGAATAATATTGTGGACAAGAACTAGGAGACGAAACTGACGAGATGGCATTGACGTTTAGTTTCGGGTTCTTGACTGTGTTGCTAGGGAGTGCTCCCATTACTCAGTCATTGAGGGCTTTCAACAAAGTGTCAATCTTATTGGTCATCTCGCTTTGTTTTTGTTTGAAATCGGCTTCAAACCTGGCTAAACGAGCTTCTTGAGATGCCATAAATTGGGACATCAATCCTTCAAAGTTATTGGTACTACCATTGCTGGAAGGATTGTTGTTGAAAGTACGGTTCGAGTTGGAACCGCTTGATTGGAAACGATTAGGTAGGTTGGAAGAATTGGTTTGTTGTGCGTTTTGGTTTTGTTTCCACCTAAGGTTTGGGTGATTTTTCCATGAGGGGTTGTATGAATCACCGTAGGGGTTGAGCTCGGGTTTGAAAGTGTACCACTTGTCTCCCGCTCTGTCGGTACGCGAGGATGCGTAGTCCTCAAAAGCTTGTTCGGGGAGTTCCATGCAATCACGAGTGTCGTGGGGACCACTACATAATTCACATGAAGAAGTGATTTTGTTCACTTGGCTTGAAGGTTTAGGAGCCTCGTAGGATTTCATAAGAAACTTGACTTGGTCTTCAAGTTCTATGATCCTACGGTCGGAAGTGCTTGAACTGTTCGAAGGCAAAGATATTGCCTTGACCGTTTTATTCAAATCACGGGGATCATTCCAACTTTCGTTGTCATAAAGAGCAAGATCTTCTAGGAGAGCCCATGATTGTTCCGCACTTAGATCACGTAGCTTACCACCGTCCGATTGGTCAATGGTTTGCCTCGTGGAGAGATTGATATGGTCATAAAAGATTTGGACTTGGAGCCAAAGTTCTATGCCATGGTGAGGGACTTTTTGGAGTAAGTCCTTGAATCGAGTCCATGCCTCGTAGAGGGTTTCGCCTTGACGTTGTTGGAACATCAAGATATCATTCCTTAGCTTGGTAGTTCTTCCTGGTGGGAAAAACTGAGCGAGGAAACGAGTGGTGAGATCATCCCAAGAGGTGATGGATCCTGCGGGTAGACGCTCTAGCCATTGACTAGCTTGGTCCCGCAGAGAGAATTGAAAGAGACGCAGTCGGGTCGTCTCTCGAGTGGCAACATCAAGGTCTATAGAATCAACGATTTTGAGGAAGTCCTTGAGATGTTGGTTAGGATCTTCTGAACTAAGTCCATGGAATGCGCATCCGCTTTGCACCAACCGGATGGTGTCGGATCGCAAGGGAGTGACATTGGCTCCTTGAGTGAGCTCAATGGTGTTTCGATAGCCATGGTGGCTAGGACGGGAGTAGTCTCCTAAGGTACGGGCTCTAGGAGGTGGGTGTTGTTGTGGGGGTGGGTTGTTGGGATCAAGGATATTACCACCTTCCATGATGTCGGATGGTAATGGTTACGAACAAAGAAACGAAGAAAAAAAGATAGACTAAAGAAAACCTAGAAAAATAAAATAAAAATCTCACTAGAAAGGAATCTAGTGAGTAGACCTAATAAAATAAAAATTCAACCTAAACAATAACTATTCCCCGGCAGCGGCGCCAAAAACTTGATGCGTGGTTTTGCAACCTTACAACAGGTTTTACCTCTCGAGGGATCTCAAGAGGCTTACAACCCCACCAGGCAGTGTTCCTGACCGATGTAGTATAGTGTAGTGGTAAGTACAGGGGATTGATCGTTCTCCACAGGGAATAGTGTTCGTTAGGTATGAAAAACTACTCTAATTAGGTCTAAGGGTGAGGGAAGATTCTTTTTTGTATTTTTATATTTTTATGAAAGCAAGTAAAATCTCGGGTTTGAAGGAGTGGGCGGAATTAGTTGCTAGTCAACTAACCCAAATAACTACAAATGCAAATAAAATAAAATAACTGAAAATGAAAAGGTTGTGAAACTTATGTGGAGAGAAATGTGTTTACTTAGATTTCCTTACTCCCTAACTATCTTTTACCGGTTGATTAGTGTGTATTAATTGCGTGGATGACGGGTGTATTCCTTAATACCAATCATGGGGTGGCGTACGTACTTCCCCAACTCTACAAGCTCCTACTTCACTCCTATGTCGAGCCGGCTAGGAAGCTCCTAACATGGGATCACTAGAATTCGCTCATGCATTAAATACAACCATATAAACCTAGTACGCATTGGTTCATGTTTCTTAAGACGTTCAAGCAAGTTACCGTATATGAAGTTAGCCAGTTTTCTTAAGCCTAACATCGATAAACAATCATTCAATACAATTAATAACACACTAATAACCGATAATCAATAGTTAGGTTTCATTAGATCTAAGCAAACACAAGATAAATCTAGCCTAGCATGTTAATCAAAAGACAAGAACAAGATATAATCAAACAACACATAGACATATTGATTGATTAAATGAATACTTATCTTCAATTAAACATGGGAGATCCAAGGGTATGAAAACCCTTAAAAATGGCAGAAATTTGTCTTAGGGTTTCTCCTCACAAAGTTGCACACTAATGACAAAAAATTGCAAAACTATATATAGAGTTTAAGGACTGACGGCGTCACGTTGTAGATCTTGACGCCGTCACCTCTCCGTTTCTAGGGTTCCCGGATGGCCTTCCTGACGCCGTCCCTCTTTAGTGCTCCAAAATCCGCTCTGGCTTATCAAGGCTTGACGCCGTCAGAAATGGGCTTGACGCCGTCCCTCTTTAACTTAAACCGTGATGGCCTTGATCACTTCAAAGGGTGACACCATCAGATTTTCCATTGTAAAATTCTCTGGCTTATCATGTGTATTTTTCATATCCATCTCTTTTGCCAAGCCATGACACCGTCAAGAGCAATACTTGACGCCGTCAAAGGTACTTTTCCAGCCAATTTTGAGACTTTGCCGTTTTCTTCACTTTTATGCTCCAAAAACGTCCAAAATGCTTCCTTTTCCAGATTTCTTCTCCAAAATACCTAAAATGACAAAAGGAACGATTTAGGGCAATATTTGATCAAATAAATACGATTTAGGGCTTAAATGACCCCCTAAAAGCGGTACACTTTTCGCTTCATCAAAGCCGTTACATGGAGTGATCTCGTCTTTGAATCTCTAATCTCTAAATGATCGTTTTTTGTTATCTATTTAAGTATTTAATACTAGCTTAGTGGGAATATCCAAAATCTTTGAAATCGAAATTTCGCTGATTCCGGTACTATTCTCTGTGGGGTGTCAAAAGCCTGGTCACCTAAAACCAACTGGTTTGGGATGTGCCGAGAAGAAAGCCGCTACATGGAAAAGGCCTTTTTTGATCCTTAGATTTTCGAGGTTCCCGGTAAATTAGTATTTGACTTAAACAAGTAACAACCATAATAAATGTCGATTTTTGCGGTCAAAATTTTGAATATGAGCACAGTCACCTAACTTAAATAAATTGTGGGAGTGAAAAGTTAAGTCTCGGCTTACATAGATTATTAGTATAAGTAGTGTTAGCATTTTACAAAAGCATTTGCACATTGAGTTTAAGCTTAGTTGGGAGTATAAAAAAGAGGATGACGATTACAATTCCCTGGAGACACCCATTTTGTGTGAATCCCGTTCCATGATACCATTTTTGGAAATCAAGCATGTTATCTATTTTTGTTTAAATTTCTTGCATTGAATAAAAAGTCGAAACGGGGTATACTTTTGATCCTTTCATTATTTCATATGATCGGATTGCTAGGGACTCACAATAGTTTATTGTGGGGGATTGATGAGTGTGTAAATACTCATCATTTTATGCCCATTTTAGACAAAAAAATAACCAAAAACACCCAAATTATACTGCAGATATCCTTGGTTTGTGTTTTTATGTGTTTAAGGTACAAAGGATTGAAAACAGGGCAAATATGGACAAAACCGAGCATGATTTGGAAAAGAGCCGAAAACCGAAGCCAGAAAAGACATTATTCGTTCGGATTAAATTCCAGCTCGGAAAATCCCAAAACGACCCTTGGATTATTTTTACTTCACAACATTGGTCCCTACAATTTCTAACATTACAACTTTGGTCCTTGTGGTTAAATCCAAATTTTCCTACCTAAATGTACAACCGGATCAAACTATAATCCACACAACCCATTTTTATCCCACTAGCCCAAGAAAACAAAGCCCAAATAAAACCCACACCCCCATCTGTTTATCCTTTAGCTAATACCACCCACGTTTACTAAGTCAACTACTGCTTCTTCTTTCCCTTCCCGCCAAAATCACCAAGTCCAAAAGCCTGTACCTTTCCAACAACTCTGTCTCCCCTCTCCCACTCCCCATAACCTACCAGCCACCCTACTACACCCAAAGTCAAAAACCCATGTGATAATACACCTTCCCCCTCCTCCACGCTGGCAATCCACACCTTTTTAGGAGCCAAAACTGAGTTTAAAGGCTGAGATCATTTCCACTTTAATCCAATGACTGGGATGTTATTCCAAGAAGCACAGAAGTGTTTTGTGAGTGTTTATCTCACACAAGAAGCACAAAACAGGAAGACCCTTTAGTTAGTATTGTAGTATAAATAGATAGTCTTGTAGCCATTTTTTTGGCAGGATTAATTTAGCTTAAAATTAGAAGGTACTTTGTATTTTTATTTTCCAGTAATGTAATTCAACTTTAGTTAATGAAATCTTAATTTTCTTGTTAGAAAAAAAGTCAACTGCTACTGTTCCTCTGCTTATTTGAGTTCTTATTGCTTAGTCAAAAAGTACTAGCACCCTAGTTTGATAATCAGTTTAAGTTTTAATCTCATTTTCATTCAATAACTTAAAATCAGTCAAATAGTCAAATATAAGCTTATAGCTTATTAGATGCTTATTTTAAATTGGAGTTTGCTTATTTTACCTTCATTAAGTTAGTTAAGCTCTAATAAGTTAGAATCATGGATGAATTTGGTGTGTTCTAGTGTTTATCTCAAAACAGCTTAAATTAGGGGTGTTTGGTTTAAGACACTGCTGAGTGTCAAGAGCATTTTTACTATTCATTTGCCATCTTGTGAGTTTTGATTTAGCTTAATTAATGCTAGAAAAGCTGTTGTTGATAAGATTTAAGTAACTTGGATGAATTTTATGGTATTTGGCTTATGGGACCATTCTTAGGAGCAAAACTGCCTCACTAAGCTCACATAAGCTGTGGCTTGTTTGATCACAATTTTTTGGCAAAGTAAGTTGTAACTTAGTAGTCTAAGTAAGATCCCAAGAGCTGGTAACATTCCATCTAGATTTGAAAGAGTTGGGGTTCAAAAGCCTCAACTGCTGCATCAGAATCCCTTGTGCAGCTCTGCACAGCTAGTTGCTGATCTTAGCTGTTTAACTGCCTGTCCACTTGAATTAATTTCTTGATTTGTGGTTTTCTCAGTAGTTTGTAGTATAGGTTTTTAGGTTCTGAGTCTGGATTTCTTAGTTCAGCTTATTAAATAGCTTATTTTCACTCTGCAAATGGCTCCCATTGGACTGATTCAGGCCTGCAAACTATTTTGTCCCTTATGCATTTGTACTTGGATCAAATTGAGCAGCAATTGATTGTTAGAAATTGGCCATTTTGAGTTTATAAGTAGATTTTGGTATAAGCTTTCTGCATCTGCTTTTAGTTTGCTAAAATTAGCTTTTAACTTGGTGCTAGATTAGCTTAAAGTCTGCTGTTGACTCATTTGTTCTTGCCATTAACTAGTTACTGCACAATCTGCTTATTTGCTTATTCTGAGTGATTCTCTAGTCTGATTAAGTTGATTTAAGCTTCTATTAGTGTGTTGAACTGCTTATTTGCCTATTCTGCTTATTAGGGCTTAGATAGTATCTGAATTTATTTTTCCTAGATAGAGAATTTAATTTTAGGTTTACCAGCAATTTTTCAGATTTTTCCAAAGTCATTTAATATTTTTAAATCATTTAAATAGTTTCTTTTAGTTTTTAATTCATAAAAAATAATTTAAAAGTCAGAAAAATAAATTTCTTTTTTTCAAAATTTTCTTTTGTCATTTAGGACGTAGGAAAATTAATTTGGTATCCGTAGGATTAGTTTTTGATCGATTTCACTTTTAGTCTCGCGTTTTCCCGGTTTTTAAATTACGTTATTTTCTTTCTTCGTGTTTTGCTTATATTTGCTTTGTAGATTTACATGTTTAAGTTTTCCGTAGCCTATTTATGCTTCCCGTAGTTGTAAATTTAATCAAAATCCAAAATCTCTGCATTTTCATATTTCAAACACGATTCACAAACCCGATCTCACAAATTCCATTCATCCTTCATCGGGGATAACGAACCGGGTCACACATACTTCACTTGTGTTTCCTTGGAAAAATAACGAGTTGATTCTAACGGATCAAACGGGATTGCACGAGATGACTATGGTACTTTTCGAGTCACAATACAAAGGAATGCGGTCGAAAGAGAAGCCATAATCTGTTAGCTGTGTCATCATCCATAGAACTTGGGCACAACACGCAGATAGAGACACATACTCGGCTTCTGCAGTTGATAGTGCAGTGCAGTCTTGATTCCTTGATGACCAGCCTACTAGCTTTTCTCCCAAAAATTGTGCTCCGCCTAATGTACTCTTTGCTGTCACTTGGCAACCGGCATGGTCTGCATCTGAAAATGCTATTAGTGTAAACTCCGAATCCTTCGGATACCAAAGTCCCATATTAATGGTTCTTCGTAGGTACCGAAAGATCCGTTTAACCTCTTGGAGGTGAAGTTCGGTAGGCCTTGCCTGAAACCGTGCAAGTAAACAAACAGCAAAATGTATATCTGGTCGGCTAGCTGTTAAGTACATGAGAGAACCAATCATGCTCTGATATTTCTTCGGATCCATGGGTTTCCCAAATAAATCAGCGCCTATTTTGGGTGAAGTGACCATTGGAGTACCAACAGAGTCATAATTTTCCATTCCATGTTTTTTCAAAATCTCAATTGTATATTTAGCTTGAATTAGAAAAATACCACGTGGGGATTGATGAATTTGTAAACCAAGAAAGAATTTTAATTCACCCATCATGGACATTTCAAATTTGCTTTTCATGAGATTTTCAAAATATTTTGAATGTTGCGGATTAGTGGACCCAAATATTATGTCGTCCACATAAATCTGAACAATCAAAATGTCATTTTTGTATTTTCTTGTAAACAAGGTCGGATCAATTGTTCCTTTGGTGAAATTATTATGAAGTAGGAAAGATGATAATTCGTCATACCATGCTTGTGGGGCTTGTTTCAAACCATAGATTGCTTTCTTTAGCTTGTAGACGTATTCTGGATGATCTTTGTCAACGAATCTGTCTGGCTGACTCACATACACTTCTTCTTTCAGAGTTCCATTCAAGAAAGCGGTCTTGATGTCCATCTGATAAACTGTGATGTTCTTGTGAGCTGCGTATGCTAAGAAAATCCTGACTGCTTCAAGCCTTGCAACTGGCGCGAATGACTCTTCAAAATCTATCCCTTCTTTCTGTCTGTATCCCTTTGCCACGAGACGAGCTTTGTTGCGAATTACAGTCATCTCTTCATCCTTTTTGTTTTTCCATAACCACTTAAGATCAATGACGAGTTTGTCAATTGGTCTTGGAACTAAATCCCAGGTGTCATGGATTTGAAATTGAAGAAGTTCTTCCTGCATCGCTTCAATCCAGGCATTATCTGCCATTGCTTCCCGAATGTTCTTTGGCTCTATTAAACTGACTGAGCAGACATAGATGCACATGTCGCAATCGGTGTTTAATTGTTTTCTCGTCTGAATTGGCCTTGAGGGTTCACCAATAACCTGTTCTATTGGATGGTCTTTTGTCCACTGTAATGTTAAAGGGTACGTTGGTGTTGAAGAATGTGTGTTAGATGGTTCATGTAACCGTGAAGATGATTCAGCAGAATCCGTTGCAAACAGATTTTCAAATGGTTCTTCTCCTAACACAGCATTATTTAGTTCTTGCTCATCAATTCTTGGTAGAACAATTTCAATTACTAGAGATGGTGGAGTAAATGTTGATGACGTGGAGGGAGATGGTTCATCCGCTTCGAATGTTGTGGATGCATCTTGATTTGGTGGTGGTGGTGGTGGTTGATTTTGAGCGGATGCAGCGGAACGTTGGTTAGATGCATTTGTCGAAGCGCCACCATAGTATTCATCATACATAAACTCGAAGAAATTATCCAGTTCCTGATTTGTGGGTTGTTCGTTATGAATTGATTGAGCTCCTTGAGGTGCGAGTCCCGAACTGATATGTCCAGAAGTCATTGGGTTAAGCGCGGGTTCTAGAGCGAGTCTCTCAGAAGCCATTTGTGAAATTTCATCAAACTTCACATTCATCGTCTCCATGATCTTTTTCGTTCTCCTGTTATACACCCTGAATGCCCTCGAGTTTTTTGAATAACCAATGAAGATTCCAATATCACCCTTAGCTTTCAACTTCCCTAGATCTTCCCTGTCATTCGTTGGGTAGCATAGAGCGCCAAATACCTGAAGATAAGAAATATCCGATTTTCTGTTGTTTACTAGTTCATACGGGGTTTTATTGAATCTTGGATGAACTAGGGATCGGTTCTGAGTGAAACAGGCAGTGGCAACAGCATCAGCCCATAAGAATAGTGGTGCACTAGAATAAATCAGCATTGTGCGAGCAGCTTCCACAAGAGTTCGATTTCTTCTTTCAACTACCCCATTCTGCTGTGGAGTTCTAACAGCGGATGTCTGATGTGTGATTCCAGCATCCTTAAAGTATGATCTTAACTCCTGATTTGTGAATTATGTGCCATTGTCAGTTCTTACTATCCTAATTGGAGCTTGAAGTAAGACTTGAATTCGCTTCAGAAAGGTGATGATGATGCCTGGTGCTTCGTATTTTGACTTCAGAAACTTTACCCATGTATATCTTGAATAGTCATCGACGATTACAATAATATAATTCTTCCCATTTATGCTTTGAACTCTCATTGGGCCACATAAGTCCATATGCAACAAATGTAACTTATCTACCGAACTGGGTACGGCTTTAGGTTTATATGTTGCCCTTTTGCTCTTTCCTTGCTCACAGGATGGACATAAGTGTTCTTTGGTGTATATGAATTTTAGGAGACCATTAACGATGTTATCTTTGGCAAGTTTGTTTATGGTGTCAAAGTTAAGATGAGACAAATGTCTATGCCACAACCAGGACTTTGTTTCGCTTGCCCTTGTCATGAGAAAAATTGGTAATGAAGAGGCCATTTGGTTTTTGTCTATTGCATAGAGATTGGTGCCACGATCCCCAATTAAGAGATCATCGCCAACCAAATTCCTGACAGAGCAAGTGTTTCTCCTAAATGCCACTTCTAAATCCGCATCACAAAACTGCCCGACTGAAAACAGATTGTGTCCCAACCCTTCGACATAGTAAACCCGAGTGATCAAGTAGTTCCCAAACTGAAGATCTCCACAACCCAGAATAGCTGCAACATGATCATTCCCAAACCGTACAGTCCCCATGAACTGCCATACAAAGTTGATCAGCAGCTTCAGATTCCCGGTCATGTGATTGGAGCAACCCGAGTCGACGATCCAAAGACAAATTTCAATGACCTGCCAAGAACAGATGATTTTGTATATGGAAACCTTTTAACATTTGGTTCCAAGGGGTTAGATGTAACGGGTGAATTACACTTAGAGATGGTTTCCATTGTTGCAAGGGGAACTATTTCTAATGTGCCATTCTTAAGTGCAAACATTCTACCCGTTGGTTTCCATTCACAAAGCTTAAGGTGATCCTTAGGCAATAGGCTATTAGTGGATTTCCTAGCTTTTGCAATAAGTCTTCGAATATATCTAGACTTAGCCCTAGTGACTGAAGGAACCTTTTTCTGTTCAGGCATATCATTCACATTCACGGCATTAGAAACAATATCATCACATGCATTTACAAACAAAGATTTCTTTTGCATTAAACAAACTGAGTCATTACATGCATTCAAAACATTAGTCTTAACATTACATCTAGATGACATATGTCTCTTATTTGAAAGCATTAAATTCCTAGGGTGTTCTTCTACTTCCTTGCTTGCATTCTCAGAAACAGGCGAGACTCTAGTGTTCTTGTTAATGCTCCTAGACTTTCGTCTGCTCCTAGAGGTGCTTTCTAATCCTGTAGAAGGTAAGGCACACTCATTAGAATTTGTGTTGTTGTCCTGAGATGTGGTTGTAGCATTCCTAGACTCGTTTGGATTATCGTTTTTACATTTGTCTATTGCCCTATATGTTTTAGATGTAGAGGTAGACGCAGTAGTGTGACTAATCCTATAAAGGCCAGGCGCTATTACATTCGATGTTTCGACAACAGCTTTCCCTTTTTCTTTCTCACTAGGCAAGGGGGTTGATGGTGCTATACCCGTAGTTTCCTCACCCTTCCCTTTTTGACTTTCAAGTTGAGACTTCAAAAGATTAATTTGATCTTGCATGTTATTGTAAGAGCGCTCATACGACAATTTGTCATACTTGCATTCTTTCTTTTTTCGATCAAGTTGTTTAAAATATGTGACATTTTCTTTTTCGATCTTGGCAAGTGCCTTTTCATAGTTTATAACAATTTCAGAAGTCTCAGCCCGAAGTCTTTCATCATCCTCAACAGAATATGTTTGATAAATAATAGACATAATTTCAGTCGATAGAGCCACTTCAGAGAGTATGTCATTATGTTGTTCCAAAACCTTTATTCGTTCCAAGTATTCATTAGCTTCCTTCACTAAGGATTTGTGATCCTTAACGAATTCTGCAGACTCTTTCAAAAGATTATGTTCCACATTTTGGACAACCGCATAGATTGCAGCAATATGTGGATTAATTTCATTTTGAAAAATCTTTTTCAGTTCAGTATGAACACCTGAAAACCATTCCAACTTTTGATTGTTTGTTTTGGATGTCACAATACTTTGAAGTATTTCAATTCTCTGTTTAAGATCAACCAAATATAGTCTAGCTGCACTTGTGTCAAAAGTGTTTTTAGATGCCATTTGTTCGATGTTAGACAGATGTTTTGAAACAACTTTTCATTTTGCGACAACCACTGGTCTTTCTAAAAACATTGGTGACTCTTTTTGAACAAGATGAACCCCAGAATCTGTATTAAGCTTGTTATAATCAATTGGTTGAAATTCTCGGTTCATTTGTTTCATTTTAATTCTACTCTGTTTGGTAAGCTCTATCGTTTCATCTGAATCATAACCCGCGGGAGGGTCATGTGAAGCATTTAGCACACTACCATTATATAACACATTCTGTACATTCTGAGCTTTCTTGAGATAATAAGGGTTTTCAAAACCGATAGACATTTTCTTTATTGTATGTAAAATAGGGTTTGGATCGTTGATTAACAAATTAATTGTTTGTGTAGAATGACCTGTTTTTACAAGCAAATCTTCCAACTTTGCAATGGTTTCCTTTTTTTTCAGTGATCTCTTTAAGAAGATCCTTTTCACGTTTTGAAAACCTTTCATTCAACTCTTTCTTTTCTTTTTCAAGATTAGAATAAGTTGATTTCTGTTTTGAAAGCTGGTTTGTTAGTTCAGAAATTTCCTTGTTTAGAGATTTGATTTGCACATTCAAATTAACATCTAAGGTGTCAAATTTGATTTGCAAGTGTTTTTCTCTTAACTCAGAATCTCTTAAACTAACCTCAAGTCTGACTGTCGTTTGTTATGAAAATCAAAAGCTCTTGCATTAACCTTATAACTCTCAAGCTCAGTGGTCAATTTTTCATTCGCGGCCTTAACATCGCGATTGATTCTTTTTGACCTTTTCAATCTCAATACTACAATTTTGCAATAATGATTCAAATGAAGCATGTGTTTCCTTAGCATTCTCAGTATGTTGTGACTCGAAGTCTCCATTAGAGTCCATATCTGGAGTTACCAAATTAGTATTGCTACAACTTGGTTCGTCCATGTATGTATCGTAAGTGAGATTAGGAGTCGCAGGATGCTGTTCATTTTGAGGTGACATACCAAACATTTCATTATTGTGACATGTAGCATATGGTTGTACCTCAGAAACCGCATTGGTGTCATAAGCAGAAGGTGCTTCCGAATCCGTGTCGTACTTAGCCTCTTGGAGATTTTCCATGAAAATGCAGTTTGCATCGATGTCGTCGAGATCTTCTGCATCATCCATAAGAGCCATGAAGTCATTCTCTTCTGCACTCAACTGTAACCCAGCCGTTTCCTTCTGTGCCAACAATAATGCTTTTTGCAAGTAAGCTGGATCCCTCTTTTTTGGCTTGTCAGGACAGTTCCTAGCCATATGACCGATACCCTGATAGTTGAAGCACTTCATCAAATTACCCTGATTCATATTCCCAGCTCCCTGAGCACCAACATTCCCAAACTGATTCCCAGCATTCTGACCCCTTTGATTACCAACAGCTGTACCCATCTGATTCCCTGCATACTGACCCATCTGATTACCAACATACTGCCCTGCATTCTGATTACCCATCTGATATCGAGGAGCATATCCCTGCTGATTTCCATATCCCCCAACCATCTGTCCTTGATGTCCCATGTTGAAACTCGGCTGTGCAATTTGCTTGTTGCGAGTGTTCGATGAGATTCGTTGATTGTTGTTGGTAGGTGTGGAGTAGCGTCCTTGGAATGCTTTTGTTAGGTAAGCAAAAGCTTGAGTCAAAGCAGCAGTTGACTCATCATGATCATTAAAATCTTGATCTGGTTGTTGCGGTATTGTTGTTGTGGGATTACTTGTTGTTGTTGTGGGTAGAATGGTGTTTGTGGATTTTGTTGTTGCATGAAGTGTTGGGATGAAGATGAAGATTGTTGTGTATTAACTGTTGCAGGTGTAGGTGTTTGGACAATGAATGCAAGAGGATCATGTTGTTTTGCTAACTTCTCTTTTCTGACTTCATTTGCCTCTTCTTGGTTTTGCTTTAGAAAATCATAGAGTTGATCATAGTTTACCTCGTGAAGGTTCTTTGTTTGGTTGACAATCGTGACATATCGTCCCCATTCCTCTGGTAGGTTGTTGAGGAACTTGATGTTTTGAACAATTTGAGACGGTGTCAACTTGTTTCTGATCAACTCGTTCATGAGAGTGCAAAACCTTGTATAGTAAGATTCAATGGGTTCAGATGGAGTTGATGTGAACTTCTCCCATTCAGTTAGAAGCTTGTTTTCTATGTCTTGTTTACCAATTTCGGTGCCATGATAAAGCCGTCTAACTCGTTCCCACATATCATGAGTAGTTTCACAACTGTCTACAGCACATAATATGTGTTGTGGTAAACCGAGTTGGATTAAGTGCATTGCCATGTCATCTGCTTCAATTTGCTTCCAATCTTCTGGAGTATAATCCGATTCCTCTTGGATTCGGTATGTTGCTTCGACGGGAGGTGTTGCATTTGTATTTCGAGCTGTTACTTCAATCCTACGAGGCTTGAAAGGACCTTTTTCGATGGAGTTAATCAAGAGTCTACCTTGTCCATTAGGCTTGGTTCTCATGTATCTTAGCATACGACTCATCCATGGAAGATAACCACCTTTTTCTAGCATTGGAGGACGGTTTTCTGCACCGGCGGCATGAATGTCTTGTTGAGTGGTCATCGTTTAAGTTTTGTATGATAAAGTGGATGGAGGATCGTTTCAACAAAATAGGAGATGTTGTTGTTGAAGGTTAAACTTGGTTGTTGTTGTGAAGCCTTGGTTTGTTGTTGATGATCGTTGAAGATATAATTTAGATAAACGAAACAAATTAAATAAAGTTACTAAGTTTGACTAAACAATAATTTAGACAAGATCAAAAGATCACAAATTCGACAACGTTTATGTAAATTACAATTTAGATAAAGTGACAATTTCTATAGAAATTTTAATTTATACCAAAATTTATACAAATAATGGCAAAATTTCAATTTAGATAGAATTTGCCTAATTTATATAAATTGGTAATTTATATAAAAGATCTAACTATCTTATACAAGATAGTAGATATCCGATTGTCGAAGTATTTTACACACTTATACAAGTGAGAAAATACCGAGTCCGTAATCCTTGATGTTGTAGAAATTACAAGTTTGAATCAAATTTATAAAGTTTACTTAAGTTGTAAGTCGTTAATCTCAAATACAGGGACTGATCTTGTCAATTCCGAAATTTCTCAAGCCTGCCACAATTGCGAAAAGAAGGACTGAAGTTGACAATTGCGAAAACTTTGTCATTTGCGAAAACTCCACAAATGCGAAAACTATGCTGAATTGCGAAAGCTCGATCAATTGCGAAAAGGAGTGGCAATTGCGAAAACCTAATGAATTGCGAAAGATGTGGCAATTGCGAAAACCTGATGAATTGCGAAAGAGATGCCAATTGCGTAAACCCGACAATTGCGAAAAGCCCGACAATTGCGAAAGGCTATGCAATTGCAAAAAGCCTGGCAATTGCGAAAGATGACTGGGCAGCTCAACCAACTCTTGTCCTTTTCTCACTTGCCCACTGACTTGCCCATGCTAACTGTCACCAACTCACCAACTTTTACCAACTTCTTCAATAATTCTTTTGGAAAGAATTATACGCCAACAATATCAATAAAAATATCCACAACCAAATCTTGTTTAATCCTTTTGATTTAAGTCAATCTAGATACTTAGAACAACAAAAATCCAACACTTAAACAAAAGATTCGATTAGAAGATACTTAGAAGATCATAAACCAAGTCGAATAAACACGAACAAACACAACTTTTGACCTTGATTTTTGTATGATTCGAATAGAAGAAAAACACAAAATGTAACTTATCTATTTAAAGAGAAGTAACAGTGGGTGTTTTTACTTATAGATCAAAACACAAAAATGACTCCTACCTTGAAGCCTTGCTCGTTGATACAACTTGTAGAGGTCGAACCCCTTTCCTTTATCACACAAACACACAACACAATGAGACACTCAAGAACAATATAAGGATGAGAAACAATGTAAAGTGGATCGTATGGTTTGGATTGAAACCGAATGTATATTAGCTTTGAAAGAGATAATACACAAGCTAGAAATGTACACACTTACACACACTCTCACCTTTTGCAATGAGGACTAAGAACTAATGTGGTGAGAGTGTGTGATTATATATGTCAACCTAGCCAACACCAAATGGATTGGTGGGCTTTTACTTGGGCTTTGGAGTGGGCTATACTTGTATCACAATTATACACATACAATACAAATATAACTAATACATATAGCCCACTAATTAGACTAAGCATTACACTTGACACTTAAGTTCCATTAACAAATGACCATCACTTTCACAATTAAATAAATTAATTGCTAACAATAGCACTTAGCCACCTATTGTCTAAGTATACGGTGTTTGTAATTACAAATTAGATAAAAGTTGAAGTTTTTCACTTTTATCCAATAAAATCTCACATTTACTTTTTTGAAGTTTCTAGATTGGTTGAATTTAGTATTAGACGCTTATCATGAGACACACCAAAATAGTAATGTGAACACTTATTATGAGACCGAGTAACTATTACGTTTACCAAAAACTTGAGAAATGATCAATGATTTCTTTTAGGGCAAATAACTTTTGAATTGAGGTATCAACATAAATTAGATACCACAAAAGTACAAGCTCATGAAGTGAGATTTTTTCGTAGATCTTTCATTTTAAAAAACTTACTAGAACTGCACTCAATCACAACAGTACATTGGCTAAAAAGGCTCTGTTACATTTAGTCAAAGACTAGGATGGGTTGCGTATGAATGTCAAAAAGAGAAAAAGTCAGAGGCAATACAAAAACATGTGAACAGATTTTCCTAATATGTTTTTAATTACTTAATTAATATTAAAATATTGGTCATCTAGCAATGGAATATTATTAATTAGTCATCTCGCGACTATCATTAGTTAGATGCTAATTTGTTTTTTAAATCAATTGTTAAGACCTATCACTTTTTTATGATTCATGATAGAATATGAAATGTGTATCGAGACACTTGATATCTTATAAAGTCATTTATTTGAAAGTTTCAATTGTATCTACCTGTATAATATTCCCTAGACATGTTAAAGTCTCAATGTTGTATTTAATTGAACGTAGACCTGATTTACTTGATTATAAAAGTATAAGCGTTTATCATGAATTCATTAAAAAGTACATCAAAACTCATCAGCACACATGTCATCCATCAATTTTTTCATTATTAAAATTCATAAATGCTTGTCATGATAAAACATAGAATTTAAAAGACTTTTGCTTAAAAAAAAAAGTGACGAAAATAGTTGGTCACTCGATCAACCAAAGAAAGGCTAGTCAATGTAAGCTTGAGACACGCATTACGTTTTACTAAAAAAAAAAAAAAAAAAAAAAAAAAAAAAAAAAAAAAACGCGGATCCGACTCGACCCGAATTAGTTAATCGTTCGCTTCTTCATCATTTCTACTGCAAAACGGTCAATGGTCGCCGCCGTCGCAACGGTTTCCGCTGAATATAATCTGGATGTAAGGTCATTGATCCAATTAGTTGATTTTGATGGATATACGTATTCTATTGTTCATCAAATAACCTAATCGAATATGCATTTCTAATGATTTGTTGATTTTGATTTGAATCACTTTAACCTAATTAATGTAGCTGAATTATTCCATATAAAATTAAGGGTTTGATGATTCTCATAACGCCTAAGTGTTCGTTAATGCTTTGAAATTGGATAAGCATTATAAGAGTTGGTTACAATTAGGAATTTGTTGTTTGGATATGTGTTTGTTTGTTTTTTGTATTTAACAATCACATATAAAATCGCTTTCATAAGTTTATTTTATCTAGTTTCCTAATGGCTCATTTTATCTCAACTGCGTTATTATTGTCTATGTTATTACTGTTATTATCCTTTTGTTATCGGTTATTTTTCCTTGAATTTGCTTAAAGTTCACATCTTCTTATTAAATGTACCAGTAAAACATATTTTGAAACTAAAAATTCTACATAAATCAACATGGCACATGGGCTCGTATTGGTACTCCATGACATATGAGGTGTATATGTGATCTAAGTGGTTTTGATTGGCCTGAAAAATATTCTTTGCTACAATGATAGATTATATGTAATGAAGAAAACTAGTTTCTTTGCAGTTTCTTACTCCGGTATAAAGATGGAATTGTTGCATAATCACCATGTATTATAATTTGTTTGTCAATTAAATAAATTGGAAGTTATCCGTGGATTGGAGCAATGATAATAAGAACAACATAGGGTTCATACTAAGATCTGATGTATCGGTGAGGTTCGTATGATTGAATGTCTCGCTTGGATCTCAGCTTCTCATATTAGTAAACAATTCTCGACCTTATTTACAATAACGGTTACTTACAAGTTTACTTGTTCTGTTTTTCAACTATCGATCTATTATTTATTAATTGGTCAATTTTTTATACATCCGTACATAATTGATTTCAGGTTTCTTTAATATTCTGCAGGCCAGTGCGTTCTCATTTGTCGAATGAGGTATGTTTTCAGGCATTTCGTAGAGTTAAGAAGATCCAAAATAGTTTGGATACATATTAAGGATCAATATGCTAAGGCTATGATTTATGGATGCAGATATGCGAAAATTGTTAAGCCGTATGTCACTCGTTCCATGGCTTTCTCTTTTAGTCTCTGCTCGATATGGGAGTTGAGGTCTCAACATGAAGAGGAGTGTAGGCATCTCGAAGTGCAGCTGAGAAGGACAAGGTATGCATAGTCATTATTACTTATTACTCTTTATTGTTTTTAAGGGTTCGCTCTACATGTCTTTCTCCTCTAAGAGATTGTATTTGGTCACAGGAGGAAGGCTTAAGGCTTTTATTGCAGTTGCAGTGTAAAGTGATGAATGATCACTCGTTCCAGGAAACGTAAGTTCATATCTTATATCTGAAGTAGTTTTATTTACTAAGAATTATTTACATGACTTGGTAGAATGACAGGAACATTGTTTAACATGATCTCTATTAGTTATCAGAACATCAGAACCTGTTTCACTATTACCCATATAAATGAACTCGGGAAGATTATATATTTAGTTTAATTAGTTTTAGTTGTGTGACATGTAATGATTAATGGTGTGGTTAGCATGTATACCTCTTGGATAAGCATTGCTCCTACATTTTCAATTGCATCAGAAAGCTCTGTAGCTTTAGCAATCGTAACACCTGTTATTAATTACTTTAAGTCTTCCACATTTAGAACTTACAAGCCTGTACAAAATACCATAATCTTTAGGACTTTGATATGAAAGAAATACTACAAATTAGCATGGTTAAAGTATACATTAGATGAAATTTCAGTTCCATTGTGTTTTTTGTTGTTTGCTTGTTAGCTCAAATGTGTTTTGATCCTCAAACTGCTTGAACTAAGACGATGCAATGGTCTCTCTTTGAGATTTCCTGGATAATATAACTGATGTGCTTTTAAATTATTATGTTTATGCAGGGGACTGAGGATGATGATATGACCGAAGATTATGAAGATTATGATGAGGCTCGAGATGATGTTTAGTTGAAGTTTGGATGGAGGATAATAATGCAAGCTGATGTTTAAGTGCATGATATACTTGTAGTAACAGTTTACCACTTGAGGATTCTCTTACAGAATCATGATTATCTCTTTATAACTTTCTTGTTGGAAGTATATGCTACAAATCGAATAATTGTTGGAAATAACTGATGTTTCGGCTTTGTTATGGATCAAGTAATTTCTTATTATTGACTAAACAAATGTCTTTGCATTTTTAGTCTATAAATACCTATATTTACAATTGTAGGTACCGCATTATCGGGATATAGGATTTTGGAAACTGACGAAGTATTTCTTCATTATTGGACGTTAAGTTCACCCAAAAAATGACGCCTTTCTTTCGTCACTAATTCCAGCAAATAGTGACGACTTTAGCCACTTTAGTGATGAAATTAAGGGACGAAATGGGTTGTCACACACCCATAAGTGACGACTTTACTCGTCACTAAATTTAGTGTCAAATTCCAATTTCGTCACTATTAACTTAGTGACGGAGCTATAGTGACGACAAGTGACGACCTTGATTTTCGTGACTAAGTTGGTTTAGTGACGCATTTGACACTATTAGTGATGATTTTCCACTCGTAACTAAAGCCTTTTTTCTTGTAGTGAGTTTTTGGTTCAATTATGTTGAGTCCTTCATGATTTATTTTTTCTTCCCAAAGTGTATAGATTCAGTAACATTTATTTCAGGTCATTTTGTATGATCGTCGTTGAGTTTACTAAACCCTCCTTGCGTACTCAACAAAAGATCTATCGCAACATGGAGCTCGTCTCTTTACACTCACTTTGACCAGAAACATTATACTGTATGCTTGAACACAATTAGATTATTATGATTACATAATATATTGAATAAAATGTGAAAATGGCAATATGCAATTGACCGTATGACTTGCAACCAATTATAAGACATTAGCATTATACATGAGGGGTTAATATATTTTCCTTTGGATTTAAAACGTGTTAATATGGATTTTGTGTGGTAAGAAAATAACTAGATTAAAGGGTTTTTGTTTTTGATTAGTTTTGTCACGGGTCGGGTCAACCCGTACGACCCAGTTGTATTTTGGGTTTGGATGTGGATTTGTTGTGTTAACGGCTCGAGTTAACCCGGTTATTGTCTCGGATTCTATAAGTAACCCGTGAGGGTTTGTGGTTGTTTTCTCGGTTCGCCAAGGATCACCCAAGAGGGTGGTTGTCCGTTTCTGTCGCAGTCAACAACAACACCGAGAGGTGTTTGTTTGCTTATTTGGTTGATTTACTCTCGAGTCAGTTAGGTCTAGATAGCTTATGTTGCGGTTATTGTTTTGATCTCGAATTTATTTGAATTCACTCATTCATTTGGTTTAGTCACAGATGGTATTTTGGTTGCGTTTTTTCTCGATCCAGTCACAAAAACCACGAGGGTGCTTGTTTTTGGTTTGGAATTCAACGAGAAACACCACAAAGGTCTGTGCTCTCGTTTCTGTGTCGATACAAGAGACCCACCCACGTAGGGTGTTGGTTTCATGTTGTCGAGTTGGCTGTCAAGCCCCAAGAGGGGTTCGTGGTGTGTTTGTTGTTTTGATATAGGATAGTTACTACCTCGTTGCAGTCAAAACATAAAGGGTGCGTTTGTTATTTATTTTGGTTCATGGTTCCAGCCCAACTTTGGGTGTGGTTATTTATTCGTTGGGCTCCACAGCCCTTAGGAGGGTGTGTTTGGTTTTAAAATGGGCCTCAAGCGCATTTCACACATAAGGATGTGTTGGTATTAATTTTAGTGATAGTGTTTAGGAGTTGAGATCCCTAAAGAACCCACACTTGACATAGAACCAATCAACCAATCCTAACCATCCATCTTCCTTTCATCCAACGGCGGAGAAGAAATCTGAAAATAACAAATAAGGGCAATTCAGTAATTCCACCCTCTCTCCACAAAATCAAAAAATATCTTCAATCATCTCATTTAATCAAACCATTTTCTCTCTCATAAAAACACACATATCCAACATTCTCTCTCATCACAAACAACCACCGGAAAAATCACGCCGGCAAATAACAATAAAACCACCACCGTAAAAACCACCGTCGGTCACACACAATCACCAGAAAAATCACGTATATGTTGTTCCTCCGACGATCTATTGTTCCGCCGCCGATCTATCGATCCGTCGTCCTCCGCCATCCGCCGTTGAACCTGGTAACATATAAGTGTTTCTATATTTTATTTGGTTAGTTATTTTTTATATGATCTGAGCTTAGTGATTTTATTATAAATTCAGTTTATTGTCTTTATATCATAAATTTGCTAGTAATTGTGATGTGAAGGGTTTTGGTCTTGGTTCTGGTTGGAATAAATTTGATTATTGTGTTAGTAGTTATAAGATTTAAGGTTATATTTGCACTTGAAAGGTGTATATACTGGTCCAAAAACCATACACACTTGCTGAAAAACAATCTTTAAATTAGCTCATAGGCCTGATAAATAAGCTAATCCACACACCCAACAAGCTGAAAAACAATCTTTAAAAGCACTCAGGGGATGTTTGTGTAAGCTTATTTGAGGGACATAAGAGCTTATTAAAAGCTCGTTTTTGTGGGCTTATGAGCTTATAAAGTTCATAAGTTAAATAAATAAGTAAGAATCATATGTGATTACTTATGAATCATATATGATTTGTATATAGAATCACATGTGATTCATAGAGAATCATATGTGATTCATAGAGAATCACATATGATTCCCAAGAATCACATGTGATTCTAGATATATCACATGTGATTCATTAAGAATCATATGTGATTCATTAAGAATCATATGTGATTATTTATGATTGAGTAATTAACTGTGTTGTATAGTGTAATATTGTATTGCTAGTTGTTTTAGTTATGTTAAGTGGTGTTAAGCGGAATGTTAAAGTGCTTGAGATTGATCTGTAGTAGTTGACTGGCTAAAATGTATGTAAATGTGATTGATCCTTAGGTTAGTTGTGCTTACTTTTACACATACTCGTTATAATTATAATTAAATGCACATGTTGTATGGTGTGTAGAGTGTAGCTGATATTGCTATGTTATATTGCAAATTGTTTAGATTTGTGACGTGGAGGGGACATTTGATTGTGTTAAGTGCGGTTTTGGTAAATTAAGCGGAATATATAATTTTTTGAGATAGATGTTTAGTAGTTGATTAATGCTAAGGTTAAATTGCTTACTTCTCTCCATATGATTAATTAATCGTGTGTAGCAGTAGTATTGTATCGATAAGTTCGGTTTCGTTAATTTGAGTGGAATATTAATTTGGAAGAGACAATGTATGTAATGCCTATTGTATTAGTTTACTGGTTAGAATGTATGTAAATCTGATTAGTTTAATTTCGAGTACTTATTTGTACTGGGAAAATGCTTTTTTAAGGTTTTGGCAGTCATGATAATGTGTATTTTGGAAAAATTGACTATAGTTGTGCACGGGGTTGCGTCTAGTAGGTTATTTAGGTTGCTTCATTATAGTTACTTAGGATACTTGATACTTGGAAATCGATGATAATAGTTGTCAAAAGTTGTTAAAAATTTATGAGAGTTGCGGGGTTAGATGGTCGTCACACTCCCGGTACCTTCACCAATCAACTTCAGACTTCTTTCAGTGAGCCTCGTCTTCTCATCTTGACTGACCCACAAACTGACCACCAGGTTGCTGTCCTTTGTAGTTTGTTTATATTGTTGTTTGCATTGTTTTTACGTTGTTTTAGTAATTGCTCAATGCTAATCATAAACTTTGTAATTTTTCAGCCAATCAAGGAGGCTGCACTTGGAAACATCCCCACCATTGCTTTCTGTGATACCGATTCTCCCATGAGATACGTTGATATCGGTATCCCTGCTAACAACAAGGGGAAGCACATAATTGGATGTTTGTTCTGGCTTCTTGCTAGAATGGTCCTTCAAATGCGAGGTGTCATTCCACAAGGACACAACTGGGAAGTCCCTGTATGGATCATAAGTACCTGTGTACTTTTGTTTGATAATGTTTCATCAGAACTGCGTTTTGCTTAAGTGTACATGTGTTTGCAGGTTGATCTCTTTTTCTACAGGGAACCAGAAGAGGCAAAGGAACAAGAAGAAGATGATGTTGCTGTCGCAGACTACACAGATTATGCAGCTGGTGCTATCGGTATGGGTGACCAATGGTCTGCCCAAATTCCTGATGGCCAGTGGGGTGGTGAGGCTGCTGCACCAATTTCTGGTGCGCCTGTTGCAGGTGGCTGGACTGGTGCTGATGGTAAGGAAGTTGATATTACTTTATCTGTTTATTCTTGACCTGTGCATATTGATATCTTTGTGTATCTGATTTACGTATGGTTTTATTGTTTTCAGCTCCAACGTCTGGTGCTGATGGAGGATGGGAAAATGTTGAAGCACCTGTACCAGCTGCTCCTGGAGCTGCTGCTCCATCTGGATGGGAATGAACCAAAACGTCTCTACCTTCATCTTTACTTTTTAGTGTTGTTTAAAGTCAAGTACACTGGAACTAGTTTTATTATGATGAGTATTTGATACTGTCGAATGTTCAAATTTTTGATGGTTTTGGTATGAAAGAGTTAATGTTGCTTCAAATCATCATGGTTTTGCTTGCGTTTCTTTTGTTATAAGCTTTGAAAAGCTGTTAAGACAGCAGCACTTTTTGCCATAATGTTTTTCTTTAATGCCTACATCTAATGATCTTAACTTTAGATTCATATGCAGTGCCTTTGTTACGGGTAACATGGTGCATGATTTGAGTTGGTTTCAATGTTAAATGTTACGGGTAATGTGGTGCATGATTAAATCATGCACCATGTTACGGGTAACATGGTGCATGATTTAATGCCTACATCTAATGATTTTATGGCTATTTATGCAGAAACAATTATCGAGTTTCTGCTATAAAATTACATGTGATTCATTAAGAATCATATGTGATTCATAGAGAATCACATATGATTCCCAAGAATCACATATGAGATCACATGTAAAAAAGCACATGTGATTCAAGCTGTATAAATTGTCCAGGCTACAACCATATGTGATTCTACCAGAATCATATGTGATTCTATTAGAATCACATATGATTCTACCAGAATCATATGTGATTTTATAAGAATCACATGTGATTTTATAAGAATCACATGTGAATTTTGACAATAAGCTCTGAAATATCGAACAGAGAAGCTGAAAAATTGACATGACTGACAGCGCACTGTTCTTCAGCAAGGACAAGCAAAGAAATTGTTTGATCACGTTTAGGAACCTGCAAAATATGATATCCAGTAAACAAGCATCAGAAATTATGAACGTTTAAACTAATCTTGTAGACAAATATATATAAGAAGTCATCCCACATGCTACGGGAAACAAAGAAGATAAAATTGACATTATCAATTTATGGTAATATGGTATTAGAGCAAGCATACATAACAGCTATCTGAAACGTCTCTACACGGCAATTTTGCTATGCATCAGTTGCGACCTTGGCGACAAAAGTTTATGACATCATAATAACTGGATTTCAAAATTAAGGTGTTAAGCTTTCACATAACAAAAACGCGCATACTTTTCCCATACAAAATAAGCACTTCGCCACATCGTGTATATGATGTGTATATGATTGTCTGACACTTCTATTAGAAGAACAAAGATACATAGAATAAATGATGCTTAACTAGGGTAATGAATATCTGAAGTCAGCCCCGCAGTTGAGCTCTAAAATATATACGCTAAGAAAGCAAGAGGATTTTAGATAATCTCAAACCTAAGAATGGATACGGTATCAGTTAAGCTATGAAATTGCAAAACTCTAAGATTTGGAATTTAATAAATCGACTTGTTGTGACCTGCGGGATCCTATGTTACAATTAATCTTGAAATATGATATTGCATATCTTTATCTTAACTTTTGATGCTTCTGTGATTGATCAGTTGTGGTTCTAATATACTATCTTAACTAATTTTGATACGAAACATGGTTAGCATTGGGTGATTTTTATTAAGTTCATAGCTAAGTCGTGCGGCATTTGGTCATGTAGACATATGATAACCGGCGTTACTAAAGCATCTTATATAAATAAAATTCGACAATAAAATTATGATCGAGTTGTAGATTTACTCGCCTCTCATTTGTACGCCATATCGGACCAGCATTATCCATGATAACTCTCAACAGCTCAAGCGACAACATATTTCCCCTCAACAGAATATGATCATCCGATTGGTCCTGAGAAGAGAATTTCATCGACAACTTGCACAAATTCTTAAAAACCGCAACCCCATCATCCCTTATCTTCGTATAACCACTCAAATCCTCATCCACCTTATCACCACCCGCTTCATCGCCTTTTTCATCCACATTGTCATCATCCCGTTGCATTTCAGTTGGTGACAACGGAGATCCAGCACCACTACCATTACCATTATGATTAAGCTCAACGACACTAGCATTGAGCTTAACTACCATATAGCATGTGATTTTCTGGCTATGATAATCAGCAAACTTACAGACGGCCTGCCCGTTTGGATGGTTTAACTCGGGGGTCATGAACTAAGCATTTCTCTAATCGACATTTCATCAAACACCTTTCGTGCACAACCCGAGCTTCAAACCATAGCCACACATAACACTTAATTCACATCTATCACACTATAATATCACAAATCTCTACAACAACACCTAATATTTTATACGAAAGTAGCTACATAATTATATAAATCAACTCACAAATACGTAAATACCTTCGTTTTAACCTTACTCACTGCTATTTAATCGACTAACTCCATTATTCATAAGATTGACAGTTTACGGCGGTTCACGGCGGCGGCTTGACGGATTTGATGGTAATGATGTCGATTATTTTAGAGATTGAGATTGAGAGTGAGGTTATTGAATGAGAGAGATTGAGATTGAGATTGAGAGGGAGGTTATTGAATGAGACTTGAATGAGAGTGGTTGTGTTAGCAGGAAAAAGAAAGGTCTGGAATGACCACGTTGCCCCTATCCTTAATTGAAAAAAGAAAAAAAAAAAAAAAAAACGATTTATAATAACCGTGGATGGTAAAATAGATGGACGAACGAGATGCATTGGTGGGATCTATGGTAAAATTTGGATCTACACGGATCTTTTGTCTAGTGTTTAGTCAAAAATAATTGTGAGATACGGTTATATATTTTGAACATTTTACGATTATTGGACTGACGTGTATTCTTTTGTTTACTTGGTTCATTTGGTACGTTTCGGATTATAAATGGGATTGTGACTTGGAGTTGGATTACACATTGGATAAGGACACTTAACGGATTAAATATTTGGATTGTGACTATGGCTATGTTTGGCAAAAGTAGCTGTGTGAAGTAGCAGTGAGCTGTGAGCTGTAGCCACAGCTCACTGCTCAACGCTCACAGCTTCATAAAGAAGCATTGAAAAAATGAGCTTTCCTAAAAAAATAGCAAAGCTCACCGCTCTTTTGCCAAACGAACACTGAAAATCAAAAAGCTCATTGCTCACCGCTCATCGCCTCAAAAAGCTCCAAAAAGCTCTGCGCCAAACATAGCCTATATTATATTTGGACATTTGGACTTATTGGACTTGAAACGAACACAATATATTAGACTTAAGACGAATTTAATACATTTGATTCGCAACAATACACAATAAGAAAATAATGTCTAATAACCAACGAACACTTTTAATAATTTGCTATTAACTTGTTTTGAGAAAATTTAGTAAAGTCACGACAATTTGGGAACGTTGTATAAACGGAGGCGTCAAGCCGAAAATTTATAGAACGTACCAACTTAATGTCTTTACTTTAAATGACTTTTACTATAAAAACCTAAATGACTTTTCTAAGCTATTTGGGAATGTGGGGAAAATACCGAAACTTACCAATCGACCTATTTTATATTTCATAATTAGTTGTCATCATTTCCTAGTTTTCTTTTATTTGCTTGATTTTTGTCAATATTTCTTGACCATGTCGATGTCTTTTCTACTTTGGCATGAGTTGCATTTTGAGTCTGTGTCTTCTTACACTACTAGAAAAACAGCCATCCTTGACTCGCATTTTATGACGCTCACTACAAGATGACGCGCAAATAGCGAAGTCATAAAATAAGAGTCATAACGAGTAAAATTTTTATTGGAGATGACTCGCTTTAAGAAGCGTCATAACATATGGGTCATAATCACATTTGGCTAACTCCCGCCCACTTTTTTTCCCCAAAATCAAATGATTTTCATTGTCCCTCCATCTTATCTAGGTCACCCCCATATTTTCAACAACTCCCACTGAAACAAAAAAACACACACTCCCTCTTTTCTCTCTATCTCGCTCGCCGGTATATGTCATCACCACCAACCACCGCCGGAATCATGACCAACCACCGCAGGAATCATCACAGCCGTCTACCATCACCACCAACCACCACGGACAGATCTCATCTCCAAGGTTTGAATCTCGATGCTTTCTCTCCAAGGTTTCATAATAAGGTGTTTTTTTTCTTTTGGTTTAGATCTAATAATATTCAGTTTAATTGTATAGATCAACTACGGATCCTTTTTTCTTTTTTAATACCGCCGGAAGCATCACCACCAACCACCGCCGGAATCATGACCAACCGCCGCAGGAATCATCACCACCAACCGCCACAGGGGTTATAATATTGGAATACGGCTAATTGATGAGTTTCTCGCCAAGTCGAATGTGACGAGGTGTGTTGATTTTAGGGAGACTGCTGAAGTTATTGCTAAGGTATATTCATCTTCTCTAGAATCGTTTGACCTGATTACTTGAACGGGCATATAAAGTTATAGGTGAAGAATGATGAAAGTATTGTAAAGTTAAGGTAGTTAAAGAGTTTTGTTTTAATTCTGTTAAGCGTGAGAAGTTTAGTGCCTTTGTCTTTGCTTGCACCAACAACTGATTATGACACTCTAAATTAGTCGGCTGATTAACATATAATCATATATGATGTCTGGTTTTGTAACCTTACAACAGGTTTTACCTCTCGAGGGATCTCAAGAGGCTTACAACCCCACCAGGCAGTGTACCTGACCGATGTAGTATAGTGTAGTGGTAAGTACGGGGGATTGATCGTTCTCCACAGGGAATAGTGTTCGTTAGGTATGAAAAACTACTCTAATAGGTCTAAGGGCGAGAGAAGATTCTTTTTTTATGTTTTTATAATTTTTTTTTATGAAAGCAAGTAAAATCTCGGGTTTGAAAGAGTGGGCGGAATTAGTTGCTAGTCAACTAACCCAAATAACTACGAATGCAAATAAAATAAAATAACAGAAAATAAAAAGGTGGTAAAACTTATATGGAGAGGAATGTGTTTACTTAGATTTCCTTACTCCCTAACTATCTTTTACCGGTTAATTAGTGTGCATTAATCGCGTGGATGACGGGTGTATTCCTTAATACCAATCGTGGGTGGCGTACGTACTTCCCCAACTCTACAAGCTCCTACTTCACTCCTATGTCGAGCCGGCTAGGAAGCTCCTAACATGGGATCACTAGAATTCGCTTGTGCATTAAATACAACCATAAAAACCTTAGTACGCATTGGTTCATGTTTCTTAAGACGTTCAAGCAAGTTACCGAATAGGAAGTTAGCCAGTTTTCTTAAGCCTAACATAGATGAACAATCATCCAAAACAACTAATAACACACTAATAACCAATAATCAATAGCTAGGTTTCATTAGATCTAAGCAAACACAAAATAAATCTAGCCTAGCATGTTAAACAAAAGACAAGAACAAGATAGAATCAAACAACACATAGACATATTGAATGATTAATTGATAACTTATCTTCAATGTAACATGGAAGATCTCAAGGCAAAAAGCCTTGAGAAAGCTGCCAAATTCGTCTTAGGGTTTTCACACACAAAGTTCCTCAATAAGTTCCACACTAATGACAAAAAATTAGAAAACTATATATAGACTTTCAGATCTGACGGCGTCACGTTATGGAGTGTGACGCCGTCACCTCGCCGCTTTTAGGGTTCCCGGATGACCTTCTTGACGCCGTCCCTCTTTAGCTCTCCAAAAATCCGTTCTGGCTTATCAAGGCTTGACGCCGTCAGAATTAGACGTGACGCCGTCCCTCTTTAAATTATACCGTGACGACCTTGATCACATTAAAGCGTGACGCCGTCAGAATTCCATGCAAATTTCTCTGGCTTATCATGAGTAATTTTCACATCCACCTCTTTTGCCAAGCCATGACGCCGTCCAGAACAAATCCTGACGCCGTCAAAGGTAATTTCCAGCACAATTTTGAGACTTTGTCGTTTTCTTCACTTTTATGCTCCAAAAACGTCCAAAATGCTTCCTTTTCCAGATTTCTCCTCAAAAGTACCTAAAATGACAAAAGGAACGATTTAGGGCAATATTTGATCAAATAAATACGATTTAGGGCTTAAATGACCCCTTAAAAGCGGTACACTTTTCGCTTCATCAAATACCCTTACACTTGAGATTTGCTTGTCCTCAAGCAAATGTGCTTTTATTCTAATCAAAATACAAGTTAGGGGTCATTTAATACTAATATAAAAGTAATTGCAACAAATAGTCATTCCACTTTAATCAAAATAAGCACGGAGATTACAAACTAGCACCTCACAAGTAGTGTTTAGATACTCACATCTCTCAAGTGTCATCAAAATAAATCTCATAAATGAAAACGGATAATATCTCTCACTACCTGTCATAGCAAATAGATTACCATAGGCTTGGGAAAGGATCGAAAACCTCCTCCACTAGGCGTAAGCACCTAAGATAAACTATCAAAGAGGGCTTTTAAAGGGTTATAACGTTAGGTGTAGGGAAAAGGAAAACACGGTTTTGTTGGATAAAGGATATTTTACTGGTGGCGAGTTAAAGATCTTGATCAATTACATGTACTATACAATGTTGCTAAGCCAAGACTAGACTCAATCTTAAGCTAAAAACAAAATAACAAAAACATAAAATAAACATAAAATGAAACGGGATGGTAGTCCGTATGTTTTTTCTATTTTTCTTTTTCTCATTTTTTTGTATTTTTCTTGATTTTTTCGATTTTTTTTTATATTATAGGGGCGTTGCATTCCCCTTACACTTGAACTTTTACATAACTTTACAAATAACTATTCTAATGACTCGAATTAAGATAATTGAAAAACTTGGAGTACTTTTAAAATATTTAGCACATATGGGGGTAATAAATGATGTTCTTCCCCATTACTCCATTACACTAGTACTTTACCCATGAGTCCCAATCGTCCCAAAACAATATGTACAAGGATATGACTCGACTTAGCAACCATGTAATCAACTAGATAATTAACTTGGGTTTAAACAAATGTTGTCACAATAATGCACTAAAAATGAGTGCATACAAGGTAGGCTAAGGCGATTTGGGTGTACATTTTAGTGGGGTGTAAACAAATTCTTCCTTTAAGTAAAATGCTTAAAGGTTGAAACGAAAAGATAGGCTCTGAGGGGTGTACTAGGGGTATCGTGTACTAAAAATGAGTACAACGCAAAGGGTGTGGGAGAATTACTTGACCAATGTAGCCAATGTAATTATAACAAAAACACAGGTGTAAAACAATGGGTTAATCCTAATGCCTCTTATCATGTAGTAAATCTAACTACACGAATGTAGTCTCACTTGTGGCCTCGGAATGGTCCTAACGCAAGTTCTAGAATCTAAGTGCTACCGGTACACACATCATAGCATAAATGCTTTTCCTACCAATTCTAGGGGCGAACCTCACATATTTGGGGGTGGAAAATTTTTTAGTGGTACGGTTTTTGTGCTAGTCATATAACTCCTATCCGTGAGACGCTTATTAGAACTAAAGTTTCACTCCTAAATGTTGTAAAAAATTTTAAATTTGGCACTAAAATTGCCCTAACAGGTATTTATCTCAGTTTTATTACACATCTACTATTAAACAAACAAAAATCAAGCGTAATAGCATTCTCTAATCGTACTTTTACCCCCCCCCCCCTTACACTTAAGATGAACATTGTCCCCAATGTTCAAATAACAAGGTGTAAAAGCATAAAGTAAAAGAATGAAATCAAATACTCCCCTGATTCGCTCGGTGGATAATGAAATAACACGGTTAAATCTTCTTCCAAGAGAATGTTGAAGCTCCATGACTAATGCATCGCCATAAGCTTGATCCAACACATTTCCTTGTCCAAAATAACCTGTTAAACCTGAGAAAACAAACACGAAAACCTGCATAACATCGGCGGGATAAACTCTATATATAAGGATATAATGCTTGTGGAATGATAGTTTTGCAGATTCCTGGAGATTATAAGTTAGAGATTTAATAAAAACTTTTTATGAAAACAAAACTTTCAAAAATTTTCAGAAAATTAAACCTGACGCCGTCAGGTTGTAAAGCCTGACGCCGTCAGAAATGATCTGACAGAATTCTCATGTTACGTTTCCGGAAAATTTTTGGAAAAACCTATACCTTACTTTCTGGAATTCCTGCAAAACATCATTATGACTCGATACAAGCATTTGACTCAAACAAATACTAATATGTATGTTAATTTATTATTATTATGATTCATGTTTATTTGTGTTCTAATAAACCGATTTGGATTTCCCTTACACTTAACTTTTGCAAAATACCTTTATATGTAGTTAAGACGAAGTTAAAAACAAAATAAAGCATTTTCACAAATTAGTTTTGAACATGAATCAATAATAATAAACTTAAACACACATACGGAAACAAATAAAATCAAACAAACAAATAAATAAACACACAAAGCAAATAAAACTTGGGTTGCCTCCCAAGAAGCGCTTTTCTTTATTAACGAGTCTTGTAGCTAGACTCAAAGTCACGTACATTACGTGATTCCGTTTTGCTTCTCAATTGCCCCTCTAATCATCCTAACAACCTCCATATCAATTTTGTATTTAGGTCCTAGGTTCAAGCAATCTTTATAATAAAGGCTTCTCTTATTCCAAACATAGTCCATGCCTTTTTCTTTATCCTCGTCATTGATGTCCTCAATCGCACCAATGTTGTCCTTGTCAAATCGAGGCACAAAACGAAATTCATTTACCTGATAAGGCATCCTATATGTGATCCTATCTATGTGATTAGAAAACTGAACCGTGCCTCTCAAACGATCATACTTTAAATTGGATGCTTCAATAAATGGCTTACCTAACACTACGCGAGATAGGCGGCAGTCAACAACACTTGCCAAATCTTCTAAGATCATGAAGTTGGTGACAAAGGTAAAATTCCCAACAAGGATATGCATATCCTTAATCCTTCCAACGAAGTTGCAAACTCCGCCTGGGCACTTGGGGTCTTTCCTAGGCTCAAGTGGTGTATTTATGATCTGGCTATAAAGGCCTGAGGACATCACGTTGATTGGGGATTCACAGTCAATGTAAGCATGCTCAACGTATTGGTACCCAATCATACATGGTATCTTCACATTCCCGGATCACCCCTCTTAATCTTTGGGTCAATTCTAACAAAAGGTGGTCGAGGGTTATCAACTAGGTTGTTATAGTAAGCAATCTCCTCCTTAGTGGGGTATTCATTGAAATAATCATCCAACCTAGGATCTACCTTCACTTCATCAATTTTCTCAATCAACTTCTCAACCGTAAGATTATTACGTTCTAAGTAATTATCTGAGTATATGGCGGTCCCTAAGTTGTTCAAGGCATAATCAAGCTCTATATCAATTATTCTACTGAGCTCCCTGAGCTCACTAATCTCATTCTCAAGTTGGCTACGCAACAAAGCTACTTCGCCAGGTGTAAGGGGTGGATTCGCGTTTTCCATAATGGTAAACTGAATAGTCAATGAAAATCTTATACGAACAAAAGCACGAAGAAAATAGATAGACTAAAGAGAAACCTAGAAAAATAAAATAAAAATCTCACTAGAAAGGAATCTAGTGAGTAGACCTATAAAATAAAAATTCAACCTAAACAATAACTATTCCCCGGCAGCGGCGCCAAAAACTTGATGCGTGGGTTTTGCAACCTTACAACAGGTTTTACCTCTCGAGGGATCTCAAGAGGCTTACAACCCCACCAGGCAGTGTACCTGACCGATGTAGTATAGTGTAGTGGTAAGTACGGGGGATTGATCGTTCTCCACAGGGAATAGTGTTCGTTAGGATTGAAAAACTACTCTAATAGGTCTAAGGGTGAGAGAAGATTCTTTTTTTATGTTTTTATAATTTTTTTTTATGAAAGCAAGTAAAATCTCGGGTTTGAAAGAGTGGGCGGAATTAGTTGCTAGTCAACTAACCCAAATAACTACGAATGCAAATAAAATAAAATAACAGAAAATAAAAAGGTGGTAAAACTTATATGGAGAGGAATGTGTTTACTTAGATTTCCTTACTCCCTAACTATCTTTTACCGGTTAATTAGTGTGCATTAATCGCGTGGATGACGGGTGTATTCCTTAATACCAATCGTGGGGTGGCGTACGTACTTCCCCAACTCTACAAGCTCCTACTTCACTCCTATGTCGAGCCGGCTAGGAAGCTCCTAACATGGGATCACTAGAATTCGCTTGTGCATTAAATACAACCATAAAAACCTTAGTACGCATTGGTTCATGTTTCTTAAGACGTTCAAGCAAGTTACCGAATAGGAAGTTAGCCAGTTTTCTTAAGCCTAACATAGATGAACAATCATCCAAAACAACTAATAACACACTAATAACCAATAATCAATAGCTAGGTTTCATTAGATCTAAGCAAACACAAAATAAATCTAGCCTAGCATGTTAAACAAAAGACAAGAACAAGATAGAATCAAACAACACATAGACATATTGAATGATTAATTGATAACTTATCTTCAATGTAACATGGAAGATCTCAAGGCAAAAAGCCTTGAGAAAGCTGCCAAATTCGTCTTAGGGTTTTCACACACAAAGTTCCTCAATAAGTTCCACACTAATGACAAAAAATTAGAAAACTATATATAGACTTTCAGATCTGACGGCGTCACGTTATAGAGTGTGACGCCGTCACCTCGCCGCTTTTAGGGTTCCCGGATGACCTTCTTGACGCCGTCCCTCTTTAGCTCTCCAAAAATCCGTTCTGGCTTATCAAGGCTTGACGCCGTCAGAATTAGACGTGACGCCGTCCCTCTTTAAATTATACCGTGACGACCTTGATCACATTAAAGCGTGACGCCGTCAGAATTCCATGCAAATTTCTCTGGCTTATCATGAGTAATTTTCACATCCACCTCTTTTGCCAAGCCATGACGCCGTCCAGAACAAATCCTGACGCCGTCAAAGGTAATTTCCAGCACAATTTTGAGACTTTGTCGTTTTCTTCACTTTTATGCTCCAAAAACGTCCAAAATGCTTCCTTTTCCAGATTTCTCCTCAAAAGTACCTAAAATGACAAAAGGAACGATTTAGGGCAATATTTGATCAAATAAATACGATTTAGGGCTTAAATGACCCCTTAAAAGCGGTACACTTTTCGCTTCATCAATATATATATATAATATATATATATATATATATATATATCTTATAGGAGAGCGTCTACGACCATTTTTACCAGTGCACACATCTATTTTAACTGATTCATATACTTAGACGATTAATGATGTCGCTTTCGTTAAACTGTTATAGGTGGATGTTTGCCAGGCCGGCGTATTGTTGTTGTGGGTATGGCAGATACATGAGTGATAACAATGCTAATTTTGCTAGGCTGTGATGACTACGAACTGTTCTGCTTTAAAATAATAGACCCGTAGTTGAAGAAATATGATGAAATTGGAAGGAGTGGCCCTCTCGGCTAGAATTTTCTGTGTGCTCGCAAATGCTTATGCCCAACAGGCAAGTTACTATTCTACCTTTTTCAGTATATTGAGCTATTATCACATTGAGTTTTTGCTTAACACGTTTATCATTTTCCAATAGCTATATATAAAAATAGGTAGAAACATTAGCTATAAAACTTTCGTAAAGTGTTCTTAATTACGGAGTAATATTTTACGCAGGGTTTGTGTGAGCAGACAGTTAAAGTTCTGCAGTTGATGGAATGCGAAGGCATCGAACGAAATCTTATTATGATTCTCAGTATATGAACACATAAAAGAAAGCGTATGCCCTTTTATCTATTAAACCTCATTATACATCTTATTTTGAAGCTGTTTATGCTAATTGTGATGTTAAATGTTCATGCAGTGACTTGTTTGCTGCACCGGTCCATCAGCCGAAGACAGTCAAAGCCCGTAGATACATTCCTCAGGTAATAATCCATCTATTTTAGCTAAATTTATTGTTACATTTAGATTTTCGTGACAGTTGATGATGAAACACAGTGTATCTATGGGATGCTATCGATGGTAACACATCAGAACTCGTGACAGTTGATGATGAAAGCGGTCCTGTTACAAGTGTTAAATGGGCACCCGATGGTCGTCACATCTCAGTTGGCTTAAACAGTTCTGATGTGCAGCTTTGGGATTCAACCGCTAACAGATTGGTAATCATCTGATCTTATTATATTGTTAATGTGGTGAGCGTGCTTAGTTTGTTATGGTAGTAGTATTCGTGTTTCATCTTCGGTGAAGGTGTGTGTAGGCCTTGAATAGCTACGTTTACCATGTGTTTAGGCCTTGAATAGCTAGTACCATCCAAACTGGTATAAACTGAAACAAAATCAAGAAATTACTTACGTTTACTATGTGTTTAGGCCTTGAATAGCTAGTACCATCCAAACTGGTAACAGTCTTGTAGAAGCAACAAACAAACTCTGAGATAACAGTTCACTTTGAAGCAATGTATAGGGTCAAGATAAGTGCCAGCAAATACAACCTCCAGTATTTTTTTACGGTTTTTACCCATTATGCTGTTCTGGCCATTAATGAAAAAAAATAGTGTGATTATAATAATCTATATAATGTAGCAGAGTTTGAAACAGTAAACCAAAAGAGACAATACCTGAATGTTTGATTTCGACATTACACACTTTGAAATAGATTTTTATTGTGGTACAAATTTCATGATGATGCCTTATGTTACTATTTGACAGAAGGAATTCCGGATGCAGAAGCAGCAGCATCTGCAATTCCTGATGCATCTACTGTTACAGAACTGGTGGGCAGCCCTTCGGTACGTGTTTGCCTCATGTGTCTGCCTCACCCGGTGTTGGTGCAATCACATTCGACGGTTAGTAATAGCTACTACTTTTGTATACAACCATTTCGAGTTGTTTGTCACTATCAATCCTATAACAGTTATGCGGGTAATGCTTTTCTACATTTTTGTGTGTCGTCATAAACATTCAGCTGCTGCTTTATAAGTTGTTATTAATGATTTCGTTGTTTATTGCAGGGTCGGCCCATGTACCAACGATTTTAAATTTCGAATCAGGGTGCGTCCGTTTTATGGGCAGCGATTCTATTTCAGTAAGTGGTCAGCGAACCGAAGGTTTTGTTTCAGTAACTGATGAGCAGCCCTCCGGTACGTCTTTGGCTCATGCAAGTGCCTCGCCTGATGTTGGTGCAAGCACATCTGATGGTTAGTAATAGCTGCCACTTTCGGATAGAACCATCTGCATTTGTTTGTTACTATCGATGCTATAACAGTTGTCTCATACGGAATCTTTGCTTTTCTTATAGGTATACACCAGCGAAGCTGTGGCCGTTCGTCTTCTCAAAGCTGGCGTTGTACTCAGTATTTGCAAAGTATGTGGCATCACCTTTTTTCTCTATATCACGAGATTGAACGAGTTGCCAAGGCAAATCGTTGAAGAAGGTTTATGGTATTTGTTTCTAGTGGTTTATCTTGGCTTTTGTGAGGAACACTTGTGAAAACAATTGTTTCATGATGGATTATGAGTTTAGATTTTATGTATCTGTTTTGATACTTTACTTTGGTGTATATATATATGAAATGCGTTATTTTGATATTTGTGTTTTTAATTTTGGATTATCAGGTTTTTAATTGTCATTTAATAGAAAATTAGGAACTGAAAAAAATTAATTTTAAAAAAAAAAAAAATTAGGTTATGACTCGCAAAAAGGAGAGTCATAAAACGTGAGTCATATAAAAAAAATTAGGTTATGACTCGCAAAAAGGAGAGTCATAAAACGTGGGTCATAAGTGCGAGTCATAGAAGGATGACGCACAAATGCGAGTCATGAAGCTTTATGACGGGTCTTTCCTTGACTCGCATTTGCGTGTCATAAAGGCTCTTCTTGACTCGCATTTGGAGTCAAGAATGGCTGTTTTTCTAGTAGTGTTACCACCACACAAAACATTGATACTAAACTTTTTAAGTACTAAATAAGAGTAATCTATGAAAACTATGACACGTTGTCTTTTATAGACTTAATTATTGTACGAGACGTATTTTGAGATAATTATATACATATTAGGTTGCGCCATCTCCGTACCGTTGTGCCTGTACTCTGGATACTGTTGTGATTAGCTAGATGTCAGTTGTGTCAGTTGTGATAGTTGCCTTGATGTGGCTAAGGTGAGTTCATGGCCCCTACTTTGACTGGTTTTATAACTGTTTTGGGGAGAATACATGCTCGTTTTAAACTAAACTTAACGCTAGTTATTTGGATATGTGAATTGTTTGCACAAGAATTGACTGTTTGGCTGAAATATTTGAGTTGGTTACTTGAATGCATGGTGTGTTTACTTGTTATATATGTGTTTATTGATTAGACCTAAAATTTGTGTTTGTGGTTTATGAAACTGTTACGTGAGCAGGCTAAGGTTTAGTAACCCGTTGATTGCCCACTAATGAGTCGTTAGTTCTTGCGGGAAGTGCGAATGTTATAGATAAGAAGATTGTGGTTGACTCCCCTTTCTGGATTTTGGTGCCCAACTTGCCAGGATTTATATCCGGACTTTGGTACTCCAACTTGCCAGGGATTAGGCCCGGATTTGTGGATGCACCAACTTGCCATGACGTACAACATGTATGTGTTTAGGGCGTTATTAGTTGCTAGGGTGTTTATGCACCTCGATAAGTTAAAGTTCACGACTTAGCCTGCGAAATAATTAAATAAACTGCTATGGTCCAAACGATTTTGTTTTATGATTAAACCTATAAACTCACCAACCTCGTGTTGACACTTTTAGCATGTATTCTCAGGTTTAAGGCGATAGCAAACTGTTGGAAGGCGCTTGGCAAGGGGCACGGTCATAGATGACTCTGGTATACATTTAGGACCGCTTTATTATTATGGGCCTGTATTACCGCACTATATTTTGAATGATGTAAACTTAATGCTTTGGATAATGAAAGTTATTATAAAAAGGAAAGGTTAAATCCGTTTTCTATACTTGTGTTGTGTACCAATTGAGTAGCACCCCAGTGACATGTATGCTTCCGCTGTGACCCAATTTTGGGGGTGTTACATCAATAAACACATATGAACTTTAAGCTCTATTAGCAACCAAAAAAAAAAAAGTCGACTTATTAATCACCAATATAGCGTCTTAAACCATAACCTGAGCAACAAAAAGAGTTTCCATTCAAATGACATTTATAGCTACTAATTTATCCGATTTCGCTTCATAATAATAACCGAATCTTCCACTAAAACAATGTTTATCAACAAGTCACATGGGCATAAGTAACATGACCAACTTGTACCACTGTTCAAGTAGACATTGTCCTGATTGCTACAAATGTTGATTAAACTAAAAAAACTATCAAAAACAAAACTCTCTATTATCACAACATGTGATGTACACTTTGATAACAGATACGTTTCAGGGTTGCCACTAGTTTATCCAATTTCGCTCAATAAAAACCGAAACTCAAATAAATAAAAGGCCACTTTCTTAAATACTATTTTAGTCCACAAAACAATTCTAACCAGCAACAAGTCTCAAAGGGTCTCACTAACATGACCAATTTACAACACTATTAAAACAAATATTATATCAAACCGTTGGTGTGCAACTCAATTTTGCCTGTTTTTTCGAGATTTTTGTTGGCGTGAATACTATACACAAGTTTCAAATGAATAAGGGCTCTTGCGAAGCATACTTTTTACACTTTAGTTTCATAGTTTTAAACTTTTGATACATCAGTTCAAATTAGCATTTGTTAAGTGTATATTAAAAATATATTCTATGAGTAGCAAAATGTTTGACTATGTTATTACCCAAGAAATGCTTGACTATGTGTGGGCATTGAGTTACATCATTTTCTTTTGGTTTTATGAAATATTTGACTATGTGTAGGCGTTACGTTACATCATTTTCTTTTGGTTTTATGAAATATTATAATCCTTTTAGATACTTTTATTTCAAGTTTCATGCTATTAATTGTAATTAATAACTTCTAATGACTGTTTAATATATATTCATCTTTTAAACGGCCCTTTCAACTTATGTCGGATAAAATTTGATTACGGTGTTTGACATAGGCATGGATAATAATTATTTTGTTTCCTTAATCTTTGATTAAGCGAGTCATTCAGAGCCGTGCATTGCACTGGTATTTTTTCCGATAAACTATTGAACTCTTGCTTACGTCTTAAACTTAACTTATTTTAATCTTTTATTATAATTTACAAATGGGCTCGAGCAAAAATTATGTACTTTTTCATTTATCACAAACATCCTCACCCAAGCTGTATAAAATTATTATTCATTACCTAATGTCTAGCGTAAACCGTTGAAGTATAAAATCAATCTAATGGTGGTTTTTAGGCCCGCGCTTCGCAGCGGGATGTTTGTCAACGGAAGTATGAGATTTCAATTATTTACATCGTTATTAAATTAATAGACATCATACTTTTGTATGGAGCATTTTTTATTATAGAAGTTTCTTTGTCGTTCGGTTTAAAAGACTACATACAACTTACAAAAGAATATCATAAACGGTCACCATAGAAGCCCATATTTCTAAGCAATGCCAAACACCCCTTAGTAGTCTTCTTTTTTAATCTGTATGAATAAGTGACACAATAAATGTTACAAAAACAAATTCCTTTATACTTTTCACATAACATACAAACTTGTCTCTATATCCCAATCCATCTACTCCAACTCTCCTTGTATCAATATTGCTCGTATGCTTTAGCTATATTTACAACTTTTACACTAAGAATCATTTATTGTAACAAATTTGAATGATATGATACAATTATAAACTCATATACAATGAGATAAACGTCAGCATCAACATGGAAGGGACACACATGGTGACTAACAAATGAGACTTGTTGTAGTAATTAAAGCTTGATAGTCAACAAAATGAATGATTTTGTTCTGCCAACTAACCTCTAAACGTACGGCACAGTAAGGTTCATCGATTAAGATTAAAATTTTTAATACTTATTGGAAAATCTCTTATAAATGGGTCAATAATCAATGGAAGTCGGTACAAAAAAAAAAAAAAAAAAGAAGGTGATCATGCACAATTTGTTAAAGTAATCCCGTTAAGAAAATGCTACTTCTCTCTACACCAAATTACCATGTGTCAAAACCTACAAATACATGAGTACTGAGTGAATAAAGAAAGTTCTTATATAAAAAGTCTTTGGAGTATATAATTCACGTCTTCATTTGTACATCATTCTTACGGTCCTACTGATTGTTTAACATTCGTTCCTTGAACACCTTCATACATGTGATGAAATGTATCATCTATTAGTCTTTGTTTAATTCCACATTAAGCTTGTACATAGACTAAATGCAATCTTCTTCTAGTTTACGACTCAAAAGTTGCGTCATATTGTTCCTTGGCGTAAAGTGTTACATTTCCCTGTCAATTCCACATGTTAATAATGCAAAATTAATGGTTAAGGTTCTTACCCTCACATGAAACCAATGGATATTGTACGCATTTAACTCACTTGAGGCATATCACCGTATGAGAGCATTGATTCTATGTTATTTTCTGTTACTGATTGTATGTTACAGTCAATCGGAGCAGTCAATTGCGCCATAAGGACACCAAATAAGGACACCAAATGATGGGACGTTATATGGGTTGCAATAAAGACTATGTAGGCGCTATTTCTGCTATCGAGGATAGTCTGCGAGGTTTCTTTCTGTACTTTCTAATTTCTATTAGGAGTGATTATATGGGCGGTTGGGTCACACAAGATCCATCCGATCCAACTAATCCACCCCTCCTCAAAAACACACACACACACACACAAACAATGGAACTTGAAAGTCAAAACCAACCAATCCTTAAAAACCCATTTTCATTAACTTCATATCTTTAGATACTTATACTTCAAGTTTCATGTTATTAATTGTAATTAAGAACTTCTAATGTTTGTTTAATATATATTCATCTTTTAAACAACCCTCTCAACTTATGTTGGATAAAATTTGATCACGGTATTTGACATAGGCATGGATAATAATGATTGTGTTTCCTTAACTTTTGATTAAATGTTGGTTAGGTATGGGGTGTTTCTTTTTTCGCTTATTCCCACTTAATGAGTGGGTCCATCTCTTAATGCATCTTAGTGGAGGACTTTCAAAAACTTGTCTCTCTTAAATAAGTTAAGAGTAAACTGCAAAATACATCCCTGTGGTTTACACCTTTTGACACTTTACATCCCTGTCAGAAACTATTGGCAATATACATCCCCCGTTAGGCAAACGTTTGCCACATTACATCCCTGAGTTGGATGGGCGTTATCTTTCTCCGTTAAGTGTTTGCATCATTAGTCCATCTGTTAAAATGTTTGCACCGTTAGTCCTATGGGTTAAGTCTATTTGCACCGTTAGTCCTTCGTTACGTTTTCGTCCGGTTTTTTACGTTTTCGTCCGATTTTTTACGTTTTCGTCAGATTTTTTACGTTTTTGTCTGTTTTTTTACGTTTTCGTCCGATTTTTTACATTTTCGTCCGATTTTTTACGTTTTCGTCTGTTTTTTTACGTTTTCGTCCGATTTTTTACGTTTTAGTCCGATTTTTTTCGTTTTCGTCCGATTTTTTTACCTTTTCGTCAGTTTTTTTACGTTTTCATCCATTTTTTTACCTTTTCGTCTGTTTTTTTACGTTTTCGTCTGATTTTTTACATTTTCGTCTGTTTTTTTAAGTTTTCATCCATATTTTTACATTTTCGTCTGTTTTTTTACGTTTTCGTCTGATTTTTTACGATTTCGTCTACTTTTTTAAGTTTTTGTCTGATTTTTTTCGTTTTCGTCCGATTTTTTTACGTTTTCGTCTGTTTTTTTACGTTTTCGTCTGATTTTTTACATTTTCATCTGTTTTTTTACGTTTTCATCCTTTTTTATTTGTATTTTTTTTTTTTTTTTTTTTTTTTTTTTTTTTAATTTTCGTCAGATTTTTTACGTTTTCGTCTTTTTTTAAGTTTTGTCTGTTTTTTTACGTTTTCGTCCGATTTTTTTACATTTTTCGTCTGTTTTTTTACGTTTTCGTCCATTTTTTTTGTTTTCGTCGATTTTTTTACGTTTTCGTCCATTTTTTTACGTTTTCGTCTGTTTTTTACGTTTCATCTCGTCCGATTTTTTACGTTTTCGTCTCTACTTTTTTTTTTATAGTTTTTACGTTCTGTTTTTTTTACGTTTTCGTCTGATTTTTTTTAAAAAAACGTAAAAAATTGGACAAAAATGGATGAAAAAAACTGACGAAAAAACAGACAAAAACGTAAAAAATGGATGAAAACCTAAAAAAACAGATTAAAACTTAAAAAAACAGACGAAAATGTAAAAAATCGGATAAAAACGTAAAAAAACAGACGAAAACGTAAAAAAATGGATGAAAACTTAAAAAAACAGACGAAAACTTAAAAAAACAGACGAAAATGTAAAAAATCGGACAAAAACGTAAAAAAAACCGACTAAAACGTAAAAAAATGGACGAAAACGAAAAAAATCATACGAAAACGTAAAAAATCGGATGAAAACGTAAAAAAAACAGACGAAAACGTAAAAAATCGGACGAAAACGTAAAAAACTAGACGAAAACGTAAAAAAAGGGACGAAAACGTAATAAATCGGATGAAAACGTAAAAAAATCGGACGAAAACTTAAAAAAACAGACAAAAACGTAAAAAATCAGACGAAAACAAAAAAATAGATGAAAACGTAAAAAAACATACAAAAATGTAAAAAATCGGACGAAAACGTAAAAAAACAGACGAAAACTTAAAAAAATGGACGAAAACGTAAAAAATCCGACGAAAATATAAAAAAAACAGACGAAAACGTAAAAAAAAGGGACAAAAACGTAAAAAAATGGATGAAAACGTAAAAAAACAGACGAAAATGTAAAAAATCGGACGAAAACGTAAAAAAACATACGAAAACGTAAAAAAATCAGACGAAAACGAAAAAAATCAGACGAAAACGAAAAAAATCGGACAAAAACTTAAAAAAATAGACGAAATCGTAAAAAATCGGACGAAAACGTAAAAAAACAGACGAAAATGTAAAAATATGGATGAAAACTTAAAAAAACAGACGAAAATGTAAAAAATCGGACGAAAACGTAAAAAAACAGACGAAAACGTAAAAAAAATGTATGAAAACGTAAAAAAACAGACGAAAAGGTAAAAAATCGGACGAAAACGAAAAAAATCTGACTAAAACGTAAAAAATCAGACGAAAACGTAAAAAAACAGACGAAAACGTAAAAAATCGGACGAAAATGTAAAAAATCGGACGAAAACGTAAAAAAAACAGACAAAAACGTAAAAAATCGGACGAAAACGTAAAAAATCGGACGAAAACGTAAAAAACCGGACGAAAACGTAAAAAACTAGACGAAAACGTAACGAAGGACTAACGGTGCAAATAGACTTAACCCATAGGACTAACGGTGCAAACATTTTAACAGAAGGACTAACGATGCAAACACTTAACGGAGATAGATAACGCCCATCCAACTCAGGGATGTAATGTGGCAAACGTTTGCCTAACGGGGGATGTATATTGCTAATAGTTTCTGACAGGGATGTAAAGTACCAAAAGGTGTAAACCACAGGGATGTATTTTGCAGTTTACTCATAAGTTAATATAGAAAAGGCACATACCACTTAATTTAGTAAACACCTCATAATAGAACACATAATCTACTTCACACTAACCAAATTAAAACTAATTTTTCATTACAATGTTAAAAAATTAATAATAATAAATAAAAAAAAAAAAAACCAAAAATCACTCAAATAATTTTATGCCTCACTTTCCCTCTAAAAAAATCCCCCAAAATTTAACCAAATCCCCAAATTAATTCAATTTCCCTCCACTTCCCCCCAAACCAAAACCCTAACCCTAACCTTTCAATCCCACAAAATTAACCTTCAATTCACAAAACCCATCTTTTATTTCCATCAATTTGTTAAAAAAATATTGTTTTTTTGGGTGCAGGTGAGATTGATAATTACGGGGGATGATGAATCGGATAGTAGTACTAGTTGGGATTTTGGTGGTGAAGAAACCCACATCAGTTGCAAAGGTATTTTCTGATCAAAATATTGTATGTTACAGTCGATAGGAGCAGTCATTCTAATTTCTATTAGAAGTGATTATACGAGCAGTCGATAGGAGCAGTCATCTTATGAAGATGGGCGGTGAAAATGAAAATGGAGTAAGAAGGAATAACAGCACATTGATATGTGCACCAATAATGGCTGATGATATTGACCAGATGTTGGTTCTTATGAATTTGGCTAAATCTTATGGTGCTGATCTTGTTGAGATTAGATTGGATAGTTTGAAACCTTTTTTAGAGGGGTTTAATGTCAGAGAAAGTATTCAGACCCTTGTTAAATTAAGCCCTTTGCCTACCCTTTTTACTTACAGTTGAGTATTCTTTTTTCGGACTGCTTTTCGATATTCGAAACTGTTTTCGTGATATGAATGTTGGATTTATTAGTATTTTGTTTTCGAGTGTTTGGGCACTTTGAGATTGCTTATTTTGAACTGATTAGTATTGGTGAATTATGTATTACAAGTTTGCTCTTAGGGTGAAATAAGCTGTTTTCTTAGGGTGAAATAAGCTTATCATCTTTTGATGCAGTTGTACCATTCCTCACAAAGAATCTTTACTTCAATGTTGTGATGAGGTTGATCCGGTTGCAAAGGTAAGTTTCATTTTTATAGAAACCTTAAGCGTTGAGGCTGATGTAGATGATTATTAAATTACGGCTTTTTATGTATTCTGTTATTTATTGTATGCTACAGTCAATAGGAGCAGTCAATTGCGCTATCAGGAGACCAAAAGATGGGATGTTATATGGGTGTAATACAGACTATGTAGGCGCTATTTCTGCTATCGAGGATAGTCTACGAGGTTTCTTTCTGTACTTTCTATTAGAAGTGGTAATTTGGGCTGTTGGGTCTAAACCGTGCCTTTTGTCCACTTATAAAAGTTTCATATTATATTTCACGTGTGACTTTCAACCCGTTTAACCCATTTGACCCGTTTAAGGTTTACTTAAATCCTAAATTGTTGCAACCGTTTACAGGTTCAGGCGTTCAAAACGGTGCAACAGGATCACCCTTGGCTGGTAGACTATTTGTGGTTATTGGTGCTGGCGGTGCTGGAAAAGCTCTTGCTTATGGAGCAAAAGCGAAGGGTGCAAGGATTGTGATAGATTGGATAGTTTGAAGATGGGTGGTGAAAATGAAAATGGAGTAAGAAGGAATAACAGCAAATTGATATGTGCACCAATAATGGCTGATACAATTGACCAGATGTTGGTTCTTATGAATTTGGCTAAATCTTATGGTGCTGATCTTGTTGAGATTAGATTGGATAGTTTGAAATCCTTTTTAGAGGGGTTTAATGTCAGAGAAAGTATTCAGACCCTTGTTAAATTAAGCCCTTTGCCTACCCTTTTTACTTACAGGTCAGAAGATTCTTTTTTCGATATCCGAAAACTAATATGAATGCAGTTTTTTTATATGTTTTTTAGGATGCTGAATTGTTTGATATTTGATGTGGGTGTTTTCAAATTGCTTATTATGAATTGATATGTTTTTGTGGATTTGGTATTACAAATTTTCTGTTAGGGTGAAATAAGCTGTTTTTGATAAGCTGATCATCTGCTTATTAGCTGTGTAAGCAGTTTTGAATTTATGGGGTCTGGACATGATTATATGCTTATTTGGGGGTGAAAGCTGATTGGTAATTGCCTGTTCAGATTGTTTATTTGCTGTTATTCAGAACCCTTGTTAGATTAAGCCCTTTGCCTACTCTTTTTACTTACAGGTGCGGTTTTTTGGGGATGTTTTTCGAGGAAACTATTTCTATGATATGAATGTTGGATTTATTATTGTTGTGAGTTGCTTGATGTGGGAATTGGGATTGTTGACTTTTGAGTTGAAACTGTTATGATGTGTTTAGCATGCTGAATTGTTTGACATGTGATGTGGGATGTTTGGGGTTTTTGCTTATGTAAACAACTTATCTTCTTATTGCTGTTTTTAAGCAGATGATGAAATGTGACTATGCTTATCTACTTAGTTGAGGGTAAATAAGCTCTTTGTAATTAGCAGTTTTAGTTTAGGATGAAATGTGAAGTATATGCAATATAATACTAATATTTAGGGGTGTGTTTGGGAATTGGGATTTGCTAATGGATAAGTGTTTTCGGATGAAAAAGGGCTTATGCTTATATTATCGTTAGAACTCTTATGATATGAATGCAGTTTTCTTCTGATGGTATACTGAATCGTCTGACATGTGATGGGGATGTTTCAGAATTTGGATTGTTTTTATAACAGATTATCTGCTTATTGTGTTTTTTGAGTAGATGCATAAATTTGACTATGCTTATCTACTTAGTTTAGGGGTGAAATAAGGTCTTTTCAGTAAGGAGTTTGAGAATGTTTAGTTTGAACTTGTTATTGTTGGCGGATTCAGAATCATAAGTTTAGCCTTACGGGTGAGATAAGCTGTTTTGGATAAGTAGATTTTCTGGTTATGAGTATAAGCTGTTTAATATGGTAATCCCCAACACCCTTTGTTGCGTTTTGATACAGTAGATCAGCAGTTTGAGTGTTTGGATATGATAATAGGCTCATTTGATGGTGAACTAAGCAGCAGCTATAAGTGACAGTTTCGGAGTTGCCTATTCAAACAGCATATCCGGTTCTGATTATTTTACGTCTTAAATCCCTAATTAGCTGATTGCCAAAAACTTAAACAAATGCGATATCTGATTATCTGGTTTCATTACTGTAGAAGCCTATCTACACACTTTTTGCAGCATTGCCTTCTGTTATAGCAATTGCTTATTTCATGAAAGCATTAGCAGTTTTAATAAGCATTACCAAACATCCCCTGAAGTCAATGTAATCATAGAAGTATTGATGTTGTATGCTGAATTGACATCAGACAAGTCCGTCGATATTATTATTATGAATCCTTCTTACAGAAAGGAACATTTATATATTTCTTTTGGACAACCAGGGCTATTGGTCTCTTGATTAATCTAGTCCATATTACATGATGTCGTAACACTTTATCTTTCCCGAAAAGGTTTCTGATTCTATGTTATTTTCTAGACCAACATGGGAAGGTGGTCAGTACGACGGAGATGAACAAAGTCGATTGGCTGCTCTTCGATTAGCAATGGAATTAGGAGCTGATCACATCGATGTTGAGCTTAAGGTTCCTTTCTTCTTGACATTAAATGAGTCTATTCGTGCTCATAGGCTCGTCTAAAGTACTATACTGTTATTCATAACTCAAATGCAGGCCGTTGACGATTTCAACAATTTAATCCATGGAGACAAGCCTACAAAGTGCAAACTCATAGTTTCTTCCCACAATTATCAAAATACTCCTTCGATAGAAGAGCTTGGGAACCTTGTGGCCAAAATACAGTCAACAGGAGACCTTGTGGCCAAAATACAGTCAACAGGAGGAGCTGACATTGTCAAGTTTGCAACAACCCTTGTAGATATAACTGATGTCGCACGAGTCTTTCACATTACTGCTAATTCTCAAGTAAGCGGCGTAAGTCATGCATGTAATGAAATTTGTAAATTAGATTTATTTTTTCGCGGTTTTATTAGCGTACATGGTTATTTAAGTACCTTAATTAATCATTTAGGTTCCAATAATAGCAATGGTGATGGGTGAAAAAGGTCTGATGTCTCGAGTACTCTGCCCGAAGTTTGGTGGATATTTGACATTTGGCACCCTTGAGCATGGAAAGGTATCGGCACCCGGACAACCCACAATTAGGGATCTTTTGGACTTGTTTAATTTCAGACAATTAGGTCCTGACACAAAAGTATTCGGTATTATTGGGAAGCCAGTTGGACATAGCAAATCACCTTTGTTATACAATAAAGCTTTCCGATCAGTTGGTTTTAATGGAGTTTATGTACATTTGTTGGTGGATAATGTAAAGAATTTTCTTGATACTTACTCGTCTACAGATTTCGCGGGGTTCAGGTTGTATTTTGATCTATTTTTATTAGAGCTAGTGTTTCAGTATCTAGGGGTTTTTCCATCAAACCGACATACTTTCATGTTTGTGCAGTGTTACTTTTTTTTTTTGGGTACATAAACGAGCCTTTAAAGGAAGTCTTTGTGTACAGTTTGGGTCATTTGGTAACCGGAAAATTTAACCTATCATTTTTTTTTTAATTTTTGACAGTCGGTTTTGTGTTACCGAATGCCTAAACAGTCTACAGAGCGATCTTATAATCAGTCAAATGTTATAAAAAAGTAGAATGGCTAAAAGGGCAAAAATGTGAAAGTATGTTGATATTTTATGGGAAAAAACCCCTTATTTCTACTTATTCAGATTAGTAAAATGTATCATTTTTTGATGCAGTTGTACCATTCCTCACAAAGAATCTTTGCTTCAATGTTGTGATGAGGTTGATCCAGTTGCAAAGGTAAATTCTATTGTTATGGAAAGCTTTACTACTAAAGCTGATGCAGATAATGATTAAAGTATGGCTTTTTTATGTATTCTGTTATTGATTGTATGTTACAGTCAATAGGAGCGGTCAATTGTGCCATCAGGAGACCAAATGATGGGACATTATATGGGTTGCAATAAAGACTATGTAGGCGCTATTTCTGCTATCGAGGATGATAGTCTGCGAGGTTTCTTTCTGTACATTCTAATTTCTATTAGAAGTGATAATATGGGCGGTTGGGTCAAAGAAGTGCCTTTTGTCCAGTTATAAAAGTTTCATATCATATTTCACGTGTGACCATTTGACCTATTTGAGATTTACTTACAACATAAATGGGTGCAATTGTCTACAGGTTCAGGTGTTCAAAATGGAGCAACAGGATCACCCTTGGCTGGTAGACTATTTGTGGTTATTGGTGCTGGCGGTGCTGGAAAAGCTCTTGCTTATGGAGCAAAAGCGAAGGGTGCAAGGATTGTGATAGCCAATCGGACTTACGGTATTCTATTAACTCTCGCATTGCCATTTCTAATACCGGACTTAATTGCAAATAAAACATTGTACTAGTTTTATTGCATTCTTATCAGTTCAGTATGGGTGAAAGTCAACTGTATGGTTCTCGTCATATTTAGAGGGTGTTTGGATTTGAGTGGTTTACCAAAACATAAAAAATTGATCATCGCGACTTCAAGTCACCCGGTAATCAAATAGCCAGTTGCAAAAGTGAAATCCAAACAGGCAAACATCCTCTATGCATAGTTAATACACCAACTAAAGTTTTCTCTTACTGATACTACACAGATCGTGCTAGAGAACTTGCTGACATAATTGGTGGAGAGGCTATATCTCTTGCCGATTTGTGCTCTTACAGCCCAAAAGGTGGCATGATACTTGCAAACACCACATCAATTGGTGTGCAGCCAAATATAGACGATACTCCTATTTCTAAGGTACGGCTATCTACCTTTCTTCGGTCAGATGTTTTAGAAATGGTGGTTTGCAGTAAGAAACATAATACGAGGTAAATATGTGCATGAAATAAAGTTTCTATTTTCTTTTGTGGCAGGAAGCTTTGAAGTCGTATGCACTGGTATTTGATGCTGTGTACACACCAAAAATTACGAGATTACTTGGGGAAGCTGGAGAATGTGGAGCCATAATTGTTACAGGGGTGGAGATGCTTATAGGACAGGCGTATGACCAATATGAGAGATTTACAGGGTTACCCGGTAAGGTTTAAATTGCATTTAATGCTATTTTCATGCCTCTCCACCATGCCTAAAATCTCACCGTCTCCCTTCTCTTATGAGTTTATCCTACTTCGCATTTGCAGTACCTAAGGAATTATTTAGGGAGATTATGGAAAAATCTTAATTTTCTTGGGAACTGCCGCAGGTGTGCACCTTTTTTTTTTTTTTTTTTTTTTTTTTTTTTTTAATCCCAACTTTCTGTATCTTGAATTTTGAGTTTATGGGTACCGTTGAACAAAAAATGAAAAGATTTGACAGTCACATGCTCGTATTCTTATGCTTATATCTATCACATTGTTCACATCGTTTACGTATAATCTTCATCAGATTACCTTATATATAGTTATTTTTTATTAGGCATGATCACTATTCACTGTCAAGTTGTTCTTCATGTCTTCTCTTGTCTCAAATTGACCAATTCTTATGCTTATATCTATCACATTGTTCACATCGTTTACGTATAATCTTCATCAGATTACCTTATATATAGTTATTTTTTATTAGGCATGATCACTATTCTCTGTCAAGTTGTTCTTCATGTCTTCTCTTGTCTCAAATTGACCAATTCTGTTCTGCAACTCGTTTAAATTTGAGGAATTTGATGTGATTGACCACTTTTGCTCGAGTATGGAGTTAAAAAAATATTATACTTCAGTTATCCTGAAAATAGATATAATGCTTCTAGAGTGTCTGTCCTAGATAGGCGTGGGTTAAGTAATGAGTCAACCTTCCTCTGTTGTGGAACTTTTCGATTTTTTTTTGAATCATTGGTTCTCTTCTCACACAAAAACCCGCTTTTATCTGATCATTAGCCTTAACATAATAATTTAATTATTGCTAAGCAAAATGATTTAGGATTTTGACACACTTTGGGTGACTGGCATCTAATCAAATTATTTAACTGTACCCATTTGACCCATTGGAGATAGGATATTACCCAAATCAGCCCAACGTATGAGTAAATGGGTCAAAATTTCTACTGCTGCAGACTTTGACTTTGGATAAAAAGCTTTATTGGCCGACTCTATAAAATTACGTAAAGCTGAAGTTTTTGTTACTTTGTAAACAGAAGCAGGAGGCTCGAGAGTAACATGTGTTGTGCAAAATGGTACACACAGGAAGCACGGAGGAGGTGATTATAGTTCTTGTTTCTCCATCATTTGTTATTGTATCATTAGTATTTTTGTTCGGACATAATAAGGAATTTTAAATTTGACAGCCATTGTACTCTCAGTTTTGTGATACTAAAATTAAATTTAATTTTATAAATGAATTACTCATAAATCCTAGAAAACGAAGGGCGTCATATTTATCTGGATAAATTGTGACTTTGTAGGTTTTGTTGTCATGATGGTACACTCTTGTGAGTATGTGTATGCTGATGTTGTGAAAAATTAGATGGATTTGAGAATTTTGATGGACTCTAGTAAAATGTCATAATAGTAAATGCATGTCTTACCAGAATTCTTGCCGGAAGCAATCTTTTCTACAAAGTTCTACCTCGCATATACGTTGCTCTACAAATTCTACCTCACATATACGTCACTTTGACAGGATTGTGTATTGTTATTACAGGTTTTTTTTTTTTTTTTTTTTTTTTTTAAATACTTTTATTAACCCTTTTTTTATTTTTAGTGACAGTTTTTTAACTTTTGGTGACACTTGATATGAGCAACAATCTCTTCATTTAGCGGAGGATCCTTTGTTACTTTGACATCATATACATTTGTTTTCATGTCAAAACACGCAATCGAGTTAAATATATTCTAGTAACTACCAAATTAATCCATGTTAGCTCGAACATTAAGTTGTCCTTGCCCGAGTCAAAAGGATAATAATGGCCGTTTGTGCAACGATTAGAGGTGGCAATATGGGTGGATGGTGCATGTTTCGCAACGAGTAGAAAAGGGTTAAGGTCATAATCCACAACTTTATGGCACATGCCGAGAGTTTGGCCGGGTAGGCGTGGAACACTTTTTGTGACAGAGTTTTAAATTGCGGTGTGTTGACATTACACTTGCAACTTTCTTTCTATTGTCTTAGTATTTAATCTTGCTGATTTTACTTGTTTGAGTCGTTAGAGATAAAATCTAACCAGAATAAATGAGTCAATTGCCTACCTCTAGAAATGATAATCACTTTATATCACGGTAGAGGTACCTATGGTACAATTCGGGTATGCTATTGACTAGAAGTTGTTCATTAGAAGATTTTATAACAGTCAAAAGCTATAAATCTTTCTGAGAAACCTAGATTTTTCTTAAATGAACCTTGTCAAAAGAATTTGCGTAACAAGCCTTGTTTAGATATATTGAAATGAACCTGATAGGGTTTATAAGTCCTCGTTTCGCCAATACACCGACTATCCCTACAACTGGTAAAAGTCATACCAGCATCAATATTGAATATAAATTGACCATCAACATATATGACAATAATGGGATTAATTGGCCTTTATATATCACGTTTGTCTAAACAACACATTTCTCAACCCAATCTAGCTGTCACAAAAACATACATACACATGGTGATTTAAACCAAATTTCTGTAGAACCCACTTTGCTTTTCACAAAAACATACATTAGATAAACCTTCACATATAATCTAAATATAGCAAACAATTCTTTTACATTGGCCGAAACTCAAGGCCACAAACAATGAGACCAGAAATAGGTCCTTCATGACTTGTAAATTTCATATCAATAGAAAGAGAGTCGTCCTTTAAATCAGAATTTGAGTAAAATTTCCACAGTTGAATCTCCATCCATCCATCTTTCCTTTGTTTTGGAACCCGAGTAGTATCATGTATATTCAACGGGCTTGGGGTTATAAAATAAAGAAATTCAGTCTTGTTGTTTTCTTGGTGGAGTACATCTCGTACATTTACCGGACAATGCAGCCCCTCATATTTATCTGAAAGCTTGAACACAAGGTAACACGCATATTCTGTATAGGGTGACAACATTTGACTTTTAATCGTGCATTTGATATGAAATACTTTTTGTGGTAAAAGCTCAATCACCTCTTGAAATCTGCATGTAAGGTATATTTTATGATTACATACTTTACAAAAAAAAAAAAAAAAAAAAAAAAAAAAAAAAAAAAAAAGTCATAGTTAAAAACACATAAAACAATATTCAAGAAATGAAACCTTTTCCAACCATCAAGTCACATTTTCAGTTTTGAATTAGACTAAAAAGAAGAATAAATCCTTAAGTGATTTGATTTGACACATGTAACAAAGTTAGTTCAAAAAAGCAAACCTGGACTGGATATTGATTTTGAAGTAAAAAGGTACTCATTAGACACATTGTATAAAGCTGCCTTTGCCGAAACTATAAGAAGCTTCATCCTGTCTATGTTTCCCAACCAGAACAACTCTTCGTAGTTTCTGTTTATCTTGAATATTTCTTTAAAGTCAGTTGGCAGTTGACGCACCCGATCTACATTGAAGTTTGATTTCAATACTTGTTGGACTTCCGCCAATTTTCCGATTCCTTCATGTTTCACCTACATGAGGTTATTATAAATATGCAACTTAGAACATGATTTTATTTTTATTTTTTTTGTTACCATGCATTCATATCCCCTTTATACAACTTAAAGAATAGAACATAGTCGGGAACCAAGGAATAATTTCAAAAAATTACTTTTTCAATGGCTCGAAATTCAATGCCTTCAACATAAACCGCAACATCTCCACTATAGTACGATGAAAAACTCTCAAGTAGAAACTCAAAACCGACATCTTCCTTTTGATTCAAGAAACGGTGCAACTCAATCATCATCCACTGATCATCTCTCCATGTTGCGAAATATGCATGTAGACTTTCATGTCCCTTTCTATAATTTAGGTTAACATACATAGGTTTACCTGAAAAGTTTCTTGAATCACAAAATTTGAAGACTAAATAGACCCCATAGACAACATCTAGAGATAAAAATTGAGCTCTTGTCTTGATTTCAATGTTCAAGTCGGAAATATCAAACATCTCCACCACTGTCCCAAACCTGCGCATATTATGAACATCCAAGTCTAAATCAGTCATAGCCTTTATTTCCATACACTTCTACTGTTGAATTTGGAATTTCTGGAACAAAATTATAAATTCTATATTAGAATTTATTGTACCAGAAAAATCTCTATTTAAATAAAGGTAAGAACATTATAAAAAAACACTATCAAGATACTAGCAAAATTTATAATTCACGGTCATGAGAACAGAGGACCCAAAACAGGGGCAAACCTCAACTACCTTATTATAAGGTTTATAAAATTATAGTTCCCAATCATATAGTAAGTATAAAAATCTGTTTTGTCATGTACAACATCAGTTCTCATTGTTGATATGTATGTATGCAGGGCTAATCTTGTTATTAACCTGATGAGATGAGGTCTGAAGTGTAAAAGAGCTATAGGTGAAGCAGTTCTAGCATAATAGAGTCAGAGGGTTCAAATATGTTTTGTGTAAGTGCAGGCAGTCATTGTGAATTTGTGATAAGCAAGTGTATTACAGGGGCAATATGTGAACTTAGTCAAAGGGGTTCTTAAGTTTGATCCTTTTTTTATCATAATTATAGTTTTATAATTAATAATCATATTATACTACCTTTACAAAGTATAACATACTTATACCGATAATACAAAGGTGGAGAGGTGGAGAGAATAACCTTGATTCTGGAAGAGATTTCCACTTATGTGGACAACTGTTTATGTAGGAAAACATTGTGGCTGAAACCATTTCATTTCTTTCTCCATTACCAACGAATGACAACAACTGTTATACAACCGAAATACAAATCAGACTCAATGTGTATGATGTATAAATGCATGTGTGATTTTGAATTATCTCCCAATAAGGAGAAGATACATAGAAACGGGAAACACCCAATAAAGGAGATATGAGAATGAACTGGTTACCACTTTGTCCTGTTGAAGGAGGATTCCCTTACAAAAAATGTTGTAAAGTTCCTCTTTCTTTTTGGTAGAATAGATTTCTGGGCACTTTGACATATGGATTATTTCTTTATAGTCTTTAGGCAATTTGGGCTCCCATTTCTCATAATCCTCCTGTATATACATTAATCAATTAATAAACTCATGTTTCATACAGTTACTTTCCTATAGTTTATAAAATAGTTAAGGCCATAGTTTAGATATATATGAATCAAAAGTTAGCCAATTTTGTCAAAATATACAAACTTACCTGAAATTCCAATGCTTTCTTGAGTTGTATGACCACTTCATGAGCTGTTGGTCGTCTTTCTCTCCTGTGATGTAAGCATTTAAGGGCAATCCTTGTAAAGGTAATATATGACTGTGGCACAATTTGTTCTTTGATACCCTCGAATACTAACATATCAAGTTTTTCAACATAATAATGGTGTTTAGCCAAAAAGGGTAAATAAAGATACTCATCATCTAGCTTTTCGGATGATAGTTTCCCACACAATATGTCAAATAAGACCGCACCCAATGAGAATATATCAGACTCTTTGGTTAAGAAGCCTGTTTTTGAGTACAGTGGGTCACGATAGCCAATTGTGCCTGTAACATTGTCGATGACATAGTCTACATCCTGATTTGTTGGACATACTAAGGAAAGCCCAAAATCACTAATTTTTGCTTTCCAATCATCAAGCAGTAGAATGTTGCTGCTGCTGATGTCCCTATGTATTACCATTTCTGGACTTGAAACAGTTCCATGAAGAAACTCCAACCCGATTGCAATATCGATGCATATTTTAAGCCGCATCACCCACGTAAGACTATCATCGCTCAAGTACTTATCAAGACTTCCTCTTGATGCATACTCATAGACAATAATTTTCACATCCTCTTCATCACAGTAGCCTACAAGACCAATTACATTTTCATGTTTATACTGCATAAGGATTTCAAGTTCTGCCATAAATTCAGCTTCTCCTTCAGCAGATTTCCTACCCAACCGCTTTGCAGCAATGAAGTTATGCCCATGAGTGTGACCCTTGTATACATTCCCAAAATCTCCATGTCCAATGAGATTGTCTTGATTGAAAGTTTTTGTGGCCAACTTTATGTCTTGAAGTGACAGTTTGAGGTTGTCCTTGTGGTTCTCCTGCGAATCATCGAACAATCAGTCGATTTGATAAGTAAAAATAATTGAATAATTTGGCATGTAAAACAATATGTCACAAAAGCTTCCCTCCGCCCCTGAATCAGGGTTACGGTTGTAAATCAAGCTTGGTAAAGTTTAAGATTAAAACAATATGTCACAAAAGTTAAGGACTAAAAAAGTTAAATGGTAAGATCGTTAATTCAGTAAAAGTTTGAGAATTAAAATATTAGTTGCACAAAGTAAAATGTATAAAATGTCACATACTACTATGAAGAATATATGAGGAGATTATAAAGTTATTCAAAAAAATTGCGCACCTGACAGTATAGCGCTTTTTTAAGTTCGTTGATGACAACATCTATTGATGGACGTTCGACTTGAGTTACTGCTAGACACTGAAATGCAATTTTTGAAAATACGTCCAAAGACTCTTTATTGGGTCCTTTGGTAAGAGAAAAGACATGTTCATCGGTTTCTTCCTTTATCTTGTGATCAACAATTTCCATGAGTGTTCCATTCTCAAAATGATGTCGTGCAATGGGTGCAATCCCCTTCCCATCAACGTCAGTGAAAATACGATCATAGGCCAACTTCCCAGTCAAGATCTCAAATAATACCACTCCAAAAGAGTAAATGTCTGATTTTTTATTTAATCTTCCATACCCTTGATATTCTGGATCCAAATACATATTCGTACCTGCAATCGTATTGGTATAGATAGTGCTGGCCGTTTGATCTGCTGGGTGGAATTTTGAGAGCCCAAAATCCGCAATCTTTGCCTTCCAACTATCTCCCAATAGAATATTATCGCTCTTGATGTCTCGGTGTATCATCTTTTGTTTGCCATGATCTGTGTTGTTGTGAATGTAATTCAAACCATGTGCAATATCAAGACATATATTTAGACGTTGTAACCAATTAAGGTTAGCGATTTTATCGCTGCTTCCCAAATAGTTTTCAAGACTTCCTTTCGAAGCATGCTCATAAACCAGGATCATTGAACAGCTACCTTCATAACAAAAACCAAGAAGAGAGATTATATTCTCATGCTTACAACTAGTTAGAGTTTCAATTTCTGCAATGAACCCTTGTTCTCCTTCTGGATTGTTAATGCGCTTTATGGCTACCGTGCTTCGTTTTCTGGGTAAATCGCATTTATCCACCCCTTCTTTCGATGAGTAATTACTGCTATCAAAGTATTCAAGATCTGCTTTGTAAACTTTACCGAATCCGCCTGACCCGATGCAATATGCTTCATCAAAATTGTTGGTAGCCTGGATTATATCATTTAGTCGAATCTCCAAGTGTTCCAAGTTCTTCCCCTGCAACATTATGGAGTTATGCAGCACCACATTAATACTAGTAAGGATTGGAGTGAAGTTACAAAAAGAAAGAAAAAGAGGGAAAAATTTACTGACATTTATAAAATACTAGCTAAATGACCCGTCGAATTTCCGGGGTTTTCAAAGAAAATTGATGAAAATATAGAATTTATAGTAACTACTAAGCTGGAAAATGAACATGTATTACTGGTCATAGATTTTTAAATTCTAATGACATATTGTTATATCGGAATGTTTTAATGGGTGATATATTAAATTTATAATGATAGAAGGCTTTTAAATTTACGTATATTATATTGGTCAATAATTGTAAATGTGTTGGTTAATAAACAACATAATACGATCTTACTTAACCTTATTTTGCTAAGAGCGTGTTCAACAATGTCATCAATATTAATTGGAGCATTCATCTCGCTCTTCTTCTTCTACAATTATTTTTTTCTATCTTCTTTACAAATATTGGATGGTGAAAATAGTTCTTTTATCTAATACTACTTATAAAGGCAAAATGGTCAAAGTGGAAAAGTGAAAACTTAACTTTTGGTCAATCCCCATAATACCCTTGGTACTTGTTTAGGAAGGTCTCAATTTCATTAAAGGGAATTAATGTTAATATAGTTAATAAAGGAAATGTCTCTTTATAAAAAAAAACAAAGGAACCATGCGTGGAGGGAAACATACTGAAATATACAGCCAATATGCAAAATATACTGAACCATGCGTTTCAAATTTGATGAATGGTTGTTTATGTATAAAAAGGAAAGTAAGACTTTTCTTCTATAACTTTGCATGTAAACCACATATATACAATTGTCATACCATGGAAAGTAAGACTTTTCTTCTATAACTTTGCATGTAAATCGTTCCTCAAGACTGTCATACCATATATACAAAAATTTGATGAATGGGTTATTTATTTATGAAGGAAACGATTCATAAAGAACATCAATGCTAGGCGAGAAAACTCAAATCGTGGATATTCAAAATTCTGAAATTATATATGGCAATGAAAGGGTGTTCACGCCCTAATAATGCTTGGGTTCTTGCCTATATAAACAACCGAATGTATTAACAAACCCAATGTACTAAAGTCGTGGAGAAGAAATGGAAATGATAAATCAAAAGATTGTTGATGATGATTTTGAGGTTGGTTCTAATCTTTCATTTGTTTTTTCATTTGAGGTTGGTTCTCCCAATTCTAACCCTGCTCCACATCCTAATCCTTTTTTCAACCCTAACTTGATCAATTGGAATTGGGATGACGTCATTGTCATATCAAGTGATGACGAATATGATGAAGAAGAACCAATTCCAACACCAACCGTTGCGAGTCAAGTATTCATGCCCGGTCGGAAAAGAGTTTATTGCTTAGTTGATGAAAGTGAGACTGATGAAGAATAGAATTTATGTTTTATGCCTTTTGTTAAAACAACTTGTTTTACATTGTTTACAAACGTCTTGGTTTCCTTTTTTTTTTCCTATCGAAAATGAATGAATTAGTCTTGTGTTAAATGGTGCAAAAGATTAGTTGATACTCTTTTACCATATCGCCTCTTAATAATTTGGCAATACACTTCTTATCCAGTATGTTCAATTCACTTTTTGGCGATATCAGAAAGCATGCCGCATTTTTCCATTTTGCTGATGCAACTTGTTTATACCATTATTGGTAAATCTTGGTGTCATCTATCGAATTTTGAAAACAAAAAGATATTGAAATATAGTTTTGTGTATTGCATGTTATCAAGTTTAATCGCTATATTTCAAAGTTTTTTTAAATATCAAGTTTAATCGATATTGAAATATAGAATAATTTTACGCAGTTCATATATATACATGATAGAAATTGTTTGTTCAAACATAGGGGGGAACGGGTTTTAGACGTTCGACTTTGTGTGACGTTACGTTCAAGTTATGTGAATTTACCGTCAAAAGATTAGAGATTACGGTTTTGAAACAAAATAAAAAAATCCTTTTAAAATTTGGGTACATAGAGTGAATGTAATTAGTCAATTTTATTTAAAAAAAAATCCGTTCTTTTATTAGTAAAATATATATATATATATATATATATATATATATATAGATATATATATATATATATATATATATATATATAATATATATAATATATATATATACACACCCAATACAATGTTACAATCTACTTCGGGTTGAGAAATAATTATTAGGCTTCCATTATGAATTCGCATGAATAAACTGTTCCACAGAATCAAGATGTCAACATGCTTTGTTGTGAATTTTCCAACAAATCTCACTGTATATCACCTTTGTTATTATTCTATTTACGTCTTTGGTAGGTTGTATCGATTTATTTAACAAGTGAAAAATTAAATCAATGCTAAAAGATGATGACTTTGGTTGTATCGATTTATGGGGTTATAAACCCAGGCCTTCCTTTATTATTTTTCTTGATGTGGATAGGATGTACAAAAGTTGATCGAGTTTTGGTGATATCATGAAACACGAGTTGTTTGTTATTAATTGTTTTGTTAAGTAAAACTTAAGTTCCTAAAAGAACCATGGTTATTCTTTGTTATTAATCTATACTACATATAAAGTAAAAATTGTCAATGTTGAAATGTTAAAAAATGTTCAAACTTTTAAACACATTTGGAAAGTAGCCATGCATTTGAAAAGTATTGAAGTGTTGAAATGTTTGCTATTAATACATATTGAAAACCGGGTTGACCCGGTACGCTTCAAACTCGGCGGGTTGACCCAGTTTAATTTGACCCTTTTTTTCGACCCAACCCGTCAGGATAACCCGGTTTAAATTGACCCGTTTTTCGACCCAACAGTTCAACCCGTTGAACCACCCCGGGTCGAACCGGGTTTCGAAACATTATGTTTACTCCCCAAATCCTTAAACTTTTATTATTTTTCATTTATAACCCATAAACTTTTTTTATCACTAAACTATCTGCCGCTATAAAATCCCGTTGCTATGCACGGTACTTCGTCTAATAGTAAAATATGTGCACTATATGAAATTTGATTAAATGTAATTGAGTGCTTAAAATTGAAACCATGTGACACTTAAGTGAACCTTTTCTTGTTGTCAAGTGAAACAAATATTTCAAATTTAAAATTCAAAAACATATTACCGTCAACGATGGATCCTTTCTAACGAATATAAGTCAACCTTTTTATGGTGACAAACAAATACGGAGTAATTCTTATTAAAAATCACTAATTTAAACATAAACGTTAAGGGATATTTTTGTCAAACCACTTTACTTAATTTTATATTTCTAAAAATTCTTGTTTCTCTGATAATAATAAAGATGTATATAGTTATTTTATATTTGGAACAGTATATGTCACATTTATTGTATTTAATATGACCTTTGTTTCGACCAATTTAAATGCTAAATTATGGCTTTTTGTCAAGGGTCTAAAATTCGTGTAGAATCAGATGGAATAAGTGATAGTTAAAAATTTAAATTCCAGGTAAATATAAATTAAAGTTGATAGATTTCCCTATATCAATAATTAGGGTTCTCATTTGGAGATTAATGATAAAATTATTATTAATTCTCACTTCGTTGTCATTTAGTATGCGACGGTATTCAGCAAGCAAGTATTGGTTGTTTTCACGCCTTTTTGAAAGGTGCATATCGTAATAATGATATAGGAACTAATTCAAAATTCACTAATGATATTTAATGATATTTCTTGATTGTCAAAGTTTCAAGATATACTTTCATAACTTGGGGTACTGATAAAACCTATTAATGGAAACAATGTTCATTATTAATATACACTTACCAAGTCTTAAGCAATGGTAAAAGTTAATGACATAGTTGTGAATAACTCATCTATGATGGGAGAATTCAAGAGATAATTCAAAAATCGGTTAAGGAAAAATGCCATAGACACTTGTCAAAAGAAGGTGCTTAGTTATCTTAGGAGAATAATAACGATTTAAGTTTCGAAATATGTGTTTTATTAGTAACTTTAGAAGTATTGGGTGTGTTTACGCCTTTTTGCAAGGTGCAGTCGTAATACCGATATTAAGAACTAATTCAAAAAATTATAAATGATATTTTATCAATTGTTAAAGTCTCAAAATATACTTGCATAACTTAGGGGGTGATTGGTAAAAACTTATTAATGGCAACAGTTTTCATTATTAATATACACTTCCAAAGCTTGTAAACAATTGTAAAAGTTGATAACATAGTTGTGAATAACTAATTTTGGCGGGAGAACTCAAGAGATAATTCAAAAAACCGGTTAAACAAAAATGCCATGGACACTTGTCAAAAGGAGGTGCTTAGTTATGTTAAGAAAATCTTAATCATTGAACGGTTGTCAAAAGGAGAACTGAATTGTTTTAAGTTGATTTATAGGAAAATGAGGATGAAAATCATAAAATCAAATAGTAACTAAGTTTAGTTGTTTTTTTTTTGTTTTTTTTTAATTTTTTTTTTACCAATTTAATAACTAAAACTTTCTTTTAATTATAAATATCACTCAAAGTTTCAATTATGTTTTATTGTTGTGAAATTTTTGAATTTTAGTGACTCTAATAGAACACTTTTTATACTTTTTACTATTATGTGACTTATTTTTCTTTTCAAATTGAAAAAGTTGTTTATAGTTGGTGTTTAAAACTATTGTACAACCAAATAATGCATGTTTGATTACCCCTAAATATAACACTTTCGAATATTTTCACAATAATGAGACAAAACTTAGATGGTTTTTGTAAGGGTTAATACACACAAAAGTTACTAAAGTTTCTCAGAAATTTGAATTAAGTTACTAAAGTTTTTTTTTGTTCAACCGCGTTACCCATATTTACAGGTTTGTTAAATATGTTACTGAACTTTGTAAACAATGACATTGGTTAGATTTTAAGTACAAAACGGTCCTTGTCGTTAGTCAGGCGTCACAGAATTAGTCCCTAGAGCACTATTTCGGTTAGTTTGAACCATTTTTCTTACGTTTTCGTTCGTTTTTTTATGTTTTTCATACGTTTTTTTACGTTTTTATACGTTTTAATTCGTTTTTAGAAAAATTGATTTTTTTAGAAATTAATTTTTTTAGAAAATTTTTTTTTTTTGAAATTATTTTTTTTCGAAATTAATTTTTTTTAAATTATTTTTTTTCGAAATTAATTTTTTTTAAATATTTTTTTTTCAAAATTAATTTTTTTAGAAAAAATTAATTTTTTAAAAAAAATTATTTTTTTTTCGAAATTAATTTTTTTAGAAAAAATATTTTTTCAAAAATTTTTTTTTTTTTCGAAATTTATACTTTTAGAAAAAAAACTAATTTTTCTAAAAAAATTAATTTCGAAAAAAAAATTAATTTTTTAAAAAAATTAATTTCTAAAAAAATTAATTTTGAAAAAAATTGTTTTTTCTAAAAACGAATTAAAACGTATAAAAACGTATGAAAAACATAAGAAAACGGGTGAAAACGAACAAAAACGTAAGAAAAACGATCAAACTAACCGAAATAGTGATCTAGGGGCTAATTCCGTGACGCCCGACTAACGACAAGGACCGTTTTGTACTTAAAATCTAACCAATGTCATCGTTTACAAAGTTCAGTAACATATTTAACAAACCCATAAACATGGGTAACCTGGTTGAAAAAAAAAAAAACTTTAGTAACTTAATTCAAATTTCTGGGAAACTTTAGTAACTTTTGTGTGTATTAACCCTTTTGTAATTGATATAAAGTTTGAGTGACATAATTGAAATATTCAAGAAACTTGATTATCACATGACATTTTCTCGTAAAATGAATATCATCCCGAAAACTAATGCCTAAAGATACATCTAATAAAAAGATCAAGAGGTGTGGCAAGATTGAAAACGAAGAATTATAGAGAAAATACATATCCCATGTTTCAAATAATGGATGAATTATGAGTTTATTTGGATAATTGTAATTTTAAAAGATATATACAGGAGGGTGGTATTTCTTAAAATAAATACAATATAATGCATCTTCCCGTTTCTTTTCTTTTACATACATGCATACTTGTATACACGTGTATATATATATATATAATATATATATATATATATATATATATATATATATATATATATATATATATATATATATATATATATATATATATATATGTAGTGATACTTTCTTGCGAGAACCATCTTATCTGCGAGAACTGACAGAATCACCAAAAATATACATGCACGCCTTCAATAATTGTATTTTTGCAAAACAACATATATGTTTTAAAAAAAACATGGTTGTTCTAAAGAATTTGATAAGAAATTGAAAATACAAAATTTTTCTTTGAAGATGTGCATGTATGTTCGTATAAGGCGTGCAATGACAATATTGCGGCCGTGTGTAAGGTTTTTGCGAAAAAAGAGGATGAGTTCATGATGATATTGAATAACATAGGTGGATACTTACGATTATTGATGATTTGCATGCATTTTTATTTTATTTTAAAAGGCGTGCATGTATGTTTTTGGTGGTTCTGTCAGTTCTCGCAGATAAGATGGTTCTCGCAAGAAAGTCTCCCTATATATATATATATATATATATATATATATATATATTTATATAAATATATATATATATATAATATATATATATATATATATATATTCAACATCTGGAAACAAAAATTTATCCATTCCTTATGTTTTTGCATGCAAAGAAATTTCAAATCTTTCCTCCCAGTTGTTAAAAGATTATTGTCACAACTTTGCTAATTGATGATTATTCTAGGAAGAAGATATCTCGAGCTTGGTGTTATTCATGAGGTTTAAAGTAGGAGGTAAAAATTATTTTATGATTATAGACCATCACAGCTAGCATACGAACCAAAAAATTGAACGAGGGGCATATATTAACAACCTAACAAATAGTGAATTGAGAGGTCGCAAAGGTCGAAATTTTGGGCGTAACATCTCGGTAAATCTAGTAACTTCGGTTTCACCTATTCTCGAATCATATTGGATGAATTATTTTACGAATCGAATTGGAAAAAGTTAGTTTAATTTGGTTGAGAGTTTGAGCACAATTGTTTTTGCTAAATTACAAAATGAATCGTGTTCTAAACAATATCCGTATATCATGAATACATAGACTTTGGCTTGATACTTTGATCGGTAAAAGAAAAAAAAAAAGTGATTACGTTGGGTATTTTATGTGCAAGCGAGGAAAGAAAATAAAACGTTTTATATTGTAAATAAATTTATAAGTACAACGTTTATGTATTTATCTTTCTAATTCGGGTACCACTTTCGGTATAGGTTCCACAAATGTATGAAATGGAACCGAGATTGTGTGTAGGTGTCAATTTCTATTGTTTTTATTGTGTTTAGGGGGAAGAAAAGTTATAATTTAAAGTCAAACATTCTCTATTGGTTTACAGAGGTTGGTCGTTGGGTATCGAACCCGGTTGGATGTTTACCCCTTCACTTATCCTAATTTAGGTTGGCGGCTTTCGATCTTGAACATTTCAAGAACTATGCGGTAAGTGTTCATTTATATGTGTTTATTTATTAAATGAACGAACATAAACAAGATTTTTGTGTCCGTTTATTTAAATGAACGAACATGAACAAAAGTCTCGTTCGTTCATTTATGTTCGTGAACGTTAGATTATACATTTGTTAATGCTTATTTATGCTCTTTTATGTGTTATGGCCGTATACCATATATTTTGTTATATATTGCATACTCAAACAAATGAACACTTAAAACACAATATATTGTATATTTTTTGTTTGTCTTAATATGCTCATTTATGTTTGTCCATTTACATTTGCTTAATCTCTTAATAAACAAATATAAACGAACACAGACAACCTCATTTAATTAACGAACATTAATAAGAAAATTCTTTAGTTTAAGCGTTCTTTGTCATTTCATTTGTCTGGTTAAGATTAAATTAACGAACATGAACATGACTCCGTTCATGTTCGTCGAGTTCGTTTACAGCCCTAGTTGTCGGTTTACCTTCTCGGGTGCCTTTTATAATCTTTTTTCTAGGTTTCTAGAAAAAAAGTCATAAATGGATGACATTTTATTTATGATTGGGTGAAAGAACAAAAATATATAAAAAAAATAAAAAAATGGGCCAGAGTTTATCAAATTAAGAAAAAGAATAGTCAAACCCATTAAGGTTAATGGGTTTAGAAAACCAACTTTTAGATGTGATTATTTTTGAGTCCTTAAATCAAACAAATTGTATCACGCTCCTATATTGATTGCTTATTCTCAGTAATTTACTAAAATTACTATGGTGATAACTTTTAAGTATTATTTATTTGTATATATAATTTCCGTTTAAGAGTTCATTGTAAAAATCTCCTTGATGCTTCCAAAATGAACCCACTACTGAATTCGTAGGGTATATCTGGCACGGACCACTTTGGAACATTTAGGGCTTGTTGGAAAGAAGTTTTTTTTATAGCTATAAGTTTTTTTTGGTTTCATTTTTTTTTAATTTTTAATTTGAAGGTGAATGTTTTAAAAAAAAAAAAAAAAAAAAAAAAAAAAAAAAAAAAAAAAAAAAAAAAAACTTTGTTTCTAGCTTTAAGCTTTTAATTCAAACATACAACCCATATTCAAAAACACTTCTAAACAACATGAAGATTTTTAAGATTATAATTAGGGTTAAATCTATAAATTACCAACGTACTTTGCAAAATCTCTACATCTAGATAATTTACTTTATAAAGACCAATTAACACCATCTTAACTTTTGAATTTGTCCAAAAGTTAGAAACATTTTCAAAGGTGACCGGTGATAACCGGTTGCCAAGTAAATTAATTTACAAAATTTTCATATCTACGTAATCTACTTTACAAAATTTCCCCATCTCAGTAATTTACTTTACAAAAATTTCCACATATATGTAATTTACTTTACAAAATTTCCATAAATTACCAACACTTAATGAACGCTTCGTACAACCACGTTGATTATAATAATGACATGGAAATTCAAATGGGAACATTTCTAATATTTACCGATACCAACAAGTTAGGATGGTGTTAATGAGTTTTTATAAAGTAAATCACCTAGATGTGAAAATTTTGTAAAGTATGTTGGTAATTTATGGCTTTAACCCTTGTAATTACCTAAATACCCTTCTATGAATAACCTACCACTAAGAGTCGTCGGTACAAGGTGCCATTCACACACCATTGGATATTTTTTACCAATGTCAAATGAACAACATGCCAAACTGCACCATAAACAACGTGCCATTCGTCACCATGTTGGTAGAATGGTGGATACATTTTTTTAGTGAGCGGGTATTTTTGATATGTGTTTTGTGGGACATACATGCACCAATAATATATATATATATATATATATATATATATATATATATATATATATATATATATATATATATATATATATATATATATATAGTGAGACTTTCTTACGAGAACCATTTTATCTGCGAGAACTGAGAGAACCACCAAAAACATACATGCACGCCTTCAATAATTGTATTTTTGCACATATGTTCTAAAAACAACATATATGTTTTTTTTAAAAACATAGTTGTTCTAAAGAATTTGATAAGAAATTGGAAATACAACATTTTTCTTTGAAGGTGTGCATGTATGTTCTTATAAGGCGTGCAACGACAATATTGCGGCCTTGTGTAAGGTTTTTGTGAAAAAAGAGGATGAGTTCATGATGATATTGAAGAACATAGGTGGATACTTACGATTATTGATGATTTGCATGTATTTTTATTTTATTTTAAAAGGCGTGCATGTATGTTTTTTGTGGTTCTCTCAGTTCTCTCGCAGATAAGATGGTTCTCGTAAGAAAGTCCCCCTATATAATATAATATATATATATATATATTATATATATATATATATATATATATATATATATATAATATATATATTATATATATATATTATATATATATATATATATATATATATATATATTATGTGTATCTTTATTTTGAGAACCCTGTTAAGTGCGGGAACTGCGAGAACTCCAATTTTGCATTAGAAAACATGCATGTTCATATAAAACATGTATGTTTTCTTACATACACCTTAATACACATACTTGAGTAACACACATGTTCATATAAAACCTGTTAAGTGCAACAGATCAATGCAAAATGGTTTTTATTTTCAGAACCTTGTTAAGTGCGGGAACTGCGAGAACTCCAATTTTGCATTAGAAAACATGCATGTTCATATAAAACATGTATATTTTCTTACATACACCTTAATACGCAGGTATGTGTATTAAGGTGTATGTAAGAAAACATACATGTTTTATATGAACATGCACGTTTTCTAATGCAAATTTGGAGTTTCTCGCAGTTCCCGCACTTAACAGGGTTCTGAAAATAAAGCTCCCCTATATATATATATATATATATATATTTTGAGAGGGTATTTTAGTTACAGGTGTGTTTATTGGGAGTGTGATGATGTGGCGCTGAGGTGACAGAAGAAATAACATGTTATTCGTAATGCTTGTACCGAGCACTCGAATGTTGAATTTATATCTTTTGTTGGTCCAACTTGACATGTTATCTCCTTTCATTAATAATAGATATACTAGCAAGGTACCCGCATGATGCGGCGGTGGGTATCATGTAATTTAATTTTTCGGCTAATAATTTGTTTTATTTATTCATTTTTTATAATAGCTTTACCGATTAGTTAGTTTGTTTAGGGATTATAAGCAATGAAAAAAATTTGGTGGAGCTTTGCTTAGTTTGTATGATTTTGTTTGTTTGTTTTTTGTCTTTAGTAGGTTGTTCGGTTGGTACAATTGGTTTTTTTAATTGTAATTTTCATTAAGAGGGGGGGGGGGGGTGTTAGGGTATCATCAATTGTGATGTTGATAACTCAATTGATATATGTGTTGATGTATCAATTGATTGTATACATCACATGAAAAATTGTATTACTTAATTTTCAACTATCTTAATGTAATTAATGCTTAAAAAAGGCTTGTGCATTATAAGTCGTTAAGATTAATATATGACTTATGTTACGTGGGATGTGTTATATTCTAACAATAATTATGCAATAATTATGCATGTTAGTTGATTTTACTATAATTTATGTGTGATGATTAAGAAAAAAGATTAAATATTATCGGTAGGATGAAAGATACTATTAATATGCATATACGAACGTAGTTTATAAAGTTAAGATGTATGCATACTCGACAGTCGTTCATATGACAATCTACTGCAGAGAATGTGTTTTTAAAATACTGTTACCTTAATAGTGGCATCGTTTTGTTTTAGACTACAATTTAATATTGCAAAATGAAACTTGAAACATCTTCAATTACATATAATTTGAGCAACATCCAAATTTTATCTCAGTTGACGAATTTCATGATATTCGGGGCATGAAACAAACACCCAAATCATCTTCGAAGAAACATCTATTGAGATAAAATGATTCATCAGTGACATTGCTACATCAATATTGATGCACGGCGTCAATGATTGTTATGATATACCTTTTTAATAACATTAAATTAATTATCCATAAATTGCTTTTTTATTTCTAAAGTTTTTAATAGTTTCTAATCATGCAAATGTCTTTTAGTATCATTTTACATTTTATAGTTACAGGCACAACTAACTTATCAAACACTTATATAAAATAAAAAAATCACAGTTTGTAGTTACCACTAAGAGTTAACAGTTATCGGTTTATATTTAACAGCCTACAACTAGTTTTACCAAATATACCATTTGTATCGGTTAGCGTGTTTGATAAAAAAAACTTGTTCAGCAACATGGTTTACAACAAGCATTAAAATTCTAACTGTTAGTTTTGTGGATATAAAATTAATAGAGTATGACCGGATTCGAACACGAGACTTCGGGATTGCACACTTTACGTATAAGTTTCAATGTTTTAATAATTAATATAATAAGTTATGTTTAATTATTAAATTCACAATAAACGACTAAAGAGCGTTAGGTAATTAATGGAATTGACTAACGGTCGGTAAATGTCAACGGGATACGAAGAAAATGAAACGAGACGGGAGAAGGTTCTAGAAATCCTCTCTTGGGCTTGTTTATGGCCAAACAATGGAATCCCACATCGGAAACCATTGTAAACTTGATCTCAACCATAAGGGTATAAATACATCCCTATGTATTCATCCCTTGGTATACTTGATTTCAATAGAAGGCCAAATTTCTTCTTTTCTCCTCTCTTGTTCATAGGTAGAGAAGTGAAGCCCCAAGAAAGGGATTTGCGAGTAACCTTGAGCATTACAAAGTGTTTGGTTAATCTATTGTGATCAAGAACCTAGTTTTTCTCATTGAAACGCTTGTAATACGTGTGTACAAGAACGAAGGACAAACATACTTTTGTTTGTGATCTTTTCCCTATTCGACTAAGGAGTAGTCGATTTTACTAAACCCTAATTTAGGGTTTAATTGGTTCTTGTTCGTTTGATTTCTTGTTTAGCTAGAAATCATTAAGGTACGCATATTCTTTTAATTCGGTTAATTATATTACAAGTATTTGATCCTTACTTCCGCTGCATGCTTTGATGATGTTTACATGTTTATATATATAATTGTTATGATATAAAATTTCAACAGTGGCATCATGAGCCGTTAATACTGTGTAATTAATTACCGAAACACATAAAATTGAATTATTAATTGATTATTGCATACTTTGAGGTTTCTAAGTTTTTTATTTAATTTTTACAACCTTTATTTTTTTTTTGGTTGAATGAACTGTTCATCCGAAAGTTACTGTTCATCGAGATTTTTTTTTTTTTTTTTTTTTTTTTTTTTTTTTTTTTTTTTTTTTTTTTTTTTTTTTTTTTAAGGTTTTGAAAAATTATAGAAACCCTAGGATGTATGCAATATTTTTTATGTGTTTAATTAATGAATATTTGTTATATGTCAATAATTAATATGCGATCCTTATGACTTTATTATTATAAATAATAAGTGCTATATTGGAATCCATGATGAAAACATGCATGTTTTGTCATGGATTACATTTGTATTGATGTAATTGTTACGTGTTATGGATTACATGCTATTATTATGCGATTGGAATTAATTAATTAGGGTTTTAGTAATAAAATTGTATGACATGTTTAATTACTAAAAATTAATTAATTATGTAATTAGGGAAGACCTAAAATTGGGGAAGACCCCATATGAATCGTATATTAAATCAATTATGTGTGTTATTGTATATATTTATCGTAGGACTTACGCAACTAATTATTGGTGTATGTGGTCCATTGGTACCTAGCTCGAAAACCAATGGGAGTCTTAGGATCAATATATACATGTTAATTGATTTGTTTAGCATGTACATTATTTAAGTCGTTTATTTTTATTAATTGCGTATTTGTTTATATATATGTTTGTGACATGATTGTAAGCAAAAGGATAATTTTCAGAATAGAAAATAAACTGGACTTAATAATGGTGTAATATGATTTTAAGCTTTAAAATCTTAAACTTTTGATGCAACTGTACCAAAATGGACGAACGGCGGACCTAATTTTGACAAAATATAAAGTGGGTATAAGTTTGGTTTCGCATTAAATTGTGGCCTTGAAGAGACTCCATTCTGTCTCTCTGCTTGCTTGTGGGTCAAAATTAGACTTACCAAGTACAACCATTATATGTACGAAGCATCTTAAGGCAAAGTTGTAAGTTTCTCAACGCCTCAATTAAAACTTTGTTGATTTAAGCTTAATAAAGAAACTAATGAGTAAAAGTTTTTTATTTGAAACATATGATACAAGATGAATGCATGACATCTTTGTACATATTTTTGATTACACACATCAAAATAAATACCCTAAAATTTAAGTCCATGCTATCTAATTATAAGAGATACTTGGAGTTAATATCTAGCGTAAATGAGACATTGACATAGATATTAATGACAAGGTAAATTAAATACTTTCATTACTAGCAGATCAACTGATGTAATGAAACTATGTTAATTTGCATGTTTCTAAATTAGACGACTTAATTAAGTTGTAAGTGAGACCTTGACACTTAAAGCCTGAGATGGGGATAAAACATGCTTACATTGCAACTGAAGTTGGCAGATATGTAAATCCCATAATTTCTAGGAATTGCAATTTGTATATTGGCAATTGAGTTTGACTCGCACCTTATTGAATACTTTCATTACTAGCAGATCAACTCATGTGATGAAACTATGTTAATTTGGATCCTAGCTTTCAGTGAAAATTAAATGGTTAAATGTTATTTACCATGGGTATTTAATTTTCATGAAAAATTGTATTATCGAAAATACTAAAATTGAATTTTGTATATTCTTTTAACGTATTAATGCAACGTTAAAACCGTAAACGTGGGGCATTCTTTTAGTGGAAAAATAATCTACACCCGTAGGGGTTTAGGCTAGAGTCAACTTTACTAAAAGAATAAACCTAGTCTACTTTTTTTGAGAAGAGTGAGACTTAATGTTATTCCTTTTCATGAATGAGAAAGGTATGATAGGAAAATTAGAATCGTCTGAATTCTAAGAAATAACTCATAGCAAATTTTAATAGTTAAGAAAATTGCACATTTTTATGAGTTATTAAAATTAGAAGCTAGACTAGTTACCACAAATTGGTAAAAGGCAAACTAGAATGATTTATCTAGTTGTTGTGCTTTGACCACTTAAAGATGCTACATACCATTGTGGGGATGGTAGACATATTAAGGAAGAAATTGCATGCCCAATTATTTCCAAGTTAATTGCATTGATGGATAGTCCATCATTTACAAAGTAGAATACATTCTTTGAGTACCTAAGTAATTGTTACGTATGGGATTCCTCAAAGGTGTAGGAAAGTAAATAGCGCACTATTTGCTTTTACTGGTTATGAAACACTTATAATGTTGTCAAATCCAGTGGGAGCATAGTGCTGTAATTACTGAATAATGAGTTAATGTAATGATCTGTAATTCAGTGGGAGCTACAAGCTTTAATATCTTGGTAGTAACCCAGATTATCTCTAGAATGTCTTGAGATAATTACTTTCCAATTGTAGACACTTGTGGTTTTAAGGATAGTCATGTACATTTCCTTACTACACAAGGTGGTCCTATATCTACTAATATCTATGACACAATCATATTGATCACATAAACAAACGATTGACGTGTTGTTTATCTGATACATGATGTTGTTTCATGCACAAGTGGGAGAAATCTTTATTGTGTGCAAGCAACAACACAAAGGAATATGATTTAAAGGATTCTCTTGACTGCAAGGTAAGAGATTAATGTTCTAATGTAATTTATTCACATCTAATTAATAGAACACTTGGAGTTAATATCTAGCGTAAGTGAGACCTTGACATAGATATTAATGACAAGGTAAATTACATACTTTCATTACTAGCAGATCAACTGATGTAATGAAACTATGTTAATTTGCAAGTTTCTAAATTAGATAATTATTATAACAAGTGTCAATATGATAATAAGACTACTTCAAACTAAATATTTATGTATTATTGCAATGACATAATAAATGAAGTAATCTAATATTACTTCAAATTTGAATATTTATGTATTCTTGGAATGTCATAAATAAATGAAGTGATAAATTAACTTGAAGCTACTATTGAAACCAAATTGTGGTGTTCATGATTACTTTAGTTATACATGTTTATATTTTATTGTAAAGTTATAAATATGAAGTCTTTTAATTATAACAAGACTTATAATAAAGTAAGACGTTAACTCATTATGTTTTCTAAGACATATACAAGAAGTCATTGAGTTGATCAATGATTTATAACGTATATTGGGATTATAACAGTTTATGTCTTCTTGGTAAGACATGGACATGAAGTGACTTGGTCAAAAAGTACTTATGTTATATAGCATGCAATTGGCTTGAAAATTCTATTATACCATTAAGCTGACTTAGTTGGTAAATAGATAAGCCAAACGAAATATATTTATCTTACATATTGTAAGATTGTCTTACAATATTAATCCTAATGAAATATATAATGTTTATGGTACGTTCAGTTAGGAAAATCAAACTCATGTAATATTGTTTGATTAAAGATAACTATATCTTCTATTCTTCCAAAGGTTATCAAGGTTAGAAAATTGAGTAGTATATACTCAATTAGACTCCAACCTAGAAGATTATCAAGACACCATTTTTTATGGAATGTGATGAATCACATTAAGTTTTAAAATTGAAGTTCGGAATTTGTCAAACTGCTTTTGAGTAGGTTATTAACAAACTAATGTTAGAAACTGTCAATATGTATTTGTAATGTCCCAAAAGAGAACAATTTTGTGTTGCTCTACTTGCTAAGTATTTATAGATAATCTATAAATTGCAAAAGGCAAGTGGGAGGTTTTATCTTGAAAAGATAAAATTACAAGATACATAATCTTCTAAAAATACACTAGTAAAAGTCATAATGAGGATTAAACATGTTAATGTTAAATCTCAAGATGATGGAATTCTCATTCATAGATCCGCAAGGATATCTCAAATATTTGGATAATATGATGGGGATTATGAGTTACTGGATTATGGTAAACCTGTTGATGAATTGCAAATACTGAATTTGGCAACTTACTCATACTATGAATGTTTAGATGCAGGCCATAAAGATAATTAATTTTGGAAACTTAATTAATCTTGAACTCTATAGTTACACTATAATGAAAATGAATTTCTACATAGGAAATGAAAGTCCTAGAGATTTAAATTTTGAGTAGAAATCATAATGGACAAATTTTGTATACATATTTAATGTGTGAAAAGATTATCAATCACACTTAAGCAATTAACTGTGATTAAAATTCTTTCTAGGCACATTAAATGTATAAAGATTATGATTGTCATTCTTAGTTTCATTAATATGTATAAAGATTATGATTGTCATTCTTAGTTTCATGTCAACAAGTATGTTTGACATGACTTGAGGCATAATTCATTAATGAGAATTATCATGCATTGATCTATTTAGTATTTGGATAAGGGATATTAAGCAATTATTATTTACAATGAATTAAAGTATTTGGTACGTTTGTTTTCATTAATAATAGATTGTATCTTATATTTGCATGTTTAAATCCGTGAATAACTTATGTTATTCTAAATAGTCCGTTTTCAATCAATGATATGGGAATATTATTGAATTAAGACAAATCTGAGTTTTGGTAGAATATACTTAAGTATATTGATGCGTTGGACATGCCAAATTCACATGATATTCAATAAATGATTAAATTGAATATAGGACAGATCCCAACCACATGATTGTACTTTATGGATCTTTGTCATTAAAGTAAATCATGAATATTTATCCTCAGACTTGAGATACCAGATAACAGCTGCGGATGTAGCTCATTTTCTGTAAGATAGTCTAACGCTATCCGTAACTGGTAGTTATAAAGGCTATTTTCAGAAGTGATGCAAAGTTCAAGGGTTATGCTTGTAGCCAAGAAAAAATTTGTTCATTCAAATTTGTTTTGAAGTATAATACTGCTGGTCTCCTCGTAGGGTTGACAAGATGTTTGCATGGCCATGCCCAAGTTCTATCTAGAATACGTTCTGATGATTTGGTAATCTTGATCAATTATAAATAACGAGAAACAGAATAGTTAATTATGGAATGACTTAGATCCATATCCATATTAACGTGGTATTAGAAACAAAAGGATAAGTATGATAATGATTCATCAAAAGTTTTTTTCCAGGAAACCACACTCAGGGTCGTTCTGGGGGCATTGGGGTGTTATGCTAGACTAACCAATGTCATTACTATATTAATATATATATATATATATATATATATATATATATATATATATATATATATATATATATATATATATATATATATATATATCCAAGTGGGAGCTGTTAGTTTTGTGGATATAAAATTAATAGAGTATGACCGGATTAGAACACGAATCTTCGGGATTGCGCATTTTACGTATAAGTTTCAATGTTTTAATAATTAATATAATAAGTTATGTTTAATTATTAAATTCACAATAAACGACTAAAGAGCGTTAGGTAATTAATGGAATTGACTAACGGTCGGTAAATGTCAACGGGATACGAAGAAAATGAAACGAGACGAGAGAAGGTTCTAGAAATCCTCTCTTGGGCTTGTTTATGGCCAAACAATGGAATCCCACATCGGAAACCATTGTAAACTTGATCTCAACCATAAGGGTATAAATACATCCCTATGTATTCATCCCTTGGTACACTTGATTTCAATAGAAGGCCAAATTTCTTCTTTTCTCCTCTCTTGTTCATAGGTCGACAAGTGAAGCCCCAAGAAAGGGATTTGCGAGTAACCTTGAGCATTACAAAGTGTTTGGTTAATCTATTGTGATCAAGAACCTAGCTTTTCTCATTGAAACGCTTGTAATACGTGTGTACAAGAACGAAGGATAAACATACTTTTGTTTGTGATCTTTTCCCTATTCGACTAAGGAGTAGTCGATTTTACTAAACCCTAATTTAGGGTTTAATTGGTTCTTGTTCGTTTGATTTCTTGTTTAGCTAGAAATCATTAAGGTACGCATATTCTTTTAATTCGTTTAATTATATTACAAGTATTTGATCCTTACTTCCGCTGCATGCTTTGATGATGTTTACATGTTTATATATATAATTGTTATGATATAAAATTCCAACACTAACCATACTTATTTTAATGATACTAAACGAGATTTAGAATTTTAACGTTACTTTTGATAGATTTCACACACTAAAAAGATTATAATGTAAAATAAAATCACATACGGTTAAAGCCATATACTTGTTTGGTACCTAAAAAGAAAACGTATAAAGTAATTCCTATCTGCATATAAATAAAAGGGATAATACCAACAAAATGTAGTAAACTTGACACATTTTCTAATTATGTGTAATGATCTTTTTTTTTTCCAAAAAAAGTAACAAACTTTCTAATTTCGACTATTATGTGTACTCGATTGCTGCCCCTTCCACATCAGCCTGCCCGTGCCATGTGTTTTAGTCCAACTCAGCTTGCCCGTGCCACATGGATATTCTTTAATTTTTTTTTCGAAAAAATTTCAAAAAAAAAAAAAAAATTTCGAATATATTTTCTTTATTTTTTTTTCGAAAAAATTTCTAAATTTTTTTTTTTCGAAAATAATTTATAAAAAAAAATTTCGAAAAAAAATTTGTAAAAATAATTTTCTAAAAAATAATATTTTTCGAAATTATTTTTTAGAAATTAGTTTTTCGAAATTATTTTTTAGAAAAAAAATTATTTTTCGAAATTATTTTTTAGAAAAAAAATTATTTTTCGAAATTATTTTTTAGAAATTATTTTTTCGAAATTATTTTTTTCGAAATTATTTTTAGAAATTATTTTTTCGAAATTTTTTTTTCTAAATTATTTTTCAAAATTATTTTTTAGAAAAATATTATTTATTTTTGAAAATTATTTTTTTCTAGAGATTTTTTTTAGAAAATTTTTTTTCGAATTTTTTTTTGTAAATTATTTTCGAAAAAAATATTTAAGAAATTTTTTCAAAAAAATAAAAATTTAAAGAATATCCACGTGGCAAGAATATCCACGTGGCACGGGCAAGCTGAGTTGGACTAAGACACGTGGCACGGGCAGGCTGATGTGGACTGGGCAGCAATCGAGTACACATAATAGTCGGAATTAGAAAGTTTGTTACTTTTTTTGAAAAAAAAAAGTTCACAGAATTAGAAAATGTGTCAAGTTTACTACCACATTTTGGTGGTATTTTCTCTAAATAAAAAGTTTAAAAAGTTTAATTACCTTCAAGTGATTGGATGATGTACTGTCAACTACATTCCTCGAAAGATCCTATAATAATATATGCAAGAGAATAGAATATGAGTTACGTTGCAAAATATAACAATTGTTGTTACATAAAGATAACAAACAAAGTTGATGTTCTTACTGGATTTTCATGTTTTCGTTGAACTTCCAACGCTTTCTCAAGTGTTTTGACAACCTGATCTATATAAGGGCGATCTGCTCTTTCCTCTTTTAAGCAGCAATATGCTGTTTCTGAGAATATCTCTAATGAATTTGGGTCCATCTGTTTCCGTAAGTGTGGATCGATCATAACATCCAAATTAGATTTGCCCAATTTACTTAATAATCCCTCTCCCAACTCTTCATCTGGAAGAACGGCACTCCGTCTGCACAAGACTTCGAATAACACAACACCGAATGAATACACATCTGACTTGTGGGTCACCCCGCCAGTCTTTTCATATTTTGGGTCCATGTATACATTCTTAACAATATCACGAGTAAGAAGAAGACGGTGCCTCCGATCTACTGTATTTTTCAACGAAAGTTCAAAACCAGATAACTTGGGTTCCCATTTGTCATCTAGTAAAATATTCGAGCTCATGATGTTGCAATGTATGACACTAAAATCTCGTCCAGGATCATAATGGATGTAACTTAATGTCTTCGCAACACCAACGCATATCTTCAACCTTTGCATCCAAGAGAGGGTTGGGCCACTTAGATATTTGTTGAGACTTTCGTTGGCCTCCTTCTTGTATATGATAATCTTCTCCTTTTCTGAATCATAAAACCCAATAACAGACACAAGATTCTTATGTTTGAGACTAGAAAGCATCGAAACTTCCGTCCAAAACCTTTTGCTCTCATCTTTTACATAATCTAAATAGAACCTCTTTACAATAACATCGATGAATTGTTGAGAATTTAAGAGACGGCCTTTGCGAATATTTCCAAACCTAAATGTTCTGATGATATTTTCTTGAGCAAAATTGTTGGTTGCGGATGCAATATCATGTAAGCTGAGTTTTAAGTGAGAAAGATCTTTGAGGAAAGACTTTGTTTCTTTGCTGACAGGGGACTCAACATGTGTAGATATGGAGGTCAATGATCCCTATATGTACCAAACAAGACAACATTACCAAGTGTTCCAAATATGACACGTGTATATATGGAATGGAGGTCACGTTTACAAAATTCCAGTGACTTACAATAGTAATAAGTAAATAATTACCTTGTCATGATTGGATGATGTATCCTCAACTTTTGCCACAAAGTGTTCCTTTAATATCATAAATATAGTAATAAGTAAATAATTTTACACGTGTGATATTAATATTATCAATAAATAGAGATTAGTTATTGAAAATAATAATAATAAAATTAAAAAAAAAAAGATGAAAAGGAAAACTGTCTTACAACATTTTGGCGTTCCATTTGAAGTTTCAACGCGTTCTCAAGTCTTGTAACAACCTCACTAATATCCGGGCGTAGAGATCTTTCTTCATTCAAGCAGTCATATGCTGTCTTCGCGAAAACGTTGAATGAGTCTGGATCCATTTGTTTCCTTAGAACTGGATCAATTATCTCATCTAGTATTTTCTTTTTATAATGAAAAAAGACCAGTGTAGCCAAATACTTATTATCTGGATGCTCACTTATTGATTTCCTACCACATAGCAGTTCAAACAAAACTATCCCAAAGGAATAGATATCTGACTTGTGGTTCACGCTTTTAGTCTCAATATATGTTGGGTCTCCATACCCTTTCACACCCTTAAGTTTATTAGTATGAAATGAATGGTGCCTTTCAGATGCTTCAATTTTCATGGAACATTGAAAATCAGATAACTTGGGCTCCCATTCATCATTTAATAGAACTCTGCTACTGCTAATGAGCCGGTGTATTACACTAAAGTCGCGTGATTCGTCATAATGAATGTAGCTCAATGCATGCGCAACACCGACAGATATCTCCAATCTTCTCACCCATGTCAACCGCATCGGGTCACTTAGATGGTTGCCGATACTTCCCCTGGTCTCATCCTTGTAAATGATGATCTTCTCGTCATTCTCATCACAAAACCCAACAAGAGAAACCTGATTTTTATGCTTGAGACTAGAAAGCATGGAAATCTCCATCCAAAACTTTTGTTCTACTCCAACCCGTTCTTTATTAAACCTGCGAGCACGGATATCAATCAACTCACCGGACCATGAGAGCTGTCCCTTGTATGTCTTATCAAACCCAGTATGTCCGATGACATTTTCTTCAGCGAAGTTGTTGGTGGCAGAAAGGATATTTTCAAGGGGGACTCTGAGGTGAGCAAATTCATTCCTTATCTGTAAAATAGTCAAGTTAAAATGTGAGTTAGAAAAAGGGAGTATAATAATGCCTACAAAGTGTTTGATAAAATTCCTGAACCATGTCTAAGACATGTTAGGTCTAATTCTGCATAATATCTTGTAGTTTATAGTAGTTATTACGTTTGTGGATAGTAATTAATATAACATTCTTTACATGTTTAGGAAGTGAATGGTCTTATTAAGTTGAATTGTTTTGATTAGTGACTTCATGTTGAGATATAGTCTTGGTTAATGTAGTCAATATTTGCTCCTAAGGTGCTTTTAAAGCATTTGGTCCATAATCAGATGGTGTAAGTATGGACTACATGGGCGATACTTTGTCTACCCGATGCAGTTTTGATGGGATAATATGGATTGGAATTGTATTGTTTGGTTCCCTCATTGCATTCAAAGACATGTTTTTGTCTTGTGGATAAGTTCATAAAGTGGTATTCATAAGAAAAAAAACTATGGCATGTGCTTTGTGTAACAGTAAATTGTTTAACGTTGCACATACTTTTGATTTTTAGTCATTTGATGTTTGAAGTTGCTTCCAGTGACATGTTTTCGTAGCTGTTGCAGGATACTTTATTTGACAATAGTGGAATTGGAGGATTTTTCAGGATACTGAAAGGAATGGAGAGACATTATTAAATGTTGTAATGGAAACTTTAAAAGACAAGTTGCTGATTTTGAAAGGGAAGAACTCTCCTGCTGTGGAAAGAAAAACTAGCAGTAAGATGCTGGTATTTTGGTAATCTGAAATTGAGTGTATATTCATGGGTTGACAAGTTTAATATCAAGATGAGTGTATATGAAATTGAAGAGGAGTGAGACACATGAATATGTTGGAAAGTATATTGGAGTACAAGGTATTAATGATGAAGACTGCTGGCACAAAAGAGTATTGAGTTTGAGAAATTGCTAAAAGATTGCATAAGATTCAAGGGTAGAAGGTGATAAAGTAGATTGGAATACTCAAGATAAGTTGATAAAGTGGTATCCACTATCCAGGAAAAACTATGGTGTTTTAAACACTTTCTATATGCTATTTGGACAGCAGAAAGATGGGCTGTTTGGACAGGCTTATATGCTGTTTTAACAGCTTTTATATGTTGTTTGGACATAGCCTTTAAATTACATGGCTGTTTGGAAACAAGTTTTTGCAGCAATTACATCCTCTCTTTTTTAAAAGCAATTACATATTTGTATGTTGTTTTTTAGCAGCAATTACATGCTCTTTTTTTTAAAAGCAATTACATATTTGTATGTTGTTTTTTTGCAGCAATTACATGCTCTTTTTTTTAAAAGCAATTACATATTTGTATCTTGTTTTTTAGCAGCAATTACAGCTTTTGTATGCTGTTCCAACACAGTTTTTTACAGCAACCATGTTTTTTTCTTGCAGCAAGTACATGTTTGTAACTTTGTATGCTGTTTTTTACAGCAATTTGCAATTAGATACTTTTAAAGGTTTGTATGCTGTTTTTCAGAGCAATTACATGCTAGTTGTTTGGACATCAGAAAGTTGGATGTTTGGACAGGTATATATGCTTTAATCTTAGAATAGTTCCTAAGAGTTAAAACACTAAATGAGACTAAAAGCGTCTTAAACAGAGCATGAGCATGATATTATACTCTTATGTTAGGATTTTATTACTTTCCTATATAAACTATAAGTTGTTATTTATAGTTGAGTATGATTAATACAAATTTTCATTTTTTTTCTTATATGCTAGTTGTAGGTGACTTTGGTTCTCGTTAAGACTCTCGCTAATCTTTTTTCTTCACATACCCATTTGGTTGGAATGCTAGAATGAAAACTAACCAAAAACAATTTGTTGTTGCTTTAAGTAATACTTTTGTTGGCCTAGCAAGTTGCTAAGCCATTTGTTTGTGTAAAATGGGTGATTAGCAAATAAGCTTTGGTGTGGGTGGCGGATCAAATAATTTGTTGTTGCTTTAACTATATATTTGCGTATTTTTATTCATAATTACGGAGTATAAATAATTCATAATGGTCATCTTCGTCAATAATTATTTTTATTCATACAATATAAATGATAATTACATGAAAGGGTGAAAGCTGAAAACACGCAATATACTTATTCAAAACAGACAATGTACGCAACAAACTTTAAAAATTACCATTGTACGCAAGATATATTCAAATTTGGAGCAATGTACGTAATATGACCGGTAACTAACAGGTTACCAGGTTTTTAAGTTTGAAAATTGACAGGAATGGTCCCTGTGGCATGCGTTGACTTTCACCGGTCATCCCTTGACTTTTTTTCACTTAGAAAAGTTACAATAATGGTCCCTATGGTTTGCGTTGACTTTCACCTTTAGTCCTTGTCTTTTCTTTTCACCGTTTTTGTCCGTTTTTCTTACGTTTTTTTACGTTTTCGTCCGTTATTTTTACGTTTTGTCCGTTTTTCTTCCGTTTTTCATACGTTTTTTTACGTTTTCGTCCGTTACTCTTACGTTTTTTTTTCCGTTTTCATCCGTTTTTCTTACGTTTTTTTTCGTTTTTGTCCGTTTTCCTTACGTTTTTTTTCCGTTTTTTCCGTTTTTCTTTCCGTTTTTGTCCGTTTTTCATACGTTTTTTACGTTTTCGTCCGTTATTCTTACGTTTTTTTTTTTTTTTTTTTTTTTCCGTTTTTTTCTTACGTTTTTTGTCCGTTTTCTTCTTACTTTTTTTTCGTTTTTTGTTTTTGTCTCGTTTTTCTTACTTTTTTTCCGTTTTTTTTTTTTTTTTTCGTTTTTCTTTTGTTTTTGTCCGTTTTTCTTACTTTTGTTTTTTCCGTTTTTGTTCGTTTTCTTCGTTTCGTTTTTGTCCGTTTTCTTACGTTTTTTCTTTTGTTTTTTCTTACTTTTTTTTCGTTTTGTCCGTTTTCTTACGTTTTTTCGTTTTTGCCGTTTTCTTACGTTTTTGTCCGTTATTCTTACGTTTTTTACGTTTTCATACGTTTTTCTTAGTTTCCTTTTTCTTACGTTTTTTCACGTTTTCGTCCATTATTCTTACGTTTTTTTTCGGTTTCATACGTTTTTATCATTTCAACGTTTTTATCCATTTTCCTTACGTTTTCTTACTTTTTTTCGTTTTCTTTTTTTTGTCCAAGTTTTTTTTTTCCGTCCGAATTTTTTGTCTGATTTTTTATGTCCGAATTTTTTATAAAAAATAAAAAAAGTTCAAAATTTTTGTCCGAATTTAAAAAAATATATAAAAAAAGTTCAAAATTTTTGTCCGATTTTTTTTCCTTTTCTCTCCGAATTTAAAAAAAAAAATAAAAAAGTTCTAAATTTTTGTCCAAAATTTTTTTTTGACCAAATTTTTTAAAAAAATAAATAAAATTATAAAATAAAAAAATTCAAAATTCGGACAAAAATTTTGAACTTTTTTTATTTTTTTATTATATTTTAAAAAAAATCGGACAAAAAAAAATCAGACAAAAACGTAAAAAAACGTAAGAAAACGGACAAAAACGGAAAAAACGTAAGTAAACGGACAAAAACGGAAAAAACGTAAGAAAAACGGACAAAAACGAAAAAAACGGACAAAAACGTAAGAAAACTGACAAAAACGGAAAAACGTAAGAAAACGGACAAAAACGGATGAAAACGGAAAAAACATAAAAATAACGGACAAAAACGTAAAAAACGTAAGAAAAACGGACGAAAACTTATGAAAACGGAAGAAAAACGGACTCAAGGACCATTTGTGTAAGCCTTGCGCAACACAAGGACGATTTTGTGTAAGAATAACTATTTGTCTAACAAAAGGACTAAACGGACAAAAACGTAAGAAAACGGACAAAAACGAAAAAAACGTAAGAAAACGGACAAAAACGGAAAAAACGTAAGAAAAACGGACAAAAACGAAAAAAATGTAAGAAAAACGGACAAAAACGGAAAAAACGTAAGGAAAACGGACAAAAACGAAAAAAAGTAAGAAAAACGGAAAAAACGTAAGAAAAACGGACGAAAAGGTAAAAAACGTATGAAAAACGGACAAAAACGGAAGAAAAACGGACAAAACGTAAAAATAACGGACGAAAAAGTAAATAACGTAAGAAAAACGGACAATAACGGTGAAAAGAAAAGACAAAGACTAAAGGTGAAAGTCAACGCAAACCATAGGGACCATTATTGTAACTTTTCTAAGTGAAAAAAAGTCAAGGGATGACCGGTGAAAGTCAACGCATGCCACAGGGACCATTCCTGTCAATTTTCAAACTTAAAAACTTGGTAACCTGTTAGTTACCGGTCATATTACGTAAATTGTTCCAAATTTGAAAATATCTTGCGTACAATGGTAATTTTTAAAGTTTGTTGCGTACATTGTCTGTTTTGAATAAGTATATTGCGTGTTTTCAACTTTCACCCTTACACGAAAATTTAAATAATAATTTGGTAATAGAACACGACTAATTATTACTCGTATTATTTTAAATTCATATGAAAAAATTGTCACTATTAAGTTACATAATATAACTGTTATGGATATATATTTAATTACAAGAAAAACAAATTACGTAAAGTCTTAGAAAGTGGTAAATAAAAGAAATTCATAAAACTTGTCACTAACTCACATAGTATAACCATACTTATTAGGTATTAGCCAACTTGCACTCAAAGAAACAGATAGTAGTACTTATTATGATAGAAAGATGGAAGAGGAAAAACCATCTTACCTCATTCTGATGCTCGAGTTGAAGTTCCAACGCTCTCTCAAGTCTCGTGACAATCTCGTCAATATTTGGACGCTGAGATGGTTCTTCTTTCAAGCAGGAATACGCCGTTTCAGCGAAAACGTTGAGTGACTGTGGATCAATTTGTTTCTGTAGATCCCAATAAATTATCTCATTTAGTTTTTCCTCTCTATAATGGAGAATGACTGATGGAGCCAAATACTTGTTAGTGCCGTTGGTTATTATTGATTTCCTACCACACAGTAGTTCAAACATTACTATCCCAAAAGAGTAAATATCTGACTTGTGGCTAACACTCTTTGTCTCTATATATGTCGGGTCTGTATGCCCCTCCCTATACCAAACTTTGTCAACACAGAATGAATCATGCCTCTCAGATGCTTTAATCTTCATGGAAAGTCTAAATTCAGATAACTTTGGTTCCAAGTTATCATTTAATAGAACTGTCCCACTGTCGATTCCTCGATGTATTACGCTAAAATCGCGTAGCTCATCATAATGAATGTAACTCAATGCATTCGAAAGACCGACACATATCTCCAATCTTCGCACCCATGTCAACAACATCGGGTCACTTAGATAATTTCCGAGACTTGCCCTGGTCTCACGCTTGATAAGGGTTATCAACTCATCATTCTCATCACAAAACCCAACAATAGAAACAAGATTCTTATGCCTGAGAGTATAAAGCATGGAAATCTCCAACCAAAACTGTTGTTCTTTTTCATCATCCCTTTCTTTATTTAACCACCTCCGAGCACGGATTTTAATCAGCTCACCAGACAACAAGAGCTGTCCCTTGTAATAGTTTCCAAAATTATCTTCTCCGATGATATTTTCGTCAGAAAAGTTGTTGGTGGCGGTTAGTACATCTGCAAGGGGGATTTTTAGGTGAGCAAAGTCGTCATGATTGAGTGAAGACATTATTATGTATCTTTTTGTTTATCTGAACAAAAAAAGGTGCGTGGGTTGTTACAAAAAGAAGCAAAAGAGTGTTTGGGTGATATACATAAATCTGTTGGGTTTGTGTTTGTATAAATAGAAGATGTGAATAAGTGAGTGGGGTCCTTGTTATCTTTAATGATTGATGTCTACTTTTTGCATTATTGTAAAGACAAATAACTTTTTGACTTATGTAAAGTCATCGGGTGAAAACATCATGTTTACTGTGCGTTTTGTATTCATGAATAGTCATTACATATTTGTATGTTGTTTTTTAGCAGCAATTACAGCTTTTGTATGCTGTTCCAACACAGTTTTTTACAGCAACCATGTTTTTTTCTTGCAGCAAGTACATGTTTGTAACTTTGTATGCTGTTTTTTACAGCAATTTGCAATTAGATACTTTTAAAGGTTTGTATGCTGTTTTTCAGAGCAATTACATGCTAGCTGTTTGGACATCAGAAAGTTGGATGTTTGGACAGGTATATATGCTTTAATCTTAGAATAGTTCCTAAGAGTTAAAACACTAAATGAGACTAAAAGCGTGTTAAACAGAGCATGAGCATGATATTATACTCTTTGATTCAGGATATTCTATGGTCTAATTGTGAAACTGATTAGAGGCTAGTAAGGTACTAGGATTGAATGATGAATTAACAACCAAAGAAAACAAAGTAAAGTAGGTTTCTTTTGTTTAATAAGACATGTGGGTTTGCACTAGTTTAGGCTCGTTATTTTTTTTTTGTTTATTTGTTAGGATTTTATTACTTTCCTATATAAACTATAAGTTGTTATTTATAGTTGAGTATGATTAATACAAATTTTCATTTTTTTCCTTATATGCTAGTTCTAGGTGACTTTGGTTCTCGTTAAGACCCTCGCTAATCTTTTTTCTTCACACACCCATTTGGTTGGAATGATAGAATGAAAACTAACCAAAAACAATTTGTTGTTGCTTAGTTGCTAAGCCATTTGTTTGTGTAAAATGGGTGATTAGCAAATAAGCTTTGGTGTGGGTGGCGGATCAAATAATATGGGTTTGGATTAAGTTAACCATCCATATTCATATTCTCTTTAGATCTTAAGTGGTTTTCGTGTGTTAGATTTACTCACACGCGAGTATTCAAGAATCATTGTTCGTTTGCTTTTAAATTGCTAAAAGGTACACGATTCTTAAATTTATGTTAATTACAATATACTATGCTTAATCTTGTATTCCGTTGCGTTTACTTGTGATTATTTGTTTAATATTAATTGTTAATATGCTTTAAATTCCAACAACAAGGGGATTTTCATGTTTGACAAACAAATAACAAATAATTAAACTAAGTACTATAAAGAAAAAGATGTATAATTTGTGAGTAAATACAATCTAGTTAATGGTACAATCTAAGTATGAATCCATGGTTAATCATCGAAGGTAAAATGTTTCATGTACTTAAGAATAAATTGGTTATGGTTGTTAACAAGCTCTAACAAACTGTCTCTCAATAACTAGTCTTAAACAAGCTCTTAAGACTTAATTTTCGATAGCGTTAGGCCTTAGAGAAACTACCCATTCTAATTGATAAACGCATAAGCTCGGTTCATCTAAACTAGATTACACATTCCCTTAACAATAATTGAAAACTTGACCATAGTCAACATTCTTAAACGCTACAAGCATTAGAACATTCAATCAATTACGGACTTTAATTTCTAAATAGCAAAGTAGTATCTCAACAATTGAATAACAAAACTGGAATTCAACTAATAAGATAACGAAATTCAAACTGAGAATTTGGAAATACTCCTAAGTACTGAATCAAGTAAATTAACAGGTCTTAAAACCTAATTGGATTCATAAACACAGAAAATCCTTCAACTCGAAAGTAAAATAAATTATGTACTCATGACAAGAGGAAGCAATCAAAACTACAGATGATGAGCTGTTCGTCTTCTCTCTTCAATTGTGTTTTGTGATGTCGAGAGTTTGAGTCACTGTTCACCACAATCTGATCTTGTGTTTAGTTTGGGCATTTGTACAACGAGGCCCTCTAACTTTAAGCTCTTGTCAAACTATTCTTCATCTTTTTTACCTACAACAAAGCCAAAAGTGTATAAGGTATCTTAATACCTTAAAAAATCAATGCTAAAACATAAAGATGTACCATTATCTGATTTACCTCATTAAACATAAAATACAATTATAATCCATCACTTAAGACCATATCAATAATAAAGGGGAAACTATTAAAAAATGTATCGAACTTTACGTGAAAATCGGTTTGGTGTAGCGAACTAAATTTTTTTAGGAAAAGTAAATCTAACTTCCAACAATGCATCTAAATATGCAACCGGTGACCTGCCCAGCCGGTTGCAGGTTTTTTTTAATATTAAACACATTTTTTTTTGAAATGACCATTTTGCCCATTCTTCTTTGGAAAATTGCAGCCACCGTCCTAACAGTAAGTTACATAAATAGTCCCTGTCGTTACGCTAAATTGCGTCCAAGGTCCAAAATCATTTTTTTTAGAAAATTATATATTTTTTGCAAAAATTTATTTTTTCAGAAAATTATATTTCTTTCGGAAAAAAAAAATTCGGAAATTTTTTTTTTTAATTTTTTTTTCCGAAAAATTTTTTTAAAAAAAAAAAAAAAAAAAAATTTCCAAAATTTTTTTTTTTTTTCGAATTTTTTTTTCCGAAAAATATTTATTTTTTTAAATTTTCCGAAAAAAAAAATTTTATAAAAAAAAAAAAATTTCCAAAAAATATTTTTTTTTCGAATTTTTTTTTCAGAAAAATATTTATTTTTTTTAATTTTCCGAAAAAAAAATTTTATAAAAAAAAAATTAAAATTTTTTTCAAAAATTTTTTTTTTCCGAAATTTTTTTTTTTTCGATTTTTTTTAAATTTTCAGAAAAATAAAATTATTTTTACAGAAAAAAAATTTTTCCGAAAATTATTTTTTTCTTTTTTTAAAAATTATTTTCAAAAAAAATTCCTAAAAAAATTATTTTCCGAAAAAAAAAATCGGAAAAAAAAAGTTATTTTTCTAAAAAAATTTATTTCCGAAAAAAAATATTTATTTTTCTAAAAAAGTTATGATTTTGGACGTTTTTTCGCAATTTAATGTAACGAGAGGGACCATTTATGTAAATTCGGGTTGGTGGGTACATGTGGGGAAAAAAAAAAAAAAATGAACCTGGTGACGTGGCGTTTTACCTGCTTGGCAGGTGAAATGATGCATATTTAGATGCATTGTTGGAAGTTAGATGCACTTTTCCTAAAAAAATTTAGTTCGCTACACGAAACCGATTTTCACGTAAAGTTCGATACATTTTTTAATAGTTTCCCCAATAATAAATCATGAGGCAGTAAGTATAAATAATACTCCGTATGTATATTACGCACTTAACAGGGAATCGGACGATTGAAATTACTTTTTATGCTTTTTAATTTAATCCCACTTTCTAAGGGATCACAACTCTTGGTTGAAATTAATATAAAGGTCTTACCCACCTATTTTCACGTGCTAGTTCCAAAACTTTCTCGAGTCTTGGGACAACGTCATCTATATTTGGGCGTCGAGATCGTTCTTCGTCCAAACATGCATACGCTATTTCCGCCAAGATGTTGAATGAATGCAAGTCCATTTGTACCCTTAGATCCCGATTAATTAAATTATCGAGTTTTTTCTCTCGATAATGGGCAATGAATAACGGAGCCAAATGATTATCATTTACCCATATCCTGCCACACAGTAATTCAATTAAAAGTATCCCAAACGAGTACATATCCGACTTGTGGTTCACACTCTTAGTCTCGATATATGTTGGGTCAACACCGTCCTTCACATACTTAGGTGTATTAGCATGAAATGAATGGTGCCTCTCAGATGCTTTAATCTTCATGGAATATTCAAAATGAGATAACTTGGGTTCCCAGTCATCATTTAATAGAACTGTGTAACGGTTGATGTTCCGGTGTATTATGCTGAAATCACGTGACTCGTCATAATGAATGTAACTCAACGCTTGCGCAATACCGACAGATATCTCCAATCTTCGCACCCATGTCAACATCATCGGGTTACGTAGAAATTTGAAAAGACTTCCCCTGGTCTCACGCCTGGTAATGATGATTTTCTCATCATTCTCATCACAAAACCCAGCTAATGAAACCAGATTTTTATGCTTGAGACTAGAAAGCAATGAAACCTCCTTCCAAAACTCTCCTTCTTTATATTTTCCTAACCTCCGTGCAAAAATATCAATCATTCGACCGCGACACCGCAAGAGTTGTTCCTTGTATCCCGCAGAATTTATTCCATATCCGCGAAAGTTGTCGGTGGCAGATAGTATCTTTTCAAGGGGGATTTTGAGGTGAGCAAGATCGTCTTTAAGGGAAGAGATTATCTGTTTATCAAGTAAAAACGTGAATTAATACACAAAGATAACACAATAAGAGAGTTTGATTGTTGGATCAATTAATACTTGCGTTGTATGTTATATTGATCTTGAATTTGAATCTAAATCTGTATATATTTTCTACATTATAGTTATTATCATATTATGTTTGTCGATACAAATTAAAATAAGATCCTTTTTATAGTTTAGGAAGTGCATGGTCTTATTAACTTGGAATACTTTGATTCTTCATGTTAATGTTGTCCTATTAACAAATAAATTACGTGTATAAGGTGATAAAGTCGATTGGAATACTCAAGATAAGTTAATAAAGTGGTACCCAGGAAACGCTATGGTGTGTACTAAGTGATGGAGGACAGGACAGGTGAAGGTCTATATACTCAAACAAATATAGAGTTGTACTTATTATAATAGAAAGATTGAAAGTCTTACCGCATTATGATGTTCCAGTTGAAGTTCCAACGCTTTCTCAAGTCTCGGGACAATCTCATCAATATTTGGGCGTTCCGATCGTTCTTCATTCAAGCAGTCATATGCTATTTCCGCAAAAACATTAAATGACTGAGAGTCCATTTGATTCCATAACTCCCAATCAATTATTTGATCGAGTTTTTTCTCCCTATAATGGGCAACGGCCACCGAAGCCAAATACTTATTATCTTGGTCGTCTTTGATTACTGCTTTCCTACCACACAGTAGTTCAAACATTACTATCCCAAAGGAGTAAATATCTGACTTGTGGTTCACACTTTTAGTCTCAATATATGTTGGGTCTCCATACCCATTCACATATTCAAGTATATTAGCATGAAATGAATGGTTCCTTTGGGATACTTTAATCTTCATGGACCATTCAAAGCCATGTAACTTGGGTTCCCATTCATCATTTAATAGAACTCTGTTACTGCTAATGAGCCGGTGTATTATGCTGAAATCACGTGGCTCGTCATAATAAATGTAGTTCAATGCATGCGCAATACCCACAGATATCTCCAATCTTCGCACCCATGTCAACAACATCGGGTCACTTAGATAGTTGCTGAGACTTAACCTGGTCTCATACCTGGTAATGATGATCTTCTCATCATTCTCATCACAAAACCCAATAATAGAAACTACATTTTTATGCTTGAGACTAGAAAGCATTGAAATCTCCATCCAAAACCTTTGCTCTACTCCATACCATTCTTTATTTAACTTCCGAGCATGGATATCAATCAACTCACCAGACCACAAGAGCTGTCCCTTGTATCTCTGTTCAAACCCACCATGTCCGATGAAATTTTGTTGAGCGAAGTTGTTGGTGGCAGAAAGGATATTTTCAAGGGGGACTCTGAGGTGAGCAAATTCATTCATTATCTGTAAAATAGTCAAGTTAAAATGTGAGTTAGAAAAAGGGAGTATAATAATGCCTACAAAGTGTTTGATAGAATTCCTGAACCATGTCTAAGACATTTTAGGTCTAATTCTGCATATATCTTGTAATTTAGTAATCAAAATAGCATCCTTTATAAGTTTAGGAAGTGATGGCTCCTAAGGTGTTTATAAGGCGATACTTTGTCTACCTGAGCAGTTTTGATGGGATAATATGATGTTCATCTCATACTTTGAGATTTGTTCATCCCATTCCAGTTCCAGTTCTTATATACTAATTCTTTTTTCAGGCACAAAATGATTTTTCAAAAGCGTATGTGAAGGGGACCCATATGGAAAGCCTTAAAAAGTGGCAAGGTAATGTTTCAAAGCAGATCAATAATCCCAAAAAGTCAACTGATAATTGCTTATATAGTACAGTAAAGAATAAATGCTGAAATTAGAAGGTCGTTACCCATTTGACCCGTAGAATTGTTTCAACTTTCAAAGCAGATCAACAATCCCAAACGGTTGTTATCCATTGCTTGCATACAATATAAATAAGGATTTTGGGTGCGTGTTGAGTGTAGATGTCATATGTTATTTCGTTGAGTATTCTTTTCTGAAACTAATACGTATCTTATGTTTTCTCTTTATGCCTCTGTTAGGCTGAATAAAGAGGCCAAGGGATCATATTAAATAAGTATACTGACAAAACTGAAGGCTAAGATAACCAAGTTCAAAAGGATTATTATGGGTAATATTGATAAGGTAGTTGTTTCATTTTCGTGATGTTTTGTTTATTGGCCATCATTTAGCTACCTTTTTCGTCTTTTTAACATGTCGGATTTTGGTGTTTCATGGTGCTTATGGGATATTAATGTTGCTTATTTTGGCTGAGGTAACTAGGTATGTTGTGTTTAATCTCTTGCATTAACTTCAGTGTGTGTCAGGCTAGGTTGATTTAAAAAAGATTTAGAAAGTTTTATTCACTAAAATTACACTGTGGGTGACTATCAAGTCTTAACCAGTGACCTAATAGACCTTTTTTCTTATCAGTTATTAGTTTTTTTTATCCCCACATAGAGACAAAACATAACCTGGACAGACAAATTTACAAGTAAATGAGTCGAACCCGTATAAGGGAAGTTGCTTCTCTTCCAGTCAATGCGTCATAAGTCTGTTAATATTTGTGGTTTTCTTTCGTAGATAATTTTAAAATGGGAGAATACTTGAAGACTAGAGTCCGTAAAAGTTTAAGTTTTGAGGTTAAAGACACAAACAAAAAGGGGATGGACAACTCATATGCAGCTTACATGTAATTTTGAAGAAAATTAGTTTTGATCTGCAGCTTGGACAAGCTACAGTGCAAGGCCATATCTTGTGTATATCGACATATCGTAATAAACTATACTACTTTTAAAATGTTGATTTTACTTTGTAACTCAGCAATCCCCTGATTTTTAATTATAATCGTCTGCCAGGGACACTCCCCCAGTTTCATATAAAGGTTTGCACGTCCTATCAAAATCTCGGTTGGGTGGTCATAGTTCACAAATGTTTGCAGACATCAACAAGTACTTTTACTATACAACTTTTCTTTTTTTCAATGTTTTGAAACCCGGTTCAACCCCGGTGGTTCGACCAGTCGAACCGGTTCTGGCTTAGATAACGGGTCAAAAGGAACTGGTTTTTAAGAAGAGTGTGGCTCGCCGTGTTTTACCCGTTTCTATAATTCCCGGCTGGGTTTGTCAATAAATCTTTTATAGGTGCTCTACATTGCTTTTTACAAGTTTTTAAAGGCTTTAAAAGCTGTTTAGACAAGTTTTTATGATGTTTTAAATCTTTTATTACTTTCCTATATAAACTATCGTAAGTTGTTATTTATAGCTGAGTATGATTAATACAAATTTTCTTTTTCTTTTTTCTTATATGCTAGGTGTAGGTGACTTTGGTTCACGTTAAGACTCTCGCTAATCGTTTTTCTTCACGTACCCATTTGGTAGGAATGCTAGAATGAAAACTACCCAAAAACAATTTGTTGTTGCTTTAACTGATACTTGTGTTGGCCTAGCAAGTTGCGAAGCCAGTTGTTTATGTAAAATGGGTAATTAACAAATAAGCTTTGGTGTGGGTGGCGGGTCAAATAATATGGGTTTGGGTTACGTTAACCGTCCATATTCATATTCTCTTTCTTATTCTTCATATACTAGTTTCAAACCTTCATGCGTGCACACACTTTTGACATAAGTCACACTAAAGGGGTTTTAAGTTTTAACCATATATTTTTGTATTTTTATTTATAATTATAAATAATTCATAATGGTCATCTACGTCAATAACTATCTTTATTCATACAATATAAAATGATAATTACACGAAAATTTATATAATAATTCAGTAATAGAATACGACTAATTATTAAGGTGCTGTTTGGTGTGTGTGTTTTGAAGGGTTTGGATTGAAAGCAACATTAAATCATTTGTTTGGTACCACTCGAATCCTCTGACAAACGGAATCAAATTCATAAACTTATTCCACGCACATAGGGTGTCTTTTGTCTGAGAAGTGAGGGAATCAAAAACTTTTTTATTTCTATTTTTGTCTTTTTCTTGTATTTTATTTTTAAACAATATATTTTAATCTCATTTATTATAAAACAAATACATTTTTAATATAATTTAATAATTTTCTCTCTCCTAATCACTCATTTATTTTCTTTCTCTTCATTTAATTCAAAATCTATACTTTTTCTCAAACACTTCACTAATCTTTCAAACCTTTCTCAAATCCGAATCTAATTCCAATCCCACTTACGAACCAAACGCACCCTAATATTTTAAATTCATATGAAAACATTTTCACTATTAAGTTACATGATATAACTGCTATGATTATATATGGGACGGACGGAGTATTTAATTACAAGAAAAAGACATTTACAAAAAGTCTTAGAAAGTGGTAAATAAAAGAAATTCATAAAATTTGTCACTAAAACTCACATAGAATAACCATACTTATAAGGTACTGTATTAGCCAACTTGCACTCAAAGAAACAGATAGTAGTACTTATTATGATAGAAAGATGGAAGAGGAAAAACCATCTTACCTCATTCTGATGCTCGAGTTGAAGTTCCAACGCTTTCTCAAGTCTTGTGACAATCTCATCAATATTTGGACGCTGAGATTGTTCTTCGTTCAAGCAGGAATACGCCGTTTCAGCGAAAACGTTGAGTGATTGGGGATCAATTTGTTTCTGTAGATCCCAATAAATTATCTCATTTAGTTTTTCCTCTCTATAATGGAGAATGACTGATGGAGCCAAATACTTATTACCCTCGTCGGTGATTATTGATTTCCTACCACACAGTAGTTCAAACATTACTATCCCAAACGAGTAAATATCTGACTTGTGGCTAACACTCTTTGTCTCTATATATGTCGGGTCTGTATACCCCTCCCTGTCCCAAACTTTATCAACATGGAATGAATTACGCCTCTGAGATGCTTCGATCTTCATGGAAAGTCTAAATTCAGATAACTTGGGTTCCCAATTATCATTTAATAGAATTATATCGCTGTCGATGTTTCTATGTATAACGCTAAAATCACGTGGCTCGTCGAAATGAATGTAGCTCAATGCATGAGCAACACCGACACATATTTCCAATCTTCGGACCCATGTCAACATCATTGTATAGTCTAAATAGTTATCAAGACTAAACATGGTCTCAAGCTTGATAATGATGATCTTCTCATCATTCTCATCACAAAACCCAACAAGAGAAACCACATTTTTATGCTTGAGACTTGAAAGCATTGAAATCTCCATCCAAAACTGTTCTTCTTTTTCATCCCATTCTTTATTCCATCTCTGAGCATGGATATCAATCAACTCACCAGACCACAAGAGTTGTCCCTCATAGTGATTACCAAATCCACCTCCGCCTCTGAATTTTTTTTTAGCAAAGTTATTGGTGGCGGATCGTATGTTTTCAAGGGGGATTTTTAAGTGAGCAAAGTCGTCAGGATTGACGGAAGACATCATGTTTGTATCTGTTTGTTTATCTGAAAAAAGGGTGTGTGGGTTGTTACAAAAAGAAGCAAAAGAGTGTTTGGGTGATATACATAAATGTGTTCGATTTGTGTTTGCATATATAGAAGATGTGGATATTAAGCGTGTGGGTCCTTGTTATCTTAATGGTCGAGGTCTAGTTTTTGCTTTATTATAAAGATAAAGACATTACTTTTTGACTATGGTAAGTAACAAAGCAACAAAGCAACACCTTCTCACTAAGAAAGTCACTGACCTACCACGAAAAACCTTCTCAAAAAGAAACGTTAAAAAATAAGATAAGAATCAAAAGGGCCCAATAACATAACCACTAATTTTATGTTCTCACTATTTTTCAATTGCGACAAAATGGGTGCATTATTTAAAGAAGCTAACGAAACAAGGTATTTGGTGTTTGTTTTGAGTGCGTTACATTATACTGTAAAAAGATTTTTTTTTTTTTTTTTTTTTTTTTTTTTTTTTTTTTTAAGGATTTTGTACATGGAGATCACTCAACTTATGATACCGAGTCTCCAAGTTAAGGGCAAGTGTTGCCTTGAATGTTACCATGGTAACGTCGCGTTATGGTGCATTCATGAAAAAAAAAAAAATTACCCAAAATCCCTCCATCGTCTAGATTGACCAATTTCAAAAAAAAAAAAAAAAAATTACATTTTTGGCCCATGTCGTTATATAACGGCTATATCATTAAAAAAATAAAAAAAAATTAAAACATTTAATAAACCAATATAAATAACTAACTAATACATAACTTTTTTTCACACTTCCACAACTCAAACTCATATACATATACTTCCTTTCTAACAAAAAAAAAAGAAAAAAGAATACTTGTTATTTCACAATGGATCCAAATCAAATTGCCGAAGAAGATAAAAGCTGGTCTGATGTAGATGACGAAACTGACTTTTACTTTATGATGGGCGCGTACGAGTATCAGCAACATTTAGAACAAGAAGCAGCTCGACCTCGTGTGAGCCGTAACCATATCTACCGTGAACGTGAGATTGCCGAAGAACGTTTGAGTAACGACTATTAGGCATGAATGAGCGTGCTGGGTAAAAAAATTTAAAGTTTAAGGTAGAGCTGGTAAAAAGTTGAAGGTTATATCATACTACCTCCATCTCATATTAATTGTGCAGTTCGACTTTTTGTAGTCTTTCTTTTTCAACTTTAACTTTAAATATTTTTGTTTGTGTCATATAATATTTGATAAAAATTATATCAATGAAAATACATTTAAAACTTAATCCATTCATATATTTTGCATCAAGTATTATATAACACAAACAAAAATATTTAAAGTCAAAATTAAAGAAAAAAACTATAAAAAGTCATACTGGACTATTAATATGGGACGGAGGGAGTAAAAAATATATAACATGAATATATGGGTATAATGGGCAGAGTAATACAGAGAGAATGGGACGTGGGCGATGGTTTAGCTAGTCACATAGATGGTGGGTCCTAATATTTGTATTTTGTTTGTTTTACTGATTTTACTTTTAATTATTTTAGAGTAATGCTATTTAGACCTACAACACAAGCCTAAAAACATGCCTAATGCATAAATCACTTGTACAATTGTATTATGTACTTTCTCTCTCCAAATTTCCACCAATCAATTTTTGAAATCAACCAATCAAATCATTAGGTGCATTTGTAGGCATGATTAGTAGGCACAACAATCATTTTTCATTATTTTAATATTTTTTTCTCTTGTTTAGGAGCTGTTATCTTTTCGAAAAGTAATTTTGTTTAGGCTTCGTCACGTCTATATTAGCTATATGTAATTATGTACCTTAATTTTAAATTATGACATCATCCAATAATGCACTAAAATGTGATAATAAAGTTAATTAGCGCAATTAGAAATAAACTTTGGTTTAAATTTTCGTTATCATGTTCAATTATTGCTTAACATTACTATAAGTCTATAATATAATGAAGTCTTTTTAGTCATTTGGTGTTTTTCTAAAACATGACCCGCATCCGTTTTGATCCGTACCCGTTTAATCCGAATTTTAATTTTGCCCGTTTGAAGTATGCCCATTAGGACCAAGCCCATTTTACCCGTTACCCGAACATGCACAACCCGCCCATTTTGCAACCTCTATATCAGGTTATGACGTACTTGGATTTAGGATTGACTTGTAATATATATTTTCACCTTTTCAACAAGAAAAAAGTATTAATCTCTTACGTTGTTGTAGGTACCATCTTACAATCTTACATGAATTTTATCCCTTTTACTTGTAACATGCATGCGCAAGTAAGCATTCTACTGATCTGACACGATATTGCATTCATATCCACACTAGGGTATGCTTGCCTTGTATGTCATATTGATCTTGCAGTATATATTTGTTACTTTATAGCGATCGTGTGGATAAAAATTTGAATAAGATCCTTTATATAGTTTAGGAAGTGCATGGTCTTATTAACTTGAAATGTTTTGTTTCTTCATGTTGTCCTATTAACTAATAATTTAATAAAGTGATGGAGTTGTACTTATTATGATAGAAAGATGGAAGAGAAAAATCGTCTTACTACATTATGATATTCCAGTTGAAGTTCCAACGCCTTCTCAAATCTCGGGACAATCTCATCAATATTTGGGCGTTGCGATCGTTCTTCATTCAAGCAGTCATATGCTATTTCCGCAAAAACATTAAATGACTTAGAGTCCATTTGATTCCATAAATCCCAATCAATTATTTCATCGAGTTTTTTCTCCCTATAATGGGCAACTGTACTTATTATCTTGGTCGTCTTCGATTACTGCTTCCCTACCACACAATAGTTCAAACATTACTATCCCAAAGGAGTAAATATCTGACTTGTGGCTCACACTCATTGTCTTTATACATGTTGGGTCTGTATCCCCCTCCCTATACCAAACTTTGTCAACACAGAATGAATCATGCCTCTCAGATGCTTTAATCTTCATGGAAAGTCTAAATTCAGATAACTTTGGTTCAAAGTTATCATTTAATAGAACTGTCCCACTGTCGATTTCTTGATGTATTACGCTAAAATCACGTAGCTCATCATAATGAATGTAACTCAACGCATTCGAAAGACCAACACATATCTCCAATCTTCGCACCCATGTCAACAACATCGGGTCACTTAGATGGTTGTAAAGACTTGCCCTGGTCTCAAGCTTGATAACGGTTATCAACTCATCATTCTCATCACAAAACCCAACAATTGAAACGATATTCTTATGCTTGAGAGTATAAGAATCTAACAGAGCAGCTACTTCCCAGCTACATCCAAGCATTTGGAAATAGATTCACCTTTAATGCACCATACCATCTAACTACATTTCGATAACACCTCCCCACCAAGACCATTCAACCAACATCCACAATGATCAAGGTAGAGAAGGTGAATGGCATTGTTAGGAACCCAAACCCCTCTAAGTCAAGGGCTATACCAGGCATTTTACATTTCCATCTCTTCAAAATGGCTTCAAATGCCTGGGAACACACACCTTGAGTAACCAACCAGTCCTCCTATGGGAGTATAATGAGAAGACCATGAAGTTTCACCTTTCACAACTCTCAATTCAACTCATCTTAGCCCCCCCCCCCCCCCCCCCCCCCCCCCCCCCCCCCCCCCCAGATCAGCTACCCTCCATGATAGGGAACCTACTTTATGGTTGTTTTAACAATCCAAAGCTAATGACATACAAACTATAAGAGTCAATTACTTCTCCAGTCCAATTGATCCTATAGAAGAACATCACAGCCTTAGACATTAAAGAACCAAGGTACAAGGCCATCTATCATACTGATATGAAATTCTTACCCTTCATTTTAAAAGGTAAAAAATTTGGTTATACAACCATATCATTTTTCAGGTATCATGAAAATCACCCCTGCTATTCATGGATCTGTTTGAGCTTTACCATAAATCCATGATCATAAAAAAAGAAACTAGCCATCTGCCAAACACCCTTCAAAACTGCCAAGAATACTACACCATCATATACTGAGAATTCCAATACCAGATTCATCCACCACTGCAACTAACAAGCTATAAAAGAGCCTTTATTAGTCCAATTTAAGCCCCATTTGTTTGCTAACAACTGAGCTTTCAAAGACTTTTTAACACAAAAAGTCAACAGTTTAGTCTTCACTGTCTTTAATGCATTTCACCAACACTTCCACAGCTCTACTCTCATCTTTAAACAACCTCCAGTTTCTTTCTTACCAGATGAAATAAACAGAAGCAGCCACAATTACTTTGTCCACAACCCAACCAAAATTATTCTTGACTTGATTATCAGCTATATTGTTACAGATGTCCACCAATCCATCATTTGTAGTTAAATTAGAAGCCATTTTCACCATTTCCACCCAGACCTTATTAGCATAGGAACATTGAAAGAATAAGTGCTCATGGGAATCACTCCTACTTTTACACAGACCATACAAAAGATTTCCACCTGTATGTCATTTCTCCATTCTATCTTGAGTCAGTAGTTTGCCTTGAATGGCTAACCATAACACAAAACTGTGTTTAGGAATTAATTGCTTAAACCAAATAACCTCATTCCGGTTTACCTTTGGCCAGTTATCCCTTATGTTAACCCATGCTTTGTGCAGTAGAAAACTTAACTTTTAGCCCTGCATTAGTCACCCATACAACTTTATCCAATCTGTTTTCATGAATTGCAGGCACTGCAATATTTTGCATTTCTGGATACTTATCAACCAAATTAGTAGGTCAAATCCATCCATTATCCTTAATCATGTCAGCTACAACAACATCCTTATTGAGTCTAGCATCATAGATATCTCTTAGAGTAACATAATCTCCAATTGATCTATTAGAACTCCATCAGTCATACCATACAGAAATAGCTTTACCATTGCCAACTTCATACATCACATGGTCCTTGATTTGATCTCTAATTCCCAACATTGTCTTCCAACCCCAGCTATCATAAGGATCCACTTGAACACTCCTTCTATTTTTTAATTTTACCACATTGACCCATGTTGCCCAAAAAGACTTCTTATTTTCCAAAATTGTTTAATAAGCAAGACAGTATTCAACGTTCTCAATGATTTGATCCCTAAGCCACCTTGTTCTTTTGATCTGCATACTACTTTCCAAGCAACCCTAGCTTTACCTTTTACAAAATCACCAGCATTCCACAAGAACCTTTTAAAGAGCTTATCAAGATTATCAACCACTGAACTTGGTAATAGGTACACTGAAGCCCAATACAGTTGCATAGAAGCTAAAACTGATGCAATTAGTTGAATTCTCCCAACATATGACAACATTTTGCTTCTCCAACAGTTAATTTTGGATTCAACTTTATGAATTAGAACTCTGCAATCCTGAACACTCAATCTTTTTGCCAACAAAGGTACTCCCAAATATCTAACAGGAAGAGTTACACATCTAAATGGTAAAATTTGCAATAATTCTTGTTTTTATTCCTGTTTAATACTTCCAAAAAACATAATGCTTTTCCCTAGATTTGGTTGCAATCCAGAAACATGATTAACTCCTCAAGGGTCTTCTTAACAACCTCAATTGAACCCTTATTTCCTTTACATGGGAAAGCTTTAATTCTTTGCATCCAAAATGATACCCAAAATCTTTAGATTCTTCAATTTTCTTGATCAAGAGCAGGCTAAAAACTTCCATTACCAAAGTAAACAAGTAGGGAGATATAGGATCACCCTGCCTTAGCCCTTAAACCCCTTTAAAGTATCCATGAGATTCACCATTTAAGCTAATAAAGAAATTTGCAGTAGTGACACATTGCATAATCCATTTCACCATCTTTCTTTGAAACCCAAACTTATTCAAAATATCTTCCAAAAAGGCCCAACTAACTGTATCATAAGCTTTTTGAATATCAATTTGCATAGCACACCTTTTTGGACCATTCTTCCTATTATACCCTCTTAACAGCTCTTGGACAATAAGGATATTATTCTGGATATGTCTACCAGGAATGAATGCACTTTGGTTAATATGCACTACCTTTTCCAGCCCATCCTTAATTCTATTAGTAAGAATCTTACTAATGCATTTATATATGACATTGCAACAAGCTATGGGCCAAAACTCAGAAACTTTGTTAGGAACACTGACCTTGGTAATGAGAGCAATCAAAGTAGCATTAACCTCACCCAACAATTTACTACTTCTGAAAAATTCTTTCACAGCAAGACATACCTCATTACCAACCACAACCCAAGCTTTTTTGAAGAATTCAGAAGTGAAACCATCTGGACCTGAAGTCTTATCACTATCAATATCAAACATAGCTACTTTGATCTCTGCATCAGTAACATCTTTGATCATTTCCTCAGCCTCATAATCACTTAATTTGATCAGCAACATTCTTCCCCTCATGCATATTACCATCCTCATCACAAATACTCTCCACTCTACTTTTATTCCTTTTGGCTTTAAGAATACTATGAAAGAAAGCTGTGTTTTTATCTTTATCTTTAAGCTACAAAACTTTAGCCTTTTGCTTCAATAAACTCAATTCATCATTTGAGCTTGAGTGTACTTGTTTAAAGCATCAACAACTTCTTTTTTAGCATTCTCGTCATGTGGATTCTTATCAACAATCATTTGCATAGTTTTTAATTCCTCTTTAAGCATCTTCACATTCTCAAAGACATTACCATTCTTCCAACTCATATTATTCAAAGGCTTTTTTAGCTTCTTTAACTTCTTGACCAACCTGTACATATGACAACCTTCAATATCTTCATCCCATTCCCTCTTAACTGTATTCAGAAATCCCTCTTGATCAGCTATGAAATTAGAAAACCTGAAGGACCTTTGTTTTTTTTGGGTAAACCGTCTTTAATAACAAGAACAGAAGGACTATGATCAGATATAATGTATGGCAAAAACACACCATGAGCATTCTAAAATCTTCTTATGAATTCCTCAATTACCAAAATTCTATCCAATTTCTTTAAAACATCACACATAGGATTCTTCAATGATTTTGTCCATGTAAAATGAAAACCACTGCTGCATATATCATCTACTTCCATATTGTTCACAGCATCTTTAAATTCTTGCATATCTAAGTATCTATGAGAGCCGCCAGAGGAGTGTTCAGAGACATCCAATGTTACATTAAAATCACCCAATATGACCCATGGATTATTGCCCACAACCTACTTATTTAGTAAAAGATCATCCCATAGCATCCTTCTCTCAATTCCATTGTTACTAGCATATACTATACTATAAAAGAATTTAACATTACTTTGAATCAATTCCACCATACACATGACTGATTTAGCTGTCATATTAACAATCATCAGTTTAACATAGAAAGGATTCCACCCAAGTACAATTCTACAACTTGTTGGACTATACTGCACATTAGAAATCCATTCCCATTGACCAAACACCTTATTACCAATTCTCATAATATTGTTATGCTTAAGATGAGTTTCAATTAAGGCACAAACTTGCAAGTTTTCTTCCTTAATAAACTTCATGGCTTCATTTTGCTTCAATTCATTACTCATTCCTCTTATTTTCCATACTGCTAATTTGAACTCCATTAAAAAAGTTAATACTATAACACTCAGTTGATTAACTGAGTGTCCATTCCCACCATCTCATCTGCAATCAAACATTCATTCTCATCCTTGTTGTTAAGAATATCCTCTTCATCACTGATTCCAATACCTTTATTCACTATTTTCCATCTATACTTGAAATATAGAACCATCTCGTGTGACCACTTTTGATACTCATCAATTGATGGTTTTTGTTTATTAAGCACAAAACTGTCAACCATTATCTTAGAATCATGATCCACATTCTCTAATTCGTTCTCCAAATCATCCTCTGTGGCTAATGAAGCATACTTGTTGGCACTTTTATGAATTTCTTTTACAGTTTCTGGACTAACTCTCCAAGCTTTTTCCAAAGATGGTGGTGACTTAACACTGCTAGTTCCTTCTATAGCATTAGTCTGCCCAATTTCTATACATTTACCTTTTCCTTTGTCCACATTATCCCCCACATTATTCTGCCTATTTATCTTCCCATTATCCTTCCCGTTATTATGTGTTTCTTTAGGCCTAAACATTTGTTTTTCGTGTTGAAAGTAATTACCCCTTCCATAATTCTTTGTGTTTCTTACTTCAGCAAAGCCTTCATTATCCTTATTCTCTGTTTCATTATGAACTCCTTTTTCATTTCCCCTGTTTTCATCTTTCTTCTCCTTATTCTTTTGCACCTTATCACTACTTTTTTTAGCCTGGTCTTGCTCAATTTCCTCACTAGTTTTAGGCCTAATAACTTTACAACTTTGCAGGCTAAGCCCAAACACAGCACAATGATAAGAAACCAAAGGCTTCTAGGGATACTCAACCCTCACTGACTTTTTTCTCTTAATGTTATTACCAGCATCCTTATACACAATCTCAATTGTATCTGGCAAACCCTTAGTGGCTTCCATTTCAACTAAAACTCTAGCATACACCAACCTCCCATGTCCATGATTACACATACTTACAATAATTTGATCCATAATCACTGGCCTCCCCAACCTGCTAGACAAAGCACTAATGCCCCTCACACTCCAAGCTTCCAATGGGACATCAATTAGCTTAATCCAAACAGGGATTTTAAAGGAGTCAGTTTTTTCAATACAGCTCTCTGGACTCCATTTCTGAACAAGTAGTGGTTTCCCATTAACTAGCCAAGGACTTTGTTCAATAACCAAATTTAACCCTTCTTCATGTTTAAACTTGAAAAAGCACATATTATTGTTATCCACTACAATTTCCCCCAAACCATATTGAGACAACATTCTTCTCAAATTATATTTCATGTCATTAACATTCATAGTGCATCCTAAAAAATACCAATAAATAGTAAGCTGCCAATATTTACTTCCTTCAATCACAATTTCATCATCAAAAATCACAACCTCATCACCATCTTCTGTTTATCTCATTTTGAACAAAATCAAGCTTATTACTCATAAAATTTTCATTCTTAATAACAGCTTTAGCAAAGGACTTAGCACTTCCATTATCAGCGGTATTTTCAGCAGTTTTATCAGCAGTTATTTTCTCAACAGCCTTATTCTTATCCACCTGAGCCTTCTTTTTGTTATTCAAGCCACATACAATATTCTTATACTTATTAGGGATTTGAATTTGAAGTTTTGAAGCTTTTCGTGACGTGATTATGATAAATTCACTTCAAAAAACAACACAAAGGTAATCGGGAATGAATCTAAGTGAAATAAAGCTGAATGGACAAAACACAAAAATTGGCGCCAAAATCAAACAAAATTCATTTTTAAAAAAATGCTGGGAAAAGCCTAAAATCAAACGTACTATTTAGATTCGAAAACTACGCTGAAATTGATAAAGAATTGAAGGTTTTAGAAGTTTTTTAATGGTGAAAAAATGGAGGGAATTATTTGGGGAAGGAGAAAAGAGTTAGAGGAGAGAGAAAATCTCAAATAAAAGCTTAATGTTTTAATATTAGAATGCAATGACATTTTAATTAGTACAATTATGTACAATGTACAATTTTCAAGACATTTTATAGGTCAATTCTTTAAATTTTCGATTAGTTACGTAATTTTTATGCTTAATACATAAGGGCGAAAATCCCCAAATCCCCGTGGGGATCCCCGATCCCCGTTGAGGACGGGAATGGGGATGTTAGATACGATCCCCGATATTCTTCGCCCCATTGTCATCGCTAGAACTGAAAAAAAAAAAAAAAAAAAAGTTTGCTAATTATGACTTAGTTCTTTTAGTTTTGTTTAATTATTTGTTTAACCACTTAACCTTTTTTCAGTTTGAAACCCTTAACATTTTTATCCTTATCTTTGTTTGACCATCAAGAAAATCACATAACTTTTAATGTTGGTTTAAATACATTTAACATTTTTATACTAATGATTTTATCCTTAATATTGTTTAACCATTTAATTAAATCACTTAATTTTGGATAACCGTTTAATACAAACCTTCAGCCAACATTGCTAATGTTATTGGCAATGTTTTTATCTATAACATTAAATGACCTATTACTAGTCACGACCCATGATACGTCAGATTTTTTTTTTTCTTTTTTTTTTTTGGATTAAGGTGATGGATATGGTTCTTCATATTTGCAATTTATTTTTCTTGTTTCCAGTTATCGATGTTGAATGTCAACTATGCATGTTACCCGTTTAAAGGAATATGAAGTCAGAATGGTCAAAACAAACTACCACCCCTTCATTTAACCGGGCCCGCGCTAGAGAGCTCCCTCGAAGTAGAAATGCCTATTTCAAATACCCGATGGGGGAAAACCCCCTACTAACACTACAAGAAAATATAGAACAGGCGAGGAAACCACGCCGACGACTCAATGTCATCGGCACAATACACTAAACGACAAAAAAATGACTTGACCAAGCCAAGGTTGCATTGAATTTTTAAGTTAGTATCGTACCGACGACTTGTCGTCGGTATAATGATACAATTGTTTGACTTTTCTAAACTTGGTGAAAACTTGGGCGGGAATTTGACCCGCCAAATTATGTCGATGACAATTCGTCGGCACTATATACACAAAAAAATAATTGTGATTAGCGTTGGGTTAGCGATTAATTAAGAATCATTTTAACGCTAGTTTTATTATACCGACGACATGGCGTCGGTATTTATTTAAGTCAAAATTTTGACTTTTCCCGCGTGTGTATTATAGCGAATAATTGGGCGGGGTTTTTTCCCGCCTTTATGACGCCGACGACATGTCGACGGTAATATGTCCCGCCAAATTTTCCCGCCAAATTTTTACTTATATATATTGTCACAAAACACGTAAATTTTCACAAAAAACACACATAACAATGGATGGTTTAACGCCGGAACAGGAATGGTCGAAGGCTTTATCACACGAGCTCCTGTATAATGAAATTATACTTCATTGGGGCTGGGAAATTTTTGATGAATATGGTTCTTATGCGAACTGTGCACCGTGGCAGAGAGACAAGATTCTGGAATGGTTGAGGAGAAAGCCGTACTATAGAGTGTATTTGGAAGAGCTAGATGCTGCTGAAGCTCAACGTGCTGCTGAAGCTCAAGCTGCTGCTGAAGCTCAAGCTGCTGCTGTTGGAGGTGACGATGAAGCTGAAAGCACGTTGGACCTCGACACCGAATTTGGTAATCTGGAAAATAGAGTAACAAATCTCGAAGCTACGTTTGCACGTATCAAGGAAATGAGAGCAAGGAAGGGAAAAGATGGTGCGAGTTCCAGCAAAGCGGGAAGTAGCCGCAAAAAAAATAAACGGGTTGTTTCGTTTGATCTGTTTCGTTTGGTTGTCGAGTTGTTTAGTTTGAGTTGTTTCGTTTGGTTGTCTAGTTGTTTAGTTTGAGTTGTTTCGTTTGGTTGTCGAGTTTTTCGTTTGAGAACTCTTGCGTGTTTTAAATAAAATGTTTGCCTTCGTGTTTGTTAATTGTGATATTGTTTCTTCAAATAAGGTCATAAACCCAAACACCCTTTTGGTGCAGGAAATAAGCAATCCCAAACACCCCTGTTTGGACAGCATAAACCAAACGGCCCCTTATGGTTGAATCTTGATGGATACTTAAGTTTTCACAGCAACAACAACATCATTGGAACATTTTAAAGAGTACGAATTAAAAATATAAAGCACGTTCGACATCAGTTTTCACAACAACAACAACATTTTATTAAACAACAACAATAACACAACAAACAACAACAACGACAATAACAGCAACAGCAACAACAACAACAACAACAACAACAACAACAACAGCAACAACAACAACTTACATACGAAGATTTCCCATATCACCTACCATGTCATTATAAAGGTCGTGAAATAAGACAGCTGAATCAATTGTGTGTTTGTTTGGATGCATGTACACTTCTAGCATTTTATTGAGTACCATTATCTGGTGATTCAGTTTGATGCAGTTTGAGCACTCTGTATTTCCAGGACTCGATGTTGAAGGTCCTGCGGTGTAACGAGTTGGAGTTATGGATGGTCCTGCGGAATGAGTTGGAGGCATTGAAGCTCCAAGAGAATCGGTCATTTTGGCTAGTCGTTCCTCCTTCCATAAAAAACAAATCGCATCCATACTCCTTTGTCCCACCCTGTTAAAGAGTAAAAACTATTATTTTTAACAACTAACAAAATTATTTATATAACACACAAAAAAGTATGTAAGTGTTCACCTTTGATAAAGGACACGCATAGTATTGTTTACCACGGGAGTAAGGTTTATGCGATTCTCGCAGAATTACGTCTCCTCGTTTACAAGGACAAGCAAAAGCTTCAAATTCCGCCATCTTCACCATGATAACAGTGTGTGTTTGTGGTTGTGAGGTTAAGTGGTTTTGAGTATAAGAGGTTGTGAAGTTGTGTGGATAAGATGTTTAGTATATAAGAGCAGATCTTGGTGGGAAATTTTTGGTGGGAGATTTTGGTGGGAAATTTTTGGTGGGAGATTTTGGTGGGAAATGTTTTGTTGACAGATCGTGTAGAACCTTACCATCTCGGCTCATTCGTTTAACATCTCGTGTACAACCATATCATCTCGGATCGTTTAGAACCTTACCATCTCGGCTCATTCGTTTAACATCTCGTGTACAACCATATCATCTCGGATCTTTAACTCTGTGTAACCATTATCTCGGTCATTCGTTTAACATCTCGTGTAGAACCTTATCATCTCGGCTCATTCGTTTAACATCTCGTGTAAACCATATCATCTCGGATCATTCGTTTAACATCTCGTGTAGAACCTTACCATCTCGGCTCATTCGTTTAACATCTCGTGTACAACCATATCATCTCGGATCATTCGTTTAACATCTCGTGTACAACCATATCATCTCGGATCATTCGTTTAACATCTCGTGTACAACAATATCATCTCGGATCATTCGTTTAACATCTCGTGTACAACCATATCATCTCGGATCATTCGTTTAACATCTCGTGTACAACCATATCATCTCGGATCATTCGTTTAACATCTCGTGTACGAACCTATCATCTCGGATCATTCGTTTAACATCTCGTGTAGAACCTTATCATCTCGGATCATTCGTTTAACATCTCGTGTACAACCATATCATCTCGGATCATTCGTTTAACATCTCGTGTAGAACCTTATCATCTCGGATCATTCGTTTAACATCTCGTGTAGAACCTTACCATCTCGGCTCATTGTTTACATCTGTGTAAACCTACATCTGGTCATTCGTTTACATCTCGTGTACAACCATATCATCTCGGATCATTCGTTTAACATCTCGTGTAGAACCTTATCATCTCGGCTCATTCGTTTAACATCTCGTGTACAACCATATCATCTCGGATCATTCGTTTAACATCTCGTGTAGAACCTTATCATCTCGAATCATTCGTTTAACCGATTCCTATAAACATGGTGGTTGAAAGTGAAGTGGGTCTGAGAAAATAGGCAAGTTTACGGGTCGGGTTATGGTGTTTGGGTGATATCATCAGCTCTTCTCTTTCTTCCATTATTATGTCTTCCGCCATTGTTGTACTTTTATAAGAAGTTTGTTCGAGGTGACTACTCTTTGAAGTGTGTGTAAAAGAACTAGTAAATTATATATTAACTACTTTTTTTTTTTAAATTTTTAAAACTATTTTTTAAATATTTTTTTTAATTTTATAAAAGTATTTATAATAAATAAAAAATTTAACTACTTATTTTTTAATTTTATAAAACTATTTTTTAAATATTTTTTTTAGTTTTATAAAAGTATTTATAATAAATAATTTTTTTTTAATTATATAACAGTAATACTACCGTGGACTTGTCGTCGGTAATATTACCGCTAAATTTTCGCAAAAATTCCATACGTCCCGCAAAACGAGAAACGACAAATTTTGTTTATGATCCCGACGACATGACGTCGGGACCATTAAAAGATATAACAAAACTAGATCTCAAACACTTAGAAAAAAAAAACGCATTTACTTTTTATCCTCTCCTCAATTATTGACGTCACCGGCGATTATACTCCACCACCACCTCCGACACCACTACCAGTACTCCACCACTACCAAAGCTCCACCATCACTACACCCTACCACCTCCGACACCACCGCAGCTCCACCACAGCTCCACCACCACCTCCTCCTTCTCCTCCTCTCATGTTTAATTCACTCCTCAACCCCTCCTTTGTTTAATTCTTCTTCTTCCCCACTTCTTCTTCTTCTTCTACAAAACAGGTAATTTTGATTTTTGTTAATTTTGATTTTTGTTAAATTTTTTTTTTGTTAATTTTGTTTAATTTTAGTGTTAATTTAAGTGTTAATTTTGTATTAATTTGTTTTTTGTTAATTTTGTTTATTTTTTTTATACAGCGAGAAAGCCGAGAGCTGAGACAGCCGAGAGCGACAGTCGAGATCTGAGACAGCCAAGACAGAGGTAATGTGGTCCCTTTTTTATTTTTTTTAAACTTTTGGTATCCCGACGACATGTCGCCGACAACAGTTTTTTTTTTTTAAATTTTTATATACTAATGTGCTCACTTTTAATATAGCCCGAGCCGAGACCGCAGCTCGAGACCGCAGCCCGAGACTGCAGCCCAGACACCAGCCAGGGCCCGAGACTGCAGCCCGAGACACACAACCAAGAGCCCGAGACCACAGCCGAGACAGTATGTTGTTATATATGTTTGTGAAATGTTGCGTGAAATGTTGCGTGAAATGTTTGTGAAATGTTGCGTTTAAAAATCAGTTGGTGTAGGATAGAAGTAGGGCGCGTTAGCTGCTAAATGTTTGTGAAATGTTGCGTGAAATGTTCCGCTTATTTTCTGCACAAATAGGGCACGTTTGCTGCTGATTTTCTGCACAAAATAGGGCGCATTAGCTGCTAAATTTTCTGCGCAACAGGGGTATTTGTTTTGCTTATTTTAGCCCCGGAAAGGGTTGCTTGGTGAGTTTAACAGCAAGACGCCAAGGTTGGGTCTCGGTTTGGTTAAACACACAGGATGTGCGTTTATTTGCGTTAGTTTATTATCTTGGTCTTACTAAGCCTAGTATTAATGGTACGTTGGTATTCAGTGGGCCAAAGAACACTTACGTATTAAAATTGTATTAATATTTTTGGGATTAATACTCGATTAGTGTAACATTTGGACTTTATCATATGGACTGTGATTTGGACTTTATCATAACGTTTTGTAGTGAATCAATTGCAAAAGTGTAACATGTATTTATATTCTATTAATTGTTTAACTTAAAATAGTCGATTTGTGTATTATCGTTAGACTTTTGTGAATGTTTTAGGATTTTGGTGATTAATTTAGGAAAGTCCCCGTCCGAAGTTAATCATCCTATAGAAAACCCGTCCGGAATTAATTTATTAGAAATTAATTTTGAAAAGTCCCCTGTTTGGGACAGCTTTTTGAATGTTTTGTCTCATTTAGGATATGGATGCGTATAACTGATTTACTATTTGAGATTATTTCGACAGTGTTTCTCCTTTACTCCTACGAATATGTCCTTAATGCACATATTTGAAGTGTTGAGGGGAAATGCTGCCGAAATTTTCTCAAATAGTAAATCAGTTATACGCATTCATATATGAGACGAATCATTTAAAGAGTGGGTTAGGATTGCCTTTCATAGTTGCGCTAGGTGAACAAAACAACTCGTAATCATTAATTAAGTGCATATAATAACCGATTGCATCATAAAAATGCAGTTATGATAATTGATAAGAGTTGGACCCGTATAGAGCATCGTGGTTCAAAAGAATTTCTTGATGGTTTTTCCGCCTTCCTCGATCATTGCAAACCGTTATTGAATAGTTCCAGAAACATAAAATGTCTATGTCGTCGTTGTTGTAATGTTCCATGGGTATCTCTCGAAGGTCTTAAACGCCACATAGGCCAAAATGGGTGGGACCCAACTTATACACAATGGAAGGATCACGGTGAACCGAATCCTCCGAATAATGATCAAAATGATATTCTTTATAACACAACACAACGTGAGATGAGTGACATGGGTGCGTGCCTTAATGATATTCTTGATATTCCTCCGAATAATGATCAAAATGATATTCTTGATATTCCTTCGAATAATGAGCCGACTCATGGAAATATTGGCGAGACAAGTAACGACCCTACTCAAGCAGCGACACCTCCTCTGCGTAACGAGTATGAAGAGTTACTTGCAAGTTCCATCCAGCCTCTGTACCCGGGTTGTGACTTTATGACAACAATGGATTTTATGGCAAAGTTTACACATCTCAAGGTCAGCGGTAAATGGAGTGATACTTCATTTAATAAAACGCTAAAATTTCTCCAGGAGGTATTTCCGCCCAGGTTAGGTTACAATCTCCCACCGTCATACTATCATATAAAGAAGACATTTAAAAAGGTCGGGTTAGGGTACGAGTCGATACATGCTTGTGAAAATGATTGCTTTCTATATCGGGGGGATGATGGCGAAGATTTGGAGTATTGTCCGGTCTGCAAAACGAGTAGATGGAAAGACAATAAAACAACGGGGAAGAAAGTTCCTAACAAGGTGTTGCGTTACTTCCCTATCATTCCTAGACTACAACTGTTGTAGCTAGAAATCACTCTTTATCACACTTTAATATGCAAGTTAAAACACAAGAGGATGATGGAACAATGGTGTTAGATGGATCGTATATATGAGAGGAGGATATGAAAGTTAAAGCTTTTCTATTACACACACATATTACACCTTTGCTCCACTGCCTAAATGAGGCATTATGTTCCTTATATAGTACAAGGACTTTGCCCTAAAGGCTTTAGGTGTTGGCTTGTGGGCTTTTACAATGGATTGGACATTTGTATTTACCACTAGATCTAACATAAGCCCACAATACAAAGTTCTTAACCAAGTGAATGACCATCACTTTAAATTATAAAAACTAAAGCTAACAACAACGTTTGTACAAGTCTATTCACACTGCAAAACATATGACTTGGCATGCTACTGGAAAGTCTACGGACGGTAAGATGCAACACCCGGTTGATGGTAAAGCATGGCAGAAGTTTGACAATAAATATTTGGATTTTGCTATAGAACCAAGAAACGTTCGATTAGGGTTGGCTGCTGATGGTTTCAATCCGTTCGGCAACCTTAGTCAGACTTACAGCATGTGGCCGGTTATATTAACAACATACAACTTGCCTCCGTGGTTATGCATGAAAGAGACATCTTTGATGCTGACGTTGTTGATTCTTGGCCCTAAATCACCGGCGAAGGACATCGATGTTTACTTGAAGCCCTTGATTGATGACCTTGTGGAATTATGGAAAAAACCAGGTATCTTGACTATGGACGCTGCTACAGGCACTCAATTCCACATGAGAGCGATGCTTTTATGGACCATCAATGATTTTCCTGCTCGAAGTAGTTTGTCTGGTTGGCAAGGGCAAGGTTACTACGCTTGTCCTACATGCAAAGTAGACACTCCGGCTACGCGTGTGATAAGCAAAACAGCTTATGTTGGTCATAGAAGATTCTTAAAAAAAAACCATAAATGGAGGAGGGACTGTACGACATTCAATGGTGAGCCCGATTATAGAGATCCTCCTAGAAAAGATACCAGGGCTGATATCTTGACTCAACTTGCGACATTGCCCACACGTGTGCCAGGGAAACATCCGGATTATGGGGGTGGGAAGATAAAACGTAATCATACAGTCGAGCTAAACTGGACTAAACGGTCTATCTTCTACGATCTTGAATATTGGTCTTTTCTTTCTCTACCACACAATTTAGATGTCATGCATATCGAAAAAAATGTGTTGGAGAGTATCTTGAACACCTTGTTAATGAATGACAAATCTAAAGACACCGCGAAGGCAAGACAAGATTTGCAAGCTCTGGGCATTCGACAGGAGTTGTGGCTCGGAAACAAACAAAACGAGAAGTGCTCGAAGCCTCATGCAAAGTACTCCTTCACACCCGATAAAAGAAAACTCTTCTGTCAATACATCAAAACAATTAAACTACCAAATGGGTTCGGATCCAAGTTCAAGTCAAAAGTGACCAAAGATGATAACAGTATAACGGGCATGAAGTCTCATGACTGTCATATAATGATGCAACGGTTACTTCCTTATAGACTTCAGCAATACTTGGACGCACAGACTTATACACCATTGATCGAGCTTTGTTTCTTCTTTAAGCAAATTTGCGCCCGAACTTTGATGGTGAAAGACATGGTGAAAGCTAAAGACCAGTTGATCAATATTTTGTGCAGTCTCGAGCAAATATATCCTCCTGCTTTTTTTGACATTATGATTCACTTGGTTATGCATTTACCTGAAGAGGCTATTGAAGGCGGGCCTGTTTCATTCCGGTGGATGTATCCATTTGAAAGATACATGAAGAAGCTTAAAAACTATGTCCGAAATAAAGCTAAGCCGGAGGGTTCAATAGCGGAGGGTTATGTTGCAGATGAAGCATTAACTTTCTGTTCTCGTTATTTTCGTGGTGTTGGGACAAAATTTAATCATCCCGCTGCATCTCAGGACCGTCCTCGCCCAACAAGTGATTTCCAGGTGTTCCGATCACTATGTACCAATTCTGGTAAAGAGACATTGATTAAGTTAGGTCTCCAAGAAATGAAGAGAGTGATATGGTATGTACTTCACAACAGTCCTGAGATCGACAAGTACATGGACGAGTTCGAGAGGTATGCGTTTATATTTTGAAATTTCTGTTTCCTAAGTTATCTTTTCGATTTATTCTAATATCATGAACATTTTCAGGGAATTTCCTGATATCGACATGGAACAAGCATTTCCGAGCTGGTTTGAGACGAAGGTAAACTTATTGTATGTATTTCCATGTATAAATAACGACTATTACTCATCTCCATCTATTCTTATCTTTTTCTATAGATCCGTAACCTTTACATAGCCGATGACCCAATCTGTACTCCCGACTTATTCGCTTTGGCTTGTGGACCATCACCGACCCCAATCTCAGTCAACTCTTGCGTAGTCAACGGTGTGAGGTTTGTCGTACACAGCCGCGATATAAAACGTACAACTCAGAACAGCGAAATTTGTTCACCTGGTGAGAAGGAGGGAGAAATGTATTATGGTCAGCTAGAAGAAATTCTGGAGTTCGCATATTCCCAGTTCAAAGTTGTGTTGTTTCGAGTTAAGTGGTTCGACTTAAGCAACAAAAACCGTAGAGTCCAACGTTTTACCACTAGAAACAACATGACACAAATTTTGGCATGTAGCTATGCGTTCGAAGATCAACCTTACATTCTCGCAACACAAGCAAAACAAGTCTTCTACCTTGAAGATCCTGCCAGACGACCACTCCATTGGAAGGTCGTCCAAGAAGTAAATCACAACACAACCTGGGATGTCATCGTGGTAGAAGACGATGATGATGTGATACATGGCAACAACTCATCCGATCTCCAACTGTCTGCTAATTTGAATGATTTGGAACTTGAAACCTTAAATATCGATGGTGAATCAACGTTAGTTGAGGCACCACCACCAATCATTCCTGTTGATGACGACGATGATTTTATTGATGATGAAGACGACGATCCTTATGATTTAGCAGATTCTGATAATGAAGTCGCAAACAATTCTGATGATGAAGTTGAAGTTGCGACTAATGTTGTTTATGATAGTGATTGTGATTGTGCAGATTGATCTTAAAATGTAACTTGTAAAACGACACTTATTTTAATGAAATTGTTATGGATTGTTTAAAAGTGTATATTTATTTTGAATGTGTGCATGCTTATGTTAATTTGTTCCCGAATTTCTATATGTTATTCAACTTGTACTTTTACAGATGGCAGCAGCAGTCGCGCGTGGTCACGGTGGTGACGGTGCCGGTGACCCACCTTCCCCTCCCCGTCAGATTGAGAGCGGTTGCCGTGATGGTGGTAAGAATTTCTAGATTACATATATATGTATATATATACATATATCTATATTTGTGTGTGTGTGTGTACATATATATATATATATATATATATATATATATATATATATATATATATATATATATATATATATATATAATATAATATATATATATATATATATATATATATATATATATATATATATAATATATATAAGTTACTTTATGACATTTTCACTCACTCCAATTGCAGGATCAGGGCGACCCCGCCGAGGAGGTAGGGCCAGGGGGGAGGCAGGGGTAGGGGAGGTCAGAATGGCGGTAGGCAGCGAGTACGCGAAGAAAATAAGAATGTGAAGCTCAAGAACGCCGTGAAAAATAGCGGCCCACAGTCGATTGAGTTTGAGATAGGTGATCAGGGGACTTACTGTCATGTGGGCCCGCATCGAGCATGGTTTAGCAATTACGTCGGCGAGCTCATTCGGCAGCTGCCGCTACACTATGACTCCTGGTACGATATAGAACCGGAGAAGACGGCTAACTTCCTTCCACAGCTCGGGGTCAGTTATTTCATTTTCCTTTTATATTGTTATGTTATCGTGTTTACTTATTTAAATGTGCATATTTATTTAAATTGTGTTTATTATTTTATCTCTATAATTGTTAATTATTTTGAATGTGTAATTTTAAAATTTGTTTATTTATTTATATCTTTATATTAATTTTAACTATATTTGTTTGCAGCGTATGTTCGATTTGGAACGCCACAGGCGCAGACCGGACTGGGAGGCCATTCGGTCGGCGCTCACCGCGTATTTCGCTACACGGTATTCTGACAACAAATACGATATGAAACGCGCTTACTTTACCAAAAAGGGTGGGGCTGAGAAAGAGGAAGAGAACAGAAGAAATCCTCCTCCGAACTTGGAGCAGGGTGAGTGGGAGAAGTATGTCGATTTGTACATGTCGGAGAAGGCCCAGAAACGATCGGCTGTGAACAAAGAGAATAGAAAGAAGAACAAGATTCTCAGCCGCCACGGTTCGAAATCATTTGCCGCATCTCGACACGAATATGTAAGACACATTTTATTTTTATAAGATTATTTAATTTTAATAATATATTAATTAAAAGTATTTATACTAAATAAAATATATATGGTGTTTGATTTGTCATTTTAATTTGTTTCATCCTATATGCATGTGTATATATTTATACAGTTCGAGAACAGCGACGACCACCAGTATCCGTCCCTGTTCGATACCTATCTTGACACCCACTTCAAGAATGGTGTTTGGTTGCAGGATGAGGCTCGTGCTCGGTTTGTAAGTATCGTTTTTTATTTATTTATTTGTTTATTTATTTTCCAAACACGCATTTAGTGATTTATTGAAACATAATCTAGTAATTAACCCGACTAACATATTAATTTTCTCATTTTTTTTCAACTACATAGGATGAGATGGTCAGGCTAAGGCAGCCTAGATCCGATATGCCGACAGACGAGGCGTGCCTCACGGAGCAGGACATATTTGCCCGGGTAGTCGGGGGCAAGCAGCGTGGTCATATACCCGGCGTCGGCAGGGTGGTACCCTTCTTGAAGAGGCCACGGGTAGACATGCCGCCTCCAGCTCCACCAGGTATGTACAGTTGGATAATATTAAATGACTCATCTTATGTATTGAAATGACCGTTTTTAAATTTTGATTATTTCGTTTATAGGTACGGCCGATGTCGACGGGAAGCTTGCTGAAGCTCAGGAGAAGCTTGATGAAGCTAAAAAGATAGTGGCTGAAGCTCAGAAGGAGAGAAAAAAAGCTAAGAAGAAAGCGGCGAAAAATGAGAAGAAGCTCGAGTTGTTGACGCGTTTTATGTCGACCAACCCAGACTGGGCGGCGTTTATTAGCCAGGCTGGTTCTCGAGGTGCCGCTGGAGAGAGCAGTAGGAGTGGCGCGGGAGGGAGCGGCGCAAGCGCTCCCGCGAGTGGCCTCGTCGGCGAGAGTGGCTCTAGCAGCGAGAGTGGCTCTCGCAGCGGGAGTGATGATGATGATCAGGATGGCGACGAGGGGCTCTAGAGGTATTATTTTGTGTTGTTTTGTCTTTGGAACTATATTTTGACGACCCAATTGCAACATTTGTAGATATTTTGACGACCCAATTGCAACATTTGTAGATATTGTAGATATAGGGGCTCTAGAGCGATTATAACACCCCTTTTTGATGTATTTTGAGGGTGTTATAAAGATTTATGGCCGTTTTGTAAAGTTTATTAAGTGTTTCGTGGTTATATATAACCGTTTTAGCCGTTTTATCCATTTTAGCCGTTGTTTGTATTGGAATGTCTTGTATATAGTGGTTATAGAAACCAGGTTTGTGTAGATTTTTGCTGCAAAATTATTGCGGCAAAAATCTGGGCATTGCAGCTGCGCAGGCTGCTGCGCAGCTGCAATAGAACTTCCATACCGTGGACATGTCGTCGGTAAAGTAGACTTGTGTATATGATACCGACATATTGTCGTCGGTAAAATATTGAACTTATTGTCTATTATAAATGGTACCGACATACTGTCGTCGGTAGTATATATACACATATTTGACTTTTCGTTGACTATTATAAATGGTACCGACATACTATCGTCGGTAGTATATACACACATATTTGATTTTTCGTTGACTATTATAAATGGTACCGACATATTGTCGTCGGTAGTATATACACACATATTTGACTTTCGTTGACTATTATAAATGGTACCGACATATTGTCGTCGGTAGTATATACACACATATTTGACTTTCGTTGACTCTAATTAGTTTGGCTAATTAAACCGTTAATTATTTAGTACATTACCGACGACGAGTCGTCGGTAGAATATTGTCGAACAAACAAAACGTTTGACTGGAAAATCATGTGGGTCCCACTATGTCGTCGGCGTTATTTGTCAGCATAGTCGTTGCCGACGTGGCTCTGTCGACAAGATAGGGCCGACGACATGACGTCGAGACGGCATTATGCCAACGTCATGACGTCGGCATGGTGGAAAATATGTCCACTGCGATGCTTCTGTTTGTGTACTAGTGTAATCCGCCCGAAGGCACGACGATTAATAGGGGTAAACCCTGCCCCCTCAGACTTGAACGTGGGTATACCCAAGCCAAGCCCTCATAGAGGGACTTCCTAATATCTCAAAGTTGGCTTAAGTGGGATTTGAACTTGAGACCTAAAGGTCACCAAGGAAAATCCTAACCACTATACCAACTCATCATTGGTCGATAACCTAATAACTAAAAACCGCAAAACTCGACGTATCATGTGTCGGAACCGTAATCAAAATAATAGGTCATTTAATGTTATAATTATAAAAAATGTCAATGTTAGTTGAAAGATGTTAAATGGTTATCCGAAGTTAGGGGCTTATATCAAATGGTTAAATAATACTAGTATTAATGACAAAAACGTTGCTAAGAATTGTTCGCGGCTAAAAATAGATAAAAAAAGTTTGATTGAGTTTACCGTATTACATTTCCTTGAAATTATTATTACAAAATACAAAGAAAACATTAATTAATCTTTTATATAATACAACAAAACCTCTAGTGGGGACTTTTACATTTCAAAAATATCAAATCATACTATATTAAGTAACAATCAAATTATTATTATTATTATTATTTTAAATAATAAATAAGAAAAGCCTAAATATTTCTAAATTTATCTATATTCTATAAAAGACGAATTTGATTTGTGATCATTCAAAAAAAACTTACAAAAATATATGTGTCAAAAACTAAAAAATAAAACTTGAAAAAAGGTGGAGCAAGTTTTTCAAAGATTTGGGCTAAATATATGTGTCAAAAACTAAAAAAATAAAACTTGAAAACGGTGGAGCAAGTTTTTCAAAGATTTGGGCTGAAACTTAAAATTCAGTATCATTCCCACTAAAAATCCTGAAGTCCCAACATTCTCAAATTCCTCTTCCATCAATCAAACTCAATCTCTTATCAATCATCCACGCACAATCATTGACACAATAACATCTCCTCCAAATCTAATTAATATTAAAACCCACTACATTCGTAAATAACCCTAATTCAATAACTCAATCAAATTACACTGGTTTTGAAGGTCCTGTTATAATAATTAAAACTCGAAATTAAAAATAATAATTTATTTAAAAGTTTAGAATAAACCCCGCGCGTGCGCGGGCATTATATCTATTAGTTAAAGATAAAAAATTCGTTTTGCAAAAAGTTAAGAGAGATAAAACATCAATGATTATGTTTTCTGTAAGCAGTGTGATTTCGTCAGTAGATAAATATTTATTTTGAGACGGAAAGAGTATTTTTTATTGTTTATGTTCACTTTTGTGGTAAGTAATGGTCAAACTTTATAGTCAATAATGTCAAGTCTTGCTATGTGCATATTGGATCATTGGGATAGCTATATTACTAATTAGGCTGCTTGCAGTAAAGCAAGTCGATCGATCCTTTGAGTCGATCGATTCAATCGTCCTTGTTGCAGTCAAAAATGGAGATCGATCGATTTGGAGCAAAATGAGAATATAGATCGTCTGGACGATCGATTCATTCTATCTTTTTTTTGTTTTGTTTCTTTCTTTTTGTGAGAACTAGCCGTTGCAAAGAAAAAAAAAAAATTGACATCCTACCGTTACTAGCCAACGGTTTGAAGCAATAAAAAAAATATATTTCACTTATAAATACACAACATAAACACACTTCAATCCACAAATCTCACAATTCTCTCAATTCAAAATGTCTAAGAAAACATCACAACAAAAAGGCCGAAAATCCCGATTGCCACAAAACATTCCACACTTAACACCGGATCCGAATTTCCGGTTAACCGGTGTCTCACCAAACGTCAATTTCCGACCCGCTACTTTAGATTATGAACCGCAACAACCTCCACAACAACAAACTAACAATCTATTTTCTATAAATCATCCTATGAATCGTCCATTTGTTCCACCGTATCAAAACAACCAACAACAACAACAAAGCCACTTCCATCGAAGCCAACAATCTATGTATGGCTCACCCGAATCGGTGTATCGTCCAACAATGGATTCATCAACGTCTTCCTATTCAAATTATCAACATTATTCTTCGGTTAACCGTCTTTGCCCGCACATTTACGACAAAAGATGCAGGAAATGAAGGATTCAATCAAGGAACGACACAACCTAGATTATTAGTTTTTTAATAAGTATTGTAATGTTTTAAATTTATTTTAAGTATTATGTAACATTTTAATTATTTTAATGAAATTTAAGTTTGTGTTAAAAAAATAAAAAAATAAAAAAAAAAAAAATAAAAAAAATGGATGAAGGTCGCACCCAATCGCCGGAAGGTCGCTGGAGAGAGAAAGCTGATGTGGCAGAGAAAATGGGAGGGATTGAACCTCCTTACTGCATCCGGCCTAAGGACCGCAGTGGTTACAGGTTATTATGGGCTGGTATCATTATTATTATTCGATGTGTTTGGTTACAGGCTTAGAAAAGTTTAAAATTTTAAAATAAGACCGAACAATTTTATGGAAGTCTTTTTAAGCTATAAGCCTAAATAAGCACAAAATAATTAAAACATGCTTATAAGGGTTTATCGTTAGTCAAATTACTTAAATATCCTTAAAATATACTAATAGATTAACACACAAAAACTTGAAATATATGTGATTTTAAATTGATTAATTTTTACATGATTTTACAACAATAAACTTCAGCTTCAAGCCTTCAACTAATTCGCAAAGCAATTCCGTAAAAAAAAAAAAATAAACTCATGCTATCGGCTTATGAAAAACCTCTTTTCTAAAACTATTAATGGGAGAAAATTTTAATCTCCTAAAGAGAAGTATATTATATATATACGTATATCATTTGGCGAAGACCTTTAACAAACTAGTTTTCTACAAAGTTCAAATCAAAGCATATATACACTAATACACAGTTAGGATATCTCTATATGATCCAAATTGATTGTTTCGGACAAAAGCATCAAATCAAAACACGTCCTAAGGATTATTTAGTTAGCCCGGTAAGCACAAACTGGCCCATCAACATTATATTTAGCAATTGAATAATTTGCTAACAGGCCCTAGTGCGTTGATACTTTTGTTAGCCCACAAACTCACATCTATGTAATTTATTTGAACTTTTTTTTTTTTTTTTTTTTTTTTTTTTTTTTTTTTTTTTTTTTTTTTTAACGGACTCACATCTATGTAATTGAGTAAATTGCTAAAGTGAGATTTACATAAATTCGTGAAAAAGAAAATTTAGTACTCGTAGGATAATTAATACGATCTATGTCCGATTCTAGGATCCGATGTTGCTAACCTTGTCAATAGTATTATTTTTTGGAAAGATACATATTACAAACTTACAATGATAAATCGATACTTTAACTGACAACCAAATGGTTGGAAAGATACATATTATGATCCCTATATTAACCAAGTTATGTAGCTTCTTCATCCACATGTGCCATTTTTTTTTCTTTATTACAACTAATCATATAATCGATAATTTGATTTCGAGGTATTTCCTTATCTTCATGGCAAGAAGATAATTTTTTTTTTTTTTTTTTTTTTTTTTTTTTTGGGGGGGTATCTTCAACTAAAATCCAAATTGCTTGGTTTTGTCTAGGAATTTTTTTAATCGTTTTTTATTTTGTAATTGAGGTTAAATATGATGTTTTGTAATATATCTTGAAACCTTTTTAATGTGCCCCATGTATGTTTTCATTAACGTAGAAGAATGCATGTATAAAACTCAATCATTCTAGAAATGTTTTTGATCGAAATACACATTATTTGAGCCTAACAGACACAAATAGTGTAAAGTATTTATGCTTTTGATAAGATTGTGTGATCACATTAGCACATTACATCGAAATTGAACTTGAGAGTCGACGCCAAATGCGGACATACTTGACATAGTGTATGCATATGCATACCCTATAAAAATAGCCTAGCATAAAAAGGTTTTTTTTTTTTTTTTTTTTTATTTTTTATAAATTGTCGATTGTTTAACACTAAGTGCATACTCTAAATTGTATATGAGACTAATGTCAATGTCTTGCAAATGAATAATGTGCATATTCCTACTATCTAGGATTGTATAAATGAATAATGGCCACCTTGTTTATAGGTAGCTAGTTAGAAACTTTGAAATCATAGGTTTTGTTTTGCATTGGTCAACATGTATGTCTCTAACATCAATTTTAAACACAATCTTTCAAATGTTAGCACCCGATTCTTCAATTGGTAATTCTAATTGGTTCACTTCGAACTATATCTCTAAAATCAAGTTCACCTGTCTATATAAAGCTCGTGTTTTGTTCAAGGGAGGTGATTCGCACACTTTTTTTTTTTTTTTAATTTTATTTTTATTACACTATTTTGTACAACATTGTAATGCACATAGAGCACACAGTACAACACTGTAATGCACAGAGTGTGGTGGAATAATATTATATTAAAAAAAAAAAAAAAAAAAAAAAAAGTGCGAATCACTTCTCTTTGTACAACTTCTTTCCTAATAACACTGTAGTTCTCACAAAAATATACATTGATAAAGTAAATTTATGTGGATCCCATTTACTTGTCACATCTTTTATATAATAAAACAAAACCCCTAGTGGGGACTTTTGCATTTCAAAAAAATCAAATCATTCCTTATTTAGTAATAGTTTTTTAATTTGATTTTTTTTTCTGGATTTTGAAAAATAATTAAACTTAATTATTTCCTAATTTGTCTAACAATTTAAAAAAAAAATCGTTTTTGCACCATCATGTACAAAAAGAATGAAAATACACATGGGCCTTTATGCTATTCTTTTATAATTATAGACAAAAAATGTAATTTAAAAAAAAAAACCCGGACTCATCCCCCTTCCCAAACCCTATTCCTCTTCTTCTCCAACCATCAAATCGTGTGAGAGAAAAAAACCCAAAAAATTCACATCCCCAAATTCTCGGATCAGTTGGTGAAATATGACAGTTAGATATGACCAGGTTCTATTCTTTATGCTCGTCTAAATTGTGAATATGATATAAACGACATATTCAAAGATTGATGGTAAGCTAATCCACTTATTTTTTTTATAAATTTATTTAAAGATTTTATTAGCTAGGTGTCAAATTATGTTGATATATCTTTGGTTGATTATTTATTGACATTGTATTACATAACTGGCCACATTAGATAGCGGAAGGATTCATGAACTCCAACTTAGAATAGATAAGTATCGTAAAGATCTCTAAAATTGGTGACTAGATGATACAGGAGGTCCAAAATAGGATTATGGAATGGTGGCTGTGGTTGGGCCAAAATGTGAATGTTGTTGTGGCACATGTAATGCCTATTTAAGAGGTAGCAAAACGGACGGCCAGGCGGCTTAGGTAACATCTGGGGGTTAAAATGGGTAGTTTTTGGTGGGGGTTGGCTGACCTGAGATACCCCTGGTTTATTGATTTGTAAATATCACATGATCAATTATTTGTCTGTCACAACTTAATGGGATGTTTGGCTATGCTTTTTGAATAGAGTCTATTATGTTATGGAAACACACCATGTGTCTGAGACGTGTTACTGTTAAAGTATTTGTGTTTGTGTGGAATAATTGGTTTTTGTGAAAATGATTGCAACAAAAAAAAGTTTAAGAAAACAAAGTGAAAATCTATAGATTATAGAGTGAAATAGATATAGTTTGTTGTATTTTATCGTTGTTTATTGTTTTAGGTGATACCATTTTGAAGACGGAGGCCAATATTTCTCCTTATGATGACGTTCGGCAACAACAAACCGAAGATGCAAAGAAAGCCACTCTTGAGTACTATTTAAACGGAGAGGAGAATATAAACCAATTTAACCACCAATTCTATTTGTAAGGTCTACTTCCATTCTTTTGATCAGATTTATTCTTTTGCCGAAATAAAATTAAACACATTACTTAGAATGCAAGCTACCCACAAAATAGTTCGTAGTTAATGTATATTTGGGGTGAATAAAATATAAATTAAAAGAAATACATCATTCGATTTTTTTTATTATTATTATTTTTCATTTTTTTTGTTTTTTTTATAGTAAATTTGGTTGCAGTCATACCCATTGATGACCACCTACTTAAATTCAGGGATACACAAATGCGCAAGCAATGCAAATGAATTTTACAGAAGAAACAGATGAAACGAATGAATTTACATCGACTTTGGTTTCAAATGGTGAATTTCAAGATGTTCCTGGCAATAATGTTTTGATCAAGAAAGTATCTTAACGGGTTGTAGAAGAATAGTTCATCTATAATGATCTTTATCATTTAAAACCATGTATCAAGTATTTTGCGCAAAAAATGGAGTCAACAACTGTGATATACGATTTCAACCTAGATCAGAACACATCTAGAACGACCTAAAGTCGGAAGGGATGAATGTTAATGCTAACAGATCGTGTCCAGCATACCGATGTCCTATTACTATTAATTCAGCCAAATAGACATTGTAAGTCAGCTTGGTTTTTCTGTTCAGGACAGAACTGAATGAATGGGTTATTCTTTGAGGTATATCTTTGATTGCATTGTACTTCAGCCACTGTAACATCTATCTAACTCAATATGTCTATGATGATATCTCTAGTCAAAGAAATTAGGGAAGGGAGTTAACTATGGAATTATGTTGAAATTGAGATAAGGAGACGGAGGACTGTGATACAGAAACTTCTTACGGTTGATTGATGGGCTGTTAAGATCGAAAGGTATGATTAATATTATTGGAATATTCGAATTTTTTAAATTTGTATCAAATGTGGTACGATTGTAGTTTCTGGTGTTGTTTAGTTCATTGATAGGTATTATTGATTACATCAGAAAAGTATAAATTAGTTAAGGGTGTTTTTCGATTAAGCTGAAAAGTAGTTATGAATGATTGGGTAAAACTGTCTAATTTCTTTATTATAAGACAACTAAGCAGTTTGAAGTTAATAATCCTAGACACCCCCGAGAGTTTGGATAAAAGAAAATTTCTTATGAGTATTAACATATTTGAATGTGAAATAAGTACTCAGAACTGAATACGTAGTTTAACTCTAAAATAGTAAACAAGCAAGATTTTTAAACATTCGAGCATTAGCTTATTTGATTATTGTGTGTTCTTGAAATAGAAACGATCCAAACAATATTACACTAGAGTTGTAATAAGTAAATCCAAACAACCCCTACAGTAAGTATATCTATAAACAAAGAAATTCATTTTGACCTTTTTGATTTTTTAGCAATTGTGTTTCATTCCGCACATCATTAGGAATTTAGGATCTTGGTACGTCGTTTTGTACATATAGCATTGTGCTTTCAATGCAATAATGAATATCCTTGAACACTTTAAGAAATTAGTATCTTTGTCAATCATTAGCAGCAAGTTTAAGCTCAAAGTTAAAAGATTTGAGTTAGTTGAATGCAGTACTATATCAGACTTAGAGCTATCAATTTGTGATCATTAATCTTTAATACTCTTTGACATGTTTATCTTGAGGTCTTTGTCTTCGGTGTATAAGTTGAGAGCAAGGTTGTTTGTATATATTCAGTAGCATCATATAATACATTAATAGTATTTTCTCATGTAATGATGAAAAAGTAAATTTTAGAAAAGGTTTTGCTTTGACTTTTAGTGCAGAATGAATAATTTAAACTATCCAATTTACCCTTTATTTCAAGTTGAAAACTACCCAAGAATTAAATCTTCTCTGTGTTTGTTTATAGTTTCATGTAACAGTAGAAAGGACAAGTTTAATTTAGTTTCTACTGGGTAAACCTACTCATATGATATATGGGTGTATATTTGCTTTAGTATTCTGTGTTTACATTGCCTATGACACATTTAGAGCTCTACATATACGACGGCTACATCTTGGCTGCAATTGCATTATATCTTGATACTCTTTTCTTGGCATTCCTTACCATATTTAGTGATGGTGATAGTTAGACGTATTTGATGGTTGCTGATATCTTTTTATACCTACATAAACACGAGATAGAAGCTGCGAATAAATGTAGAGAGAGATATACTAATTGGTAACTTTCATAAGGTCTTTTGTAGTTTCTTTTTACATTGGTTGTTTTTGGAGTTCTGGTATTTGGTATTTCTTTGCATGGATGTTTTGTGTCTAGAATCATTGAAATCATGAAGTATATGCATAAATTCAGGTTCTTTTTACATGTAAACAACTTTTACCTCAAAAAGAATGAAATACATAATAAACTACTGAATAGGAAAATGAATAGCCTAAAAAGAATTTTTTCAGAATACCTGCAAAAGCTCATTACTGCTGTAAGGAAAAGTAGGCGTATGTTTATCCTTCAAAATACGAATTTAGGTACCAGTGTTGATAGTATAGTAGTGTTGATGGCATAGTGTGAACTAAATGTTATCTTTGCCAATAGCATATCAGATCTCATCAGCTGGCACAAAGAGGCGCGTTACAAAAAGCGAGAAATTGATAAGAGAAAATCACTAAAGGAAGAAACTTTTTCAAAATTTTAGAGTTTCATGGGTCCTTTAGGTACTTTGAAAAAGTGGCAGTGCTTATCCTTGGCTTTGCTGTACATGTATTCTGATTATATATTCACTTCTAGAAGTGTATATGTACACAAACTGATTTTTTAATTCATTAATGGATCTTTTAGATTAATAGTCGTATTTTGTTGTTTTTTCTTTTATTTTGGGGCATAAAAGATCTTGGCCTCCTTTTCCTGAACAAACTCTTTTATCACCTGATGTTTTTTTTTTTGGCATTTTGTTCATTTAGTGTATGTGGTGGGTAAGAAGAAAAGCAAAGTGGTAGATGAAGAGTGGATTCAACGCTATATAGATTCAAAGGTCAACAAAGTTCCTTTAAAACAACTGAACCAGAATACTAGAATAGTTTGCTCGAATTTACCAAGCTTAATGAGGGTATGTTAGTATTAACATAATTGTTCATATTTTTGCTTTTCTTTGTCTTGATGTCTATACACAGATATTAACGGTTCCACACCTACACATAAATAATTTTTTTCCTAAATGTCTGCGTTAAATTCATGTGTACGAGTGGCAGCCTTTTGTTAATGTTATTCACGATTTTGCCGCTGAGACTTTCAATGCAGTCACCCATTTGTTTTTCCCGCATGCTTTTTGAACATCAGACTTTATGTTTTTCATTCTTCATGTTATTTATGCAATTGTTTTTATATTATTTTGTTTGTAAGTTGTAGATACATCAATCTTAGTTTTTATTACTTATATAAACAAGTTGTAGATACATCAATCTTAGTTTTTATTACTTCTAAAACACAATGGAGGGAATTGGATATGATCTTATTGATGATAGCATCTTATAACTGGACTCTACTACTTCAAAACAATAAATAGTTTATGAAGTCAACTTATTGTTTTGAAGTAGTAGAGTAAAAACTAAGTATACACAGTATTAATTTTTGACTTCATAAACGATTTTATAAATGGATTATGTCGAGTGGTCATGAGGCTCACTATTAGTAGTACCATGTAAAGTATCATCAATTTATAATTTTGCATAGTCAACTGATGATTTATTCGTATTTTGTCAACTCTACATTGCACAAATAAATTTTATATTTAACTGTTAAGACTAATGAGGTGCTTTTTTAATTTCTAGAAAGATAAAGTTCAATTTTTAGCACATATGCTTGAAAAATTACCACAAAATCACTAATAACAAAAATTATGTTAAAACCCCGTGCGTGCACGGGTATTATAACTAGTTAAACATACATAGATAAAAAGTAGGTTCATTTCGTCTTTTGTACAAATCCACCGCTGTACACACGTGACAAAGAACATAAACCTTCCACATGTACATAATTAGTTTATAACTATCCAGGTCTCATATTGTGAAAATAATGACTATGAAACCATTATTTACGACCATTTTTAATACAAAAGACTTAGAACAATCGCACTTATGACAAAACAAACACAGATAATGATTCTGATTCTGCAGCCATCCAGACTTCCTCAGCTTGTCGCTTTCAGTCTTTGAAAAATCCAGAAATAAGCTGAAGTCCAGCAAAACGGTCTTTTAAAAGGCCTCATTATCATAAGCATAGAGACCGCTTCCAACCTCCGCCTTAAACCTTAAACAGTCTTAAAAAAGTCCCCATTATCATAACATCTAATGCTACTAATTTATCCAAATTTGCTTCATAAAAAACAATCTAACAAAGAAGAACTCAAATGGGTCATGCTTATATTCTAAATTTACCCCATTTTCATTCACACGTTTCATCAAACACTTGGTTCACACCTTAATTAAACTAACAAAAAACCAATTAACCCATGTACAAGAACCCAAAAAAAAAAAACTCCACAAAACAATTCTAAACAGCAAGAACTCAAATGGGTCACTTACATAGCAGATTTGCATCACTACTGAGTCAGACACTTCTTCAAGGGTTGGCAACTTAGGCAGTGACGGAGCCACTATACGGCTAGGATGGGCCATGGCCAACCCTATTATTGTAATAAGTAATTGTGGTATGCATCTTTTGCAATGTATTTTCTACACAAAATTTTACTCGGCCCACCCATAGTTAAAACAAAAAGGGCCCATCCAAATATATTAGAAAATGTTTCCATACAATTGAATGATCCAAATATATTAGAAATTTTTTCATAAGTTACTTAGGTCCAGATCTGTATCAAAGAGAAAAACTTATTTTTTCATTACTGTTATGAACAACAAACTCTCAATTCCGTCCTGATATGATACATTTTTTCTGACGTGTAAGCACCTAACAACACACATAAACCTTAAACTATGTCACCATTCAAGAATTACCACCACTAATATCCTAAGCTACATCTAATACTACCAATTTATCCGATTCCGCTTCACAACAAATTCACACCACTATCCACTCAAACATTTCATCAAACACTTGGTGTGCAGCTTAATTCAACTAACAAAAAACCACCAAACCCATTTATAAAAACCCAAAAAAAGTCCACAGAAGAATTCGAGCCAACAAGAACTCAGATGGGTCATACTTACATAACAAATTTACACCATTTTTCAATCAGGCATTTCATCAAACAGTTGGTGTGCAACTTAAAAAAAAAAAAACCCATTTTCAGAAATTGCCACACGAGCATTTCTAAAACAGCCGTTGTCAACAACTATCAAACAATAAAGTAATATTTATATAGCATAACACGAGCATTTTCATGAAGTATCGCAAATAGTTCTTTTACAGTGGCCGAAACTCAAGGCCGCAAACAATGAGACCGGACATGGGACCTTCAATACTTGTAAACTTCATATTAATCGAAAGAGAGTCATCCTTGAATTCATGAGCTGAGTTAAATTTCCACAGTTGAATCTCCATCCATCCATCTTCCCTTTGTTTTGGAACCCGAGTAATATCATTTATATTCGATGGGCTCGGGGTTATAAAATAAAAAAATTCAGCCTCGTTGTTTTCTTTATGGAGATCTTGTACTTTCACTGGACAATGAAGCCCTTGGCATTTTTCTGAAAGCTTGAACACAAGGTAACACACATATTCCGTAACCGGTGACAACATTTGACTTTTGATCGTGCATTTGAGATGAAATACTTGTTGTGGTAAAAGCTCAATGACCTCTTGAAATCTGCATGTAAGGTATATTTGATGATTACATACTTCTCAAAAAGTGAAACTTTAATCAACCATCTATTCACGAATTTTAACCATTAAACCAGAAAGCAATTAGAATTTGGACCTTGAATAATCAAATCTAGTTATTCGTCACTGTAACAAATTAGTTATATAACAGTAAAAAAAGAAACAAACCTGGATTGGGCAGGTGGTTTTGAAGTAAAAATATCCACATTAGAAAATTTGTATAGAGCTGCCTTTGACGAAAGCACAAGAAGTTTCTTTCCTTCAACTTCGCCCAACCAGAACAACTCGTCATAGTTTCTGCATACCTTGAATATTTCTTCAAAGTTAGTTGGCAATTGTTGCACTTGATCCACATTGAAGTCTGATTTCAAGTCTTGTTGGACTTCGTTCAATTTTCCGATCTCTTCAAGTGTCACCTGTAAATAGTTAATTTAGATATCAACTTAGAACATGAATTTTTTTGTTACCATGCATTCATGTTCCCTTTGTACAACTTAAACAAAAGAACATAGAATGGAACCAATGGATATTTTCAAACTTACTTTGTCAATGGCTCGAAATTCAATTCCTTCAACATAAACTGCAACATCTCCACAATAGTACGATGAAAAGCTTTCAAGTAGAAATTCAAAAACGACATCTTTGTTCTGATTCGAGAAACGGTGCAACTCAATCATCATCCACTGCTCATCTCTCCATGTTGCGAAATATGCATGCAGACTTTTGGGTCCCTTTCTATACTTTAGATTAACATACACAGATTTACTTGAATAGTTTCTTGAATCACAAAATTTGAAGACTAAATAGACCCCATAAAGAACATTAGGAGATAAAAATTGAGCTCTCGTCTTGATTTCGATGTTCAAGTCGGAAATATCTAACATCTCCACCACTGTCCCAAACCTGCGCATATTATAAATATCCGAGTCTAAATCAGTCATAGCCTTTATTTCCATACACTTCTACTGTTGAATTTGGAATTTCTGGAACAAAATTATAAATTCTATATTAGAATTTATTGTACCCGAAAAATCTCTATTTAAATAAAGGTAAGAGCATTATAAAAAACACTATCAAGATACAAGTGATGGTCATTAGTTGTTTATATATTTTATGTAAATGTGTCGTTGTAATTAAGTTAGTATAGTCATTGGGCTTTTAATCTAATAGGTCAAGGTTTAGTGATATGAAAAGCCCACTAGCCCATCTCATGTAAACTATAAATACCCATCACCCTCCTCACTTGGAGGGTGTTGCTTCTAGGGTATCATCTTGTATCTCTCATTCTATTTCTCTTAATCTAATATATCTCTAGAAGTTACCATCTTTCCCTGTCTCTTTTTCTTCTTTAATCTTATATTGTGTATGATAAGGATTGATATTAGGCGTCATACAAGTGGTATCAAGTGCAAAAACAAAGATTTAGGAAATTTTTTAGGGCTAGTTACTGTTCATCGTCGAGGTACTGTTCATCAGTTTAGTATAGTCGAGCATCTTAGGTCATCGAGCAACTTTGGATTGATCGAGTATCTACCTTCATCGAGTTTCTGTCAACAACCATCGAGTTAGATAGTTGGTGGCTAGAAATAATCGAGCAACTCATTTGATCGAGTTTCTTTGATCGAGCAACTCACTGATCGAGTTTCTTTGATCGAGCAACTTAGGTCATTGAGTATCTTAGATAGTCGAGGAACTATATTCATCGAGTAACGTAGTTAGGCGTGGAACTTTTTGATCAAGCAACTCAACATAGTCGAGCAACATAGTCGAGTTAGACTATTCTTGTTCACTTGATCAAGCAACTTTTTGATCGAGGAACTATCTTCATCGAGAAACTACTTAGTCGAGTAACTGGTTGATCGAGTAACTACTTAGTCGAGTAACTGGTTGATCGAGAAACTCCTTAGTCGAGTAACTTCATCGAACAACTATCTAACTTAGTCGAGGAAGTAACTTAGTCGAGTATCTAATCACTTGATCGAGCTTCTTGGTTAATTTAAGTTAGTCGAGTAACTTAGTCGAGTTTCCAACTTCACTTGATCGAGTAATTGAGCAACCTAGTCGAGCAACTTAGTCGAGTTTCTTTACATTGATCGAGTAACTGGCATCATCGAGGAACTATATTGATCGACGAACTAGAATAACTTAGTCGAGTTTCTAAATCAAGTTTCTTCATCTAGTAACTTCATCAAGTAACTTCATCAAGTTTCTTCATCTAGTAACTTCATCAAGTTTCTTCATCTAGTAACTTCATCAAGTTTCTTATGTGTTCATCAAGTTTCTGAAGTTCATCAAGTTTCTGAAGTTTGCTCAAGTTTTTCAAGTTTGTGAACCGTAACCAACCTTATCCTAGTTCTTTGAACCGATCCAACATCATCTTTATCATACAACATCATCAATGGCAACTCATCAAGACAATATCACAACAGATTTGGCACATGCTTTTGCATTCTTCACGAAGGCATTATTCCTCAAACAACCTAACAACAACCAATGGATTTCATCATACACTGACAATACGCAGTTACATATGGGTCAAGAAGGACAAATGGTTGATGTTATTGGGAATCAGCAAGGAAATGCTACGGGTATACAGTTGGGGAATCAGATGCAATATGCAGGGTAATATAATGGAAATCAAATGGGTCTGTTTGTGAATCAAAATGGGGTTAATCAGAGTGAGAATTATTGTTTTACGACTACAATTCAAGAACCTACATCTGAAATTCACAGTGGTAATATTGGTGGAAATGACAATGTCTGTGCAATGACGAAGCTTGAAAAGCTCCAGTACATGTTGATGCTAGCCAAAAAGGAAGAGTCGGGAATACCATTGACTGATGAGGAATACGACTTCATGGTTACAACAAGAGTTAATGATAATTCTACAGAAGTCACTGGAATCTCTGACGTTATGGATAATCAGCAAGAAACAACATCGTGCAGTAATTTTGACATTCCTCCTACTTATGACAAAGAACCACTCCATGAATTACCAACTCCAAGTAATGAGGTTAATCCGTTTGCTCATGAAAAGCAACATTCTGTGCCTCTCGAACCTAATCATGATACATATATGGACACGCCAAGTTGTAGCAATACTAATTTGGCAACTCCAGATATGGATCCTAATGAAGTTCCAGTTGCACAAAATGATGCTAATGATGAGGAAACCCGTGCTTTATTTGAAACATTACTGAATAATTGTCGCATTGAGATTGAAAAAGTGAAACAGGTCAATCGCGATCTTAAGACCGCGAATGTGAAATTGACCACTGAGCTTGAGAGATACAAGGTGAACGAAAAAGCTTTTGAATTTAACCACAAACGACAGTCAGAACTTGAAATTGGTTACAGAGACTCTGTTTTAAGAGAAAAACAATTGCAAATCAAATTTGACACTCTTGATGTCAATTTGAACATGAAAATTAAATCTTTAAACAAGGAAATTTCTGAATTAACCAACCAACTTTCTAAACAAAAAGCAACTTGTTCTGATCTTGAAAAAGAAAAGAAAGAGTTGCATGCAAAGTTTTCAAAAGGGTAAACGCCATAAAATAACAACTTACTTTCTCAAATTTTCCGAGTTGAAACACATACTTTTTTTATTACTTTACTTACCAACGTACTTTCAAATTTTGTTCCGACTTCACCCACATACTTTTTTTATTACCTTACTTACCAACGTACTTTCAAATTTTGTTCCGACTTCACCAATATGCATAATGAAGAAGACAGGGGTATTATAGTCATTTCAGTGATTACTTTAATATAAAATGGTTATATTGGTGAAGTCGGAACAAAATTTGAAAGTACGTTGGTAAGTAAGGTAATAAAAAAAGTATGTGTTTCAACTCGGAAAATTTGAGAAAGTAAGTTGTTATTTTATGGCGTTTACCCTTTTCAAAAAGAGAATATGAACTTCTTGATGAAATACTTGACAAACAGGAAACAATTAAAAAGTTGGAAGAGTTGCTTGTAAAAACGGGTCAGTCTGCTCAAACTCAAAACATGTTTATTAACGATCCAAACCCAATTTTACATACAATGAAGAAAATGGCTCTCGGTTGTGAAAACCCTTGTTATCTCAAGAAAGCTCAGAAAGTACAGAATGTGCTATATAATGGTAATATTATAAATGATGAACATGATCCACCTGCTGGTTATGACTCTTTTGAAACGATTGAGCTTACCAAAGAGAGTAGAAACAAAATGCGACAATTGAACAGAGAAATCAAATCAATTGACTATAATGAACTTAACAAACTTTCTTGCGTTCCTCTTTTTCAAAAAGTGTCACCATTGTTTTTCAAAAAACCAGTGGCTGTCGCAAAAAGAAAAGTTGTTTCAAAACATCTTTCTAACATCGAACAAATGTACTCTAACAACACTTGCTACACAAGTGAAGCTAGAATACTTTTGGATGATCTTAAAAAGAGAGTTGAAATGCTTCAAACTGTTGTGGCAACCAAAACAAACACTAAAATCAACGATTGGTTTTCAAGTTTTCAAACTGAATAGAAAAAGATGTTCGAAACAGAAATTACTCCCATTGTAACTGCAATACATGCAAGAGTCATCCATGTTGAGAATGTAATTGTGAAAGAAGCAGCCGAATTTGTCAAGGACCACAAATCCTTGGTGAAGGAAGCTAATGAAAACATTGAACGAATCAAAGTTTTGGAAAAACAAAATGATGCACTCTCTGAAGAAGCTCTCTCGACTGATATTATGTCCATTATTTATCAAATATATTCTGTTGAAGATGATGAAAGACTTCGAGCTGAGACTTCCCAAATTGTTTCAAAATATGAAAATGCGTTTGCAAAGCTTGAAAAAGAAAATGTTACATATTTTAAACAACTGGATCGGAAAAAGGAAGAATGCAAGTATGACAAACTGTCGTATGAACGTTCTTACAAAGAAATGCAAAAACAAATTGATCTTTTGAAGTCTCAGCTTGAAAATCAAAAAGGGAAGGGTGAGGAAACTAAGTTTGCAAAACCATCAACTTCGGACAAACCGGTTGTAAAACCAAAAATGTCAATTTCTCAAAGTGTTCCGAAAGCTGATAAGATAATTGATTTGACAAAACCAGTCACTCCAACACCCTTGCCCAAGTTTACTGCAAAAGAAAAAGGGAAAGCAGTTGTCGAAACATAAGCAGTGATAGCACCGACTGTGACCACAAAAACAGTTAAGGAATCTGTTGGTTCTAACGACATGGTCCACAATCACTACCTAGAAAGAGCTAGGAAAAAGGCACAGCTTCGAAAAGACGGAATTTTAGGTACAAAACCTAGGGTGATGAATTCTACAACATTACAAGGCACTGCTAGTACTAGTAAACCTCTACCTAGGAACACTCAACAAAAGACTAGGGATTGGCTTGCATCTAAGAGTAGTTGCGAAAAAGAAAATGTTATCCACGTAGAATGCAACACTAAGAATTCCTCTTCGAACACAAAGAAACACTCTCCAAATGACTGTAGTGACAACATTAAGGTTGCGGTGTTAAACAAGAATGTTGAATTTGTCTGTCCTACAAGTCAAAAATGTGTCTTTTCAGCGAATCATGATGCATGTGTTGCACAGTATATCAAGAAAGAAAATTTGCGTGCTAAGACACAATCCACTAGGACACCAAATAGAAACAAACCCGTTGATAAGAAGCAAGAGGCTAAGAAACCTAAAAGGTGGATCCCTACAAGACGTAGTTTTTCTCAAAATGAGACTTCCGCTGCATCTGTAAAGAAAACAACTCCTAGATCTTGCCTTAGGTGGATTCCCACGGGAAGAGTTTTTAAAACAGTTGGTCTTAGATTGATTCCCACAGGAAAGATTCTTGATAGTAGCACCACAACAAGTAATAGTGAAAATCATCAGGATAAGGATGTAGAAACCACTACTACCGGTGATAGTGGACACCCTCAATGTGATGATTCATGTACTTCTAACACTATTATTTGTGCATATTCTTCGTTTGTGGATTCTGTGGATGCAGGTACTTGTGAAAGTGCAGAAGGTTCATACACCCAATGTGGAAAAGAAAAACTTTATGCAAACATCGCATTTGGAAATCCTGGTCTAATTCCACTCTTATCTCCACTTTTACCTGTTCATACTTAATTCTTCTTTGTGAATATTATTTTATTTTTTATTTTAAAAGGAGAAAACAAAATACGAAATTTGAAAAACCAACAAAAACAAAATATAAAAATAGAAAATTTTCAAAAAGACAAAAACAATATAAAATATAAAATCCAAAAATATTCTTCTCCGACATGTCTCTTGTATAATCAATATTCTGTACGTACATAGAAATGTCATTCAACAATGATACGGGCGTGTACAGATGCTTGAGCGAGAGTTCAGTTAAACGTTTTTCAAAAAATGTCGTTTTCTCAACAAAAAAAAATCTCAATGGCTTCGGAACAACTCAGTTTCGGACCCGAGCTTCATTGAATGGCTTCTGCTCACATTAGTTCAGGACCCGTGCTTCAAGGAAAGGAAAGTGCTCATTCAAAATAAAAATTTTATATATTTTTCGAGCACTTATCCTAAAAATCTCAACGGCTTTCGTATACTTCAGTACGAAACCCGTGCTTAAAACAAAACTCCCTCTTAAACCCAAATGTTTAACAATATGCTTTATTTAAGGGGGAGTATAAAATTAAAAAATGAAAAAATGTTCCAATTTCATGCTTAAATCCGTCTATCTCTCCAAAAAGTTTTCATTTAATCAGTTGATATCAAAAATATCACTTCATGCTATTTTTGAGGGGGAGAAGACCTGATTAAATGTGATCAAAATCATGGTTTGAATCTCAATAAGTGCTCAACTCAGTACTAACCCTCGAATTGACAAAACTAAATGTCCGTTATCGAAAAGACTTGTCCGGGATGGGTAATAATTTCAAGCTGGTTATCCAGTGATATAAACGTGTCTCGCAAAGGACTTGTCTGAGTAGAATGTACCAATTCGAGAGATGATCATTGAATATGACCGGGACGGGTAATAATTTCAAGCTAGTCTAACTAGTGATGCAAGCGTGTCTCGCGAAGGTCATGTTCATTGAAAGTCGATCAATTCAAAATGTGCGAACTCTACCCAGCATGTGCAAGTTTATAAAAAATGCATGAGCACATGTGAAGGGGGAGTATTTCAAAAAATGTAAAACTCTCAAAGTGTTAACTAAAATGTGTTTATTCATAAACACTTTGAGAGATTTTCAAAAGGTTTTATGGTATGTGATCAACAAATCTATGATAATCATGGAGCAATAAGGTGATTATGGTTAGGTTATGTCCTATGATCCGCCAGAGCTGGAGGGATCTACCCAAGGACAATTCCAATAGATTATAATTAGAAGTCCTTAGGTAAGATTGAAAAAAGGAGTAATATGAGAAAGGAGAAATAAGGGGTTGAATAATTAAAAAGAAAAGTTTAATGAAAGAGTGAAAAGAAATAGCCCTCCATGAAAACTTAGGGCAGAAACTGGGTCAATACATCTGCTATCGGTTATCACAAAGTTGATACTGATATTGAAGACAAGACGTCATGGACCCAGTGACGCACTGCACCACCCCTCCTAGCCACTCAGATATCTCTTAAAAGATATTTGTTTCATTTCTCACGGAGAACACTACATAATCTATCGGCCTCTCACTCCGAGATGTGTTGATATTGAAAAGGTGGCACTCTGCTCCATGCCTCCGACTACTAAAACTAAAACGCACTTTATAGAGTCTAGAGCCATGAGATTCATCACAATATCTCTTAGGAACACTTCCAATACTATACACTTGTGTTCGCCAAAAAGGACATAAGTTGTAAGAGTCTTAATGAGATCCTTAGATCTTGCCATTTATATCATGATGGTTACGTGTTTTAAAACGGTCTACAGTCGTGGGGTGATCTCCAGCGACTCACTGAATCGTGGGTGCACTTCGGTGTGTCCGTGTAAGCCCTCTCGGGGGTATCCGGTTCAGAACGGCCTGGGGAAGGATTAGAGAAAGTCTTCACACTATGCTGTTGACAATCTCAAAGTCCCAACCTATAAGCGCTGGATGATTATTACTAACGGTTTTATGCGGCTACCCATAAACATCCATTAACCATCATCACATATATACAACATCTTCACCTCAGCATACTCATACTTATGAAGAACATCCTCATCAAAGCTCAAATATAAAAGTTCAAGACAATAAGATCAAGTTAAAGACCAAGTGTTAAAGACAAAGTCAAGAAGCTAATCAAGATGTCAAGAACAAGTTCATATGATGAAAGATTATGGGAAGATTGTTAGCATAAGTATAAAGTCCAAGATGTATGAGTATGTTGGAGGACACAACACATCATCACATGAAGATGTTGATCAACGCAAGAACAACCACAAAGACGATTCTTTGAAGATCACATAGCATGAAGGAACAAAGAAGCATGACTATTCTACAACGACACACAAAGCACAAAATAATGAAGTCGAAAGACCAAATCACACGGAGCATCATTTGAATGACCATCCCTTAGGGGGAGATTGTTAGCTTTATTAAAAGTGATGGTCATTAGTTGTTTATATATTTTATGTAAATGTGTCGTTGTAATTAAGTTAGTATAGTCATTGGGCTTTTAATCTAATAGGTCAAGGTTTAGTGATATGAAAAGCCCACTAGCCCATCTCATGTAAACTATAAATACCCATCACCCTCCTCACTTGGAGGGTGTTGCTTCTAGGGTATCATCTTGTATCTCTCATTCTATTTCTCTTAATCTAATATATCTCTAGAAGTTACCATCTTTCCCTATCTCTTTCTCTTCTTTAATCTTATATTGTGTATGATAAGGATTGATATTAGGCGTCCTACAATAAGGTTTATAAAATTAAAGTTCCCAATCATATAGTAAGTATAAAAATCTGTTTTGTCATGTACAACATCAGTTCTCACTGTTGATATGTATGTATGCAGGACTAATCTTGTTATTAACCTGATGAGATGAGGTCTGAACTGTAAAAGAGCTATAGGTGAACCAGTTCTAGCATAATAGAGTCAGAGGGTTCAAATATGTTTTGTGTAAGTGCAGGCAGTCATTGTGAATTTGTGATAAGCAAGTGTATTACAGGGGCAATATGTGAACTTAGTCAAAGGGGTTCTTAAGTTTGATCCTTTTTTTTTTTTATCATAATTATAGTTTTATAATTAATAATCATATTATACTACCTTTACAAAGTATAACATATTTCTACCGATAATACAAAGGTGGAGAGGTGGAGAGAATAACCTTGATTCTGGAAGAGATTTCCACTTATGTGGACAACTGTTTATGTAGGAAAATATTGTGGCTGAAACCATTTCATTTCTTTCTCCATTACCAACGAATGACAACAACTGTTATACAACCGAAACACAAATCAGACTCAATGTGTATGATGTATAAATGCATGTGTGATTTTGAATTATCTCCCAATAAGGAGAAGATACATAGAAACGGGAAACACCCAATAAAGGAGATATGAGAATGAACTGGTTACCACTTTGTCCTGTTGAAGGAGGATTCCCTTACAAAAAATGTTGTAAAGTTCCTCTTTCTTTTTGGTAGAATAGATTTCTGGGCACTTTGACATATGGATTATTTCTTTATAGTCTTTAGGCAATTTGGGCTCCCATTTCTCACAATCCTCCTGTATATACATTAATCAATTAATAAACTCATGTTTCATACAGTTACTTTCCTATAGTTTATAAAATAGTTAAGGCCATATTTTAGATATATATGAATCAAAAGTTAGCCAATTTTGTCAAAATATGCAAACTTACCTGAAATTCCAATGCTTTCTTGAGTTGTATGACCACTTCATGAGCTGTTGGTCGTCTTTCTCTCCTGTGATGTAAGCATTTAAGGGAAATCCTTGTAAAGGTAATATATGACTGTGGCACAATTTGTTCTTTGATACCCTCGAACACTAACTTATCAAGTTTTTCAACATAATAGTGGTGTTTAGCCAAAAAGGGTAAATAAAGATACTCATCATCTAGCTTTTCGGATGATAGTTTCCCACACAATATGTCAAATAAGACCGCACCCAATGAGAATATATCAGACTCTTTGGTTAAGAAGCCTGTTTTTGAGTACAGTGGGTCACGATAGCCAATTGTGCCTGTAACATTGTCGATGACATAGTCTACATCCTGATTTGTTGGACATACTAAGGAAAGCCCAAAATCACTAATTTTTGCTTTCCAATCATCAAGCAGTAGAATGTTGCTGCTGCTGATGTCCCTATGTATTACCATTTCTGGACTTGAAACAGTTCCATGAAGAAACTCCAACCCGACTGCAATATCGATGCATATTTTAAGCCGCATCACCCACGTAAGCCTATCATCGCTCAAGTACTTATCAAGACTTCCTCTTGATGCATACTCATAGAGAATAATTTTCTCATCCTTTTCATCACAGTAGCCCAAAAGACTAATTACATTTTCATGTTTATACTGCATAAGGATTTCAAGCTCTGTCATAAATTCAGCTTCTCCTTCGGCAGATTTCTTACCCAACCGCTTTGCAGCAATGAAGTTATGCCCATGAGTGTGACCCTTGTATACATTCCCAAAATCTCCATGTCCAATGAGATTGTCTTGATTGAAAGCTTCAGTGGCCGACTTTATGTCTTGAAGTGACAGTTTGAGGCTGTCCGTGTGGTTCTCCTGCGAATCATCAGACAATCAGTCGATAGATAAGTAAAAAATAACTGAACTATTTGCCATCTAAACTCCTTTGAGGATTAGGACTAAATGACTTAAATGGTAAGATCGTTAATTCGGTAAAAGTTTGAGGATTAAAAAATTAGTTACACAGTATAATGTAAGAAATGTCACGTACTACTTTGAAGAATATATGAGCTGAGGAGATTATAAAGTTATTCGAAAAATTACGCACCTGACACTTTAACGCTCTGTTGAGTTCGCTAATGACAACATCTATTGATGGGCGTTCGGCTTGAGTCATTGCTAGACATGCAAAGGCGATTTTCGTAAATATGTCCAAAGACTCGTCGTTGGGCCCTTTACTCAGAGAAAATAGATGTTCATTTGTTTCTTCCTTTATCTTGTGATCAACAATTTTCATTAGTGTTCCCTTCTCAAAATGATGTCGTGCAATGGGCGCAATCCCACTCTCATCGATGTCGGTGAAAATACGATCATAGGCCACTTTCCCAGTCAAGATCTCAAATAACACAACTCCAAACGAGTAAATGTCTGATTTCTTATTTAATCTTCCAAACTTCTGATACTCTGGATCCAGATACATATTTGTACCTGCGACCGTACTTTCAATGAAAGTACTTGCATCTTGATCTGCTGGGTGGATTTTGGAGAGCCCGAAGTCGGCAATTTTTGCCACCCAATTATTGCCCAATAGAATATTCGCGCTCTTAATGTCACGGTGTATTATCTTTTGTTTTTCCTGATCTGTGTTGGTGTGAATGTAATTCAAGCCATAAGCGACATCAAGACATATTTTCAAACGTTGCATCCAAGTAAGATTAGTCAATTTATCACTGCTTCCTAAATATTCTTCAAGACTTCCTTTCGAAGCAAGCTCATAGACAAGGATCATGTGATCAGGACCTTCATCACAAAATCCAAGAAGCGAGATTATATTTTTGTGTTTACAACCCATCAACGTTTCGATTTCGACATTGAACCCTTGTTCTCCTTTTGGACTGTTGATTCGTTTTATAGCGACAGTGCTTAGTTTTTTGGGAAAACCACATTTATTTTCCACATCTATCGATGATGAATTGCTGCTATCAAAGTGTTCGAGTCGTGCCTTGTATACCATACCAAATGCGCCTGACCCAATGAGATATTTGTCGGAAAAATTCTGGGTTGCCAACTCGATATCATTAAGTCCAATCTTCAAGTGTTCCAAGTTCTTCCACTGCAACATTAACAGCATAAATGCTAGTAAGATATGGGAGTGAAATTATAAGGAAATTGATTTATAACTGATAGAAATCTATAGAATATGTGAACATTTCAATACAACACTCACTGAAAGAAAACATCGATGATAAAAGATTCAAAATTTTTACTATTTGTGATGTTAATTGTTATAACAAACTCTTAGGGCGGAGGGAGTGGTCCACAGTTTACCAAATTTTGCCAAATTGCCACATCATCATCTACCAATCACAACCTTCCAACTCAAAGTTTACCAAAGTTTACCAAACTTTACCAAAATGGTGGCGGCGGTCACCAAAGTTTACCAAATTCACATTTTCCACATCACATTTTTTTTAATACATATAATCCAACAAAAAATATATAAAATTAAAACACAACATTTTATTAATAACAAAAAAAAAAAAAAAAACATTATATAATACTTAAAAAATAAATGTACATGGTGAGTTGGGCATTTTGAACTTTCCACCTCATTTCAAGAGTTGTGTTGTCAAAAAAGGCTAGTACTTGTGCCCATTTAAAACTCAACATAGATTGAACATTTCAATTCTAAGACAAAGCAAAATTTCAAAGCCAATATTTCTGCCAAGAAAAAGGTGTTCAGATGGCATGCTTATCTACAACATTGGACCAACAACAACAATCATCGAAAAAGATGATTCGCATGAAGAGCTTATCTGGACTAAAAAATCCTACAAATGCAAGCCCGTTGATTGATTGTGATGATGAGCTTTCCAGATCGGCTTTGTTTGCTTTTCGGGCTAAAGAAGAAGAGATCATAAAGTAGAAGATGGAGGTCAAGGAGAGAGTTCAAGCTTAACTAAGCCGCGTTGAACAAGAGACTAAAATTTGACCGTTACTCCTTGAATCTTGCAAACATGGTCCACCTTTTCAATCGGCAAAAGTTGCCGAAAATCACCATTGCCGAAGTTTGCCGAATAGCGGCGGCGGTGTTGCCGAACATCGCCGACGTTTGCAGATGCTTAACCGATTGGCACTCCCTCCCCCCTTAGTCCCCAATATATCCTCGGCTAATGGATTCCTTAAACTTCAATATATACCATTAACGGCTTAAAAATGATTTGTGATTTGTGAGTGTGACTATGTGTCAGGTAGTCAGGTCTAACAACAATTAATTATGCATGTTAGTTGATTTTACTATAATTTATGTGTGATGATTAAGAAAAATATTAAATATTGTCACTACCCTGAAAATACTATTAACGAGGTGGGCTACGGCCGCTGCGTTGCGGCGGGCTACTATTTTTGGCTCTGAAATATGCGGTTTCTGAATGACGAAGGTAGTTTAGGTTTATGGAGTCTTATAAAGATTGGTGTCCTTTAATGCATTTTTTCAGTTTTGGTCGTTATATCGGTCACATGCCAGGCACATGAGGGTAGGTCGGTCTTTTCACTGTTTTTGTCCTTTAATGCATTTTTTTTATTTTTACTTTTTTGTATTTTTATTAATTTGTGTTTAATTTTTTTGTCCTTTTTATAAGTTGGTCCCACCACCACTAACACACAATATCTAAGCCAAACACCTCCTTCTTCTACCTTACCACTTAAACTTTAAGTTTATACACTTTATATGTCATGATTTTAAAATTGTAAAAAAATCAATAACGTTGTAACATACTACTGTAGTATATATTACTGTAATATTGATGGAAAATTAATTATGCCACTGAACATGTGATTACATTCATTAGCTTCTAACAGTCAATGTAATATTAAAATCATACATTAAACTGCCAAATTTAACCACAGGATGCAAAATATCAGAAGTGACCACCGTAAAACATGACATACCCAAATTCTAAATTTAACCTATCCATTTAACCACCATCACAACCGTAACGAACCACCGCCACCCACCAATACTTAACATCACCTCACCCAATCCAACGGTCCAGAAAACACATCCATACAATACTTAACATACACCACACCACACACAATCACAATCACCATAACGGCTCAGCTCCATATCCACTGATCTACAATTCTAAACCCTAACAACAAAGCGCGTGAAGTCGCACTCATTCCTTATTGAATTAGTCGTCGTCAATAATCAGATCTATCGAAATATAAACTGATTTTAAGTGAAAATTAGGGCGAGTATATGATAATTGGGAGCGGTTAGTGAGAGGTACCTTACGGCGAGAATAGCTCCGGTTAACCGGAAAAGGTCACGAACGGCAATCAAGTGGATTAGCGGGTGCGGTACTTGAAACGCTTCAATGGAAGACTAATATTAATGTGATCTTATTTTATTTGATGGCATGTGTTGGTGATTGAACTAACAATTTATAACAAAATCTGGACAAAGGGTTGCTTAAGTGATGTGTTTGTGATTTTAAAAGCTCATGTTAGCTCTTCTCAAGTATAAATTTTAAAGAATGAAAGGGGATGGAATGGGAAGGGAAAAGTAAGGAATGACACTTTGAAGAAAGTGGTTACTTTTATTTGTGTTCTTGAGTTTTTATTTTTAAGCTGCAAGGAAGGAAAGGAAAGTACCCAAATTACCAAGATATCCTCAACACATAGTTTATTTTGCTGAAGGGATCTCACAGTGATGAACTCAAAAGAATTAAATGTGTTATTCCGTTTGCGGTTATCATGTGAAACAAAGCACAGAGCATGTGAATTTTAACCACCATAGCTTGTCAAAGACGTAAGCATGCTCACTAAATGAAATTATTACTGTAGAGACCAAGATTCATGTATTTCGTGGTTCGGGCGGTCTTGGTTGGCTGTTAAAGATGAAGGTGTTCATCTTAGAGAGAGAGTTTAGAGAGAGGGTGGAGAGAAATCTGCCAAATGTTATCTTTATTGAAAAATAACAAATGAATGGTACAACACTCCCACACCCCACATGGAGAGACATGTGGGGTATTTATAGGCTCTTTTACATCCCTAGTTTGCCAAATAATCATAAGTAGTCCCTGCGTGAGCTACTTAATACAAACCTAGTCCAATTCACGAGAGTGACGACATCTTTATAAAAAAGCGAGTCTAACAATCTCCCTCCAAGATGTCGTCACAAGTGAATGGTTACAATGAGACCTATAAACAATACAAAGTAAATTACAAGAATAAACTTCTGCTGAAGTGCAGAGTCTCTGTAGTCTAGATCCTGAGGCAGACTTGAAGTTCTCTAGTCTGAAGATCGCGGCATCGATCTTTGTGCTGACGGCACTAATACTTGTAGCTCTGAACTTCAACTGTAATGTACTAGTTAGGTTATTACTCCCTCCTAACTAGTGAGCCCTTTATTCTTTTCTGCTCCCTCCTGAAACGACAACTCTCTTTAGCCTTTAAGCACGCAGCGGAGACTGTAGCACAATGGTTGTCGTTCGGGAGCATTAACATATCTCACAAAGTAATTGCATCAAAGTAGGTAATAAGCCGTACTTCTCTCTCCATTTTCTTTTCCCTCCTAAGGGCGTACTTCTCCCTCCTGATGATTGCGAGTCATCGTAATCATCATATAATAATGTACATGGCTTGGAGTACCTTTAACTTGAAGCAATATTAAATCCATAAAAGCACGTCGACAACCCATCGAAGCTTAATTATCGTGAGAATATGTTGAAAAATACTCTCAATACGTCTCTCAAACCAACCTTAAAGTTCACCGGCTTCTAATAAATAACCACATATGGAGACAACCCGATATGACCAATTTGAAAACGAAGTAAACATCCCCCCTCAAATGTGACTTAATCTTGTACGATAATGTGACTAAGAACCTATACTGAGCACTACAACGTAACTCCTTAAAGCATAGGTCGTTTCATATACCCATCCAACCTTCCTTATCTGTATATGAACCTCTCTTGAATTATCCACATCTTTGTGTGACACTGAGTACTACAACGTATCTCCTTTAAGTGATAGTTAACTAGGTCTTCGTCCATCCTCCCCTTGACCTATGAAAACTAGATAATCCAAGACTTAATCACTACACCCATGAGAGCCCAAACAAGTATCTCTAAAAGTCATGCATCCATCCACCCCTTGACTTTGAGATAAATAAGTACACATGCACGAAAAATGTTACTTCAAAATCAAATCAATAATACCATTCTTCTCCCGTAGTCATTCTTCTAAACCATATTAGCCGTGAACGATGTATCCCCGTGATTGTTGCGATGGTAATCCCTATATCCCCTTTTTTTTTTTTTTTTTTTTTTTTTTTTTTTTTGACATAATTTGAAATACACTAGGAAATGCCGTTACAAGAAGGCTAGAAAAATTTGAGTATAACAGATTTTGACGTCAATTTTCACCTAAAAAATTCGAATTTTGACCAAAAATTTTGAATTTTGGGCCAAAATTTTCACTATTATACCAAAATTTGAATCTCGCGTAAAAATTGAACGTTTAATCACCTGAAAAAATTAAATTTTACTCGCGTTTTCCCGCCAAAATTTGAATCTCGCGTAAAAATTCGAATTTTGACCAAATTTTTTTTTTTTTTTTTTTTTTTTTTTTTTTTTTTTTTTTTTTGAAGGGATACTAATTTGAAGGGTGTCAAAGTGGAAGGATTATACGTGAACATATTTCTCAATTACGAAAGAAATGAATTGCGAGAGTAACAGTTGGCAATTGCGAGAAATTGGTGAATTTCGATAAAGTGCCCCAATTGCGAGACCAATTGCGAGAGAACTCCCCAATTGCGAAACCAATTGCGAGAAACATCATCAATTGCGATAAAAGTCACCAATTCCGAAAGAGTCCTGAATTGCGAGAAAAAGTGCCAATTGCGATAGTTAAATGCAATTTCGAAATGAATTTCGAAAGAGCAATTGCGAGATAATTCTGCAATTGCGAGAGATATGACCAATTGCGAGATAATTCTGAAATTTCGATAAAATGAGCAATTCCGAAACTTTTTGCCAATTTCGAGACAATGTGGCAATTTCGAGATCTGCCAGCTTTTACCCACTCTTGACTTTTTCACTCTCTTATCCAATAATGCAGCAACTGTCACCACACATCCCACCTCCCATCAATAATTGAGTACACTAATTGTAGTCCACTTTTCCGGCCATAAATTCCGACCAACTTTTCCGACCATCTTTATGCAACCCGAATCTGATCCTAAAACCCATTTCGAGCATAAAACTCGACCATATATTCATCAAATCGGACCACATTTCACGGATTAAAGGATACATAAGACCACTACTAAGCTTGTTTTTTCTCGTATGAAACGGAAATAAATTCCGATGACCGGAAAAAAATTTTCCGGTGACTAAAAAGAAGATAAAAAACAGCCTAATACACATAAACGAACCACAAAAATCAGTAAACTCACCAAGAATCTCCCCCGGTTAGCTCTTGATACCAATTGTAAAGACCAATATTCATGTATTTCGTGGTTCGGGCGGCCTTGGTTGGCTGTGAAAGATGAATGTGTTCATCTTAGAGAGAGAGAGTAGTGAGAGGGTGGAGAGAAATCTGCCAAATGTTATCTTTATTGAAAAATAACAAATGAATGGTACAACACTCCCACACCCCACATGGAGAGACATGTGGGGTATTTATAGGCTCTTTTACATCCCTAGTTTGCCAAATAATCATAAGTAGTCCCTGCGTGAGCTACTTAATACAAACCTAGTCCAATTCACGAGAGTGACGACATCTTTATAAAAAAGCGAGTCTAACAATTACATCTACACTTGTAACTTTAACACTGACCCTAATTAATCACTGAAACAACATTATTAGTTTAAAGATATTTTTCATCGATTAGTCTTGATGCCAATCACCAATCAATCTATGTCTCGAAACTGATTTGATGATATTCCCATCGCCAATGGTTCTGATGAAAATGGATTTGACAATTTGAGAATAATGAGGATATATTTGTAATTTTACAAAAGCACATGATGTTAATAACCCCTTCCCCTCCTAATCCTCCCAAAATTGGACGGAACAGATATACACAAGAAAACCCATACCTTCCCTCCCTCCCACCTTCCCGTCCCCTCCTCCTCCTTCTTAAAAAAAATTAAGAACATCCATATTTTTTATTTCCCTTCTCATCCTCTTCCATTCTTTAAAAAAAAAAAACTTGAGAACAGAAGGTGTATCATGTATGTGTTTTATGAGTAGGATGGAGATGAGATAGCAATGGGCCGGACAAATCAAACGGGCTAGGCCATGAAGGTGATGGTTACCGGGCCACAAAAATTTTCTGGAGCCCAAAAAGTATGAACCAATCAAATGGCAGCAATTTAACGCTATTTAATATATATAGTAATATGGATATACGAACGTAACTTATAAAGTTACGATGTATGCATATACTTGACAGTTGTATGGCAATCTATTGTGGAGAATGTGGTTTTAACATATTGTTAACTTAACATATAGCGGTCTCGTTTTGTTTTAGACTACAATTTAATATTGCGAAATAAAACTTTAAACATCTTCGGTTACATATAATTTGAGCAACATCCAAATTTTATATCAGTTGACAGAATTTCATGGTGTTGGGCATAAAACAAACGCCCAAAACATCTTCGAAGAAACATCTATTGAGATAAAATGATTCATTAGTGATATTGCTACATATTGATGTACGGCGTCGATGATTGTTAAGAGATACTTTTTTTAATAACATTAAATTAATTATCCATAAATTGCTTTTTATTATTTAAGTTTTTAGTCGTTTCTAATCATGTAAATGTATTTTAGTGTCATTTTACATTTTATAGTTACAACCACAACTAACTTACCAAACACTTATATAAATATAAAGATCAGAGTTTGTAGTTACCACTAAGAGCTAACAGTTATCAGTTTATATTTACCTGTTATCAACTTATAGTTATCAGCCTAGAACTACTTTTACCAAACATACCCTTAGTATCAGTTAGCATTTTTGATAAAAAGCTTGTTGGGCAACATGGTTTAAAAGAAGCATTAAAATTCTAACCCTCTTTATTTTAATGATAGTAAACAAGATTTAGAATTACAACGTTACTTTTGATACATTTCACACATTAAAATGATACAACTATGTTACCAAATACTTTTATAAAACAAAACACCTGGTGAAATGATGTTGCTTACAACTACTTCTAAATGCTAGTGCTTACAAATTGCTATTTTTGTCAAACATACACTTAATAAAACAAATTTATTTAATATTTCATATTCAACACATTAATTATAAAAAAAAGGTTAGTTTTATGTAACATTTATAGTTTCAATATAATATCAATGTTAAAAAGATTATAATGTAAAATCAAAAGCACATACGTTTAAAGCCACAATTGTTTGGCACTTAAAAAGAAAACGTATAAAAAGAGTTTAAAGAGTTTAATTACCTTCAAGTGATTGGATGATGTACCGTCAACTACATTCCTCGAAAGACCCTAAAATAATATTTGCAAGAGAATAGGAAATGAGTTGATAATATAACAGTTATTGTTACATAAAGTAGATAAACAAGTTATTGTTCTTACTGGATGTTCGTATTTCCATTGAAGATCAAACGCTTTCTCAAGTCTTTTGACAACCTGATCTATATATGGGCGATCTGCTCTTTCCTCTTTTACGCAGCCATATGCTGTTTCTGAGAAGATTTCTAATGCTCTTGGGTCCATCTGTTTCCGTAAATGTGGATCGATCATATCATCCAAATTATATTTGCCCAATTTACTTAATAATCCCTCTCCCAACTCTTCATTCGGAAGAACGGCACTCCGTCCGCACAAGACTTCAAATAACACAACACCGAATGAATACACATCTGACTTGTGAGTCACCCCGCCGGTCTTTTCATATTTTGGGTCCTGGTATACATTCTCGATAATATCACGAGTAAGAAGAAGACGGTGTCTCCGACCTACTGTATTTTTCAATGCAAATTCAAAACCAGATAACTTGGGTTCCCATTTGTCATCTAGTAAAATATTCGAGCTCATGATGTTGCAATGTATGACACTAAAATCTCGTCCAGGATCATAATGGATGTAACTTAATGTCTTCGCAACACCAACGCATATCTTCAACCTTTGCATCCAAGAGAGGGTTGGGTCACTTAGATATTTGTTGAGACTTTCGTTGGCCTCCTTCTTGTATATGATAACCTTATCCTTTTCTGAATGATAAAACCCAATAACAGACACAAGATTCTTATGTTTGAGACTAGAAAGCATCGAAACTTCCGTCCAAAACCTTTTGCTCTCATCTTTTACATATTTTAAATAGAATCTCTTTATAATAATATCGATGAATTGTTCAGAATGTAAGAGACGGCCTTTATAAATTCTTCCAAACTTAAATTTTTCGATAATATTCTCAACAGCAAAATTGTTGGTTGCTGAGTTTAAATCTCTGTCACTGAGTTTTAAGTGAGAAAGATTTGTGAGGAAAGACACAGTGTCTTTGCTATCATGGGACTCAACACGTGTAGATATGGAGGTCAATGATCCCTATATGTACCAAACAAGACAACATTACCAAGTGTTCCAAATATGACACGTGTATATATGGAATGGAGGTCACGTTTACAAAATTCCAGTGACTTACAACAATAGTAATAAGTAAATAATTACCTTGTCATGATTGGACGATGTATCCTCAACTTTGGCCGCAAAGTGTTCCTTTAATATCATAAATACAGTAATAAGTAAATAATTTTACACGTGTGATATTAATATTATCAATAAATAGAGATTAGTTATTAAAAATAATAATAATAAAATTAAAAAAAAAAAAAAAAAAAAAAAAAAAAAAGATGAAAGAGAAAACCGTCTTACAAAATTTTGGCGTTCCATTTGAAGTTTCAACGCGTTCTCAAGTCTTGTGACAACCTCACTTATATCCGGGCATAGAGATCTTTCTTCATTCAAGCAGTCATATGCTGTCTTCACGAAAACGTTGAATGATTGCGGATCCATTTGTTTCCGTAGAACCGGATCAATTATTTCATCTAGTATTTTCTTTTTATAATGAAAAAAGACCAGTGTAGCCAAATACTTATTATCTGGATTCTCACTTATTGATTCCCTACCACACAATAGTTCAAACAATACTATCCCAAAGGAGTACATATCTGACTTGTGGTTCACACTTTTAGTCTCAATATATGTTGGGTCTCCATACCCTTTCACATATTCAAGTCTATTAGTATGAAATGAATGGTGCCTTTCAGATGCTTTAATCTTCATGGAACATTGAAAATCAGATAACTTAGGTTCCAAGTCATCATTTAATAGAACTCTGCCACTGGTAATGAGCCGGTGTATTACACTAAAATCACGTGGCTCATCATAATGAATGTAGCTCAATGCATGCGCAACACCAACAGATATCTCCAATCTTCGCACCCATGTCAACAACATCGGGTTACTTAGATGGTTGCTGAGACTTCCCCAGGTGTCATCACACCTGATAATGATGATCTTCTCATCATTCTCAACACAAAACCCAACAAGAGAAACCAGATTTTTATGCTTGAGACTAGAAAGCATGGAAATATCCATCCAAAACATCTGTTCTACTCCATACCATTCTTTATTCAACTTCCGAGCAATGATATCAATCAACTCACCGGACCACAAGAGCTGTCCCTTGTATCTCTGTTCAACCCCATTTTCTCCGATGGAATTTTGTTGAGCGAAGTTGTTTGTAGCAGATAGGATATTTTCAAGGGGGACTCTGAGGTGAGCAAATTCATTTATTATCTGTTAAAAATAGTCAAGTAAAAATGTGAGTGAGATAAAAGGGAGTATAATAATGCCTACAAAGTGTTTGATAAAATTCCTGAACCATGTCTAAGATATGTTAGGTCTAATTCTGCATAATATCTTGTAGTTTATAGTACTAGTTATTACGTTTGTGGATAGTAATTAATATAACATTCTTTACATGTTTAGGAAGTGAATGGTCTTATTAAGTTGAATTGTTTTGATTAGTGACTTCATGTTGAGATATAGTCTTGGTTAATGTAGTCAATATTTGCTCCTAAGGTGCTTTTAAAGCATTTGGTCCATAATCAGATGGTGTAAGTATGGACTACATGGGCGATACTTTGTCTACCCGATGCAGTTTTGATGGGATAATATAGATTGGAATTGTATTGTTTGGTTTCCTCATTGCATTCAAAGACATGTTTTTGTCTTGTGGATAAGTTCATAAAGTGGTATTCATAAGAAAAAAAACTATGGCATGTGCTTTGTGTAACAGTAAATTGTTTACCGTTGCAAATACTTTTGTTTAGTGTTGATATTTAGTCATTTGATGTTTGAAGTTGCTTCCAGTGACATGTTTTCGTAGCTGTTGCAGGATACTTTATTTGACAGTAGTGGAATTGGAGGATTTTTCAGGATACTCAAAGGAATGGAGAGACATTATTAAATGTTGTAATGGAAACTTTAAAAGACAAGTCGCTGATTTTGAAAGGGAAGAACTCTCCTGCTGTGGAAAGAAAAACTAGCAGTAAGATGCTGGTATTTTGGTAATCTGAAATTGAGTGTATATTCATGGGTTGACAAGTTTAATATCAAGATGAGTGTATATGAAATTGAAGAGGAGTGAGACACATGAATATGTTGGAAAGTATATTGGAGTACAAGGTATTAATGATAAAGACTGCCGGCACAAAAGAGTACTAAGCTTAAAGTATTTTTGAAAATGTTTTCGTAGTTGTTGCAGGATACTTTATTTGGCAAAAAAGGAATTGGAGGATTTTTGAAAATGTTTAACGGAATGGAGAGACATTATTGGATAGTTTAAAAGCCAAACTGTTGGCTTTGAAAGTTAAGAACTTTCCTGTGGTAAAAGTTTCGGAAACACGTTGCATCAGCTCAAGGTTGATACTAGTATACAGAAAAAATATCAAGTTGATTGTCCAACTTGTGAATGAAACTGGAGAGCACTAAGACACATGAGTATGTTGGAAAGTATTTTGCAGTACAAGGTATTAGTGATGAAGACTTGGTTACTATTTAATAATTTCCATCCTATGTAAAAATTGTTAAATTTAGTAATCATGACAATCATATATTAAACCCATAATCAAAGTACATAAGAATGCGGAAGCAATTAGGATACATATAACACATAATAATTAACCAAAACATAAAGTGAACGTACCTTTGTGATTCTAGCCCGAACAAGAATCAAAAGCAATTGTCTTGAACAATATGAAGAACCCTAATTAGGGTTTATGTGAATTAGGGATCTATTGATTAACCCCTTACCGTTTTGTTAATCGATCCAAGATACAATCAATAGTGTGATTGTACCACGTTCTTGTACACACGTACTATTAACGAACTAAAGTTAATGCTAGTTAAATATACACAAAACAATATTTTGTTTTAAAAAAACAAACTAATGAACCGAATAAAACAAATCACCAAACAATTGTGATTTGTTGTTTGTTGTTTGTTGTCGACCACTGAAGTCAAAGGGAAAAGAAAAACATTAATATCCCATGCACATGCATGATGACTCATGCATGTATATAAACCTTCATGTGATGTCGATAAGTCAAAAGAGGAAAAGAAGAGTTTTAGGATTTAACGTGTGTACCAGCATCCCAAAATAAAATCCTTGCCTTTGCTTTTATAGGATACAAAACTTAGGGAACAAGTTTAGGGTTCTCTATTTTTTATCCATGGTCCTTATTTTTGTATGTTAGTCAATTTTCACCAATTACTAACATTCTTTATTTGTTTTGTGTAATTAATAATTAAATATAACTTTTTATATTAAATTATTAAACTTTAATTCTCATACGTAAAGTGTGCAATCCCGCGGTCTCGGGTTCGATACTAGACATATACTTATTAATATTTATCCACAAACTCCAACAGCTCCCACTTGGATATCTATTAATAGTATAATGACATTGGTTAGCGTCTAGCAACACGCCAATGCCCCTAGTTCAACTCGAGGGAGGTCTCCTGGAAAACCTTTAATGATTCATCATTATTATTATCCTTTTGTTACTAATACCACGTTAATAAAGATATGGATCTTAGTCATTCTTTAATTAACAATTCTGTTTCTCGTTGTTTATGATTGAGCAAGATTACCAAAACATCTGAACGTATTCCAGATAGACTTTGGGCGTGCGCACGCAAACACCTTGTCAACCCTACGAGGGGCCCAGCAGTATTAAACTTCAAAACAAATTTGAAGGAACAAATTCTCTCTTGACTACAAGAATAACCCATAGACTTTGCAACATTTCTGAAAACAATCCTTATAACTCCCAGTTACGGTAAGCGGTAAATTGCTTCACAGAAATGCACTACATCCATGACACTTATCTGGTATCTCAAGTCTGAGGATAACTAAATTCATGATTTACTTACTGACAAGATCCACAAAGTAAAATCATGTAGTTGATATCATGTGAAATTGGTATGTCTACGCATCAATATACTTTCAAGTATATTCTAACCAATACTCAGATTTGTCTTAGTTTAATGATATTCCCATATCATTAATTGACAACGGACAATTTAGAATAACATAAGTTATTCACGGATTTAAACATGCAAATATAGGACACAATTTATTATTAATGAAAACAAACGTACCTAGTACTTTAATTCATTATGAATAATAATTGCTTAATGTCCTTTATCCAAACACTAAATAGATCAATGCATGATAATTCTTGTTAATGAATTATGCCTCAAGTCATGTCAATCATACTTGTTGACAAGGCATAAATCAACTAACTTTGATCTATAAAATTTTGAGAATACTTATTTCAAGAATTATAAAAATTCTTGTATGTGTGTATCCAACTATCTTGATATAGTCACACAATCTTTCATAAATGATGTGATATCCTCAACCATCAATTTATGACAATCAAACTTTCAAACATTTTAAAGTTTAAAGTATTCTAACCTTTTAATGTATAATGCAACTATGCTTCTTAGTCAAGCATAACTAGTTTACATGGCCATCATCAAGGATAAAATCCTACCATGACTAGTATTGAGTGTCATCTCAATCAAACCAGCACTATTGTACAAAACTACAATATGCCTTTTAACTATTCCGTAAACTTAATATCAATTGTGTAATTTGGATGCCATATAATCTTACTTGATTTGTTGGCTTATAATTACGCAACAACTTGCCCTATTGTTTATACTTAGAATTTAGGAGCAATTCCAGGTTGAGGATCATTATTCTAAGTCCAAACCTATTCGATTAGAATATCAATCACACAATTTATCAAATATCTTTTATTAGATATCAAATGTTGTCAAATCATTTTACATTCAAACATGATACAACAATGATATACATGAAAATCCTAGAATCAATCATAGATTTTATTCATGTTCTAACTTATCAAAAGATATATTTTCATTTAGACTTTCTAAATGATATGTTATGTTTTATTAGATTTAATTACCACACATGTGTATAATAATAAACATATATCTCAAGGTTGTATGTTTTACTTCTTAAATTCTTCAAGTGAAGTTTCATTCCAAGTTAAGACTTAACATTTTAACTTACATGGAATGTTACTTCCCATATGTTATACAACATACATTATTTAAGAAATTAAACATAATACTCCCACTAGCTTTTAGGAATACTTAGAAATTGTCTTATTTCAATTATAAATCAAACAATGGATTTAATAATTAAACATAATAATATTTCATAGATGCATGCATTAATCCATTCATGGATTATTACACTTTGTACACTTCCAAAATAATCATGAATTCAAAAATCCTTTCGATTACTTACCGTCCTCGCTCAAGTAATCACTCAAGAAAGAGTTTTGATATTCCATTGTCATCCTTCATATAAATGAAAATAGATATGACAATTATTATCTTTATATATTTAATGTGCTTATGAAAGAGTATTCAATCATAGTTAATTACTTAAGTATGATTAATAATCTTGTCACAAGACATACATTAAATATGTGTACAATATTGTCCATATGATTTCTACATAAAGATTTAAACCACTAGGGTTTTCTATCTTTAAATAAACTCATCATCATTCTCTAACTATTAAGAATTAAGATAAACCAAATTTGTAAAATTTGAATATCTTTATGAACAGCATCTATTAACATTCATAGTATGAGTAATTTACCCAATTCATTATTAGGTAATACTTCATCATATAATCCTCAGCATATTAATCAAATATCTGAGATATCCAAGTGGATCTATGAATGAGAATTCCATCATTTGAGATCCAACATTTACATGTCTAATCTCATCATGATATTTGCTAGTGTATTTTAGAAGATTATGTATCTTGTAACTTTATCTCTACAAGATAAAACTCCCACTTGCTTTTTGTAATTTATAGACTATCTATAAATAATTAGCAAGTTAAGCAACACCAATTTGTTCTTATTTGGGACATTACAACACTAGTACAAAAACGACCTATGGTCACACATGGTCGATTTGGAACAGCCACACATTCAAATATTTGTGTGGCTGAAGGTAGGTAAATTGACAGCATTTACGAATTAGTCACACATGAGCATTTCGAATGTGTGACCATAAGAACTCTATTGCCACACAATCGACTCTTATGTGACTAAACGTAACTGGTGATTTTGTTCCAGATCATTTAGTCACATATGCATTTGGAACGTGTGACAAATACAAGTAACCTTGATGCCATATATGGTCACACTAAACTTATAGTTACATTTGCTTCTAATAGTATGACCAAATGCCATATACGGTCACACAAAACAGTTTGTCACACATTATTTAAGTGTAGCCAAAATCCAGTACATATAGTCACACTAAACAGTTTGTCACACATTATTTAAGTGTAGCCAAAACATGATTTGTGTGACTAAATGTTAACAAAGGCCACACAAAAACCAAATTAATGTGGCAAGTGGATGATCAATAGTCACACAAAATACACATTCCTTCACTTTAAATAGCATATGGTCACACTTATTAACACTTTTGGTCACTTGATGGTTAGTTGTATGTGACTAAATACACTCCCAAAAACATGCTTTGTGTATGTGGCTAAATTATATACTCAAGTTTGTCACACATTATTTAAATGTGACTGCTAGTTTTTGTTGAAAATTTAGCCACATGAATTTAAAATATGTGACAACTAGTCACGATATGCATTTAAAAATGTCAAATATATGTCACACACTTAAACAGTGTGACCAAATGTCATATATGGTCACACTAAAATAGTCCGTGTGTTAAATTTATATGTAATATTTTACATGTCCTGCACTTATTTTCTCCCAAAATTAAATTTCCCTCTTAACTTTTCACAACCTCAGCCTAAATTTTTCCACAAAATGAAATTGCCCGCTTAAATTTTTCCCCAAAATCAAATTCACCCTCCACCCATCTTTTTATCTTTTCTTTTTTATCAAATCTCATATATTTTTTCTATGATCTCACATATGGTTTTTCCCTAAAATCATATATTTTTATCAAATCTCATATATTTTTTCCCCAAAATCAGATCTCACCCCTCTCCACCGCCACCCTTCACCGCCTCACACGCCGCCTCCCGACTGACCACCACCTCCACAGCCAAAAAATATATTAGGACTGCAAACTGAAGTGAACTAGATTAAACACACATTCTAAGGCCCCGTTCAATTAGTGCAATCTGCATTTAATGGCACAATATTGTTACCATAACAATAATCATTTGCTGTGTAGATTGGAGGAAGCTTACTGCTGTGGACAGAAGCAGTCGCCTACGCAATTGGTACTAAATGTTGATAATATTCTTGTTTTCTTTCTTTTGGATATATAAAAAACTTAATTACTTGTGAAAGATGTTTGATCATTTTTTTCAAAAAAATAATTGAAGGTATAACTTACTGTTTGAACATAAAGAAGAGCTTGGACAACTTATAACTTTGGAACAAGGAAAACCTCTAAGAGAAGCCATTGGGGAGGTATGCATGTCAAATAATTGGAATAAAAGTATTTACGTTCGGAGAACAAGCACATATACATGGTTTTTATGTTTTGCAGGTTGTATATTCGGCTAAGTTCATTGAGTTCTTTGCAGAGGAGGCAAAGCGTGTTTATGGCGATATAATCCCATCACCACTGTCTGATCGCCGTCTATTTGTTCTAAAAGAGGTGATTAGATATATTGTATGCTGTATGAGATTCACCATTACCAATGCTTTGTGAAGTATTTCATGATGCTTGTAACCTGCAACCTGTTGGTGTTGTTGGTGCAATTACTCCATGGAATTTCCCCTTGGCAATGATTTCACGAAAGGTGGGATGTTTCAGTTAATTTCATGACATGCTGCACCACATGACGGTCTTTTGTACTTGTAGCTAGAAATGAAACTTTGCATATTGACGGTTGTATCAGGCTGGCCCTGCTCTTGCCTGTGGGTGTACCGTGATTATAAAGCCCTCTGAGCTCACACCATTGACCGCCTTAGCAGCAGCTGAGCTCGCCATTCAATCTGGAATCCCACCAGTATGTCTACTTAACTTGCTCCAATGAGATATGTATGCATGGTTTCTCCTATGATTTCTTTCACATAATGTCTATAAAACTTCTTGTTAACTTTAATCACAGGGTGTCTTGAATGTGGTCATGGGAGATGATCCTAGTATCGGAGATTCCTTACAAGAGAGCACAGAAGTAAGGAAGATAATATTTACTGGTTCAACTGGTGTTGGAAAGAAATTGATGGCTGGTGCATCCGAGACTGTTAAAAAGGTAGTCATACTAAAATTCCTGTGTTTAGTACCTTCAAACTTTGTTGCAGTTTCTAGTGTTAAAAGAATAAATATTAACTGTTGATTGTTGTAGGTATCTCTTGAACTTGGTGGTAACGCACCTTGCATAATCTTCGATGATGCAGATCTGGAAGCGGCGGTCAAAGGGAGCGTAAGTGACTTGCATTTTTGTTCCAATCAATTTCATTCCAATACTAACGAATTACTCATTCTGTGATTTCAGTTGTCAACTAAATTTCATAATACGGGACAACAATGTGTCTGTACGAATAGAGTACTTGTGCAAGAAGGTATAATAAGCAACTATAATTTATCAGAAATTTATCTTTGTTGCATAAAGAGATTGATAACTAACATCTCCGTAGGCATATATGAGAAATTTATAAATGCATACTCAAAGGCTGTACAAAACCTTAAAGTTGGCAATGGTTTAAGTGAAGGTGTGACTCAGGTAATATGCGCTATTTCATATAGTATCACAAGTTCCCTAAATCCTTGTAAGACTTCGTATATATCGTGTAGCATAATTCTATGATTTTTGCCACAAGCGTAAGAATACTGTTTGGTATAGGGAGCAAAAGTTCTTCTTGGAGGTAAAAGGCATAGCCTAGGATTTTCCTTTTATGAGCCCACGATTATAAGTGATGTCAATAATGAGATGCTCATAGCAAGGTAATCTCAAACTTTTATTCTTTAGTAAGTAATGTATCAAGGTTTTTAGTAATGTCTAGTATGGATGTGGACTTAACTAGTTCGTTGATCATTATTCCTACAGGCAGGAGGTATTCGGACCTGTTGCACCTATTATACGGTTTAAAACTGTAATCCTTCTTTATTAATATCGCCAGTTGCTTTTTAATCTACCTATATCTGATGGTTTTAATCATTTTTTTTGCCATGTTCCCGGCATCAAGGTATCGAGTCAATTTGTCCAACCCATACATAGTCTCATGGTTATCTCTTACATTAATCTCTTTTAGGCCTTGTTTTCTTTTTATTGGCATTTTGTTTGAACACCTGAACTCTTTTTCACCAGATAACCGAGGAGTTTGAAGAATTTCCAGTACAGAGTCGTGGTTTTGGCATTCTTGATGTTGGTTACAGATCACAGGTAAAATTAATAACATCATTGCTTGATTTGAACACATGTATTCCTGGCTGAGAGTATTTCTCACGCCTAGTGTCTTTTTTCTACACAGACTTACAGATGGGTTAAATGGAAATGGGTCAAATGGAGTCGTGACAAAGCAGCTGATGACATTGCTGCTAATCTTTACTCAGTAAAGTGAGTTTATAGGCCGTTCTGCATCTTAAACAAAGCAGCTGATGACATTGCTTCTAATCTTTACTCAGTAAAGTGAGTCTTCGATGCAAGTTGCGATTTCAGAGATTTGTTTTGTGCTGTTAGATATTATAGTATGAGCAGATGGATCATTTTTAATACTTTTAGTGTATTAGTTACAACTGTTAGTTATAAGTTAGTACTGTTGGTTCATATAGTTAGTACTGGTGTTAGATATTATTGTATTTGAATTTGTTTTGATATATATTGATTTCTTAAATGTGACTAAAAGATGTATATAGTCACACTTATTAACACGTTTGGTCTCTGTTTGTTTAATTCGTTGTGTGACTAAATATTACAAAAGGCCACACACACAAAAAATTCATGTGGCAATTGGATGATCAATAGTCACACAAAACACACATTTTTTCACTTTAAACACCATATGGTCACACTTATTCACACTTTTGGCCACTTTATGATTTATTGTATGTGACTAAATACCCAAAAGAAAAATGCTTTGTGTGACTAAATGTAACAAAAGGCCACACAAAAATAAAATTCATGTTGCCATTGGATGATCAATAGTCACACAAAACACACATTTCTTCACTTTAAACACCATATGGTCACACTTATTCACACTTTTGGCCACTTTATGATTTATTGTATGTGACTAAATACCCAAAAGAAAAATGCTTTGTGTGACTAAATGTAACAAAAGGCCACACAAACATACAATTCATGTGGCCATTGGATGATCAATAGTCACACAAACCACACATTTCTTCACTTTAAAGAACATATGGTCACATTTATTCACATTTTTGGCCACTTTATGATTAATTGTATGTGACTAAATACCCAAAAGAAACATGATTTGTGTGACTAAATGGTACAAAAGGCCACACAAAAACCAAATTTATGTGGCAATTGGATGATCTATAGTCACACAAACCATACATTTCTTCACTTTCAACACCATATGGTCACACTTATTAACACTTTTGGCCACTTTATGGATAATTGTGTGTGACTAAATATACAAAAAGAAAATGCTTCGTGTGACTATAAGAGTTTTTGGTCACACAAAGCTGATTAATCCAACTAAAATTGTACCTATTTAGTCACACATTTTAACGTTTTGGTTACTCTTTTGTAAGTGAGACTAAAAAGAACCAAAACATGTGACCGTAGGTACCCTATGGTCACACCACCTTTAGTCACACACACGAAAAAAACCATGTGTGACTATATGTATATCGTCACACATATTTGGTGTAACCAATTCCACTTTTTGTTCTAGTGCAAATACACTTTGATAGTTCCTGACATTCGTTTGTTAAAATCCAGCTTCATCAGAAGTTTAACAAATTCAGAACTTCATTTTAAGACTTAATGTGATTCATCACATTCCATAATAAATAATGTCTTATAAATCTTCTAGGAGTCTTATTGAGTATATTCAATCCATACTCAGTTTCCTAACCTTGATAACTTTTGGAAGAAAAGAAGTTATAGTTATCTTTAATCAACCAATACAAATAACGTTTGATTTTCCTAACTGAACACACCACAAATATGTGGTATTTCATTAGAACTCATATTGTGAGATAATCTAACAATATGAAAGATAACTTTGTATTCCTTTTGGCTTACCTATTTCCCAACTAAGTTATCTTAATGGTGAAATAGAATTTCAAGCCTCTTGCATGCATTATAACTCAAGTACTTATTAAATAAGTCACTTCATGTTCATGTCTCAATCAAGAAGACATAAACCGTTATAATCTCACTACACGTTATAAATCATTGATCAACTCAATGACTTCTTGTATATGTCTTTAATAAAGAAGACATAACAAGTTAACGTCTTACTTTAGATTATACTAAGTCTTAAAGACTTCATATTTATAACTTTACAATAAAGTATAAATATTTATAACTAAAGTAATCATGAACACCATCATTTGGTTTCAATAGTGTTTTCAAGTTAACTTATTACTTCATTTATTTATGTCATTCAAATAATACATAATTATTGAAGTAGTATTATATTACTTCATGCATTTATGTCATTCCAGTAATACATAAATATTGAAGTTGAAGTAATCTTGTTATCATATTGACACAAGTTCTAATAAGTATCTAATTTAGAAACTGTAAATTTTCCATGTGTGGTCTCACGCACACTTGGAAATTTACCTTGTCATTAATTTTGGTCCAGGTCTCACGCATACCCAAAATTAACTCCAAGTGTTTTTAAGACTAGATATGTACAATCATATTAGAACAAGAATCTCTTACCTTGCGGTTAAGAGAATCTACTAAATCATATTGCTATATGTTATACCTTGCACACAATAAAGATTTCTCCCACTTGTGCATGGTACAACATCATGTACCACATAAACAACACTACACGCGTTTGTTTAATGTGATCAATATGATTTGCGTCATTAGCATAACTAGTAGATATAGAGTTACTCAATCAATCAAGGAAACGCACATGACTATCCTTGAAAATATTAGTATCTATATTTGGAAAGTAATTATCTTGAGGCATTCAAAAGATAATCTGAGTTACAATCAAGACAATAAATCTTGTAACTCCCACTGAATTAGAGAACTTACAATAACCCCTTATTCAGTAATGAGAACACAAAACTCCCACTGAATTCGACACCATAATAAGTGTTTCATAAACCAGTGAAAGGAAAGAGTGTCCTTGTTACTTTCCTACATCTTTGACAAAACCTATTCGTAACAATTACTTAGGTTCTAAAAGATTGTATTCTACTACGTAACTGATGGACTATCCACATTTACGCCAAATGTGATTCATCACATTGCTTACTATTAACTTGAAAAATTGACATGCAATTTCTTCCTTAATAGGTCTATAATTCCAACAATTGTATGTAGTACCTTTAAATGGTCAAAACAAACAAAACAACTAGATATACTAGCTTGTCTTTTACCATTATGCGGTAATTAGTCTAGCTTCTAATTTAATAACTCATAAATTCGCAATAACCTTAACGATTTAAAACTTGCTATGAGTTATGTATTTAGAATTTAGACAATTCTAATTTTCCCATCATACCTTTCTCATTCATGAAAAGGAATAGGATTTAGTCTCACGCTTCTCATATGAAAGGAGACTTGGTTTATTCTTTTAATGAAATTGACTCTAACCAAAACCCCTACGGGTGTAGATCAATTTACTAATAAAGAATAACCCATGTTTACGGTTTATCGTTGCATTAATACAATTAAAAGAATTTACAAAATTCAGTTTAGTATTTTCGATAATTACTCTTTAAGAAAATAAAATACCCATTGGTAAATATTCATATTAACCATAGTATTTTCTTAAAGCTAGGATCCTAATTGACATAGTACCATTACATCAGTTGATCTGCTAGTAATGATAGTATTCAACTAGGTAATCTGTCGAACAATAATTGGCAAACAATTTCAAATTCCTAGATCATTATGGGATTTACATCATATTGATTCATCAATATGTCATGTAAGCATGTTTCATCCCATCTCATGCCTTAAGCTCTAGGTCTCACGCATCAGCTTAATTAAGTTGTCTAACTTAGAAACTGTAAATTCATCCATGTGTGGTCTCACGCACACTCGGAAATTTACCTTGTCATTAATTTTGGTCCAGGTCTCACGCATACCCAAAATTAACTTCAAGTGTTCCTTATAGTTAGATGGCATGTAACTTAAATTTTAGGGTATTTAGTTTTTGGTGTGACAAAAACATGTACAAAGACGCATGCACTCATCTTTGTATCATTAGTTTTCAAAACAATTTTTATTAACCAATTAGTTAAGAGTAAACCAAAAAACTATGTACTTGAGGTATTGGGTACACCAATTAAAGAAGTACCAACAATTATCGCCCACATATCCTACTCTTACATGTTATTCGGATATTTGCCACAAAAGTGGCGCGTGGAATTGAGGTAAATCACCCTTAAGATGATAGTGTACGTAAATAGTGATATAGGTAAGTCGCAGTTGACGCACAAGCGGGCCCGGAGAGCCGGTAGGAGCGAATCTCTTAAAAAACCCCTCTCCAGATAAACCCACCACACAGTTTGTCAACTTTGGTCCGCCTTTCACACACTATTGTACAAAAACATCAATCAAGCAAAAGTTTATGATCTTAATCTTAAAAAATAAGTAACAAAGTTTAGATCTTGCTAGTCTCGCCTGGGAGCAAATTACCGTGCGAAGCGAACCACTGTCGGCACATAAGACTTTGCAAGATCCTTACTTTATTACTTTATGTTTCACCATTATTAGTCCAATTTAATTTTCTTTGAAAATTACCCTTTTTATTGCTTACTTTAACATATCACATAAAAAAAACAATAAACAAGTAATTAAAAGAAAATAACAATCAACTAATAAAACAACAATTGTTAGTGAAACATCTAGCCACATGCAACCTTTTAAACAAATCCTATTAATAATCTATATGTGAATTATTATGTATAGAATCAATAAAACTCCCATTGGTTTTCGAGCTCATTGTACCCAATGGACCACAGTCGCCAACAATTGGCCGCGTAAGTTTTAATAATAATATACCACGTTGCACATAACCGATTCATTAATTTAATATATTAGGTCTTCCCTAATTTTTAGATTTATCTAAACATGTAGCAAACATCTAAACAATTTAATTCAAGTAATTATCCGTGACTAATTATGCATGTTTTGTCACGGATTCATGCATATCACATAGCAATCAGGTCACAAGATACATAACACAACAATTGTTTAAAGACCTAGGGTTTCTAATTAATCACAGTTAATTATGAAAACCACAAACCCTAATTAGGGTTTATGGACAAAATCGACACCCCCCCCCAAATTAGGGTTAGGGTTTCGACTTTTTATTAAAAAAAACAAATTTTTAATAATAAAACCCTAGAAAAATAAAACATGTATAATCTAAACAATTTAAAGATACTTTTTTTTTTTTTTTTATTGTTTAAGTAATTAATTACATGTTATACATGGCTCTTGATGCCACTGTTGGAATTTAGTAATCATGACAATCATATATTAAACCCATAATCAAAGTACACAAGAATGCGGAAGCAATTAGGATACATATAACACATAATAATTAACCAAAACATAAAGTGAATGTACCTTTGTGATTCTAGCCCGAACAAGAATCAAAAGCAATTGTCTTGAACAATATGAAGAACCCTAATTAGGGTTTATGTGAATTAGGGATCTATTGATTAACCCCTTACCGTTTTGTTAATCGATCCAAGATACAATCAATAGTGTGATTGTACCACGTTCTTGTACACACGTACTATTAACGAACTAAAGTTAATGCTAGTTAAATATACACAAAACAATATTTTGTTTTAAAAAAACAAACTAATGAACCGAATAAAACAAATCACCAAACAATTGTGATTTGTTGTTTGTTGTTTGTTGTCGACCACTGAAGTCAAAGGGAAAAGAAAAACATTAATATCCCATGCACATGCATGATGACTCATGCATGTATATAAACCTTCATGTGATGTCGATAAGTCAAAAGAGCAAAAGAAGAGTTTTAGGATTTAACGTGTGTACCAGCATCCCAAAATAAAATCCTTGCCTTTGCTTTTATAGGATACAAAACTTAGGGAACAAGTTTAGGGTTCTCTATTTTTTATCCATGGTCCTTATTTTTGTATGTTAGTCAATTTTTGCCAATTACTAACATTCTTTATTTGTTTTGTGTAATTAATAATTAAATATAACTTTTTATATTAAATTATTAAACTTTAATTCTCATACGTAAAGTGTGCAATCCCGCGGTCTCGGGTTCGATACTAGACATATACTTATTAATATTTATCCACAAACTCCAACAAAAATATAGGCAACTTCCGCCAACCGTCCTCTTTTCTAAAATCCTAACTAGATCTACAACTTTTGCTATGATTATTAATATTTTAAATATGGTTTTTCTCACAGAATTCGATATCCTTAACAACTACTGATCCACAATAAAATTAACCAGCGACGATTGTTTCTTAAGTTTTAGTGAGTTATTTTATTTACATTTATTATCTGCAACTAAATTGTAATATCAAATTGATTTGTATTTGAGTTTCTCCTTTTCGTTGATAGTTTCAGATGAACAGTATTTCCTTCTATAATTAATTAATTGCAAAATTAAAATTTAGGGGTTGAATGGCCCCAAAAGTCAAATTCAAGCTAAAATGTAATAGGTTGGTTATTTTCACTATGCGACACTTGTATAAATTCAAGCTAAAATGTAATAGGTTGGTTATTCGTGTTATTGTTGTTGTTACATTGCATTTTGTATCTGAAGATTGCATAAAGACGTTTTTGGCATATCAAGGTGCTACTTGGGCTCCTGATTGTTTTACTTTGTGGTTATTTTTCATTAGTTTCTTGTTGGTTTCTATTGGTCTACCTGCAAGCCCATTCGTATTGTAGTATTATATGTAGGCTAATTTGGTTAACTTTTTAGTGGGAAATCAACTATATCTCATTCAAAACTCCCAATTATATGTTTATAAAAATTTGCCGTGGTAAATATATTCTTTTTTCCAAAACAAATGACATCTCAAACGTGCAACTTTTATTCATCATTTTTATTAAAAGGAAATTTTTGAAGTGAAAATAGTCACATCATACACCTTCACTAAATTTTGTCAAAACAACTATATTTTAAATTCGCTCCTACCTTTAAAGAAAATGTTGATTGTCCTTGCGAATATGATTTAAGTACACTTTGGTCAATACATCAAGTATGTACAGGTATATTGGTATAAAAGAATTAATAATAGAAAACCATTTGATGTAGCAATCGAAAAAATAGAACAATCTATTGACATATCAGATTCTTTAGTTTACCTTCGTGAGCAATAAATAAAAAAATAAGAAATTTTATGGCCAACAACTTTTAATCTTAAATTCAAATTCTGTACAAAACATGTATTTTTTAAAAGATATAGGCAAGCAAGCACTAATAAAAGGTCTTACGTTTATCGTTTTGTCCGTAAGTGTAAAAAGTAAAAACAATCAATATGTGCTACTGGCCGAGTGGCAAATTTGTTTTCATCAAGGCTGCTTAAAGCTTTTCACCCAACTTCAAATCACAACACGGTCAACGCCTGCGTTTAGCCTTCGTGTGCAATAGATGAAAAATAAGAAATTTTACGGCCAACAACTTTTAGTGTTAAATTCAAATTCTGTACAAATCATGTATTTTATTATTATTATTATTATTATTATTATTATTATTATTATTATTAAATATACTGGCAAGCAAGTACTAAAAGGTCTTACGTTTGGGTTGTGTTATACAAACCTTCCCTATATTGTCACATAGGGGGGTTTGGTCAAACTGTATAACCCGCGATACACACCGTACAAACCGGCGATGCGTGCAATGATTGGAAACCCTCCCTATGGGAGGGTCCAAATAACTTGCCCCCTTACGTTTATCGTTTTGTCCTTAAAGTGTAAAAACCATGAATATGTGCTAATGGCCAGTGGCAAATTTGTCTTCATCAAGGTCGCTTAAAGCTTCTCACTGAAGTTCAAATCACAACACCTGCGTTTTTTGTGCTTTAAGCTAGTTGCTAAGCCGTTGTTTTTATATAATTAGTCATTGTTAATTTAAATAAATTAAAATTTTATTACGTAAATAACCCACAAAAATATCTAAAAACCGTTTTTATCACATACTTAATGCGTCAATAATGATTACAAAACTTGGATTTATATAAAATTCTCGCTATCATTTATTTATTGATCAGTGACTAAGTACTGTTGATAAAATATAAACTTATTAACCTTACTATATGCATGTAAGTGAAAAAGGGATATAGGAACTGAGCAAACATGGTCTCTTTGGTCACCTTGAGGTTTAGCAATTGAAGACATGATATCAAAGGGCTACCAGTTATGCATATCAGACGTATGGGGTCTATCTAAAGTACAAATTGATGGAGGTGAAGGTGTATATACTCAAACAAATATAGAGTTGTACTTATTATTATTATAGAAAGATGGAAGAGGAAAAACCGTCTTACCGCATTTTGATGTTCGAGTTGAAGTTCCAACGCTCTCTCAAGTCTCGTGACAATCTCGTCAATATTTGGGCGTTGCGATTGTTCTTCGTTCAAGCAGTCATACGCTGTTTCCGCGAAAATGTTAAATGATTGGGAGTCCATTTGATTCCATAGCTCCCAATCAATTATTTTATCAAGTTTCTTCTCCCTGTAATGGGTAACAGCCACCGAAGCCAAGTACTTATTATCATGGTCGTCGTTGATTACTGCTTTCCTACCACACAGTAGTTCAAACATTACTATCCCAAAGGAGTAAATATCTGACTTGTGGCTCACACTCTTTGTCTCTATATATGTCGGGTCTGTATACCCCTCCCTATCGCAAACTTTATCAACATGGAATGAATCATGCCTTTCAGATGCTTTAATCTTCATGGAAAGTCTAAATTCAGATAACTTGGGTTCAAAGTTATCATTTATTAGAATTGTCTCACTGTCGATGTTTCTATGTATAACGCTAAAATCACGGTGCTCGTCATAATGAATGTAGCTCAATGTGTTCGCAAGACCAACACATATCTCCAATCTTCGCACCCATGTCAACCGCATCGGGTCACTTAGATGGTTGTCGAGACTTCCCTCCATCTCACACCTGTTAATGATGATCTTCTCACCATTCTCATCACAAAACCCAACAAGAGAAACCAGATTTTTATGCTTTAGACTTGAAAGCATTGAAATCTCCATCCAAAACTCGTGTTCTCTTTCAGACCATTCTTTATTAAACCTTCGAGCATCAATTTCAATCAACTCACCAGACCACAAGAGCTGTCCCTTGTAAGCATTTCCAAATTTAGCTTTTACAATGATATTTTCGTCATCAAAGTTGTTGGTGGCGGTTAGTATATTTTGAAGGGGGATTTTTAAGTGAGCAAAGTCATCATGATTGACTGAAGACATCATGTATGTATGTATCTGTTTGTTTATCTGAAAAAAAAAGGGTGTGTGGGTTGTTAAAAAAAGAAGCGACTGAGTGTTTGGGTGATATACATAAATATGTTGGGTTTGTGTTTGCATATATAGAAGAAGAAGATGAGGATAAGCGTGTGGGGTCCTTGTTATCGGTGGAGGTCTAGTTTTTCTTTATTACTCCGTATAAAGACACTATCATCATTATGACACATTATCCTATATACTAAAAGTGGGAAGCTTGCTCCCCCAAAAGCACACGTGTCAGAAGCTGATTGGAGTGGTTACTATTTCATCCACTGTATCAGCATTTTCTTCCCTTGATATTTCCCCTTATCTTGCCTCTTCCCTTAAAGTCGGTTCGAGGCAAAACCTAGAACCTTCCTTCCCCAATTTTTTTTTTCCTAAGATCCCCATTCAATAGCATCCCACCGACCCCATTGATACAACAAAAATCGTTCATCCCCAAATTCAACAAGTTGTTGCTTTCTAAATCGAACCTCAACAAATTCATAATCACAATATCAAACTTAATTTATGCAAATCACGCCACCAAAAGAACCGGATGTGGAGAAATTAGTGTATAGTAAGTGTTTTTGTTTTGATTACAAATGTGCGATTTATTGTTAATATGACTGTTTGAGTGTTTTTGATTTTGCATTTGTAGGTTTTGATTCAACCTATTTTGATGTGGACGGAAATCAACATCTCGGTTTGATTAATCAAAGGTATGTTAAAAAAGAACCATGTTGTACTTAATCCTCTAAAACAGCTTTCCCTTTTCTCTCTCCCGTAACCGAATTCCCACCTTTTTCTCACCATTAAAATTCAATTAAAACCTTCAGTTCCTTCACTAATAATGCATATTTTACAAATCTAAACCGATCATTCGATTCGAATTTTCATTGCGCATACAATGATATGATTGAATTTTGATTTGGTTCAGATTAGTAAAAACCCCCAATTTGACATTTTTCCCAATTTTAGTCGTGTACAGTATTTTTGATTCAATGAATTGTAAATGAAAATGTCAAACAAGAAAAGGCAGCTGAAGAGGAAAATAAAGGTTCCTGACAGGTATGGGAACTCTCTTGGTGGTTTGGGGAGGAATAGGGACAGTAGTGATAATAATGAAGAAGCTGTTGTAACTGAGGAGAGTGTGAATGTTAGTGATGATGTAAGTAATGGTGATAGGGAGGTTATTGGGGAAAAGGAGGCTAGTGATGGATTTAAGGTTTCTGTTGCAGCTGAGGTGAATGAATTTCCACCTTTGAATGAGGTACATCAAAACTCTCCTACACATACACCTGTGAATAAAACTCTTAATGCTAATGCTGATAAAACTGCTAGTGTAAAATGTATGCATGAAATTAACTCTGTTGAGAATAGTGTTGATAAGGATACTCGTGTTAATAGCTTAAATGAAAGTAATACTGATGACATGTTGAATAAGAAGGGAAATAGAACGTTTGCTTCCACATTAATGAAAGATTTAGTCAATGTGAACAATAAGTTGACATTGATACCTACTGAAGTTGAAAATGGAAGGGATGTGGTTATATTTGATGAGGAGCTTGTTAATGAGGGGAGTAAGAGATGGGACAGAACTTTATGTGGATACTTTGTAGGGTATAGGATGTCCTACCAAGAATTAAAGTACAACTTAGGAAGAATGTGGGGTAAATGGGGACTAAAGGATATCACTGTGCAGAATGGAACATACTTGTTTAAGTTCAACAATGATGAAGGAATGAATAAGGTCTTAGAAAATGGTATTTGGATGGTGAATAACAAGCCACTACTTGTTCAAAAATGGGATCCTAGTGTGTGTATGGAAAGAAGTGAGCCTAGTGTATTGCCTGTTTGGGTCAAATTGATGAACATGCCTTTAGAAGCTTGGACTGTCAAAGGTGTAAGTGCTATTGCAAGCAGCATTGGGAAGCCACTGATAATGGATAAAACTACTTCAAAAGTATGTCAAAAGTATGCTAGAGTCCTTATTGAGATTAATGCTGAGAAAGAAATCAAAGATAATGTGGAAATATGCTACAAGAACAAAAAAGCAGAAACCATAGGCTCAAAATTTGTTAAAGTTGAGTATGGGTGGAAGCCTCCTAGGTGTACTGCTTGTAAGGTGTTTGGACATATTGATGCAAATTGTAATGTTCTAAATAAGGATGAAAACAAAAAAGCAGGGGAGAATGTAAGGGATGAAAACAGGAGAAATGGTGATGGAGAGAATATGGAGAAAGGGAATAGCAATGCAAATATGGGATATAATGATGGTATAAGGAATGGAATTCAGGCTAAACCTGATAACAGGAAGGATGTGAATGAGAAAGGAAGATGGAACCCTCAAGTTAGGCTGGAATTCAGACCAAAAACTGTTGTTGGAAATCAGAATGTAAACAAGAAGGATAGTGGAAAAGTTCAGCAGATACAGTCACAATCAAATAAAGAAAACAGTCCAAAAAAGACATGGAATGTAAACAAATATACAGTGCTTGAAGATAGAATAGAAGATGGAAGTATGGAGAATGATTTATGCAGGGATAAGAATGGAAAATATGTAAGTATGGAAGAGAATATAGTCAAAGAAAATGAAGATGTTGATATTTTCATTCTGTGGCAGAAGCAGGAGGAAATGGTTGATATGTTTGTGAATGATAAGAGGAGTCCCACTGATGAAGAATTAGAGACTTGGGCTCGATATATGTGTGAGTGGTACAAGGAGAAGTGGGAAGCAAAATGGAAAAGTAAATGCCCCATTGTAGGAAGAAGTAAATGGCTAAAGGATTGATTGAAGTAGTGAATATGGAGGTTTAGACACTCTAAGAATTGTCTATATGAATTTGCATGTTTGTATGTCTTTGTATGTTGTTGGTCTGTATGTGTTGTAATTGTTTTGGAGCTTAATATAATTCACCTTTTGCACCAAAAAAAAAAAAATCAAAGGTATGTTCTTCAATGAATGAATAAAATTTATATTAATTACCGGCTTATTGATTAATGGATTGATTTAGTTTTTTTATTTTTATTTTATTTTTATTTATTTTTTTTTCGTGGTAAAGATTAAATCTTTATGGTGGGTTTTAAGTTTTTAAAGGCAAACAAAGGAATCTTGATCAATTTTGAAGGTTGTTTGTTATAAAGGTATGTATTTTTTTCGAACGACAAGCTGAAACATATATACTTTCACGAGAGCAATAGTTTCCTGTTTCGCCAATTAGAATTATCTTTTGAACAAATATTTACCTCTTAAAGCTCCTTCTAATGTAGACCAATTGACTACCTGGGCTTACGTTTAAGATAATACAAATGATGGCGCCCTTTCCGTTGCTGCGTTTCAGGTACCTTTTATCCTCTCAATGAAGATTTGATAATATTTAATGAACAATTAAATTAAATTAGGTGCTGTGGTTGGTTATTGCTGTAAACAAGTAATTTTTTACTTGAGTGTTCTGAGGTTCTCTAACAGAACATAGTATCGGTTAATATAGTCGAATTAAACAAAGTGTAAGCATTAGTTTTGCGTAAATGTGTCTAGAATTACTAAGAATGCCGTGAATTTAGAGATAATAGATGAGATATTTGTCAACTAATAGGTCGAATATTTGCCTGTTGGACTTGGATGTTGTATCAGATCAATATTAAACAATGCAAATTATAGTTGAATCAATTAACATACGACATGTGATTCTTTCATTTCAATCTTTTTCCAATAAGAGGTGCACTTTTGACTTTCTTGAGGCGAGTAGTCATTTAAGTCCCTTTTTGATTCATGTGCGGCGTTATGGACTTACACTAATGGGGGTGGATGATTACATTCATTTACAACCAACTATATTCTGATATTAATTTTAGCTGCTATGTATAGTCATATATTTCATTTTTTGCTGCATAAGTATAGTAAAGGTATTTAGAGCTTTACTATGATCATCCACTATGGGATAGGCAGACAGTCCTTAATTGACTTGAGATGGTGTGACCGGGAGTGGTTGTGGCCCCCCTAAATTATTAGCCCCAAGACATTTTTTACCCTTATGCTTTATGCTGCGTGCTACAAACTTAACACTTATTGTGGCCTACACCTGCTTTCTTCCTACATGTTAACTTTTTGGCTTTAAGTAAAAGGGAGGTATGTGCACAGGACATTTTTCTTTTGGTAGTCCATAATCTTTTTCTTTTGTTTTTTGTGGAGTGGAATGGTGGGCTTTGTCTATTTTTAAATATCTAAATGAAAACTTTTTGAAACTGAATTCTCATCAGGTTATCGATTCAGTAGTGGTTATTCTGTTCTCTTAGTTGTGCCTTGATAATTTCATTTGAACCCTTCACGTATAATGGAGGTTTGCAGATATATGATTGATACATAGTTTACGTGACTATCCGCATGATTTACCATAGCTTAACCCCAAAAAGTATCAGATAAGTAGAAAGCAAAAAAAAAAAATTATGAATTGCTTATGTTTAGCCGCACTAACTAGCACTTTCTTTTCATATTCCATGTCACCTTATTATGTTTGCTTTTATGTATTTTTTTAGCTGATTCATATGGATTTTATAGTTTCTGAAAACTATCCGTATCTTGCAGGGATAACATGACAGAGATGGGTTAGGTATCTTGAGTTACAATATGCTGTTATGATCTTTGGTTTCATGATGGTGAGCTCAAATGGCAGCTTATTATCATATAAATATTGCACAAAATGAAGGCTGGTGTTGTTTTGAACAGGGTAAAGACTAACATCTCACACAAAGTGAAGCCGAAAACCCCAACCGTAATTCGTAGATCTCTCAGAACCCAAGGAAAAGTGCCAGGTATTCATTTGATTTTACTTATATATAATTACAAGAGTTGCGTATACCATGTTCAGGTGAATGTGACAAAGTGAAATATCATATTGTTGACTTAGTATGTAACCTATTTAACTATCGAATTGCAAGGTTTGGTACATGGCCAACGCTACCCGATTGTCCATTATATGCCTTAATTGTGCCTGTTTTGGTTACTTTTAATGGTTTTTTTAACTATCAATTTGTAGGACGGTGGCGAATTGGAGGCTGTTTGTCATCAGGAACACCAACAACAGACTTTAGCAAATACAATTATGGAGGGTAAGTTTTTTTCTTTACTCTTTGACTGAAATATGTGTGCCAAAAAATCAATGCAGAGGATTTAAATTGCATGCATCTCATGTAATCCACACCGTTGGACTGACCCTATTGAGTAATGCTTACAGGTACATTTTTTAAGGAATTTATACTAAAAAAAAAACTTTGAATGCTGAAACGTGACACAAAGTGTTGATACATAATCTGGCGCGGGTCGATTCGACGACTCTCCTTGGGCCGTTAGTCATCTCTTCTCGAGCCCTATCAGACCGGTCAACAACGAAAACCCGTTAGGAGTGGACCCGAGGCCGTAGCCCCGGGGTCCACCTCCGACGGTCAAGTTAGTCATCGGTGCGATATAGCGTAGATGAGTGTTAGGTTTAGGGTAACCTGTTGAAGATGTCGTAGAAGAGGATCCCATGCCATGTATTTATAGGCATGGATTAGGGTTTTAGGTGTAGAGTGGGCCGCTGTCGCCGGGCCTGGCCCATTGTCTGGCCCAGTCCAGGCTATGCGTCTACAAGCCCCCCAAGTTTAGTGTGACATAGCGCGTGGCTATGTTATGCTAAACTTAAGTTCTGTTCCTGGCCGCGTAGGCTAATCAACAATGACGGCACGGCCCATGTGTGCGCATCCTTATAGGCACATGGGTCGGACCATACTGCGCAGCCCAAATGCGACAGTGCGCACTGGAGTTGCGATTGTCTCACATTTGTGAAAGTGTCCGTGGTGAAGGTGGATCCCACATGCTGCATCCTGGGTAAGGGCGTACCCTTGTTCCAGTAGCGATGTAACATGGTGCGACAGAAGATGTACTTCTGTGGCAGAAGTGCGCGTTGTCCGCGACAAAGGTGCGCGTTACCGCGACAAAGGTGCGCGTTATCCGCGACTAAGGTGCGCGTTATCCGCGACAAAAGATGTGCGCCGTGCGCGCTGTGTGCTAACTTTACATTCGTCTTTACAACCGACAGAGGACGTCTCCCCTGCGGCAATAGGGTGCGAATATTTAAATCCGTCTTTGTACCGGGCTTGCAATACCTCTTACGTACAATCTGTTTCCAAATATACCTGCGTGATGCGTACTCACACAGTGCGTATCCTGGTAGCCCCCCAAGTTTGATGGTGCTACTCGTGTAGGAGCATTAAACTTAATTATTCAAATTCTGAAAAAATACTCAATGCAAATATTAGAAGTATATGCTGCGCATCGCAACATATAAAACCTTAATAAAATAAAAAATTAGCGCATAGCATATATATATAGCACGTAGCATGTTAAATAGCGCGAATCACACCTATCGTGAGATGTTACAGCTGTATAAACAATTAATTATTTTGTTTTTCTTTTTTATTATAGAAAAAACAATGGCGCGGATGGATGTACCATGACCGCGACTAATAGTTTCAATTGCACGTACAGACGCAGATGGATGTATCGTGACCGCATAGACTCTAACGTTTGTGGATGATCGCAGATGACCACGGCTTTCGTCCAGTGCGCGCATAGCGATTGACTAGCATCGTGGTGCCTGTATCGTGACAGTGCGCTCATGGCGCCAGTCTGCGAAGATCTCTATACGCACGGCCTAACGCGGGTAGATTTATCGTGACTGCGCTGTTCGCGGCTAAAAGATATAGTAGGTCCGATCGTGCGGATATAGCGCGTGGCTATAGGTAAAATCGTGTTTACCAATTTAAAAGATTTATGTAAAATCTTTTTAATATTTAAAAGATATTAGGATATCTTTAAAAGATATTCTCAATATTTAAAAGATGTTGCAATATTTACTTGTTGTAAAAGAATAATACAAATCGAATATAACATCGCATGTCAGTACGATAACAAATAATAAGATCCCTTTTTCAATGATGTACGAATCATAATAAATAATAGGATACCTTTTTGACCAATCAAATCAGAGTATGTCTCACGTTTAATTGGATGTCAATTTGTAATTAATAATGTCGATGTACGAATCAATATAAAATAATAAGATCGCATGTACCGATTTAATGGTGTACGAATCGTAAAGAATAAGATACCGGATTTTGAACATGATGGTTACTTTCCGGCTATATGAGAACCACGAAACTTGTCGGGTCCCACGGATGGCGCCACTTGTTGATACATAATCTGGCGCGGGTCGATTCGACGACTCTCCTTGGGCCGTTAGTCATCTTCTCGAGCCCTATTAGACCTGTCAACAACGAAAACCCGTTAGGAGTGGACCCGAGGCCGTAGCCCCGGGGTCCACCTCCGACGGTCAAGTTAGTCATCGGTGCGATATAGCGTAGATGAGTGTTAGGTTTAGGGTAACCTGTTGAAGATGTCGTAGAAGAGGATCCCATGCCATGTATTTATAGGCATGGATTAGGGTTTTAGGTGTAGAGTGGGCCGCTGTCGCCGGGCCTGGCCCATTGTCTGGCCCAGTCCAGGCTATGCGTCTACACAAAGAAACATTGAACATCTTCTTAAGCTGTGGTCTATGGTGGCAAAGATCAACAAAAAATAGCATATATACTTTTGAATACGGCTTCCGACATAACGAAGATATTTTGTAGTAAGTTGTGACTCATGAGATTACAAATTGATGAGAAGCGTTAACTGTGTACATAAAAGGTTACAAGTGCGTATATTTTATGTAATGTGTTACATCTTTTAGCTTTATACAAATTACAAATGTTTATGTTTCATACAAACAGACTTCACAGGACGTCTTAATCATAGCGCCCCCGCAGCAACGCGCGGGTTACCCCACTCGTTCTCACTAAGAAAGTCACTCACCTAGCACGAAAAGACGAAAAACAAAAGAAACTTTAAAAAGTAAGATAAGAATCAAAAAGGGCCGATAAGATTCTCACTACTTTTTAATTGCAAAATGGGTGCATTACTTAAAGAAGCTAATCAAACAAACAAAAGTCTGTGGTGTTTCTTTTGAGTGCGTTACATTATACTGTTAAAAGATTTTTTTTTTTTTCCATGGAGATCACTCAACTTTTAATCTTTTTTCATTAAGGCCATTCAGTACATGTTACTTTTCACTTGTACCAAATCCGGCCAAAATTACATGGGAATATTGTAAATTGACGGAAATACGCCATTTTAGAAAAATGAAAATTAGAACAATTATATTATAATTTTGTAATACCTAATATACCCTTTAAGAAAATCGAAAAAATAATAAAAAAGAGAATCCCGATCACATATTAATTTATTTTGGAAGAATTTTATATATCCCCCTAAAATCCTTCCTAATTTCATATATACCCAAGCCAACGCCTAAATTTCATATATACCCATTGTTGGCAGTTATCAAACTTGTGACAGGAATACCCTTGTTTTAATCAATCCCTTTATTCCAATGTATATAATGTGATCGTGAATTAGATATCACTGTGAATTGCTTTCCATCATGATAACGGAAGTTTTCATTGATTAAATACTTGTTGATGTTTTAATTGTTAATGGGTTCTTATATATGGATTGATGTCATTTAGGTAAAACAAAAACATTGTAAATCAAATGAAACTGACTATTAATAGATGATTAATATATTATAGGGCATCTATATTTTCATATCATTGTGGGGTTGTTTGTCAAATTACTTTTTAATGACTTGATGATGTCTTTGAATTTATTATAGGTATCAACTGAATATTTGGTTCACAAAGTACTTTTTATTAATACAAAAGTAAACTATGTTTTCATGTATCAAATGGTCTAGTGCCAGAAACAACGAAGAACAATATAAATTTGAGGAAGAAGAGGGTATGATAGTCATTATCTATATATACTAAAACCCAAAATTTTGGGCCCCACAAAACAAAAAAATGAACAGTTGCATGGCAAGAAAAATGAACAGTAACATGAACAGTGTTTACTGTTCATGCTACAGTAAATGATTTTTTTTTTTTTTAATTTTTTTAATTAATAATTTCGAAAAAAAAAAAATTCAAAAAACTTTACAGTAGATGGTTTTTTTTTTTTTTTTTAAATAATTTCGAAAAAATAAAAAAAAAATAAAAAAAATTGAAAAAATATTTTCAAAAAAAAAAAAAAATCCAAAAAACTTTAAAATTAATTTTTGTAAAAAAATTAATTTAAAAAATAAAAATACAAAATAATTGTGAACCTACAAAACCAACAAAAAACAACTATCTGAACAACCCGCTGCAACAGTACTTTTTTTTTTGCAAAAAAATGAACAGTAGCATGAACAGTGTTTACTGTTCATCCTACAGTAAATGGTTTTTTTTTTTTTTTTTTTTTTTTTTTTTTTTTAATAATTTCGAAAAAATAGAAAAAAAAAAATTGAAAAAATATTTTCAAAAAAAAAAAAAAAAAAAAATTCAAAAAACTTTAAAATTAGTTTTTGTAAAAAAATTCATTTAAATAACTGTGAACCTACAAAACCAACAAAAAACAACTATCTGAACAACCCGCTGCAACAGTACTTTTTTTTTTTTTTTTTGAAATCCAGCAGCAACGCGCGGGTTACCCCGCTCGTTTTATATATTGTTTTAAGTGAAATAAATAAAAATGGGCAAATATGATATTATGAGTGTTTAAATGGGTATATTTGATATTTAGGAATTCCGCTTTATAAACTTTTTACTTTGGTAAGGAATTTACCTAGACAAGTATCACAACTATGATAAACAAATGTATGAACCTCTTAATCATATTATAAACCTTTTTAAAAACCACGATAACGATTGCTCTTAATCAACTTTCATTAATTAAAAGGAAATCTACCTTTTTACAATATCCTTTTTTTCTTGTACAAAACGTTTAACATGTCAATTAGCTTTAGACATTTAAATTTAGTTTACCTTGATAAAAAGGTAAAATCACTTACCTCCTCACACGAGAGAGTTTATTGATTTTCTTTTTAGAGAGCATAAAAATCTATTAGATGTGGGTTTCGAATTTAACGATATCACCGGCCATGGTTTTGGATTTAACGAGCTTACACTTAAAATTTTAACATAACAATCATATTTAACTATTTGAAGAGTGTTGGGTATGTTTGGTTGTTCAAGCTATAAACTGTTATTGTAAATTGATAAATGTAACTATTAAATGATAATGGTGGAGGTCCCCATTTCGGTGCACTATTGGAGATCTCTTTTGGCCTTCCGCTTTATATAAAGCAAACTATCTTGATTGGTTGGCCTACTGATAGATTAGCTTTTTCTTCTTTTACGTAATTTTACTTTGAGCTTAAAAGGAATTTAAAGTATGTCTTGAATCCTATCAGTGTGATCAGTGCTTTATTATAAAGACAATACTTTTTGACTATGTTAAATAACAAAGCAACAAACATCGTTATGATATCTTCTCCGCTAAGAAAGCCACTGACCTACCACGAAGAAACGAAAAACAAAAAAAACGTTAAAAAATAAGATAAGAATCAAAAGAGGACCCAATAAGATAACCATTAATTTCATGTTCTCACTACTTTTTAATTGCGACAAAATGGGTGCATTATTTAAAGAAGCTAACGAAACAAAAGTATTTGGTGTTTCTTTTGAGTGCGTTACATTATATTGTAAAAAGATTTTTTTTTCTTTTTTTTTTAAAGGATTTTGTACATGGAGATCACTCAACTTTTAATCTTTTTACATTAAGGCTGTTCATTTTTGTAAACTTATTTATAGGTCGTTCAAGTACATGTTAATTTTCACTTGTACCAAATCCGGCCAAAATTACATCGGAATATTGTAAATTGACTAAAATACCCCCTTTTAGAAAAATGAAAATTGGAACAATTATATTATAATTTTGTAATACCTAATATACCCTTTAAGAAAATTGAAAAAAATAATAAAAAAGAGAATCCCGATCACATATTAATTCATTTTTGTGTCATCTAAATATCTCATAATCAAAACCGGGCATTCTTCTTCTTCTTCCTTTAGAGAATTTATGGGTACCCTGGCGTCAAGGTAAATCAGTGAGTCCATGAGGTGATTTATATATTAAAGTTGGTTAAAATATAAATTAATGAAGTATTTGAAGGAGCCCATGAGGTGATTTATATTTTAAAGTTGGTTAAAAAATCGATGAAGATTTTCTTACTAAAGGTAATGAGTCATGAAAAGGAAATTACTAATGAACTTGTATTCGAATCTTTTAATAACAATGATGTTATTGAATATATTTATCTAAACCATTGTAAAAATATGTTAAGACAAGTGATGCTCGATCAATGTTTTCTACAATAAAGATGAGGTACATTTAAAACCCTACTTGATAAGATGCATACCTTTGTTCGTTTTTAATATATATGCAAGTTTTTTTTTTTTTTTTTTTTTTTTTTTTTTTTTTTTTTTTTTTTTTTTTTTTTTTTTTTTTTGATATATTGAGGGTATTTTACTCAATAAGCACTTCATATTACCGGATTTGATGTAACTAAAAAGGGTATTATACTTAAACGGCCTATAAATAAGTTTTTTTTAGATGAACAGCCTTAATGAAAAAAGATTAAAATTTGGGTGGCCTCCATGTACAAAATTTATTTACTTTATTATATAAAAGATATGTGAATTTATATTACTTTTTATGTTATATTACAATAATAAGCTATAACTATAATTAACTCGCCCCAACAAATTATATGAAAATAAAAACTTCAACTTTCGGCTAATAATATATTATAAGTTTTGACTCCATTTAAACCCACCCTTTGGCCTCTTTAAAAAGAAAGTGCCACAAAAATTTGAAACGTAGTTAGAAACTTCAAAACATTTTGAACTATCCCACAAAAAATTTGTTCACCAACCAAATTTATTACCCAAACATTTATGGTCCAAATGACTTAGGGTAGCTTTAATTTTACAGTATCTGGTTTACACCCGTGTCAAGTCAAGTTGATAAATGAAAAACATAAACTAACATCAATTTTTGTTGATAATAATTAACGTAAGGAGAAATTCAAACCGAAAAAGCTAAATGATTATTATAGTATTTAAAGTTGTGTATTCTAAACCAGTTACAAACCACAAACTTTCTTAGTGTTTGGTACATCGTAACGAGAGTGAGAACGAAAAAGTTTATTACGAAGATATTAAAAAAAAAACATGTTTATTTAATATTATGGAAAGTAATGACTCATTATATCAAAAATCACCATTTTAATTCATTGTGAGGCCCCATGTTTTTTTAATTACAACTTGGAATGAATCAAAATTACATAAAGAGTTAATTACATAAATCGTCATTGTGGTTTGTCGGGTTTCACATGTTTCATCCCTGTGCTTTTTTTAGCGAGTCGTGTCATTGTAGTTTTGAACTGTTACGGGTTTGATCCCTTGACCTCGAAACTGTTAATTTGACTCTTAAGTGAGAGGCAATTTTAGTCATTTACATATATCTTTTCGGATAAAAGACAAATTAAAAAACCCACCCACCACATCAAGTCACCTACATCTCTAATTCTCTACCACTCATAACTCACCTACATGGCTACATCTCTACCGCTCTTATCTCCTAAGCCACAATCTTCCATTTTCACTACACACAATTAAAAAAGAGAAACGATAGACTCACAAAAAGATTTCAACGAAACCATTCACAAAATGAGGTGTCATAGAGTGATTGGTGTATTTTTTTATAGCTTCTCTCTCTTCTCTCTAATTAAGCCAATCACTTCATGCCATCTCATTTTGTTGAAATCTTTTTGTGGGTGTATTATTTCTAGAAATAATAATAATAATAATAAACTCAAAATTATCAACACCATCAACGTCAGTCTTGTCACCATCAACGTTAGACGTTAAGATGGTAAGTGCCGAAATAATGCCCATGTTTGATTGACCTTAAGTTTGTGTTATGAGATGATTTTGCAATTGAATTGATTCATTTAGGATATAATTGGTTGTGTTATGTTTTGATATGTAGGGTTGCTGAGGGTTATTTGTGATGGTTGCTGAGGGTTATTCTAGCAGCGACCATCACAAATAACCCTCAGCAGCCCTGCATATCAAAACATAACACAACCAATTATATCTTGAATGAATCAATTCAATTGCAAAACTGTTTCATAACACAAACTTAAGGTCAATCAAACACGGGCCTTTTTTCGGCACTTGCCATCCTAACGTCTAACTCGAAAACTGAATTCAACGTTTGAAATCACCACCTCAGGCTCCCCATCTTCTTCAGGATATCCAAAGTTTCCTGACTTGTGGTCAATGTGCTTAAAGAGAGTCCCATGACCTTGATTATCATGCAAAATCGGAGGGTTAATTCCAGAATTAGGCTCAATCAGAGGTATGTTAACGGTAAAAAACAAAAGGAGAAAAATGCTACCTAATACTGATACCGGTGTCGCTTATAACTGAACCCGGTTAACCGGGCCCGACCCAAATTCGGATTCACCCAAATAACTCTTTCATAATCAGGTGAGCTAACAATATTGTCCAAACTTCTGTAAATCAATCAAGGGGTTTCTCAATTAGGGTGCGTTTGTTATCCACCCGTGGGGTTGGATTTTGGATCCTAAAGTGAAAAAAAAATGTTTGGTTCAAAATTTGGATTATGGATTGGGACATCTAACCTAAACAGTAACACTATTACAAAAGTCACCTAAGGGAGTGGGATTTGAGAATTTAGTGGGCCCTTCGAGCTTTTATCTACTTTTTCCTTTAGTTTTATTTAAAAATTTTAGAGTAAATTACAAAAATCGTCCTTAAAGTTTGGTCAAATTGCAAGTTTCGTCCCTAATGTTTGAAAAGTGCAAGGATCGTCCCTGTGGGAAAAATTTGGGGCAAAAATCGTCCTTGACCAACATCAAATGACTAAAATACCCCTGTCTTTTTCTTTTTGTATATTTCTTTACAGTTTCTTACACAAACGGTCTTTGTGGTTCGCTAGGCTTTCAAAATTTAGTCATTTTTTTAAAATTATTTATTTAACTATTAATATTAGTATTATTTTTTTATACATTTTCGTCCGTATTTCTATGTTTTTGTCCATTTTTCTTATGTTCTAATATGTTTTTGTCCGTTTTTCTTACGTTTTTTTTATTTTCTTACGTTTTCGTCCGTTATTCTTACGTTTCTTTCGTTTTCAAATGTTTTTGTCCGTTTTTATACATTTTTGCCCGATTTCATACGTTTTTATATGTTTTTATCCAATTTTCTTTAGTTTTTTTGTCCGTTTTTCTTACATTTTTTTTCGTTTTCTTACATTTTCGTCCGTTTTTTCTTTAGTTTTTGTCCGTTTTTGTCCTTTTTTTTAACGTTTTTGTCCATTTTTCTTACGTTTTCATACGATTTTATCCGTTTTCATACATTTTTGTACGTTTTTACCCGTTTTTCTTACTTTTTGACAGCTTTTCTTAAGTTTTATCTGTTTTCATACGTTTTTGTTCGTTTTTTATACGTTTTTCCGCCCCGTTTTCTTACGTTTTCATCCGTTTTATTTCGTTTTTATTACGTTTGCCGATTTTATCTGTCTTTTTTTCCGTTTTTCTTACATTTTTGTCCGTTTTTATTTGTTTTTATGCTTTTTCTCCCATTTTTTGTTCGATTTTATACCTTTTCGCCCGTTTTTCTTACGTTTTTGTTAGGTTTTCTTGCATTTTTATATGTTCTTTTCCATTTTTCTGATGTTTTTGTCAGTTTTTCTTATGCGAAAACGTATAAAAATGGATGAAAGCGTAAGAAAATGGGCAAAAATGTATAAAAACTTGTGAAAACGGGAAAAAGGTAAGAAAATGTACAAAAATGTATGAGAAATGAACAAAAATGAATAAAACGGACAAAAACGTAAGAAAAACGACCGAAAACGATAAAAACAGATGAAAGCGTAATAAAATGGGCGAAAAGGTATAAAAACGGATAAAATCTTATGAAAACAAATAAAAACGGACAAAAACGTAAGAAAAACGGACAAAAATGGATAAAAACGGACAGAACCTAAAAGAAAAACGGACGAAAACGTATAAAAACGGGCGAAAACGTATAAAAACGGACAAAAACGTATGAAAACGGAAAAACGTAAGAATAACGGACGAAAACGTAAGAAAACAGGAAAAACGTAAGAAAAAGGGACAAAAACGTAGGAAAAAATGGACAAAAAGGATAAAAACGGACAAAAACCAAAGAAAAAAGGAACGAAAACGTATAAAAACGTATGTAAACGGCAAAAAACGTTTAAAAACGGACAAAAACGTATGCAAAGGGAAAAAAGGACAAAAACGTAAAAAAAACAGACAAAAACGGATAAAAACTAAAGAAAAACGGACGAAAACGTATAAAAACATATGAAAACGGCGAAAACGTATAAAACGAACAAAAACGTAAGAATAACGGACGAAAACGTAGAAAACAGAAAAAAAACGTAAGAAAAACGAACAAAAACGTAAAAAAAAACGGATAAAAACATAAGAAAAACGGAAAAAAAACATAAGAAATGCGGACGAAAATGTTTAAAAAATAATACTAATATTAATAGTTAAATAAATAATTATAAAAAAGAAAAGGGCAAATACAAAAATAATACATTGAAGTTGCCATTTTTTGCCATTGTATGGTCCCACATTTTTTTTTTCGTAAATGTATGACTAAAGTTATGAAATCGGGTCATTGTGGGTATAAACGTCACACCATTAGTCCTTTATACTAACGGCCGTTAGTAAATAACTTACAATTCCGTTTTCTTACGTTTTCGTCCCTTTTTTTACGTTTTCGTCTGTTTTGGCACGTTTTCGTCCGATTTTATCAATTTTTTTTTACACGTTTTCGTTCTTTTTTTTTAAGTTTTCGTCTGTTTGCCAAGTTTTCTTCCTTTTTTTACGTTTTCATCTGTTTTGACACGTTTTCGTCCGTTTTCTTACGTTTTTTATCAGTTTTCTTACGTTTTCGTCTGTTTTGACATGTTTTTGTCTGTTTTTTTAGGTTTTCGTTTGTTTTTTACGTTTTCATCTGTTTCGACACGTTTTCGTCGTTTTTTTACGTTTTCGTCTGTTTTGACACGTTTTTCTTCGTTTTTTTACGTTTTCGTTCATTTACTTACGTTTTCGTCTATTTTGACACGTTTTCGTCGTTCTTTTACATTTTCGTCTGTTTTGGCACGTTTTCGTCTTTTTTTTACATTTTCGTCTGTTTTGGCACGTTTTCGTCGTTTTCTTACGTTTTCGTCTGTTTTGACACGTTTTCGTCCGTTTTTTTACGTTTTCGTCTGTTTTGGCACGTTTTCGTCGTTTTCTTACGTTTTTGTCTGTTTTGACACGTTTTCGTCCCTTTTTTTACGTTTTCGTCTGTTTTGGCACGTTTTCGTCTGTTTTGACACGTTTTCGTCCATTTTTTTTACGTTTTCGTCTGTTTTTTTACGTTTTCGTCTGTTTTGGCACGTTTTCGTTGTTTTCTTACGTTTTCATCTGTTTTGACACGTTTTCGTCTATTTTTTTACGTTTTTGTCTGTTTTGACATGTTTTCGTCCGTTTTTTAACGTTTTCGTCTGCTTTTTAACGTTTTCGTCTGTTTTGACACGTTTTCGTCCGTTTTTTTTACGTTTTCGTCTATTCTTTTTCGTAAATGTATGACTAAAGTTATGAAATCGGGTCATTGTGGGTATAAACGTCAGACCATTAGTCCTTTATATTAACGGCCGTTAGTAAATAACTTACAATTCCGTTTTCTTACGTTTTCGTCCATTTTTTTACGTTTTCGTCTATTTTGGCACGCTTTCGTCCGATTTTATCAAATTTTTTTTGACACGTTTTCGTTCTTTTTTTTTACGTTTTCGTCCTTTTTTACGTTTTCATCTGTTTTGACACGTTTTCGTCCGTTTTCTTACGTTTTCGTCTGTTTTGACATGTTTTCGTCTGTTTTTTTACGTTTTCGTCTGTTTTGGCACGTTTTCTTAAAAAAACGGACGAAAACGTAAAAAACAGACGAAAACGTAAAAAAAATGAACGAAAACATGTCAAAACATACGAAAACGAAAGAAAACGACGAAAACATGCCAAAACAGACGTAAATGTAAAAAATCAGACAAAAACGTAAATAAAGGGACGTAAAAACGTGTCAAAACAGACAAAACGTAAGAAAACGACAAAACTGTGCCAAACAGACGAAAACGTAAAAAAAAGACGAAAACGTGCCAAAACAGACGAAAACGTAAGTAAACGAACGAAAACGTGCCAAAACAGACGAAAAGTAATGTAAAACAGACGAAAACGTAAAAAAACGAAGAAAACGTGTCAAAACAGAGAAAACGTAAAAAAAGACGAAAACGTAAAAAACAGACGAAACACAGATCGAAAACAGAAAAAACAGAGAAAACGAAAAAACAGACGAAAACATGTCAAAACAGACGAAAACGTAAGAAAACGACGAAAACGGTCAAAACAGATGAAAACGTAAAAAAGGACGAAAACGTAAAAAAAAAGAACGAAAACATGTCAAAAAAAATTGATAAAATCGGACGAAAACGTGCCAAAACAGACGAAAACGTAAAAAAAAACGGACGAAAACTAAGAAAACGGAATTGTAAGTTATTTACTAACGGCCGTTAGTATAAAGGACTAATGGTGTGACGTTTATACCCACAATGACCTGATTTCATAACTTTAGTCATACATTTACGAAAAAAAAGGTGGGACCATACAATGGCAAAAAATGGCAACTTTAATGTATTATTTTAGCATTTGCCCAAAAGAAAAAATTGACTAAATTTGTAAAGCCTGGCGAAACACAAGGACCATTTATGTAAGAAACTGAAAAGAAATATAAAAAAAGAAAAAGACAGGGGTATTTTAGTCATTTGATGTTGGTCTGGGAGGATTTTTGCCCCAAAGTTTTCCCACAGGAACGATACATTAGGGACGAAACTTGCAATTTGGCCAAACTTTAAGGATGATTTTTGCAATTTACTCAAAATTTTATAAAATAATAATTTATTTATTTTATAATATATTCTCGAGTAAAATGCAGAACTGGTCCCTGTGGTTTGTCCAGATTGCAAGTTTAGTCCCTGACTTTTCGAAAGTGCAGGCGGCCTCCCTGTGGGAAAACCTTGGTTCCGTTTTGGTCCCCAGCTACGAACGACGTTAAATGAATTCCGTTAGAAGTTACAGCCCTTGTGGGCCCATGACCATTGCAGTGTCTATCCTTTTTTTCGCAAAAAAAGGTCCCTGTGGTCTGTTTTTTACGCGTTTTCGTCCGTTTTCGCGTGTTTCTTTACGTTTTCATCTGTTATTTTTACGTTTCCGTCTATTTTTTTGCGTTTTCATCTGTTTTTTTACGTTTTCATATGTTTTTATCCCTTTTATATTTGTCCGATTTTATTTTTTTTTTGGCTGAATTTTTTTTATAAAAGTAAAAAAATAAAAAAAAAATAAAAAATAAAAGTTCATAATTTTTGTCGGAATTTTTTGTCCGCATTTTTTTTCCCGAATTTAAAAAATAAATAAATAAAATAAAAAATTCAAAAATTCAAAATTTTTGTCCGAATTTTTCTTGTCCGAAATTATTTAAAAAAAATAAATAAACAAAATTAAAAAATAAAAAAAGTTCAAAATTTTTTTCTGAATTTTTTGTCCGAATGTTTTAAAAAAAATAAATAAATAAATAAAATTTAAAAATTTAAAAAGTTCAAAATTTTTATCCGAATTTTTTGTCCGAATTTTTTTTTAATTTTTTTGTCCGTTTTTTTTTTTATAATTTTTTGAACTTTTTTTATTTTTTTATTTTTTTAGTTTTTTAAAAAAATTCGGACAAAAAAAATGGTATAAAAGGTTATGAAAACGGAAAAAAAAAAGTAAGAAAACGTACAAAAAACGTAAAAAAATTGAACAAAAACGGATAAAACGGACAAAAATGTGAGAAAAACGGCCGAAAACGATAAAAATGGATGAAAGCGCAAGAAAACGGGCGAAAACGTATAAAAACGGATAAAATTGTATGAAAACAAATATAAACGGGCGAAAACGTATAAAAACGGACAAAAACGTATGAAAACGGAAAAAACGTAAGAATAACGGACGAAAATGTAAAAAAACGGACGAAATGTAAAGAAACGGACGAAAACATAAAAAATGGACGAAATCGTAAAAAAAACAAACAAAAACGTCAAAAAATAGACGAAAACGTAAAAAATCTGAGTAAATCGTAAAAAAACCGGACGAAAACGCGTAAAAACGGACCACGGGGACGTTTTTTGCGAAAAAAGGATGGACACTGCAATGGTCATGGGCCACAAGGGCTAAACGTGTAACTTCTAACGGAATTCATTTAACGTCGTTAGTAGCTGGGGACCAAAACGGAACCAAGGTTTCCCCACAGGGAGGCCGCCTGCACTTTCGAAAAGTCAGGGACTAAACCTGCAATCTGGGCAAACCACATGGACCATTTCTGCATTTTACTCTATATTCTCTCTCTTACATCAAATCAAAATCTTAATCCTAATCCAAATTCAAATCCAACCGTTTCGACCTTTACACAATTTTGACATGCTAGCTACTCTACCAAGCCGCCCATATACTGCTTTATAACTGAAGCAAACGAGAAATTAAAATGATGACTTATAAGTATATGCATAGCATACCGTTACACCCTCCCAAAGACCACACTTTATGAACCCCATGGGCTTAACTCCATCACAGCTTAATGTCATTAAAGGGGCCGCGCTTCCTCTGTTGTTGTAGCTCTGAGTAAGCGGGAACCCATTCCCTGCTATCATTTTGATTGTTTCCTTTCGACATTGCTAATGATGGCATTCATCACGATGTTTTTCTAAGTTTTAGAGTTGTTTGCATATTGGATTGCTGGTTAGTCAAGTTTCTGATGGTGAAGATTGTAATAAAGTAGTAGTGGATTATGAATTACCTTATGAGTATTGGTTAGTTAAGGTTCATGCCTCGATTTTGGGCTCTGTCTGCATGTTTTTTTTGGGACGTTTAGCTCAACTATGAACATCAGATGAGTTTTATTAGATGATTACTTGTTTGTATGATTTGTGCATAGTGCATACCTCATTTTTTGGGATTTAATTAATCAAGTTAACCATTAACTACGAGTACGCAGCGGATAATGGATCTAGTTTACAATTATAGTTAACACGTATAATAAACAAACAAATAATAAAAGGGAACAAGAAAACTAAATAGAAAACTAACCCTTGTAGTCACCCGCAAATGAAACTAAGTAGTAAATATATACTACCTCTACGGTTGCTCACACTACACGTCAAACAAATATGTTAGGATGCTAGTCACTTGCTTCACGTATACAACCAAACAAACTTGTGTTCTTGTTGTAGCTTAAACTCGATCCGAATACTAAATAAAATATACGTTCGAATGGAGTATACTAAAAGAGGACAAAAACTAAAACAACAAGAATATGAATTCTTGTTATAAAGTTTGATATGTTTGACAAAGTCAAACCAATCAAAACTAGTTTCTGCCGATTGAATGTAGGACAAAGAAAATAGAAAACCAATTTTACGTAGGGTATATCTTATTGAATTGTGTCGTGTGTTTTAATGAGGCCAAAGGTGTGTTTATATAGCACCTCAACTTGTCCAACAAGTCATTGCTTTCACCTCCTTTAGTTCCACAAACTCAACACTCTCCTCCCCTCCTAGAACCTTCCCATAACTGGCCATATTGGAAAGAAGTCCGGGAGTTTCGTTTTCCGACATCCAAGTCCATCTCTTTTATATTTAACATATATTTAAATTAGTTAAAGCGTCTAACGATTTAAACTAATAACCATTAAATTATTTCGTGAAACATATTAAACACTTAATAAATATAACAAGTATATATATTAATTATTTAATAAACGTACTCTTCGTGTATTAACGTGTGTGCCCCCAATAGGCTCACACATTTCTAGTCGTATAACGGCTAATCTAACTACCATAACCCAACAGCTCCCACTTGGGAGTTGGAGTAGCAGACACCATATATACCAACGACGGAAACGTCTAGCAACACTCACATTCGTTATTGAACTAGAAATGTCTGAGATAAAGTTTCAAAAAATATTCTCAGTAGCATGGTTATTTATTTCTTGCTATAATCATCCCTTGTTATAGATACCGTTAAACCATGTATATGGATCCTAACTCATTCCATATAGTTTAACCATTTAGATTCTCGTTATAGAATTTAATTCAGATATACCAAATGTAATCAAGAATCATCTTGCATTACCCTTTGGGTTTGGCCAAACAATTATCTGATTAATTCTGGAGAGGGCCCATGGTATCTTTCTGCACATATCAAGTGGAGTAACAAATCCTTTGTTGACTACAAGTGTTGTGGATGCTGCTTCACATCACTCCGAAAAATAGCTTTTATAACTACCTTATTCAGGACAGCGTTTGGCATATAATTACAAAAGTGATATCCACACATAACAGAACTTGCTTGTATCTCAAGTCTAAGGATGACTTAACTAACTATCTTCAACATCTTACTCATGACATGGATCCAAAAGTAAATGTTCGAAAGTTGGGGTATCCAATATGCATCCCTTGTGAATACATATGAGTTTGGCGGGAACAATCCACATTCTCATAGAATATAACCAACACTCACATTTGCCTTGCATAACAATATTCCCAAATTGTTAACCGACAATGGACATATTTAGAACGATAAAATCATTCAAGGATTAAACATGCAAATATAGGATAACAATTATTATATGAATGAATAACAAATACCAAGTATCGTTATTAATCATAAAGTAAAAATTGTCTTACAATCCTAATTATCCAAATACTAAAAACAGATATGCATGAGACTAATTAGTAAGTTGAAGTCTAATGTTTCCAAAATTCTCAACTTTTCTTTGCAAGAAAACTAAATAGTCATCTGAGTAAACTTTCCGAATACTAGTTTCAAATTTCACATATAGTGAGGGATTTGAAATATATGATGAGTGTCTTATCTCATATGCTCATACTATTGCAAGTGTCATAGTATGGAGATGTCGCCCTACCTTGCATAAGGCTTTAGAAGTCATTGACATACTGACAATCATCTTTACAGTTTCTTAAAATGTAAAGTATTCTTATTCCTTAATGTGTAATGCAACAATGCTCTTCGTTGAGCATATCTAGTTAGCAGATTTATCATAAATGATAAAATCCTACTTTAACTAGTTTTAATTATCCTCTAGCATCATTGTACGTATACAACACTATGCTTTATAATTCGTAAACATCTGTATTAACAATAATCTAAATACTCTCAATTAGATATTGTTGTTGTCAGCTCATCTTGCTCTAGTGCAAAAGTAACAACTAGTCTTATACACAATATAATATATACATGACAAATCCTTAGTTAAAAACATAAGGTTTCCATCCATGTAATAAATTATTCCGAGTGAAACATACCATTTAAGACTTGCTTCAATGATATATTGCATTTGTGTTGGACTTAATTTTCCGCATATGCTTATTCCAAATAAACATTTATTACAATGCTGTTTGTTCTATTCCCTAAATCCCAAGTGAAGTTTCATTCCAAGATTAAGGATTAATATCTAGCTTAAATAGAATGATATCTTCAATATGTTATACAACATATGTATTTTAAGGAAAAGATAGTGCTCCCACTTAATGTCAGATGTAATCAGGAGTTATCTTAATTCAATCAAAATCATATTGTAATTAAATTCAAGATCTCAGCTCCTAGATGCTTGATCCAATCCAAACTTGGATTGCTTAAACTTGTATACTACATAAAGATTAAATAAACTCATAACCATTTTGATTACACACCGTCCTCGCAAAAGGTAATCATAAAGGAAAGATTTATAAAACTTAATTTCCATATTCCACATTCAAGGAAAACTTGTATGACAATTAATTATCTTTATTTAATTAATGCGTGTATATAAGAAAATCTAATCAGGGTCAATAGCATGAGTATGATTAAAACTTCTTATTATAAACCATGCATTAATCATGTATACAATTTTTCCCTTGTAAGCCTTTCTTCAAAAGAAACTTATTCCAATTAACCTCATAGGTTAACTATTAGGCGAAATAACAATCAAGATCAAAACATTGATTTGCCTTTTAAGGACTGGATCTTATCATTCATAGTTCTAAGACATTTATCATATTCAAGATGTGATAATGTACCTTAGTAGTTAGCAGATTTACAATGATCTTCTAACTTATATCCTCAACATTGATATCAAAATATCAATCAAGTGATGAGGCATCCTTGCAGATTTATGAATGAGAGTAACATTATACTTCGTTCAACATTTACATGTTTAACCTTAGTATGACATTAATAAGTGGATTTTAGAAGGTTATGTATTTGTTCTTGAATATCTTCAAGATTTGCTGATGCTCCCACTTACTTTTGTAAGTAGAGACAATTCTCTAAATACTAAGTATTTAAGCAACACTAAATTGTTCTTTCTTTGGGAACCACAAAATACATTTTAAGTTCTCATCTCAAGGTTGTTAATAAAATGCTTCATAAGATTTTAACAAATTCAGAACTTAAATCAAGACATAATGGAATTTCTTCCAACAACTCTAATTAAGGTTTATAGCAAAACCCTAATTTTGTATCACCCTTTAACCGAAAACCTTAGCAACAGTTTTGTGTTTCGTCGAGCTAGAAAGAACACCAATACTACAATCTTCAAGCTAGGAAGTGTAGAAAAATCAAAAACCCAAGAGGGTTTAGGATTCAATTGGTTTGAGTGGAAAAACCAAAAATCCCTAAAGGTTTAGGGGTTTCGGTCATGGGTTGTCTTGAATACCTTCTAGGTTTGAACCATATTGAGTATGTCCACGACACACGCAATTTTCTAACCTTGATAGATTTTGGAGGCAGAGCAATTAAAGCTATCATGAATCAAACAATATGAATATTGTTTGTTTCAACCTATTAGACATACCATAATAATGTGGTATTCTATAAGTATTTGAATTGTGAAACTATATCAGAATTCCATAGATAATTTAATTCTCTTTGGACCAAATACTTGTCAATTGGGTCGAGCCAAATTGCATATTAAGTATTTTCGAACCAAGTGCATGCTATAATTATATGTTCATGTGTTTACAAGAAAACAGAACATGTCAATAATACATTATAAGTCTTTGAATAATTCAAAGGCCTCATGTTTATGTGTTAACAAGAAGACATAACAATTTTACTATATACTTTATGTTATAAGTCATTGATTAATTCAAGGACTTTATAATTATGTCTTAACATGTAAACATAATTATACTAACAAAAGTAATCATGAACGCAAACTCTTGAGTTCTGTAGTAATTTCAAGTTAATTTTATACTTCAGAATTATGATTATTATCATTTAACCATAATTATGTTGACTAAAACATGTAGTCGAAATGTTGAAGTATCTTTACACTATATCATGACATTTGAATGTAGTAGGGCAACAAACATCTTGCGTGTTCAAGTCCTAGTAGAATGATTAGCTTTCTTACCTTACGGTCAAGAGAAATCAATAATATGTTGTTCCTTGCACACACTTTGAGATTTCTCCCACTTGTGTAAGGCACAACATCATATTATGAAAACAAACAACATGTGATTGATTTTGTAAACAATATGATAATGTCATAGATATTACAAGTAGTTTTAGAACCATAACCTTTAATAAGGAATTGTGGATTATTATTCTATAGATAACGTTCAGAAAGCAACATCAGAAAGGCAACGAGTTATCTAATAAAATAAAATGCAATAATCATTTAAGCAATGGTCGTTCATATTCGGAAAGTAATGAATTATTTCAAAGCAAGTTTGAAATGATATGGGTGACTAACAAGGAAATAAATCTCGTAGCTCCCACTGAAATTGACAACATTACAGGAATGTTATTTCAGTAATAAAACGTAATGCTCCCACTGGATTTGTCAACATTGTAAGTGTTACATTGCCAGTAGAAAGCATATTGCAATTTAATACACTTTCCTATTCTCTTCGAACGCCTACAAGTAGCAATGTACTTAGGTATTGAACAGATTATATGAAGTCCTACTTATGTAGATGAGGGACTAGCCATTCATGCTTTCATTTAACTTGAATAGTTAGCATGCAATTCCTCCTTTATCGTCTACATAGCCCCAAGGGTATTTAGCACTATAAGGAATAATAAGAGTCCAAGAAAAATACCTAGCGAATATGCTAGTAATTTCTTTACTCTTTGCGGTTTAAACTCATACATCGTGACAAGTGCAAGATGTCATTTATTTTGGTAGCTATAGTGTCACAACCGTGATTTTTTAGCAGGTTAGTTTGACCTAAAGTCTCAACTCATTTAACTTTTGTTTGGTGTGTATTACTTGCTTATTTGTGATATGCGTATTATATGTGGTATATGAGTGGTATAAGTGCGTGTGTGGACCACTAAATCCCTTGGTATGAGATTTTTGTCATGTTGAGCAGTGTCGGATTTTAGGATAAGTTCATTTTGATCGCCTTTGTGGTGTGGAAATGACTTGTGTATTTTGTTGGAGTTTTGTGGTTTTGTGTAACGATTCTTCGTTCAAGTGTTTTGAGCGTAAGTAAGTTACGTGGAAGTTGATTATTATGGGTTATGTTAATATTAAGTATGAAAAATCTATTTTTGGAAACTTTGAGTGAAAATGATAATTTTCTGGTTGTCGTAAAAATTTAAGTTTATCGCGTAAGACATTAGGTTTTGATATGAGGTTTTTATAAAATATAAAAAATACAAGGTTTTAAGTGTAATAAATAAATTTAAAATACATATATATATATATATATATATATATATATATATATATATATATATATATATATATATATATATATATATATATATATATATATATATATATATATAATATATATATATAGTCGGCCGAAAATAGGAAAAGGAAAAAAAAAAAAAGAAATCAAATCCTAGTCTAATTACAAATCTTGGAAGAAAAGTTATCCACTTAGGGTTTCTAGAGGTCTATAAATACAAACCAAAAACCCTCATTCCCTCTCCCTTAAAATTTCGGCCAAACACCCAAGAGAGAAGAGAAGAAGATTTTTTTTGGGTTTTGATAATTCAATTTAATGTATGTCTATTAAACCCTAATTGTGTAATTAATTATTATTGTGCATGTAACAAGTTGTGATGGATCTAGGGTTTATATTTAGATCTGTAAATTAATGATATTAAACATGTTAGGGTCAATAATTAGTGATATTATAATGATTGGTGAAGTAATTAGGGTTTTAAACATGTTAATTAATGAGTTATAAATCTGGCAGAATTATAAGGCTGTAAATATGCGATTGTAATTAATAGATGAAGATGAGTTAGATCAAGAATTTTATGTCTAAATTATAGTTCAGAAAAAGAGCTTTCCAAAAAGTCTGACCACGATCAATTTTGAGGTCGGGAAAGCAGTCAAACGATTTTTGTAAATTAAGGTGTCAAAACAGTTAAATCGGGACAGAATTAGGGTAAAAGTATTGAGGTCAATGGTGACTTTTAAAGTGTAATTAGGGTTAGGCCTTCTGTGGGAATTGATTTCTATATTATATTTGACTTTCACGCGAAAATTAGACGATAATAAGTTGTGCGAGTATGTCTAAGAGGTCAAAACTTTTTGATGTCCGATCAGATCCGAATCTGGATAGATGGCATGTTTGATTTTTCATTGAGTACTTGTGTGTGTTTTTAGTGCATGGCCTTCTGGGACAAGCTTGTATGCTTATGAAGGATCATGGTGAATTTTTGGTGTGAGTTGTGAAGCTTTATTCGCTGTGATTTTATGTGGGTGAATGTACCCTACAAATCTGGGTTTTCTAAAAGTTTTAATAAAGGGATTTAGTGAGTGTAAAGTATTGGGTGATGATTAGTATGGAGTCTAGGTAATCCATAGTGGGTTATATGAACCTTAGACATCCATCACATATATGTGTTAGCTTTTAGCTTGGTCGCGTGTAATGTGGGATTGTTTGTTTGTATAGATTTGTGTGTTGATAATTTGGAAGCTGCGGAGTTGAGGTGAGTTCATAGTCCCATATTTTTACTTTGTTTTAAACTTGGGATGGAGATGATGCTTGTATTTAAATTGTTTTGAGATTACTGTGATTATGTGTTTAATAAAAGGCATGGACGTGTAATTGTTATTATACTTATACTGCATGTTATTGTGGTGTTTAATTGTGGTGATTATTTGAGTGGGAAAGTCCTAGTGGCTCTACTCATTATAATTATTTTGGATCGGTGGGCGCGTTCCGTCCCAATTTTGGTGGTATTTGGATCGGTGGGCACGTTCCGTCCCAATTTATATTTGGATCGGTGGGCACGTTCCGTCCCGTAAGCTGTGATTGCATGTTAGTTGTATGATAACTTTACTTTTACTGTCCTGCAATACTATACTATATTTTATAATCTCAGTAAATCGATAATCGAGGTGTTTTGTGTGTCTTAAACCTATGAATCTCACCAACATTATGTTGACGTTTTAAGCATCATTTTCAGGTGAGCATTCTAAGGCTAAGATAGAAGGGCGCGATTAGAAGAGACCTAGTTTGCATTGAGGATGGCTTATCTTTGAGTTTAGTTTGATTAAGATGGATTTTGTTTGTGATACCTGAATTGTCTTTCACATTTATTTTATGTTTTAATGGAGATACCTTGGAGATTGTTTTGGATATTTATTTTGGGGTATCATTACAACACTTTCTGTTTGTACTTTGCTCTATTTATTTGCATGTAGTATTTTCTCTATTTAGACACCAAGTGTTGTGATGATATCCATGATGTTGCACTCGCGTTTCCGCCATTGGCGAGGTGTGACAGATTGGTATCAGAGACTTGGTTATAGAGAATTAGGTGGTTGAGCCTAGACTATAACCTAGGAATCCCTCATATAGTTGCATTTAGGGCCTATGTGTTAGTATAGTACTTTACGTGTTTTTCCCTCTTGAGATTATGAGTAGTTTCGATTGAGTTTTAGACATCTGTTGGATCCTCATACCTGTTATCATATGTGTCATTTGTAGCATGGCACCCCTTGCGAGTAGGAGGTTTCGTTGGGCAATTGTTGTCATGACGGGTTGCAAGAGGGATGGTAACTGGAGACGGGGGAACATGAGGATTCAGATTCCTGCAAGCATGTGGCCGTGTCTGATCGAGGAGAAGCTGACCATAGTGAACGTAAGTGGCACGGAGGTAAAAGTGTAAGAGACGGAAGTAACCAATAAGGATGGTTTCACGACTAGGTATCCTGGAAAGTGTCCCAGATTTGTAGAAGATGGAGGAGTAATTCGGGCTGAGCCTCTGGATTTGTATGGATTTGTGGATGGCATAGAGGAAGAAGGAAGGAATCCCGCGAGCGGCTTTGCGAGTCGTCCGTTACCACAGCCCGAGGGAAACCAAAATGGATGGCTAAATGAGGAAGATGAAGTAGATTCAGATTTGGAGTCCACCGCGAGTAACACGATTTAAGTATAGGAATAGGGCTCGAGTCGCGTGCGACATTATTGTTTAGAGTGTGGGAAACTAGAAGGGGGGTTGAACAGTTTACCGGTTTAAAAACTTCTTTTAAAAATCTTGTTTTAAAAGTATGCTATTGGAAACTTTGATTCGAACTCTATGTGTAATCAATCAACACCAATATGAACTACAAACTAAGCTACGTAATAATAACAATTAAAAGTAAAGAGTAGAGTTGGAAAGATCGAACCGAGACAGAGGATTTATAGTGGTTCGGCTACGAAGCTCTTCTTCGCCCTACTCCACTCCCCGAGTACCACACTCGAGAGTTTCAAGCACTATGTCAACAACCTCCCTTAAGGCGGAGAAAACCGTACACGTCGCTTATCCTATTTCCGACACTAAGCTAGATGTCGAGTGCTAATCTTAGCTAGCACCAATCTACCAAGGTCCACGTGACCAAACACACAAGCCCAATGGCTTCAAGAGATCACCAAGATCTCAACACGATCACAATGATCAACACTCACTTCACTCTACTCAACTAACACTAACCTAATGACCCTTGATCTTCTTGATCAATCACACAAGCCCAATGGCTTCAAGAGATGTTCACTATCTCTATAGATCACACTTGATCTTCACTCTCACTCACAAAAAGAAAATAAACTTGATGTATGCTAAGATACAACAAGGTTGTAACAAGAGTTACAAAAACCTATCAACTATAACTCTAGTATCTTCTTGATTACTTGAGTTCTTCTCTTGCCAATGAAGAGGGATGACAACACCTTGTATCAACTTGGATACTTGTGTTCTTCTCTTGCTAGTGAAGAGGTATGAAGAGGATCACTTGAAGGATGATTGGATCACTCTTGAAACAAAGAAAAAACTAATCTAAATGACCCTAAGAAGTGAAAGGTGTGAGAGGATTTAACTAAGGGATTTTTCTGTGTGTGAAGGGTGCCTAAACCTGTGAAAGAGGTGGGTATTTATAGGCAAAGAAAATCTGAACGTTACAATTCAAAATGGTACGGACGGCTCCACTAAATGACCCACGGCTCCGTTAAATTTAACGGTACCGTGGAGCCGTGGTAGACTAGGACGCTCCAAATTTTGTCTTTTCTGATGAAAACTTATTTGGGGAAGGTTGGAGCTGATTTTGGGGGGAAAAATAGCTGTTGTGATTTTCAAACTTATTTTTCCATTAAAACATTTCTTAATATTTCAAAAATAATTTGTCATGTGTATTTTTGAAAAAATGTTTTGTCCCATTTAAAATGTGAATTTTCAAAACATGAATTCACTTCTTTGATCACTAGTCCAAGTTGTAACTTTGTTCAAGAGTGATTTGCGTAGAAACGGGATCTTCCGATTAAAAACTTGTTAGCGTTAATTTTAACGTAACGTGAGTTCACATTTTGTCATCCTCAAAACGTGAAGTAATCGAAAGATATAAATAACGTTTTTAGAACATTATTTGCATCAACATAGAGTTATGTTTTGGGATATTTGTTTTTCCTTTGTGGTCTTTTGATATCAGTATTGATGGAATGTGCGAGCGATGTGTATATCTTCAATCAGAAGGAGCTGAATATGCGGCAAAGGAGGTGGATTGAACTATTTAGTGATTATGATTGTGAGATTCGCTATCATCCTGGAAAGGCGAATGTGGTAGCTGATGCTTTAAGTAGGAAGGAGCGGATTAAGCCTAAGCGTGTGCGAGCGATGTGTATGACTCTACAGTCGGGAATTAAGGGTAAGATATTGGCGGCGCAAGAAGAAGCTCTCAAAGATGAGAATGCGACTGCTGAAATGCTGCGTGGATTAGGTCAACAAATGGAGAAAAAGGGGATGGTGGACTGTATTTCTTAGATAGAATATGGGTTCCATCGGTAGGAGGTGTAAGAAAGTTGATCATGGATGAGGCTCATAAATCGAGATATTCGATTCATCCAGGATCGGATAAGATGTATTATGATCTTAGAGATGCTTACTGGTGGCCGGGAATGAAGAGGGAAATAGCTGAATATGTTAGCCAATGTTTGACTTGTTTGAAAGTTAAGGCTGAGCATCAGAAACCCTCAGGATTGTTGCAACAGCCGCCGATTCCGGAATGGAAATGGGAGAGAATAACAATGGATTTTATTACGAAGTTGCCTAGGACGAGTAGTGGACATGACACGATATGGGTCATAGTGGACAGGCTGACGAAGTCTGCACATTTTCTGGCCATTCGTGAAGATTATAAGATGGAAAAGCTGGCGAGGATTTATATTAATGAGATTGTGGCGAGACATGGTATGCCTGTGTCGATTATTTCAGATCGCGACAGCAGGTTTACCTCGCGGTTTTGGCAATCATTGCAAAAGGCGTTGAATACACAATTGGACATGAGCACTGCTTATCATCCACAGACTGATGGGCAAAGTGAGCGAACGATTCAGACTTTGGAGGATTTACTTAGAGCGTGTGCTATTGATTTTGGAGGAAGCTGGGATACTCATTTGCCTTTGGCTGAGTTTTCCTATAACAACAGTTATCATTCCAGTATTAGATGTGCACCATTTGAGATGTTGTATGGGAGGAAGTGTAGATCACCTATTTTATGGGAAGAGGTTGGGACAAGCCAACTAATTGGTCCTGAAATAGTGCAAGAGACTACAGATAAGGTGTTTCAGATTAAGGAAAGACTTAAGGCAGCAAGAGATCGCCAAAAGAGCTATGCGGATAATCGCCGTAAACCTTTGGAGTTTAGTGTTGGTGATCTTGTAATGCTGAAAGTGTCTCCTTGGAAAGGTGTTGTGCGTTTCGGTAAGAAAGGCAAGTTAGCACCTAGGTATGTAGGACCGTTTGAAATTACGGAAAGAATTGGGCCGGTGGCATATCGGTTAAGATTACCTGAGGAATTAAGTAGTGTGCATGATACGTTTCACGTATCTAATCTGAAGAAGTGTTTGGCGGATGCTAGTTTGCATGTGCCATTAGAAGAGATTAAGATTGATAAGACTCTTCACTTTGTTGAGGAACCTGTTGAGATTATGGATCGAGAGGTTAAGAGTATGAAACGTTGTAAGATAGCATTGGTAAAGGTACGTTGGAATTCCAAGCGGGGTCCTGAGTTTACTTGGGAACGTGAGGATCAGATGAGGTCCAAGTATCCTAAATTATTTGCTGAGAAGAGTGATGAGGCGAGCTAATAAATCTCGGGACGCGATTTTCCTAAGTGGGGGATAATGTCACAACCGTGATTTTTTAGCAGGTTAGTTTGACCTATAGTCTCAACTCATTTAAATTTTGCTTGGTGTGTATTACTTGCTTATTTGTGATATGCGTATTATATGTGGTATATGAGTGGTATAAGTGCGTGTGTGGACCACTAAATCCCTTGGTATGAGATTTTTGTCATGTTGAGTAGTGTCGGATTTCGAGATAAGTTCATTTTGATCGCCTTTGTGGTGTGGAAATGACTTGTGTATTTTGTTGGAGTTTTGTGGTTTTGTGTAACGATTCTTCGTTCAAGTGTTTTGAGCGTAAGTAAGTTACGTGGATGTTGAATATTATGGGTTATGTTAATATTAAGTATGAAAAATCTATTTTTTGAAACTTTGAGTGAAAATGATATTTTTCAGGTTGTCGTAAAAATTTAAGTTTATCGCGTAAGACATTAGGTTTTGATATGGGGTTTTTATAAAATATCAAAAATACAAGGTTTTAAGTGTAATAAATAAATTTAAAAAAAATAAAAAATATATATATATTATATATAGTCGGCCGAAAATAGGAAAAGGAAAAAAAAAATCAAATCCTAGTCTAATTACAAATCTTGGAAGAAAAGTTATCCACTTAGGGTTTCTAGAGGTCTATAAATACAAACAAAAAACCCTCATTCCCACTCCCTTAAAATTTCGGCCAAACACCCAAGAGAGAAGAGAAGAAGATTTTTTTGGGTTTTGATAATTCAATTTAAGGTATGTCTACTAAACCCTAATTGTGTAATTAATTATTATTGTGCATGTAACAAGTTGTGATGGATCTAGGGTTTATATTTAGATCTGTAAATTAATGATATTAAACATGTTAGGGTCAATAATTAGTGATATTATAATGATTGGTGAAGTAATTAGGGTTTTAAACATGTTAATTAATGAGTTATGAATCTGGCAGAATTATAGGGCTGTAAAGATGCGATTGTAATTAATAGATGAAGATGAGTTAGATCACGAATTTTGTGTCTAAATTATAGTTCAGAAAAATAGCTTTCCAAAAAGTCTGACCACTATCAATTTTGAGGTAGGGAAGGCAGTCAAACGATTTTTTTAAATTAAGGTGTCAAAACAGTTAAATCGGGACAGAATTAGGGTAAAAGTATTGAGGTCAATGGTGACTTTTAAAGTGTAATTAGGGTTAGGCCTTCTGTGGGAATTGAGTTCTATATTATATTTGACTTTAACGCGAAAATTAGACGATAATAAGTTGTGCGAGTATGTCTAAGAGGTCAAAACGTTTTGATGTCCGATCAGATCCGAATATGGATAGATGACATGTTTGATTTTTCTTTGAGTACTTGTGTGTGTTTTTAGTGCATGGCCTTCTGGGACAAGCTTTTATGCTTATGAAATATCATGGTGAATTTTTGGTGTGAGTTGTGAAGCTTTATTCGCTGTGATTTTATGTGGGTGAATGTACCCTACGAATCTGTGTTTTCTGAAAGTTTTAATAAAGGGATTTAGTGAGTGTAAAGTATTGGGTGATGATTAGTATGGAGTCTAGGTAATCCATAGTGGGTTATATGAACCTTAGACATCCATCACATATATGTGTTACATGGACTATAGCTTTTAGCTTGGTCGCGTGTAATGTGGGATTGTTTGTTTGTATAGATTTGTGTGTTGATAACTTGGAAGCTGCGGAGTTGAGGTGAGTTCATAGTCCCATATTTTTACTTTGTTTTAAACTTGGGATGGAGATGATGCTTGTATTTAAATTGTTTTGAGATTACTGTGATTATGTGTTTAATAAAAGGCATGGACGTGTAATTGTTATTATACTTTTACTGCATGTTATTGTGGTGATTATTTGAGTGGGAAAGTCCTAGTGGCTCTACTCATTATAATTATCTTGGATCGGTGGGCGCGTTCCGTCCCAATTGATGTGGTGTTTGGATCGGTGGGCACGTTCCGTCCCAATTTATATTTGGATCGGTGGGCACGTTCCGTCCCGTAAGCTGTGATTGCATGTTAGTTGTATGATAACTTTACTTTTACTGTCCTGCAATGCTATACTATGTTTTATAATCACAGTAAATCGATAATCGAGGTGTTTTGTGTGTCTTAAACCTATGAATCTCACCAACATTATGTTGACGTTTTAAGCATCATTTTCAGGTGAGCATTCTAAGGCTAAGATAGAATGGCGCGATTAGAAGAGACCTAGTTTGCATTGAGGATGGCTTATATTTGAGTTTAGTTTGATTAAGATGGATTTTGTTTGTGATACCTGAATTGCCTTTCACATTTATTTTATGTTTTAATGGAGATACCTTGGAGATTGTTTCGGATATTTATTTTGGGGTATCGTTACGACACTTTGTGTTTCTACTTTGCTCTATTTATTTGCATATAGTATTTTTCTCTATTTAGACACCAAGTGTTGTGATGATATCCATGATGTTGCACTCGCGTTTCCGCCATTGGCGAGGTGTGACATATAGACAAAATGTTTTCTAGTTACACAAAATATTTTATCTTTCAATTATTTCAATACCGGAAAAGGGTAATGAAAGATCATAAGTGAGTTTAACAATTGTAATCCTATTTTAGTTTGTCAACTAAGGAGAAATAAATAGGAATAAGTCTCACTCTTCTTATCAGGAAAAGAGACTAAGTGTGTCTTTTTAAGAAAAAACAAACTTTTGTTTACGAATTATGTTGCAACAACACAATTTTAATCAGAACATAGAAAGTTCAATGTTAGTATTTTCGATAATTAAATTCTTTAAAGAATTAAATACCCAATTAATTACTAATTAAGGCTAAGATCCATCTTGACCTCCCACTTATTACCGGAGGTCTGACCAGCGTGTAAACAAGTAGGGCAAGAGGTAAGCGACGAGCGTTAATTGCATAAACTGCAACTCTTAGATTTATGAGACTAATCAAGACATTAGTAGACAAGTAATAATGTCATGAGCATGTTTAGTCTGATCTTATGCCTCGGGTCCAAGGTCTGACCAAGCATACTCGAAATAAGTCGACCAAGCAAGAACGTGCAAATATCGCCAAAGATCTGACCAATGAGCAAAATTTGCCATGGGTTGAACTGGCCCTAAGGTCTGACCAAAGAGGTCAAGTCAAATGCACGTGTTCTTGGTTGGGTGGCATAGACTTAAAATTTACATATAGGGTATACACATAAATGTGATAAAATCGTGTACAAAGAAGCATGCAAAACAACTTTGTAGCACTTTATTTTAAAAACTTTTAGTAATGACACTGTAGTGGTCATCATGGTTCACGGTAGCTCCAATCGAACTCGCAAGGAGGCGAAGGACCAGGTCAGCGCGAAGCTATGACCGAAAATCCTTTAGGTGTGACTATGCGCACCGCCTGAAACCCCCCTTATAGTTTATTCTAGTGGGTGAGCCGTACTTCCCAAGTGTCCATAGCGTCCAGTTTTTAATTTCATGAAAACTTGTTTCAATAATTTAGGTCACTTAATTTTACAAAAATAATTTTCCACGAATCAAATAGCAGGTCACAATGAGCATGGTATTTAGGCGTGTAAATTAAGACCATATTAATGTCATCTTTTTATAGGTATTAGTCCTCTTTTATTTTAGTTTTAGGCGTGTAAACATGTAGGCTAAAAACAAAAATCACTAAAGAACATAATACTAAAAACATGACAATAATATTAACAAGTAAACATTTAGATCCGAGAACTCTAGCAAGTCTTCCCCAAAAAGAGAACCGTAAGACCCTCACTAGGTTTTCATCAAGTGCCTAGATCGCCACATGCATCACAAAAAATGATTGCGTAGGTCTTATAGCCGGAATACACACATAAAATAATCATGGCATACTTATTAACTTTTAATTTTTGTTATTTTATCTATCTAATTAACCGTTAATTAATTCGTGTGTGTCTTGTTATTTTTTATTAATTAATGACAAGTATTGCATTATAGTTGTCAAAATAAAAATAAAACAAATAACTAAGTTAGATTTCATGCAGCCTTTTCGCGTGTTTATTAAATCGTGTAACCCATAATCGATAAACGAGATGGCTCGTGATGCCACTGTTGGGATTTAATTAATCAAGTTAACCATTAACTACGAGTACGCAGCGGATAATGGATCTAGTTTACAATTATAGTTAACACGTATAATAAACAAACAAAGAATAAAAGGGAACAAGAAAACTAAATAGAAAACTAACCCTTGTAGTCACCCGCAAATGAAACTAAGTAGTAAATATATACTACCTCTAAGGTTGCTCACACTACACGTCAAACAAATACGTTAGGATGCTAGTCACTTGCTTCACGTATACAACCAAACAAACTTGTGTTCTTGTTGTAGCTTAAACTCGATCCGAATACTAAATAAAATATACGTTCGAATGGAGTATACTAAAAGAGGACAAAAACTAAAACAACAAGAATATGAATTCTTGTTATAAAGCTTGATATGTTTGACAAAGTCAAACCAATCAAAACTAGTTTCTGCCGATTGAATGTAGGACAAAGAAAATAGAAAACCAATTTTACGTAGGCTATATCTTATTGAATTGTGTCGTGTGTTTTAATGAGGCCAAAGGTGTGTTTATATAGCACCTCAACTTGTCCAACAAGTCATTGCTTTCACCTCCTTTAGTTCCACAAACTCGACACTCTCCTCCCCTCCTAGAACCTTCCCATAACTGGCCACATTGGAAAGAAGTCCGGGAGTTTCGTTTTCTGACATCCAAGTCCCTCTCTTTTATATTTAACATATATTTAAATTAGTTAAAGCGTCTAACGATTTAAACTAATAACCGTTAAATTATATCGTGAAACATATTAAACACTTAATAAATATAACAAGTATATATATTAATTATTTAATAAACGTACTCTTCGTGTATTAACGTGTGTGCCCCCAATAGGCTCACACATTTCTAGTCGTATAACGGCTAATCTAACTACCATAACCCAACATCATTCTCAGTAAGCAAATCAAATGAGGTTATTACTCTGATCGTAGATAGAAACTGAAACCTGTGCGGGGGTAGGGGCGGATGTAGCCAAGTGGATCAAGGTAGTGGATTGTGAATCCACCACGTGCGAGTTCAATCCCCGTAGTTCGCCCATCAATAAATGGACCATTTATCAGCACTAGCATGACACACTTGGCTGGCTTATTAGCTTTTGTTTGCCCAGTTAGTGATTTGCTCCATATGCAAAAGTATAAAGTATAAACTGTTAACCTGTTACCACAGGCATTATATCAAAACACAGTCTGCAACTTTAGTGATCATACTTGTAACAAAATAAGTATGGTCACCACTTACCAACAAACAATAATACTGCAGATAGTAACTTTTCTTTTAACCGTATGTTCTCGAGTTTTTAATTAGAGAGTAAAGAAGAGAAGTGGAAAGGAAATTAAAAAGTAAGTCTGTTCACGAGTTTTTTTCGAAGAGAAGAGGAGAAAAAGTATTGTACATCGCTCGTCGCATTATCACATAGTTGTCTTTCCATATGATTTATGGAAAATGCTATTTCCTCCTACAAATTATTCATATTTATCCTTCTACTCACACTATCCTGACGAATGTTGTATGGCAATGGTTGTCTAGAATTCATTGACATGACACATGGTTCATTTTTGCCAAAACAAGCCACTCAGTTCAAATATAATTAGGAAAGCACCCTTAAACATTATAGAGACAATTATGCACTAAATAAGACAGATTAGAGTATCAACAACAGCTTTTGAAGAGATTTTGTTCTAATCTCTACATATATAAAGTATTTTTGGGCATTTTATTCAATCCCACCTTTTAACAAAAACAACAATCAGCCATAATAGCACAGAATGTTAACATACAAAAATCATTCAGCAGAAATATGCAAGTCTTACAACAACTCTCCCAACATAAGCAGGAACAGCAAATACAGAACTTATTCGATTCCCATAAGTAGAATGCACCACACTTGGTCCACCAGTGAAGAAAGTCCTTACGCCTGTTGATCTTCTTTTGTAGCTGAAGAAGAGCGTATAAGAGAGCTTCGGCTGTTGGTGGGCAACCAGGAACATAGATGTCGACTGGGACAATCCTATCACAACGACCCCTAACTACAGAGTATGAGTAGTGATAGTAACCACCTCCGTTTGCACAACTTCCTGTTGATATCACCCACCTTGGCTCAGGCATCTGATCGTACACCCTGCAATAAGAAAAAAAAAAAAAGTTTAGCATGTCGTGCGAGTTAAAAAGGCAAATAGCAAACAAGATGCACACAATCAGAACTGATTACTTGTGAATATACTAATATGGGTCATGATCAATCTAGTATACATCGACGTAAAAGGTTAGCAAATAAGAACGGGTCAAACGGACCAAAAGTGGCCCAAGATGTATCTTGAAACGAATGAAAAAAGGCATTTAGGGGTCAACATAGCCTTACCATTTTGCCACATTCACCAGATATCTTTAAAATAATATTTTCAACACAGAAAGGGAAAGCTTTCAAAGTCAAACTGGACTGTAGAGAAATGTATGTGGTCAAGTGTGGTTACAACTGTCAAACAGCCATTGTGACGCGTTATCAGATAGTATTTTTACTTTCAACTAAACCATATCTATTTTCACCTGGAAGAGTTGCATCTTACAAATTTCAGAACAGTTCTTGAAATAAAAGTGATGGTATACTAGTAAGAAAACGCATTCAAGGCCACAAGACACGGAGAAGAATCACAAATGAAGTAACAGAAGCCATTCATAAAATCATTAAATACTCAATAACTTAAACAAAATTTGGAAACCTTACTAAGAAAGATACAACCCAAGGATGAAACATATGACATAGAACATTAGATCAGAATAACACATTAAAGACGTCAACCCCATTAAAGACCGTTATCACATGCCTGATCACACCCAACATAAACAGGCAGCCTACAATCCTATATATGCCCAACCAATATCTTAAAGTGACACATATATAAATGCAGCATTGTTAACTTCAGTCCATCGTCTCCTTATGCTTTTAATATTATGTAAAGAATGTTGGATCATCAAAACCAAATGTTGCATTGCAGCCTATGAAGCAAGGACTTGCCTACAATTATAAACACTGGAGATACCAAGAACACGTGAACTAAATTAGCAGCCCAGTGTGAACTACATACACTTTTACTATCAACAATCGACATCCATATACCATCAAATTGCAATAGCTTACATAGTTAGAGGTTCAGCGAACAATTTGAACCAAACCAGAACCATAACCTCGATTCTATCAACACGGAAATAACCATAACCAAACTAGCTTTAATTTCTGTATGTAAAACTTCTACAACGATGTCACTCTGTTCGTACAAGTTTTAGTACTCTATATCAATCTTAGGTTATTTTATCAGCATTAGTATGAAAAATTCTTGTCTGCAATACACAATTAAAAGCTAATTTTGTTTCTATGTACATTAAGAGCGACACAATAAAGCAATCTCAAGTTCAGATAAATCTTTTAAAAAAGAAATAACACGTCAGTAGTTTGTCATGAAATTGCAGAACCCTCACAAGTTAATTAAGAATCCCATTTTTTTAGTTTGCAGAAAGATAAAGAAGCTTAAGAGAACATAACTACGAGCTTGAAAGATAGTCTCCAAAGAACTTCAAGCATATAGCAAAGCACAATGAGTCTATAGCCTAACTGTGAGAAAGTCAATACTCTGTTGTTCACCGTTGTTAGAACCTGCTATCTACCGACATGGGAGGACACTACAGTGCTCCTTAGGATGAAATGTTGCGGAACTGATGCGTGGTTTTGCAACCTTACAACAGGTTTTACCTCTCGAGGGATCTCAAGAGGCTTACAACCCCACCAGGCAGTGTACCTGACCGATGTAGTATAGTGTAGTGGTAAGTACGGGGGATTGATCGTTCTCCACAGGGAATAGTGTCGTTAGGATTGAAAAACTATTCTAATAGGTCTAAGGGTGAGGGAAGATTCTTTTTTTGTATTTTTATAATTTTTTATAAAAGCAAGTAAAATCTCGGGTTTGAAGGAGTGGGCGGAATTAGTTGCTAGTCAACTAACCCAAATAACTACAAATGCAAATAAAATAAATAAATGAAAATGAAAAGAGTTGTGAAACTTATGTGGGGAGAAATGTGTTTACTTAGATTTCCTTACTCCCTAACTATCTTTTACCGGTTGATTAGTGTGTATTAATTGCGTGGATGACAGGTGTATTCCTTAATACCAATCGTGGGGTGGCGTACGTACTTCCCCAACTCTACAAGCTCCTACTTCACTCCTATGTCGAGCCGGCTAAGAAGCGCCTAACATGGGATCACTAGAATTCGCTCCTGCATTAAATACAACCATAAAAACCTAGTACGCATTGGTTCATGTTTCTTAAGACGTTCAAGCAAGTTACCGAATAGGAGGTTAGCCAGTTTTCTTAAGTCTAACATCGATAAACAATCATCCAATACAATCAATAACACACTAATAACCAATAATCAATAGTTAGGTTTCATTAGATCTAAGCAAACACAAGATAAATCTAGCCTAGCATGTTAATTAAAAGACAAGAACAAGATATAATCAAACAACACATAGACATATTGATTGATTAAGTAATTACTTATCTTCAATTAAACATGGGAGATCCAAGGGTATGAAAACCCTTAAAAATGGCAGAAATTCGTCTTAGGGTTTCTCCTCACAAAGTTGCACACTAATAACAAAAAATTGCAAAACTATATATAGAACTTAAGGGCTGACGGCGTCACGTTGTAGATCTTGACGCCGTCACCTCGCCGTGTCTAGGGTTCCCGGATGGCCTTCTTGACGCCGTCCCTTTGTAGCCTTCCAAAATCCGCTCTGGCCTATCAAGGCTTGACGCCGTCAGAAATGGGCTTGACGCCGTCCCTCTTTAACTTAAACCGTGATGGCCTTGATCACCTTAAAGGGTGACGCCGTCAGACTTTACATTGCAAAACTCCCTGGCTTATCATGTGTATTTTTCATATCCACCTCTTTTGCCAAGCCATGACGCCGTCAAGAGCAATTCGTGACGCCGTCAAAGGTACTTTTCCAGCCGATTTTGAGACTTTGTCGTTTTCTTCACTTTTATGCTCCAAAAACGTCCAAAATGCTTCCTTTTCCAGATTTCTTCTCCAAAGTACCTAAAATGACAAAAGGAACGATTTAGGGTAATATTTGATCAAATAAATACGATTTAGGGCTTAAATGACCCCCTAAAAGCGGTACACTTTTCGCTTCATCAAATACCCTTACACTTGAGATTTGCTTGTCCTCAAGCAAATGCGCTTTTATTCTAATCAAAATACAAGTTAGGGGTCATTTAATGTTAATATAAAAGTAATTACAACAAATAATCGTTCCACTTTAATCATAATAAGCACGGAGATTACAAACTAGCACCTCACAAGTAGTGTTTAGATACTCACATCTCTCAGGTGTCATCAAAATAAATCTCATAAATGAAAACGGATAATATCTCTCACTACCTGTCATAGCAAATAGATTACCATAGGCTTGGGAAAGGATCAAAAACCTCCTCCACTAGGCGTAAGTACTTAAGATAAACTATCAAAGAGGGCTTTTAAATGGGTTATAACGTGAGGTGTAGGGATATGATAAACACGGTTTTGTTGGATAAGGGATATTTTACTGGTGGCGAGTTAAAGATCTTGATTAATTACATGCAAAATATGGCGTTGCTAAGCCAAGACTAGACTGACTACTAAGAAAAAAAAATAACAAAAACATAAAATAAACATAAAATGAAACGGGATGGTAGTCCGTATGTTTTTTCTATTTTTCTTTTTCTCATTTTTTTGTATTTTTCTTGATTTTTTCGATTATTTATTTATTTATTTATTTATTATTTTTTTTTTTTGATTACACTCTTGCCCTACCATCCAAAAATAATACATCATAGGGGCATTGCATTCCCCTTACACTTGAACTTTTACATAACTTTACAAATAACTATTCTAATGACTCGAATTAAGATAATCGAAACACTTGGAGTACTTTTTAAAATATTTAGCACATATGGGGGTAATAATGTTGTTCTTCCCCATTACTCCATTACACTAGTACTTTACCCATAAGTCCCAATCGTCCCAAAACAATATGTACAAGGATATGACTCGACTTAGCAACCATGTAATCAATTAGATAATTAACTTGAGGTTTAAACAAATGTTGTCACAATAATGCACTAAAAATGAGTGCATACAAGGTAGGCTAAGGCGATTTGGGTGTACATTTAAGTGAGGTGTAAACAAATTCTTCCTTTAAGTAAAATGCTTAAAGTTAGAAACGAAAAGATAGGCTCTGAGGGGTGTACTAGGGGTATCGTGTACTAAAAATGAGTACAACGCAAAGGGTGTGGGAGAATCACTTGACCAATGTAGCCAATGTAATTATAACAAAAACACAGGTGTAAAACAATGGGTTAATCCTGATGCCTCTTATCATGTAGTAAATCTAACTACACGAATGTAGTCTCACTTGTGGCCTCGGAATGGTCCTAACGCAAGTTCTAGAATCTAAGTGCTACCGGTACACACATCATAGCATAAATGCTTTTCCTACCAATTCTAGGGGCGAACCTCACATATTTGGGGGTGGAAAATTTTTTTAGTGGTACGGTTTTTTGTGCTAGTCATATAACTCCTATCCATGAGACGCTCATTAAGACCAAAGTTTTACTCCTAAATGTTGTAAAAAAATTTAAATTTGGCACTAAAATTGCCCTAACAGGTATTTCTCTCAGTTTTATTACACATCTACCATTAAACAAACAAAAATCAAGCGTAATAGCATTCTCTAAAGTATCGTACTTTTACCCCCCACCCCTTACACTTAAGATGAACATTGTCCCCAATGTTCAAATAACAAGATGTAAAATTAACAAGGTAAAAGAATGAAATCAAATACTCCCCTGATTCGTTTGGTGGATAAAGAGGTAACATGGTTAGATCTTCTTCCAAGAGAATGTAGAAGCTCCAAGACTAATGCATCGCCATAAGCTTGACTCCACATACATTTCCTTGTCCAAAATAACCTGTTAAACCTGAGAAAACAAACACGAAAACCTGCATAACATCGGCGGGATAAATTCTATATATAAGGATATAATGCTTGTGGAATGATAATTTTGAAGATTCCTGGAGTTTATAAGTTAGAGATTTAATAAAAACTTTTTATGAAAACAAAACTTTCAAAATTTTCTGAAAATTAAAACCTGACGCCGTCAGGTTGTAAATCCTGACGCCGTCAGAAATGATCTGACAGAATTTTCATGTTAAGTTTCCGGAAAATTTCTAGAAAAAACCTATACCTTACTTCCTGGAAATCCTGCAAAACATCATTATGACTCGATACAAGCATTTGACTCAAACAAATACTAATATGTATGTTAATTTATTATTATTACGATTCATGTTCATTTGTGTTCTAATAAACCGATTTGGATTTCCCTTACACTTAACTTTTGCAAAATACCTTTATATGTAGTTAAGACGAAGTTAAAAACAAAATAAAGCATTTTCACAATTTAGTTTTGAACATGAATCAATAATAATAAAAATTAAACATACATAAGGAAACAAATAAAATTAAATAAACAAATAAATAAACACACAAAGCAAATAAAGCTTGGGTTGCCTCCCAAGAAGCGCTTGTTTTTGTTCGAGTCACGAGCCTGACTCTACCCTTATTTAACGGAAATAGGGGAGGTTTTCCCTCACTTAGGATTAAGTGTGGGTGAAAGTAGCGATACACACCCTTAGGGTGGAAATATGCCACGTGAGGAAAGAGTGACGGGTGAATTATATGCTCAAAGGTGCGGGATCCTATCATCATAACCTTACCTAATTCAATTGGGTTAGTGGGCGGATTAAGATTTTCTCCTAGAAAGGGATCATCTTCTATCAACTTCGAGAGACTCCAAGTTAAGAATCCACTTTGACCTAATAAACCCGGTTTAAACCCATAATGTTTCTTGTGATCAATCATAAATGGGTGATGTAAGTATGTAAGGTCATGGTTCACTCCTATATTAGCTTCCACTCCACATGGCCTAGAGTCTACTACCTTAAACTTAAGACTACCCGGACTATATGTTTTGATGGGTGGATCGGGACCTAATTCAATTCCTAAATTTTCATCCAAGGATGGAAGATTAGGTAACGGTTTTGGTTGAGGCTCCGGCTCATCAAAACTAGGAACTTCCATAGGACTAAAAGAAAGGTTGTGATCACTAAAAGCATTCAAACCTATTTCTTCTAGTTGTGTTTGGTCCAAGGGCTCTACCTCTATTGGGGTTCCTATAGTCTCCTCAACTTCTTCCGGGTAAGTCACGGGCGGTGTATATGCCTCAAATGATGGTGGGACTTGTGGGGTACTTGGTGGGCTTGGGGTTTCTACTATATCCTCCATCACATCAAGATTACCTATGTGTTCATCATGTATTATGGTAGTGCCTAACCATGACATGCATTTAGGTGGCTCAACTCTACCCTCATGTGTGTCGTATGTTTTGGTGAAATCTATCCCACTCATGCAACTAGGTAGTTCAACACTAACCATCTCAGAATCTTGGTTTGACTCTAAGTCCATGTTCTTAGAAACTAGGTCTTTTTGCTCATACAAATCCACTAATTCGTTCCACTTATGGGTCATGGTTAGGAAGCTTTCCTCAAAATTCATCCAAAGGGTCTTACTAAAAGGAATTGATCCTGATAATGATCGTCTAATAGAAATCACACATGCATAGAATTCATTAAACCCATCTAACTTTACCCCCAACTCCTCTTGGAAATCACTAAGAGCACACAAAAATTCATTGGAATGATAGGAAGCAAATCTATTAGTGAAATATAGTTGTTCCTCTATTGTCAATGATCTAAATGGAGTTTCATCCATCATAGTAACAAATGAAAATGGTTTTACAAACAAAGGGCACAAAGAAAAAGATAGACTACAAGAAATCCTAGAAAAATAAAATAAAAAAAATCTCACTAGAAAGGAATCTAGTGAGTAGACCTAATAAAATAAAAATTCAACCTAAACAATAACTATTCCCCGGCAGCGGCGCCAAAAACTTGATGCGTGGTTTTGCAACCTTACAACAGGTTTTACCTCTCGAGGGATCTCAAGAGGCTTACAACCCCACCAGGCAGTGTACTTGACCGATGTAGTATAGTGTAGTGGTAAGTACGGGGGATTGATCGTTCTCCACAGGGAATAGTGTCGTTAGGATTGAAAAACTATTCTAATAGGTCTAAGGGTGAGGGAAGATTCTTTTTTTGTATTTTTATAATTTTTTATAAAAGCAAGTAAAATCTCGGGTTTGAAGGAGTGGGCGGAATTAGTTGCTAGTCAACTAACCCAAATAACTACAAATGCAAATAAAATAAATAAATGAAAATGAAAAGAGTTGTGAAACTTATGTGGGGAGAAATGTGTTTACTTAGATTTCCTTACTCCCTAACTATCTTTTACCGGTTGATTAGTGTGTATTAATTGCGTGGATGACGGGTGTATTCCTTAATACCAATCGTGGGGTGGCGTACGTACTTCCCCAACTCTACAAGCTCCTACTTCACTCCTATGTCGAGCCGGCTAGGAAGCTCCTAACATGGGATCACTAGAATTCGCTCATGCATTAAATACAACCATAAAAACCTTAGTACGCATTGGTTCATGTTTCTTAAGACGTTCAAGCAAGTTACCGTATAGGAAGTTAGCCAGTTTTCTTAAGCCTAACATCGATAAACAATCATCCAATACAATTAATAACACACTAATAACCAATAATCAATAGTTAGGTTTCATTAGATCTAAGCAAACACAAGATAAATCTAGCCTAGCATGTTAATCAAAAGACAAGAACAAGATATAATCAAACAACACATGGGAGATCCAATGGTATGAAAACCCTTAAAAATGGCAGAAATTCGTCTTAGGGTTTCTCCTCACAAAGTTGCACACTAATGACAAAAAATTGCAAAACTATATATAGAGTTTAAGGGCTGACGGCGTCACGTTATAGATCTTGACGCCGTCACCTCGCCGTGTCTAGGGTTCCCGGATGGCCTTCTTGACGCCGTCCCTCTTTAGTCTTCCAAAATCCGCTCTGGCTTATCAAGGCTTGACGCCGTCAGAAATGGGCTTGACGCCGTCCCTCTTTAGCTTAAACCGTGATGGCCTTGATCACCTTAAAGGGTGACGCCGTCTGCAAAACTCCCTGGCTTATCATGTGTATTTTTCATATCCACCTCTTTTGCCAAGCCATGACGCCGTCAAGAGCAATTCGTGACGCCGTCAAAGGTACTTTTCCAGCCGATTTTGAGACTTTGTCGTTTTCTTCACTTTTATGCTCCAAAAACGTCCAAAATGCTTCCTTTTCCAGATTTCTTCTCCAAAGTACCTAAAATGACAAAAGGAACGATTTAGGGCAATATTTGATCAAATAAATACGATTTAGGGCTTAAATGACCCCCTAAAAGCGGTACACTTTTCGCTTCATCAGGAACTAAGTGTCAAAAGGAAATATAAAAAGACACTTTTCAACCTACGCCCCCTTCAACAATCATCCCATCCATAGTGCATGTGCACCTCTTCATCATTGAAGAACCACCAGATCTCAACATCAATAAAAAAAACATAGCACCAACTCCTATATACTTAGGTTCTAGATACATTGTATTTTGCTACATATGCTTAAAAAAGAAGCTCCAAAATGCCACTCACGCTTGTCCTTTTTGTGCGTTATGTGCGTTTGCTTAAGGTATAAGACAACATTAAAATTTCAAATTACAAATCAACATCGTTCTCGGTCTCTTAAATCCTCTCTTTGAAACTAATAGCACAAATAAGAGTAATAAGAAGGTAGTAACTTTGCTATTACTATCTAATGACCCAAATTCCACAAATGTGAAACACCCAACATGTCATGTTGCCTTAAGTCCTGTAAGCGTTGTTGATCACAGAAAAGCACTAATCAGGTCTACCAAATAAATCGAAAACCAAGCACTCAATAAGCACAAACAAGACCTATTATTCAATTTTATAACTAGCTACCAATAGCCTTGGGACCAATTGGTTCCTATAAAGCCATTTCGATAAAGTGGTCATGAAACCCTAGATATATGCACATGAGCATAAACAGTACAGCCTATTCTCCATAGTCATGAAACACTAACAAAAATAATATACAACACTGAAGCGTTTAGGGGTGCTGATTGCAGATATACACTAATTATTTCCTTGTTCAGTTATAAAGTCAAATAATCAATTTTAGATTTTTGGATGAAATAGAGCATATGTGACTATTGTGTTTTGTTACCCACAGTAGCAAATCCAAAGACAGTCAGCTGCATCGCTTTCTATTACAGCTGATTATCAACTTCTGCTTAGCAATCCCAAAATAATTATCAAACATACGCTCACGCAAAGCTTTTCTACAAGCTATTTATTAACATCCATCATGACAATTACCAAAATATCTACGAATAACCATTAATCAAATAAATTTCTATCAAAACTTTTGAACAAAAAAGTGGTCATGACTCATACAAACCCTACATTAACGCACACCAGCATAAAACAGTATACACTATAGAACCTCTTTCCCTCATAATTAGTACCTAAGTAGCACGGGGACGGAAACGGGAATGGGGACGGGTACCAGGAAACGGGAACATCCTAAAATTCAAGAATCGGGTACGGCGGGGAAACGTCTATGTGTTCTATAATATTTTAGTATAGGGCAAATGGCACAAAAAGGCATCAAAGTTAGGGTCCATTTCCAATCAAGGTATCCAACTTTTTTTCTTGCATAAAAAGGTTCCCAACTTTTTTTTTTTGGCAGATTTGGGTTTTTTACTAACGGGCGTTAACTCAGTTCGTTAGTAAGTTACATGTTTGGTCCTCGAGGTCGTTAACTCAGTTCATGCAACATCCAAAAACAATTTCGAATTTTTTTTTTACATGTTTGGTCCTCGAATTCTTATACTCATTTCATGCAACATCCAAAAAAAAAAAAATTCGAAAAATATTTAAAAAAAATTATCAAAAAAATATTTTCTTAAAATATTTATATATTACTTTTTAAATTACTTTTTTTTAGAAATATATTTAAAAAAAATTAAAAAATATTTCGAAAAAATTAAAAATATTTTCGAAAAAATTAAAAATATTACTTTCGCAAAATATTTTTAATTTTTTTTTAAAAGTAATTAAAAAAAAATTTCGAACTTTTTTTTTATTTTTTTTTCAAATATTTTTCGAAAATATTTTTTCGAAATATTTTTCGAATTTTTTTTTTCGAAATATTTTTTAAATTTTTTAATTTTTTTTTTAATTTTTTCGAAACTTTTTTTTTAATTTTTTTTAAAAAAAAATTCGAACTTTTTTTTTAATTTTCGAAAATATATTTTTAATTTTTTCGAAAATATTTTTTCGAAATATTTTTCGAAAATTTTTTCGAATTTTTTCGAACAACTTTTTTATTTTATTTTTTTAAAAATTTCGAACTTTCTTTTAACTTTTTTTTTTTAATTTTCGAAAATATTTTTAATTTTTTCGAAAATATTTTTTCGAAATATTTTTTCGAAATATTTTTTAATTTTTTTTAAATATTTTTCTAAAAAAAAAGTAATTTAAAAAGTAATATATAAATATTTTAAGATAATTTTTTTTTGATAATTTTTTTATAAATATTTTTCGAATTTTTTTTTTGGATGTTGCATGAAATGAGTATAAGAATTCGAGGACCAAACATGTAAAAAAAAAATTCGAAATTGTTTTTGGATGTTGCATGAACTGAGTTAACGACCTCGAGGACCAAACATGTAACTTACTAACGAACTGAGTTAACGCCCGTTAGTAAAAAACCCAAATCCGCAAAAAAATAAAGTTGGGAACCTTTTTATGCAAGAAAAAAAAGTTGGATACCTTGGAAATGGACCCTAACTTTGATGCCTTTTTGTGCCATTTGCCCTTTTAGTATATGGCAAATTGTCTTCCAAAAAAAAAAAAAAAAAGTACACAACATTCAAAAATCCAAATAAATATTACTCATAATCATCAATTAAAAACTCTTAACCATCAACTTGTCTTCCCAAAAAACATTAAGTAAAAAAAAAACAAATCAATTAGTTGTGGTATCCTCGGAGAAAAAAACACTCTCCAATTCTGGCTCATCAAGTGGGAGGCTCACAAACTCTAAAAACCCGGTATCCTCCAATGTACCAAAGTCGTCTCCACCAACATCCACATCATGGTTTTCTCTTCATTATACTGATCAGTGCACCGTGACAAAAGACGTAAATTATTGTGGATAAATACCAAATCCTCAGCACGCTTAGGAGGCGACTTGTTCCTTCTCAATGAGTGAATAAAAGAGCAAGTGCTCTAATTGCATTCACAACAAGATGACGATGTTGGCTGACCAAGAACTCTAAAAGCCATGACTGAAGCAAAGGTGTTTTTGCTCCAAAATTGGCCCACCAACGTTTAGCATCTGTAGTTCCCCTATTAAAAAGAGAGTTAACATCGGAAAAAGGCCCTGACTTAAGCAAGAAATCAACAAAATCGTATAAAACTTAATCAAATCAAACAAGAAATACCTCGGGTTCAAAGAATGAGCTAAACAATGAAGTGGTGTCGAACTCTTTGCCCGTCGAGCCATAAGAATATCATACACCACGTCATAGAAAGAACTGAACATCACAAGAGACGTGTCTTCGTTCTTGTAAATTGCAACCTTCACTTTCTCAACCATGGAATCCCACATTTCATAAACCAAATGAAGGCACGGTCTATCGGTATCACAAGCTCGTACCATATCATATATAGGTGCGGTAAAATTAAGAATGTAAATCACCTGATCCCACCAATATTCATTTAACACCTTATCCCTGACAAATCGAGCTTTTTCTTGGTCGTCTTCTCGATAAGATGCCCACTCTTCACCATAGCCTCTAGTGCACCTCTAATGAGCTTAAACCTCTTTAGCATCACAATAGTCGAAGCAAAGCGAATGTCCGCCACAGAAAGTAACTTAAGAGAACTGAACCTGTTATACATGGATAATCTCATGGTATGATTCATAATGAAATTTTTTATGTGGATCGCATCTCCATAGACTCCGGTGATCGAGTGACATTCATCATACACTTCAGAATTATTTTCGGTATTTTTAGCGGCACAAATATTTTTAAGGGCAAGATTGACAATATGAACCGCACATGGTGTGCAATAGATTTCTGGGTAAAGACCTTCAATTATTTCCCCGGCAGCTTCGACAGATTTACAGTTCGCTGCAATATCAATATCACTTTATGAGTAATGATTTGAACCACGTTTTGATGTCCAATCTCATCTATGACTTCTTCCATCAAATTAGCAATGAATTCCTTGCTTTTGACTTCTCGCATGCAGTTGACCGCTTTAATAAACATATGACCATTTTCAGAAGGGGTGACGATTGTGACAGATGGATTGATCGACCAACAGAAAAGACTAATCATTAATTTTATGGCAACTTCTGAAAATGGTCCTATGTTTATTAAAGCGGTCAACTGCATGGTCCTATGGCAACTTCTGACAGATGGATGGATCGACCAACAGAGAAGACTAATCATTAATTTTATGGCAACTTCTGAAAATGGTCCTATGTTTATTAAAGCGGTCAACTGCATGAGGGAAGTCAAAAGCAAGGAATTCATTGCTAATTTAATGAAAGAAGTCATAATGAGATTCGACATCAAACTTGGTTCAAATCATTACTGATAATGCAGCGAACTGTAAGCTGCTAGGTCTTTACCCAGAAATCTATTGGACACCATGTGTGGTTCATACTCTCAATCTTGCCCTTAAAAATATTTGTTCCGCTAAAAATACCGAAAATAATTATGAAGTGTATGATGAATGTCACTCGATCACCGTAGTCTATGGAGATGCAATGCACATAAAAAATTTCATTATGAATCATACCATGAGATTATCCATGTATAACACGTTCAGTTCTCTTAAGTCTTAAGTTATTTTCTGTGGCGGACACTCGCTTTGTTTCGACTATTGTGATGCTGAAGATGTGTAAGCTCATTAGACGTGCACTAGAGGCTATGGTGATGAGTGAAGAGTGGGCATCTTATCGAGAAGACAACCAAGAAAAAGCTCGATTTGTCAGGGATAATGTGTTAAATGAATATTGGTGGGATCAAGTGATTTACATTCTTAATTTTACAGCACCTATATATGATATGGTACGAGCTTGTGATACCGATAGACCGTGCCTTCAATTGGTTTATGAAATGTAGGATTCCATGGTTGAGAAAGTGAAAGTTGCAATTTACAAGCACGAAGACAAATCTCTTAAGATGTTCAGTTCTTTCTATGACGTGGTGTATTATATTCTTATGGCTCGATGGGCAAAGAGTTCGACACCACTTCTCGACACCACTTCATTGTTTAGCTCATTCTTTGAACTCGAGGTAATTCTTGTTTGATTTGACATTCATTCATAAAATATAGTTTCTTTTTGTGTTCATAATGCTTTTTTGTTTATATGTTTCTTATAGGTTTTATAGTGATGATTGACATGTTTTCGAAGACTCTACCCAAATGATGATGATTATGATAAAGTTTTATACGATTTTGCTGATTTCTCGCTTAAGTCAGGGCCTTTTTCCGATGTTAACTCTCTTTTTAAGTGGGGAACTAAAGATGCTAAACATTAGTGGGCCAATTTTGGAGCAAAAACACCTTTGCTTCAGTCATTGGCTTTTAGATTTCTTGGTCAGCCAACATCGTCATCTTGTTGTGAACGCAATTAGAGCACTTACTCTTTTATTCACTCATTGAGAAGAAACAAGTTGACTCCTAAGCGTGCTGAGGATTTACGTCTTTTGTCACGGAGCATTGATCAATATAATGAAGAGAAAATCATGATGTGGGATGTTGGTGGAGACGACTTTGGTACATTGGAGGATACAGGGTTTTTAGAGTTTGCGAGCCTCTCACTTGATGAGCCAGAATTGGAAAGTGTTTTTTTCTCCGGGGATACCACAACTAATCGATGTTTTTTTAACTTAAATGTTTTTTTGGGAAGACAATTTGATGGTTACTAGTTTTTAATTGATGATTATGAGTAATATTTGTTCGGATTTTTGAATGTTAGTGTAATTTTTTTTGGAAGACAATTTGGCATATACTAAAATATTATAAAACACATAGACGTTTCCCCGCCGTACCCGTTTCTTGAATTTTAGGATGTTGTCGTTTCCCGATACCCGTCCCCGTTCCCATTTCCGTCCCCGTGCAACTTAGCCACATATAACCAGTTTGATTTATTATTATTTTTTTTTATAAAGGCAAAACTTAAAAGCACCACACTAGATACACACTTAACACTTGTCCCACCCCACTACCGCTTGGATAAAGAGCATTCACACTCTTACGATTACCGCTGGGCCAAAGGCCCATTGGTATATTCGAAGTGGATCTTAGCCTTTATAAGACTAACGTTTTTATCAACTTGGGTAGTTAACTTAAGAGAAGATTAAACTAATGATACTAAAAGAACTTTGTGTTATTTTGTATATGGTCAACACCGCAACATCCATAAATACCCTGTCACTATGTCCTCCGTCGGAGGAGAAATTGAGTGGTACTAACTTTTTAGACATGTATCATAACTTGAGGATTGTTCTTTTTTTTTTTTTTTTTTGAAAGGCGACTTTCATTTTTTGGTTGGAGTTGCAACCTGCCACTTTGGCAGGCCCTCATCCACCACATGCCCAGACTATGTTGTCTGAACCGGATCCACACTGGGCCTAGTGGGGACTACAAACGGCATCCGCCCGGAAACCGTACCGCCTCCACACGAATTCCTCGCTGGAGTAACGGCCGGATGAAAACCGGGGGCGGCTCGGATTTGAACCTGCGCAACATTGGCTTACAGGCTCTCCTCTTCATTGTCTTACCAACAGTACTTTGTGGCTCTCATGTGAAGACTTCCCGGCCGGTCACCCAAGTCAGTAATACTCTCACACAAGCACGCTTAACCGAATGAACGGTTAACCACTAGACCACAAAGCCCATTGCACTTGAGGATTGTTCTTAAGCAAGAAAAGAAGTTACACGTACTTAATGTTGTCTTGCCTAAACAACCTGCCGAGACCCGATACCTGACACTACTACTTCCGTTTTCTGCTCGTAGCTTCTAGGAAAGGCAGTGGGATGAGCAAAGTGAGGTCGCATGTCTTATGTTTGCAAGTATAGTCCTTGACCTCCAGAAGAGCATGTAACTTCTTGATGCATATAAGATGCTTGAGGAGCTTAAGAACACGTTTCAACAACAAGCCAAGCAAGAGCCATTTGAAACTGTCAAATCACTCCATGCATTTGAAATGGAGGAATGTCATTCAGTTAGCCCTTATGTCTTGAAGATAATGAATTAATGAGCTAGATCGATCAGCTACATAGGCTTGCTAGTGCCATGCCAATGAGTATGACTAACTTATGAGCTTCATTTTCAAGTCATTGCACATGTCATATGAGATGTTTGTTATGCATCTAAATATACAAGGATGAGAGACATCTATGTCAGAGTTGCATCATATGCTTAAAACTGCTTAGGAGAACATACTATCCAAGGCCCCTCCAGTACTGAATATCATGGAAGAATGTACCATGAAATCTTAATTTAAGGAAAAGCGCAAATGAATTAATTGTAGAATTTTGCCTTAACCAAAGAGTTGACTCTTAAAATTGTGGTAAGACGAGTCAACAGAGAAGAAACGAGCCTGCCTACCTTGTTGAGCTGGGACAAGTTATAGCAAGTCTACAAAAATTGTAATCTATGTGACTGAATTTTATACTTTTTCTGTCTAATTTATAGGTAGTTAATATTGGTTGTGGTACTCACATTTGTAATAATGTGCATCGAATAAAAAGAAGTACGGAGCTGAATATAGGCGACTTGAATCTACATGTTGGCAATGAAGCATGTATACTCTTGTCAAAGTCATTTGGAGCAATGAGCTTAATACCCTAAGTGGCCTTGTTTTACATATAGACTGTAGTTTTTGGCTTAAAACCTGGTTTTATCAATTATGCATATCAATTCATGAAAATAACTTGTTTTATCATTTAGTTCACACATATGTAGCCTTATTGTTGATCCCTTAAGCTAGTTTTTTTCCAAACTTACTAGGGTGGTGCCTCCAATACCTTTTATTTCACATGAAAAATAACAATATTAGTTTATAGAGTTAATTTCAAAAATGGTCCCTATACTCGACCGGGTTTAACACTTTTAGTCCATCTAACTTTTTTTAACGGATCTGCTCCCCAAAGTTGCGACCCATCACGGGTTTAGTCCCTTGACCATAATTTTCCACATTTTGACCGTAACCTGGGTTAAGTTAGTAAAGATAGAGGGCTAATTTGGTCATTTTAGGTTTTGTCCTTTGTGTCTTCTACTTATAATAAGTTCCCTGCTATCACTTGAAACAACACACGCATCAAACATCCAACACAAACATGAATCGCAACATTCAGCGCAATAGGTGTGGAGCAAGATCTACCATTGTCACCTCTTGGACTGCAATTAACCCTAGAAGAAGATTCTATTGTTGTGGAAAAAAGTAAGTGTAATTAATTTGGTTAAAAAAACCCTAATTTGATGTTTAACCTAATTTATTTTTTTCGTTTCTTTTTGTAATAGCCAATCAATTGTGGGATAATCGATTGGTATGATCCCCCAATGTGTGAACGAGCTGTCCAAATAATACCAGGTTTGTTGGGTTCAATGAATGAGTTGCAAAGGGTAGCAGAAGAAAAGAAAGTTGAAGCTAAGAAGATGAAGAAGATGCTTATTCTCAGTTGGATCTTTTTTTCTTGTTGTTTTTTCTTTGAAGTAGTTAATGTATTATACATTTTGTTTGAAGGTAGTTTTAGGAAGTTAGATTATGTTTAGAATGGAAAAAGCAGTGTCAAGTTGTATTTTGGGATTTTGATCAATGGAAAAAAATCAGTTTCAACTTGAACTAAACAAGTAGCATTCATATAAGTATGTATGTTTTTTGTGCAAAAGATAGTTTAAACCATAAGTGAGAAATTGACTTTTAGAAGTCAAATTACAATGTACCAAATTTGGTAATAACTGAAGCATAAATAGCAATAAGAAATTGACTTTTACAAGTCAAGTTACAATGTACCAGAATGAAATTCCAAATTACCAGAAAGACACATAAATAGCAATAAGAAATTGACTTTTAAAAGTCAAAATACTGAAGCATAAGAAATTGACTTTTAAACCATAACTGAAGCATAAATAGCAATAACGAATTGACTTTTACAAGTCAAATTACAATGTACCAGAATGAAATTCCAAATTACCAGAAAGACACATAAGTTGTTCTTACAAACATACACAACAGTCTAATTCAATGATATAAAAGTCTACAAACATGAAATTAAATTGTTCCAAATCATTCAGGACTCATCATTCTTTTTGCTGTTTGCTTTGTCATCTTGGTTGGAGAGGCATGAAGCATTACATGAATTGGTGGACTCTGTGTGACTTGAGTGGCTGGTGGAGCTTGTGAGGAAAGGTCAATCTCTGAAGCTTGTGCAGAACTTGTGTCCCTTGCAGCATCTGGTTCTTGTGCAGATTGTGTGGCCCTTGCAGCATGTGGTGCCTGTCCAGATGGTGGAGTATGTGAAGCTTGTGCAGAACTTGCAGAAGTCACATTTGGGCAACCCTTCTTGTTATGACCATATACCTTACAGATGTTACAAGTAATACTCTTACCAGCTCTACAAAAATTGTTTTCCTTTACAAGTACTTCACACAATTCAGCTGCACTCTTCTTTCTCTTTTTTTGTGGCCTACCAATTTGTGGTCTAGGATCTGGTGGGATTATTGTGTTCAGGTTATTGGATTTTTGTCAAAAATCATGACTATTTATGGGATTTATTTTAAACCTGTACATCTCTTTCCAAGTAGATAGCCAATATGTTTCATGACAATAAGACTCAGGTGTTCCTGTTTCTTCCCCATTGCTTGCCATGTTCCAAATGGCAGCCACTGCATGCTTGCAGGGTATACCTGTTAACTCCCACTTCCTACAACTACATTCCCTAGTCCTCATATTGACTACACATTGAAACCCATCAGGACCATTGGCTTGGTATAAGTCACCACCATTCAATTCAATCTATATATCATACATAACCTAGTTACAAACTCCAAACAGCTATACAGAAATGTTAAAAAAAGGCATGAAAGAGTTTGGCAATGTACCTTTATCTGAGCTGCATCTTTGACAGTTGTTTGAAAAATTCTACTAGCAGTGGGTGTAAGTGGACCATCAGATTTGGCAATAACTTTTTGGACATTAACAATTCTTTTCATTAGATAAACTCTAATGAATTCCAAACATGTGATGATAGGTTTATCCCTACCATCTACAAGCTGTCTGTTTAGAACTTCACACATGTTACTCAACAACACATCACAGTGTGCCCTTCTTGCAAGTTTATTAAAAGTACTTGTTAAATTTTGTCAAAAGAAGTTAAATATTTGTGAATACAGTTTTAAAGTAAGTATACCTGAAAAGTGAGACCTACTCCAGTGTTGGGGTTGGATCTTTTTCAACCATTCATAAGCTTCTTTTTTAAAAGCTTTCAGTGTGTCCATATGCTTATCAAAATGCTGCACAGTAGTAGTAGTTGCACATCTCCATAACGTCTGTTTGTACATTTGACCTCTCCAACTCAGCTTCATATTGTCATATATGTGTTTAAGACAAAACCTATGCTCTGCACAAGGAAAGGTCTCTGCTATTGCTGGTATGACACCCTAAGATTGATGACATATAAAACAAGTTCATTATCCGACAATGGTAAAACCTATGAATGAATTGAAATATAAAACAAGAATAATAAAAAACATACCTTTTGCCTGTCTAATATAAATGTAAAATTTGAGTTTCTGAAAAGCTCCAAGTCATCACCAACATAGTCAAGAAATCACTTCCATGAATCCTTGTTTTCAGACTCCACTATAGCATATGCAAGGGGGTATATCCCATTGTTTGGAACTACCCCCACTACTGTCAAAATCCAACCAGGATACATACCAGACAAGAAACATCCATCCAATCCCAACAAGTCTCTTTTCCCAGCCTTAAATCCATCTTTCAAAGGACCTAAACATACAGACACTCTCTTAAACTTTCTCTCTGAACTGTTGACATCATGTGGTTTTTCTACTTCAATATGAACAGTGGTGTTTGGATTGCTATTTTTTAATTCCAAACAGTAGTCTCTCAACTCTGCATACTGTTTTCTATGATTATCATCAATCCTTTCCATTGCCATTTTCTTAGCCCTGAAAACCTTTTGGGTTGAAAGACCTACTTCATATTCTTTCTGCAATTGGTCTTTAAGGGCCACTAGAGGAATTTTAGGGTTTGGCTTAATACTACCCTCTACAGTTTTTGACAAGAAAGTGGTTGTGCATCTTTTGACTTTTCTAGATTGTAAACACTTATGAGTATCATTAAAGGTTTTGACTGCCCAAGTTTCCTGGTTTGGTAATTTGGAGCATTGAAGGTACCAAGGGCAATATTCTTCCTTATCATTAAAGCTACACCCACCATCTGAACCTTTCCCTTTTGACCCACTCAATTGACCCTTTCCCTTTTGAACCACTTTCATCCTCACAACTGAATTGAGGAACCTTCCTGCATTGAGCCCTCAACCTCTTTTTGTCATTCTTTTTCAAATACAATTGCCTTCTTTGTTCTACTGAAACTCTAGTAAGCATTTCCTTGATTAGTCTATTGCTTTCAAATTCCTGTCCAAGAAAAAAATTCTCCTTCCACACATTACTGCCCAACTTTGCTTCTGATTTCTTCTTTTTAATATGCTTCTTTAAAGCTTTTCTAAATTCACCTTCATGCTCACATTCACTCCCAGTATCCATATCATCATAGTCAACTTCCTCATCCTCAAAAACTTCATCATCTTGTTCCACATTCTCTTCAGAACCAATCCATTCAACATTATCATCAATGTTTTTTTTAAACTCAGCCATATCCACTTCCACATCATCTATCATGTTATCTACTTCAATAAAGTAATCACTGTCTTGGCTATATTCACCAGAACCATCTTCACCAACAGAACCATCTTCACTACCAGTACTATCATCCCTTTCTGACTCAGCACTCATGTTTTCATCCCTATTTGAATGTCCTACATCCTCATTTTCATCTACACCCTTTTTCTTCCTACCCACCAAGTCTAAGCACCTGGTCAACCATTCATCATCACTAACTTCTACAACTACATTGTCATCTAAGTCAGTATTATCTACTACATTTTCAACCAAAGAGTCATCTACAATCAGTGGCTCTACATCTAGTGGCTCCTCATTAACACAGTGATCAACATACAACTCAATTACTTTATACTTACCAACAAACTTCATCATCTCCAACACATCCTGATCACTAACTAACTTGTTTAGGCCATTGTCTAAGTCAGTGTTAGGCTTCTTATAATAATACTCAAATGATGAGTTTTCATAACCTAACTCTTTCATCATTGTGTTAATTTCAAGAACAGAAAACACATCACAATCAATTGAGTCTATCCAATTTACCTTCCCACCTTTATATCTTATCTTGGGAGGACTGGTAAATGCACCACCATGGTTGATCTTCAAGCAAAAAACCCTTGGAAGATAACCTGGTTACATGAAAAAATTAAGATGTTATCTAAACAACATAATTGATCATAAGAACTTCAGTTAAGCATCAACAACACAAAATACTCACGATAATCATGATATGGGTCTGCTTTTGCACCCTGCATAAGAACACTCCATTCAGAAACCATTGGTTAGCCTGCGTTTGATTAGAAGTCGGAATTTTGAGAGGGAGTTTGGTGATGAAAAAGTTTGGGGATGAAAAGGGTTATGATTCAACCTAATTAGTCAAAGTGGATATAAGCCTGGTCAAGTATCCCGCCAAACCTAAAATGACCAAATTAGCCCTCTATCTTTACTAACTTAACCCAGGTTACGGTCAAAATGTGGAAAATTATGGTCAAGGGACTAAACCCGTGATGGGTCGCAACTTTAGGGAGCAGATCCGTTAAAAAAAAGTTAGAGGGACTAAAAGTGTTAAACCCGGTCACGTATAGGGACCAGTTGGTTTTAGGTGACCAGGCTTTTGACACCCTACAGAGAATAGTACCAGAATCAGCGGGATTTCGATTTCAAAGATTTTGGATATTCCCACTAAGCTAGTATTAAATACTTAAATAAATAACAACAAACGATCATTTAGAGATTAGAGACTCAAAGGTGAGATCACTCCATGTAGCAGCTTTCTTCTCGGCACATCCCAAACCAGTTGGTTTTAGGTGACCAGGCTTTTGACATCTCACAGAGAATAGTACCGGAGCTTTCGGGTCCTTTGAAATCAACAATCTACTAAATTACCGTTTAACATTTATGAAAAAATTGACGAATACTAGTTCAACTCCCGATTTAAATTTAAGAAAAAGCAAGTTTCGTACATTTATTCATATAAACAACACATACATCTTTACTTTTGCAACACCATAACTTATTTATGTTGGGCTACAAAGTACTGCTACATGAAGAAAGTCAAAGTACTGCTCGATAGAAGTCAAAGTACTGCTCATGTTCTAAAGAAGTCAAAGTACTGCAAAAGTTAAAGGACTGTTATGCAAATACGTTTAAGGATTAATGTGTAATTCTAGAATGTTCATAGAGTTATTATTAGATTAGAATTAGAATTACTTGTCGTTCAAGTATTGTAAACCGACTAGGGTTTTCCTTGTGCCTATAAAAGGACCCCTAGGTTGGCATTAGACGTACGAGATTCTACATAGAGAAAAGTATTAGTCGATTATTAGAGTATTAGTGATTAGAGTTTGTTTAGTGAATCTGTGTATTATAAGCAGGTTCAAGTTATTAATAAAATCGTTAAAGTTTAGAGTAATTCTTCTTAGCTTTGTTGAAGTAGTTTCCGCATACTCAATAAAGTATATCAGTGTTTCACCATTAACAGTTTTGGATTTATCCAAGGTTGTTAAACCTTAAACAAGCTACAAGTTAGTTTGGTCAGAGTATATCGATCCAACAAGTGGTATCAGAGCCAGGTTAGTTAGTTATAAACGTCTAGGGTTGGTTAGTTAGTTAGTTAGTTCAGACTCAAGGTCAAGTCCTTGATCCCTGTTACAAGGTGTGTAACAAGTTCTACCTTGATCAAGTAGAATTGGGGCTGTAGATGATTATTAGTTTTTGTATTTAGAGATGATAATTAATAAACCTTGTTGTCAATAATAATGATATTCTTATTATTTCGCTGCGTATCGTGTTCTTATCATTGTTATTGTTTAACCCTAGTGCTCTAAACGGTCCAAGGAGTCTATCAAACTGAACAAGTGGTATCAGAGCTTGTGTGGAGACTCTGATTAAGAAGAAACCCTTAAAACCGATTTAACAACAAACCCTAAACGATGACGACTGAAGTTGCACCAATCCCATCCATCACCTCACTCAGAATTCCTATCATCAAGAAGGGAGAATATGATCTTTGGAGCATGAAGATGAGGCAGTACCTTGCTATTACAGACCATGCTCTATGGGATGTGATTGTCAATGGTAATGTTGTTCTTGACGAACCTGTAGAAGTTGAAGGACAGCCTAAACCACCTAAACCAACCTTGCCAGCAGCTACAAAGAGAAATCAAGATAAGGCTCTCAACATACTGCTGTCTGCTATTCCTGATGGTCACCTACTAAAGTTCCATGATGCTAAGGATGCAAAGCAATTGTGGGCTGCGATCAAGACAAGATTTGGAGGTAATGATGCTTCCAAGAAGATGCATAGAAACTTATTGAAGCAGCAGTTTGAAACTTTCACTGTTGGTGAAAGAGAAGGTCTTGATGCTGCCTATGACAGATTCCAAAATCTACTTAGTATGCTAGAACTGTATGGAGCAGAGGTATCCGTTGAAGATGCAAACTTGAAGTTCTTAAGAAGTTTGCCATCTGTCTGGCATGTGGTTGCTACTATGATTAGAGGACAACCTGGATTGGAGTCTATGGACTTTGATGATCTCTACAACAATTTGAAGGTGTACGAGCAAGAGATGAATGGTCACAGTTCTCAGAAAACTCACAACATAGCTTTTGTGTCTTCTGAAAACAGAAGCAGTACTTCTACTAAAAGTACTGCTTATCCTTCTCAAAGTACTGTTGGTGATACACAGCACGTTTGCACAACCACTACTACCATCACCCTATCACCAACAAACAACACCAACTCTGATGATGTTGTATGTTCCTTCTTTGCTCAACAAGCCACTCTACCTGTTACCTATCAAGAAGACTTGTTGCAGATTGAAGAAGATGCTTTAGAGGAGATTGACATAAGATGGCAAGTTCCATGATCACTACAAGGATCAAGAAGTTCATGAACAAGACAGGAAGGGGAATTGATTTCAAAGCCAAACAGGGTATAACTTTTGACAAATCCAAGATTGAATGCTTCAATTGTCAAAAGCTTGGACACTTTGCAAGGGAATGCAAGTTTGCAAAATATCAAGCAAACAGAATGATTGAACAACCCAAGGTTGAAAGGAAAGAGGTTCCTGTTACTGAATCACAACCAAAAGCTTTGGTGGCTCAAGAAAATCTAGCTGAGATTGACTGGAGCAGTGAATTTGATGATGAACATGTAACCTATTCTATGGTTGCAATGGAAGACTTTGATTGGAGCACAGCTTTTGATGAGGAACCAGGATATGCTGCTTTGGAATCAAGAAATGGTCTTGGAAGCTTTGACTGGAGCATGGAGGATGAAGATGAACCTGTTCAGATTTCTATGGTAGCTACTTCACCAAGTTCATCCAATGTCTTTGAGGTATGCTCTAAGTGTAATGATGTGTATCAAAAGTTGCTTAAAGACTATGTGACTGAAAGAGATAATTGTAGAACAGCTAGGTCTGAGGTAGCTGGTTACCAATTAACTTTAGAGTCAATGGAAGCCAAAATATTAACACATGAAAATAATGAAATGGCTTGGGGAGAAAAATATGAGCAACAAGATTATCAATTAAAATTAAGTGAATGGAAGTTAGGATGTAAGGTGTCTGAATTAGAAAAGATTACTAAGGAAAGAGATGCTTTGTTAGAAAAACTTGCTAGTATAAAACAGGCTGGTCTATCACATGTTCAATTTGTTGAAAAACAAAGAAGAATAAACAGTAAAATTGGACTAGGATATGGTGTTGAGGATAGTAGTTCAGATGAGACCCCACCTAGTGATAAGGAAGAGATCTCAACTAGTGATGATGAACTTACTAGCTCAGAAGAACACACATCTAGGAATGAGGAACCAATTAGTGAATCACCTCCTGAGTTTAAGAAAGATAAGGAGTATCACTCAGTTCCTGCACCTACAGGTAGGCTTCAACCACCTAGGACAGATGTTTCTTGTTATGGTGTAGACAACCTAGAGTTTAGAAAGAAGCTTACTGGTCAATCTAGTTCTGAGAAACCCAAGGATGATTTTCAAAGGGGTAATGATCAAAAGTTTCCTACAGCCTTTCAAAAACAAGCAGTACCTCCAAAATCTTTTCAAAGTACTGATAGACATTCAGCATTACCTCCAAGAGAAACTTTTCAAAATACTGCTAACTATAGGAAACCTTTTAATCATAGTAGAGGATTTGGGAATATGGAGCGAAAATTATGTTATGTATGCTATAGTCCTGATCATTTGATTAAGCACTGTGACTTTCACTCAGAATATTTAAGTCAGTTCCCAAAGAATAGACCTGCCAACCATAAGCCAAGGGAGACTAGACCAGTTTGGAATCACTCAAATAGGGTTAACCATAGTAATTTCTCTAAAGATTATAGGTACCCTCACCAGAAAAGACCTTTTTCAAAACCATCAGTACCCTCAAGTACTGATAAGTCTAAGGTTTCTCAAGCAGTACCCTCTAAAAGTACAACTAAGTTTTCACCCAATCATGGTACTGCTAACACTCTTTCACATAAAAGACCTAAGAGATTCACTTCATATAAATCTAAAAGGTCTTACACCTCAAGCAGAGTACCTAGGTCATAAAAACCTAAAGTCTAACGAAATTGGGTTAAGAAAGAAAGTACTGATGGGGAACAAGCAGTACTTTCATCAAATAAGGGTGAAACAGGGAGTGTTGTTGATAATACAACACAGGACATGGGACCAAAGCAAATAATCATTGACCATGCCTTCAAAACCAGTGGAGATTACATACTGAAGGAATTCAAGTATGTCACTCCACAAGGGGAACACAAGTCAGTAATGGCTTGGGTTCCTAAAAGAAACTAACCCTTTTCTTTTACTGTGCAGGGCAACCCAGAGGAGGAGCTTAAAGATCATATTATTGTTGATAGTGGTTGCTCTGGCAGCATGACAGTGGACAAGGAGATCTTGTCAGATTTTAAGGCATATTATGGAGGAAGAGTTGCATTTGGTAATGATCCTGATGGAGGGAGAATCACTGGCAAAGGAACCATCAAGGCTGGATGTATTGATTTTGAGAATGTTAGATATGTGAAGGAGCTCAAGTTCAATCTTTTGTCAGTTTCTCATATTTGTGACAAGAAGTACCCCATTCTGTTCACTGATACAGAATGTCTTATTCTCTCTCCTGAGTTCAAGTTTGTTGATGATCACTTGGTAACATTGAAAGTACCAAGAACCAATGATGTGTACAGTTTAGACTTAAAGAGTCTCAATTCTGTTGGAAGAGCAACATGTTTAGTAGCCAAGGCATCATTAGAAGAAGCAAATCTATGGCATAGAAGACTAGGTCATGTAAATTTCAAGAACATCAACAAGCTGGTCAAAGGCAATTTAGTTAGAGGTTTACCTTCCAAAACATTCAAGACTGATCATTCATGTTTGGCGTGCAAGAAGGGTAAACAACATAAAGCTTCATGTAAGAAGACTGAGGAAAGAGTTATTAGAGAACCTTTGGAGTTGCTACACATGGATCTGTTTGGACCAGTTTCAGTAGAGAGTTTAAACAAGAAGAAGTACTGCATGGTTGTGACAGATGATTGTAGCAGATTTAGTTGGGTCTTTTTCTTGGGATTCAAAGATGAAACCTTTGATGCTATCCATGACCTGATAGTAGCCCTTGAAAATCAATTGAGATTCAAAGTAAGAGGTATTAGATGTGATAATGGGACATAATTCAAGAACAAGCATATGGATGAATTCTGTGCCAAGAAAGGGATCAAGAGAGAGTTTAGCATTGCTAGAACTCCACAGCAGAATGGTGTTGCAGAAAGAAAGAACAAGACATTGATAGAAGCAGCTAGAACAATGCTTGCAGGTTCACAATTACCTATTCTCTTTTGGGCTGAAGCTGTAAGTACTGCTTGCTATGTTTTAAATAGAATATCAGTAACTAAACCTCAGATGAAGACACCATATGAGCTGCTCATGGGAAAGAAACCAAACATTCGTTTTCTAAAACCTTTTGGTTGTCCTCTGACTATACTAAATACCATTGATTCTCTGGGAAAATTTGATGGTAAGTCAGATGAAGGATATCTATTAGGTTACTGTACAAATAGAAAAGGTTTTAGAGTATATAACAGGAGTACCAAAAAGGTTCAAGATTGTCTTCATGTTGAATTTTTGGAAGATAAAGAACCTCAGAGAGGAAAAGGTCCTGATTGGATGTTTGATCTTGATCTTAAGTTCACTCCATCTATGAATTATGTGCCTGTTAGAGAAGAAAATCAAGCTGATCACAAAGAAGATGATTCACAGTACATTGTTCATGGAGTCAATGTTAGACCAGAAGATGTTCCTGATAAAGTACCTGCAGTTACTAATACGGAACAAAGTACTACTCAACCAACCAATACAGTATCTGATGAAGATCAAGCCATACAAGATGAACTTAATAGGATGCTTTTTCAAGAAACTATAGCAAAATCCTATGAAGATGAACAAAGGAGGGCTTATGATGCTGCAAAGAAAAAGGGTACATTCAAAGATACTGCTCACAGTACTTTTGATCAAAGTACTGATGATACTTTTGACAGTACTTCTGGTGTGTTAGAACCATCAAATTGGAGCAAAGATGATGATTCCAATGTTGATGATGATGATTTGGATAATGCTAACATTCCTGGGTTAGACAAAATTGATGATGAGCTCAATCATGAAGGTATTTTCTCAACTATCAATGAAGAACCTGATTTTACTAATTTGGAATTTGATCTTCCAGTTCCACCAACTCCTACATTGAGAGTTCATAAAGCTCATCCTCAAAGCAATATTATTGGATCACCCTCTTCAGGAGTGGTTACAAGAAACAAAGTTAAAGGTCTCTCTAAGCAACATACTGCTTTACTTAGCTTTGTTTACAAACAAAACAGGATGAATCACAAGGATCAACAAACATGTCTGTTTGCTTGTTTTCTATCTCAAACTGAACCTAAGAAGGTAGCTCAAGCTTTAACTGATGAAAGTTGGGTTGAAGCTATGCAAGAGGAGCTTCTATAATTCAAGCTTCAAGAGGTCTGGGTATTATGTGACCTACCAGATGGCAAGAGAGTCATTGGTACAAGATGGGTTTTCAGAATTAAAAGAGATGAAAGAGGGAATGTTATCAAAAATAAAGCTAGATTGGTTGCACAAGGATATCGCCAAGAAGAAGGAGTGGACTATGATGAAGTGTTTGCTCCTGTTGCAAGAATAGAGGCAATAAGGTTATTTCTTGCCTTTGCATCATACATGGGATTTCCTGTCTATCAAATGGATGTGAAAAGTGCCTTCCTTTATGGCACAATTACTGAGGAAGTTTATGTTAAACAACCTCCTGGTTTTGAAGATCCTGCACATCCAAACAAAGTCTATAAGGTGATCAAGGCACTGTATGGCCTTCATCAAGCTCCCAGAGCTTGGTATGAGAGACTCTCTAACTTTCTATTACAACACGGTTACAGGAGAGGAGCAATTGATAAGACTTTGTTTATCAAAAGAGATAAGAAGGACATTATGTTAGTCCAAGTCTATGAGGATGATATTATCTTTGGATCCACGAAGAAGACTATGGTGAAAGAATTTGAAGAACTTATGCAGCGGGAGTTTCAAATGAGTTCTGTGGGAGAATTAACTTTCTTTTTAGGGCTTCAAGTTAGACAAACAAGAGATGAAATCTTCATTAATCAAGAAAAGTATGTTGCAGACATACTTAAGAGATTTGACCTTCCAACTGTCAAACCTGCCACCACACCCATTGAGAACAATAAACCATTAGGCAAGGATGAAGATGGACAAGCTGTGGATGTGAAGCTTTACAGATCTATGATTGGTTGTCTTATGTACTTGACTGCATCACGACCTGAAATCATGTTTGCTGTATGCTTATGTGCAAGATATCTGGTTACACCCAAGGTTTCTCATATGCATGCAGTCAAGAGGATTTTTCGATATCTCAAGCATCAACCAAAGTTAGGATTATGGTATCCTAAGGAGTCACCTTTTCACTTGGAAGCTTTTTCAGATAGTGATTATGCTGGAGATAACTATGATAGAAGATCAACCACTGAAGGATGTCAATATCTTGGAAAAAGATTAGTCTCATGGCAATGTAAGAAACAAACAATTGCAGCAACCTCCTCTACTGAAGCAGAATATGTTGCTGCTGCAAGCTGTTGTGGACAAGTTTTGTGGATGCAGAATCAACTCTTGGATTATGGATACAACTTCAAAAATACTCCTATCAACATTGATAATGAGAGTACCATCTGTATTGTGAAGAATCCAGTTTATCACTCCAAGACCAAGCATATTCAGATTAGGCATCACTTCATTCGAGATTGTTATGAGCACAAGCTTATAAATGTGGTCAAGGTTCACACAGATGACAATGTAGCTGATCTACTCACAAAGGGATTTGATGTTTCAAGATTCAACCACTTAGTTGTGAGCATTGGGATGATTAACTACTAGGCTACATTTGAGGGGAGGCTTTAGTATTAGTTAGTATACTTTCTTTCAGTTCTTAATGAAAGTATTGAATTTTTAGTATTTTAGTTTATTTTAGTACCTATGTTGTATTTGAGGGGAGGCAACATAGTTATTAGTTAGAACTTATGCATGCGCCATCATATAAGTTCTTGGCTTAGTTTGAAGTTTATTTGGATCGTTTAGAAGTATAAGAGGATGGAAAGTACTGGTTTTCTATACAACGTACTGTTCTTGCAACGTACTGCTCCAAGGTACTGCTTTGAAGAGTACTGGTTATGTGGAAAGTACTGCTTACGTGGAAGTATTGTTCCAACGGTCAAAAAATGTGGGGTTAAAGTCAACAATTTCATTACGGAGGGGGTAAAGCCAACTACAACGGTAACTCTATTAATTAGGCTTTGATTTTTTTTTAGATCTTACCCATATTTACCCTATCCCATTATACCGATTTTCACTCTCCACTTTATTCTTATCCATCCATTCATTCATTCGATATACACGATTCTAATCGTAATTTACCTTCGCTCAATACATTCTTTCCCTCTTCACAATCAATGGCTACCCGTGATTTCTGTTCTAAGCATAACGTGGTCGCGAACATGGATAAAACGGCAAAGAATGTTGAATTTCATGCGATAATTGATTTCTTGACTGGGTCATCAATCAATTATGCTATTTTGGTAAACCCTGATGTAATTGGACCATGGATTCAACAGTTTTGGTCTACTGCTAAGTCTGATGCACAAGATGGTGTTCCTTTTATTCGTGCTAAGGTTGCTGGTCGAGCAATTAGGATTACTGAGGCTTCAATTAGGGAAGATTTGCAGTTTAATGATGCAGGGAGTGCTATTCGCTTTGAAAGACAAGAGATTTGGGATACACTCAGGAATATTGGGTATGAAGGTGATCTCACCATACTTACTTTTCAGAAGCCATTATTTAGTCCACATTGGAAATATCTCATACATGTTCTACTTCACTGCTTGAGTCCTAAGAGTACTTCATAGGAGCAGTTTGGTCAGAACGTTGCTTCTGCATTGGTGGGTTTAGCTACAAATCGTCCTTTCAACTTTTCAAGGATGATTTTTGATGGAATACTTTCACACATCACTAATGGTTCACCATTCTTGATGTACCCGAGGTTTATTCAGGTATTCTTAAACAAACAACTTGAGGGTATTTCTAAACCTCAAAGTTTTCTACCTACAGTCACACTTCCACCAAAGGTCTTTACATTCATTGCTAAGAAGGGTATCAAGTTCTCTGGGAGAAATACACCTTTGACAGCCCATATATTGGAAGTTGCACAAGCAGTTAGGGATGCAGAGCAAGAGCAAGAACAAGAGCAAGAGGAATCCTCTGCATCAGCAATTAATGAGCAACCAGCTTTGAGAAAAGATAGTGCTTCTCAACATACTGTTTCATCTCTAGTTGCTGAACCATCTCCACAAAGTGCTGCTCAGGAGAATTCACCTCAAGATGCGACTCCACCACCAACTCCCAATGATTATGCTTCCACAGATAGGCATCAAACATCTGAAGGAGATGAGGGAGTGGTTGAGGATGTCTTGACCAACTATGAGCTTTCAAGGGAATTAAGGAGGCTCAAGAAGGTCACTGATGATCAAGCTGATCAGATATTGGATTTGACAAGAAAGTTCAGACGATTAAAGAGGTTTGTTTGGCCATTAGTAAAGCACCACAGGTTGTGGGTAAAGTCACAGAAGAAGACTGATCAACACTCAGGGAAGTTTAAATCAAAGAAAAGAAAGATCAACAAGCAGTCTTCATTCCAATTGGGGAGGAATTTCGAGAATTTTAATGAAGATACTGAGTTCAATAAAGATACTGGACTTTATTATGATACACCACTTGAAGATATTCCTCATGAAGATACTGTTGAGAGGAAAAGTGATGAAACAGAGCAAATCAACATTGAAGATGCTACTGTTGAAGTAAAAAGTGGTGATATTGAGGAAGTGGATTTGGAAGGAACTGATGCTGAAAGTACTGCTCTTCAAGGTACTGCTCATCAAGGAACTGTAAGACAATTTATGATTACACCAAGGACTTTGAATTTTGAGGAAGATGTTGGTCCCTCAAACCAAGTTCAAGAGGAAGTTGGCCCTTCCAATCCAGTTCAACAGGAAGAAGAGGTTCAAAAACATACTGAAAGTGATGATGAGACCATTGCTGACATCATGTTGAATATGTCTAGACCAAGAGGCATAATTATTCCTGGTGTTGAACAACAACCTCATACTTCTTCTCAACCTCTCCAGGAGTTAGATCCAAAAGACAAAGGTAAAGGGATCATGGTAAAAACTAAGAAGAAGAAGAAGCTCATCTTAAAAGATCTAAGAGCTATTCAGGATGCTAAAAATGAGGAAGCTGCAAGGAAATTACAGTCTGAATTAGATGCTGAAGAGTCAAGGAAACTTATTATCAAACCTAGAAGGTTACAAAGTAAAGCTCAAGAAAGAAATTCTATGATGGCTTATCTCAAAGGTAGAGGATATACAGGTTTGGTGAAATTGACACATTCAGAGATGAAGGATTTGTATGATGCTGTTAGGGAAGCTGTAGAAAAAGATCTTGCAAGTATTATTTCTTTTGATTCATTCAAAGATAAGAAGCTTGAAGATAGTAGAAAGGAAAGAGTTGTTACAAGGAGCTCAAAGAGGAAAAGAACAACAACTGATGAACAGTCATCAAAGAAGCTCAAGGATTCTATTGAATTAAGAGTAGACACAGCTGATGAGCTAAGAAATTACTTGAGAGTTGTTGACTTTGAGCATCCAAAATCAAAAGAAGTTGCAGACAAGAAGTCCAAGATTTCTACATTCTCAGTTGTAGATTCACAAGAAGGGGACTACTTGATATTTCATAGACAAAATGGAAGCTTTAGAGTATTCAACTTGTTATGGGATATTTTACATCTGATAGACAGAGAGGATTTGCTTAAGCTATATCTACAAGTGCAGACTTATTTTGAACATATTCCACCACAAGGAGTGGGTTTGGTTCTGCTAGGAGATCTCACAACCATCTGGGAAACAGAAGAGACAAGTGATAGTGCTCTCTGGGAAAATCAAGAGGATTGGGAAATTAACAGATGGAGGTTCTTTGAATCAGTGGGAATACATGTTTTGGAGCTAGAAGATGGAACGATGATCCACATGCTAGCAGAGCAAAGATATCCACTTACTAGAGATCTGATGATCAGAATGCTAGATTATGGCATGGAAGTGGAAGAAGAAAGTGAAACTGCATTGATGGTGATTGGATTGTTCATCAAATGGACAATGCTAGCTGAAGATTGATGCATAACAACTGGTATGATATTTATAATATAAATCTTTTGAAACATAAGTACTTTATTTAAAAGTACTGCTTGCAGCATGAAACCAGTAAAGTTTTTTTTTTATAAAATCAGTGATTTTTGAAAAATGCAAAAACATTTTGAAGCACAAAGATTTAAACAGCAACAAATGGTATTCAACTCACCATGTTTAAGTAAACAAGAAAGAGTTTGACTCATCATGAGGGTACGGCTCTGATGTGATTATCAAATCCGTTTTTAGTTGACAATTTACTAAAAATTGTATGGTTTTCAACTCACCATATCTATGATAGTGAAGAGTTGGCTAGCCCACAAGATAATGGCTTGTGGTAAAGGCTGTGGAAAACCATTGTATGGTAATTAGTTCACCATGGTAGTGATTGTACTAAAAGAACTAGCTAGTCCGATCCAAAAGCAAACGGCTATTGGTAAAGACTAATCAAATCCGTTGATAGCTGATGATTTGCTAAAAATCATATGGTTATCAATGTACCATGGTTCTTAAACCTAAACATTGGCTACTCCAGAGTTAATGGCTTTGGTAAAGAGACATCAAAATCCATTAAGTTTTCAATGATTCACCTCTCACAGGAGTTAACACACCTGGAAGTGATGAGAATAGTATGAAACTTTTAAGATCTGATGTACCTATTGCCAATATGATGCTGAGTTGCTGAAAAGATGTGTTGCTGAAAAGATCTGTTGCTGATAAAGATTGCAGTTAATGATTACTTTGATGATGATAAAACAAACATGAGACAGAAGTTAATGATACAGTCTTTCCTTGAAGATAAAAATGTTGAAGTTAAAGAAATACAAAGGAACTTGAAATCAAGCAAGTGGAATTCAAGTTAGGGGAGGATTGTTGGGCTACAAAGTACTGCTACATGAAGAAAGTCAAAGTACTGCTCATGTTCTAAAGAAGTCAAAGTACTGCAAAAGTTAAAGGACTGATATGCAAATACGTTTAAGGATTAATGTGTAATTCTAGAATGTTCATAGAGTTATTATTAGATTAGAATTAGAATTACTTGTCGTTCAAGTATTGTAAACCGACTAGGGTTTTCCTTGTGCCTATAAAAGGACCCCTAGGTTGGCATTAGACGTACGAGATTTTACATAGAGAAAAGTATTAGTCGATTATTAGAGTATTAGCGATTAGAGTTTGTTTAGTGAATCTGTGTATTATAAGCAGGTTCAAGTTATTAATAAAATCGTTAAAGTTTAGAGTAATTCTTCTTAGCTTTGTTGAAGTAGTTTCCGCATACTCAATAAAGTATATCAGTGTTTCACCATTAACAGTTTTGGATTTATCCAAGGTTGTTAAACCTTAAACAAGCTACAAGTTAGTTTGATCAGAGTATATCGATCCAACAATTTCATTTTGCAATATCATTCCATTTTTTTATTTTGCAATATCATTCTATTTTTTACATTTTCTTTTTTCTTTTTTTTTTTCTTTTTTTTTTAAATTTATGATGAAGTATGCTTTCTCCAAAATTTAAATAAAAAGTTGAACTCGGACTCTATATCAAAATTGTATAAACATTTGTTTTGCATAACAAAATGATTTTAACATTCAAAAGTTTGAAAAGATCACTTATTTATTCAGATTAGGAGCTCCTGGAAGGAAAAGTCATAGATTACTTATATAAGCTCTAAAGAGAACCAACTACTCTACGCTTAGCATTTTCATTTACACAATTTGTAAAACCTTAGTCTAATCGTTAAGGAAGCAGCCAGATCAACACTCAGGCAGAGTCGGGATTCCCCTTGTTCTAACCTAATCAAGACTAAACACTTTTTTTTATGTGCAATACACTTCTCTTTCATGCAATTTCTTATTTAAAAATGAAAAAATTTTTAAAATTTTGGTCAAAACATGTGATCAAATTCGCCAGAATTCCCCCCCCCCCACACACACTTAGAATTGAATATTGCCCTCAATATTCAAAGTACCGGCTATTATGCCAAAACTTAGAACGTAAAAAGGTAATACTACTAGCCAGGTGTGGGAAAGAAATCTTTTTTTCACAAACAGGATTAATAAGATATCCCTAGATAATCGTTAGCAACAAGATCGGATATTGGGCGGCTGGATTGAAAACATGCGCATAAATCATCTCAATTTAAGGGAAACCTGAAAATAAGAGCAAACAACACACAAAACAAAGCACAGTAGAGGAATTCCCCCACACTTAGTGTAAGACAATAGAAAGAAGACAGAAACATGGGTTGTCACCCATGAAGTGCTAATGTTTTTGTTAACCGAGTCACTAGCTTGACTCGACCCCGAATTCATTGGTCCATGGGGAAGCAAGTGGAAGAGAAAATCTTCATCGGACTTTCATTCAAGATGTTTGGATAATCATTGAATTTTAATGAAAGTTCCACACCGATGAGATACACCCTACTCAAAAGAATGATAAATGGAGATGCCGGGGTCAAAAATGGTGTCTTCACTCCCAAAGGAGAGAAGGAAAGGACAAGCCACCGTATAGGTGAAGAAAGGTAGAAAAACTCGAATGACATATGTGAAGTCAATATAATGGCGATCCTCAAAGGCAAATGTCACATTTTTTTGGAGAAAGAATGTCCTTTTGAATCTCGGGATTAAAAATTGAGGTCATATCATCAAGTTTAGAAATAATAGAGTCCTTGACCTCATCGTTCTCTAACACTTCATCAAAAAGAGGATTTAAGTTGCTAAAAAAATACTCGTCATCAAATTCAAAAAGAGAGTTCGAATAGACTTTGATACTTTCATTTGGAACGTCCTCATCCGAAAGTGATTTGTCATCACTAGAGGAAAAATCATCATTGGAATTGAAAAGAGGGTTAGAGAAAATCCCGGAAGAATCCTCCGAAGTGTCAAAAGGATAATCACCATAAAAAGACCAATCACATCCACAGTCGGATATATCCTCAGACTCACTTGGTATTGGGAAAAGGTTCTCAACACTAGACTTTATGAATTCGTCCGATTCTTTTTCAGGAATAGTGCTAAGATGCTCATCCCCCATAATGAGAGAGTCCTCGGAGTCCATAGTCGGTAAGATGGATGTGATTGCAATAGACTGAGAGAGTTGAGAAATGATATCGCTCAAAGGAATAACACTCTCCTCGTCGTCCTCCTCATCATTATTGTTAGCATAAATTGCTTTTATACGTTCCATTTGCTCTTCTGCTAGCAATTCTGCAATACTCTTGTCCTCCTGCTTTTTCTGGACGGGTGTGATTGCAGCTGACGAATTCTCATAATATTCCCTCATTTGGATAGTATCCTCATCATCGTCATCGAGAATGGATGTAACACCCCCGTTTTCGATATTCGAAGCGAAAATATAAGTCGGGGTGCTACTTCACAGTTCACAGTCATGATGATAGAAAATGACTAAAAAAGAGACGTTTTAGATAAAATTGTTATCATTCATTTATATCAGAGTTACAATATGCAGGTCCCAGCAGGAGATTCCAAAATACATTAATAAAAATATGTTATTTGTTGAATGATAACAAAATAGACAGTCCATAGCCAATCACGTGCCAAGCCATGCCTCCAATTACCTGAGAATACATGCTAAAATGTCAACATAAAGTTGGTGAGTTCATAGAGTTTGTAAATGAAGATAATCCGTTTCAGTTGTTCAGAAATAAGTTCGTTTCAGTTGTTCAGAAATATATTTGTTCAGTTGTTCAGAAATACGTTCGTTAAGTTCAGTTGGAAATCATTTAAACACAAGATTAAATGAAATAATTTCAACGAATACAGTTATGGGAAAGTTATATTAATTATTGCACTAAGTCTCATGACATGCAAAACCTTAACAGAACATCAACAGTCATGAACTAATTATGTAATCCTAACCCCATAATTAAATGTAGGTAACCTTGCCCCCCGGGTAGGAGATAGCCACATCTCTTTATTCTTTTCAAATATAATGCTTTGTGTACGTTCCGGTCACACAAAGGGGCTGTCAAACCCAATAGATCTATCCATAATATTCACGCTCACCCGCAGGTGATTAGAGGTCCATGATGGGAGGCTTAAGGTAACTTAGTTTATGCAATAAAAATAATAGTAACGTTCGATGAAATTACTTGTGTTTAATACGGGAAAAAGTTCGATAGTGATTCTTAAATCATATAAAGCAAATAAGATTTGCAAACCTTATGAGCATGTATCTTCCCCAAAAAGAGTTCAAAATATAAGAAAAGAGGGGCTATGACTCACGCTAATCCATAAAAGTTTAGAATACTTGTGAAAGTAAATGAAAATAGTTGAGTATGTATCTCCCCCAAAAGTAATTCAAAACGTATAAAAGTAGGGGCTATGAAACTCACCTTAGCAATATGGATGGAAAACAAAATGAAAGAAAGTTGATAAACGTCTCCGGACAAGAAAACCTGGGTTGTTATGTCAAATTTCAGTAATCATTTTCAGATGATTATATGTTTATTTGTTCGTTTTGTTTCGTTGTTTGGTTGTTGCTTAAATATTTGGAATGAGACAACATGAAGTCTCTTCAAAAATAAGATTTTATCTTATTATTCGTTCTTATGTTTCTATTCGTTCTTTAAATATTTCTTTCGTTCGTTTGTTTGTTAAAGATATCTTGCGTTCGTTTAATATATTTCTTGTTCGTTCGTTCGTCAATAAAATAAACGTATTACGTTATTATTTTCTATTAGATCGGGAATAAAATGATAAAAATAATAGTTAGGAAAAATTACACTTTAATCCCTAAGGTTTGGTCAAAGGACAGTTTATACCCTGGACTTTTGGAAAATGACAACTTTTACCCTCAAGTTTCAAAAATAACATTTTCTACCCTTCGTATTTGTTATTGTCAAAAATGGTCCTTGATTTAGAATATTTAAAAAATCAGCCCATAAACTCTTATTATTTAAAAATGATATGCATGAAATTAGTGACTTAGCTAGAGTTTTGAGATCGAATATCTAAGTGAATACTAAATCATTTTACGAACTTCCTCTTTCTATAAAAAGCTAGCCAGGTCGTCTTTGATTATGCTAAATTTCGTAATTTATGAAAGTCATTTGAGGGTCGAAATATTTTACTAAACTCGATCAGGTAAAACAGTTTTTAATAAAAATCTGGAAATTTGGGTTTTAGGCTTAGCGATGGGATGATTTTTGGAAATCGATAACTTTTAGTTCTTTTGATCATTTTATGTGTTTCTTCCTTCTAAAATGAATTAGCTATGTGAACTTTGACATGTCAAAAGGACAGAATTTTTAGAGGTCTTATAGGGTTCGAAAACTTGGTCGAAAGTTGGACTACTGGTCGACTAATATTGAAATTAAATAACTGGAAATATCAATTTCTACTTTTAGCGATATAGGGTTAACTTAAGAGCTCGATATCTCGATGAATTCTAAATCATATTACGAGACTCTTTTTCCTAAATTAAGTTTGCTGGGTGAACTTTAGTTATACCAAAAATTAGATTTTTGTAAAGTCGTTTGGTGGTTGGTTTACAGGTCACAAGTTGGGGTGTCTGGGGCTATTCTCTGTTCGATAGAACACAGAAAAACAACCCGATGGGTTTTTAAGGTTTTTAAACATTTGTGACTAACTTTTTATGCATGATATGATATTATTTAACATATTTCAACATGTTTTATTTGTTTTTGATTTGTTATAACAAAAACTCAAACATATAGGGTGCGTTTGTATTTACTGCTCGATCAGACAAGAAACAAAGAAAAGAAAACTTGTAGTTTTTGTTTGTGTTTCTTTTTAGAGATTATGTTTTAGTGTTTTTAGGATTATATAAAGTAAATATACTGAAATTAAATAAAGTTATAGTAACTTACTTAGGGTTTTGCTCGAATAGGATTTATGGACAACTTGGGTTCGACTCTTGATTCTAGGGTTACTCCTCCTCTCCTGAGCTTCCTAGGCTTTTTGTTTGGCTTGTATATTAGGTTGGGATCAGTAGGGAAATAGAATGGGGATGTGTTTGATGGTTGGTCGAATTTGGTTGTGAGATAAGTAGTGGAAGTCGTGTGCTATTTATAAAAAGGGAAACTAGGGTTTTCCATGAAGTGATATGGGGACATGGTAAGGGGACAAGGGCTAACAGGAAATAAGCAATGTGCCACTTGGAAGAGGAGGGAGAAGGGGTGAGGTGTTCGATTTCCAGCCATGACATGTAACAATTAAAGAGAAGGGTTCTTGATTGTAAGAGGGGACATGTGGGTTGGTTCTTTGAAGAGAAGAGAGGAGAGGGAAGGCATGTGTTTTGGGATAAGGGGGATGTATGTGGTGAAGGTATTATTAAGCGGTAAATTTAGTTGGAATTTGCTGGTGTTCGAACCAAGCTTTAGGAGGAGGGTCGAATAGGGCTTTGGGGTTGTGGTACCTTGTGTTTAAAGAGTAGTACTGAAGGTTTAGGGAAGGTAGTTAGTTTAGTTTAAGTATTTAGTTATTTAGGAAAATATTTATAATTATTATATATATACATAATTCGGATTTTTGAGGAATAGAGGAGAAATTGGTTTAGGCTTATGAGAGTTGTAACACATGCTTAATAGAGTTGTACTATAATTTAGGATATAAGAAAAATATAGTTTATATAATTTATTAAGTTATAAAAATTATTTGTTAAGTTTTTATTAAGTTTAAAAGTAAATAAATGGGATTTTTGGTTCTTGTGCATTAGGCACTTGTACATTGGGTTTAAAGACTTGTAAAAATATTTAGTGAGTTTAGAAAAGTAAATTTTTAAGAATTATGCAAGAATGGTTTGTAAATTATGCTTTAAAAATAAATATAGTTAGGGTTTTAATAAGGATTTTATAAATAAATGATTTCATGCATAGAGGACTTGTACATTAGATTATATGACTTGTACATTAGCTCAGATGAGTTGTACTTTTATGTTATATGGTTTAGTTATTCATATTTGGTGTTGTGATGAATTTAGGGTTTCATAGAAACTCTGTATAGATAATGAATGTTTTGTTTGTACTTTCGTTAAGGATTTATTGTAATGTTGTCATATAGATATATTTATGAAATAAACATTAGGTTCGTTAGGCAGGTCTGTGTGAGAGCACGTTTATTAGGGATGTGAGTTACGTCACATGAGATAGGAGATACAATCAAATAAAAAAAAATTATACGTGGAAAAAGGATAATGATTCTGTAAAGTAATTCGTTTAAATGTGAAATTTTACGAGTGGTTACAGTATCCCCCCGTTGAAGGGAATCTCGTCCTGAGATTCGATCTGTGTTGGTTGGAAAATTGGGAAAAGTGAAGTATAGAGATAGTGTTAGCTTTAATTTTAGTTTAAAAGTGATGGTCATTCAAACATATTAGAACTTTGTATAAATGGGTTAAGCTAGTCAAGTAAAAGGGGCTTTTGGTCATCTATTATGTAAGGCTTAATGAATAATAAGCCCATGAGCAAAAGTCCACAAGGGAAATAACCTTGTAATATTTAAAGCACAAAACACTTCATTTGAAGAGTGGTTCAGTGTGTGTGTAATGTGCAGCTAATAGAAAAAGTTCAACATCTATCTATCTCTCTTAAATATACGATCCATATACACCATTGTCCCATCATCTCTTCTTGTGTTTAACGTGCATACATATTTGTGTGATAAAGAGTGATTATCGACTACAACAAGTGGTATCAGAGCCTAGCTTCGAGGTAGGAAGTTTGTTTGTGTGATTCGGTTCCAAAAATCCATTGTTAACGTTTTTTTTTTCTTGAAAAAATGCTACTCATTGGGTTTTCTTAAACTTCATACGCAAATATCTAAAGCCAAAGGTTGTATAAGAGTGTTTTTGTGTTTGATTCTAAAGATTAAAACATCCATTGTTACTTTTCTTTCACTAGAAAAATAACACTTTGTGTTTTTATTTCATTCGATCCACAGAAAATCAAGAAAGCTGTGTTGGTTTTTGTGTTCATACGACTTGGTTGCTGTGAAGTTTTACTAGCTTTTCACTCTTATATTGGTGTGGAAGATCAAATACTTGTGTTTGTTCTTGGCTCATTGATCGAAAATCACTAACAAATTTTGTAAAAGATTTGTGGTTGATTATTTTAGTAAAAGGTGTATTATTGAAGTGTGTAAAGTTAGTGAAAAGTTGGCAGAGATAAGACTGACAAGCATGGAGTAGCATGGGCTAGTAGCAAAAAGTCAAAAAGTGGGTGAAAGTTGGTGACAGCTGCTGTTTTATCGGAATTGCCTTCATCAGACGAATTATCGGAATTGAAGTTTTTTATCGGAATTGGGTGCTGCAAGCTTTTATCGCAATTGTGACTGAAATACTCTATCGCAATTCAAAAGGCTCTTTTTATCGCAATTGTGACTGAAATACTCTATCACAATTCAAAAGGCTGGTTTTATCGCAATTCATGCTTTATCGCAATTAGGGCTTTATCGCAATTGGGTTTTTATCGCAGTTCCATCAGACTTTGCAAATCAGACTTGTCCGACATCTTTGTGCAATTGCGATATCAGACAAAACGGCATCTGCGATATCGGACAAAACTGAATTTTCAGTATTGACATTTTCAGTCCCTGTACTTTCCAGCAGCCTTAGGGAACTTTCAGAATTGGCAGTTTTGGCCCTCGTACTTGTGTGAAACAATTTAAAAGTTAAATAACTTTTAAGGATTTGATTCGAACGTAATTTCGTCAACTCAAAAGTGAACTCGGTATTTTAACTCTTGTATAAGAGTGAAAAATACTTCGACAAACGGATATCTACTCTCTTGTATAAGAGTCTTAGATTTTATATAAATTGCCAATTTATATAAATTGGATATATTTCTATCTAAATTGACATTTTGCCATAATTTATATAAATTTTGGTCAAATTGAAATTTCTATAGAAATTATCATTTTATCTAAATTGTAATTTACATAACTTTTGTCGAATTTGTAATCTTTTGACTTTGTCTTAATTATACTCTAATCAAATTTTGTAACTTTATTTAAATTTGTTTCGTTTATATAAAATGCAACTTCAACGATCACCAACAACACAACAAGACTTCACAACAACAACCAAACTTAACCTTCAACAACAACATCTCCTATTTCGTTGCAAAGATCCTGAATCAACTTTATCACACCGCAAGCAAATGGAATCAAGTTCTCAAGAGGGACAAATGTCTCCAGTTATGCAAAAACTTATTCATTCAAAGGAACGATGTCTCATACACCTTAAAGCAATCAAAAGTCAATGTGATAGACTCACAAAGGCAAAAATATCAATAGTGGATTCATATGCATTTCATCGAATGTTCGCCAGACTCCTCGAACCTGAAATGGATTATCGGACATACAGAGAGAAACTATTGGATAACATATTTCTATTAGAGAACCAAATTGAACGAGGATATGAGTGCACAGAAGCATATCAAGCACTCAAGACGCAGTTTAAATGGTTTTTCGACTTAGATTTCAGAGTGGTCGAAAGACATCCAGGATATGATTCAAATATCCAAACATGGAGTGAATGCATCACAAGAGACCTAAAAGCTGAATCGTTTAGAGATGAGTTACGTTGGAGAATAAACACGCTGGAAATGGAGCTTGATAGAAGATCACTTCGTCTGAAAGAGATGCGGGAAGAGATGAAAGTGATAGAACGGGAAAGAATTGAAATGGAGAAGCAGAAATGGGAAAAAGAGCAGATTGAAAAAGAAGTGCTATTAATGGTACAAGTGGTGAATGAGAAAGAAACAAACAAGGATGAAGAAAAAGTCGATGAGGGTACAACATCTGATGATAGCTTGGTTTTAGCGGGTAGTGACACATCATCAGAACAGCAGGTTGTAAGCAGTACTCCAAGATACGATTCGGATGCTGATGGTACACACAGGAATGAAGCTGTTTGGGATACTGAAGCTGACCATATCAGATCTTCATCTGACATAGCAATATTGGCTACGGTACAACATTCACATGATAATGATAATGTTGATTTTTTCGAGAATATGTTTGTTCATGACATATCACATCCTGCGCATCCAGAGTCCATCAGTGACACATATATGGTCAAAGGGTTTGATAGTAATATCACTCCTACAAGCCCAGATATGGATCCTAATGGAGGTGAGCCTGCCCAGGATGGATCCTCTCATGAACAAGATCATGCCTTATTTGCTTCTTTAATAAAAAATCTCAAACATGAACTTAAAAAATGCAAAGAGGACAATCGCAAAGCTAAGCAAACGAATGTCTTATTGTCCAAAGAGCTTGCGAGATTTAAAGAAAAGGAAAAGATTTTTGAAGAAAATTGTGATGATGCCAATATCAAGTTTGATTTGGATGAACTTGATACAAAAAATATTGAATTGGAACATGCTGTGGCATCATTACAAAAAGAAAATGAGCATTTGAAACAGACTTACAAAAACCTGTTTGATTCAATCAAACGTTCACGTGTTCTGAATCAAAAATCAAACACGAAACAAAAGGAGTCTGAAGTATTGAAGCCTCAAGTTACAAAAGTTTCCTATCCAAATCCCCTGTTTGATTCTAATTCTTCAGATTTTGAAACAGAAAATGCAAATCATGTGCTTCAAACAAAAGTACTTGAGCTTGAAACGCTTTTAGCTCAACGTACAAACGATCTTGAGGATGTCAAAACTGATCTTTTCAACAAAACAAACAAATTCGAAACATATTTTGAAAGACTTGAAAAAGAAAATATTGTTTTCGAACGGAAATTGTCTCGTAAAACGGATGATTCAAAAGCTGAAAAAGATCATTTTTTGAAACAAATTGCTTCTTTGGAATCTAAATTGGCATCTCAAGATCCTCTTCAAAAAGAATACAATGATTTGCGAATGTCATACAATGCCTTAAAAGCAAAGTTTGACACTCTCAATCGATCAAAAGGCAAATCTCCTGTTTCAAACAAGTTTCCCCAAGAGGGTAGTGTTTCGAAGAAGACTTACACGGGTGAATCTTCAAAACCATTTTTGAAAAAGGTTTCCCAGTTTACAACCTATTCTTTGCAAAAAGGAAGGAAGTTTTCGAAGAAACCAAGATTTTCTGAAACACCTACTCCTCAAAAGCTTTCAAGGTCAAAAATGTCTCATGAAGAGACTCCAAGATTTCAAACTCCACACTCTCGCTTTACACGGGTAAAGCAAGTGTGGAAACCAAATCAAAGTCATTCAAACTCTGAAATACTTCCGCTGCAACACAAGAATGACTCTGCTTCAAGTTTTAAAACTCCAAAAGAAACAACGAGTTTCTCAAACCATTTTCAAAAGAAAAAGAGTTTTAAATCACCGTTGATTCCACGAGTGTTATTTCAAAATGAAACACCGGTTTTTAGTCCTCGTTGGAATTCAACTTCTTTGAATCAGATTGACACAACTTACAAATGGTTTTCAAAATTTGCTAAACCCGTTGGCGCAGTGCTTAAATGGGTTCCAAAGGTTGTTGTCTAATCTGATCCCCCCATGGCTTTCGTATATTTCAGTACGAAACCCGCGCTTAATTTAATGGCTTTCGTGCATTTCAGTACGGAACCCGCGCTTAATTTAATGGCTTTCGTGCACTTCAGTACGAAACCCGCGCTTAACCTAATGGCTTCTGAACACATCAGTTCAGGACCCGATCTTCAAAGAAAGGAAAGTGCTTCATTAAAAATTTCGAGCGCTTATCCTAAAAATCAATGGCTTGTAAGTATTTCAGCTTACAACCCGGGCTTCAACGTTTTGGCTTATGTACACATAACAGTGCATAACCCGTTTTTCAAAGAAAGGACCCTGTTGTACACTTTATTGCAACAATCCTAAATGATAAGAAGTTTTCATGCAAAGTTTATCAAACCAAACTTCTTCATCTTAAGCAAAATTTTATTCAAAATTCATCAAAAGGTTTTCAAATCTTTTCAAAAATTTTGCTTTAGATTTTCAAATCGTTACTCCCCACTTGCTCCAAAGTTTTCAAAAATGTCAAAACCAATGCAAGTTTTGAGGGGGAGTATTCCAAAAAGAAATTTGTTCCAAAAAGTTCATGAACGTTTCTCCCTATTAGCTTTCCAAAAAACAATGATTTTAATCAAACGGTATCAAAAATACCATCGAAATGCTATTTTTGAGGGGGAGAAATGTGATTAAAATGTGATCATGGTTCGAATCTCAAAGACAGACTCAGTTTTAACCCTCGAATTGACGAAATCAACTGTTTGTTATCGAAAAGACTTGTCCGGGACGGGTAATAATTTCAAGCTGGTTTACCAGTGATGTAAGCGTGTCTCGCAAAGGACTTGTCTGAGTAGAATGTACCAATTTGAGAGATGATCTTTGAATATGACCGGGACGGGTAATAATTTCAAGCTAGTCTAACTAGTGATGTAAGCGTGTCTCACGAAGGTCATGTTCATTGAAAATTGATCATTTCAAATGTGCGAACTCTACCCAACATGTGCAATTTATTTCAAAAATGCATGAGCACATGTGAAGGGGGAGTGTTTCAAAAATGCAAAACTCTCAATGTGTTAACAAAATGTGTTTTCTCATAAACACGTTGAGAGATTTTCACAAAAGGTTTTATGGCAAGTGATCAACAAATCTAGGATAATCATGGTGTAATAAGGTGATTATGGTTAGGTAATGTCTAATGATCCGCCAGAACCGGAGGGATCTACCCAAGGACAATTCCAATAGTCTAGAATTAGAAGTCCTTAGGTAAGATTGAAAAAAGGAGCAAATGAGAAAGGAGAAAGAAGGGGTTGAAGAATGAAAAAGAAAAGTTTTTGTAAGGGTGAAAAGAAATAGCCCTCCATGAAAACTTAGGTCAGAAACCGGGTCAATACATATGCTATCGGTACTCACTAAGGTGATACTGATATTGAAGACAAGACGTCATGGACCTAGTGACGCGGTGCACAAACCCCTCCCAGCCACTCAGATATCTCTTAAAAGATATTTGTTTCATTTCTCACGGAGATCAATGCATAATCTATCGACCTCTCACTCCGAGATGTGTTGATATTGAAAAGGTGGCACTCTGCTCTACGCCTCCTACGACTAAAACCAAAACGCACATAATTGAGTCTAGAGCCATGAGATTCATCAAAGATCTCTTAGGAACACTTCCAATAAAATACACTTGTGTTCACCAAAAAGGACATAAGTTGTAAGTGTCATAATGAGATCTGAACCTGGAAGAGCTGGACGATTTATTGCTAACTATTTTATGCAGGTACTGAAGAAAGTCCATCGATCATCGTATGTCTCAACATCTACATTGGAAGAAAAGACGCTGTGAATACATGAAGATGTTGATCAAGGAAAAGATCAATCCAAATGACGATACGATGAAGATCACAATGCATGAAGGAACGAAGAATCACAAAGTTCAAGAACCTGAATCTAAAGATCTAATCACGTAGTGCATATTTTGAATGACCATCCCTCAGGGGGAGATTGTTAGCTTTAATTTTAGTTTAAAAGTGATGATCATTCAAACATATTAGAACTTTGTATAAATGGGTTAAGCTAGTCAAGTAAAAGGGGCTTTTGGTCATCTATTATGTAAGGCTTAATGAATAATAAGCCCATGAGCAAAAGCCCACTCACAAAGCCCACAAGGGAAATAACCTTGTAATATTTAAAGCACAAAACACTTCATTTGAAGAGTGGTTCAGTGTGTGTGTAATGTGCAGCTAATAGAAAAAGTTCAACATCTATCTATCTCTCTTAAATATACGATCCATATACACCATTGTCCCATCATCTCTTCTTGTGTTTAACGTGCATACATATTTGTGTGATAAAGAGTGATTATCGACTACAAAAGATAGTTAGGTTTAGATTTCTAACCTATTCAGATAGAGAATGCGATAAAGGAAAATCGTACAACGATTTAGGTTGAGATGAGAGTTTGATATGCTTAAAATGCCTCAAGTAAAAAAAAAATATTATCTAAAATACCATCTTATTCTTAGGCCTTATCTCCGATAATGTCGTTTCACTGTTAATCCTTAGTTTTCCGTTTGATACCTAAAGGAATGAGGTTTGGTCAGTCTTATCTCTACTGGATGACCTAAATTTGAATGTTTTGCCACCTAGTAAATCACTGTGCAACGGTCAGATCCTAACGGTCAGGAACAGTAATCCTAACGGTCGAATAACGGTTATAACGGCTAGTTTTTCCACCTATAAATACCCATTTTTAATCCTCATTCTTTCACCACCAAATTCTCTCCTAAAAAATCTCAAAATGCCGCACCTTGTCACAATCCTTGCAATGGTCTATGTTGTTGTGGTTGCTTCCTACATGGCGTATAATCCGGATGAAAATTTCGAAGCCTTGGGTATAATCCTAATGTTCGTTGTTCCACTTACTATCGTTGCCTTTATCGTGGATCAAACATGGGGAAAATAAGTCTTGCGCTAGGGTTATTAGGATGGTCTTTGTTGTATTTCCTAGGTAATCCTCAATGAAATAAAACTTATGTAATCCTTGTAATATTAGCACTTCTGTTGCTAACTATGTCTCTATGTATTATCTTCCAAGGTTTCTTAATAAAATCTTAGGTTCTTTCTATCCATAATGTTGTCGAATTCCTATCTTAGAGATGATGGGTAGTAGTTGTAGACTTTTGTTGTATTAAATCGAAATAATAGTTTATGAACAATTTGTTTTGTTTCAATATTTTGCTTTTGAATGAAAATTAGTAGTAGAAAATTTGAAAATATAACTGTCCAATTCACTACATGATTCTTCCTAAATTATACATAGTTGATCAGGCTATGTATAATTGAGGACCAAATGATGTGATGTTTTGTTCAGTCACTGTGGTATTTATTCTTTTCCAAAAAGTTTTAGATGGCGTTCAATGCTTTATTTCTGTAAAATAACTTCATAAATAATTTTTCAAAAGCATAGGAAAATTTCAATCCACACTACAATGATGGGTTAAGGATTTCTTAAGGTACTAATGGGATAACCTCGAAATAAATCTTATAGTTTGGCTAGGGTTCTACTAGGTATGTCTATGAATAGAGTATGGAGAAATAGAGTAGATATCGAGCTAAACGCTGATTATAATAGAATTGTTACGAGATAGAGATTCCATAGAGTAGAAAGATAATTTATTTAGATTACGTCCATCGTAACTAAGGAGTATCTGAAAAGAAAGTATAACTTAAAGAGTTCTAACCTCAATTTATTCTTCTGCTTAAACTTAGAGGTCATTCTAGGACATAGTTGAGATTCATTAATGAGTTCTAGTTTTCTTCTGTATTAGTCTTAGTCTTCCAGTCGGGATTGAAGTTTGGGCATTGATTCATAATATGTCCTTTTCCTCTACATCCATAACAAGTCTTGGTTCGTAGGTTTGCTCCTACTGTCTTACAGTTTCTGGTCTGATGTCGTATTTCCTGGCATCTTCCACACTTGATAAAACAAACCCCATAATGATGTAACTTACATAATTGACATAGAGGTTGTTTTCCATGATAACCAGCTTTATGGGTAAGATGTTTGTGATGGCAGGCGGGGCAGTGTGTAGGGATGGCGGTTTCTATCTCATTGTGTTTTTGCTTTTGGTTACTTTGCTTAATCCAAGGTATGGGTAGTGGTAGGTTTAGTCGTTCCTTCTAGGCATTTGTTATGAACTGGTCTACAACCCGTAAGACTTTTAGGGGTACAAGACACATTCATCTTCTTCTTTCCTGTTGCCTTCTTATTGCTTCCTAAATGAGTTGTTGTAGTCACCTCGAGCACTGCTGCAATGAGGTTGATTACCAACTTCTGGATAACTTCGGGAGTCATTGGCGCGGTTAATAAGGGTATGGTATTTTTCATACTGACTTTCTTCCGCTAGCGTTACAAGAAATATGCATTTAGAATTCCAGTTATGACCATGATAGAATAATAAGGAAATTATTCCCAATGGATGGTCATAATGCGGAGTTACATCCAACTGAGAATCAATAAATCACGATATGTCTGGTTAAATATCGTAAATAAATGATTGACTCTTGGTATAAAACTGCTAAGGAATTAACCAATTCACTTGGATTTCAACAACTTTCTCTTCATTCATCAAGGTTTCTTCCAAAATTTTATCTTATGGGGTTCTATGGTTATGATATGTCTGGCTGAGAATAGCGTAATATTAATAACTTGATTGATTGTTTTTACAAAAACAATTAATACAAGGTCTTTTATTAATATTGCATGAGGTAGGTTAAAGGTTTTCTGTCTCTATCATAAGGGTTTAGTCCTAAAATTTTCTGTTGCTTACTGGACTCTAGGTATGGTAGGTTGACTAGGTTCGGGAGGAAAAAGATAAGTGACACTTATTGGGCTCTAGGTATGGTTTATACGAAGTCATTTATCTATTAAGGATAATAAACAAACGATTAGAGTTTTATGGAAAGTTATTACATATATGCACAGCATTATTGTAAGACATGATGGGAAAAGAATTTATTCTCAACATAAATATATAACAAAAGGAGATTTGTTATAAATTTATTGATTGATTACAATACATAAAATACTTAACCAAATACTATTTGGTCTAGTAAACACAACGTTGTTACACATGAGTTTGAGATCAGCCACGTCCTTGACGTAAAAGCTTAACTTCATTCTCAAGTTGTAGTTGTGAAATTTCCATTTCCAAGAAACGCTCCTGAAATTCTTGGTTTAGCTTTATTTGACTGTCCAGCATGGCTTCCAAAGTAAAAATCTTCTGACCCTGGCTGATTGCCGTCTCTCTGGCCATCCATAGGGTTCTTTCGATAACTTCCACTCTACCACGTAGTTGACTGTTTTCTTTCCTCGCACAACGAATCCTATAATCTAGGCTTTTATATTTATGGTCGTGCGTATTCTTCATCCAATCAACACTTGCTCCCAATTCGAACACCGTTCTTCTTTTGTCATCGGTTCTTCTAAACAGAGTGTCGAAGTTATGGTCGTATCGTTCGAAACGTAACGGTTGTAACTCTTCCAAATGTTTAGCGTGATTGTCGAGAATATTGGCGTGTTCATAAAGAAGAGTCCACATGGGATCTTGTGGATTCGTATTAGGATCAGGGGAATTAGGTGTAGATATAGCAACTGGGAAGTTTAGTATTGGGGTTTCGGGAGTGTTAGGTTCGAGAGGATTTGATCCAACATCTTTCTGAATTGTTTCTTGGCGTGAATTTTGTCCAACATCAAATGTTGTTGGGCAACCAATAAACTTTTCATCAGATGTGGTTTTCTTAAGGGAATGGGTAGGTGATGTACAAATAGTACGGAAAGCTGTTTCGTTAAGTTCGGGAGTTTCGGGGGACATGATACTGTAGTAACCCGCAAATAGTGAAAATAAGCAATTTGAAATTTGCAAATAAAGCTAATCAAATAATTATCAGATACGGGGATTATCAATGTCAAATAATCACAATAAAGGATGCGCTAAGTACTGAAACATACCGGCACGGAGGGCGTCGGACATTATGGTGTAATTTTGTTTATTTTTGAAAACGCGGTTATAGTCCAATGTTTGAAAACATTTGGTTCTCTATAACCATGAGCTCTGATACCACTCTGTAACACCCCCGTTTTCGATATTCGCAGTGAAAATATAAGTTGGGGTGCTACTTCACAATTCACAGTCATGATGATAGAAAACGACTCAAAAAGAGACGTTTTAGATAAAATTGTTATCATTCATTTATATCAGAGTTACAAAATGCAGGTCCCAGCAGGAGATTCCAAAATACATTAATAAAAATATGTTATTTGTTGAATGATAACAAAATAGACAGTCCATAGCCAATCCAGTGCCAAGCCATGCCTCCAATTACCTGAGAATACATGCTAAAATGTCAACATAAAGTTGGTGAGTTCATAGAGTTTGTAAATGAAAATAGTCCGTTTCAGTTGTTCAAAAATAAGTTCGTTTCAGTTGTTCAGAAATATGTTTGTTCAGTTGTTCAGAAATACATTCGTTAAGTTCAGTTGGAAATCATTTAAACACAAGATTAAATGAAATAATTTCAACGAATACAGTTATGGGAAAGTTATATTAATTATTGCACTAAGTCTCATGACACGCAAAACCTTAACAGAACATCAACAGTCATGAACTAATGATGTAATAATTACCCCATAATTAAATGTAGGTAACCTTGCCCCCAGGTAGGAGATAGCCACATCTCTTTATTCTTTTCAAATATAATGCTTTGTGTACGTTACGGTTACATAAAGGGGTTGTCAAACCCAATAGATCTATCCACAATATTCACGATCACCCGTAGGTGATTAAAGGTCCATGATGGGAGGTCTTTTTGGCTTAAGGTAACTTAGTTTATGCAATAAAAATAATAGTAACGTTCGATGAAATTACTTGTGTTTAATACGGGAAAAAGTTCGATAGTGATTCATAAATCATATAAAGTAAATAAGATTTGTAAACGTTATGAGCATGTATCTTCCCCCAAAAGAGTTCAAAATGAAAGAAAAGAGGGGCTATGACTCACGCTAATCCATAAAAGTTTAGAATACTTGTGAAAGTAAATGAAAATAGTTGAGTATGTATCTCCCCAAAAGTAATTCAAAACGTATAAAAGTAGGGGCTATGAAACTCACCTTAGCAATCTGGATGGAAAACAAAATGAAAGAAAGTTGATAAACGTCTCCGGACAAGAAAACCTGGGTTGTTATGTCGAATTTCAGTAATCATTTTCAGATGATTATATGTATATTTGTTCATTTCGTTTCGTTGTTTGGTTGTTGCTTAAATATTTGGAATGAGACAACATGAAGTCTCTTCAAAAATAAGATTTTATCTTATTATTCGTTTATGTTTCTATTCGTTCTTTCGTTAAATATTTCTTTTGTTCGTTTGTTTGTTAAAGATATCTTGCGTTCGTTTAATATATTTCTTGTTCATTCGTTCGTCAATAAAATAAACTTATTACGTTATTATTTTCTATTAGATCGGGAATAAAGTGATAAAAATAATAGTTAGGAAAAATTACACTTTAATCCCTAAGGTCTGGTCAAATGACAGTTTATACCCTGGACTTTTGGAAAATGACAACTTTTACCCTTAAGTTTCAAAAATAACATTTTCTACCCTTCGTATTTGTTATTGTCAAAAATGGTCCTTGATTTAGAATATTTACAAAATCAGCCCATAAACTCTTATTATTAAAAAATGATATGCATGAAATTAGTGACTTAGCTAGAGTTTTGAGATCGAATAGCTAAGTGAATACTAAATCATTTTACGAACTTCCTCTTTCTATAAAAAGCTAGCCAGGACGTCTTTGATTATGCTAAATTTCGTAATTTATGAAAGTCATTTGAGGTCGAAATATTTTACTAAACTCGATCGGGTAAAACAGTTTTTAATAAAAAACTGGAAATTTAGGTTTTAGGCTGAGCGATGGGTTGATTTTTGGAAATCGATAACTTTTAGTTCGTTTGATCATTTTATGTGTTTCTTCTTTCTAAAATGAGTTAGCTATGTGAATTTTGACATGTCAAAAGGACAGAATTTTTAGAGGTCTCATAGGGTTCGAAAACTTGGTCGAAAGTTGGACTACTGGTCGACTAATATTGAAATTAAATAACTGGAAATATCAATTTCTACTTTTAGCGATATAGGGTTAACTTTAGAGCTCGATATCTCTATGAATTCTAAATCATATTACGAGACTCTTTTTCCTAAATTAAATTCGCTGGGTGAACTTTAGTTATACCAAATATTAGATTTTTGTAAAGTGGTTTGGTGGTTGGTTTACAGGTCACAAGTTGGGTGTCAGGGGCTATTTTCTGTTCGATAGAACACAGAAAAACAACCCAATGGGTTTTTAAGGTTTTTAAACATTTGTGACTAACTTTTTATGCATGATATGATATTATTTAACATATTTCAACATGTTTTATTTGTTTTTGATTTGTTTTAAAAAAAACTCAAACATATAGGGTGCGTTTGTATTTACTGCTCGATCAGACAAGAAACAAAGAAAAGAAAACTTGTAGTTTTTGTTTTTGTTTATTTTTAGACATTATGTTTTAGTGTTTTTAGGATTATATAAAGTAAATATACTGAAATTAAATAAAGTTAGAGTAACTTACTTAGGGTTTTGCTCGAATAGGATTTATGGACAACTTGGGTTCGACTCTTGATTCTAGGGTTACTCCTCCTCTCCTAAGCTTCCTAGGCTTTTTATGTGGCTTGTATATTAGGCTGGGATCAGTAGGGAAATAGAATGGGGCTGTGTTTGATGGTTGGTCGAATTTGGTTGTGAGATAAGTAGTGGAAGTCGTGTGCTATTTATAAAAAGGGAAACTAGGGTTTTTCAAGAAGTGATAAGGGGACATGGTAAGGGGACATGGGCTGACAGGAAATAAGCAATGTGCCACTTGGAAGAGGAGGGAGAAGGGGTGAGGTGTTCGATTTCTAGCCATGACATGTAACAATTAAAGAGAAGGGTTCTTGATTGTAAGAGGGGACATGTGGGTTGGTTCTTTGAAGAGAAGAGAGGAGAGGGAAGGCATGTGTTTTGGGACAAGGGGGATGTATGTGGTGAAGGTATTATCAAGAGGTAAATTTAGTTGGAATTTGGTGGTGTTCGAACCAGGCTTTAGGAGGAGGGTCGAATAGGGCTTTGGGGTTGTGGTACCTTGTGTTTAAAGAGTAGTATTGAAGGTTTAGGGAAGGTGGTTAGTTTAGTTTAAGTATTTAGTTATTTAGGAAAATATTTATAATTATTATATATATATATATACATAATTCGGATTTTTGAGGAATAGAGGAGAAGTTGGTTTAGGCTTATGAGAGTTGTAACACATGCTTAATAGAGTTGTACTATAATTTAGAATATGAGAAAAATATAGTTTTAACATTTTATTAAGTTATAAAAATTATTTGTTAAGTTTTTATTATGCTTAAAAGTAAATAAATGGGATTTTTGATTCTTGTGCATTAGGCACTTGTACATTGGGTTTAAAGACTTGTATAAATATTTAGTGAGTTTAGAAAAATAAATTTTTAAGAATTATGCAAGAATGGTTTGTAAATTGTGCTTTAAAAATAAATATAGTTAGGGTTTTAATAAGGATTTTATAAATAAATGATTTCATGCATAGAGGACTTGTACATTAGATTATATGACTTGTACATTAGCTCAGATGAGTTGTACTTTTATGTTATAGGGTTTAGTTATTCATATTTGGTGTTGTGATAAATTTAGGGTTTCATAGAAACTCTATATAGATAATGAATGTTTTGTTTGTACGTTCGTTAAGGATTTATCGTAAAATGGTAAATGGTATATTGTAATGTTTTCATATAGATATGTTTATGAAATAAACATTAGGTTCGTTAGGCAGGTCTGTGTGAGAGCACGTTTATCAGGGATGTGAGTTACGTCACATGAGATAGGAGATACAATCAAATAAATAAATAAAAAAATTTATACGTGGAAAAAGGATAATGATTCTGTAAAGTAATTCGTTTAAATGTGAAATTTTACGAGTGGTTACAATGGAAGCCTTGAGAAATTTGGATCGCCTTTCCGCTGCTCGTTCTTCGGCTAGTAATTCTCCCATAGATTTTTCATGAGGATGAATGATGGAATACTATGAGGGTTGGAAATTGTCAAAACCGGGAGTATTATACCAAGGATTAGGTTCTTGATTCCACGGTTGACATTGATAATCGTCATGAGGACCCCCACAATTTGCACAAGGATCATTCGGTGTATTTTTAAACGATGTATCATTGAAATTTTGATAGCACGGTTCTTGCTCAAATGAATTCTGAGGAGGGTGGTTGAAATCGTTTTAAAATTTTGGATAAGTGAATGTATTTCCGATTTCAAAAGTGCAACATATACAAAGTCCATGAGTAAACTCACATTCCTTGCAAAAACACCGTTCACAAAGTGAATCATCTCCCAACGGATCTCTACAATTAAAGCAATTTTGCTTATCGAATGAAGATAGCTGGGATTGTGGAGGGTAGTCGGAAAAACCTTGAGAATTATTGAAAGACTTTGGACTTGGATTAATGAATGATTTGCACCAATTACAAAATCCGTTTCTACAATTACCTCCGCACCGCTCATACAAACACTTATAACAATGATGATCATCTCCCACTCGACTTTTACAATGAAAACAGTGATAGTCGAGTGACGACATAAGAATTAAACATTAAAGAGGGATAAGAAGATAGAATTAAACGGTTTAAGAGGATAAAGAAGAAAAATAAAAGGAAATATTTTTGGGTTTGGCATTTTTTTTTTCAAACACTTTAGGAAAACTGTTTATGATTTTTCAAAATTTTTTGGTTTTTATAAGAAAATATATACAAAATAAAAACGATAACTTCACGAGGAAGGATCTTCAAGTCACTAATCGTTTAAACCTCAACGATATTGTCGCAACACAACCTCCCCGGCAGCGGCGTCAAAAACTGATGCGTGCTGGAGCACGTATATAAATATATCATATACGCGTGATACGCGGGGAGCAACAAGCCAACCCTTTAGGACAAAGGCTAACGTGCAAAACCCGTGAATACGATATGAGATACCGGGCAAGTGTTACCCGGGTCGTTTCCCGACGAGGTGTGAATCGAGGATTTTGTGTACGGTTTGGAATTAAAGTGCTTGAAGGATGGAATTTGGATTTTTGTGTTTTTTTAATTCTAATTGAGATATGAAAAGTGAGAAACAAAGCAAAATAAAGCATGAACGAAATTAAACTTAAAACGTTAACCGGGAATTCAAAAACGAGCCTAAAAACCAAAATCTTTAAAAATTAACCATACGAGTGCAAATCTATTTTTCCTGAATTCTGAATGATAAAAGAAAATTTTACATAAAAGAATTATATTTTTTTGACTTTTATATTTTTATTATGAATTAAAAACTGTTTTTAAAAGAAATATATATAAAAAATACTAAATGAAAATGAAAAATTATGAAAATTTACAGGAAAATGCTAAAAGATAAGCAGAATCAGGGAAAAATAAAACCAAGTTAACTGCTTATCTAAATAAGTAGTTATTTAGCAAACAGAAGGAATAAGCAAAACTAAGAAAAGAGGCTTAAAAGAATTAAAGTGGAAGAGTTGGACAGAGAAGTCCCAAGGGCAGTGATGGTAGTGTGGTGTGGTGTGGTGCTTGGCTGTGTGCAGGAGGTCCAGGGTTCGAATGATGTGGCCTCCTTTTTGCCAATTATTTTTTTTTTCTTTGTGCAAACTTGAAAATAAGATGTAAATAAGTAACTTTTATAATAAAACTTATTCTAGAAACTTAAAATTAAGCAGAAGTAAGCTTCCTAATGAGCAGATTAAGAGAACAAACTAAAGCTAGGATCAATTAAGCTATTAAGCAAACTAGGACTAATAAGCAGAATCAAAATAAGCTAAATCAGACTAAGAGTAATCTAATTGAACCAAAGAACTCAGAATAAGCTACAAACATCAGCAAATAAGCATAAAACTACAAATAAGCAATAGATGTGGTCTGACATGCAGGGTCAACAATGGCTTACTGAGGCTTATTTAAGCTAGCAGAAAAGCACTTAACAGATGGACACAAACCACAAAACAGAAGGAACATGCAATTTGTACTACAATAAGCAATTAGGAGGAAAATCAGACAAGCTAGATCTTATTTGATGCTTATAAATAAGCTCAAAATAGGCCACTTAGGACATAATAGGACTGTGCATGGTAAAACACAAAAACGAGCTGGTTTAAATCCTCATAATAAGTTACTAGTAAGCTGTAAATTAATCTAAAAACTGAACAACATCATAAATCATCATCTAACCTATTTGGAAAATGTTTTTCAGGAACTTTAGATCAAATTTGAACTCTAAAATGGCTTTTGAAAAATCATTGCAGACTGCATATAAAATTTTAGGTTTTGATGTGAAGATTGGACCAGTTTGAACAAAAATGACCTCAAAACTAACTGAAATCAATCCAGCTCTCAGAGACCAACTTTAAACACTGATTCTAACATAAAAAACTTTACTACAGAGACCTAAACCTTAAATTCTTAATAATAAGCCAATTTAGCAATAATGGACCTCAAGACTAGAAAATCTAACTTAAAACTATAAAACCACTTAAAACTGGTCAAAACAACTTAATAACATCTTTAAACACTCTAATTAAGCTAAACAAAGTTGATCAAGTAGCACATGAACAGTAGATAACTCATTTTACCCATTTTAACCCTTTATTCCAAACACTCCTTATAAGGGACTGTTTTGAGTTGTAAGGCTATTAAGGCTGATCTAGACCAAGCTTTTGAAAGACAAATATTTAATAGGCTAAACTAAGGAATAAAAAGCAGAATTAGACTGAAAATAAGCACTCTTAATAAGCTATCACTAAAAAGCTATTTTTTTGGCATTTTTGAGATTTTATAATCAAAACTGAATTAAATGGCAACTAAACTAAGGAAAAGCAATAAATAACAAATATAGACTAAAATAAGCTATAACAAACAGAAATAAAGCTAACAAGCAGTGGAATAAGCACATGAACAATAATAAGCAAAAATGAAATTTAAATGAAAAACTTACAAAGGTCCTTGCTCAAGCAAAGGCACTAAAATTCAATCTACAAGCTACTGAAATAGGCTCTAAAAGCCCTTCCCAATCTGACTTATCTTCAAATTGGCTTATTTGACTAATTTTGACTTTCTTTGACTTTCTTTGACTTTTTGAAATTAATACTGAATTAATCAAATTAACTTTGACAAAAGGTTATAACAAGCTCATATAGGCTTATGGAACAGTAATGGAGCATTAAAAACAGATTGGAAACAGATTAAAAGCTTAAAATGTAACTTTAAACAAGGAAATTAATTGAAAACTTAATTGTATTAATAAAAATGGAACTTACAATTCTGAAAATAGAATTACAACTGGAATTTAAACATTACACTAAGAAAAACTGTAAATGACAATGAAAATTTAAAATGGACAAAATTTCGACTTGGAAAAATTGGACAGACTTCTCTGTGTGATGAGAGGGTCTCTAAATAGCCTTCAGGAGTGTTTTAGGGTTTCAATAAGCTAATCCCAGCCTTTGGATTATCTTTGTTCAATCTCAGCCTTCGATTACAGTTTTGGCGGGAAAAATGGTTGGTGGTTTTCCTGGAATTGGAGACATGTGAATAGGTTGCGCATGAGGGAAAGTAGGGTGGCTGGTAGCAGGGAAAGGCTGGAAAAGCTGGAGATGATGGTCTGGGGGAAAGGGGAAAAGCGTTAGTGGGTTTAGTTTTTTGGTAATAGCGGGAAAGGGGAAAGGGAAAGGGGGGTTGACTTTTTGTTTGGCCTGGGTTTTATTTAATAAAAGGGATTGGGTTGGGTTGATGTAACCTCCGGTAAAAATCCCTAGTAATTAATAAACACTAATCATGGATTAAGTATGTATTGCTATTCACACTCCCATTTTAAGGCTAAATTTAAAACTTTTATTTACACCATGAATCAATATATGTTATGTGATTCCCAATTTCCCTGAAACGAGCTCACACACATACTATAATATTTTCCAAATGAAAATATATCAAATACAATATCATTGGTTTCACCAAAACAACTCAACACACTCACAACCCCCCCTGGTTTCCACTGTTCACGAAATGGGCCACGGTATCGAAATAAACACACAACCTCTCATTGGGCCTTAATAACTCCTAATCCCACTCGAATTGACCCAACTACAAACAAACCGGATTATCAATAATAATCATATTGGGCTTTACTAAATTGCAGCCCACGAAGCCCAACATTAATTATACACAAATCGTATAATCACCACCCCTCGACACACGATTGCTTTTGATCTTTTACTTGCGAATTCAACACACAAGGTATGGAACAAATTATACCACTCGAATCACCACCATTCCAAGAATCAAGAACAACTAACACGTTTAAAATATACGAACTAATGAACAGGAAACGAAGTCCAAAGCTAAACGAGTTTGTGAATTCTCAAATGTGCTCAAATTTGATCAACAATATTTCAAACGAATTATAATAGGTTCTAACCTTTGTCAAATGAGTTTAGAAGCAAGTTAAATCACCCCACATCACATTTTAAGCCTCAATGTGTCCTATGGGATTTCTTTCGATCACAATATCAACTCGTACGTATACCCATAAACCACTAAACTCCAAACGAATGTATGAGACCACAAGAGACTATTAGGAATGCATTTCTACACATTATGACACCAATGAACTAGCCTATACTTGTTTCTAAAATCCCAAGTCCCGAGAACACACAACTCGACATCTTATATTATTTTTGGTCACGTTAACTAGTATTTTGGACCCTATGGCATTTCCACACCAATCGAACCCTTGTGACATCTCATGAACACAACCCATTAATCACCTTTGATAACCAAGAACTTAAATACCACCCACAACCATACGTTATTTTCCTTTGCTTGTAACTACATGAAATAAAATAGGAATTCTAGAAGCATAAGCCTCGTCACCCACTCCAACCAAAACACATGAAACTTTGCACACTTGTATCTCCTACTTGCTAACTTCTTAATTGCCCCCCTATATCCTAGTAGCCTCCCCCAATTGTTACCTACTGCCAATATTCCTTTTGCTCCTCAACTTGCCCCTTATCCTCACAATAATAAAATCCCATGCAATTCCTCATTCACATACACACTTAGAAACACTCAAACTCACTCACAAAACATTTCAAGTTTCCTCTTGTTCACTACTTTCTGCCGAGAAGGAAGGAACCAAGTTCTAGGTGATCTCAAGCGTGTACGAGTCATCCCAAGTTCTCACTCAAGTCTTTGGTGTGCCAACAAACGAGCCACAACGTCCTCATACCTCTCCTAGTCTCAACAGTGATAAACGACCCACCTTTTTAAGGTGTAGTAAGTTGCTTCAAAACACTTAGTCATTTTTCCTAATACTTTGAATTCTTTATACCTTGTTTGAATCACCCAAGCTTTCTATATTTTTCCACATGTCTCGTTAAGTTTAAATCTCACAAACACACTCACTTAAGTCTCAACCTAGCAAAAAATGGATATACGTATTTGTTTTACACTCACGACCTCATGTTAACACATAAATTCACACGTTCTTAATGTCATGTGATCACAAACTCAACTGCCAATGTATATTACCTCAATAGAATGACTTTGGTCACGTTAAAATGGTCATGTTTAATCGTGGTTATTCGTATTCAACACCAAATAAATGGCTTAACTCGTTTCACCACTCACCAAAGAAATAGGAGGTACCCTCACCACTCACACACGAGCTTGTTTGATCAATCTCACAAGCACAAAGCTTGTCTCACTCGAACAGAAGCACAAACAAATATAAAAACACTTAACGGGCTAAAAAGCCCAACAGACTTAAATAAGCGCCTTGCTTATAAGCTGTTGATAAACTATTTTTCCTATGGAAATAAACTCACTATAAGCTCATGAAACAACACCCAAAAGCCCAAGTCCAATGCGCCTACCAGAACAGAAAAGGGCCGTGTATCTTTGTTCGGTCCATTAAGCACCAAAAATAAGCTTTTAGTCACGTTAAGCTACTGTATAAATTCTCACAAGCTTGAAATAATTTCTAGAAGTATAACAAGCTAAAATAAATGAAATCATAAGCTAAACTTGTGTTTTGGACCAAAAAGGCAAATTGTGTAAATTTGAGGGGTCAAAACTGTCATTTTTGAAACTTACGGGTTAAAACTGCCAAAACTGAAATTTGAGGGTACCAACTGATAATATGAATGATTTTGAGTCGAATATAAAAATTTGGAAGAATTTGAACTTGAAATGAACACTTAAATTGAAAAAGGACTAGTTTTGCAAAACCTTCAAACTACAAGGACTAAAACTACCAAACTGGAAAAACTGAAGTTAAAACAGTATACTCAGTAAACTAAGGGCATAAAAATGATTACTTGGATATTATGCGTACAAAAATGTCATACTTTTAATTATAAGGACTACAAGTGTAATTTTGCAAACTTGGGAGACTAATTGTGTAAATACCTTTAAGAAGGTACCAAAACTGTCAAAATTATAATTCAAGGATAGAAATGGAATTTTTATGAATCAAGGGTGTTGAAATGTCATTTCACCAAAGTACAAGGACTAAAATGTAAATTTTACTATTAAGGTTTAAAATGTAAATTTATCATAACTTGAAGGTTTATTCAGTAATAATATGAATTTATCAAAACACTAAGATTTCATAAGTCATACGTAACACCCCGAAAATCGGGTCCAGCGGAAGCATACGTGTCACTGGGGTGCTACTTAATTGGTATCACAACACAAGGTTCAAAGAACGGTTTTACCTCAACCGTTTAGAAGAAAATTTCATTATCAAAACGTTAAGTTTACATCATCTGAAAATAGTGCGGAAGTAAGGCCCAAAAATAAATAGAGCGGTCCCAAATATAAACATCAGAGTCGTCTATGACCATGCCCCTTGCCAAGCGCCTCCAGAGATAAGCTATAACCTTAAACCTGAAAATACATGCTAAAAGGGTCAGCTTACGCTGGTGAGTTCATAGATTTTAGTTTAAAACAGTTTGGTTAAACCAAAAGGTTTTCGAGTTCAAATCATCGTTCACAAACAAGTCAAGTCCAACGTAGGCTAACACTACCTAAGTTATAGTTCCAGAACCAAATCCGCAAATAATATCATAGTCAAACATCTCCAACCAAAATCAGTCATTCAAGTACTATACTCATATAGTGTCATGCAAGATTAACTATTACGCTGGCTAAGTCACAAAAGTCAAATCACATAAACAGTTCCCTATAGGTGCACACTATAGTAATCAGTAGGCATAGGAGCCAATGTTGATGCTAAGGCACAAGGAGCCCACGTTATTGCTAAGGCACAAGGAGCCCGCGTTATTGCTAAGGCACAAGGAGCCCGCGTATATAATAACCATAGCCAGCTCGCGTAACAGTATCATAACGGTTTCAGGCCATATCAAATAACAAGTAAGCACATAATGCATTCAATTAACCAGGTCAGATATATCAGTCAAACAGTACGTTGGAGAAAACAAATCACGTTTCAAGTAAAACCAGTATTGAGTTAAAGTAAAAATGAGCATGTATTCTCCCCCAAAAATAGTTATAAAACCGGTAAAAGTAGGGGCCATGAACTCACCTTAGCCACAGCAATGCAAGAATCACAACTGACACAACTGGCATCTAAAGCATATCACAACGGTCTCAAGACATACGGCACGACGGTACACAGAGGTACAAGCACGGCGGTACACAACGGTCTAGGATCGGCACAACCTAATACGTATACGATCATCTCAAAACACGTCTCGCAAAATAATAAAGTCTATAAAAGACAGCGTGTCGTAGTTTTCGTGGATTACTCAGTTTTCAAAACTTATCAAAAGCTTAGTTTCACGTTTCGTGTGGTGTGGTAAGAAAACATAGACTCGATAGATAACTCACGCCAAAGAGAAGAGACATCAACAAACTCAAGAGAATACTGACGAGAACTCAAACCACGGGAGACAACCTAGAAGCTAGAGACAACCAACTACCTCAAGTAAACAAATCAGTTTGTACGTTTCGACATTTACCCCGTTATCCCCAAATAATTTGTATAAAAGGTAAACATATTATAAAATAGAAAAGAGTTTAACAATTAAAATCAGTTTTCTCAAATCGTTGAGACTTTGACTAACCAATCTGAAATTACAATATTTAACAAGTTTATGTCTCGCTATTATTCTTGTAAATATTAGTTTTGGTTTTATTGAAGATTTTGTGTCCGGTCCGAGTTTAATATATTAAAGTCTTTTCGAGTTTAATATATTATACTGTTTCAAGTCTCAAAATGTTCAATGAATCCAATATCTAATATCGCAAGTCCGACAACGACCCATGATTTTCCAAGCGTCCAAGTATTTTCAAATCCAATTCCAAAGATAGACAAATATTTAACATCCGAAATGTTACTACAACTAGACACAATTTTTGTCAAAATAATTGTTAATACCCTTATCAATTCAGTGGGCTTGTTAGCCCATTATAAACAACACATTCCATACTTAATTCCCTTAGATAACTTGGGCTAGGCCCATTCAAACCACCAAACGCACCCAAATGTGCTGCAAAACAGCAAACGCACCCTTGTTGGTTAAAACGACACACCTATTGAACCTGTTAACTCCAACACACCCTTGACAATATAAACAAACAATCACGCCCTTGTTTTATCATTTACGTAACACAAATTGAGCCAAACAACCCTATACGCACCCTACGTGGGTGGAAGCCAAACGAGACCAAATCGAGAGGAATAAATAAACCGAAACAAGCATAACTCGACTCGTACCCTAGATAGATCAAAACTGCATCTGAAACACAAACCGAGACCAAGACATATAATAATTCAAATACATCCGAGACCACGACGAAGCAACTTAACAACGACATCAATAACACAACATCAACAACCAACAACATCAACAATAATGCTAATAATACTGCCGAGACCCTAGCGGTCTCGGCCTCAACCCAAAACGCAACCACACGGACCAAATCGAACTCGGTTCAACATAAACAAAACCACTCGGCTCAACAAACAACAAAAACAACAACAATGGCCATTGCCGAGACCACTAACTAATACCCTCAAATAAACACCAATATCAAATCTCTTACCACACGAAAACTAGTTCCAAAACTTGTTTAAATCCGGTTTTTGAATGACAAAATAATAACGAGTTTTATTCGGTTTTTAAATCCACGAAAACAAATCGAAACAAAGTGATTATAATCGGTTATATCAAAATCAATAAATAAAAAACGGTTTTTCTCGAGTTTTACCATGACGAGAAAGATAGAGAGGAGGGATGTGAGGCGGCTGTGGAATGGTAGAAAGCTCGAACGAAAACAAACCCGACAAAATATACCTTCGATCTACTGATCCGTCCCGAACCGGCTATCTTTTATTTCTCTATCACACAAGTCAACCACTTGTGAATGGTCAACCGTAATAAATGATAAAAGGCAAACAGTCTGAAAACGAATGCTCGTGTGTTGTGTGTGAAACCAGGCAAGTGATCACCTGGATCGTTTCCCAACGAGATGTGAATGGAAAACTGTGAAAAGCTAGGATTAGAGTGACAGATGATTTAGATTGCTTTTGATTTTCGCTTTATAACAATTCTAAATAATAAACAAAAACAGATATGCACAATAATATTAAACGCGAATTAATAAACTGAAACGCGTAACGAAAAAGTTAAAATGGGACAAAAACTAAAATTTATAAAATTTAAAACCTAAAAATGTAAAATAACTTAAAACTTATTTAAAAACTTAAATTATATTTTTTTATACTTTTTATTTAATTATTATTAATTATTTATTATTTAATTATTAATTAAACTAATTTAAATTATAAAAAAATACTAAATGGACAAAGAAAAATCTAAAACTTTTTCTAAAAATATTACTAAGTAAATAAAAGCTAAGAAAATTATAAAAATGAAAATTACTTAATTAAAATTTAAAAAGATAAATTCTATTAAATAGAAGCTATCACTTTATTTCTATTTTTGATTTTCTTAAGACCTAAAAATATTTTTATATTTTTCCTAGATTAAAAATGATAAAAGAAAATTATGAAAATTGGATTTATATTTTTCTGATTATTTTTCTATTTATTATGATTTAATTACTATTATAAACTAATTAAAAATATTAAAAATATCAAAACTAATCAGAAAATTATGAAATTTTCTGAGTAAATCTAAAATATTATTAGAAAGCTATGAAAAATAAAATGAAAAGTTTAATAAGCCAAATAAGCAGAAATGGGCAGATAAGCAGTTTAGAATAAGCCCAAATATAAGCAAATAAGCACTAAAATTAACCAACTGATTAGGACAGACTTAATACACTATTATAAGCACAAAACAACTTAAAATTACAAATAAGCACAAGAGATTTAACAATTTAAGCACTTGACTGCTATGAAACTTAACACAGAAATCTCAGAATAAGGCCATATTGCAGACAAGATTAAGCTATGAAATAAGCTACTGAGATGCAATATTATGGGGGCAAAACTTAGATAGGCTTATGAGCTATCTAGAAAACCTAAAAGCCCTATCAGAAAAACATCAATTGAGGTCTAATTGAACCCTAGATCAGCAACCAACAACACTAGGTCTGCTGATGCTTTTGACTTATGCAGAAAAATCAAGGGTTGACTTTGGTGAACTTTGATTGGTTCTAATGGACTGATTATGATGCATTAAGTCTAAAAGAAGCTAGATTAAGCAATATTACACACTTATGAGATGATTTGAACAATCATGGACCCAAATCTCATCACAGTTAACTGTGATGAGGATTTAAAAACAATTTTGACTTTTACTTAAATAACACTAAGTTATTATGGTTCAAATGAGTTCTTAGGATTCAATGTGACTTGTTTAAAACATATACAAACACCAAACACAGATCTGAGACTATATTATCAGCAAATCCAAACACTACTTAATTGGACTGATTTTGTGATTTCCAAAGGATTTCCAAGATTTAAACCATTCAACTGATTCAAGACATTCTATTATCACAAAATAGAACTAAAGGAACATGAAACAACAACAACACAAGCACTAAACTCAGAAATCACTACTTATGCAAAGTTGACTGTTAAACTAAGGTTTTAGCAACCATGGATTACAAAGAACAAGCAGGCTATTTTATGGCAAGAATATACTCAAATATAACTTAGAAACACAGAAATGTAAAGATCATAGCATACAAGCAACTTAAACAATAACATGCAAACCTTACTAAAAATTGCTTACAAATGATTTCCAGCTAGAAACCAAGAACAAGGAACAAAGAACAACTGAGATACCCTTCCAATTAGCTTCTGAACCCCAAGGCCATCCAAGATTTACCCTGCTCCAACTCTCTTGATCATCATGTCTGAATTTCTGAATTTTGACTTTTGTTGACCTTCTTTTGTATTTTTGATTTTTTTATTACTAAGCTGATTTTAAGGATCACTAATAGCTTATATAAGCTATATGGGAGCTTATGTGACCCTATTAGTCCAATTCATTACACAGTAACAACAAATGCACAATTGAGATTTTTGGAAATTAGTGTGAAATTGCATAAGATTAAACAGCCAATGAAACTTGAAATTGATTGATTAAAAAGAGTTACAATACACTTAGAAAGCTTAAAACACTGCTTGAAAGATGGAAATTAAACTAAGACTGCTTATAATAATTTGAACGACAAGGAAATTTAAAATTAAACTACTACTCTTTCTCCTTGCTTCTTATTCTTCTTATAGCTGAGGATTAGGGTTTGGGAGAGTCTTCTGAACATATCCCAACTCATCTTGACCATTGAATTGCTCTGAATCAATCCTGACCTTCAAAACTGCTTTTGGCGCCAAAATGCTTCCACGTGCCTAGGGGTAGTTTGAGATCAATTAAAGAACTTTGGGGTGTTGTGGAGGTGGAAGGGAGACAATTTGGATATTTATTTAGCCAAGTTGTGGTATATGGAAGAAAACAGAGGTAAGGTATGGTTTTGAGGTGAAAATGGTGGGAATTGCATTTATTGTGGGTGGCTATGTCTGACAGAGGTGGAAGAGAGTGGGTAGGAGGGTGAGGTGGAGGCAAGTGGTGGTGAAACCACTGAGGTGGTGGGTGGTTTAAGGTTCTGTGAGTGAGGAGTGGTTTTGGTGGGAAGAAAAGGAGACGGGGTGGTATTTCAGGGATGGGTTTGACTGGGTTTGACCCAGGCTTAGCTAAAAAGGGTGGATCGGGTTTTTATTTTTATGTTGGGCTTGGGCTGGGTAAATGGGATAAGGGTTGGGTTTATTGGTTGGGTTGTTTAATACAAAGGGTGGGTTGGTTTGTTTATTTAATTTAGGTCCGGTTTGGTTTATAGCTAAATCACAAGGACCAAAATTGTAACTTTCTGATTTCTTGAAGGGTTGAACCTGCCAAATTTCCAAAGTTAACACAAGGACCAATTATGCCATATAAGAATAGTACAAGGGTTATATTTGATAATTTCCATATTTTAAATACCCGAGGACTAAATTTGACATTTTTCAAAGTTGAGGGACCAAAGTTGTAAATATGCAATTTTTAACTTCAAAGGACTTTTTTAACAACTTATGAATCCCCAAGGACCTAAAATGATATTTGTACAAGTTTTTAGTGATCAGGGACTAGATTTGACAACTTTTAAAAGTTGAGGGACTGAAACTGCCAATTATGCAAACTTTGTTCGTTTTTCAACTGTTTTTAAACATTTTGCATCTGAAACATATAAAACACAATTCTGGGATAATTTCAGTATTATGATGCATTTCTGAGTGTTTTTGAGAGTTTTGGCAGCTCAGATTAGGTAAAAATGATGAGTATTTAGACACTCATCAATCCCCACACTAAACTATTGCTAGTCCCTAGCAATATTTTATGAAGATTTAATGGATTTGAAAGACTCTTTACCAAAAGCCATTACTTCTGGAGTAGCCAATTGTTTCAGTTCAAGTAAGAACTTTGGTACAATGATAACCAAGTGATTTTGAGCAAACCACAAGCTGTCAACGGTTTTGATTTGTCTTTACCAGAAGCCGTTTGCTTCTGGACTAGCCAACTCTTAGATAAATTATCAATATTATCTTTGGCGAGCTGATTACCAATCATGGATTTTCACTGCCTTAACCACAAGCCATAACCTTGCGGGCTAGCCAACTCTTCACTTATGAAGATATGGTGAGTCGAATACCATACAATTTTGGGCAAATTGCAAGCCATCAACGGATTTGAGACATCTTTACCAAGAGCCGTTTGCTCTCGGATTAGCCAATCCTTATGTGGGTTAGACATGGCGGACTGATAACCATTTATTGCGTTCTAAGTGAGAAAAAATTTTAAAAATTTTGGCTAAAATGGGGGTACTAGATGGTACATTTGGTCAAATTCGCAAGAATTCCCCCCACACTTAGAACTGAATATTGCCCTCAATATTCAAAGAACCGGTTGTTAAACCAACACTTAGAACGTGAAAGGGAAATACTAATAGCCTTTTATTTCATATAGACACTTTTTTTTTTTTTTTTTTTTTTTTTTTTTTTTTTTTTTTTTAATTTGAAATTTACATATATACAACATGCGGGGCATCTCCCCCACACTAGGTGGTAGAACAGAGAAAGAAAACAGAGACACGGGTGAAAACCCATGCTTTGCTAATGTTTTTGATCACCGAGTCACTAGCTTGACTCGATCCCCGCATTCATTGGTTCATGGGGAAAGTTTGAAGATCCGGGACAACCATGAATGGTATGTCCTCTCCAAAGTAGTGTTTTAAACGATGACCATTCACTTTGAAATTAGGACCGTCAGCTTGAGATAACTCAACGGTACCATACGGATAAACCTTTGTGATAGTGAATGAACCTGTCCAACGGGTTTTGAGTTTGCCTGAGAAGATCTTTAATCTTGAATTGAAAAGAAGGACTCGATCACCAACGTTAAAAACACGGTTCTTTAATTTTGAGTCATGAATCTTCTTTGTCTTTTCTTTATAGATCAAAGAGTTCTCGTAGGCCTGATCACGCAGTTCATTTAGTTCATTCATTTGAACTTTACGGTGATCACCCGCAGTTTGGAGGTCAAAGTTAGCATGTTTCAAGGCCCAGTAGGCTTTGTGCTCTAATTCGATCGGCAGATGACATGCCTTTCCGTACACAAGTTTGTAAGGCGTACACCCAATGGGTGTTTTGTAAGCTGTACGAAAGGCCCATAATGCATCATCCAATTTATCCGACCAGGATGCACGATTTTCTCCTACAGTCCTTTCCAGAATTCTTTTAATACCCCGATTTGAAACTTCTACTTGTCCACTTGTTTGTGGGTGATACGCAGTAGAAAGACGGTGAGTTACACCATACTTTTGCATGACTTTATCAAATTTGTCATTGCAAAAATGCGTACCACGATCACTGATTATAGCACGTGGAGTTCCAAAACGGGCAAACAGAGCTTTCAGGAATTTTACAACTACTCGGGCATCATTAGTGGGTAAAGCTTTTGCTTCAACCCATTTTGACAAATAGTCAACAGCCACGAGAATGTATTTATTTCCTCGAGATGATGGAAATGGCCCCATAAAGTCAATGCCCCAGACATCAAAGATTTCACAAACTTGAATAGCATTTTGTGGCATTTCATTTCGTTGTGAAATATTTCCGTGACGCTGAAAAGCTTCACAAGTTTTGATGAGATCTTGGGCATCTTTATAGATTGTGGGCCAATAAAACCCGGAATCAAACACCTTTTTGGCGGTGTAGTTTGGACTATGATGGCCCCCAGTGGGCCCAGCATGGCAAGCTTTGAGAATGTCAACAGCTTCCTGCCCGTAAACACACCGTCGGATGACTTGATCCGCACAGATTTTGAATAAGTAGGGGTCGTCCCAGAAGTAATGTTTAACATCCTTGAAGAATTTATTCTTCTATTGGGTCGACATTCCTTTCACTATGAAGTTACCCGCATGGTAATTTGCGAAGTCGGCAAACCATGGGGTAGTAGAATCTCCACGAAAAGCAACCGCACTGAGTGTCTCAAGAGGAAATGTTTCATTTATTTCCTTTTTCTCGAAAACATCTTGGTGTGGGTTCTCTAATCTGGATAGATGATCAGCAGCTAGGTTCTCAGCTCCTTTTTTATCACGTATGGTGATATCAAATTCTTGTAGGAGGAGAACCCAACGGAGTAATCTCGGCTTTGCATCTTGTTTTGCAAAGAGATATTTGAGAGCCGAGTGATCCGTATACACTACACATTTTGTCAAGATTAAATATGGCCGAAACTTCTCAAAGGCGTACACCACAGCTAATAATTCTTTTTCTGTAGTGGTGTAATGAGTTTGAGCTTCAGTCACGGTTTTACTTGCGTAGTGGATAGGTTGAAAATGTTTAGCTTTTCGTTGCCCCAGGACTGCACCGATGGCAAAATCACTTGCATCGCACATGAGCTCAAAGGGAAAATCCCAGTCGGGGGCAACCAGAATGGGTGCTTCAGTAAGCTTTTTCTTTAATGTTTCAAAAGCTTCGATGCACTCGGGTGAGAAGATAAAAGGAGCATCCTTTTCAAGAAGATGAGTCATAGGCCGGGCGATTTTAGAAAAATATTGTATGAATCGACGATAGAAACCGGCATGACCCAAAAAACTCCTAATACCTTTGACGGTAGTGGGATGAGGTAATTTACCAATGACATCAACTTTAGATCTGTCAACCTCAATCCCGTTTTTTGATATCTTATGGCCGAGGACAATGCCCTCTTTGACCATAAAGTGACTCTTCTCCCAATTTAGACAAAGATTGGTGTCTTCACACCATTTCAACATGTTTTCTAAATGGGAGAGACATGTTTCGAATGAATCCCCAATGACTGAGAAGTCATCCATAAAGACCTCCATCGTTTTCCCGATCATGTCGGAAAATATGGACATCATGCACCTTTGGAACGTGCCTGGAGCATTACATAAGCCAAAAGGCATACGTTTATAAGCAAAGGTTCCATAGGGGCATGTAAATGTGGTCTTTTCTTGATCTTGCGGATCAATGGGGATTTGAAAGTAACCTGAGAAACCATCAAGGAAACAATAGTACTCGTTTCCCGCTAATCTCTCAAGCATCTGATCCATGAAGGGCAGAGGAAAATGGTCTTTTCGGGTGGCATCATTTAACTTACGATAATCAATGCAAACACGCCACCCAGTAACCAATCGAGTTGGAATCAACTCATTCTCCTCATTTGTGACAACAGTTATGCCACCCTTTTTTGGAACGCAGTGGATGGGACTAACCCAAGGACTATCAGAGATGGGGTAAATCAATCCTGCATCAAGAAGTTTGATAACCTCCTGTTTGATAACATCGTGGATTTTGGGATTTACCCTTCGCTGGTGTTGGACTGCTGGTTTGAAGTCATCCTCCATTAATATTTTGTGAGTACAAAATTCAGGGTCGAGACCCTTTATGTCGGAGAGTTTCCAAGCAATTGCTTGCTTGTGTGACTTCAAGACCTTTATTAGAGCAGTCTTTTCCTCATCACTTAAGTCTTTAGCAATAATGACGGGTAATTTATCATCACCCTCCAAAAATGCGTACTCAAGATGAGGTGGCAAGTCTTTGAGTTCGACCTCAGGAAATTCATCGTTTTTCTCAACCGATTTGATTTCCTCATTATGAAGTTCAACGGGAGGGAGGGGAGGAGAATTGTCCTGATTTAACAATGTCTCAAGAAGAAGAATATCTCCCTCCAGATCAATCTCAGCGTCATCAATTCCTTCCAGAAATGAATCACACTCGAGATAAGCCTCGATCTCTTCCAAATTGAAATTACTTCCCTCAAACGGAGTGAGAGAAGGGGAAGAGTCGGAAATGATAGGTAAAGAAGATGTGGAGGTATCCCCACTCACAGAATTATGAGAATAACCAAGAAACTCTTGAGAGTACTCCTCTGAAACAATATCAATGACATCGATTCGGTTAACCGATTCAGGATCTTTATTTGAAGAGTACTTCGAAGTTTGATCGAGGTTAAAAGTAACAGCTTCATTATCCACACGTAATGTGATTTCATGCTCAAATACATCAATGAGAGCATGTCCCGTTTTTAGGAATCCTCTTCCAAGAATGAGAGGAACCCTGGGATCAGCATCGAAATCGACAACCACAAAGTCAGCCGGAAAATGGAACTTTCCCACTTTCACAAATACATCCTCAGCAATGTCGCGAGGAAGAGATGTGGAACGATCTGCAAGCTCAAGAGTCATGCAGGTAGTAGTGAGTGCAGGAAGAGAAAGTTTTTCCCAGACTGAATAAGGCATCAGGTTGATGCTTGCACCAAGATCGGCCAAGGCATAGCATTCAACCATTCCTGGAAAGACACAAGGTAGTAAAAATCTTCCAGGATCTCCAAGCTTCACCGGAAGCTTTTTCAAGATAACTGCTGAGCAGTTCTCATTTAATGGAGTCTTTGCCATTTCAAACAGCTTTTCCTTGTTGCTTAACAAGTGTTTGATTGTGGATGCAAACTTGGGCATCAGAATGATAGCATCCGCAAAGCTTATATCAAAATGTAATTCCTGGAAAATTTTGAAAAACTTTTCCATTTGCTGACTAGCTTTTTCGCGGAGCTTTTGCTCATGTAAACGTGATGGATAAGGAATAGAAGGTTTGGATTTAGGGTTTTCAACAGGGATTTCAAAAACAACTCCTGGTGTGGGTTTCGGTTTCTGGACAACTTGAGGTAGGACGTTGTCGGCACCTCCGTTATTAATGGGAAGTTCCTTGTCCTCAGTTACCTCAGGTTCACTTTCCACTACCTTGGGGAGAGGAAAAGAAGTGGTAGTAGAAATAGTGGGTCCATCATAAGCTTTACCACTGCGTGTGGTGACAGCTTTCAGTTCACCCTTTGGGTTTGGAATGGTATTACTAGGAAGACCTCCCGAGGTAGAATGTGGATTGATATGATTCATGAGACTGGTAAGCATATTCTTAACTTCGCTTTGAGAATGATCAATTTTATTTGAAAGCTCATTCTTAAGCTCAGTTCCTTGCTTGTATATTGAAGTTTGAAATTCATTTCTCAATCCAGATATCTGATTTTGTATTGCCTTCATTTTGTTCTCATTAAACTTGATGTAGTTATCAAGTTCATTTGGGAGAGGTACTTGGTGATTAGGAGCTGAATACCCTTGATTACCCCTCTAGGGTGGGTATTGATTGTTTGGGGCAGTAAATTGATTTTGCATGTTCTGCCCTCTCTGTTGATTAGGATTAATCCTGTTTGGATTGTTGGGAGGAGGAAATCCGGGTGGCCCGAATTGATTGCTAGCACGGTGGTTTGGGTCCACTTGAGGACGGTATTGATTACCTCCTTGATTGGATGTTCCGGCTATAGCATTGACATCAAATGTATTGCCATCGGTGGCAGTACAATTATAGTAAGCATGAGGACCACCACAAGTAACACAAACTTCTATTTTTTTAACCTCAGCAGTGTGAGATGTTTGCGGAGCGGACTCTTTCTTTTGTGTGGAGGAAACCAAAGCTTGAATAACCTTCGTGAGTTCAGCAAGCTGAGTATCAGTACTGGACTGACTCACGGGAGATGAAGTGGAAGGACCAGCACTAGCCTGGGAATTATATGTCCTGTTTCGTGTAGTGCGGACCTTAGACTTATTTTCAATGAGAGCAATGGCTTCTTTAGTGGATTTGCTCAGAAAATTACCTCCAGCTGAGGCATTAAGAGAATCTTGATCAGATGGGTTTAACCCACTGTAAAAAGTGTCCATCTGCATCAAATCGGTGAAACCGTGATGAGGACATTTGCGGAGCAATTCTTTGAAACGATCCCATGCTTCTCCAAATGGTTCATCAAACCTTTGAGTGAATTTCATGATTTCATTTTTAAGATGCGTGGTTTTGGAAGGAGGAAAGAATTCATTTACGAATTTTTGAACTAAATCTTCCCATGTTCTAATTGACCGAGGGGGTTGTTTGTCAAGCCAAATCCGGGCTGCCCCATCTATAGAAAACGGGAAAAGAAGAAGTTTGATTGATTCCTCCGGGACATTTTTACATTTGATGGTGGATGTGATTTTATTGAACCATCGAACGTGATCTTGAGGATCGTCCCTCTCAAAACCATAGAATTGACGCGATGTTACCAGGTTTAACAACCCAGTCTTGAGCTCAAAATTCTCAGCCACGATGGCTGGAACAATAATGGCATCTTCATAACCCTCAGTGGGAGCCTGGAGAAGCTCATTCATAGGGCGGTCTTCTGCCATGATGACAGGAGTTTCGGGATCAGTCCGTATCTCGGGTACGACTGATGGAGCAGAACGTCTCCGACGTCTTCGAGGTATTTTTCCAAGCTCACGGAAAGGGCTTGTAGACCTAGAAGAACGAGTGTGCATGCACTTAGCAAAATTTTTCAATTAAAATCAAGATCGAGAGAAAACACAAGTGAACTTAACCAACAATCAACAAGCGTACGGTAACTCTCTAAAGATAAACGCACAGAGTGGCGGAGAAGCAGAGGTGGGCAATTAAATGCTCCTTAAAAACCCGCTTCTTTCAGTCCGACAATTTAATGTCAGACTATCCTAGAACCTCCGTTAGAGTTTGTTTATCAATTAAAGGTGAGCCGATATTCGCAAGTGATACAAAGGCAAGTTTTAAATCTGATGTTTGGGAACTTATTATGGCCGTACCCCCAGTTAGGTAGTACTCAGTCTTGGTTCTCGATGGTTAATTTTTATTGTTTATTATTAAAGAAAACGGAAAATATTTTTGGGTTTTTTAATTTTTATATGATAATTATAATAATAGTATATATAGAAAAGAAAAGAAAATATTTTTGTATTTTATATTGTTTTTGAGAAATAGGAACTTCTGATAGAAGGATCTCGAATCACTAATCGCTAAAATTCTTCACAATAGTCGCAGCACACCTCCCCGGCAGCGGCGCCAAAATTTGATCCGTCCCGAACCGGCTATCTTTTATTTCTCTATCACACAAGTCAACCACTTGTGAATGGTCAACCGTAATAAATGATAAAAGGCAAACAGTCTGAAAACGAATGCTCGTGTGTAGTGTGTGAAACCAGGCAAGTGATCACCCGGATCGTTTCCCAACGAGATGTGAATGGAAAACTGTGAAAAGCTAGGATTAGAGTGACAGATGATTTAGATTGCTTTTGATTTTTGCTTTATAACAATTCTAAATAATAAACAAAAACAGATATGCACAATAATATTAAACGCGAATTAATAAACTGAAACGCGTAACGAAAAAGTTAAAATGGGACAAAAACTAAAATTTATAAAATTTAAAACCTAAAAATGTAAAATAACTTAAAACTTATTTAAAAACTTAAATTATATTTTTTTATACTTTTTATTTAATTATTATTAATTATTTATTATTTAATTATAAATTAAACTAATTTAAATTATAAAAAATACTAAATGGACAAAGAAAAATCTAAAACTTTTTCTAAAAATATTATTAAGTAAATAAAAGCTAAGAAAATTATAAAAATGAAAATTACTTAATTAAAATTTAAAAAGATAAATTCTATTAAATAGAAGCTATCACTTTATTTCTATTTTTGATTTTATTAAGACCTAAAAATATTTTTATATTTTTCCTAGATTAAAAATGATAAAAGAAAATTATGAAAATTGTATTTATATTTTTCTGATTATTTTTCTATTTATTATGATTTAATTACTATTATAAACTAATTAAAAATATTAAAAATATCAAAACTAATCAGAAAATTATGAAATTTTCTGAGTAAATCTAAAATATTATTAGAAAGCTATGAAAAATAAAATGAAAAATTTAATAAGCCAAATAAGCAGAAATGGGCAGATAAGCAGTTTGAAATAAGCCCAAATATAAGCAAATAAGCACTAAAATTAACCAACTGATTAGGACAGACTTAATACACTATTATAAGCACAAAACAACTTAAAATTACAAATAAGCACAAGAGATTTAACAATTTAAGCACTTGACTGCTATGAAACTTAACACAGAAATCTCAGAATAAGGCCATATTGCAGACAAGATTAAGCTATGAAATAAGCTACTGAGATGCAATATTATGGGGGCAAAACTTAGATAGGCTTATGAGCTATCTAGAAAACCTAAAAGCCCTATCAGAAAAACATCAATTGAGGTCTAATTGAACCCTAGATCAGCAACCAACAACACTAGGTCTGCTGATGCTTTTGACTTATGCAGAAAAATCAAGGGTTGACTTTGGTGAACTTTGATTGGTTCTAATGGACTGATTATGATGCATTAAGTCAAAAGCATCAGCAGACCTAGTGTTGTTGGTTGCTGATCTAGGGTTCAATTAGACCTCAATTGATGTTTTTCTGATAGGGCTTTTAGGTTTTCTAGATAGCTCATAAGCCTATCTAAGTTTTGCCCCCATAATATTGCATCTCAGTAGCTTATTTCATAGCTTAATCTTGTCTGCAATATGGCCTTATTCTGAGATTTCTGTGTTAAGTTTCATAGCAGTCAAGTGCTTAAATTGTTAAATCTCTTATGCTTATTTGTAATTTGAAGTTGTTTTGTGCTTATAATAGTGTATTAAGTCTGTCCTAATCAGTTGGTTAATTTTAGTGCTTATTTGCTTATATTTGGGCTTATTCCAAACTGCTTATCTGCCCATTTCTGCTTATTTGGCTTATTAAACTTTTCATTTTATTTTTCATAGCTTTCTAATAATATTTTAGATTTACTCAGAAAATTTCATAATTTTCTGATTAGTTTTGATATTTTTAATATTTTTAATTAATTTATAATAGTAATTAAATCATAATAAATAGAAAAATAATCAGAAAAATATAAATCCAATTTTCATAATTTTATTTTATCATCTTTAATCTAGGAAAAATATAAAAATATTTTTAGGTCTTAAGAAAATCAAAAATAGAAATAAAGTGATAGCTTCTATTTAATAGAATTTATCTTTTTAAATTTTAATTAAGTAATTTTCATTTTTATAATTTTCTTAGCTTTTATTTACTTAGTAATATTTTTAGAAAAAGTTTTAGATTTTTCTTTGTCCATTTAGTATTTTTTATAATTTAAATTAGTTTAATTAATAATTAAATAATAAATAATTAATAATAATTAAATAAAAAGTATAAAAAAGTATAATTTAAGTTTTTAAATAAGTTTTAAGTTATTTTACATTTTTAGGTTTTAAATTTTATAAATTTTAGTTTTTGTCCCATTTTAACTTTTTCGTTACGCGTTTCAGTTTATTAATTCGCGTTTAATATTATTGTGCATATCTGTTTTTGTTTATTATTTAGAATTGTTATAAAGCAAAAATCAAAAGCAATCTAAATCATCTGTCACTCTAATCCTAGCTTTTCACAGTTTTCCATTCACATCTCGTTGGGAAACGATCCGGGTGATCACTTGCCTGGTTTCACACACTACACACGAGCATTCGTTTTCAGACTGTTTGCCTTTTATCATTTATTACGGTTGACAATTCACAAGTGGTTGACTTGTGTGATAGAGAAAAATCAAGGGTTGACTTTGGTGAACTTTGATTGGTTCTAATGGACTGATTATGATGCATTAAGTCTAAAAGAAGCTAGATTAAGCAATATTACACACTTATGAGATGATTTGAACAATCATGGACCCAAATCTCATCACAGTTAACTGTGATGAGGATTTAAAAACAATTTTGACTTTTACTTAAATAACACTAAGTTATTATGGTTCAAATGAGTTCTTAGGATTCAATGTGACTTGTTTAAACCATATACAAACACCAAACACAGATCTGAGACTATACTATCAGCAAATCCAAACACTACTTAATTGGACTAATTTTGTGATTTCCAAAGGATTTCCAAGATTTAAACCATTCAACTGATTCAAGACATTCTATTATCACAAAATAGAACTAAAGGAACATGAAACAACAACAACACAAGCACTAAACTCAGAAATCACTACTTATGCAAAGTTGACTGTTAAACTAAGGATTTAGCAACCATGGATTACAAAGAACAAGCAGGCTATTTTATGGCAAGAATATACTCAAATATAACTTAGAAACACAGAAATGTAAAGATCATAGCATACAAGCAACTTAAACAATAACATGCAAACCTTACTAAAAATTGCTTACAAATGATTTCCAGCTAGAAACCAAGAACAAGGAACAAAGAACAACTGAGATACCCTTCCAATTAGCTTCTGAACCCCAAGGCCATCCAAGATTTACCCTGCTCCAACTCTCTTGATCATCATGTCTGAATTTCTGAATTTTGACTTTTGTTGACCTTCTTTTGTATTTTTGATTTTTTTATTACTAAGCTGATTTTAAGGATCACTAATAGCTTATATAAGCTATATGGGAGCTTATGTGACCCTATTAGTCCAATTCATTACACAGTAACAACAAATGCACAATTGAGATTTTTGGAAATTAGTGTGAAATTGCATAAGATTAAACAGCCAATGAAACTTGAAATTGATTGATTAAAAAGAGTTACAATACACTTAGAAAGCTTAAAACACTGCTTGAAAGATGGAAATTAAACTAAGACTGCTTATAATAATTTGAACGACAAGGAAATTTAAAATTAAACTACTACTCTTTCTCCTTGCTTCTTATTCTTCTTATAGCTGAGGATTAGGGTTTGGGAGAGTCTTCTGAACATATCCCAACTCATCTTGACCATTGAATTGCTCTGAATCAATCCTGACCTTCAAAACTGCTTTTGGCGCCAAAATGCTTCCACGTGCCTAGGGGTAGTTTGAGATCAATTAAAGAACTTTGGGGTGTTGTGGAGGTGGAAGGGAGACAATTTGGATATTTATTTAGCCAAGTTGTGGTATATGGAAGAAAACAGAGGTAAGGTATGGTTTTGAGGTGAAAATGGTGGGAATTGCATTTATTGTGGGTGGCTATGTCTGACAGAGGTGGAAGAGAGTGGGTAGGAGGGTGAGGTGGAGGCAAGTGGTGGTGAAACCACTGAGGTGGTGGGTGGTTTAAGGTTCTGTGAGTGAGGAGTGGTTTTGGTGGGAAGAAAAGGAGACGGGGTGGTATTTCAGGGATGGGTTTGACTGGGTTTGACCCAGGCTTAGCTAAAAAGGGTGGATCGGGTTTTTATTTTTATGTTGGGCTTGGGCTGGGTAAATGGGATAAGGGTTGGGTTTATTGGTTGGGTTGTTTAATACAAAGGGTGGGTTGGTTTGTTTATTTAATTTAGGTCCGGTTTGGTTTATAGCTAAATCACAAGGACCAAAATTGTAACTTTCTGATTTCTTGAAGGGTTGAACCTGCTAAATTTCCAAAGTTAACACAAGGACCAATTATGCCATATAAGAATAGTACAAGGGTTATATTTGATAATTTCCATATTTTAAATACCCGAGGACTAAATTTGACATTTTTCAAAGTTGAGGGACCAAAGTTGTAAATATGCAATTTTTAACTTCAAAGGACTTTTTTAACAACTTATGAATCCCCAAGGACCTAAAATGATATTTGTACAAGTTTTTAGTGATCAGGGACTAGATTTGACAACTTTTAAAAGTTGAGGGACTGAAACTGCCAATTATGCAAACTTTGTTCGTTTTTCAACTGTTTTTAAACATTTTGCATCTGAAACATATAAAACACAATTCTGGGATAATTTCAGTATTATGATGCATTTCTGAGTGTTTTTGAGAGTTTTGGCAGCTCAGATTAGGTAAAAATGATGAGTATTTAGACACTCATCATCTACTGCTTCTTGCTTCAAAGTGGCGCGTGGAGTACATAGGAGTGAAGGGGAGGATGAGAGGGTTAAGATGGTGGTGGCGGTGAGAGGTGGTGACCGGAGGTGGAGCTCCGGTGGCCGGAATAGTGGCCGAAAAATATTGAGAGGAGAGAAGGAGAGGAGCGGCTGGAAAGAGGTGAGGGAAATACTAAACCCTAGGTGGGTTATAATGAGATATATATAGGGTTCTCTTGGGACTTGTGGCAAACCCTAGCGCGCCCTCAGGGACTAAAACTGTCAATCTCCTTATATTTTTAACGAAACGCCAACGAGACCAATAAATCGTGTTATAAATATTTCCCGAGCACCCGAAAGTTATTCCAATAATCTTTAAAATCGTGTTTCCATTAATTTTGATTATAAATACGCGTAGCTTTATTTCTCGTTGCCCGAATAAATTAATATTCGCGTTTAGAATAATTTTTCCAATAAAAACGACTATTCACACGCCTCGTTTCTCACGAATCAAAACAAATCGTCGGTTGTGCCAGTACGCGTTGTGTACGAATCTTCACGTTTCGCGAGATAACTTCACGTTTTCAAACCAAATAAGTTCAGAAAGGATCTGTTTATGAGAAACAGGGAAAGTCTCGAATAAAAATATATTCGGAAAATTTACGGGTGGTTACAGTCTCACCTCCTTAACGGAATCGCGACCTCGCGATTCAATTCAAGTTACTCGTTACGGTTGAAAAGAGATGAGTACAAACACACGAGGATTCATCGTCACGTTCTCATGTGAATTCAGGACTTTTTCACGAGCTTCGACGAGCTTTGTCGATACGGATGCGACTTTACTAAAGTCGTTCGATTTCACGGTTCATGATTTCAATAGGTTTCTCAACAAGGTTCAAATATTTATCAATATAGATCTCTCCCGAAGGAATAGTGGTTGCCTCATCGGCAAGTCATTTCTTCATAATGCGCATTAAAACGTTGCGAATACTGCTGAGTCCTGACGGTAGCTCGAGCCTGTGTGCTACCGGTTCAACTCTAGCAAGGATTTCAAAAGGATCAATATAGCGAGATTAAGCTTTCCCACGTTTACTAAACGTATCACACCTTCTCAGGGTGAATTTTTAAGCATAATCTAGGTTTTAACGGGAAATTCAAGAGATTTACGTCATTTTTCAGCATAGCTGTTCGGACGATTCGTGAGTAGCTTGCAACTCAGTTTCGATCTGAACGATCTTCTCAGTAGTCTTATGAACAAGTTCGGGGTCAGTAAGTTGGGTACCACCAGCTCCTACCCATCAAGTCGGCGAACGGCACTTGCGACCATAAGGTGCCTCGAACGGTGTCGTTGGAATACTAGAGTCGTAGGTATCGTTATGAGAGAATTTGGCCAACAGAAGGTGTCTATACCAACTATTGCCAAATTACGCAGGAACACAACATGTCCTCTAACACTTGAATGATTTTTCCACTTTGGCCATCAGTCTGGAGATGATATACAGTATTCATCTCCAAATCTGTTCTCATGGCTCTTTGGAGTGATTTCCGGGAATTTGATGTGAAACAACTATCCCGATCAGAGAATGTTAAGAGTCGACACTCTATACTGGGTAATGATTTCATATGAGTATGGACGAGCAAGTTTGCCAATACTGTCGTTTCATTGATTTAGAGAAGGTGAGTACATTAGGTAGGATTATCAACAATTACTCTGGTAGTGGCGCAGGATTTACCTCCAAGGTTTCGTTTACGATATAGTTTATCAACTGATAAGAAGGTAGCAAGGATCACTGGTACTTCCGAGGGACGAGTGAAAAGTCAGGTGGTTGTCCCAAGGAATCGCGATTTCAGTTACTCCTTAGAGTCTCAAGATTTCTGATAGGCATGGGATCTCCGCCAAATAGAAAGTTTAGCGAGTTCTGAGTAAAATTCTGAGAAAAGAAGTTGATTGCCACAAGCAATCAGTTGGTTGAATCGGTAATGTACAAGGTACTCAAAACGAAAGGTACAACCTTGATTGAACAGTTTCGATTAAACAATCCCGATTGGAAAGATGAACATCATTAATTGAGCACAAGGCTTAGAGTAGAGGTGACTGTAACAAGGTCACAACAAAACGAGGTCGGATAACAAATCCAAATCCAGGATGACGTCCAAAATCATAAAATCAAACAACTCGATTTAAATCAGAATCAAGACTAATCCGAACTTAGTCGATATCGAATCCCAACGTAGTCAAAGTTGAATCCAAACGTAGCCAAAATCAAATCCGAATCGTAGCCAAAAATCAAATCCGAACGTAGTCAAAAATCAAATCCAAACGTAGTCAAAAATCAAATCTAAACGTTGCCGAAAATCAAATCCAAACGTGGCTAAAATCGTTTCCAAATGTAGCCAAAATTCAAAACCAAACGTGGTCAAAATCGAATCTAAACGTTCCAGTAAGCTCGGACGGCTTATAGCGCTCTTAAGAGGTTACAAATAAGTAACTCGGATTCAAATGGTGCCAACCGGATCTAACTCGACCCGATGCAAAATACGGCCTGACGGCGGCAACAGGATTTCTAAATAATGGAGACGTATAGCGATGCCAAGGGCATTACAGTTCATGTGGTGTTGTGATGCCAGTGTGTAGTGTGTGTGGAAGTAAAATTCCATGTCCGTGTACACACGCGAAACTGTACCATTCCAAAATCCAAAAATCAACCCGGACATAATCCCATTATAACTATTCTGAGTATTGCAAAATTCACCTCTGAGTCGGACATAGGTGATCAGGCTATGTCCCACTGTCCCTGGCTGAATATAGGTGATCAGTCTATATTCACCCGAGGTTCAATGAATTTTGGAAGACTAAGCCTAGTTATACAAGTAGTATGTCCTTTATATCCAAAATCATTCCCAAAAATCACGATAAGTATACAAACTCGACATCCAATAGTGAGATTACGCAAGGAAATAGCGTAACTCAGTGATAAGTTCGGTGCGTGCATAAGCATATAGAAATGCTTCTAGTGAACAGCTAAAACGAGCGGATATACAATATCCGAGAGTCAGGCACGCATCTCAAACAAATATATAATCAAGCATCTCATCAAATAACTCGTCAAGTATATCATGAACATCTCATCTAGTATATCATCAATTATCTCGTCATATCAATTAAATCCTCAAACAAGATCATACGCGAGGCATCAGCTTGGCAGGCAGGCACGTGTCGGTCATAGGGTTAAGTTTTCATGAAAGCGGTTATAGTCTAGGTTTTGAAAATAAACCCAGTTCTCTATAACCTAGGCTCTGATACCAACCTGTAACACCTCAAAAATCAGGTCCAGCGGAAGCATACGTGTCACTGGGGTGCTACTTAATTGGTATCATAACACAAGGTTCAAAGAACGGTTTTACCTCAACCGTTTAGAAGAAAATTTCATTATCAAAACGTTAAGTTTACATCATCTGAAAATAGTGCGGAAGTAAGGCCCAAAAATAAATAGAGCGGTCCCAAATATAAACATCAAAGTCGTCTATGACCATGCCCCTTGCCAAGCGCCTCCAGAGATAAGCTATAACCTTAAACCTGAAAATACATGCTAAAAGGGTCAGCTTACGCTGGTGAGTTCATAGATTTTAGTTTAAAACAGTTTGGTTAAACCAAAAGGTTTTCGAGTTCAAATCATCGTTCACAAACAAGTCAAGTCCAACGTAGGCTAACACTGCCTAAGTTATAGTTCCAGAACCAAATCCGCAAATAATATCATAGTCAAACATCTCCAACCAAAATCAGTCATTCAAGTACTATACTCATATAGTGTCATGCAAGATTAACTGTTACGCTGGCTATGTCACAAAAGTCAAATCACAGAAACAGTTCCCTATAGGTGCACACTATAGTAATCAGTAGGCACAGGAGCCAATGTTGATGCTAAGGCACAAGGAGCCCGCGTTATTGCTAAGGCACAAGGAGCCCGCGTTATTGCTAAGGCACAAGGAGCCCGCGTATATAATAACCATAGCCAGCTCGCGTAACAGTGTCATAACGGTTTCAGGCCATATCAAATAACAAGTAAGCACATAATGCATTCAATTAACCAGGTCAGATATATCAGTCAAACAGTACATTGGAGAAAACAAATCACGTTTCAAGTAAAACCAGTATTGAGTTTAAGTAAAAATGAGCATGTATTCTCCCCCAAAAATAGTTATAAAACCGGTAAAAGTAGGGGCCATGAACTCACCTTAGCCACAACAATGCAAGAATCACAACAGACACAACTGGCATCTAAAGCATATCACAACGGTCTCAAGACATACGGCACGACGGTACACAGAGGTACAAGCACGGCGGTACACAACGGTCTAGGATCGGCACAACCTAATACGTATACGATCATCTCAAAACACGTTTCGCAAAATAATAAAGTCTATAAAAGACAGCGTGTCGTAGTTTTCGTGGATTACTCAGTTTTCAAAACTTATCAAAAGCTTAGTTTCACGTTTCGTGTGGTGTGGTAAGAAAACATAGACTCGACAGATAACTCACGCCAAAGAGAAGAGACATCAACAAACTCAAGAGAATACTGACGAGAACTCAAACCGCGGGAGACAACCTAGAAGCTAGAGACAACCAACTACCTCAAGTAAACAAATCAGTTTGTACGTTTCGACATTTACCCCGTTATCCCCAAATAATTTGTATAAAAGGTAAACATATTATAAAATAGAAAAGAGTTTAACAATTAAAATCAGTTTTCTCAAATCGTTGAGACTTTGACTAACCAATCTGAAATTACAATATTTAACAAGTTTATGTCTCGCTATTATTCTTGTAAATATTAGTTTTGGTTTTATTGAAGATTTTGTGTCCGGTCCGAGTTTAATATATTAAAGTCTTTTCGAGTTTAATATATTATACCGTTTCAAGTCTCAAAATGTTCAATGAATCCAATATCTAATATCGCAAGTCCGACAACGACCCATGATTTTCCAAGCGTCCAAGTATTTTCAAATCCAATTCCAAAGATAGACAAATATTTAACATCCGAAATGTTACTACAACTAGACACAATTTTTGTCAAAATAATTGTTAATACCCTTATCAATTCAGTGGGCTTGTTAGCCCATTATAAACAACATATTCCATACTTGATTCCCTTAGATAACTTGGGCTAGGCCCATTCAAACCACCAAACGCACCCAAATGTGCTGCAAAACAGCAAACGCACCCTTGTTGGTTAAAACGACACACCTATTGAACCTGTTAACTCCAACACACCCTTGACAATATAAACAAACAATCACGCCCTTGTTTTATCATTTACGTAACACAAATTGAGCCAAACAACCCTATACGCACCCTACGTGGGTGGAAGCCAAACGAGACCAAATCGAGAGGAATAAATAAACCGAAACAAGCATAACTCGACTCGTACCCTAGATAGATCAAAACTGCATCTGAAACACAAACCGAGACCAAGACATATAATAATTCAAATACATCCGAGACCACGACGAAGCAACTTAACAACGACATCAATAACACAACATCAACAACCAACAACATCAACAATAATGCTAATAATACTGCCGAGACCCTAGCGGTCTCGGCCTCAACCCAAAACGCAACCACACGGACCAAATCGAACTCGGTTCAACATAAACAAAACCACTCGGCTCAACAAACAACAAAAACAACAACAATGGCCATTGCCGAGACCACTAACCAATACCCTCAAATAAACACCAATATCAAATCTCTTACCACACGAAAACTAGTTCCAAAACTTGTTTAAATCCGGTTTTTGAATGACAAAATAATAGCGAGTTTTATTCGGTTTTAAAATCCACAAAAACAAATCGAAACAAAGTGATTATAATCAGTTATATCAAAATCAATAAATATAAAACGGTTTTTCTCGAGTTTTACCATGACGAGAAAGATAGAGAGGAGGGATGTGAGGCGGCTGTGGAATGGTAGAAAGCTCGAACCGAAAACAAACCCGACAAAATATACCTTCGATCTACTGCTTCTTGCTTCAAAGTGGCGCGTGTAGTACATAGGAGTGAAGGGGAGGATGAGAGGGTTAAGATGGTGGTGGCGGTGAGAGGTGGTGACCGGAGGTGGAGCTCCGGTGGCCGGAACAGTTGCCGAAAAATATAGAGAGGAGAGAAGGAGAGGAGCGGCTGGAAAGAGGTGAGGGAAATACTAAACCTTAGGTGGGTTTTAATGAGATATATATAGGGTTCTCTTGGGACTTGTGGCAAACCCTAGCGCGCCCTCAGGGACTAAAACTGCCAATCTCCTTATATTTTTAACGAAACGCCAACGAGACCAATAAATCGTGTTATAAATATTTCCCGAGCACCCGAAAGTTATTCCAATAATCTTTAAAATCGTGTTTCCATTAATTTTGATTATAAATACGCGTAGCTTTATTTCTCGTTGCCCGAATAAATTAATATTCATGTTTAGAATAATTTTTCCAATAAAAACGTCTATTCACACGCCTCGTGTAGGGTATTCACAATGCATGAATCACTAGTTTGAGTCTTGTATGGATCGAATGGAAGAGGTTTTTAGAGAGAGAAATGGGAGCCTTTTAGTGAGAGAAAGAAACTTGTGTAATATTAGCTTGAAAGGTCCAACCCTTCCCATGTGTGGGAAGGGATATATATACTACTACATATTACGTCCCTAGTGGACTGTGGAGCGAGCTGACAGAGGGGAAAGCCCCGACCCACTCCACAAATATAGATACTACTAATACTAATACTAATTATACTAAGCAACTGATAATATTACAGATAATCTTATGAGCAATGATGATCTAATAAGTACTCGGGGTGACCGAGTCTTCTGCTGAATATTCATATTCCTAACAATCTCCCCCTAAGGGAGGTCACCCCAGAAGTAATGTTCTGAAATTCAGCACTTCTTCCTTGGATCTTGACATCATAGCTCGTATTCATTGAATCTTCAATGTCATAGATTGCTGTGCAAACGTCAGTGATCTGAAGATGACTTCTCTTTTGTCTTGGATGAACTTTGAATAATCTCTGAACGTATCATCCCACTTGAGTCTCCACGTCATCTTTCAGTAGTAATACTCCATGTGATGAAATATACTTAGAGCCGGCATGCTCACACGATATGGGGTCATGATCTTCAGCATCAGAGTTAGCAGAAGCTGTGTCGAAGGTCTTTTAGAGTGATCATGACTTCTTTGATGATGATGTAGTGTGAACATGTGGTGATGGATTGGCATCTTTTCTGCAACCAGCTACGACAGCAACCAGCTACAGCATTCCACTGCTACAATCGCCAGAAGTTCCTGCATACGACAGTTAGCAATAATTCGATCGGTACTTACAAGTTTGGACTTCGAGATAGTCAACAGCATATTGTGAAAACTATCTCTAATCCTTACCAAGACCGTTCCTAATCGAAAACTCACAGAGAGCTTTTTAAGATTTTACCGTAGTAAATCAGCGATTAGGTGAGTCGCTGGAGATCACTCCACGACTGTAGACCGGTTGAAACCGCCGCGACCACTAAGCGTAATCCACGAGGAATTACCGAAGTGACCTGCTTTCAGGGCTGTTTGATGTTGACCCTGGCAGGAATTTCCATTCAATCATTGAGAATTACATAAGTAAATTCTCTCATAAATGTTCTGGCAGATTGCTAAGATCTGCGTAGGACTCATGAGATTACAACTGGCGTCCTTACTGTTGAACAACCAGTGTAGAAATGATTCGTGTCCCTATGAGATCTTATTATGTATCTCGTGGCTCTAGACTCAATTGTGCGTTTTGATTTGGTGATCGGAGGCTGGAGAGGACTGCCACCTTTTCAATATCATCTAACTCGGAGTGAGAGAGATGATAGGAATGTATTGAACTCCATGACAATTGAAACAAGAATCCTTTGAGGGACCTTGAGTGGCTAGGGAGGGTTGTGCAGCGTATCACTGGGTCCATGATACTTTGTCTTCAATGCCAGCAATCAACTAAGTGATTCTGACAGCATATGTATTGACCCGGTTTCTGCCTAAGTTGTAAGGAGGGCTATTTCTTTTCACCCTTTATCTTTACAATTCTTTTTCATTCTTCAACCCCTTCAGTGCTTACCGAGACTTCCTTACTAGTACCTTGTTGGGTTTATTCCAGTACTAGCTCCATCTCAGTCGGCACTTTTCCCTCATTCACTTTTCTCCTTTTTAATCATACCTAAGGACTTCTATACTAACTAGTGGATTGTCCCTGGGTAGATCCCTCCGGCTTTGGCAGGATCGTGGGAACTTGAGCCTAACCTAACCATCCTTATAACTCCATGCATTAATTAAAATGGTCGGTCTTTGGTGTACTTCCACGATTGCCATAAACCAAATCTTTGAAAAATCTCTCAAAGTGTTCATGATTCTGAAACACATTTTTGCATACACTTGAGAGTTTTATATTTTTCAAATGCTCCCCCTCAACATGTGCTCGGTTGATTGTTTTATAAATTTGCACATGTTAGGTAGAGCCTGCACTTTTTGAATTGATCCACTTTCAGTGAACATGACCGATTCGAGACACGCTTACATCACTGGTTAGACCAGCTTGAAATTATTACCCGTCCTGGTCAAGTCCATAGAAAGTTTCTCGAAACGGTACACTCTACTCAGATACATCTTTTTCGAGACACGCTTACATCACTGGTTAGACCAGCTTGAAATTATTACCCGGCCAAGACGTATCCTTTCGATTGATGACAATTCAAGTTTCGTCAATTCTTTTGTTAATTCTGAGTCACAGCCACATGCGATGCCATAATCCATTGTTATGTAAAACCATTTGCTCCCCCTCAATATATGCATTGATATAAGAAAGATTTTCGTACTTATGGAGGAGCTTGCTTTTATGTCCAAAACATTTTGCTCCCCCTCAATATGTGCCTTGATATACAAAATGGTTTAGCACATACGGGAGAGCTTACATTAATTGCCAAATCATCACATTTTATCAGAATTTCCTATTTAAATCACATTCTCTCCCCGATCAAAAATTTCAAACCATTTGAGATTTGTGATCCCAATTGATTTAAATACGTTTAGAAAAAAAATTCGGGAGAAAATGTGGTCAGGTTTAAATGTATTCTGATTTAGGAGCATACGATGCTCCCCCGGAAACAACGAGAGAGTGTCACTGCTGAGGTTGCACAAATTTGGTAAGGTGTCGGAAATTTGAACAAATATACTCCCCCTCAATTAATGACCCGTTTTCCATTAAAAGAGCTGTAGTCATTCAATTGAGCGACGGACATTTGTGAAAATTTAGTTCATTTTACCACCTTGTGTAACATCAAGACTCTCTTGAGGGATCTAACAAGATAGAGAATCTTGATGAAAAGAAGACTTCTCTTCTTATATACGAAGTGATGCACTGAAACGTACATCAAGTCGGGAGAACATGGATATAAAGTAATCCATGCCCAGGTGAACATCACCCGGTTGGAGAAACAGCTGTCTTTTTGGCGACATGCTTTCCCCATTGTACAGTGCGGGTTGCAGTATGAAGTAACTGCAAGCCATTTAGACATGTTTTAACTGATTATAACTTCTGCTCGAGCTTCATTTAAGAATCCGTGCCATTGTTGAATGACATTTCTAGATACGTAAATGTTATCGATAAACAGAAGACATGCCTAGGTAGAACTATTTTTGGTATTTTCTGATTTTTCGATTTTTATGGTTTTTATAGGTTTTATATTTTTGTATTTTTCTTTTAGATTTAAGATATATACAACTATGTACAAGGATATAAGAAGACAATCCTTTACTCCTCCTTTTCTTCCTGAAGACACTTGAGGGTTTCAGGAGTCATGCTTTTCATGCCAAGGCGTGGGAGAATAAACTGAAACCTTTCTCTTGGGAGGGCCTTGGTGAAGATGTCAGCTAACTGAAACTCTGTCCTCACGAAGTATAGCTCCACAATTCCTTTTTCCACCTGTTCCCTGATGAAGTGATGCCGGATGTCGATGTGTTTTGACCTGGAGTGCTGAACATTGTTACAACAAAGAGCAATGGCGCTTTTGTTGTCACAATATAGGGGAATTTTGTTGTATGAGAATCCATAGTCCGAAAGCTGTGATCGCATCCAAAGGATTTGTGCACAGCAAGCAGACATAGCAATGTACTCAGCTTCAGTAGATGATATGGAAGTACTCATCTGCTTCTTAGAAGACCAACTAACCAACTTTTCCCCTAAAAATTGAGCTCCTCCTGAAGTACTTCGACGAGTGTCTTGACAACCCGCATGATCAGCATCTGCGTATGCCGTTAACTCCATTGCAGTGTCCTTAGGATACCAGAGACCCATATGAACTGTGCCTTGAAGATATCGGAAGATCCTTTTCACAGCTTCAACATGCTTCTTGGTTGGTCTGGATTGATACCGAGCACACATACACACAGCAAACAGAAGATCTGGTCTGCTAGCCGTGATGTACATCAAAGATCCAATCATGCTTCGATACTGTGTGATATCAACTGGAATCCCTGAAGGATCTTCATCCAGCTTCGTTCTATCAACCATGGGGGTGTCAACAGGTTCACTTGAATGGAATCCAAACTTTTTCAGGATCTCGTTGGCGTATTTGGATTGATTGATGAATATGCCTCCGGGACTTTGAGAAACTTGTAGTCCTAAGAAGAATGACATTTGTCCCATCATGGACATTTGGAACTTGGAATTCATCTCCTTTGAGAAACTATCACATTCACCAGGATCTGTTGAAGCAAAGATGATATCATCTACGTATATCTGAACTAGCAGTAGATGGTTTCTTGATTTCCTGGTGAATAGTGTAGGATCAACAACACCCTTGGAGAATCTGTTCGCTAGGAGGAACTTGGACAATGTATCATACCATGCCCTTGGCGCCTGTTTTAGCCCATAAAGAGCCTTCTTCAAGCGGTAAACATGAGTAGGGTGTTCAGCATTCACGAATCCCTCAGGTTGACTCACATAAACTTCTTCCTTTAAGTCACCATTCAAGAATGCCGTTTTGACATCCATCTGGTAGACTATCATATTACGACTCGCAGCATTTGCCAGGAAGATTCTTATGGCTTCAATTCTAGCAACCGGAGCAAACGATTCTTCAAAATCAATGCCCTCTTCTTGTCTAAACCCTTTAGCAACTAGCCGTGCCTTGTTCTTTAGGACATCACCATACTCGTCAAGCTTCACTTTGAAGATCCACTTCAAGGCAATGATCATTGCACGCTCCGGAGGAGGCACTAATTCCCAAACTTCAAGTCGATCAAATTCATGGATTTCATCCTGCATGGCCTGGAACCAGCAATCTTTAGTCATTGCTTCTTTGGCATCCTTTGGTTCGACTTTAGACAGTACGGAATTGAAGAAGCACCATAGTGCATCAGTGGCTAGTTGATTACGTGTAGATACTGGACGTGAGGGATTGCCAATGATGTTGTCGATTGGATGATCACTGGTCCATTTCCTGAGATGATCGTGAGGTTGATGGTTATGAACAGATGTAGCAGTGCTGTGTTCCTCAGGTAAGGATGTGTCTGATGAATGTTCAGGAGCAAATATGTTTTCAAAAGGAGCCTCTTCAACAGGAGCAAAAGGATTAACTCCCAAAGGATTATTATCTGGAGATTCTTGCATTACTGGAGAAGTTTGAGTGTTTGATGACGAAGGCGATTGTCTGGCAGCAGGAGCATCGTGACTGACTGATACTGAAGCTGCAGGGCCTTCTGAGCCTTGTGGGGCTTGAACCTCATCCATAGGAATTGTATCTGGTTCACTCGGGATGGTTCCATTCGTTGGCTCAAAGTATTCATCAAACATAGGATCAAATAACTTCTTCAACTCCTCACATGTAGGAGGCACATAAGAATCGGCAGGCGTGGAATTCTGTACAAGTCCTGAACTAATGGGTCCAGGAGACAAAAGGTGAAGATCGGGTCCAGAACTGATTTGTCCTGAAACAGGTAGCTCACTCAGCTCATCGAACGTAACATGAATGGTTTCCATGATTTTACGGGTCCTTTTATTGTAGATTCGATACCCTTTACTGTCAGGTGCGTATCCAACAAAAATACCTATATCTGCTTTAGCTCTTAACTTTCCCAAGTCTTGACTATCATTAGTTGGATAGCAAAGAGCACCAAACACACGCAGAAAGGAAAGATCTGGTTTCTTGTTATGAATTAACTCGAAGGGAGTCTTCTCATGAACCGGATGAATTAGGGATCGGTTTTGAGTGTAACATGCTGTTGCTATAGCTTCTGCCCAGAGAAACATCGGTGTCTTTGAAAATATAAGCATGGTTCTTGCAGCCTCCACCAGAGTACGGTTCCTTCGTTCAACCACCCCGTTCTGTTGAGGCGTGCGAGGGATACTTTTCTGATGCGTGATGCCAATACTTTCATAGAAATTACGGAGTTGTTGGTTAACAAACTCAGTACCATTATCTGTGCGAATGATTCTGACAGTTTTATCTAGCCTTACTTGCAGCTGTTTTATCAGTTTAATGATAACCTCTGGAGTTTCGTCCTTGGTTCTCAAAAACTTTACCCATGTGAATCGAGAATAATCATCTACTATCACCAGAACATACTTCTTTCCATTTATGGTTTGTATTCTCATTGGACCGCACAAGTCCATGTGGAGGGTGTGAAGAACTTCCAAGTTGGTGTTGACGGTTTTAGGCTTGTGGGTTTGTTTCTTGCTTTTACCCAGTTGACATGCAGAGCAGAGATGATCTTTCTCATATTTCAGTCTGGGCATCCCTCTAACAAGATCTTTACGGGAAAGATTATTTATGGTACCGAAGTTCAAGTGGTTCAGACGACGATGCCACAGCCATGATTTTGTTTTAGAGGCTTTAGAGAGCAAGCATATGGGAGAGGACTTCAACATTTCTTCAATTGAAATGGTGTATAGATTGGTGCCCCGACTGCCCTTGAGGAGATCTAAACCATCCAATTCTCTGACGAAACATGTATGCTTTCTGAAAGCCACTTCCAGATCTGAATCACAAAATTGACCCACAGAAAACAGATTGTGTCCTAGTCCTTCCACATAATATACCCTTGAGATTACACTATTACCAAACACATAATCTCCATAACCCATAATAGCACCAAAGTGGTCGTTCCCAAATCTAACTGTCCCGATAAACTTTTTCACGAAGTTCTTGAGTCGTGAGCGATCTCCAGTCATATGTTTTGAGCAGCCTGAGTCCAAATACCACAGGACGATTTGTACGACCTGCATTTGAAACCAGACAACAATGGATAACTGAAAAATGTGGATCCCCAAGTGCAATTGGGGTCCATTTGGTCAGCACACACATATTCAGGAACTACAGATTTCACAGATGCTACTATCTTTTCTGTGGAGACAGAACTTGAGACAGGACAAGACCTAGATGGAGGGCATTGTGATTCTAAAGGCAAGATTCTACCAGTTGGTCTCCATTCCTTATTCTTCACAATTTTATGCTTATTCATTTTAGGTAACGTGCACTGTTTTCCTAAATTGAATTTCCTTCCAGTGGGTCTCCATTGATAGCCTATGCTAGCAAATGTTTTTCCTGTTGCTTTCCAAACCTTTTTGCATGCTTTAGTTATCCTACCATTCTTAACATGGGATGATGCAGAAGACATCAGAAAAGACACAACACATTCATCATGATTAGCAGAAATTAAACAATTGTCGCAAGTTTTACAGATAGCATTAGAATTCGAATTAATTACAGTACTTTTGATACTAGAATCAACACGATTCATCCTACTCATTGTAAACTTATTGTTCCTAGGTTGAGCTTCTACATTCTTCAAGTGATCATTCTTAGCTGGCGCAGTCATATCCTTTCTTTCATTTCCTCTAGACCTTGACCCGCTAGCTTGGGTGTCACTTTTTACTCCTGTATAAGCATCGAAGGTAACATTAGTTTGTTTTTCTGCCTCATGCCTTCTTGATAATGATGTGTTGGGTTCTAATGTTTTGGGTGGTAGGTCAAAGGCTACATACTTGTTCACAACATTTGATGATGATGCAACAAATCTATCTCTATGGCCTCTAAACTTAGGAATTGAGCCTATGGCATATTCTAAGTTTTCCTGAATCCTTTTCGTGAGTTTGCATGCATAGACAACTGCTTGATCAAGTGGCTTATCATTCCTATCCTCTTCAACTACCTCACGAAGTGAGTCAAGACCTTCTCTAAGATGATCTAGATATGTTTGATGGGCAAGGCTGTTATTTCTAATCTTAAACGGAATACGCCCAACATCAACATCATACTTTTTACAATCATTAGCCTTTGGTGTATCACAGTTACAAGTGGTGCATGGCATTTTACCTTTCACCCGAGCCTTAAGATTCTCAATTTCATTTGTCAAAGAGGTTATTTGATCATTATGATTGCTTCTTGTAACTTTAATAGAATCATATAACTCTTTGAAATGTTGTTTAACCTTTGAATTTTCTTCTCGATAACACTCATTTTCATAATGTAACTTATTTATGGTGTTTTGATATTGAAAATTCTGAGAATCTGAAGACGAAGGTTTATTGGTGCCATATACTTCACACTTGTTGGATTTCAATTGGGCAATTTGGGCCCTCAGCAGTCGAATCGTGTTCGTGTGAGCTTGAATTGTCTCATCTCGTTTGCTTAATTCAAAATAAGTATCAAACTCAGGAGCATCCGAGGATGTCTTGACATTTGATATTTTGCATTTTTCTTCTAAGTGTTGATGTTTGAGTTGCAAATTCAGATAATCAACTTCTAATTTTGAAAAACGTTTAACCATGTTAACATGGTCATCATTTTGAATTTTTCCAAGCAATTTCAAATTCTCCCCCTCAAGCTCAACAACACGATTCTGGGTGACATTTAACGCAATAGCATACTCATTAAATTGACAAGCAGACAATGCAGAATCAGTGACAGTGTAAAATACATCTTGTGCAATACATTTAGCAATCAAGTTGTCATTAGTAATGAGTATGTTTTTTCTTTCAATCTCTCGACTCTTAAGTTCTATTGCATGTTCATTCACCTCATTTTCCATATCTTTAAACACTACTTTCATTTCATTTATTTCAGCTTTAAGGGCAGTTTGCAACCCTTCAAAGTGTTCTTTAAGTAGTTTAAAGAATGGCATGACCTCAGTTAAGTAACACCTTTTTGCATGTTCAAAACACCTTTCCCCCTCAGTAATGCCAGTGGGTGTGATTCTCTTCTTACATGTTTTATCAAAATCAGCAAACAGTTGCCAAAGCACATATAAGCTAATAAAGGTTTTGCATTCAGTGGGAAGAGACAAAGGCACCAAATTCCTAGGTGTATTGGGAGGATACACCGTTATGGACGCAACTTTTCTAATGAGGGGGGTGTTGGCCTTAAGTTTTTCTACCTTAAGTTTTTCATTATCTTGTTTCCAAAATATCTGCTCAGGTGTTAACTTCGTTTGAGGAGCAAACACAGTCAAACGATTTTCCTCATAATAATCATGGGGTTTGATTATTATTCGTCTGGCTATGCATTCGGGATCCCTCATTTTCTCATTCATTTTTTCCCTCGTTTTATCACTTAACTCATCCTCTTCATCAGTGTAGATATGCTCAGGTTGGTCATGAATAGGCTTAATCATCACATTACCATCATATAGGGCTGGTTGAAGTACTTGCATACCCTTAAGGATGGTTGACTTTGGTTCACCTATCATGATTTTACTATGCTTATCACTCAACTTTCTGTGCTTATGAATCATTTGAGCAGTTTGTATGGTTTGATTTTGTGTGTACAACTTATCTTCAAGCTTATTTTTTAGCGTCTTGAGTTTAGAGAAATCATTTAAAAGAGTTGTTTCTTTTTGTTTGAATTCTTGCTTAAGTGTTGTTACACACTTTTGTGCATCCTGTTTCTGTTTGTCAGACTGTTCTAGCTGACTTTTCAAAGAACTTAACTCTATTTTTAATGTTTCTTCTCGCACTCTAGACTCTTTAATAAGTGTATTCATTTGACCCTCTAATTTCTGCTCACGATCATTAAGTTCAAACTTAGCACGCTGTTCATACATAGCAACTTGTTCTTTATAGATGTTAAGTCTAGTGATCAAGTTAATATCAGGGACAGGCAATTGGTTCTCATGGTACACACAAGCATTATCTACATTACTTGCATTATCTAAGGCACATGCATTACTCATAGCACACACATCATTATTGACAAAGGATTCACCATTTGGTACATCAGGCGAGTTGTTGCTATTCAAATACTGTTCATATGAGACAATATTGCTATTTTCCATATCAACATCACTTGAGTCAGAAACAACTGCCTGATGTACTTCTTCGGGAATCTGATGTCCCTCGACAATATTATATGTGTCATAAATTTTTAGTACCTCAGAAATCACGGATGCATTAGAAGAACCAGCTTGACGAGATGAGGCCAGGGAAGACAAGTTAGCCATGAAGATTGTTTGAGCAGTAGGTTCATCATCCACATCAGAGTCAAATGCATCACAGTCATCTACCTTGAAGATGTTAGGATCATTAAGTGCCAGATCCTGAACAGGTTTCTCATCCACATCTTCATCAAAAGTATTTCCTCCATCTCCTGCCAAGAACAATAACTCTTCCTCATCCAATACAGCACCATTTTCTTGAGCTTGCATTAACAGCATCTTGTCTTTGAAGTAATCTGAGTTCTGAGGACGTTTAGGTTGATTGCAGTTTCTAGCAATGTGTCCAAGCCCCCCACAATTATAACACTTGATCTGTTTCCCTTGCCCCTGATTGGCATTCCCTGCTCTGTTCTGCACATAACCTCGACCCATGTTTCTGCCAGCTCTCCCTTGCACATTCTGGACCACAATTTTCCCGTCCTCCACCATTGCTAGATTGCGTGGGTTGGAAGAATTCCTTAACTGATTGTTGGTCTGAGGGAGTGATGCTTGAAACTGTTGAACCAGTAGAGATACTTGATTGGTGAGGTTGTCAATCATTTTGTCGGTCTGAGAGTAGCCTGAGTCAAGTTGTGAACTCATAGCAGGTACTTGTGAGTGAAGTTGGTGATAGCTTGGATTGGATGATGATTGGATTGTTGGTTGTACATTTGTCATGAAAGCCAGTGGGTCATTCGTAGTTGAAGGATTCAACTTTTCTCTCAGCACCCGATCATAGGCAGCATGCTTCTCATGTTGTTGCAGGTAAGCATACAACCGTTCATAGTTAGTCTCCCTTAAACCTTTGTTGAGTTTGACGGCAGTAACAAATCTGTCCCATTCCGGAGTCATGTTGTTCACAAACTTTGAGTTAAGTTGGATGTTGGGCATAGTCATTCTGATCATCCTCATATCATTTACCAACTTATGAAATCTCACATAGTAATCTGTGACATTTTCTCCTGGGTTCATTTTGAAATGCTCGAACTCATCATACAGCTGTGACTCACGATCTTCCTTTGTGAGTTCTGACCCTGCCAACAACATTTTAACGTTGTCCCACACAGCCTTGGCTTCAGTGTTAAAATTGATGAGCTTGTATACATCCTTTGGAAGACCTTGAATAACTATGTTGGAGGCTCTAATATCGGCATCATACCTCTTCTTTTCTTCTTCATTAAGATCATTGTAGTTTCTAGGTCTGTCGATGCCCCAAGTTACAGTACCATCTTCACCAGTTGTAACAACGTCTCTGGTGGTACCCATCTGATAAGGTCCTTCGTCAATTGACTTAAGAATGTTAACACCATTATCTTTTCCCAAGCAGTAAAGTCTAATTCGTTGTGCCCAAGACTCATAATCCGTCCTATCTAGCATAGGTGGACGAGTGTCAGATCCTGCTGCTTGAATATCATCTGATGATGTACTTGATGTGGTAGCCATAGTAACTACGGGATTTTACTGATCTTGTGATTTAACCGAGAAATCGAATCTTTCGCGGGAATTTCTAAAATCACCAAGACACAAACCGCCTAGGCAAACAGCGTAGACACAAACCGCGTATGTGCCTAAGAGACAAACCGAGTTCACACAGGAGACACAAACCGCGTGTGCGCCAAAGAGACAAACCGAGTTCACACCAAAGACACAAACCGCGTATACGCCAAATAGACAAACCGAGTTCACACCGGATATACAAACCGCGTATGTGCCAAGAGACAAACCGAGTTCACAATGGAGATACAAACCGAGTTCACACCAAAGATACAAACCGCGTTGACACAAACCGCGTAAGCGCCAAATAGACAAACCGAGTTCACACCGGATATACAAACCGCGTTGACACAAACCGCGTGTGCACCTTAGAGACAAACCGAGTTCACACCAAATGTACAAACCGCGTATGCACAAACCGCGTATGCACCTAAGAGACAAACCGAGTTCACACTTGAGATACAAACCGCGTAGACACAAACCGCGTATGCGTCAAAGAGACAAACCGAGTTCACACCGTAGACACAAACCGCGTACGCACCGTAGAGACAAACCGCGTTGGCTCAAACTTCCAAACCTGTCACTATCAATGCCGTTTGTCCTTTTGCCTAAACTAGTATAAAGACAAACCGAGTACACGATGCTACACAAACCGCATTCAAGAATCGTCCAAACAACACAAACCGCATCCAAGAACTCTTGAAAGAAAAACCCTCGAATCACCCACAAACACCACACGAGCCTTAAATCTGTGAATCCAAACACTAAATACCACTCTAATACTAATCTTAATCAAGAAAGTACAAAGAAAAACAACTTCTAATCACTAAACAAAGTACAAAATGAGATTTATGCTACTAAACAAACAAAATAAAAAAAAAAAAAACTAAAACTACAAGTCGAATCCAACAAGAAAACCTCAAGAACTACACAAATTCGTGAATACCAACTCTCATGGACCTAACCATGGCTCTTGATACCAATTGTAGGGTATTCACAATGCATGAATCACTAGTTTGAGTCTTGTATGGATCGAATGGAAGAGGTTTTTAGAGAGAGAAATGGGAGCCTTTTAGTGAGAGAAAGAAACTTGTGTAATATTAGCTTGAAAGGTCCAACCCTTCCCATGTGTGGGAAGGGATATATATAACTACTACATATTACGTCCCTAGTGGACTGTGGAGCGAGCTGACAGAGGGGAAAGCCCCGACCCACTCCACAAATATAGATACTACTAATACTAATACTAATTATACTAAGCAACTGATAATATTACAGATAATCTTATGAGCAATGATGATCTAATAAGTACTCGGGGTGACCGAGTCTTCTGCTGAATATTCATATTCCTAACACCTCGTTTCTCACGAATCAAAACAAATCGTCGGTTGTGCCAGTACGCGTTGTGTACGAATCTTTACGTTTCGCGAGATAACTACACTTTTTCAAATCAAATAAGTTCAGAAAGGATCTGTTTATGAGAAACAGGGAAAGTCTCGAATAAAAATATATTCGGAAAATTACGGGTGGTTACATCATATCCCAAGAAAAACACCACACAATTATGTTAAGCATAACTTATCATTCACTGACTTTCAATGGAACGATGTTCATTGAATCTCAAAACATAAAGACAAGATAATATTATATATAATATTATTTTTTAACTTGAAGCATTTTAAGCATATCAAACTCATATCAAACACATGTTCACCATCTGTTACCCACACACATTGTTATATTACGTCACAAACACCAAATACTTAGACTCACTATTATCCAGGTCCTGTTTTTTAGCTGTGTTCATAATTTCACTCGATATCTCATTTCCATTTTACCAGTCATGTAACACCCCATCCCGATAAGGGTAGAAGTATTACGTTATGGTGACATATCAAAGCAAACACAAGCATATGACTTAAATAATACAAATGAATTTCAAAGGTTACAAAGGGAAGATCTGAAAATACAAGGTTACAAATGAGAACAACAATAAATACTAAGTCTAAAAAATATAATCACTTCTAGTCATCTCTAATCCAGAATAGCAATCAAGGTATAGTCTTCTAAGTCCAAAGTACTCTCCACTCCTAACCCAGCTTCCAACTAAAACCTGCCGCAGGAAAAGAAATGCGGCTGAGCTTAAAAAGCCCAGTGAACAGATATATATATAAATGAAACCAAAAGATAAGGAAGGAAGATATAAAGTATGGTGCATTGGGAAAACATAAGGTATAAACGAATGGATATTAAGTAAGAAAAGGTCAGTAATCTACCACGAGCCCAAACAAATCAAGTCATAATCATCGGTAACCATAGAGGAGCGACCTCTCAAATATGTGAAGGACGTGTATTGCACACAGCATCAATCACCAAATCAGTTATATCATATCATATACAAAACTAACCTAGGATGCATCCATACGTCCCTGCAAAAATATTAGTGGCCAAACATATATAATAATTGAGCTCATACAAATAACGAAAAGGGACGGTGTGGAACATCACTCGACCACACTAGAGTCATGCCATTGGTGCATCAATGACACGGCCATGGAACCCCCATGACTAGGAAACATAGTGGCTCGGGTATCAAACTATAAGGTTTAAAAGTCATATTATATCAAAGGTCCATAAGTTTCTTAGCAAAGGTTCATAATCAAAGTTTTCTATCAAATGTTCATTTAAAGAAATCTTTAAATAATGGTTTTCATAAAAATGATCTTTAATAACGGTTTTCATAAAGGTAGTCCTTAAAAGTAGTTTTCATAAAAGTTAGTAAAATGGTATCGCAAAATGCTCATAAACATCATTTTAAAATAGTTTTTCTCAAAACATTTCCATGATATAATTAAGAAAGGTTTTCACATCCAGTTACAATATCAACGGTTTACAAAATCTAAGGGAGCATAACAAAGGCATAGATCAAATAAGAAAGCCATAATAAGAAGGCTCAGATCAACGGCATCATAGTCAAAGCTAATATCTAAAAGATGCGTACGAATCATGAGAAACCTTAAGAGATAAGGTCAGAATATTTGTACCTTATTCAAAAGACAAAGCAGACAAAGATAGGATCACACGGAGATAGGAATCACTCCTTCTTCACGGAACCTACGAATTAATAATCACGCATTACTGATAAGCTCATTTTAATCAGATTTCTCGTTTTAGGTTTCTTTCTATTTTTAGTAATCTTTCCATATTTAATAACCTGTCATATTTAGTAAGTTTCCCGATTTAGTAACGTTTAGGGTTAAAAATTCCAATTCAATCACTTTTAGACTTAATATGATCAATATTTTAGTTTAGGGTTTAATATGACACTTTTAATAATTTTTAGGTTATAAACTGCCATTTATTATAATTCAAGGGCTAAAGTGTAAATTATATATTTTTATGAAATTCCTTATATTTTATGTATTCTAATCACCTCATTAATGTTCCATGCACTAAACCCTAATTTCACACATTAATCTAACCCGAACAACTCTTTTGTACTTTAATCTTTTCGACCCACCTTAACCCACGTATACTCAAGGACTCGACACACCAATACACATATTCTCAACACACCACACGACTTCATGTTTTCCCTTCTTAGCCTTAATCATATCGACCCATGCTACTCTCTTTGTACCGATTATACACGACACAACAATCACATAAAATCACACCTTTTTACACCCATAAGACTCAAACCATCGCCTTCATAACAACCCAATTCTATTCCCTTTTCCTGCCCATTTAACGTGACCAAAGTTTCCCCAATACTCCCTCGTTTTCAGTCCCATGACACACAAATAACAATACGCATTCGACACAACAACAGTGTTTAGACCTTAATTAAGTACTCACAAAAGACTTCAGGTGTAACACCCTAGGCAAATCCTACATCGGCTGTGGCCTGGAGAGATGCTGGGTTCATAAGATAACATTCGCCTTACAATGATACAACGCGTTTTGTGGTCTACTGCGAGTGGGGTTCTTAGGAACTGGCAGTTAAGCGTGCTCATGTGAGAGTAGTACTGGCTTGGGTGACCTGCCGGGAAGTCTTCAAATGAGGCCACAAAAACAAAGCCGTGAGCCTGCGGGCAAAGCGGACAATATTGTGGTCTGAGTAGGCGGGATGTTACATCAGGTTTACCCCATGCTCGACTCTTTTTAAATCAGTTTGTAACTAATGTGACACTACACCATTCGCATTCTAAACAGCCCCACACTATCATGTGTATACTTTACACATTTTACTTGTTTTATAATCATCACAACACACACACAATTCCATACTCCAATTGTTTTAATCTGGTTCTTCACGTATTTATGTTATAGATTTTATCCACATTAAATCTGCATGTGATCCAGCCCTATAGACACACCAACCACAGCCCATGATTTAAATTATATCGACATGTATATATGCACGTTCACACCCTTTTTAACACACTTGGACAAACCTTAAATTCTCCTAGTCGACACATGCTTAAGTTCTTATTATTTCATGCACAAAAGAGCCTCATAAACTGATTTCATGCTGTGCTTTTAGGTATTTCATGACTCGTATAAAACAGGCCCAAAACATTTATCAATTCATGTAATCAAATTCATTATATCATGTCATATTCACCAAGGTTCAAATCGTATAATTAGGTTTAACAATCATGCATGCATTCTGATTTTAGAGAGTTTTATATCTCTATATTTCGATCTATATATATCTTATCATTTTATGTTCCCATAATCCTTCATTTAATACATATATCTTATTGATAAAAGCTTGTTTTAGGTTACTAAATTCTGCGTTCATGTGATCATGTCGGGATGAAAAACGAGAACAAAGGATTGAATATACCTTGAGTCGAATGAAACAAGGACAAGATGAGGACAGCAAGAACTAGAATTAACCCAGAATATATACACCACAATTATCGCCTCCTCAGAAACCTTTCTTGTGCGCCCAGAAATTAACTTGAACAGCAGACTCTTGGGCTCAATGACCCCGATCAAACCCTCTTTATCAGGCCTTCTCACACCTCTTCTGTTCCACCACCCTTGTATCACTTTTGTACTCGACAGAAAGAAGGAGAGAAAATAAAAAGAAATGCCGCCACTTATGTATTCTAGGTTTTTTGGGTATATTGTATTCGGTTGAAAAAAATAATAGAGGAGGGGAGGGATATATGGAAGATGTCGAGATTATGGGGAGGGTTAATGATCATGATTTCCTTTCCAAAATTCAAATTTTATTCTATCCCATTCTAATTTGCAAGTGATGTACAAATTTTTAATCCTTTTGGACTTGTTGATGGCGTGTGATATATGCCAGTATAGGTCAAAATATATGGCTTATATTATGGCCTTTACATTTTAAAATTCCCATGCGATGGTTCATAATCTCTTAGGTTGGGTTCCAAGTTCAAATAAATACGTATTTTAGAATTTACGTTCTTAGGTTATCATAATTGTTTAATTTGTTTAGGAACTTAGGTTATGGAATTCTTTAATTCTTTTATTATAATTTATGTGTTCTTGCAAAATTCAAAATATAGGGCAATTTAGGGATTTCAACTGAATGAAAAATGGGGGTTTTACAACTCTTCCCCTCTAGAAGAAAAAGTTTGTCCTCGAAATTTGAGTAGACAGATCAGATGGAAACGTATCGTATCGCAAAAAGCACATGGATGATAAATACGCATAACTCTTCAGTTTCTCAAGTAGTATCGTCTTCCGTACAGTCTTTCGAATGGATTCTCATAATCAGACAGATCTTGTTCCTCAAAATTCATAGTCTCAGATCTTTATACAGAGTAGATCATAATGAATCAGATTCAACGGATGTGATACGTAGATGTAGTAGATGGTAGGTGAAAGTTCTCAATAGTAACACATGGGATACATACAGACAGAAAACAGATTGGATGATAATAACAAACGGTAGAGAGCTCTACAATGATGCCTAAGATTCTTAACAGATGCACGCATGTCGAGAATTCAAACGTATCAAGATGTCTAACGATGAAGGCAGAGTGTACGCATAGGTAGAATGAACCTAAGGTCTCACTGGTTTTATCGTTTTAAGTATATTTATTTTCCAAAGAAAATACAACGGATGTATTTCCCCGGGTCATAGTCCCAACGAAGGTTGAAGTCGAGTTGTCGTTAACGGTGTCGAATTATGAAGTGAATGGTGTAAAAGAGTGATATTTGGGGTTTTTATACTACAAAAATGAAATAACAAGTAAAAACAAATGTTAAAGCTAAAAGTACAACTATTCTAAGCACACGATTCTTAAAACGAAAATTAAACTTGAAAACGTACGTTACGAATTTAAAACCGTATTTAAAAAGTGAATTTCTAAATTATAAATCCTAAAAATGTAAAATTAATTTTCCTAAATGCTAAATATTAAAAGAAAATTTTAGAAAAAAGAAATATATTTTTTTGATTTTTATTTTATTTTTTATGAATTTAAAACTAAAAGAAACTTATTAAATGATTAAAAATAGCAAACTGATTTGGAAAAATATGAAACTTTGCAGAAAAATCTTAAATGATATTTAGAATCTAAGAAAAATGAAAATAGAACTTTTCTAAACCCAAATAAGCAGTTTGGGCAATAAGCAGTTCCAAATAAGCACTTGAAATAAGCAAATCAGCACCAAAATTTACCAAGAGCTCCAAGACAGATTAACACACTTGTTCAAGCTTAAAACAACTTATTATGACCAAGGGGGCACTCAGATTAAGCCAATAAGCACTTATGCAATTGCTAATTTGGGACAGAAACAATGATTAAATAGCCCACTTGCAGCTGATCTAAAAGCTAGGCAACAGCTAATTAGGGGAAACTGAAAGCTAATTATAAAAGCTAATACTATAGACTACTCCTAAATTAAAAATGCCCAAATTTAAACCTCAATTGCTTATTCAGATTAAGCAGATTAAGCCTAGATCAGATGAGGTTAGAAACAGAAATTGATGCAGGTTTGAATCAGTTCTTATGGGGGATTTGCAGACCAAAAATAAGATAACTAATAAGCTAACAAATGCAAACCAAGCTCAGAAACTGAAAACTAGTACTACAAGCTACTAACAAACTAAATATTAAGCAATAAGGAAATGAGAATAAGCTATTTTGAAACAAGCAAAAAGCTGAGATCAACAACTTATTGTGCAGGTCTGCACAAAAGGTTCTGATGCAGCAGATGAGTGTTTTTGCACTCAACTCTTCCAAAACTTAGTGGAACTGAACCATCCTTTCCAGTCTATCTTTAAACACTGAAATGAACTTAAATATACCAAATATCACCACCAAATCAAGATTAGCTAACAGGAGCTTATAAGGGCAGTTTTAACTTCCAATATTTGCACTAACACACTCAAATCCTCAAAAGTGCTCAAAACTACTTAAAATCTGTCAACTACAGCTTATCTATACTAACTTAAGCTCAACCAAAACTCATCTTATAGCAAATGAACAGTAATAATAGCTTATGACCAAACACTAGTAATGTGCCAAACACCCTCATAAAAACTGATTTTACTAAATTTACACTACAAACTACTGAAATAACCTATGAAACTTATCATTACTGATTATCTAACTCTTATATCAACCAAATAAGCAATCTACAATCACTATATTCAGCTGAAACTAAGTTAAGCTAAAATGACTATAAAATGGGAAAATGAGCAATTAAGAGAACTAGGAACTGAAAACAAGCAATAAGGCAATGAATCAACACAAATATACTAGATAAGCAGTAAAACACAAATAAGCACTAATTTAAGCAGATGAACTGTACCTTTGACCTGAGTTGACTTTTTGAGACTTTTGAGTTTGATTCAGTGTAAACCTAAACTAATACTCACATTAAGCTATAAAAGCTTATATGTGCATAATCTTCTGAAAATAGCTTATTGAAGCTGGATTTAAGAATATTTTTTGTATTTTTGAATTATTTTCTATTTTTTTAAGTTTTTGAAATAAGTTGAAGAAATAATGAGAAGTAATAGTGAAATCAGCAAAATATCTTTACTATAAACTACTGAATAAGCTAATAAGCTAAAATGAGAATTGAAAGCTTGAATTAATTTGAGACAAGGAAATATAAAAGAGAAACTGAATTTGCATTAAACTTAAAAACTGGATTACAATGTTTGGAAAACTACTGAAGATTAATGATTACAATAAGCTAAAGCTACATTACACTATTCTACTCCTACTCCTAAAGCCTAACAACTAACAGCTTAAAATCGTGGGTGAGAGGGTCCTTTTATAGCCTTCAGCTAGGGATTTAGAAGCTTCATGATGTTCCTATTACAGCCCTTGGATCATTTCTTGATCAACAATCTTCAATAATAGCCCTTGGATCAAACCGATGAGGTGTAGTACCCAATCACATTGCTCTATTCGTCCAGCTTGGCAATCCTACACGTCTGACATTCTTCAATAATAGCCCGTGGATCAAACCGATGAGGTGTAGTACCCAATCACATTGCTCTATTCGTCCAGCTTGGCAATCCTACACGTCTGACATTCTCTGACACGTGCGTCAGTCTTCTAGAAGCAATAATCATTGGGTAATTATTTGTAGAGCAAGGTAAAAGGGAGTGGGTGAATTAGGGTTTATGGCTACAGTAACAATTGGGGAAAGTGAAACGCGGGTAAAAGTTGTTTGACTGGGAGTTTATATTTTTGACCGGATCGGGTTTGGGTTGTAGGATTTGGGTTTATGGGTTATGGTTTGGGTGTGGGCTTTGGTTTATTATTTGGGTTTTGATAATAATAAAAGTGGGCTGGTGGGTTTTTGGTTGTGTCCGGACAAGTTTTATAGTATAGGATTTTTGGTTTAAGTGAAATTTAAGGACCAATGATGTAATTACTGAAACTTCAAGGACTAGTTCTGCCAAACTTCAAATTTGATCCAAGGGCTTGTTTTGTCATTCTTTGATTTTTCAAGGACTTGTTTGAGCATAAACTTTGACCATTTGCTCCCCGGCTTCGGCTTTTGACCTTTTCCAAATCTCGTGCTCGTTTTCTCGGTTTTGGCTTAATTTTGTCCATATTTCATGATATCCGTACCTGCATAAAAACAAACACAAAAACACAATATCTTTGGCATTTATGGTTAGTTTTTGGTTGTTTTGGTCTGATTTTGGTCAAGAAAAGGTATGTGTTTAAGCACATACGAAAATTCCCCAGACTAAGATATTGCCGTGTCCTCACGCAATGTTATAAAAACACTTTTTTAGAAACCAAAAATTTCTAATCTCTTTTTACTAACTTTGAGAAGTAGCAAAATTTTCAAAAGAGATTAAGAAATCTTAAGTTCTAAAAACTCCCCATTTTTCCTTTTATTCTATTTTTGCATTTTTTTTCTTATTTTCATATGACGGTTTTGTTGACAATCATTATCTCGCGATAACTTTTAGGGTCAACGAGTAGGAAACACGACTCATGAAGAAGTGACAATACGGATAAAATTCTTCGTCCTTGATTTTTCACGAGTCCCCAAACTAAGCTTAAAAACGAAATCATTGTTATTTACAAGTTAGATGCTAACACTACCCATGGAAGTTACTTGTGTAATTACCTCTTGCTCCCATTTTTCTAATTCGCCTCTATTTATTTTATTTTTGTTGAGAACTGAATTACTTCATTTTTTCTCGTTTCGATAGGGTTTTAGTCCGATAAAGATACTAAATTAAGACGCTAAGTAGTTTTCAATCTTCTCTCGAGAACCGTTGCTTTGAAAATGAGGTCCACATCAAGGTTTTTATTTATATTTTTGCATTTTTTCTATTTTTTCATTCATCACAATTTTTTTTTTTTTTTTTTTTTTTTTTTTTTTTTTTTTTTTTTTTATCACTAACTTTTTTACTTGTGTACCCTAAACGACGGAGCTTCACGGTTTAGTTCCAAGACCTTACACTTTCTGGCATAAATGATCCAAGGGCCGTTACAACGGAGTATTCCAAGACTCTAGACATTCCTGGAATGAGGATCCAAGGTGGTTAGACCAAGACCTCACACATTCCTGAACTAGAGGTCCAAGGGCCGGTGCAAGAGGGTAGCCAAGACCTAAACGCCTTCCGGAAATAAGGATCCAAGGCCCGATCTCGAATCCGTAGCTTAGAGCACTTAACTTATTATCATTAAACGTATTTATTAAGTAACCTTGATGTGTACCCAATTTTTAAAGCAAGGATTCTTTTAAGAAGACCAAGAACTAATCATCGGAAAAACCTAACATCTTTAATTATTCTTACAATTATATATAGTGAAACAATATTGTGGGAGCAAAAGGCCACAAGTAACTTCTATGAGCTCTAAAGAGAACCAACTACTCCACGCTTAGCATCTAACTTCTAAATAAACTCTATCATTTCTCATTCTTCGCAAATTTAAAATCTTAAATAATAAGATCCGTGAATGCTTAGCCTTATAATCAAGTCATGCATATATAAAGTCGATACGGGAACTTGCAAACTCTTAAAAAGAATTCGCATTTTATAGCTCCTTGTGTAAAAGACTAGCACGAGCTTATAGATTATAAATGGTTAAGGGAACAAGCTAGGGCTCAACACGCCCGGTCAAGTCAGAATTTTATTCCTACTCTCACCAGCGAAAAGTCAACAAAATGTCAAAACACTTATGATATTTTTGCAAAATTTTTTAAAATTTTCTCATTTTTTAGGATTTTTTCAATTTTTTGGAGGAAAAACGGGGTTGCGAGAGTAAACGGCAAAAATGCAAGGCACAAAATCAAATCGAAAGATTACCCCCCCCCCCCCCCCCAGACTAAAACGACACATTGTCCTCAATGTCTTAAAGGTAAGGGTTCTCCTACATAAATCTAAGGCCGTTTTTTAATTATGCCAAAAGATAAATGTAAAACGATAAGATTTAGGATATCGGATGAGCAACGAATGATGAAACTCGAGTGGGGAGAAGGCAGAACCACGAGCACGAGAGTCTTCATTATTCGGGCAAATCCTGGACACATCACAAAACACAAGAAATGGAAGAGGCGCCCCTCCTCACTTTTATTAAGAAAATAGAAAGAAGATAGATGGATAAGCATGGGGTGCCTCCCACGAAGCGCTTGTTTTTTATCGAGTCGTATAGCTTGACTCGCCCCGAATTTAATTGTTCTTGGGGGAGCATGTGGAAAAGATAATTTCCATCGGTCTTTCATTCAAGAGGTTTTGATAAACATTGAAACATATGAAAGTTCCACACCGATGAGACACCCACGGTTTTAAGAAAGAAAAACCATAAATGGTAATACCGGGGTCAAAGATAGTATCCTCACTCCCAACGGAGTGAAGAAGAGGAGAAGTCACATCAAATGTGATGAATGGAAGAAATATTTTTATAATAATGAAAATCAATTCTTCATCCTCAAAATCAGATTTTTCAAAAGTCTCGGGAGGGAGGGTTGGGATGAAATTATCAATAAGCAAATTCTTCTGATCAAGTACACCTCCCCCCAGACTAAAATCATTATCAAGATTGAAATAAAAATGATCATATTCTGGATGAGAGAGTTCACCGTAGAACTCTTCAAAAATGACCGGATCATTCTTATCAAAGAGAAACGAATCATACTCGGGAAGAGAGATATGAGCATAAGAATTGGTACCGCCACTACTCGTCTCTTCCGTATGATCGATATCAAAGTGAAATGCTTCATAAGCCGGGAGAGAATAATCGGGATGAGAAGTGGGATTGCCACTAGTCTCTTCTTCGGTCTCAAAGATAAAACTCTCATATTCTGGAACAAAATCCTCGAGCTCGTGCTCCGGAGGATCTGACGGCTTATCTTCAAAAATAACTTCCTTAATTTCCTTCGGGGGAAGGGAAAATGACGGTTCATCAAATATCTCCTTTTCTGATAACGGAGCATCTCCCCCCGGATCACAATCTTCATCAACAATTTCCGGCGAAATTGGATCATCGAGCTCTTCCATAGAAATATCACTTCCCTCAGGTGGAGGAGAAGGATGGGAAGAGTCGGAAATGACGAGTTCAGAAGACGGAGTGGGATTGCCACTCGGAGGAGGAATCGACGTCTGAACTTTCAATACTTCTGAAGGTTCATCCTCATCACTCTCGTCAGAGTCTGAATAGTAAAAGGTGTGAGGATGACCTGGTCCTTGTTGGTATTGACAATTTTGAATAGTGTTATTGTCAAGGACCTTAACTCGTGCACTCATAGCGGAAATTTCCATGGAATAATGATCACTCATCACAGTGATAGAGTCATACTGAATTTCAGCATCCCACTGATACTGATGATGTGTCATATTCTCAATCAAATCATATGCTTCTTGAGGGGTTTTCCGCATGAGATTGCCACCGGCTGCCAACATAATTTTGTCTTGATCAATCGGAGTTATGCCATTATAAAAGGTTAGGATTTGATCAAGAAGCAAAATTTTATGGTCTGGACATTTCCTTAACAACGATTTGAATCTCTCCCAAGCATCGAATACTGACTCCATGGGTAATTGCTAGAAATTCAGAATGTCTTTCCTAAGCTGCACCATTTTAGAACGTGGAAAGTATTTTGAGAGAAACTTGACGAACATCTCTTCCCATGAATTAATTATGTGGGTTTTAAGATTGTAAAACCAATATTCAGCATTGTGGGATAAAGATAATGGAAAGAGATTTAAACGGATGCTGTCAAGAGAAACTTCATTTTGCTTTATGGATTGATTGATGGATAGGTATTTGTTTAAGTGTTCGTTTGCATCCTCATCTCGAAATCCGTGAAATTGGCAATTTTGCCGGATCAGTCGAACCATATGATTTTTCAATTTAAAATCGGTTCCCGAAACTGATGTAGGAGTGATCGGTCCTCCTCTACCGATCAGTGTCGGACGATAGAAATCCTCCATGGTCCGAGGATCATGGGGATGAGATGGGAAAGAATCGAACATGGTGGAGAATTAAACAATATGAGGGATAAGAAGATAAGAATTAAACGGTATGAGAGGGTAAAGAGATAAGAATTAAACGAATAAGAGGATTAAGAAGAATATTTTTAATTTTTAGAAACATTTGAAAATCACAAAAGAAAAAGGAAAAATAATTTGGAGAAGAAAATCTTTTTGGGATTTTAATATTTTTGAAAAATATAAACACAATATTTTTGGTACCGATCCTTCAATCGATATTCGTTTCTCTTACGACTACGCGCAGAGTGGCGGAGAAGCAAAGGTCTGCCGAAGCTAATTAAAAACCCGCCTCTTTCGGTTCGTCAATTTAATGTCGAACCATCCTTAAACCACTTGTATAGGTTGTAATCGAAAAATAATCCGAAAATCAAATGATTTCACGATTGTTTTGTTGTTTATTCGGAATGGTTTACAACACTTTCAAGAAAGTGAGGTTATATTATTTTTGTATTTTTGAAAACACTTTAGGAAAAGTGTTTTATTTATTTTCTTTTTGTATTTTTCTTTTTATAAAAACAAAGAACTTCCGAGGAAGGGTCTTCAAAACACGATTCAACGATCAAAATTAACAAACTCTTCTCAAGCCTTCCCCGGCAGCGGTCCATTTTTTTTATTTTATCGTTTTAAGTATATTTATTTTCCAAAGAAAATACAACGGATGTATTTCCACGGGTCGTAGTCCCAACTAAGGTTGAAGTCGAGTTGTCGTTAATGGTGTCGAATTGTGAAGTGAATGGTGTAAAAGAGTGATATTTGGGGTTTTTATACTACGAAAATGAAATAACAAGTAAAAACAAATGTTAAAGCTAAGAGTACAACTATTCTAAGCACACGATTCTTAAAACGAAAATTAAACTTGAAAACTTACGTTACGAATTTAAAACCGTATTTAAAAAGTGAATTTCTAAATTATAAGTCCTAAAAATGTAAAATTAATTTTCCTAAATGCTAAATATTAAAAGAAAATTTTAGAAAAAAGAAATATATTTTTTTGATTTTTATTTTATTTTTTATGAATTTAAAACTAAAAGAAACTAATTAAATGATTTAAAATAGCAAACTGATTTGGAAAAATATGAAACTTTGCAGAAAAATCTTAAATGATATTTAGAATCTAAGAAAAATGAAAATAGAACTTTTCTAAACCCTAATAAGCAGTTTGGGCAATAAGCAGTTCCAAATAAGCACTTGAAATAAGCAAATCAGCACCAAAATTTACCAAAAGCTCCAAGACAGATTAACACACTTGTTCAAGCTTAAAACAACTTATTATGACCAAGGGGGCACTCAGATTAAGCCAATAAGCACTTATGCAGTTGCTAATTTGGGACAGAAACAATGATTAAATAGCCCACTTGCAGCTGATCTAAAAGCTAGGCAACAGCTAATTAGGGGAAACTGAAAACTAATTCTAAAAGCTAATACTATAGACTACTCCTAAACTGAAAATGCCCAAATTTAAACCTCAATTGCTTATTCAGATTAAGCCTAGATCAGATGAGGTTAAAAACTGAAATTGATGCAGGTTTGAATCAGTTCTTATGGGGGATTTGCAGACCAAAAATAAGCTACCTAATAAGCTAACAAATGCAAACCAAGCTCAGAAACTGAAAACTAGTACTACAAGCTACTAACAAACTAAATATTAAGCAATAAGGAAATGAGAATAAGCTATTTTGAAACAAGCAAAAAGCTGAGATCAACAACTTATTGTGCAGGTCTGCACAAAAGGTTCTGATGCAGCAGATGAGTGTTTTTGCACTCAACTCTTCCAAAACTTAGTGGAACTGAACCATCCTTTCCAGTCTATCTTTAAACACTGAAATGAACTTAAATATACCAAATATCACCACCAAATCAAGCTTAGCTAACAGGAGCTTATAAGGGCAGTTTTAACTTCCAATTTTTGCACTAACACACTCAAATCCTCAAAAGTGCTCAAAACTACTTAAAATCTGTCAACTACAGCTTATCTATACTAACTTAAGCTCAACCAAAACTCATCTTAAAGCAAATGAACAGTAATAATAGCTTATGACCAAACACTGTTAATGTGCCAAACACCCTCATAAAAACTGATTTTACTAAATTTACACTACAAACTACTGAAATAACCTATGAAACTGATCATTACTGATTATCTAACTCTTATATCAACCAAATAAGCAATCTACAATCACTATATTCAGCTGAAACTAAGTTAAGCTAAAATGACTATAAAATGGGAAAATGAGCAATTATGAGAACTAGGAACTGAAAACAAGCAATAAGGCAATGAATCAACACAAGTATACTAGATAAGCAGTAAAACACAAATAAGCACTAATTTAAGCAGATGAACAGTACCATTGACCTGAGTTGACTTTTTGAGACTTTTGAGTTTGATTCAGTGTAAACCTAAACTGATCCTCACATTAAGCTATAAAAGCTTATATGAGCATAATCTTCTGAAAATAGCTTATTGAAGCTGGATTTAAGAATTATTTTTTGTATTTTTGAATTATTTTCTATTTTTTTAAGTTTTTGAAATAAGTTGAAGAAATAATGAGAAGTAACAGTGAAATCAGCAAAATATCTTTACTATAAACTACTGAATAAGCTAATAAGCTAAAATGAGATTTGAAAGCTTGAATTAATTTGAGACAAGGAAATATAAAAGAGAAACTGAATTTGCATTAAACTTAAAAACTGGATTACAATGTTTGGAAAATTACTGAAGATTAATGATTACAATAAGCAAAAGCTAAAGCTACATTACACTATTCTACTCCTACTCCTAAAGCCTAACAACTAACAGCTTAAAATCGTGGGTGAGAGGGTCCTTTTATAGCCTTCAGCTAGGGATTTAGAAGCTTCATGATGTTCCTATTACAGCCCTTGGATCATTTCTTGATCAACAATCTTCAATAATAGCCCTTGGATCAAACCGATGAGGTGTAGTACCCAATCACATTGCTCTATTTGTCCAGCTTGGCAATCCTACACGTTTGACATTCTCTGACACGTGCGTCAGTCTTCTAGAAGCAATAATCATTGGATAATTATTTGTAGAGCAAGGTAAAAGGGAGTGGGTGAATTAGGGTATATGGCTACAGTAACAATTGGGGAAAGTGAAACGCGGGTAAAAGTTGTTTAACTAGGAGTTTATATTATTGACCGGATCGGGTTTGGGTTGTAGGATTTGGGTTTATGGGTTATGGTTTGGGTGTGGGCTTTGGTTTATTATTTGGGTTTTGATAATAATAAAAGTGGGCTGGTGGGTTTTTGGTTGTTTCCGGACAAGTTTTATAGTATAGGATTTTTAGTTTAAGTGAAATTTAAGGACCAATGATGTAATTACTGAAACTTCAAGGACTAGTTCTGCCAAACTTCAAATTTGATCCAAGGGCTTGTTTTGTCATTCTTTGATTTTTCAAGGACTTGTTTGAGCATAAACTTTGACCATTTGCTCCCCGGCTTCGGCTTTTGACCTTTTCCAAATCTCGTGCTCGTTTTCTCGGTTTTGGCTTAATTTTGTCCATATTTCATGATATCCGTACCTGCATAAAAACAAACACAAAAACACAATATCTTTGGCATTTATGGTTAGTTTTTGGCTGTTTTGGTCTAATTTTGGTCAAGAAAAGGTATGTGTTTAAGCACATACCACTCACTAATCGCGGAGAATCTCCATTAGACGTCAAAAATTCTAAAGCTTCTCAGGCACTCCTCATGATATCCTATGATCACAATAAGTGCACGTTATATGATGTAAGTATTATCACGTTGATCAGGCGTCATAATACTAGCATCATATAAATATGCCCTTATGATGGTCATACTTTATCTCAAGTCGTGAACAAAACAACCACCTAGTCCTTCTACAGTCTCAGAGGTCATTAAAATCAAACAACATAACTAAGAGGAGAACGAAACTACTCGTAAGAGTAACGGAAATCCTAGAATGTCTATCAGAATTAAGGTACGTCGTTAATAGCGTCAATCCTTCGTCACTCACCGAAATCAACTCAGCCAATATAAGTGGTTGCTTCAAAATCCGCCCATTCCTAAACATAAATCTCAAGGTTCCTTCCACAATTCGTCAAAATTCGCATAACAAAACCATCATCCAACATACGCAGAATGAACACAGAACGGAATTACTAATAGAGAACCTAAATCATTCAAAGGATCTCATTATCAGGTAACGGAAGCTTAAGTAGGTTAAGCAGAAGTGATTTACGTCATCAATAACTTCATCCTTCACAAAATCAACTCATCCAAACATAAATGTTTGCTTCAAAATCTGTCCATTCAAATACATGATTTCAAATCTCTTCCAAGTCCAAGTAGTCTGTCTACGTTTGCCCATCTGATCATAGGGTGAAAAGGAATTATAAACTTGAGTCTGGTTCCTCAAGCCTTTGTCGACTCTTCTCGGAATTGTGGTGTAGTAACGCGAATCTCTGACATGATCGCTGTGCATCCTTCTATCCGCAAGTCTGCTTCTGCTCTCAATTCATCTTAGTACAACTAATATGAATAGAGAAGCAAGACTGCGTGTCTTCGACAGGTCTTCTAGCACAGCTCAAAATTCGCCAGCTCGATTACATTCTCCTTCTATGTTCGCCACCACCTTCGTCTTGCAAGAAATGTTTTCCAATCTTCAAGGTGAACACCGCTGCTGTCGACTCCAGATTATGTGTTGAATAGTTCGTCCCCTATGGTTTGATTGGCTTGATGCCCAACTGAAATTTCCACATGCTGCATGAAATATAATCGAGACCTTTCTCAGTTTCTCTCTTCTTCTTATACGCTTCTTCCACGGTAACGCCTGTCGTGAACATCTTCTACTACTCTTCTACAAGGTTTCTAATTCCGATAACTGTCTTCAATCTTGGTCCTTTTGTAGGAAACTCTGTCTTTGCAGGACATATTACAGTGATGTCAGCTAAAATTCTGAACACCAATCACATCTATTCTTCCAGAACAAAGGGTCATTCTACTTAATACGAAGCTGATCTACATGTTCCTCTTTCGTCTCTGGATACAACACAACGTCATACTATGACAATTTGTCCAAATACTCGCGAAAACATGATTCAATTAGCCAATACAATTGGCATCATTAAAACTCATAATGATCACAACGAGTACGAAAGCAGCTTCAGGAATCATCTTAGGGAAACTTCATATCTACTTCACATCACCTATCTTCTTCTTTACGAATGAAATTGAAATGCTTCACAGAGGTTACTCTCAGTTAGTCAACTCCCTTCTCGGAAGTCCTTGTGGTTGCATCTTCAGTCCCTCAAACTTAAATGAGACCATCTGATATGGAGTTTCATAGATAGACCAGATCAATCATTGGCACGCAGGAATGAAAAATGATTACGGATAGTGATACGGTTAAGTTCACGATAGTCGATACGCCGCCGCATACTCCCCTCTTTCTTCTTCATAAACCAACAGGAGCATCCAAAGAGAAACACTGAGGTGAACAAAATCATACTCCATCAGCTCCTTCAATATCTCAACTTTTATGGCACTATGGTTTCGTCAACTGAGATCAGTTCAATGCCAACTCTACTTCCCAAGCAGGGGGGATCCCAAGAGGTTCATCAGAAAAACACCAGAAAATTTTGTACAACAAAAACTTCTAATGCCAGAGCTTTCTAAGGGTGGATACTTATAGGTGTCAGGAAAAACTTGACAATCAAATGAGATCGGGGTATGTGCTTCCATAGCAACATTAATCTTAACAGATTTAAGCGGTTGAGAGTCATCATAACAAAAGTAGGATGAAAATAGATTTCTAAAGGTCACATATCATATATGGTAGTCTCTGGTAGCTTATGAAGAGCCAGCCAATCCATAACCAAAAGACATCAAAATCAAATATATCAAAAGTAAAAGGATTCATAGAACGAATATGGTCGTCAAGCCAGACGGGTAGTTCATATATCAAGGTCAAGTGCATGGTTCAATATAGTGTTGAGATAGATAAGCGAACAGTTTAAGGTGCTGGAATTTTGTTTAGCTTTTTAGCATAAGTGGCAGGTAGGGTGTGTATCATTAGTAATACGAACATCGTATAACTGTCAGAAGTGAGATGTATGGAATATCAGTTATCAGCATCATCATGCTCAGTTAACAATTCCGTACTGAGATAGTATTTACATCATATCCTTCCAAAGGAACTGGTTGGCAGACAAGGTTCACCATTCAAAGGGAGGGAACAAAACTTCCTATATCATTGGTTAATAATTACCAGGGTTCTCATAGGAGTAGTAATGGATTATGCAGAGTTAAGTAGTATCAGATGATACATTTATATCCAGCATAAGTAATGAATTAATAGAATGTGTCAAACACATTTTGGTCGAATGACCCTCGGGATGGTCGGAAAAGTATCAAACTGTTTATCAAACAGATCGGAATTGGAGAATAAAAATCAGAAGGTGAAACTTAAGTGGTGTAAGGTATCCATGTAGTTCCCGAGGTATTCCAAACTTACTTAGCTACTAAGGTTGCAAAACTTTCTAGATCCTGAAACAAATGTTCTTATAAGGCATAGCTAAAGGTAGAGGCACGATTAAGAGTGATGCGGAAGCAATACTACTTACATAGATGTCCTAGTCTACCCATTCGTTTCCGGTTATAACTTATGTTCCTATGGGGAGATCCTAAAGCAAATTCTCAAATGTTATCTTATGAGCGCCTACAGTGGAAACTTAAGGGTCCAAACTTCACAGGTCAAGGTTTAATGTACTACAAGTTGCAGCCTGGTCTCTGATACCATAATTGTAAAACCCCATCCCGATAAGGGTAGAAGTATTACGTTATGGTGACATATCAAAGCAAACACAAGCATATGACTTAAATAATACAAATGAATTTCAAAGGTTACAAAGGGAAGATCTGAAAATACAAGGTTACAAATGAGAACAACAATAAATACTAAGTCTAAAAAATATAATCACTTCTAGTCATCTCTAATCCAGAATAGCTATCAAGGTATAGTCTTCTAAGTCCAAAGTACTCTCCACTCCTAACCCAGCTTCCAACTAAAACCTGCCGCAGGAAAAGAAATGCGGCTGAGCTTAAAAAGCCCAGTGAACAGATATATATATAAATGAAACCAAAAGATAAGGAAGGAACATATAAAGTATGGTGCATTGGGAAAAACATAAGGTATAAACGAATGGATATTAAGTAAGAAAAGGTCAGTAATCTACCACGAGCCCAACCAAATCAAGTCATAATCATCGGTAACCATAGAGGAGCGACCTCTCAAATATGTGAAGGACGTGTATTGCACACAGCATCAATCACCAAATCAGTTATATCATATCATATACAAAACAAACCTAGGATGCATCCATACGTCCCTGCAAAAATATTAGTGGCCAAACATATATAATAATTGAGCTCATACAAATAACGAAAAGGGACGGTGTGGAACATCACTCGACCACACTAGAGTCATGCCATTGGTGCATCAATGACACGGCCATGGAACCCCCATGACTAGGAAACATAGTGGCTCGGGTATCAAACTATAAGGTTTAAAAGTCATATTATATCAAAGGTCCATAAGTTTCATAGCAAAGGTTCATAATCAAAGTTTTCTATCAAATGTTCATTTAAAGAAATCTTTTAATAATGGTTTTCATAAAAATGATCTTTAATAACGGTTTTCATAAAGGTAGTCCTTAAAAGTAGTTTTCATAAAAGTTAGTAAAATTCTATATAAAAATGGTATCGTATCGTGCTCATAAACATCATTTTAAAATAGTTTTTCTCAAAACATTTCCTTGATATAATTAAGAAAGGTTTTCACATCCAGTTACAATATCAACGGTTTAAAAAATCTAAGGGAGCATAACAAAGGCATAGATCAAATAAGAAAGCCATAATAAGAAGGCTCAGATCAACGGCATCATAGTCAAAGCTAATATCTAAAAGATGCGTACGAATCATGAGAAACCTTAAGAGATAAGGTCAGAATATTTGTACCTTATTCAAAAGACAAAGCAGACAAAGATAGGATCACACAGAGATAGGAATCACTCCTTCTTCACGGAACCTACGAATTAATAATCACGCATTACTGATAAGCTCATTTTAATCAGATTTCTCGTTTTAGGTTTCTTTCTATTTTTAGTAATCTTTCCATATTTAATAACCTGTCATATTTAGTAAGTTTCCCGATTTAGTAACGTTTAGGGTTAAAAATTCCAATTCAATAACTTTTAGACTTAATATGATCAATATTTTAGTTTAGGGTTTAATATGACACTTTTAATAATTTTTAGGTTATAAACTGCCATTTATTATAGTTCAAGGGCTAAAGTGCAAATTATATATTTTTATGAAATTCCTTATATTTTATGTATTCTAATCACCTCATTAATGTTCCATGCACTAAACCCTAATTTCACACATTAATCTAACCCGTACAACTCTTTTGTACTTTAATCTTTTCGACCCACCTTAACCCACGTATACTCAAGGACTCGACACACCAATACACATATTCTGAACACACCACACGACTTCATGTTTTCCCTTCTTAGCCTTAATCATATCGACCCATGCTACTCTCTTTGTACCGATTATACACGACACAACAATCACATAAAATCACACCTTTTTACACCCATAAGACTCAAACCATCACCATCATAACGACCCAATTCTATTCCCTTTTCCTGCCCATTTAACGTGACCAAAGTTTCCCCAATACTCCCTCGTTTTCCGTCCCATGACACACAAATAACAATACGCATTTGACACAACAACAGTGTTTAGACCTTAATTAAGTACTCACAAAAGACTTTAGGCTTACCCCATGCTCGACTCTTTTTAAACCAGTTTGTAACTAATGAGACACTACACCATTCGCATTCTAAACAGCCCCACACTATCATGTGTATACTTTACACATTTTACTTGTTTTATAATCATCACAACACACACACAATTCCATACTCTAATTGTTTTAATCTGGTTCTTCACGTATTTATGTTATAGATTTTATCCACATTAAATCTGCATGTGATCCAGTCCTATAGACACACCAACCACAGCCCATGATTTAAATTATATCGACATGTATAAATGCACGTTCACACCCTTTTTAACACACTTGGACAAACCTTAAATTCTCCTATTCGACACATGCTTAAGTTCTTATTATTTCATGCACAAAAGAGCCTCATAAACTGATTTCATGCTGTGCTTTTAGGTATTTCATGACTCGTATAAAACAGGCCCAAAACATTTATCAATTCATGTAATCAAATTCATTATATCATGTCATATTCACCAAGGTTCAAATCGTATAATCAGGTTTAACAATCATGCATGCATTCTGATTTTAAAGAGTTTTATATCACTATATTTCGATCTATATATATCTTATCATTTTATGTTCCCATAATCCTTCATTTAATACATATATCTTATTGATAAAAGCTTGTTTTAGGTTACTAAATTATGCGTTCATGTGATCATGTCAAGATGAAAAACGAGAACAAAGGATTAAATATACCTTGAGTCGAATGAAACAAGGACAAGATGAGGACAGCAAGAACTAGAATTAACCCAGAATATATACACCACAATTATCGCCTCCTCAGAAACCTTTCTTGTGCGCCCAAAAATTAACTTGAACAGCAGACTCTTAGGCTCAATGACCCCGATCAAACCCTCTTTATCAAGCCTTCTCACACCTCTTCTGTTCCACCACCCTTGTATCACTTTTGTACTCGATAGAAAGATGGAGAGAAAATAAAAAGAAATGCCGCCACTTATGTATTCTAGGGTTTTTGGGTATATTGTATTCGGTTGAAAAAAATAATAGAGGGGAGGGATATATGGAAGATGCCGAGATTATGGGGAAGGTTAATGATCATGATTTCCTTTCCAAAATTCATATTTTATTCTAGCCAATTCTAATTTGCAAGTGATGTGCAAATTTTTAATCCTTTTGGACTTGTTGATGGCGTGTGATATATGCTAGTATAGGTCAAAATATATGGCTTATATTATGGCCTTTACATTCTAAAATTCCCATGCGATGGTTCATAATCTCTTAGGTTGGGTTCCAAGTTCAAATAAATACGTATTTTAGAATTTACGTTCTTAGGTTATCATAATTGTTTAATTTGTTTAGGAACTTAGGTTATGGAATTCTTAAATTCTTTTATTATAATTTATGTGTCCTTGCAAAATTCAAAATAGAGGGTAATTTAGGGATTTCAATTGAATGGGAAATGAGGGTTTTACAAGTTACCCACAAGGTGAGTCTTAGCCCCTACTCTTTTAACACATGATTTATACTTTTGGGGAGATACATGCTACAAACAGAACACAAGTATTTTTATTGTATGATATCTTGAATGTTATTGCATAAGACACCCACCATTGCCCCAAGATAACTTTGAAAGTCCCTTATATCATGAACCTTAGTCACTTGCAAGTGAACGCGAATATTTGTGAATAGATCTATTGGTGTTTGACAACCCATTTGTGCTAGCCGAGAGATAGTCGGCCGATAGCCAAATGCACTATATTTGAATATACTAGGAGAATGGCAAGCTCCTACCCCGAGGGCATTATTGATTTCATACACACCCGTTAAGGTTGAGTTCATGAGACTTATGGCAATATACATTATAACTATTGATTTAAACATGATTGTAATACTCAGGGAATCACTACTTGTGTTCACCCAAACTCATTTGTGATTACAAACTCTATGATTTCACTCAACAATTTTGTTGACTTTTTAGCATGTATTCTCAGGTATCTAATGGAGCAGCAAGGCACGGAGCGGGCAAATAACTCAGGGTTTTAATTGTGGTGTAAAATAAATTGTCATTCATTCCCAAAACTATTACACCCTTTATTGGGAAGTTTTAACTCTGATATTTCTCATATTTTGTAATTCAACCTTTATGGGACAAAAATGTATTCTTAAAACGCCTCTTTCGAGCCTTTTTCTATTATTATGCAAAGATCCTTCCCGTAATACCCCGATTAGTCTTCCGATGTTGCTTAATAAATTAGTGGGTGTTACAGGTTTAGGTGATTGGGCCTGGTTTTGGTTTTGGGTTTATTAGTTTTAGGATTAGTTTAGGATTTGGTATAGTGATTAAATGGGTTTAAAATGGGCTAACTTGGCCCATTAAATTGGGTCGGGTTGGCCCATAAAAAATGGTTTTGGGTTCGTTTCTCCATTGCTCATTCCAATGCCTTTTCCTGGGGTTGACCTTGACTTCGTCTTCACTTAATTAAACGCACAAATATTGTCGAGACGATCCAAAAATGCCCGTTTTTGCTCTTTTTCCCATCCAAGCTCGGCTTTGTCCACTTTTGCCTTGTTTTCAATCCTTTTGTACCTGAAATACATAAAAACACACTCCAAGGATATTTGCAATAATATTTGGTATATTTGGCTGTTTTTAGCATTTTTTATGTATTATATGGGCATAAAATGATGAGTAAATAGGCACTCATCAACGGGTCTCAAAAATTTTTAATCCTATGCAAATCCAATGAAAGAATTTTATGATCTTTATAGTTTAATCTTCCAAGCATCCAAGTCGAAGTATTCACATAGCGTCATAGCGTCAACTGCACCTAAACCATATATGTACACTCATGCATTGCTAAATCCCCAAATAGCTAATCCATGCAGCTTAGATACACTGCCTAGTACTTTATTCAGTAAATCGGTAGTGAGACTCTTAAGTAAATCGCCCTCAAAATAAACTTACTACAGTAACTTCTAAGCATAATTAAAAAACTCCAAATAGTTTATTAAACCATTCGCCCATCATAGTACATTCTTACATTCATTGTTGGTTTTAAACTCGTAGGAAAATAAATGAACCTGGGTGCCTTAATCGATCTACCACATTTGAGTTTATCTTCGGCTTTTTCTTTATTGTACTCATTCGTAGCATCATCAACGTAAGAGCAACCACCTAATTAGTTCAGTCACCAAAAAAAGTAAGCAATTGAAAGTGGGGGAACAAATATATTTTGTATGCACTTATAAAAACCCACTAACAAGTGTCGAAAGCATACTACAATACTTAAAAAATAACATTCAATACTGAAAGGCCTCTAATACTTCCCCCAGCTGCACACGATTAAACATCACTAAACAGCGGTTCATGGATATACTAGATAGTCTTAAATCTAAACCTAATGGTCGTGATGAATATACATTCGGTATTTTTGAGTTTTAGATGTCTCAGATAAGTTATCTACCAAAAAACTCGACCTCAACGTTAAACCCATATCATAAAGTAATCAATGATGTGGATATTTAGTGATGAGAGACAAAGGGGACACATGAGGTGTATAAACCAAGATGTTTCCAAACAATGTGGTATGATCCCTTAAATAGAAACGAAATTTACAAAGTGTAAGCACTTGATCCAGATCTTGGGGCAGTGCATCATGAGATGGTCAACAATATATCTTTGTTTCCATGCAAGAGAACATCCTCTACTTCTTATGGCTTACCTATTGTCATAATTATATTCTATCAGCTACACCAAATGAAGAATGGGCTTCTGGAGCAGCCACTACACCTAAAAAGATTGAAAAATTAAAGTCGTGTATTGGAGGAACACATTTTATAAATGTATATTGACAATGAGAAATTAACTTGCATGGCATTTAACTCATTTGGTTTTATTAGCAATTGTTGAATCTTGGCAGCACACCACAAGTCATCACCATAGCTTCCGTGACAACTAACATTTGATTCAACGCCTTCCTTATTTCAAGAAAAACATAAAACCGCCTACTGTGTCAATATTGTCAAAATAATCTTGGGTAGAATACCTTATAGACTTCTATTTCTAGCTTTCTTCGAGTTTCTTTCACTTAAAACCTTAATTCTATGAATATAGCACTTACTAAAGATCGTAAATTCGTCAAGGCTTTTAAGGTATATTTTCAAAAGAGGATTAACTTCCGAAATTTATCCCAGTAACAAATTATTATTATTTCCAATGGTCATGGCTTAATATGGTAATCCAGCTAGGCCAAACTTTAAATTTTATACAACAAAAATCTTTAAGACTTCTTCATACTTCCAAGTTCCAACTATATAAGTGCCACTGATAATAAAAGATTCTACTAGTGGTCAATTAGAGTTAATATCAAAAATCGTCCCTATACTCGACCGGGTTTAACAGTTTCCGTCCCTGTATGAAATTTTTAACGGATCTGGTCCCTAATGTTGCGACCCATCACGAGTTTAGTCCCTTGACCATAATTTCACTCAGTTTGACCGTAACCTGGGTTAAGTTAGTGAATATTGAGGGGTAATTTGATCATTTTACGTGTACTCCCCTTACTCTTTATCACTACCCACCACTAATAACACAATATCATACAAATCTGATAAAAATAAAATCACTTCATAACACTGGAGGTGATAAAACATCATCACTTGACGTTCCAAAACATTACATAGTACTTCCAAAACATCATCACTTGATTACATTCAAAAGCATTAAACTAAAAGCTACCATCAAAAGCATTAAACTAAAAGTACCATCAAAACATCACCACATGCTCTGTTTCCCTTTCCCTTTGCTCTGTTTCCCTTTCCCTTTTGTTTCTGGCATGCTCTGTTTCCCTCTTCCTTTGATTCCCTCCCAAATGTGTTCATTGCAAAGCCCTAGAACCTGTTCCCTTTTACCGGGTGTTGAATTAGAAAGAGGTTCAACATGAGCCCTAGAACCTGTTCCCTTTCCCTTTTGTTTTGGAGCTGTTGAAACATCTTGATCATCCTCAGATGATGTTGAATGGTAGCTTGAGATCCAGCTGGGCAGAGAGCTAAGCTCAGACAAAAATTCTTCCTGGTTGGACTTTCTTTTCACTGATGGAGCATAATTGTAAGGTAGGTTCCATTTGGGGGGGGGGGGAGAGAGAGACTTAAGCTCCTCTGATGAGGTTGTATCTGAGGAAATTTGAATGATGGGTGGATTGGAACTGATGGTTGATTTGCTTATGGAAAATGTTGGGTGAATACAGGTTGTGTGAATAACCCAATTTAAAGACCATTATAGTCAAAATGGTCAAGGAGTAAATGCTATGGAACTCATAGAGTAAATGCTATTGAATGTTCGGTTAGTAAAGTGCAGATTGTGATAAATGGTATTGAATGCTAAGATTGTGTAATTTGACTTTTAGACCATAGCTATTCCATCCAGTAAAGACTTGATAAGCTTGTGAAAGTATTAGAGTGGAATTTGTGCAGATTGGTAAAGTGGAATTTGTGCCAAAATTACAATGTACCAAGTGTTTACAAATGGCATACTACATAACTTTATGCAGATTGAGTTTCAAAATTTACAATGTACCAAGTGTTTACAAATGGCATACTACATACTGCAGACCATTAGACCATAATTAGACCAAAATGTGCCAAAATTATGCAGACTATTAGACCATAACTAAAGTTTACATGAACTGTTAACATTGTGACATAACTTTGTGCAGAGTATTTGACCATAACTAAAGTTTACATGAACTAAAGTTTACATAAACTGTTAACATTGTACCATAACTGTGTAATTTAACTTTTACAAGTCAAATTACAATTTGACCATAACTGTGCAGACATAAGGGAGTTAAAATAACAGAACCAATCCTGATGGAAACTCATTTAACCTACAAGACTTTATATTTGTTCTATCCAGTAAAGACTTGATAGACTATACCTGTGCAGACTATTAAACCATAACTATAACTGTGTAATTTGACTTTTAGAAGTCAAATTACAATTTGACCATAACTGTGCAGACTATTAAACCATACTGCAAAAACAATGTACCATAACTATTAGACATAACCATAATTGTCCAGCCTTTTAGAAGTCAAATTACATTACCAAAATGAAATTAACTTTTACAAGTCAAAATACAATATACCATATTGACTTTTACAAGTCTTACAAACATACAAATGACAAAAGTCTAATGACAATGTACATACTGCATTACATTGTTTACATATGGCAGATTTACAAAATAGCCTCACAAGTGGCTAGCCATAGTCAAACTGTCAAGTCTAGTCTAATGAAATAATATCATCTGGTTCAGGTGATGGTGGCCTTTTGAACTTCTTCCATAACTGGTCCAGTTGAACTTCTTCCATAACTGGCTCATGAACTATGCACTGCTTTATGCTTTTTTCCTTTCTTTAGCTTGCTGCAAATGATATTGTGAAAGTATTCTCACAAGTGGTTCCTGCATTGGTTCTTGTTCAATAACTGGTTCTTTTTCTGGTGCTTCAGCATGGATTCTGCAATCTTCAGGTGTGATTCCAATAGGCCAAGCTGGAACAAGTAAACCCATAACATTCTGCAAATGCAAAAGAGTCCAATTAAACTAATGCAAAAGTCATAACATTATAAAATGCAAAAACAGTTAAAACAAAACAAAATTCAAAAGAGTAACTTACTCCTAACATTGCTTCTCCATCAACTGGATCCCAAGAAACACCATATCCTATAGGTTTTATTCCACCAGGATACCTGAAAGATCTTGAACCGTCTTTTTTTACTCTACACCTAACAATTTTTTCATTGATGGTCCTAAGCCTAGTGCTACTGCTACTCCCAGCTTCATCACTTGCACTACCACCCCTCCCCTGCACCCTACCACCCCTCATCCTCACACCACCTCCTCTCATTGTCACACCACCACCCCTCATTCTTACTGGACTTTTTGTCATATCTGGTGGTGTCATCTCAAATCCAACTGGAGGTGTTGAAATCAACACTGGTGCATTATCTACTACATTATCAATCAGTGGCTCTACATTTAGTGGCTCCTCATTAACACAATGATCAACATACAACTCAACTACCTTATACTTAGCAACTAACTTCATCATTTGCATAACATCCTGATCACTAACTAACTTCTTTAGGCCATTATCTAAATCAGTGTTAGGTTCCTTATAATAATACTCAAATGATGAGTTTTCATAACCAAGCTCTTTCATCATGTTGTTAATTTCAAGAATAAAAAACACATCAGAATCTATTGAGTCTATCCAATCTACCTTACCACCTTTATATCTTATCTTGGGAGGATTGGTAAATGCACCACCATGGTTGATCTTCAAGCAAAAAACCCTTGGAAAATAACCTGGTTACATTAAAAAATTAACAGTTATCTAAACAAGATTATTGATAAAATTAACTTCAGTTAAACAATAACAATAAAAAATACTCGCCATAATCATGATAGGGTGCTTTTGATCCCTCCATTCGAACCCTCCATTCAGAAACCATTGATTACAACTGGGACTTTTGAGAGAGAGTTTGGGGATGAAAAATTTGGGGATAAAACGACCTAATTAGTCAAGTGTGTGTTTCAGTGTGTGCTTGTGGTCTTCAGTCAATATCCCGCCAAAAAAAGAGTAAGGGGAGTACACGTAAAATGACCAAATTACCCCTTAATATTCACTAACTTAACCCAGGTTACGATCAAACTGAGTGAAATTATGGTCAAGGGACTAAACCCGTGATGGGTCGCAACATTAGGGACCAGATCCGTTAAAAATTTCATACAGGGACGAAAACTGTTAAACCCGGTCGAGTATAGGGACGATTTTTGATATTAACTCGGTCAATTATGTTAAAGAAAAGTTTGTTTCCTTTATAGGGCATGTAACCTAGTTCTTTAAGCGCACAAACTATGGGTGACAAGACCAAGAACCACTTGAATAGCATACATCATTGATAATAATATTTAAAGATGGATCAATTTGATCTACTATAATCATAACCAAGGCTGTCAAACTCGCGATCTTGCACGTAAGATCGTACGATCTTACGTGCTCACAAGGTAAAATCGTGTCGTATCGTCATAGGATCGCATCTGAGGTAGGATCGTGAGTAAGATCGTAAGATCGGTTGTAAGATCGTAAGATCGAGACACGATCCGAGTTTACCAAGTTGCTAATTTTTTTATTTATTATTATTTTTTTTATTTTTTATTTTTTTTAAGAAAGGCACCAAGTTGCTAAATTTGCACAATTTAATGTTTTACACTTAATTTTGCAAGCCCATTACTAGGCCCAAACATTCATTCTCGGATCAAAAAAACATTACTAGCCCATTACACTAAAAAATACAGCAGATCGTCAATTGAATTCACATAAAACAATACTTTTTGTTTTATCTACTTTCCCAAAAATCAAAATCATTCTCTGGTAAAAAAAGTAAAATAAAACAATACTTTTGGTTTATTTATGAATCTTTTGGTATTATGACTCTTATGTTTTGAAATGTTTAGGACTCATGTTATGTAATCTTATTCCACTAAATCGTTAATGTAACGATTGAAAGTGAAACTTGACTTTTTTGTGTTTTACTATTACTTTGGTATATGAAATTTGAACTTTGGCATTTTCAAGAGTATATTATATGAATTCATCTTTAATGTTTAGTAGAAATGTAAAAGAGTTTGACTCATTTATCCTTTGTTTACAAAATATGACAAATTGGTAGGATCGTAGGATCTCGATCCGATCCTACGATCTCGATCTTGCAAAGACAAAAACGATCCCACGTGGGATCGCGATCTTGACAGCCTTGATCATAACAACATTCATATCATTTTTTTATGTACAACAAATGAATATCAATTACCCTCATAATAAAAAGACTAATGTGAACGGAAAATTAATCTTAACTAAAAAACTAAGAGGCTTAACTTGAAAACAAGACTTACCTACTCAGCATCACGTGAACATCTATTGTGGAGTAATGATTACGCCTCTTCCAAGACTCGGTCATATAATTCATTAAAAGACTATTGATATAGCTCACATCCCTCGAAGAGATATTTCCAGCTGCTCTATCCTCTTAGCCATATCATGCTTTCCACAGTTCTTCAATCCATCAGTTACCATATCGAAATGCCGTGACATAGGTGATAAACTGAACTCAGTCATCTCCATCAAATAATTAGCAGCTTCAACGTACTTACCTCCACGTGCACACATCTTTAAAAGCATACTATAAACCGGTCTGTTTGGCGGATGCCCCTTCACCTTCATATCACTAAAAAAGCTAAATGCATCATCAAACATTCCATTCTTACAAAGTCCCTTCAAAATCGGGGCGTACAAGCTCGGAAATGGTTTATTTCCATCCTCAATCGATCTATATAAAATACTAAACGCCTCATCAATTTTCCCATTTTTCGATGCTGCACCAATCATGATCTTGTAAGTCTCGATATCAGGACATAGCCCCAATCTACAAACATCATGGTAAAGATCAATACAGAAATCAATCTCACCAGATTGACAAATAGCCTCTGCCAACAAATTAAATGTACTCACATCAGGCACAAATCCCTCTTTAGTCATTTTTCTCACCAACCCTTTGGCTGATTCAAGATAGCCTGCATTCAACATCCCATCAATTAAAAGATCTCACCCACGAACGGGCGGATTAAACCCCTTTTGGCTCATCTCTTCCAGAAAACTTTGAGCTTCTTTCATCTTGCCAGCAGAGCACCACCCATTTACTAAAACCGAGTAAGTTTTCTTATCTGGAACTATTCCTTTACGAACCATTCGTCTTACCAAAGCATAAGCTCCTTGGAAGTTTTTAACCTCACAAAGGGCAAACAGCAGCGAGTTGTATATTCAGTAGTCTGTGAGCAATTAAAAGTCTTGCACTTGTTAAATAACTCAACTGCTTGATCGATGAGACCGTTTTTACCATAATGCTCAATGATGAATGAAACAACAGAAGCTGAAATTTGTAGCTTTTGTGTTTTCATCTGGTGTGCAACCTTCCACATGGTTTCCCAATGACGTGTTTTCGCTAAAATCTTGAGAAGCTCTTCGAATTCAACGGTTGTAGGTTCATATTGTGGATGTTGGGTACGTACCCAATTGAAAAAACGAAAAGACTCCATACCAGAATTGCAACAGCTACGTAGCACACGGTAAACAAGCTCAGAGTTAACAATACGGGAAATGCACATCTTATTTAAAGTTCTCTCTAAGTATATATCACGACGGACAATATTGGAAATATGATGAATTGTGGCAAAATAGTCATCATTTGTTCCTTCTCTCCCTCCACTTCCATAAGTGCTGCCATTACTCAAGTGGTCAGTCACCACAGTTTTGAGGGTTCTGAAATCAGTGCGATTGGAGGATTTAGCAGCGATCCTTTGTGCAGCTACTAATCTTGCAAAGTGAAGCATTTGAATTCATAAAACTTGTACTTTCTACAGTTTGTTTACGCAAATCCAAGTCATTTGGTACCTACAAAATTTCAGTGATGCTGACTAATATGGTAACATTCAAAATAACTGTAGCAAAAACTGATACAAGTGGATGTTCGGATTTATGCCTTACTGAATTAATCGATTTTAAATCAGACAAGTAGTTCGGATAACCAAATCCTGAACACCCTTAAAATTGCGTATTCATTATACCAAAACCTAATAAGCAGTTTTTAAAGCAATCCCAAACACCCCTAATGTAGCATCGATTATTTAACAAGTTATATTACCCTTCTAAAGTTTTGATCAAAGAGACATATTTAGCTGAAATTCGGGTTCTTCAACGCCTGGAACTATGTGCACTACCCTTCTAAAGTTTTGATCAAAGAGACATATTTAGCTGAAATTCGGGTTCTTCAACGCCTGGAACTATGTGCACTACCGCCTTTCACTGCACCAAAACGTCAGACCAGTACCCTAATTGGGTCGCGGTGTAGGTCAAAGTAAACAAGCCCAATGCACCCTTTGGTGCTTTGGTTGGTAGCTCACGGTGGTGGGTCGAACTAAATAAATCAAGCACACCCTTCGGGGTGGCTGTCTGAGTTACTTATAACCAAAAAGTAAAACAGCCCGTGGGTGTTTCTTTTTGTGAACCGAATCCAAGACAAATCAACTAAGGGGCTGTTTACTTTCTGCTTAATGTCCTGTTTGGTAACAAAACTGGCTGGAAACAGGAAACTTTGGTGTTTCTTTTTAACTTATTGCAAAAGAGAATCCTTAATGTGAAAGGGGGCAAAATTTGATGCTGTTTCTATCCAGGACGTCTTAATACGAGTTTTTTCCCGAACTAGTGTAGGTGGAAAAAATAAATTCGAAAAATTTAGAAAACTTCGAAAAAATTTATAAAAATTCAAAAAAAATTTAAAAATTCGAAAAATTTATAAAAATTCGAAAAATTTATGAAAATTCGAAAAAATTTATAAAAATTTTAAAAAAATTCGAAAAATTTTAAAAATTCAAAAAATTTATAAAAATTCAAAAAATTTTATAAAAATTCGAAAAATTGATAAAAAATCAAAAAATTCGAAAATTTTATAAAAAAATTTATAAAAATTCAAAAAATTCGAAAATTTTATAAAAATTTATAAAAATTCAAAAAAACTTATAAAAAATTTGAATTTTTTAATTTTTTTTTCGAATTTTTATAATTTTTTTGAATTTCTAAAAAATTATAAATTTTTATAAATTTTTTGAATTTTTTAAAAAATTTAATAAGTTTTTTCGAATTTTTATAATTTTTTATAAAATTTTCGAATTTTTATAAATTTTTTGAATTTTTAAAATTTTTCGAATTTTTTTAAAATTTTTATAAATTTTTTTCGAATTTTCATAAATTTTTCGAATTTTTATAAATTTTTTCCACCTACACTAGTTCGGGAAAAAACTCGTATTAAGATGGTCAATTAAGCATAAAAAAGAAACAACATATATCCACACAGACACTAACTAGAAACAAGACACATATATCTACACAGACACTAACTAGAAACAGGAAAAAAAAAGAAACAGCCCCTAAGCTCATAAGCTTATAATAACACCAAATAAGCTATAGCTTTTAAGCGAGTCAAATAATTAACAAATAACAACAATTTCATGTTTGACCCAAGGTAAGTCGGATCTGACCCGACTCTATAAACAAAATTATCAAAACGTTTTTATTGTTGCTTAGATCCATGACAAAACGATTTGTGTTCGGTTTTAACACAAACGAAAATAAAATAGATGTATGTATGTATATTTGGCATACCAAGTTGAGAGGAAAGAGAGGTGGGACCATTCATCTTCCTTGCACTTGATAGTGATGGTGGCGTGGAGTGGCTGTGATGATGGAGTAGATTTCAACCGATCATCCCCTTGATTTTAACATTTCGGTCCAATCCACTAATAATTAAACTGGTCCAGTTCACCTATTACTATTAACTGGTCCAGTTCACCTATTACTATTAACTCATTACTAACACTCATTTTTTCCCACAATGAAGATGCTATTGTTATGGATGACGTCACTGTTGTTTGTAACTGGTGAACCTCAAAAACGGATAGTATTGGATACAGATGTTGATACTGATGATTTCTTTGCTGTGTTGCATCTCCTGAAGCTTAACTGGTCCGAATTTGATTTCCGGTCAGTTTAGTTTTTTGAATGATTTAGTTGCATGCTCAAGTTGTTGTAACATTGTTCCGAATTTTCATAAGGATTTGTTTTTTTTTTTCTTTCTTCGTTAATTTTTTCATGGCTTGCCTACAAAACATAATTCACGGTTTTATAATAAGATAACGAACAGTTTTATCACTACTATTAACTCATGAGGTGAGATCCCTGCAGACCCCTCAATCTCTAAAGATCAAGAGAACACATCTTGACCTTTCATTTTATTTTGATCCAAAGGCTAATATCAATACACACAATTATACAGGAGGGGCAAAATTGTCTTATACAAAAGCAAAAAGACACACACACTCTAGAAAATAACACACAAAAATCACGATTACACATATACAAATAACCGTCGTCAATTCCGTCGTCAATCCCGCCGTCAATCGCTAGCCGATCCGCCGTTGTTCCGCCGTCGGTCTGTTATTCCGTCGTCGATCTGTCATCCTCCGTCAATCCGTTGCCCGTCATTGATTTTTATATGAAAAAATCAGTGTACCATTAGCTGTTGTTGCTGAATTATACTGTGGTTTAGGTGACTCAAATTCCATTTCCACTTCAGATTCACCATTAGAAATTTGTCTATGTTGCTTCATCTTTGACCGGGTCCGCCTATTTTGGAACCATTTGTAGACTTTTATTTTAGAAATTTGTCTATGTTGTGATAATTCAGATGTGATTTTTCTTATTTTTTATTTGCTTGGGGTCCCGTTTCCTTGGTAAAAAAAAGCTCAAGATTATGAAGCTGAGGTGTTGTGGTCCACCTTTTTTGGCCATAAAATTAATGACCACAAGATGTTCTTGTGACCAATGGGTTGCGTTATAAATTTCCAAGTCTAACTCCTACAATGACAAGTTAAGATTTACTTGGTATAGTCAAGATTTTCTTACCAAGGGCTAATATTTCTTATTTTTTTGTTATCAGTTGACAAAGTCAAGATTTTATTTGTTATCATAAAGATATTGTAGCTAAAATCACGTGTGATTTTTTAATGAATCCCTTATGATTTATACAGAATCCCATGTGATTCTAGATTCCCATGTGATTCTAGATGAATCCCTTGTGATTCATACATAATGTGGTTCTAGATGAATCTCGTATGTATTTACTCTGTTTATATTTTATCATTATAAATAAAAAATAACATAAAAGAAACACAGTAGAGCATAAACACATGTGATTTGTATAAAATCACATGTGATTCTTTATTGGATCACGTGTGATTCGCTCATAAAAAGTTAAAGGATACACTCTTTATTAGTTCTAAGATTATTTTACAGCAATCACATGATTTGTACCAAATCTCATATAATTCTTTGGTGGATCACGTGTGATTCTAGTAACTACTTGCCATCAAAACAATTTATGAATTCCCAATTATACACACGACTCCAAAATCCAAATAATTAACCCTTCCCACATGACTTTAATATTATCACATTATGTGATTTTAGTCGGCTCGCAATATCGAGTCGGAAACTCATGTTACAAAAAATCACATGTGATTTCACAAGTAACATGTGATCTTTAAAAGTAATAAATCACATGTGATCTTCATAAAATATTAAAGTATACACTCTTTATTAGTTTTGAGATTTGTAAATATTACATGAGATTTGTACAAAACCTAATGTAATTCTTTGGTGTATTTTCGTGTGATTCTGTTAGCCTTAAAGTTTGTCATATTTGGGAATTGCACTTCATTCTTTATACAAGGACTAGTTTAGACATTTAGGCTAAGTTAGTCATTGTATTATTTGTATAAATACTCTCCTATGTCAATACTAGGAGGGTTGAGGATTCATTTGTATCAAATGAGGTGTGTGTGTTGTCTTTACTTCTCTTTTTAGACAACATACACACCTCGGCAATCAATAAACCGAAAATTCAAAGTTTAATCTTATGTTCGTGTTTATTATGTTTCCTCCACCTCCAAACGTGGATCTTGGTCTCTACAATTGGTATCAGAGCACATGATTAAAAAAAAAAAAAAAAAAAAAAAATATATATATATATATTTTGGCGGGAAAACTTGAGTAAAATTTATTTTTCACAGGAGACTTTACGGTCCATTTTTACGCGAGATTCAAATTCTGGTACAAGTGTGAAAATTTTGGCCCAAAATTCAAATTTTTTGGCCAAAATTCGAATTTTTCGGGGAATTTTCGGCGTAAAAATTTCTTAAACTCAAATTTTTCCGGCATCATTAGAATTGCATTTTATGGCATTTTTCACAACAACATCACAAATGAAATTATCGGACTGCACCTTCAAAATCACCACGTATAGCCGAAAAGATCCTGATCAAGATTCACAATCAGATGACAATGGTTAAATTATCAGCTGTGGCTACAAGGATGATAATTCCTTATTACTTATTTGAAGTTGAAGTGGAATATCTCAGGTACGTGTACTTAGTATCTTGAAGATATCGGGGTTGGTTGGATGCATGATTCTTCGAGATCCTTGTTTGGGCACTCATGGGAATAGTGATTAAGTCTTGAGTTATCTAGTTTTCATAGGTCAAGGGGAGGATGGACGAAGACCTAGTTAACTATCACTTAAAGGAGATACGTTGTAGTACTCAGTGTCACACAAAGATGTGGATAATTCAAGAGATGTTCATATACAGTTAAGGAAGGATGGATGGGTATATGAAACGACCTATATGCTTTAAGGAGTTACGTTGTAGTGCTCAGTATAGGTTCTTAGTCACACTATCGTGCAAGTTTAAGTCACAAGTTTGGGTCATTCTACTTCAGTCTCAAGTTCGTAACAGTGGGTTTTCTCCATCAGTAGTCACTACATGAAGCCGTTGTTTTTGATACAGGAGGTTAGACTGGGCGTATCGACATCTTCTCACGGACTAATATGATTCCTGATAAAGGGCTTCCAGTTTGTATTTCACGTACACAACATTATGCTGATTCCGATGAATCGTAATCATCAGGGGAGAGAAAGGTGTACATCGATGTACATACTGGTATGCATTTCAAGTCTTACGAGTTGCTGAGGGCCTTTGATCGAGAAAAGATGGCTACAAAAAGGTTGCGACTTCAATCCTGATCATAAAAGCGGTTTTTATCACTCTGTGATAAAAATGGTACTTCATCGACAAAGGGGTTCTTTCGCAATTGAAGTGTTTTGCAATTCTTTCTCGAACATAGACTATCGCATTTTGTGAGATGAAGATGTTGATACTTCATTCCCCCGAACAGATTCAGGGCACTCAAGGCACTCATTAAATGAGGTTGTCAGTTTGGGGGAGAGCACTAATTAGGGGAGAGCACGGGAAGAGCACTCAGGGTACTCTAAATTAAACCCTAATTAGAATTGCTCACATGGTTCTTCTGCAAGTAAAGAAATGAATGCTGAGAAGATTCTCCAAGCTGAACGAAGTAATGACGTTTGAAGACTATTATCTGTGCTTATGGTTTATATTTTACTTATAGGGAACATTGTAAGCAATTCCCATATGACTTCACTTTGGGGAGAGATTGTTAGCCTTAAAGTTTGTCATATTTGGGAATTGCACTTCATTCTTTATACAAGGACTAGTTTAGACATTTAGGCTAAGTTAGTCATTGTATTATTTGTATAAATACCCTCCTATGTCAATACTAGGAGGGTTGAGGATTCATTTGTATCAAATGAGGTGTGTGTGTTGTCTTTACTTCTCTCTTTAGACAACATACACACCTCGGCAATCAATAAACCGAAAATTCAAAGTTTAATCTTATGTTCGTGTTTATTATGTTTCCTCCACCTCCAAACGTGGATCTTGGTCTCTACAATTTTTATTTTATTTTTTTTTTTTTTTTTTTTTTTTATTTTTTTTTTTTTTTAAAGATAAAGCTTTTCTATATTAAACACACACACACACTTTGAACCACTGCCTCACAAATGAGGATAAGACTTTAAATACCACAAGGTTTTTGCCTTATGGGCTTTGTGTGCTTTTACTCTTGGATTGGGCTTTTACATCTAGTAATAATTCTAACATAAGCCCAATTTACAAAGTTCTAATGTATTTTGAATAACCATCACTTTAAGTATAAAAATAAAGCTAACAGATTCACTAATAAAATATTAAAGTATACACTTTTTATTAGTTGTGAAATTCTTTTACATCAATCACATTTAATTTGTACAAATATCTCATGTGATACTTTGGTGGATCACGTGTGATTCTCTCATAAAATATTAATTCTTTTACATCAATCACATTTAATTTGTATCTAATTTTGTGTTCCATCTAATAGATCCGACTCCAAAATCCAAATAATTAACCATTCTCACATGACAGACAACAATCACATGTGATTTGTACAAAATCTCATGTGATTTAATGGTAAATCACATGTGATTTTCCCATAAAAATTTAGAGTATACACTTTTGATTAGTTCTAAGATTCTTTTACAACAATCACATGTGATTCTTTGATGAGTCCCTTATGATTTAGACAGAATCCCATGTGATTCTGTATGAATCCGTTGTGACTCATACAGAATCCTATGTGATTCTAGATGAATCTCATTATTAATATAATGGGATTAATAATGAATCCCATGTGATTCACAGTGAATCATATGGGATTCACATATGATTTACATAATTACATTTTTTTCTTTTAATGTAAATCACAATAAATGTAAAAGATAATATTGTGATACTTTACTTTTGCATCAACAACATAATACTACCTTTAAAGTACAACTATCTTCACACCATGGAGGAAAAATGTATATTCTATTTACTTTTTACGATTGAATATATGTATGTTGTAATGTTTTCTTGTTATAAACTACTTTTTTTTTGTGCAATTGTTGAGGGTCCATATGCAACATACTGACACAACATTATATAAAATCACATGAGATTCATGTCTAAATCACATGTGATTATGTTTCATCTAAACACTAAAACAAAACTTACTCTAAAATGTTTTAAATCCCATGTGATTCATTATGAATCCCATGAGATTCATAATCAATTACATGGGATTCAGCATGAATCACATGTGAATCCCATGTGATTCATTAGTCAATCCCATGGGATTCATTATCACATGGGATTCAGCATGAATCACATGTGAATCCCATGTGATTCATTATGAATCCTGTGGGATTCATTTGAATCCATGTGATTAATTATGAATCCCATGGGATTGACTAATGAATCACATGGGATTCATAATGAATCACATGTGATTCATAATGAATCACGTGGTATACAGCCACCATCTTTTGTCCACCATGAAAAACTTTTGTCCACATGTCTTACACATGCCTTTGACTCCAAATCTCAACACCATCTCCAACTAATAACGTGTGATTTTAGCTGGCTCGCGATATCGAGTCGGAAACACAGCTTACAAAAAAAACACATGTGATTTTACAATGCGATCTTTAAAGTAATAAATCACATGTGATCTTCAATATCGAATCAACTTATTCATTCCTTTTATAAAACAAATTCGTGAAAATCAAGTGTGATTTTTTTTTCAAGTTATGAAAAAATGTAGTGATATACTCTTTGTTGTCATAAATTGAAACACATGTGATTCTATTTTTATCTAGAAATGAGTAAATCACACGTGATTCTATTCATGTTTAAATCACATATGATTCACCTAAAAAAAATAATTTTAGGTAAATCACACGTGATTTACCCGAAATCACATGTGATTATTTGGTGGATCACATTGAAAATTGAAAGTCTTGCAAAATAAACTACCTGTCTTTTTGTTTATTCAAGTTAAAGAAAACTAGAACCAAAAACGTGAAAGGCCTAAAAATATAGCTAAAACTAATAAAAGTTGTTCATGTAGTTAGCGAATCCTTTTTCTAAAAATTTCTATCCTTCTCTTTTTTTTCTCCAATACATAGTACACCTTTTCAATTTCATTATCTGCATATAAATTCTTAAAAGTATTACAGTAGATAACGTATAAAAAAGCTAACCATGGTCAAGTTAAAGATAAGAAACTTGTAAAATGAAAAGAGCTATATAAAGTTGAATGTTAGACATATCTTTCATCACCTCCATTTTTCTTTTCAATCATAACATAAATATTTCTCCTCTTACGTCAATTTATCTTCTTCACAGTTTTTGGTTAGGAACTTCGTCTCGCTAAAATGATGGATGACTCTGATTCACTGGTGGAGATGTCGCCAGAAAATGATGACGTGGATCACGCCAGAAAATGATGTCGCTCCCTTCCTCGCTCCTCCGCCGGAAAAATCGCATCTCCTTGCAGATCAATTACCAGCTTCAAGCAAACACAGGCCTAGACCGTCTCAATCATCGCCTCGTTCCGATCCAAAAATCACTCAACAACACTTCATCATCATCATCATCTTCATTATCCATCGTTGATCGGTTAGTAATCTGATGAGACGGTTGTGGTGGTTTGGTGACGTGGCAGAGGCGTTTGGCTTTGTAGGAGGATAGGTGAGGATTGTTGATGGTGTGGTTTTCCATTGGTGGCATATGTGTGTAAAATGAAATGAGTAAATGAGGAGGGTCGGGTGTTTAACTGATGTGTTTAGTTTTGAATGACAAAAGTGCCCTGCAATAGTTAATTATTTTAAAATGAGGATTAATCTAAACCTTTAGATTTAAAATTGATGGATGGTTGAGATCTTTTAATTTGATCTTTAGATAATTATTGTTCTGCATTGAACTTTTGTCATTAACTCATTACTCACTCATTTTTTTCCACAATGAAGATGCTATTGTTATGGATGACGTCACTGTGCAGCTTAATTCAACTAACAAAAAACCACCAAACCCATTTATAAAAATCCAAAAAAAGTCCACAGAAGAATTCGAACCAACAAGAACTCAGATGGGTCTTACTTACATAACAAATTTACACCATTTTTCAATCAGGCATTTCATCAAACAGTTGTGTGCAACTAAAAAAAAAAAAACCATTTTCAGAAATTGCCACAGGAGCATTTCTAAAACAGCCGTTGTCAACAACTATCAAACAATAAAGTAATATTTATATAGCACAACACGAGCATTTTCATGAAGTATCGCAAATAGTTCTTTTACAGTGGCCGAAACTCAAGGCCGCAAACAATGAGACCGGACATGGGTCCTTCAATACTTGTAAACTTCATATTAATCGAAAGAGAGTCATCCTTGAATTCATGAGCTGAGTTAAATTTCCACACTTGAATCTCCATCCATCCATCTTCCCTTTGTTTTGGAACCCGAGTAATATCATTTATATTCGACGGGCTCGGGGTTATAAAATAAAAAAATTCAGCCTCGTTGTTTTCTTTATGGAGATCTTGTACTTTCACTGGAAAATGAAGCCCTTGGCATTTTTCTGAAAGCTTGAACACAAGGTAACACACATATTCCGTAACCGGTGACAACATTTGACTTTTGATCGTGCATTTGAGATGAAATACTTGTTGTGGTAAAAGCTCAATGACCTCTTGAAATCTGCATGTAAGGTATATTTTATGATTACATACTTCTCAAGAAGTGAAACTTTAATCAACCAGAAAGCAATTAGAATTTGGACCTTGAATAATCAAATCTAGTTATTCGTGACTGTAACAAATTAGTTATATAACAGTAAAAAAGAAACAAACCTGGATTGGGCAGGTGGTTTTGTATAAAGCTGCCTTTGCCGAAAGCACAAGAAGTTTCTTTCCTTCGACTTCGCCCAACCAGAACAACTCGTCATAGTTTCTGCATACCTTGAATATTTCTTCAAAGTTAGTTGGCAATTGTTGCACTTGATCCACATTGAAGTCTGATTTCAAGACTTGTTGGACTTCGTTCAATTTTCCGATCTCTTCAAGTGTCACCTGTAAATAGTTATTTTAGATATCAACTTAGAACATGAATTTTTTTTTACCGTGCATTCATATTCCCTTTGTACAACTTAAACAAAAGAACATAGAATGGAACCAATGGATATTTTCAAACTTACTTTGTCAATGGCTCGAAATTCAATTCCTTCAACGTAAACTGCAACATCTCCACAATAGTACGATGAAAAGCTTTCAAGTAGAAATTCAAAAACTACATCTTTGTTCTGATTCGAGAAACGGTGCAACTCAATCATCATCCACTGCTCATCTCTCCATGTTGCGAAATATGCATGCAGACTTTTGGGTCCCTTTCTATACTTTAGATTAACATACACAGGTTTACTTGAATAGTTTCTTGAATCACAAAATTTGAAGACTAAATAGACCCCATAAAGAACATTAGGAGATAAAAATTGAGCTCTCGTCTTGATTTCGATGTTCAAGTCGGAAATATCTAACATCTCCACCACTGTCCCAAACCTGCGCATATTATAAACATCCAAATCTAAATCGGTCATAACCTTTATTCCCAAACACTTCTACTTTGAATTTCGTAATATTTGGAACAAGAGTTTCAATTCTATTTTAGATAAATGTACGAATATTATTAAAAAAAAAAAAAAAAAAAAAAAGGGGCAAACCTAAACTACCTTATTAGAAGGTTTATAAAATTATAGTTCCCAATCATATAGTGAGTATTAAAATCTATTTTGTCATGTACAACATCAGTTCTCATTGTTGATATGTATGTATGCAGGACTAATCTTGTTATTAACCTGATGAGATGAGGTCTGAAGTGTAAAAGAGCTAAAGATGAAGCACTATTCCTTTGTTGATTAGTGCCTGAGATTAGCAGTTCTAGTAGAATAGAGTCCAAACGATTCAAATATGTTTTGTATAAGCACTACTACAGGGGCAATATGTGAACTTAGTCAAAAGGGTTCTTAAGTTTGATCCTATTTGATCATAATTATAATTATATAATTAATAATAATATTATGCAACTATAAACAACTTGCCATTCATTAAACGGTAAAGAGAATAACCTTATACTTTAAACATTAAAAAGCATAACATACATCTACCAATAATGCATATGTTCGCTTATCACTTAAAACTTAAAAATTAAGGTGGAGAGGTAGAGAGAATAACCTTGATTCTGGAAGAGATTTCCACTCATGTGGACAACTGTTTATGTAGGAAAACATTGTGGCTGAAACCATTTCATTTCTTTCTCCAGTACCAATGAATGACAACAACTGTTAAACAAACGAATTGGAATCAGACTCGGTGTGTATGATGTATAAATGCATGTGTGATTTTGAATTATATCACAATACGGAGAAAATACATAGAAAATGGGAAACACCAAATAAACGAGCTACAAGAATGAACTGATTACCACTTTGTCCTGTTGAAGGAGGATTCCCTTCGAAAAAATGTTGTAAAGATCCTCTTTTTTGATGGTAATATAATCATCAGGGCACTTTGACATCTGGATTATTTCTTTATACTCCTTAGGCAATTTGTGCTCCCATTTCCCATAATCCTCCTGTATATACATTAATAATAAACTAATGTTTCATACGGTTACTTTCTTACAGTTTATAAAACTGTTAAAGGCCATAGTTTAGATATATATGAATCAAAAGTTAGCCAATTTTGTCAAACTATAGAAACTTACCTGAAATTCCATTGCTTTCTTGAGTTGTATGACCACTTCATGAGCCGTTGGTCGTCTTTCTCTCCTGTGATGTAAGCATTTAAGGGCAATCCTTGTAAAGGTAATATATGACTCTCGCACAATTTGCTCTTTGATACCCTCGAACACCAATTTATCAAGTTTTTCTACATAATAGTGGTGTTTAGCCAAAAAGGGTAAATAAAGATACTCATCATCTAGCTTTTCGGATGATAGTTTCCCACACAATATGTCAAATAAGACCGCACCCAATGAGAATATATCAGACTCTTTGGTTTAGAAGCCTGTTTTTGAGTACAGTGGGTCACGATAGCCAATTGTGCCTGTAACATTGTCGATGACATAGTCTACATCCTGATTTGTTGGACATACTAAGGAAAGCCCAAAATCACTAATTTTTGCTTTCCAATCATCAAGCAGTAGAATGTTGCTGCTGCTGATGTCCCTATGTATTACCATTTCTGGACTTGAAACAGTTCCATGAAGAAACTCCAACCCGATTGCAATATCGATGCATATTTTAAGCCGCATCACCCACGTAAGACTATCATCGCTCAAGTACTTATCAAGACTTCCTCTTGATGCATACTCATAGACAATAATTTTCTCATCCTCTTCATCACAGTAGCCTACAAGACCAATTACATTTTCATGTTTATACTGCATTAGGATTTCAAGCTCTGTCATAAATTCAGCTTCTCCTTCGGCAGATTTCTTACCCAACCGCTTTGCAGCAATGAAGTTATGCCCATGAGTGTGACCCTTGTATACATTCCCAAAATCTCCATGTCCAATGAGATTGTCTTGATTGAAAGTTTCAGTGGCCGACTTTATGTCTTGAAATGACAGTTTGAGGCTGTCCGTGTGGTTCTCCTGCGAATCATCAGACAATCAGTCGATAGATAAGTAAAAAATAACTGAACTATTTTCCATCTAAACTCCTTTAAAGTTTCTAATGAGTTCAGGGTTACGGTTGTAAATCAAGCTTAGTTGTTTCATTTTAGAATTAAAGAAGAAATATTTATACATCATGGTAAGAAAGAGGGGGGGGGGGGGGGGGGGGGGGGGGGGTTGAGGATCAGGACTAAATGACTTAAATGGTAAGATCGTTAATTCGGTAAAAGTTTGAGGATTAAAAAATTAGTTACACAGTATAATGTAAGAAATGTCATGTACTACTTTGAAGAATATATGAGCTGAGGAGATTATAAAGTTATTCGAAAAATTACGCACCTGACACTTTAACGCTCTGTTGAGTTCGCTAATGACAACATCTATTGATGGGCGTTCGGCTTGAGTCATTGCTAGACATCTAAAGGCGATTTTCGTAAATATGTCCAAAGACTCGTCATTGGGCCCTTTATTCAGAGAAAATAGATGTTCATTTGTTTCTTCCTTTATCTTGTGATCTACAATTTTCATTAGTGTTCCCTTCTCAAAATGATGTCGTGTAATGGGCGCAATCCCACTCTCATCGATGTCGGTGAAAATACGATCATAGGCCACTTTCCCAGTCAAGATCTCAAATAACACAACTCCAAAAGAGTAAATGTCTGATTTCTTATTTAATCTTCCAAACTTCTGATACTCTGGATCCAGATACATATTTGTACCTGCGACCGTACTTTCAATGAAAGTACTTGCATCTTGATCTGCTGGGTGGATTTTGGAGAGCCCGAAGTCGGCAATTTTTGCCACCCAATTATTGCCCAATAGAATGTTCGCGCTCTTAATGTCACGGTGTATTATCTTTTGTTTTTCCTGATCCGTATTGCTGTGAATGTAATTCAAGCCATAAGCGACATCAAGACATATTTTCAAACGTTGCATCCAAGTAAGATTAGTCAATTTATCACTGCTTCCTAAATATTCTTCAAGACTTCCTTCCGAAGCAAGCTCATAGACAAGGATCATGTGATCAGAACCTTCATCACAAAATCCAAGAAGCGAGATTATATTTTTGTGTTTACAACTCATCAACGTTTCGATTTCTACATTGAACCCTTGTTCTCCTTTTGGACTGTTGATTCGTTTTATAGCGACAGTGCTTTGTTTTTTGGGAAAACCACATTTATTTTCCCCATCTATCGATGATGAATTGCTGCTATCAAAGTGTTCGAGTCGTGCCTTGTATACCATACCAAATGCGCCTGACCCAATGAGATATTTGTCGGAAAAAATTATTGGTTGCCAACTCGATATCATTAAGTCCAATCTTCAAGTGTTCCAAGCTCTTCCACTACAACATTAACAGCATAAATGCTAGTAAGATATGGGAGTGAAATTATAAGGAAACTGATTTATAACTGATAGAAATCTATAGAATATGTGAACATTTCAATACAACACTCACTGAAAGAAAACATTGATGATAAAAGATTCAAAAATTTTACTAATTGTGATGTTAATTGTTATAACAAACTCTTAGTCCCAAATATATCCTCGGCTAATGGATTCCTTAAAATTCAATATATACCATTAACGGCTTAAAAATGATTTGTGATTTGTGAGTGTGACTATGTGTCAGGTAGTCAGGTCTAACAACAATTAATTATGCATGTTAGTTGATTTTACTATAATTTATGTGTGATGATTAAGAAAAATATTAAATATTGTCACTACCCTGAAAATACTATTAATATGGATATACGAACGTAACTTATAAAGTGACGATGTATGCATATACTTGACAGTTGTATGGCAATCTATTGTGGAGAATGTGGTTTTAACATATTGTTAACTTAACATATAGCGATCTCGTTTTGTTTTAGACTACAATTTAATATTGCGAAATAAAACTTTAAACATCTTCAGTTACATATAATTTGAGCAACATCCAAATTTTGTATCAGTTGACAGAATTTCATGATGTTGGGCATAAAACAAAAGCCCAAAACATCTTCGAAGAAACATCTATTGAGATAAAATGATCCATTAGTGATATTGCTACATATTGATGTACGGCGTCGATGATTGTTAAGAGACACTTTTTTTAATACCATTAAATTAATTATCCATAAATTGCTTTTTATTATTTAAGTTTTTAGTCGTTTCTAATCATGTAAATGTATTTTAGTGTCATTTTACATTTTATAGTTACAACCACAACTAACTTACCAAACACTTATATAAATATAAAGACCAGAGTTTGTAGTTACCACTAAGAACTAACAGTTATAAGTTTATATTTACATGTTATCAACTTATAGTTATCAGCCTAGAACTACTTTTACCAAACATACCCTTAGTATCAGTTAGCATTTTTGATAAAAAGCTTGTTGGGCAACATGGTTTAAAAGAAGCATTAAAATTCTAACCCTGTTTATTTTAATGATAGTAAACAAGATTTAGAATTACAACGTTACTTTTGATACATTTCACACATTAAAATGATACAACTATGTTACCAAATACTTTTATAAAACAAAACACCTAGTGAAATGATGTTGCTTAAAGATGTTGCTTACAACTACTTCTAAATGCTAGTGCTTACAAATTGCTATTTTTGTCAAACATACACATAATTAAACAAATTTATTTAATATTTTATATTCAACACATTAATTATTAAAAAAAAAAAAAAAGGTTAGTTTTATGTAACATTTATAGTTTCAATATAATATCAATGTTAAAAAGATTGTAATGTAAAATCAAAAGCACATACGTTTAAAGCCACAATTGTTTGGCACTTAAAAAGAAAACGTATAAAAAGAGTTTAATTACCTTCAAGTGATTGGATGATGTACCGTCAACTACATTCCTCGAAAGATCCTAAAATAATATTTGCAAGAGAATAGGAAATGAGTTGATAATATAACAGTTATTGTTACATAAAGTAGATAAACAAGTTAATGTTCTTACTGGATGTTCGTATTTCCATTGAAGATCAAACGCTTTCTCAAGTCTTTTGACAACCTGATCTATATATGGGCGATCTGCTCTTTCCTCTTTTACGCAGCCATATGCTGTTTCTGAGAAGATTTCTAATGCTCTTGGGTCCATCTGTTTCCGTAAATGTGGATCGATCATATCATCCAAATTATATTTGCCCAATTTACTTAATAATCCCTCTCCCAACTCTTCATTCGGAAGAACGGCACTCCGTCCGCACAAGATTTCGAATAACACAACACCGAATGAATACACGTCTGACTTGTGGGTTACTGTAGAAATTTATAATCAAAGCTCTAAAACAACTCAGAATCTACAAGTGAACCCAGCCAACCTCCCCTTGGCTCACTTCTTTATTAACAAAATGTAACAATGATTCAAATACAATACAAGAATCTGAGAAGATTAAACAGGAAAATAAAACTAACAATGTAGGGTTTCTCTCTGGAGATGATAGAGAGAAAACACACAAACTCAATACAAAAATAAATGAATAATGAAGAGAAGAGTAACTATATATAGCTCCAGCCTAGCTTGTTACAATAAGCCCCTCCAACTCTTCAAACATTCACATCTTTAGACCTTATAGTTTTGGGCGGGTACAACTTCAGCTTAGACTTTGAGGAAATGACCTTGAGACCCTTGTGTTTGAGCTGAAGCTTAAATCCTTTTAACACTCCCCCATAAGCTTTAGCTTCCTGAGACTCCCCCATCAACTTTATCCTGCTCAGTAATCTTAACCTGAAACATATTAAGCAAACCAAGAACTTTGCAAAAACTGTTATGGTCAGAAATACTAAGCCCTTTTGTGAACAAGTCTGCCACATTATTCTCAGACTTAACCTTAACAGGTTTTATAAACCCATCAGCCACCTTTTCTCTCAAAAAATACAAGTCAATCTCAAAATGTTTACTTCTCTCATGAAGTACTGGGTTAACAGCAATCTGCATAGCAGAACTGTTATCACAATTCATTTCAATAGGTAAAACAACATTCACCTTTAAATCTGCCAGTAACTTGGTTATCCACATAACCTCACAACATACATTACACATGGCTCTAAATTCAGCCTCAGTTGAAGATCTGGCCACAACAGCTTGTTTCTTACTTTTCCAAGAAACCAAACTGTTCCCCAAGAACACAGCATAACCAGTAACAGACCTTCTAGTAACTTTGCATTTAGCCCAATCAGAGTCAACAAACACTCTTATACTTGAGTCACTACTTTCTTTAAAAGTAAGACCAAGTCCAGGCTCCTTTTTTAAATATCTCAAGACTCTAAAAGCAAGTCTCAAGTGAGACTGCATAGGTTTGTGCATAACTTGACTTAAACAGTGAACAGCATATGAAATATCTGGTCTAGTTAAAGTCAAATAGATCAGTTTACCAACCAATTTTTGATAATGTGTTATGCCAGTTAATGGTTCATCATCACCATATTTAGAAACAAGTTTCTTATTGTCTGGATTAGCCTCTATAGGAGTACCACATGGTCTGCACCCAAGCATACCAAACTCAGTTAAGAGTTCTGTGCAGTACTTTCTTTGTGTAAGACATATACCACTATCAATATCCAAGACTTCAATTCCTAAGAAATACTTAAGTTTTCCCAAGTCTTTTATTAGAAACTTAGAACTCAAAAATTTCTTAAACTTGTTAATCTCATCAACATTATTTCCAGTAATGATAATATCATCAACATATACTAACAACACCAACAACACATCATTATCATTCTTGATAAACAAAGAAAAATCATTAGGACTTTGCACAAAACCATTCTCTTTAAGCACAGAAGTTAGTTTTTCATTCCATTTCCTAGGTGCTTGTTTTAAACCATACAAAGACTTAACCAGTTTACAAACCCTTTTATCATTTTTATCAGAAAAACCCTCAGGCAATTCCATATAAACATCTTCTTCTAACTCTCCATATAAAAATGCATTGTTAATATCAAGTTGAAACAATGGCCACTTATTATTAATAGCAATACTTAACACACATCTTATAGTGACAATTTTCACCACAGGAGAGAAAGTCTCCTCATAATCAATACCCTCTCTTTGATTAAAACCTTTGGCAACTAACCTTGCCTTAAATCTCTCTACCTCACCATTAGCTTTGTACTTAACTTTGAATACCCACTTATAACCTATAGCTTTTCTACCAGCAGGAAGATCAACAATAACCCAAGTACCATTCCTATTTAAAGCCTCTATTTCCTGATTCATAGCCTCTACCCATCTGCTGTCCTTAGCAGCTTCCTGATAGGTAGCAGGCTCATGAACCTTATTAAGACTAGATGTAAACACAAAGTTATCAAAACTTAAGTTGGAATATTTAACAACTTTATCAATTCCATACTTATGATTCTTATTAAGCACATAATCTTTGTATTTTGAAGGTAATGCAGTCATTCTACTAGTTCTCCTAACAGTTTGACCTGCTGCAGGTTCTGGTGACTCAAACATTTTACCAAACATGTCCAGATCCTCACCCTCAGATGCATATTCATCATCAATGATACTAGTACTCTGTATACCTTCAGAATCAGTAGATTCTGTTGCATACTCTTTACCTCTAGTGTCCTTCCTACTAGAAGAACCACTAATGTTATCTACCTCAACTGTATCAGTAGTTTCTGCTGTTTCAGCTGGTAAAATTACTTCTACATCAGCTGTATCAGCAGTTTTTGCTGTTTCAGTCTGCAGATTCTCATTAACATTAGCTGCTCCATCTACAGTGATGACACTAGGCCTAGGAGTACTAAAATCTGGTATAGACTTATTGTTACCATCTACACTATCTCCTTTATCATCACTGGGTTCATTGGATCTAAGACTATCTTGACTGCTAATATTTTCTTGATCATAAAAGTTTAACACATTTATATCATTTTCTTCAAACACAAATTCTTTAGCAAAAGAACTATTTTTAAAAGGATACACAGTTTCATAAAACCTTACATCTCTAGAAAAAATAAACTTCTTTTGATCCAGATTAAACAGTTTATATCCCTTCTTATCAAAAGCATATCCAACAAACACACACTTATCAGACCTAGATCCAAACTTATCAGACTCATTTAACACAGTAGAAAAACATAAGCAGCCAAAACATCTTAGATTTAGGAGATTAGGTTCAATTTTATACACCATTTCATAAGGACTTTTACCAGATAACACAGCAGTAGGTAACCTGTTGATTAAGTAAGTAGCAGTTAGAATAGATTCAGTCCACATGTTTAAAGGTAATCCCCCCTGAAACATGAGGGCTCTAGCAGTATTTAACAAATGTCTATGCTTTCTTTCTGCTACACCATTCTGTTGGGGTGTATAAGGACAAGAAGTTTGATGTAAAATACCATTGTTCAGGAAAAAACTTTCAACCTTCTTATTCACAAATTCTGTACCATTATCACTTCTGAAAACTTTAATAGTTTTTTCAAATTGATTTTTAATCAAATTATAAAAACTTACAAGATTATCAAAAACCTCACTTTTGGTTTTCATTAAAAACACCCAAACAGCTCTAGTGTAATCATCAACCACAGTAAGAAAGAATCTAAACCCATCTCTACTAGTCACCTTATAAGGCCCCCACACATCTAGATGAACAAGATCACCCAAATTTTTAGTCTTATGTTCACTTAAAGGAAATGGTTGTCTAGTCTGTTTAGCATTATGACAGATATCACAAGGTCCAGAACTAGTAGTCTTAAGATCTTTTATTTTACTTTTTAACACAGTTAAAACATGATCAGAAGGATGTCCAAGTCTGTTATGCCAAATACAATTTGACATAACACAACTCTTAATATTGCTATTATTAATCCTCTTACCTTCATCAAGAAAGTAAAGACCTCCTCTCTCACTACCAGTCCCCATCAGGTATTTTTGAGTTAAATCCTGAATTTTACATTTACTTTCATTAAAACTGACAATCACATTATTATCCTTAGACAACTTATGAACAGACAACAAACTGACATGATATCCAGGAACAACCAACACATCTTTAAGAATTAGATTATTACCAAACTTATAACTTCCAATTTGTTTAACCTGTTCCACAGTCCCATTGGGATGTGCAACAGTAAGATTTAAGTGAGAAACATCCATTATATCAAAAAGAATAGTTGCACAATATGTGATATGTTGACTTGCTCCTGAATCAACAATCCAACCAATATAAGTACTATAGGTACTTATATTAGAATTGAAATTAAAAAATCTGCAAGTAAAGAAACTAATCACACAATTGGAACTAATAGCAATACCTGCAACACTAGCATGAGACTTGCTAGCATCACCTGTATCACTCAACAAACTCATTAACCTCTGATACTGATCACTAGTAAGAGTATGAGAGATACCCTTACTAGTATTATCCTTATTTTCAGTCACATTGTTAGCATTAGTCTGATTCATGTTTCCTTTTTTAACAAAACCAGGTGGATAACCCACCAATTCAAAGCATCTGTCAATGGTATGACCATTCATATTACAATGCTTACAAACCAAATTAGATACTCTTCCAAATCTTCTATTATTGTTATTATTGTTCTTATTAGTGTTCCAATTATTATTACCATTATTAGACCTAGCTGCAAAAGCAGCAGATCCACTCTTAACAGACTTAGTGGCAGCATGACTATTTTTATGTGACTCATCTCTAGACAAGGTAGCAAAAGCAGATTTAACATCTGGTAAAGGGTCTGATGTAAGAAGAAGACTTCTCACAGAACTGAAACTATCATCAAGTCCCATTAGAAATTGCATTAGCCTCAAAAGGTCTGAATGCTTTTTCAATTTAGGAGCAGTGTCACAAACACATGTGGGCAGATCAACAAGTGAGTCAAACTGTCTCCACAATGCATTAAACTCATGATAATATTCAGATAGACTCATACCAGACTGAGTTAAAGTATGAATTTTATGATGCAAATTATAAATCACAAAACCATCTTCTTTATTGTATGTTTCATCTAATTCATCCCAAACATCTTTAGCATTTTTAGAGAATACTTGACCCTTATAAAGATCTTGTGAAATACATCCTAAAATCCAAGACAAAACAACAGAATTACACCTATCCCACTGAGCCTGATAAAGAGCATCAGCAGGATCTCTAACACATTTACCAGTCACAAAACCAAGTTTATTCCTTGTATGCAATGCTAACTGCACAGCAGCAGCCCAGACTTTATAGTTCTCAGTTCCTTCAAGTTTGAAGGAAATCAATTGAGAACCAATGTCTTGAGGATGCAAATACAAAGGATCATATATGTCAAGTTTTAATTCACTGCTACTACCTTTCCCTTTATCATCAGACATTTTTCAGATTTTAAAGAAATCAAAACAATAACACACAAGAGATGAATCAATCCAAAAACAAAACTCACAAAAAAACACAGAACAAGAACAAGAACAAGCAGAGAAACAAAATCACACCAAAGACAAAGCTGACAAACAATCAACACAAGCAGAAACACACAAAACTCCTTATATCTCCACAACCACATATAAACCCAATAATCTCAACTCCTCAACACAACAATTTCGCTTGACCTACACTTCGTCTCATGCAATACTAGAAAACCTAAGAAAAAAAAAACCTAAAGAGGGTGTGAGAGGTGTTACAGTGCACGCAAGCTTCCAAAAGAAAACAACCTCTGGATCAAGAAGATCCACCAACAACCAATTTGCACAGCGGAAACAACACCTGAAACAAACAAAAAACAGAATTAGTAATCAAGAATTAACCAAAAACCAACTGATTATAAAAGATTCTAACAAAAAGAATCAATATAGCCAGTCTAACTAATTAATCAACCAACAACCTGAATTAGGGTTTGATACAGTAAACCCTAATTTGGATGACAACGATTAAAACCAAATAGCTAACTCCGAGACACAATTAGACCAAAAGAACACACAACCACAGTCTAATTGTATCAAGAAACACCAGGATCAAGAAATCCCCAAAAATTAGAAAACCCTAATTTTTTTGGAAACTTCAATTAACCGTCAGATCAACAAGATCCAACACCAATAACACTGAATCCACCCTCAAAACAACCAGATCTAAACGAATAGATCAAAACCCCCAAATCTTAGAGAAACCCTAATTTTCCAAGAACGAAAAGAACTTTGATATAGAGCAACCTGGCTCTGATACCATGTAGAAATTTATAATCAAAGCTCTAAAACAACTCAGAATCTACAAGTGAACCCAGCCAACCTCCCCTTGGCTCACTTCTTTATTAACAAAATGTAACAATGATTCAAATACAATACAAGAATCTGAGAAGATTAAACAGGAAAATAAAACTAACAATGTAGGGTTTCTCTCTGGAGATGATAGAGAGAAAACACACAAACTCAATACAAAAATAAATGAATAATGAAGAGAAGAGTAACTATATATAGCTCCAGCCTAGCTTGTTACAATAAGCCCCTCCAACTCTTCAAACATTCACATCTTTAGACCTTATAGTTTTGGGCGGGTACAACTTCAGCTTAGACTTTGAGGAAATGACCTTGAGACCCTTGTGTTTGAGCTGAAGCTTAAATCCTTTTAACAGTTACCCCACCAGTCTTTTCATATTTTGGGTCCATGTATACATTCTTAACAATATCACGATTAAGAAGAAGACGGTGCCTCCGATCTACTGTATTTTTCAACGAAAGTTCAAAACCAGATAACTTGGGTTCCCATTTGTCGTCTAGTAAAATATTCGAGCTCATGAAGTTGCAATGTATGACACTAAAATCCCGTCCAGCATAATAATGGATGTAACTCATTGCCTTCGCGACATCAACGCATATCTTCAACCTTTGCATCCATGTGAGGGTCTGGTCACTTAGATATTTGTTGAGACTTCGGTTGGCCTCCTTCTTGTATATGATAATCTTATTGCGCTCGTCCTCATAAAACCCAATAAGAGACACAAGATTCTTATGTTTGAGACTAGAAAGCATCGAAACTTCCGTCCAAAATCTTTTGCTCTCATCTTTTACATATTCTTCATAAAACCTCTTTACAATAATATCGATGAATTGTTCAGAACGTAAGAGACGGCCTTTGTAAATTATTCCATGCTTAAATTTTTCGATATATATTCTCAACAGCAAAATTGTTGGTTGCTGATTGTATATCTGTCCAGCTGAGTTTTAAGGCTGTTAGGCAAGGGGAGGGTTTTTTCACCTAACACCTCAGCGTCACCTCAGCTTTCTTTCTCCTCTCACTTCACTTCACCATTTAGTAGTCAAGGTTACCTCTAACTTCACCTTTCATTAAATACCCACTTTATAAAAATATACCCCACTAAAATACCCACACACACTCACACACAAATAAAAAATAATAAATGGGGCCCGTTTTTTTTCTTTTTCATTTGGTGATCAGATCACCATAACTTGTCTTGGATTGTGTGCGAATGGTGAAGCAAATGGTGAAGGGCAAGGAGAATCAAGCGTGAGGTGGGGCCATTTGGTGAAACCATCACCACCTTGCCTAGTAGCCTAAGTGAGAAAGATCTTTGAGGAAAGACTTTGTCTCTTTGCTGACATGGGACTCAACACGTGTAGATATGGAGGTCAATGATCCCTATATGTACCAAACAAAACAACATTAAGTGTCCCAAAAATGACACGTGTAGATATGGAGTTCACTTATCTAAAATCTAGTGACTTGCAACAATTACCTTTCTTAAATTATTATTTCGTACATATAATTTATATGGTTATCTAATATGTATAACTTATTTGATAAAACAATCTCGATCACTTTCTTATGAGCTATATTAAAATATCAATAGTGTAAATGTCTATCTTAGTCATTTTGCATGTTATGTCATAAATAATCTAATTTGCCAAACACTTAAAAAACTAGTGTATTGCGTTATTATACAACATAATCAAATCCAAACACTATATTATGATTATCATATTATCCGTTTTCAAAACGAATAATCTATTTTTAATAAGCAATCCCAAACACCCTTAAGTAAATAATTACCTTGTCATGATTGGATGATGTATCTTCAACTTCGGCCGAAACTATTGCGTGTTCCTTTAATATCATAAATACAGTTATAAGTAAATAATTTTACTTGTGTACGTTAATATTAATATTATACTCCGTAAATAAATAGAGATTATTTATAAAAGAAAGATGAAGGAGAAAAAATAGTCTTACAACATTTTGACGTTCCATTTGAAGTTTCAACGCGTTCTCAAGTCTTGTAACAACCTCACTAATATCCGGGCGTAGAGATCTTTCTTCATTCAAGCAGTCATATGATGTCTTCGCGAAAACGTTGAATGAGTCTGGATCCATTTGTTTCCTTAGAACTGGATCAATTATTTCATCTAGTATTTTCTTTTTATAATGAAAAAAGACCAGTGTAGCCAAATACTTATTATCTGGATCCTCACTTATTGATTTCCTACCACACAGTAGTTCAAACATTACTATCCCAAAGGAATACATATCTGACTTGTGGTTTGCGCTTTTTGTCTCTATATATGTTGGGTCTGTATACCCATCCGAACTCCATACTTTATCAGTATTGAAAGAATTGTGCCTTTCAGATGCCTTGATCTTCATGGAACGTACAAAATCACCTAACTTGGGTTCCCAGTCATCATTTAAATAAATCCTATCACTGTCGATGTTGCTGTGTATTACGCTAAAATCACGTGACTCGTCATAATGAATGTAGCTCAATGCTTGCGCAATACCGACACATATCTCCAATCTTCGCACCCATCTCAACAACATCGGGTCACTTAGATAGTTGTTGAGACTTCCCTTCATCTCAAACCTGATAATGATGATCTTCTCATCATTCTCATCACAAAACCCAACAATAGAAACAAGATTCTTATGCTTGAGAGTAGAAAGCATGGAAATCTCCATCCAAAACTGTTGTTCTTTTTCATCATCCCTTTCTTTATTTAACCACCTCCGAGCATGGATTTTAATCAGCTCACCAGACAACAAGAGCTGTCCCTTGTAATAGTTTCCAAAATTATCTTCTCCGATTATATTTTCGTCTGAAAAGTTGTTGGTGACGGTTAGTACATCTGAAAGGGGGATTTTTAAGTGAGCAAAGTCGTCAGGGTGTGTGTGTGTTGTTACAAAAAGAAACAAAAGAGTGTTTGGGTGAAATACATAAATGTGTTCGGTTTGTCTTTGTATATATAGAAGATGTGAATAAGTGTGTGGGTCCTTGTTATGATGGAAGTCTATTTTTTTGCATTATAGTAAAGACAATAGACTTTTTGACTTAATGGTGAGCAAAGTCATCTGTGAAAAACATCGGTATTCATGAATAGTCATTTACTGTGCGTTTTGTATATGTGGTTGTGGTTGTGATTGTGGTGTGTAAGTTTTTTGCATTATTACTGTATTATATTAATATTAAAAGACTATTGCAAGCCAAGGAAACTTCCATCTCTTGTTGTACAAACGGTAAAAACAAAGAAATTTGGTAACTTGCGTATGTATTGCCTTTTAATTGAAACATCACTAATATTAGCGAGTATCAATATCTTGACAAAAATTTATGAAAGTCAGCAATATATTATCACAAAAAAAGAGAAAAAAATACAAACAAAGGCATCCAACTTTCAAAATCGACATGATTAAAGAAAACAGGACCAAGAGAGAGAGAGAGAGAGGAAAAAAAAAAAAAAAAACCCTACAATATTCCTTTAAATAATGCATATGAACAATCTCAAACACAACAAATATTATAACAACCGAGGCTATTATCACGTCCGAGAATATTTAATTAAACCTATAGAGCGCAAATATTATAACAACCGAACCCATTCATAATATCACAGTATGGAATGTACTTCATTATTATATAGAATCAACCATCATTAACGTGACTTACATGAACATCATGTGTGATCACTGTTCTCGTTATTACGATATAGAGTGTGATTTACTGTTGTATAGAATCAAGCATCATTACCATTCAATTATTATCACTACTTTCGTGAACATCTTGTGTGATCACGGTTCTCGTTACTAGCTAACTAATCACCGTCATGTATTATTGAAGATCACACATTCATTATCGCTTAAACTATATTGTAAAGGACTCATTAAATTTAAGTGATTTCATGCATTGAGAAAGCGTTCAAACTATATCTGATACAAATAAAAAGCTAAGTATAATTCAAAAACGCCATCTTAATAAACAAGTGTTATCACATCCGATACTATTTAAGTTTAACATGTTAAGCAACTGTCTATTATATCCCCATTTTCATTAACCTGACTTACTTGATCATAAGGTAGAATCCCGGTTATCAGCTACCACTCAATTACCGTTAGATATTATGAAAAATCACATGTATAATCTCGTAGTACGTATATTGTTCCTTATACCGTACATATAATCCTGATTATTGTTAACACGACTTACATGACTTGCATTATTTTATAACAAACATGATGAATACAAGTTAAACTTGTTATTAAGTTTTCAATGATCTAATCCTAGAAAAATATCAATAAAATTTAATAACTAAATAAATTTTAGTTTTGCGTATACCAAAAATGCCTTTTTTATTTAAAAATATATATAGTAACTAATTATATTTCATCTTAAGTATTAGTTGGAATATATTATTTTATATTAAACCTTTAGCCATGATGTGTCGTTGATGAGTGTGTAAATACTCATTATTTTTGTCCCATCTGAACTGCAAAAATATTTAAAAACACTCAGAAATGCTTCAAAATACAGAAAATATTCTTGAAATGTGTTTTATCTGTTTCATGTGCAAAAGGATTAAAAACGGGACGAAAACGAACATTTTTGGATTGACTCGGTAATAATTGTGCATTTGATCAAGTGAAGACGGAAGTCAAAGATAAAGTCAAAGTCAACCAAAAAAATCCCAAAATGACACAAAAGGTCCTTGGAATTTATTTTCAGATATTGGCAGCAATGGTCCCTGGATTTTCAGAAGTTACATGATTGGTCCCTCAAAGTTAAAACAATTTCAACTTCTAATCCTAACTAAAATAAAACCCAACCATTAAACCTACCCAACCCAACCCTTTTAATAAACCCAACTACTAAACCCCAGCCCAAAACACATTTCCCAAGCCCAATCCAAAATAAAAACCCAACCCGACCTTTTTAGTTAAACAGAAGGTTTGACTTCGGTCAAACCTTCTTCTTCAATACCACCATCCCGCCAATACCAAAACCACCTCAACCCACCGCCTTATCTCTGACAAATCCACCACCCTCCTCCTATCCCACTCACCTAACAAGCCAATATGCATTAAATGCTTCTTCCTCAGTACAAGTTATCAGAGATAGTGGATTTTTCCACTATCTCATTTTTGGCGCCAAAAGTAGTTTCAACGATTGAGATGATTTCAGGAGAATCCAAAGGCCAAGATATGATCAGAGAGGATGAAAAGACATATCCCACTTTATTTTAGTATAAATAGAGGCATTGTAGCTTGTAATAAGTAAGTAGTTAATGTAGCATAATCGTATTTCATATTCAGTAGTTGCAATCTTGTAATTTTCGAATTCCAGTTATTAATACAAGTTCAATTCAGTCAAGATAATTTTATTTCAATCACTTGTGTTCTAAATTTCAAGTATGCTAAGTTTCAAAGTAGTCTGTTAACTAGAAATAAGTTATTAAGTTGTACGAACCAATCAAAAAGCCACAAACACCCTTGCTCTAAGCTTATGAAAGCTTTTCATAGCTTTGTGTAAGCTTATATTAGAAATAATCTGTTCTAAACTCAAGAAATGAAGAAAGTCAACAGAAGTCAAAGTATTGGTCAAATAAGCTACTGAGTGAATTAAGCTGTTCTTGGAAGCTTTTTCTGGGTTTCTAGCTTGTGTTAACAAGCTAGGAGTTGTTCTGATCATTAGTTCTTTGTTTCATAAGTTTCTCTCAGTTGTAAGCTTTTTCTCAATTTTAGCTTAATTTCTATTTTAACTGTACTAGTGCTTATCTTTAGCTTATTGTGTTGTTTTTCTGCTTATTAATAGTTTCTAATCATATTTGATCTGTTTTATCAGTAGTTAAATAGCTTTGCATTATTTTACTTAAAAATCTAATAAAAAGCCATAATTAGCCAAATATAGCATAGCTTGTTAAACTGCTTATTTCTGTTTTAAAAGTTGCTTAATATAGTTAATATAAGTTAGTTAATCAGTTAAAATCTAGAAATTATAAGTTAAACTAGCCTGTGCTAGTGAAAAATCACAACAGACCCTCAAAAAGGGGTGTTTGGTTAAAGCCTGTTTTAGGGTCATAAAGCTCAGTACTGTTCATTTGCTTGTTGCCTAAGTTTGATTGAGTTTATAATAGGTTAGTAAGCTGTAGTTGCTAGGTTCTAAGTTGTTTTGAGCACCTTTGATGATTTGGGTGAATTAGTGCAGAATTTAGGTAGTTAACTGCCCATATCAGCTTATTTATAAGCTGAGCTTATTTATAAGCTGAGCTTATTTGACCATTCATTTTGGCATTTCCATGTCCATTCTAGTGGTTAAAGTGAGTTTCCCAAGTTTGGTTTAGTTTCATTAAGGATTGCAAAAGTTAAGGGTCAAAACCCATTCCTGCTGATCAGTACATACTGAGCTTGTCTCAGCTTTTTCATTGTTCTCTATCTGCTTAATCAGTTGATTCCTATGCATGATTTTTAATCTACAAGTAGCTTATAGTTTAGACTTTAGAGTTCTGAGCCTAGTTCTCACTTTCTAGCTTATTTAGTTGCTTAAAATAGGTCTGCAAATTTCCCCAATTCTCTGATTCTGACCCAGCATAGCTTATTCAGTTTCACACTACCTGATCTTGTGCTAAATTGGAGTTCAATTGGCTATTTAGAATTAGGGCTTTTTGTGTTTTTATATAGCCAGTAGTACTAGCAAGATTTTGCCCCCTTAAGTTTTCACTTTTCAGCTTATTTAGAGTGCTTAAATCTGTCTGCAAGTTGGCTGATTAACCAATAGTTTCTGCATAATTTGCTACTACTGTTCAAGTGCTTATTTGCTTATTTTCTTAGCTAATTTGATCATATTAAGTTGTTTTAAGCTTCTCTCAGTGTATTGATATGTTTCCTAGCTTTTGGTAATTTTTCTAGCTTTTTAGCTTATTTTTGGCTTATTTGCAAACTGCTCATTTGCCCAAAACAGCTTATTAGGTTTAGATAAGCTCTACTTTTATTTTTCCTAGCTTTTAAATAATATTTTAGACTTATCTTGAATTTTTCAGATTTTTCCTAAGTCATTTACTATTTTTAAACCTTTTAATTAGTTTTAATAGTATTTAATTCATAATAAAAAATACAAAAATCAGAAAAATATAAAATCTTTTTTCTAAAATTTTCTTTTATTATTTAGGATTTAAGAAAAATAATTTTACACTTGTAGGATTAGTTTTCTAATATTTCACTTTTTAGTCCCGTTTTTAGATTTCCCGTTTCGCGTTTTTAGTTTAATTAATTCGCGTTTAATTTTCTTTTGTATATTTGTTTCTCATTATTTAAATTAGAATAATCAAGCAAAATCTCATATCCTAATCATCAGTCACTTTTATCCAAACTTTAAACAATTTGCCCATTCAAACCTCGTTGGGAAACGATCCGGGTAATCACTTACCTGGTTTCACACTACACACAAACGCGAGTTTTTGCAAGTATCCTTTTTCACAAAGGGGTGATTTGTATTTATTCACGTGTATCCGTCATTGCATAATATTTATATATACGTTTTAGCACGGATCAGTCGTCAATAAAGGTTGAGTGAATGAACATTTTCGAGCCAAATTTTTTGAGGCAATTTTATTTTTGCCAAAAGTATTATATTTTTACTTTTAGCGACGGTTTTGTCGCCGATAAAGATAATTTAAATTTTTTAATATTTTTTGGCCATTAACTAATTAACAATAAAATATTTTTTTTTCTTATGGCTAAAGATTTTAACATTTTTAATTTATTTCCTCTCACAGTCACCATAATTAAATAATAATTTTATACTTTTAGCGAAGACTGTCTTTTCATGATTGTAGTGTTTGAGTGGGCACGGACATTCCTGTCCATACTTACAGGTCAATTTGCCACCTGTCTATTGAAGGGGAATTCCTAGCCTATCTCAGTATATTTTATTGAAAGAAGGAAGAAGAATATAATGATTTCCCTAATTCAGTGAGAAAGAAAAACCAGTTTGTTAGAGTTGGGGCAAAGAAGCAATCAACATAATGGGTCCCTGATGTTCACAAGTGAAGGCACTCAACGGATCAAGATCTCGTAAATTCATTGTCTTTCTTGATTCAAATCAGAAAGAACTTCTTTTGCTATTGAAGCCATGTTGGAGCTGTCAACTTATTAGCATTTCTCTTCTGCATTAGGAATTGCCCGAAAAGGTTTGATTGAATCACATGCTTTCATGGTCCTTATCTCATCCGACACTGGCCGACACGTAGGTATATTTTGCGATTTCCTAGGTGCGCATCTCCATCTACTAAAAGTAAGGGTGGTTTCCATAAATAGACTAGGTCATTCGTAACCAGAGCAATATCCGATGCTACAACATAAACTAAAGTTATACATGGCGGCCCCTAAAGGCCTAACTGATATGTTTTGTTTTATCTGCCCGTCCGAATCATTTCGTACTCCAAAAAAAGAAGATGTGAGGTCTGGAGAGTGGGACGGGTCTACCTGGCCAAAGCAGAGGTGAGGTCTGGAGAGTGGGACGGATCTACCTGGCCAAAGTGCTAATGTCAAGGGGTTATCCGAAGTGTTTGAATATGCTCTACCTACGGTACCTAACTAGTCTTTCTTTTCTGTAAGTAAGAATATGTTGACCGATGGAGGAATAAGAAACCAAGAGGGATAAAAGAAGAGCGAGGTATAGTGAGAAAGCTCACCCGTGCCTTTAGACAATAAAGCTTTCTTTTACATCCCATCCCCTAGACAAATGAATAGGAAATGCTACAAGCCATTGTTGTTCTTTTGACGATGAACCACTCCGATACAAGCTAAAGTGACTTCTAAGCTTCGTCCTCGATGCGTAGGGCCGAGAAAGTTCAACTTCATTTTTTTTACCAAATATTTGAGTTGAAAGTCATAGTCAAAGTTACAGAGAGAATGAGTGGAGGTAGGTTGGTGGTGATCATATAAACGTGTTTACTATGCGTTTTGTTTATGTGATTGTGTTGCGTAAGTTTTTGCATTATTATATTATAATATTAAAAGACTATTGACTTATGCAAGGAAACTTCCATCTCTGACTAGCTGTACAAACGGTAAAAAGAAATTCGGTAACTTGCGTATGTATTGCTTTCTAATTGAAACATCACTAATATTAGCGAATATCAACATCTTGACAAAAATTTATTAAAGATGCTTATAGTATTCTTTTTTAAAAAAAGTCAACAACATATTATCACAACAAAACAGAAACAATACAAACAAAGGCATCCAAATTTCATAGTTGAGACGATTAAAGAAAGCGGGACTCAAGAAAATAAAAGACCTACGAGGGCTTACAACAGAACACATACAAAATAAAACTGAAAGATAAATGACAAAAAAACTACACTAATCCTTTAAATAATGCATATGAACAATCTCGAACGCAACCAAAAAAATAGGCATAAATGAGATATGTGGTATGAACTATGGGAAACTATGGGAGGGGACGGCGTGTCTTTTAGACAAAATAGACCGGAAAGCGAGTATAGTGGACCATAAAAGATAATGGTAGGCTGTCTCTTCAACTTTCAAGTAAAGAGAGTAATAGTCCATGATTATTGGTTGCTTATGTCTAATTACTTGAGGCTGCAACATGAAAAAAATTGCATTTTAAAGATAAATATAGATAAATAATTCAAAGTTCAAGAGGATAAAACTTGTAGAAAATTAATATTGAAAATACGAAGCATTTTACATATAAATGTATATAAATATCCAAAGTTCCAGAAGATAAGAAAAAACACTTAGGAAAAAGTTGGTATTGAAAATATGAATATGTTTTTATGAAGAAATGTTACTTTCATGTGAATTTTGCGAAAACATTTTAACAAAATAATGTGGCATGATAAATTTAACTTTGAACATTACCTTTCTTCTTTTAATTGCCCAATATATGTAATAGTTACAATGACACATCAGTTAGTGAAAATGCTTTTTATTAAATTTATGTGTATAGAGCATATTCCTCAAATCTAAAAAGTAATTGCAATAGAAGCCAAAGTACATACTTAAGGCGCGTTTGATACTTTGGCATAGGGGAATGATTATTGGAATGATAAGAACGTCTGGTACATTGACATGGGAATCAAATAGCGGTATAAAATCCCAATATATTGGTTTTTCAAAACCAAGCTAGTATAGGGATGTGGTTTTGGACCCATCCCTAGTCTTTTTTACTCCTCTCCATTTCCTTTTCCCTAAAAAATAGAACGTACTACAATAATCAGGCCTTTTAGACACAACCCAAAGTCATGGCTAAAAGCCAAAAAGTCGTGGCTATACATATTTATCGCAATATAGTGTATAGTGTAGAATCAAGTATGATCAGCATCAATCATTAATAACTTGACTTGTCCGAACATCACGTACGAAATGCAATGATTCCTCTATATCGAATAGTATGACGCTAGTGCAAGTGTTGATCATTCGAGACAATTCAAGTAACCCCAATCGATTGTATTGACAACCCATATACAAGGTGACATCGGAACACAATACTTGACGCCAACTGAAAAAGCAGGTATACACATCAAATAAATCTTGACCTGTCATTTATTCAATTTGGTCGATCTAATACTTGGTTAATTCTTTTATCTTTATGTTCTCATTGATACCTAATCAATAACGAACCGGAATGGCTTTTTTAGGCCCAATTCCATCTATTTTTGTTGAGGCAATTCTAACTCGTTCATTGGCAATTGATCTAGCTCTTAAAATATATGACATTCTTGATCCTTCCTTTTACTAGTCTTCTCGGCTGGAATGAAAAAAGATTCTCCGATCTGCTCCTACTCCTTCTTCTCCTTTAGGATAGGGTCGTCGTTGTTCCTTTTTTGCACTAAAAAACTAGTCAAAGCAACTAATTGTTTACGTACAAAATTTATAGAACATGAATAAGAAACCAAGCGGGATAAAAGAAGAGCGAGGTATAGTGAAAAAGCTCACCCCTGCCTTTAGACGATAAAGCTTTGTTTTACATCACAAATCAATAGAAAATGCTTCAAGGCATTGTTGTTCTTTTGACGATGAACCACTCTGGTACAAGCTAAAGTGACTTCTACGCTTTGTCCCCGATGCGTAGGGTCGAGAAAGTTCCACTTCATTTTTTTGACCAAATATTTGAGTTGAAAATTATAGTCAAAGTTTGAAAAAGTTTTAGCGACGATATTGTCATCGTTAAAAGTGGTTCCCATAGTCAAACATTGAAAATTGTTTATTTTGTCATTTAGTAGACTTTTAACAACGAATTTGGTCGTGGCTAAATGTGTTTCTCGAATAAAATCCCGATCCTAGTAGTAATATTACATTTTTGTTTTTGCAAGGCAATAAAATATATTGATAGCAAAGGACATCAAACCAAACTTAAACCATATTTTTTTCTAGTAGTAAAGAAAAAAGGGATCTTATAAAGTGATAAAGAAAAAATCACAAAAACGTGATAATATATGAATCAAAAGAAGACCCAATAAGATAACCAATAATTTTATATTCACATGGCTTTTAATTGCGACAAAATAGGTGCATTATTTAAAGGCAACTTTTGAGTGACTACTTTGTTGTCTATTAAACTGCTTAAGTTATACTGAAACCTACATGCATGATTGCACTTTTTTTTTTTTAATTGGCACTACACTTGAAATCCGACTCCCGAGTTAAACCATCCAAACGGGCAGGCCCGGGACCCGAACCACTAGGAGAGATCTGTGAAGGAAAACCCCTAGAACTCATAGCTTCGCACCAAGAGGAAAATCCATATTTTCTTTGTCACTTGTGAGACTCGAAACCGGGTAAAACCTCTTCCCAAGCTCAAGAAGAAACTGAGGTGGCCAACTGAGGTAAGTCAGTTGGTTATATGATTGTGCATTATTACTCGATAACAAGTTGAGTTCATGAATAAAAAACAATGTTTTATATTAAATTGGAAGTTTCAATGGATGTCAATCGCGTTAGATGCAAGTAGATTTTACAAGACCAAACACAAAATAACACGTTGATATTAAGTGTCAAAGTGTTAGGTTTGAATTTTGAAAGCAAAGTATTAGTTAATTAATACACATAAACAAGGTAACATGTACACCCAAAAAAGTGATATATTTGTATAATTTGAGTTGAACAAGTGAGGATCTCGATCGGTATTTAATGTTACTTTTCGACGTTGGTTTGGATTTTACTTTGCAACTTTAAGTAAATTTACAAATCAGTATCTATCACTGTCATTACGCGTTTCGATCAGTGTCATCGTCATTGTTACTTTAAGCAAATTTACTTGGCAATGTTGGTATCGATGGGTGTCATTGTCATTTACGCGTTTTTTAAGTAAATTTACAAATCAAAATCAATTATTAGAAAATCGTTAAAAAATGCAAGTATCTATTCACATGTCAAAAGTCATCACACCAAGGGCAACTTTGTACTTCTACATATGCCACTTTGCAATAACATTCAAGTATTCAACAAACTTCTTCACAACGTCTGCTAAAGCTCCATCTTTTTCAGCTACCGTGAGGCCAGGCTCTTCTTCTACTTCCTCCAATGCTAATACTCGAAACAATAAACCCGTATCGATGCAGTATAAGCTAAGCGACGGGCCTCCAAATATTTCGGATGCTGATCGACGTGCAAAGAATTCGAAAGTTGACCCGACTGAAGATGCTGGAACCCCTGATGACAAGCCGCCATCCTTAGGACCTTTTGGTCGTGGTGACAGTAGCTGATGTTGTATCTTTCTAATACTTGATAGTTATGATTGTGTTGTTGTGTTTGTATCTTATGTACTTCGCTTCTATGATAAATAAGATTAGATCGATATTCATGGCTATCATTTAAGTTGACTTTAACATAAGACATTAGATTATATTTCACCCCATCATGTTGACTAGGTCTCATACTTGCCTGTTTTTACCCAAACTTGTTTTGAGCGCGATGGCGTGATATTATAACTAAAGTATAAAGATGGCATACTATTCACCATAGACCTTTAGGGGTCCATTTGGTTTATGTAAGCCCAAACCCAAAAAAATAAGAGCAAACTGTCCGGATCCTTCCACTTCCCTCTCTCATTTCATGCGCATAGCTCCAAATATTTGAGTTGAAAGTCATATTCAAAGTTTGAAAAAGTTTTAGCAACGTTATTGTCATCGTTAAAAGTGGTTTCCATAGTCAAACGTTGAAAATTGTTTATTTTGTCGTTTAATAGACTTTTAACCACGACTTTGGTCGTGGCTAAATGTGTTTCTCGAAAAAAATCCCGATCCTAGTAGTAATATTACATTTTTGTTTTTGCAAGGCAATAAAATATTGTGATAGCAAAGGACATCAAACCAAACTTAAACCATTTTTTTCTAGTAGTAAAGAAAAAGGGATTTCTTATAAAGTGCATTATTATTGTACTAGTAGACTATTGACTTTTTCACCTACTAGTTGACACAAATTGTCCATAGCGTATAGGAAGTTAGAGCAATGGGTGTGGAGCTCGTCATGTCTCGCCGATGGTGACATGGCAGTTCGCCACAACTTGCCATGATACCACCCCTTCTTGCAGTGGCTCGCCATCAAATACTTACTTGTCGGCACGGCGAGGTTGCAATATGTACTTTGTGTCAGTTTTAATGTACGGATGTGTAAATCCTATTTGAATCGAACTCTGTACTACAACTATAACTAATATATAACGTGACACTCAACTAGAGAGTATGTAGATGAAGAGTAGATGTGGATCATATGATGTAAATATTACTCAATGTTTATTAGCTTCAAAAGAAAGAAAATAACAAACATACTTAGAGCGCGCACACACACTCTCACCTACGCAAGACTATGAGGCACATCTAAAATGAGAGAGTGTGTGGGTATTTATAGGAAACATGTGCCACGCCCTAAAGGCTTTATGTGGGCTTTGATGGATCGGTTGGGCTTTGGCTTTGGAATACAACTTTGCTTACTTAAGTCTTTACATATTGAATTTGACCAAACGCCCAACTCTTCAAGACTAAATTAATTCACATGACACACATATTCTAGCTTTACAAATGACCATCACTTCATAATAATTTAAATGCTAACAAGATGATATAGATGTATTTAGTTGAAGATGTGAAAAAAAAAATGAAGTGGTTGGACCCAAATGAGTAAGTTGTGGTTATGTTATGATAAGGGGAGTTGTAAAGGGAGGTTTGTCATAGTGATGTGGCACCTCGTGGGACACAAATAAGTATTTTTGGTATGTCATGACACTCATCGCTCTTAGGAACCATCCCTTTTATTGAATTATTCAAAGTTTGAAAATAATACAATAAAACAAAACAATAAACATAATGGCATCTTCTCACCAAATTGTCATAGATGTTAAATTGGTCGTTAAAGGCTGCTGCTAATGCCTAGTGGCAAAAGAATGCAATACGTGATTGGCATTATGGGCAAAGTAGCGACTTAGATGAAAGATTTGCGTTGTCTTACACTGGATGAGCGTCTTGTGGCGATGTCCTTGATTGGAAGCAGTGAGCCACTTTCTCTGATCAATTGGATGAAGATGGAAAACTTCGTATGGCTCAAATGGCTGCAGTTGGCTTGTGTGATAAGCTAGTCATAGTACGTAGTATATGTTGGAAAATTGGTTGGCAAAAGTGACTTTTGACCAACTTTGGACACAATTATTTATATGTATGTGTCATATATATAAGTAATAGTTTGTAGGTTTGCATTCTCCTCGAAGAGAGCTTCGCAATAAGCCTTTATGTGTCCAAAATAGAGTTGATGTGAATGAGATATCGAGTCTCAAAGTTAGTCATTCGGTACCATGACTAAAGAGGAAAAATAGTTTATTTTCAATCCCACATCGGTGGGATGGGTAAACTTAGAGGGAGTCTATTGTGTATAAATAGAGACCCTAATTTCACAAGTTTACACAAATCAAATCAATAAGTATTATTGATTTCCAACATAAGGAATACGCATCTCTTAAGATGAAATTCCTGGCAGTTTAGTTAAGTCCGACAGTACAACTTACTGTTTTGGCTGTTGTACCCTGGGAAACAGACGGCGAATCTGTTTTAAGGGAAGCGTGTCAAACACGTGCCTCGGCTTTGTAGTGCTTTGTTGCTGATCTCCGTTGGTGATCTAGTAAGTCTTTTTATTAGTTTATTGTTTTATTTAATTATCGTTTATTTGCTTACATTCTGTTTGTATTTAATTTTCTGTTAGTTATATATTGTTAATTTTATTTATTGTAAGTTAGATTCTATTAATAAAGTGTAACAGTTTCCCTACAATCTTAAAACAGATTCTGTAAAACAGAATTAAAACACTTTTATTAAAATCGGATTAATTTAATTAACAGATTTTATACAAAGTGTTTTTCTGCTGAAACCAAGATTGTGTTTCTTTGAAAATCAGTTTTATAACTAAACAGAATTTTAGTTAACAGATTTATAAACGATTTTTAAAACAGTTTATTGAATCAGTTTATATTGAAACCATGATGAGTTTCTTTTCAAACTGATTTCTTTTAGTTTGTTTATTACGTATTTTATTGTTTAAATCTGGATTTATTGAAACCAATTTTGTGTTTCTTTGAATCATGTTTGGTACAAGTTACATAAAGCATGTCGAGTTTATTAGATACCATATTGTTTTAACAGTTTTTTTTTTAACTTTTTTGTGTTTAAATATTCACAAGTTAACTGATGAGAACATAATTTGTGACCCTAGTGAATCTTGTGAATATAATTGGTGCGCTGATTACTAACATGGTTGCAAATCATGAAGAAATCAGATTCATTAAAACAAGTGGAGTTTCTTTGAAACAAATCTCATAAAATACAAGTTGCTATTTTATTAGATTACTAGAACCCAAGATGAGTCTGTTTGAAACAAAATATGATAATATATAAGCTGTTATCATATTTTGGTGGATAAGTTTCTTTGACTTGTTTAGCTTATTTAAACCAGGTTGAGTTTAATTATAAACTAAATATAGTTCTTGAAACTTTAGGCATATGAAAGTAGATCTATAGAAACCTTGTTGAGTTTCTTTGGAAGAGTAAATCTATTTTGAAACCTTGTCGAGTTTCATTGTAGAATTAGACCATGTGTTACAGATCTATTAAAATATTCTTAAAGAAGATTGAAAAAATCATATTACAAATTTGTTTTTGTTTAAAACATTATGTAATATGCCATATTGTTTAATTGTTTTAATAGAAAGACTTCTTTAAAAGCGGTTTTGTATAATGGATCTTACAAAACAGTAGTGTTTTAAACAAAATTCGATGTAATCATTTTGTTAAGAAACACTTTGTGATATATCAAGTTGTTAATTATTCCAAATTTAGTTTTAGACTAATAACGGAATCTCGTATTAACAAAATGTTTGGAATGTCACGAGTGACATCTAAAGGATCTGCTCCCGAACTTGATGAAAGGGAGACCGATACTCGAGTTATGTGTACGGTAGATGCTTTAAAGCATTCAGATTTTATGTGCCATAACTATGGGTTAAATGGCCTGAATGACATGAAAATTGTTGCTAAGGCGGGATCCGACATGGTGGATTAACACTTGGGCATCATGCCATGAGTATGTTGATAAGAGTTTGGTTAACTCTTTCAAAGCAGCAGAAAATGGAGAGATGCAATTTATGGGCAACTCTACAACTGCTAATAGCAAGGGAAAAAGAAATGGGATGTTGAAATTCACATGTGGAAAAGAGCTTAAGTGAACCAGCATGTTGTATGTGCCAGAGATTCGTAGGAATCTTGTATCTGGATGGTTGCTTAATAAATTTGGCTTTCTTTTATTCAATCAAATAAACTTGAGTTAACATTGAACAAAATTTTTGTCGGTACGGGTTATGCCCTTCATTAAATGTTTAAGCTGAATTCATTTTTTTTAATGGTTGTTTTAATAAAATGAGTATGAATTCAGCTTATTTGATTCTTTAAATGTATAGCATGGCCAACTCGGACATGTAAATTTTAACTCAATACGTTGTTTAATTAAATGAACGAACACGGATTATAAAAGTAAAACTTGTGTTGAAGCCAAATTGACAAGATTGTCTTTTCACTCGGTTGACCGGAAATTAACTGAACCCTTGATTCACGTGGTTTTATGTGATTTGGAATCAGTACCTACTAAGGTAGTAATTAGCGGGTACTTCATCGTAATTGTTGATGGTAGTACAAATATTGCTATTTATACTTACTTGAGAGTAAGGATATAGACAAGATTGATCTATACAAATAAGTTAAGAATCAACTTATTATCGAAAACAAGGCGGTTCGAAGTGATAACGGAGGTGAATATGTGTCTCCATTTCCAAATGTATGTGATAAACATTGGAATAAGACACAAATTTATTGCTCCTTATACGCCTCAACAGAATTGTTGGATGAAAAGAATCGTGCCTTAAAAGATATGGTTATGCCATGTTATTAAAGTCTTGGTTTAAACCATGGCATGTGGGGGAAATCGATTCTATCGGCTACTTATCTTTTAGATAAGATCCCTTGTAAGGAAAAGAAGATAGTTCTATGAACTATGGATGGGATGATAACCATCCTATAAGTACTTACGAATGTGGGGGGTCTCTATCTGTCCCAACACCCAAGGTTCAAAATATTGGACCTAAAACTGTGGATTGCATATTTTTGTGATATGCTCATTACAGTAGTGCTTATCATTTATTTGTATATGATTCAGAAAATCTGAATATATACAAAGATACGATAATGGAATCAAGGAAAACTTTCATTGTTTGAAACTGTGTTTCCTTATTTATCTGAGAAAAATGGATGTTCATCTAGACTAGACGATACAGTTGTCCATGATGAGAGGCAACTAAATGATGATGTCCTTCATGATGAGAAACATTAAGATGATAATGTTGTTCATGATAAGTGACAACACGGGATTGATTATGATCTCCATGATGTGAGACAAGATCAACCCAGAAGAATAGGTTGAACCTAGAAGAAGCAAACAGGCAAGAACCGAAAAATTGTTTGGATCTGATTTGTTTCTTTTATGGTAGAAAATGAACCTACTTCTTACAAAGAAATGGTAACTTCCTCAAGAGGGGCTCAATGGAAAGAAGCCATCAAATGTGAAATAGATTATATTTTACAAAAATGATACATTATAGCTCGTGGATTTACCTCCTGGTGGTAAACCACTAGGCTACAAATGGTTTATACCTAACAACTACAAAAGGTTGTCGATAAAACCATTGAGAAGTATAAAGCAAGATTGATAATTAAAGGGTTTAGACAACGAGAAGGTCTAGCTTACTTTGATACATATTCGTCAGTTACACGAATAACCTCTATTAGGATGGTACTTGCTATTGCTGCTTTAAGAAATTTGGAAGTCTGCCAAAATGTATGTGAGAATGGCTTTCTAAACAGGGATTTAGAAGAAGAAATCTACATGAACCAACCTGAGGGTTTCATGGCTCCTAGACAAGAGAGCAAAGTTTGTAGGCTTGTTAAGTCACTATACGACTTAGGAAAAGCTCCCAAACAATGATATCCAAATTTTCTACCACGTCATGTCAGAACATGGATTCAAAATTAATGGATGTATGTGGGAAAAATAAATCACTGGTATATATGTAGTCGTGTGTTTATACATAGATGGTATACTTATCACTCGAAGTGATATCAAGATGAACAAATCCACTAATGAAATGTTGGAGTCAAGATTTGACAAGAACTACATTGGTTGATTGATATGGTTCTTGGAACTAAGATCATATGAAACCAGATGGATGTGTTTTGAAGTTAAAAACACTATAAGGACAATATTCTTGAGAGGTTCAATGTGGGGGATTCCGGCCTAGCTAGAACTCCAATGACGTCTTTAGAAATCTATTTAAAATAGAGGTAGAGGTGTTGCCTATTTTGAATACTCAAAGAATATAGGGCGTCTTGTGTGTCTATAACTTGTGTGAGACCTGATCTATAAATTATGACCAGGTTTAGTAAATATACCAGTAATTCAAGTGATGACCACTTGAATAGTATTACACGAGTACTATGATACTTATGATATTGCATTTTGGAAGATATCCAACTGCTATATAATGGTATAGTAATGCAAATATGGATTCTTACATAAAAGAATCTAGATCCACTAGAGCGGATGTATGGACTCTACGTAGGAAGCCATGTCTTGGAAATCTTGAAAGTATTTCAAACAGACTTTTATAGCGAAATCTATGATGGAATTTAAATTTATTTTTTGAGATAAATTTATAGAATCTTCGGGATATCTATGTTTATTCGTAGAGGACATACCAAGATGGTGTAAACCGGTAACGACCATCTGTAATAAGTGTGATAGTCAATTGGAAATTGACAGAGCTCATATCACAATGTAAAACGGTAAGTCGAGACATATCCATCATAGACATTGATTAGTGCGACAACTACTCTCAACTAGAGTTATCACAATTGACTATGTAAAGTCAATAGATAACGTCGCGGATCCGCTTGCGAAAGGCTTAAGCAGAGAGTTAGTTAGTAAGTCGTCTAAAGGAATGGGACTAAAGCCCTTAAAGGAATGAGTTTATATGAAGGAAAACCTAACCCAGTTGACTGGAGATCCCAAGATCTGGGTTCAATAGGACAACCTAATCATATAAATGTGGGGGAAGTCACGTCAATATGGGGGAGTTACTTAACATTGTAACTTCCTAGTCCATTCCTATAATAAATGTGACTTGTTGAGAGGTTAAACATATGGCTTTTATGATTCAAGATGAAATCATAAAGCATAATGATTCAAGATGAAATCACAAGCATATGTTTTTAATGATTCAAGATGAAATCACCTATGTGAGAGAGAAGTGGGGTCGCTTCGAAGGGAATTGTGGGGGGCGCAAATCCTAAGAGCTCTTGCAGAACCAGGCAAATGTTCAGGACCATAATGAACATGACTATGAGGACTTAACAATGTTAGGGAGAGTCTTGTGTGAAGTGTATTGTCGTCAACATAAACAGCAGCTCAGTTCAAAGACATCGCGTCTACTGACAGCTAGGAGACTTATATAATCGTGTTAAGCATGAGACTCATTAACCCGAAGATTGAGGTCTGCAGCCTCAGGTAGTTTAATGTCTTATTACTCTAGTCATGTGTTGGTACTTGGTGACATCCCATAGATAGTTTGTTACAAATCTATGTATGAGAGCCTCACGTGAAGTTTTTCACACACTTAGCACTTCGTTAATGGTTTTGATGTTAACATATTGATCTTCGCAAAAAGATCAACTCATTATCTTACTTGTTGGTATTGGTGTTGTGAACAACTCGATAGATTTGAGAATTTACATGGATTGGTATGCCCTTTAACATCCACCAAATAAACATATTTTTTTAAAGAAAATTATAAACTACTACGGAGTAATTGTCAAGTGTGGTGGTTGCATTAGTATTGTAGTAGACAAAAAAAAGGAAAAAAAAAAAAAAAAAAAAAAAAAAAAAAAACTATTGACCTTTTGACGTACTATTAAGTTCATAGAAATTGTCTATAGTGTATAGTAACCATCCTTTTATTGAATTATTCAAAGTTTGAAATTATAAAAATAACAAAACAACAAACATGAATATGATATGCATGCACCTTCCCAGCCTAGTGGTCTTTGAAAAATGATAAATGATAAACAGGTCTTCAAGGGCTGCTACAGCCTAGTGGTTTCAATTAATTGCAACTAATGAAGTTTCATTTACATCTGCAATTTCATTTACATCTGCAATGTAGTAAAATGGATAAAATGTGAAATTTCATTTACATCTGTACTGTAGTAAAACGGATGAAAGCCACAAAGGTTTATAACTAAAACATTTCACTTTGTTTTTCCTGTTTTTCCAAATGCTGCTCAGAATCAAGTTTGTGCATCGTCCATTTGTTTGTTTCTCGACGAAGTCTTTAATCATCTCCTTCAAATGCTGTGTACGAACAAAATAGTTGTAATTAGCTTAGGATATGGAGTTGCGTCTTAGAGAATAGATTCATTATAGTACATTAAAGTCCCACTAAAGGATTGTTTTTGGCAAAGCTCGGTTTATGACATGAAAATGACTCATTCGACCACTGAAGTCAATATGGGAGTCTAGTGTTTAAAATAGAGTAGCAAATTTAACGCTGGCATATGATGAAAATTTGGGATCGAGTGGTTAGATAGAACCTTCGTGACGAAGCACGCACATCTTCTTCAGTTGTCTATTTTTCTGCAACATCAAAAAATACACAATTAAGACTAGAAATAACAGAAATGTTAAAAAGTTAATAGGAAATCATTTCTACTAAAATGCAGTATGTAATGCTCTCTAGGAAGAACACAAAAGCAGTTGAGCAAAGAAAGCTAATTTCCACAGGACAAAATTAGGAAAACACAATCATCCCATTATCAATATATTTGGAAAACATAACTCATTATCAGGTCATTGGATTGAACTAGTACCACAATTGAATGCCCAACAAACAACCAATTCATCAACGCAATACCCCTCAATCAATCCTCATCAAGAACACAGTTACATCAGCACTCCGCTCACCACGAACAATCACCACTTTACCACACCCTTTAAACGCAAACTCATCACTATACAATGACAACCCAACTTGCAAAACCCAAGCACCTTTCAAAACAATCCCACCAGACAACTAAAAATCAGCAAAAAACGCAGAAGGCCAAATGGAAAGATAAAAAATAAAAGGGTTGATATTGCCACCTCTAGTTTACAGCCTATAGAACTGCTTTATTAGAGCAAACTGAGTAGTTAGTTTAGAACTGCTTTGTTAGGTGTGTGAGCCCTACCCAACCCATCTCATTTCACCCTTCCTATAAAGTTACCCATTTTAGCCCATTGTCTGACCCACCCCCTTTGCCACGACAATTACGGAATTGATCAGGAAGGCTGAAGGAGAACATAAAACAGGGAATATACCTGACCAAGTCTCAACAGGTGGCTGTCAGGAGTAATGAAAGAACTGGTAAAGGGCTGCAAAACCAAGCATTTTGTGGAATGTCCTACTGATTACTTTTCTTCTCAACTAGAAGATACATCTGCTAGTCGGGATCAGTAACATAAATGGGATTGCTACATGATACAGAAACAGTTGAAATGGAGAATTTAGCTCTAATATATGCGGATAAGCATGCAAAACCACATATTTATTCATTTATCGAGAGCAGCTGAATGTTACCATTAACAAGGAGACGGAAAAATGCTACCAATCAACAGTAAAGAAGACACATAGATTCGCCCTCGATGCTACCATCCTAATCATAACAGATAGGATTGAGCAACTGCATCTCAACATATTAAAACGTGATACATGCAAATAAAACACAACTTTTCATTAGACACTAAAGACCTCTATTATTTACTCTGTAATACGTGAATCAGAAATGGTGGTAAACATGACATGACCTTTCATGTAAATGGTAAATGTAATATGCACCCAAGCTCATCTGCTTTCGAATCCTTTAATTCACAGATGGCTGAAGTATTTTCCCATCTGAAATCATACATCTGTACATCGACAAGCATCAAAAATCAACCAAGATATCAAAATAAAAAGGGGTCTAGGAATCAAATTAATGAACAAACGGAGACACTTTACATACTTGATATACTGATTTTCTGTGGAAAATGTTTTCAGGAAGTCATCTTTTGACTCTGCAAAAATATTCTGTACAGAAGAAAATGAGATGATCACCTCAAGAGAATTTTTAGGATCCATGACTCCTTTCCCAGCCTTTACCAGTGACATACAATACTTTTTTACTATGGTAAATAACAAGGCAACAAATATCATTGTGACTAGGGGTGGCCATCAGAACCGGTTCCTGAACCGGAACCGAAAAAATTCCGAATCCGAATCCGGTCAAATCCGGTTCCTTCAAGATCCGGTCCAGTTCCTGCAAAATTCGGTGGTTCCTGTCCGGTTCCATGTTTCTGGGGCGAGAACCGGTTCGAAACCGGATATTTCTACACCGGTTTGAGATCCGGTTCCGAACCGGAACTGGATCCAAGAGTAACATAGAAAGCTCCGCTTTACCCTTCTCTCCAATCTCCATCCCCAATAAACATCCGCTACACAGTATGCAAAAGCAACACCACCAACACACCACACGCAATATGAAACACAAACCCCGAGAAAAAACAAGGCTTCTTCTCCTTCTATTTACTTTAAATGTCGACTTATTAATACACTGCCTATTTTTTCACTTGAATTATTCTACTATCCTTTTCGTTCAACGGCGGTCACTCAAGTTAAACAATGATATTTATGTTGCCACTTGCCACTATCTGTCTTCCTTCTTTTTATTTAATCACAAGCAAGCTGCAAGCAGTCAAGAACCAAGTGCCACATTGACCGGATATTGGGATCCGATCCGGTTCGGTTACAATCCGGAACCGGTGCTACCGGTCCGGGTTTTTTGGGGGTCGGATCTGGAAATATCCGATCCGGTTCGGAACCGGATCCGGTTCCTTGACTTTGACTTGGATCCGGATCCGGTTTTTTTTCGGATCCGGGAAATGGCCACCTCTAATTGTGACACCTTCTCACTAAGAAAGTCAAGTGAAAAACAAAAGAAACGTTAAAAAATAAGATAAGAATCAATACAGGGCCCAATAAGATAACCACTAATTTTATGTTCTCACTATTTTTTAATTGCGACAAAATGGGTGCATTATTTAAAGAAGCTAACGAAACAAGGTATTTGGTGTTTCTTTTGAGTGCGTTACATTATACAGTAAAAAGATTATTTATTTATTTATTTATTTATTTTTTAATTTTTTAAGGACTTTGTACAAGGAGATCACTCAACTTTTAATCTTTTTTTCATTAAGGCCGTTCATTTATGTAAACTTATTTATAGGCCATTCAAGTACATGTTATTTTTTCACTTGTACCAAATCCGGCCAAAATTACATCGGAATATTGTAAATTGACGGAAATAACCCATTTTAGAAAAATGAAAATTGGAACAATTATATTATAATTTGTAATATATATACCCTTTAAGAAAACTGGAAAAATAATGAAAAAGAGAATCCCGATCACATATTAATTCATTTTTGTGTCATCTCAATTTCTCATAATCAAAACTGGTCTTTCTTCTTCTTCCTTTAGAAAATCTATGGGTACCCAGGCGTCAAGGTAAATCAGTGGGTCCATGAGGTGATTTATATATTAAAGTTGGTTAAAATATAAATTGATGAAGTATTTGAAGGAGCCCATGAGGTGATTTATATTTTAAAGTTGGTTAAAGAATATATCGATGAAGATTTTGTTACTAAAGGTAATGAGTCATGAAAAGGAAGTTACTAATGAACTTGTATTCGAATCTTTTTACAACAATGAGGTTATTGAATTTATTTATCTAAACCATTGTAAAAATATGTTAAGACAAATGATGCTCGATCAGTGTTTTCTACAATAAAGATGAGGTACATTTAAAACCCTACTTGATAAGATGCATACCGTTGATCGTTTTTAATATATATGCATTTTTTTTGTCTTCTTGATATGTAGAGGTCATTTTAGTCAATAAGTACTTCATATTACCGGATTTGATGTAGGTAAAAAGGGTATTATATACTTAAACGGCCTATAAATAAGTTTTTTTTTAAAGATGAACGGCCTTAATGAAAAAAGATTAAAACTTGGGTGGCCTCCAAGTACAAAATCTATTTATTTTATTATATAAAAGATGTGGACTCGCAATTTTGAACCGTATATAGAGTTCTACATTTTAAGATACGTGCAATAATTAAATATATAGTAAAGTCTAAAATACATCTATATTGTTTGCTATTTGAACACCATGCATCCACGGCAGATATAGAATTTTAGAGTAGGGTATGCACTTTTCAATAAAATTACTCACATAAAATTGGTTTTCGTTCAGGTTTTTTTTAATCGGGTTGGCTAGGTTTTTTCTTTTTTACTGATCCAAATTTAAAAAAAATCGATTTAATCTTTCAAGATTAGTTATTTGAGATAGAATTTTGTTTTTCTATTTGAGGTACTTAACGAAAATTTGTTTGGTTTTGATCAAGGGTGAAGCTATATGTCAGGTAGTGGGGGCCGTTGCCCCTAACCAAGCTCTTGCGGAATACACAAATTACATAGGAAAAAAGTTCAAAATGGCATAAAAAAGGATAAGTGCCCTCAGACAAATGATTTGAGTACCCTCAACTCAATTTACCAACAACTACAGTGCTCGTTAATGTCGAAATTGTTTTTGTTTTGTTCATCGAAAAAAATGGAGCTGGATAAGGTCATCAGAGCCAAATTTAGAGTAAAGTCCAAAATACATCTATATGGTTTGCTATTTGAACACCATGCATCCAATGGCATATATAGAATTTTAGAGTAGGGTATGCACTTTTTAGTAAAAGTACTCGCATAAAATTTTGGTTTTCAGGTAGGGGTTTTTTAATCGAGTTGGAAATGTTTTTTCTTTTTAACAGTTCCAAATTTTCAAAAATCGATTTAATCTTTCAAGGTCAGTTATTTGAGGTTGAATTTGGGATTTCTATTTGAGCTACTTAACTAAAATTTGTTTGGTTTTGAACAAGCGCGGAGCTGCTTGTTAGGTAGTGGGGGCCATTGCCCCAACCGGAATACCATATTACATAGGAAAAAAGTTCAAACTAGTATAAAAAAGGATAAGTGCCCTCAGACAAATTATCTGCGTACCCCTCAACTCAATTTACCAACAACCACAGTGCTCGTTAAGATCAAAATTGTTTTTGTTTTGTTCATCGAAAAAAATGGAGCTGAATAAGGTCATTGGAGATAAATTTAGAGTAAAGTCCAAAATACATCTATGTGGTTTGCTATTTGAACACCATGCATCCAGTGGCGGATATAAAATTTTTGAGTAGGGTACGCACTTTTTATTAGAATTACTCACATAAAATTTTGGTTTTCGGGTCGGGTTTTTATTAATCGGGTTGGTCATGTTTTTTCTTTTCAAATTTTCAAAAATCGATTTAATCTTTCAAGGTCAGTTATTTGAGATTGAATTTGGGTTTTCTATTAGAGCTACTTAACTAAAATTTGTTTGGTTTTGATCAAGGGCGGAGCTACATGTTAGGTAGTGGGGGCCATTGCCCCAACCAGAATACCCAAATTACATAGGAAAAAAGTTCAAACTAGTATAAAAAAAGGATAAGTGCCCTCAGGCAAATGATCTGAGTACCCTCAACTCAATTTACCAACAACCACAATGCTCATTAATGTCGGAATTGTTTTTATTTTGTTCATAAAAAAAGGGAGATAAATAAGTTCACTAGAGAATAAGAAAGTGACTTGAAGAAGGAAACAAATTTAGAGTTGTACTTATTATGATAGAAAGATGGAAGAGAAAAACCGTCTTACCGCATTTTGATGTTCGAGTTGAAGTTCCAACACTTTCTCAAGTCTTGGGACAATCTCATCAATATTTGGGCGTTCTGATCGTTCTTCATTCAAGAAGTCATATGTTATTTCCGCAAAAACGTTAAATGAGTGAGAGTCCATTTGATTCCATAAGTCCCAATCAATTATTTCATTGAGTTTTTTTCTCCCTATAATGGGCAACGTCCACCGAAGCGAAGTACTTGTTATCTTGGTCGTCTTCGATTACTGCTTCCCTACCACACAATAGTTCAAACATTACTATCCCAAAGGAGTAAATATCTGACTTGTGGCTCACACTCTTTGTCTCTATATATGTCGGGTATGTATCCCCCTCCCTATACCAAACTTTGTCAACACAGAATGAATCATGCCTCTCAGATGCTTTAATCTTCATGGAAAGTCTAAAATCACATAACTTAACGACGAAATGAGAAACATAATAGTTAGATGGTCCAAACCCATATTTAACACGATATCTGTAACAAAGGGATATTAATGATAAATCATTTAACCGTGACTTTATAAAACCATACTTGGCGTATTGTTAGACGCTCACCAATGTTATTACGTTATTTGAGACATGTCCACGTGGGAGCTGTTGGGATATGTTCATATCCAAATAACGTATGTCTAGAAAACACGTGAGTCTATGGGGACACACGCGTTAATACGTAAAACAATTAATTTAATTTATACATTAAAGTAATATATTAATTATAAGTGATAAGCTATAACAAACGTTAACTAATAGTTACTTAACGACATATTTAATTAATGATCGTTAGATGATAGTTAAAGGACTAACGTGTAAAACGATGAGAAGAAGTTTTCGGATCCCCTCCTTTTGCTTAGGTCGATCGGTGGGGAGTCCAAGGAGGTTTGGGATTGCTTGGCTTGCAAGCCAAGTAATCCAAGTATATCTAATAAGGCCATCATTCATTATTGGTTAATCACTTCATTATATCCCTAAACCTAAAATTTATTTTCCTTCTCTTGTTCTTGTTTTTGGCCGATCGACTACAACACCCAAAAAGGGTTTTCGGTTTGGTTTTGTGACTCATGATCGAGCATCAACAAACACAAAAAGGTTTCGGGTTTGTTTGCTTCAAGAATCAAGAAGTTCATTAGCTTTTCGTACTAGCATACTTAATTGTTTGCTAAGAACGTATTGTGTGTGAATACGTGGCCGGAGAGATCTTGCTTTAGATCTTAAGTGGTTTTCGTGTGTTAGATTTACTCACACACGAGTATTCAAGAATCATTGTTCGTTTGCTTTTAAATTGCTAAAAGGTACACGATTCTTAAATTTATGTTAATTACAATATATCATGCTTAATCTTGTATTCCGTTGCGTTTACTTGTCATTATTTGTTTAATATTAATTGTTAATATGTTTAAATTCCAACAACAAGGGGATTTTGATGTTTGACAAACAAATAACAAAGAATTAAACTAAGTACTATAAAGATAAAGATGTATAATTTGTGAGTAAATACAATCTAGTTAAAGGTACAATCTAAGTAGGAATCCATGGTTAATCATCGAAGTTAAATGTTTCATGTACTTAAGAATAAATTGGTTATGGTCGTTAACAAGCTCTAACAAACTGTCTCTCCTTAATGTGTCGAGAAACAAAACAAGCTCGTTGATTACTTCTCTTATCAAACAACTAGTCTTAAACAAGCTCTTAAGACTTAATTTTCAATAGCGTTAGGCCTTAGAGAAACTACCCATTCTAATTGATAAACGCATAAGCTCCGTTCATCTAAACTAGATTACACATTCACTTAACAATAATTGAAAACTTGACCATAATCAACATTCTTAAACGCTACAAGCATTAGAACATTCAAGCAATTACGGACTTTAATTTCTAAATAGCAAAGTAGTATCTCAACAATTGAATAACAAAACTGGAATTCAACTAATAAGATAACAAAATTCAAACTGAGAATTTGGAAATACTCCTAAGTACTGAATCAAGTAAATTAACAGGTCTTAAAACCTAATTGGATTCATAAACACAGAAAATCCTTCAACTCGAAAGTAAAATAAATTATGTACTCATGACAAGAGGAAGTAATCAAAACTACAGATGATGAGCTGTTCGTCTTCTCTCTTCAATTGTGTTTTGTGATGTCGAGAGTTTGAGTCACTGTTCACCCCTCTTCAATTGCACAACTTGTATTTTTGTAGTCCATCATTCCCTTCGTTCCCCCCACTTTGTAAAACTGATGCCACGATCTCTAATATGCCTGAAGAACGGTTCCCTCCTCATTGCTCAATGAGACCCATACCACAATCTGATCTTGTGTTTGAGTTTGGGCATTTGTACAACGAGGCCCTCTAACTTTATGCTCTTGTCAAACTATTCTTCATCTTTATTACCTACAACAAAGCCAAAAGTGTATAAGGTGTCTTAATACCTTAAAAAATCAATGCTAAAACATAAAGATGTACCATTATCTGATTTGCCTCATTAAACATAAAATACAATTGTAATCCATCACTTAAGACCATATCAATAATAAATCATGAGGGAGTAAGTATAAATAATATGTATATTACGCACTTAACAGGGAATCGGACGATTGAAATTGCTTTTTATGCTTTTTAATTTAATCCTACTTTCTAAGGGATCACAACTCTTGGTTGAAATTAATATAAAGGTCTTACCCACCTATTTTCACGTGCTAGTTCCAAAACTTTCTCGAGTCTTGGGACAACTTCATCTATATTTGGGCGTCGAGATCGTTCTTCGTCCAAACATGCATACGCTATTTCCGCCAAGATGTTGAATGAATGCAAGTCCATTTGTACCCTTAGATCCCGATTAATTAAATTGTCGAGTTTTTTCTCTCGATAATGGGCAATGAATAACGGAGCCAAATGATTATCATTTACCCATATCCTGCCACACAGTAATTCAATTAAAAGTATCCCAAACGAGTACATATCCGACTTGTGGTTCACACTCTTAGTCTCGATATATGTTGGGTCAACACCGTCCTTCACATACTTAAGTGTGTTAGCATGAAATGAATGGTGCCTCTCAGATGCTTTAATCTTCATGGAATATTCAAAATGAGATAACTTGGGTTCCCAGTCATCATTTAATAGAACTGTGTAACGGCTGATGTTCCGGTGTATTATGCTGAAATCACGTGACTCGTCATAATGAATGTAACTCAACGCTTGCGCAATACCGACAGATATCTCCAATCTTCGCACCCATGTCAACATCATCGGGTTACGTAGATATTTGAAAAGACTTCCCCTGGTCTCACGCCTGGTAATGATGATTTTCTCATCATTCTCATCACAAAACCCAGCTAATGAAACCAGATTTTTATGCTTGAGACTAGAAAGCAATGAAACCTCCTTCCAAAACTCTCCTTCTTTATATTTTCCTAACCTCCGTGCAAAAATATCAATCATTCGACCGCGACACCGCAAGAGTTGTTCCTTGTATCCCGCAGAATTTATTCCATATCCGCGAAAGTTGTTGGTGGCAGATAGTATCTTTTCAAGGGGGATTTTGAGGTGAGCGAGATCGTCTTTAAGGGAAGATATTATCTGTTTATCAAGTAAAAACGTGAATTAATACACAAAGATAACACAATAAGAGAGTTTGATGAAGTGCCTACAACGTGTTTAACGAAATTCCTGAACCTTTTCAAACACATGTTGCGGTATATACTTGCGTTGTATGTTATATTGATCTTGAATTTGAATCTAAATCTGTATATATTTTCTACCTTATAGCTATTATCATATTATGTTTGTCGATAAAAATTAAAATAAGATCCTTTTTATAGTTTAGGAAATGCATGGTCTTATTAACTTGGAATACTTTGATTCTTCATGTTAATGTTGTCCTATTAACAAATAAATTACGTGTATAAGGTGATAAAGTCGATTGGAATACTCAAGATAAGTTAATAAAGTGGTACCCAGGAAAACGCTATGGTTTGTACGAAGTGATGGAGGACAATCTCATCAATATAGAGTTGTACTTATTATGATAGAAAGATGGAAGAGAATTGAAAAACCGTCTTACCGCATTATGATGTTCCAGTTGAAGTTCCAACGCTTTCTCAAGTCTCGGGACAATCTCATCAATATTTGGGCGTTCCGATCGTTCTTCATTCAAGCAGTCATATGCTATTTCCGCAAAAACATTAAATGACTGAGAGTCCATTTGATTCCATAACTCCCAATCAATTATTTGATCGAGTTTTTTCTCCCTATAATGGGCAACGGCCACCGAAGCCAAATACTTATTATCTTGGTCGTCTTTGATTACTGATTTCCTACCGCAGAGTATTTCAAACATTACTATCCCAAAGGAGTAAATATCTGACTTGTGGCTCACACTCATTGTCTTTATACATGTCGGGTCTGTATTCCCCTCCAAATACCAAACTTTATCAACACAGAATGAATCATGCCTCTCAGATGCTTTAATCTTCATGGAAAGTCTAAATTCAGATAACTTTGGTTCCAAGTTATCATTTAATAGAACTGTCCCACTGTCGATTTCTCGATGTATTACGCTAAAATCGCGTAGCTCATCATAATGAATGTAACTCAACGCATTCGAAAGACCGACACATATCTCCAATCTTCGCACCCATGTCAACAACATCGGGTCACTTAGATAATTTATGAGAGTTGCCCTGGTCTCACGCTTGATAACGGTTATCAACTCATCATTCTCATCACAAAACCCAACTAATGAAACAAGATTCTTATGCTTGAGACTAGAAAGCATGGAAATCTCATTCCAAAACTTTTGTTCTTTTTCATCATCCCTTTCTTTATTTAACCACCTCGAGCAAGGATTGTAATCTGCTCGCCATACCACAAGAGCTGTCCCTTGTAATAGTTTCCAAAATCATCTTCTCCGCCTCTGAAATTTTCTTCAGAAAAGTTGTTGGTGGCGGTAATTATATCTGCAAGGGGGATTCTTAGGTGAGCGAAGTCGTCATGATTGACTGAAGACATCATGTATGTATGTATCTGTTTGTTTATCTGAACAAAAAAGGGTGTGTGGGTTGTTAAAAAAAAAGAAGTGAAGGAGTCTTTGGGTGATCGATATACGTAAATCTGTTCGGTTTGTGTTTGCATATATAGAAGATGTGAATAAGCGTGTGGGGTCCTTGCGTCCTTGTTATCTTTAATGGTGGAGGTCTAGTTTTTGCTCTATTATAAAGATAAAGACAATACTTTTTTACTATGGTAAGTAACAAAGCAACAAACATCACTGACCTACCACGAAAAAATGAAAAGCAAAAGAAACGTTAAAAATAAGATAAGAATCAAAAGAGGGCTCAATAAGATAACCACTAATTTCATGTTCTCACTACTTTTTAATTGCGACAAAATGGGTGCATTATTTAAAGAAGCTAACGAAACAAGGTATTTGATCTTTCTTTTGAGTGCGTTACATTATACTGTAAAAAGATTTTTTTATATTTTTTTAAGGATTTTGTACATGGAGATCACTCAACTTTTAATCTCTTTTTATTAAGGCCGTTCATTTATGTAAACTTTTTTATAGGCCGTTCAAGTACATGTTACTTTTCACTTGTACCAAATCCGGCCAAAATTACATCGGAATATTGTAAATTGACGGAAATACCCCCTTTTAGAAAAATGAAAATTAGAACAATTATATTATATTTTTGTAATACCTAATATACCCTTTAAGAAAACTGAAAAAATAATAAAAAAGAGAATCCCGATCACATATTTATTCATTTTTGTGTCATCTCAATATCTCATAATCAAAACTGGTCCTTCTTCTTCTTCCTTTAGAGAATTTATGGGTACCCTGGCGTCAAGGTAAATCAGTGGGTCCATGAGGTGATTTATATATTAAAGTTGGTTAAAATATAAATTGATGAAGTTTTTGCAGGAGCCCATGAGGTGATTTATATTTTAAAGTTGGTTAAAGAATCGATGAAGATTTTGTTACTAAAGGTAATGAGTCATGAAAAGGAAGTTACTAATGAACTTGTATTCGAATCTTTTAACAACAATGATGTTATTGAATTTATTTATCTAAACCATTGTAAAAATATGTAAAGACAAATGATGCTCGATCAATGTTTTCTACAATAAAGATGAGGTACATTTAAAACCCTACTTGATAAGATGCGTACCGTTGTTCATTTTTAATATATATGCAAGGGTTTTTTTGTCTTCTTGATATATTGAGGGTATTCTAGTCAATAAGCACTTCATATTACCGGATTTGATGTAAATAAAAAGGGAATTAGACTTAAACGGCCTATAAATAAATTTTTTTAACGGCCTTAATGAAAAAAGATTAAAACTTGGGTGGCCTCCATATACAAAATCTATTTATTTTATTATATAAAAGATGTGGACTCGCAATTTTGAACCGTATATAAAGTTCTACATTTTAAGATACGTGCAATAATTAAATATAAATTAAAGTCTAAAATACATCTATATTGTTTGCTATTTGAACACCATGCATCCAGTGGCGGATATAGAATTTTAGAGTAGGGTATGCACTTTTCAATAAAAGTACTCACATAAAATTGGTTTTCGGGTCGGGTTTTTTTAATCGGGTTGGCCACATTTTTTTTTTTTTTTTTTTTTTTTTTTTTTTTTTTTTTTAACATATCCAAATTTAAAAAAAAAATCAATTTAATCTTTCAAGGTTAGTTATTTGAGATTGAATTTGGGTTTTCTATTTGAGCTACTTAATGAAAATTTGATTGGTTTTGATCAAGGGCGGAGCTACATGTTAGGTAATGGGGGCCATTGCCCATAACCAAGCTCTTGCTGAATACCCAAATTACATAGGAAAAAAGTTCAAACTGGTATAAAAAAGGAGGCAAATGATCTGAGTACCCTCAACTCAATTTACCAACAACCACAGTGCTCGTTAATGTCGAAATTGTTTTTGTTTTGTTCATCGAAAAAATGGAGCTGAATAAGGTCATTGGAGCTAAATTTAGAGTAAAGTCCAAAATACATCTACGTGGTTTACTATTTGAACACCATGCATCCAATGGCGGATATAGAATTTTAGATTAGGGTATGCACTCTTTAGTAAAAGTACTCACGTAAAATTTTGGTTTTCGGGTTGGGTTTTTTTAATCGGGTTGGTCATGTTTTTTCTTTTTAACAGATCCAAATTTTCAAAAATCGATTTAATCTTTCAAGGTCAGTTATTTGAGATTGAATTTGGGTTTTCTATTTGAGCTACTTAACTAAAATTTGTTTGGTTTTGATCAAGGGCGGAGGTACATGTTAGGTAGTGGGGGCCATTGCCCCAACCGAAATACCCATATTAGATGTTTCGGACAAACTAGTTTTATACAAAGTTGAAATCAAAGCATATATACACCAATACACAGTTAGGAACTTAGGATATCTCTATATGATCCAAATTGATTGTTTTGGACAACAGCATCAAATCAAAACACGTCCTAAGGATTATTTAGGTAACCCAGTAAGCACAAACTGGCCCATCAACGTTATATAAAAACTTGACATAGAAATTGAACTTGAGAGTTGACACCAAATGTATTTTTTATGAATTTTTTATAGTTTAACACTAAGTGCATACTCTAAACTGTTTAATTATGAGACTAATGTCAATGTTTTGCAAATGAATAATGTGCATATACCTACTATATCTAGGATTGTATAAATGAATAATGGCCACCTTTTTTATAGGTAGGCTAGTTAGAAACTTTGGAATCATAGGTTTTGTTTTGCGTTGGTCAACATGTATTATTGCTTCCCGAAAGATAGATGTGAACAAGGACTGCTTGATTACGTTACTTCCAGAAGCTCAAAAAAATTTATAGAGCAACACAAGCTAGCTTCTAATTGTTTAAATTGCCAAAAACGAGTTTAGGTATGCTTATAGCTAGTTTTAGCTGCATTGAGCTAGATTGACCGAACGTTTACTTGGTTCGGGGATGGTTTAAATTGTTCTCCTCACCGCTCTAAGGCTCCAATGTTATGTTTGGTATTGCAACATGACGGTATTTGTATGTAGAAAGTTCATGCATGGTAAATTGTCTAGCATACGACTGACTGCTGGTTAAGTTCACGCGTTCTTGGTATCTCTAAGATGCGTTCCTTGTAAATTTTCTAGCTAATATTTAATGTATTGCAACTTATAGATCTATGTGTAAAATATGCAGCCGTATATATAGTATACATTTAGGATTTAGAAACAAAAAGCTTGAGGCTTCCATTAAAGTCATAACTTGTGGACATACAAAACCAAACTAATGTGCATTAATGCAATCAAAGAAAAGCAACAAGATAAACTAAAGCAATCATAAAAGGACCTAAAACTCTTCTTCTGTCAATTATTCTTCTTCTTCTTCTTCAGGATATCCAAAGGCTTCCATTAAAGTCATAACTTGTGGACATACAAAACCAAACTACGGTGGCATATTTTTTTCCACTTGACGATTTACCGTTTGGAAAATATTTTATTTCTTAAAAAAGATGCGGAAAGTGGGATTTTTTTTATTTTTTATTTTATATGAAAAAATGAGTGGTTAATATTGATTCATTGGCCATTTAGATAATTTTTTGTCCACATTGATTTAAACTCCACCTATGACGATTAAATAAAACCCGCTCAAAATCGATACGCCAAGCTTAACAAAACCCATAATTTTACACAATACAATTAAATAAACTAATATGTAGCAACCCAAATATTGTTCTACCACTTATGTTTTGAGACAAAGGTTGCAGCCTCAAATGTGTTGCAGCATATATGGAAGCATTATCCATTTAATATTTGTTAAAATACCTTCCAAACTTCCAAGGACTGTTTCTGTCATTACAGAAACATGTTTTATATAACCTCTTTTATGTTTGTTCTCTGTTTGGTTTGTTTCTATTGTGCAGGGACTGAAGCTGGCTTCTCTCAAAGTTAATGGCTTTATAAGTTCTCCTCCAGCATTATGCCAGAACGGCTCTTTTCTTTTTCTCTCGGTGGATAACTCTCACCAGTCTTGAAGAGCTCATCTATCTTTTGTCTTGTGAATCATTTGGCTGATCATATTGATCCAGTCTTTGAATATTATTGTTCTTAATCTGATTGACCACAGTTGATGTTCAATTTGATCTTCTTTTGTTTGGTATTGTAATCTGACATTCTAATATTGAATCAAGGGGAGGTTGGTTGGATTCATTCTCAAGTGTTATTACCATTTCTACATGGTATCAGAGACAGGTTCTGTTAGATTGGTGATTTCAAGTTCTAGGGTTTCAACCAAATTTTGGGGGTTCTTGAAATTGGTGTTGGATCTGGTTGTATTATTGATCAATTCAACGATTGCGGTGGATTAATTGCTGATTGTGCTAAAGTCTGGAGAATTAGGGTTTGGATTTGAAAACCCTAATTTTTTAGAATTGGGGATTCTTGATTCCGGTGGTTTTTGGTGTTAATTGGGACATGATTCTCTCACAATACCTCTTACCTAAGTGAATTAAGAGTATTGTGAGTTCTTTCCGCTATCTTCTTCCTCAAAGCACTGTAAGGTTTTTTCCTCTCCTTTAAGATTACTTAGTTTTAGTCAAGAGGGTGCAAACGGTGTGACTAACATCTTGATCTGCCTCCCTGAGAGGTGTGAATACCTGCTCTGGTCACACCCAGTCCTCTTGGCTGGGCTTTGTAACTCTTGGGTGTGAGTTTATCATTCATTTTTTCTCTTCTGTTCTTTGTATGTGCTTATCTGCTCTTATGTGCTGATTATTTGTTTGCTTATTTGTTCTGTGTGCTTTCATTATGTCTATTAGTGGTAGTGGTAGGCCTGAGGATCTTATTAGTAATCTTGACTTGGGTAATCCCTTGCATCTTCATTCTAATGATATCAGTACTAGCTCTATTGTGTCTGTTAAACTTACTGGTACTGAGAACTATAGGGTCTGGTCTACTGCTATGAAACTGGCTATTAACACAAGGAATAAAACTGGCTTTATTAATGGTACATGTATCAAGGCCACTTATGCTTCCAGTGATGTTCTGTCTAATCAGTGGGATAGATGTAACTCTATTGTTTTGTCTTGGATTTTGAATTCTGTGTCTGAAGATTTATATCTTGGCCAAATCTTTTCTGAAAATGCTGATGTGGTGTGGGCTGAACTTAAAGAAACTTATGATAAACTTGATGGTTCTGTTATTTTGAGTCTTATGCAAAAAATCAATAGCTTTAAACAAGGAGAACTAACTGTGTCTGAGTATTATCATAAGCTTAACTCCTTATGGAGAGAATTTGACATTATGACAAAATTGCCTAAGTGTACTTGTACTGCTAGAAAAGATGTTTTAAAACATAATCAACTCATGAAGCTTATGCAATTTCTTACGGGTCTTAATGATATGTATCAGCCTATCAGGAGTAGCATTCTCTCCAGAGAAACTCTCCCAGATGTTAAAGATGCCTTTGTTGTTGTTTCCAGAGAAGAGTCTCACAGAGGCATTGCCTCTTCTTCTGGTTCTGAGTATAAAAATCAAATTTCTAGTTTTGTTTCTAAAACTAATTGGTCCAATAATGGGAATAAGAGATTTGATAACAAAAAAGGTTATGTTTCTGATAATAAGAAGTTTGTGAATACTGGGAATAATAATAATAGCAATAACAGGGGTCCTAATCCTAACTTACTTTGTAATAACTGTGGTAAAATTGGCCACACTATTGACAGATGCTTTGATATTGTTGGGTATCCCCCTGGTTATAATAAGAATCCTGGTCAGAAACAAACTAATGTCAAATCTTCTTATAATGCTAATTCAAGTTCCTCATCTGTGGAAAATGGCTCCTCTATGACTTTTACTAATGAGCAGATGATGAAACTTATGAGTTTTATCAATGATATGCCTGCTAGCAGTATGCAGGCCAACATGGCAGGTATATCCAGTTTTATGAAAAATAATGTTTTCTTTAATATAAACTTTCATAAGTTTTATAACAACAATACTGCTTTGTGTAAGGTTAATATTGGGTGGATTATTGATTCAGGAGCAAACCAACACATGACTATTAATACTCTAAATATTTTTAGCATTATTGATATTTCTAATTTAAATCTTACTGTGGGTCATCCCAATGGTACTCTTGCAAAAATCAAATATATGGGTAATCTAAAACTTTCTAATAAAGTCATCTTGTATGATGTGTTGGTTATCCCTGAATATTGTGTTAGTCTTTTATCTGTGCACAAACTTATCAAGGATAGCAGAATGTTTGTTGGTTTTGATGAATCTAAATGTTACATTCAGGATTTGACTCAAAACAAAATCATGGGGACAGGTAGTGAAAATGGTGGTCTCTATTTGTTTGATTCTCCCTCTCCTCTTAATTCCAAAAATCAAACTATAGGTAATCTATCTGTTACTTGTTATGCTTCTAAATCCTTATGGCATAACAGACTTGGTCATCCCTCTGACCAAGCTATGAGTCTTCTTCAACCTGATCTTAAATTCACCAAGGATTCTCATGTGTCTCCTTGTGACATCTGTCACAAGGCTAAACAGATAAGAGAACCCTTCCCTTTGAGTGATCATAAGACTTCTGCTATTGGTGATCTTGTGCATATAGACCTTTGGGGGCCTTACAAAGTCACTAGCAGAGAAGGATTTAGATATTTTATGACTATTGTGGATGATTATACCAGGGCTGTTTGGATATATCTTGTCAAAACTAAAGATGAAGTTTATAACTTGTTTGTTAGTTATGTTAATCTGATTCACAATCAATTTAAGTGTGGGATTAAAACTGTGAGATCTGATAATGGCACTGAATTTATAAATAACAAAATGAGTAACTTGTTTAGTAGCCTGGGTATAGTTCATCAAACATCTTGTGCTTATACTCCTCAGCAAAATGGTATTGCTGAGAGAAAGCACAGACATCTGTTAAATGTTGCTATCTGATTAACAGGTTGCCATCTTCTGTTCTGAGTGGGAAATCTCCTTTTGAGCTTGTGTATGGTCAAAAACCAAAACTGTCTCATCTGAGAAGTTTTGGTTGTCTATGTTTCTCTTCTATTCTCAACAATTCTGATAAGTTTTCTGCTAGATCTGAAAAATGTGTTCTAATTGGTTTTTCTACTACAAAAAAGGCTTACAAAGTTTATAGCATTGACTCTAAAATGATTTTCTATTCCAGAGATGTTCAATTCTATGAAACTGTTTTTCCATTCAAAATGAATTCTAAGCTGCAAACTGATCAGAACTCTGATTCTACATTGAATGATCAAATTTTTTTTAATGAGAAACACTTTGATCATAATCCCAATGATGAAAGGAGAGGTAATAATACAACACCCAATGATGATGGTGGTGCCTCTTCATGCCCTAGAAGTATACATACTTCTACTGATGGTGAGACTAATGGCACTGCAACATCAATGGGTGATAACACTCTGTCTGAGGGAAATGTCCCTTCCAGTTCTAATCCTGAAACAGCTCAAGTCAATCCTACTCAGAACCTAAGTCCTGAGCAGCCTGCTCTTAGGAGGTCTAGTAGAAACACTAAGGCTCCTGCTAGGTTTAATGACTATGTTGTTAATAGTAGTGTTAAATATGGGCTTGAAAAATATGTCTGTTATTCCAATCTTAGCCCTGCTAATTACTGTTTCTCCACTACTTTAAACAAATCTGTTGAACCCTCTTCTTATGATGAGGCTGCTAAGGACAATAATTGGGTTCAGGCTATGAATAATGAGATTACTGCCTTAAAAAGGAATAATACTTGGACTGAATGTGATCTTCCTAAAGGAAGAAAACCTGTTGGCAGTAAATGGTTGTGGAAAATTAAATATAAGTCTACAGGAGAGATTGATAAGTACAAAGCCAGGCTTGTAGCCAAGGGCTTCAGCCAGAGGGAGGGATTTGATTATATGGAAATTTTCAGTCCTGTTGTTAAAATGTCTACTGTTAGATGCATGATTAATGTTGCTATTTGTAATAACTGGAGTCTTTTTCAATTAGATGTCAACAATGCTTTTCTATATGGTGATTTAACTGAGGATGTGTATATGACTCTGCCCCTGGTTTTGATAATCATAAATCTAAGGTTGTGAAGCTTAATAAGTCCCTGTATGGCCTTAAACAGGCTCCTAGACAATGGAATGCAAAACTAACTTCAACTCTTAATGAACATGGCTTTGTGCAGTCTAAATATGATTATTCTTTGTTCACTAAGAGGTCTGGGAATGTGTTCTTGGCTTTACTTGTGTATGTTGATGACATTGTCATAACTGGCAATGATATTAATGAAATTGAGAAGTTCAAAGTGTTCTTGAAAACAAAATTCCAAATCAAAGATTTAGGAAAGTTAAAATACTTTCTTGGAATTGAAGTTTTGGAAAATGAGAATGGTGTTTGTCTCAGTCAAAGGAAGTACTGTTTAGAACTCTTGCATGAATATGGTCTTCTTGCTGCCAAACCTGTTGACACACCTTTGCCTGAAAACACGACTCTTAATCACATTGAGTCTATTGATGATAAAGCCTTGAAAAAAATTGGGAACTATCAAAAACTGGTTGGCAAGCTAATTTACTTAACCAATACCAGACCAGATATCTCTTATGTTGTTCATAGCTTAAATCAGTTCATGCATGCTCCCCTTGAGTCTCACTTGAATGCTGCATTAAGGGTCTTGAGGTTCTTGAAAGGCTCTCCTGGTAATGGTGTAATACCTGAAATTCAGATAACCTGTAAAATGACCAAATTACCCCTGAAACCATAGAACCTAAATAAATAACTTATAAAAGTCTGAAACAATTCCAAACTACTGAAAACGAACTACGTATCAAGTAAATTAATTTCTGGAACAACATTACATTATTTTGAATGTCCAAGAATTATAAAATCACGTATACAATTATACATGATCCGAAATTAATTAATAAAAGTTAATTATATATTTTGTAAAATCATTTTATTAAAGATAAATACAAAACTAATTTAAGGAGTTATACACAAAATCAAATTATGATCTTATGATAATATTTGGGCCGAATTTCTGGACCCTATGATCTTGGTGTTTTGGTTTTGTTTTTGGTTTTGTTCGATCCTTTGCGCTCGATAGGTATAAAAATCCCACGACTAATTCTTACGTTGTATAATTGATCTAGCATTTTTCTAATGATCTTTATGTCGAATATAACTCAGTAAAAATGTTAAACATGAATCATGCAAGCTAAATCATGCGTACGAAATTACAAGAGATAAAACACACATAAATTCCAAATAGTGTCATACGATTTTTCTGGAGTGTAACCATAATTTTTACATGTTCTATACTGATAATATAAGCCTATAAAAATAACCACATGATTTATAGAAGCTCAGAATAATGGATGCAAATTGTTGTTTATAATCGGATTTAAAAGAAAATTAAGAAGAAACCCTAGAATGCATTAGGGTTAGGGTTTATATGGTTAGATCTGGTGTAATTAATGCAAACAATGATTGTGTCATGATGGTATAATGATTAGATAAACTAGGGTTTAGTTTTGTAAGTTAAAAGTATGTACGATTGGTTCTTAAAAGTATAAGGGTGAGTTTTGCCAACTTTGAAACTTCTGGGATATTTTTGTGATGTCATATAGTTCAGTAGAAATGTGGGAAAAATATAACTTGAGGGTCCTAAGTGTAAATATTGCAAGAAAATGAATTAATTGTAATTATAAGGGTCGAATTGTAATTAATTAAAGTAGAGGGACTAAAAGTGTAAATTCTGGAAACTTGAAGTTATTTTGTGTTAATAATGTCATTAAGGGTGTAATGTGTAAATTTGAGTATTTATGGGATTGATATGTAATTATAAATAAATTATGATTTAAATTGTAAGTTTTGTAAAGTTAAGGGACCAATTGTGTAATTACTAAATTCTGAGGGGTCTAATTCGTACTTCATATAATTCTGAGGTTATGTATGTAACTTTATAAAATAAGGTGCTTGTTTGGTAAATATGAACATTATTGGGATTAAATCATGAATTATGTAAATGTAGGGTTGGTTTTGTAAATTATATAACTAAGGGGTATAAAATGTAAATTGTGGACCTTAAGAGATTGAAATGTCATTCTGAATAAAGTGTGTATTAAATCAGTAACTTAAAGTATTTTCATGTTCAACCTTTGAATCTAATGAACTTACAATTATAACCCTAAACTATGTGTACTTGTCATAATTAACCCTAAACTTTTGTAACTGATAAAATGTACCTTAATTCCATAATAATCTTGAAATAAGGACTTAAACTAATCTGGGATATTAACATCTTACTAAATCTAGAAGGTTACTAAAAATAGGAAGTTACTTAAAATGGAAAGATAAATTAAAAGTAATAATCTGAGTTTGAATATTTCGTAATTCCGTCTTCTACTTCTTTAGGTGTGAAGAAGGAGAAGCCCTGATTTCTACTTCGTGTTTGCTTTCTTGTCTTTCTGCTGTGCTCATAAGGTACAAATATTCTGCCCTTTTTCAGTAAGGGTTTTCATTCCCTTTTCTTTCAGCTTTCCATTTTTCCTTATTAGGATTCCCTATACCATTGCTATGTTCCCTCCTGTTTGTGAACTTTTGATGTGATCTTGTTTGAATCTTTTGTCATGTACCCTTAAGACATAACTTTTGATTATTTGGTAGTACGCCTGACTTTGATCTACAGTTTGATATTACGAGCCAATCACTAGGCATGAGGGTTTCATGTCCGTGTCATTGACGCACCTCTGACATGACTCTAGGGCAGGAGAGTGATGACCTGTTCCATCCCTTATTTATTATCTGCTATGGCCATTATGATTATTATTATTGATTTGTCTGCGGGGGCGTATGGGTGCATCCTAGATTTGACCTGTTATCTGTATATGTTATATGTTTATGGTTATTATATTTGGTGGCTGATTGTGTGTGCGATACACATCTTTCACTTTATCTGAGAGCTGATCACTCTACACAGGTTTGTTTTATTATATTAGTAGTGCTATGGTATTATCAGTCATCTGGGCTCGTGATGGACTGCTGTGTTCCTATTTTCCTTAAATCTTATTCATTATTCATTTTCTTTTCTTTGTTCTTGTTCCAGTTCTTATTCCTTTCCTTTTGATTTTGTATCAGTATGATTTGTATTCCTGAATTATTTTTGTACTGCTACCTGTTACTGCTTTGTTTATCTATTTATCTGTTCACTGAGCTTTTGAAGCTCAGCCGCATTTCTTTTCCTGCGGCAGGTACTTAAGCTAGGAGCTGGGTTTTAGCTTTGGGATGAGAGCAATCTATTTTAGAGTTTTGACCTTTGTTACTTAGCTTCACCATTTGAACTTCTATTTATTTTGATATGCCATTGTTTAGGCATTTGAATTTTGGATTTTGTACTTCAGTTATTTGTCTTGCATTTTGATTTAAGTCGTGATGACTTATTTTGGATTTAATATTAAGACTTTTGGAGTTTTATATTATTGAATGTTCTGTGACTTCTGATATGCCACCATTGTTGTGATATCTTTACCCTTGTTGGGTTGGGGTGTTACGATTTATGGTATCAGAGCAACAGGCTTTCATGAAAACCTTAGAGCTTAGGCTATCGACCTGTGAGGATTGGGTAGACATTAGGTTTCCTTTCGCGTACTCTCTTTTCATGTCCTGCTCTGCCATGTTTTTCTTTTTCTCTATAATTTCCTGTTCGATCTTTCTAATCGTTTGAAAATCCTGTAGATGGTTGTTACTCGTCGTGGTGACTATTCCGATGGGGAGGAGCAAATCCCTAACCTGGAGGAGTTGGTGGCTAATGCTATAGCCAATTTGCTACCTAGGCTTAATGCTAACGAGTTGATCACTCGGATGATCAATGATTTCCGAAATGGAGCTGGTCCCTCTGGTGGTTCTGGTGGTGCTGGTCCCTCTAGTGGTGCTGGTGGTTCTGGTGGTACTGGTGGTGAGGGCCGACCCACTACCATTAATGGTTGGCTTGGGAGTTTCAATAAACTCAAACCGTTGTCTTTCAGTACTGCTTCTACTCCTCATGCTGCAGAGGACTGGATAACACACATGGAGAAGCTGTTTGAGGTACTGGGTTGTGAAGACGAGTTTAAGACTCATCTGGCTGCGTTTAAGCTTGAGGGTGATGCGCTTAACTGGTGGAAGGCGCACAAGGAAGCTAAGGGAGGCGATACTTATGTTCTTGGTTGTACTTGGGCTAACTTTCGTACTACGTTCTATAATAGGTACTTCCCTATGTCTGAGCAGCAGAGATTTATTCGGGAGTACAACACTATTGCCCAGCTAGATTCTGAGAATGCAGGGGAATTTCTGGAGCGATTCCAGAGATTGGTTAGCTTTGTGGGTCCGGTGGCTGGGGATGCTGAGCATCAGGCTAAGCATTATAAGTGGGCACTGAAGAGTTGGGTTTTAGATCGTCTTCTTAATCAGGAGTTCGCTGATCCGTCAGCATGTTGCGACGCAGCTCGCAACATTGAGATTTTTCATGAGAAGGTGGGTTACAAGCGGAACCGTGATGGCGACAGGATTCAGCAGCAGAGTCAGAATCGGGACAACAAGGGGTTTTATGGTAAGGGCTTTAAACAGCGGGGTCAGTCAGATCGTGGTCGTGATTATCAGGGTCTGCCCGGTAGGAGCTATGATCAGCGGAGACCAGATTCGAGGGGTCAGGATTCTGGTTCGATTTCTAGGCAGGTTGATGAGCGCCAGGGGCGCAATAATGGTCAGAAGCAGTGGAAGGATCAGCCTTCTAAGGGTTTTCAGCAGCATGTCTCGTGGTTCTGGATCGAGTGCTCAGAAGGGTTCATCTGGGAACTTACCTCCACCTCCTATCTGTACTACTTGTGGGAAAAGTCATCCAGGGGAGTGTCGTAGAGCGTCTGGTGCGTGTTTCCGATGTGGGTCTACTGATCATCGGGTGAAGGACTGCCCAAAGGAGAATCCTGCATCTGCCAGGAACTATCTTCTTCCTCCTCCTCCTCCTCCTCCACCTCCGAATACTGGGCGTGTGTTTTCTACTACGCGGGATCAGGCGGCTAAGGCCACAGGTACCATTACCGGCTTTTTGTATATTGGTGATTTTACTGTCTTCGCGTTATTTGACACTGGAGCAACACATTCTATCATATCTATGAAATTGGCTAAGAAACTGAACATACCTTCAACATCACTAAATAACCCAATTGCTATATCTACCCCCATGAAAAACCACATTCTTATCAACCACGAATATTTGAATTGTCCGTTACGCTTCGATGATCGAGTTCGTCCGGCGAATTTACTTCCTCTGGACATGATTGACTTTGATGTCATCCTGGGTATGGATTGGTTGGCTTTCCATCGAGCAACCATTGACTGCCACGCCAGAAATGTAATTTTTGGTGACCTGAATAATCCTGAATTCATTTACCATGAATCTCATCCTCTTAAAACTGTTAAAATCATTTCTGCCTTGAAAGCTTGAACCTTGATGTCTCATGGTTGCCAAGGTTATCTAGCCTCGGTTAAGGATTCGTCTGTTGAGAGTCCGGATATTTCTAGTGTTCCCATTGTTCGGGATTTTGCTGACGTTTTTCCTGAAGTACTTCCTGGTCTTCCTCCGGCTAGAGAAATGGAATTTTCTATTGATCTAATTCCCGGTGCCGAACCTATCTCTAAGGCTCCATACCGGATGGCACCTGTTGAACTGAAAGAGTTGAAGGAGCAACTGGAAGAGTTGTTGGACTGTGGATTCATTCGACCTAGTGTTTCGCCATGGGGTGCTCCTGTGCTTTTCGTGAAGAAGAAGGATGGGTCTATGCGTCTGTGTATTGATTATCGTGAGCTTAATCGCATTACCATTCGAAACCGTTATCCGCTTCCTCGCATTGATGACTTGTTTGATCAGTTGCAAGGAGCTAAAGTCTTCTCCAAAATCGACTTGCGATCTGGTTATCACCAATTGCGAGTTAAAGAGCAGGATGTATCTAAAACTGCTTTCCGCACCCGTTATGGACACTATGAGTTTCTGGTTATGCCTTTTGGCTTAACAAATGCTCCTACTGTGTTTATGGATTTAATGAATCGGGTTTTCCATGAATTTCTTGATAAATTCGTCATTGTTTTCATCGATGATATCCTGGTATATTCTAAATCGTCCGAGGAGCACGAGCAACATTTGCATATTGTGCTGGGTATCCTGAGGCAGCAGAAATTATTCGCGAAATTTTCTAAGTGTGAGTTCTGGCTGAATCAAGAAGCTTTCCTTGGTCACATTGTGTCTGCAGATGGTATCACCATGGATCCATCTAAAGTTGAGGCTATCACCAAGTGGCCGAGACCTACCACTGTGACTGAAGTCAGGAGTTTTCTAGGATTAGCTGGCTACTACAGGCGTTTTGTAGAAGGATTTTCTAAGTTGGCTTTGCCATTGACTCAACTGATGCGGAAGGGTGAAAAGTTTGTCTGGACAGATGAACGTGAGCAGAGTTTTGAAGAGTTGAAAAGGCGGTTGGTGTCTGCACCTATTCTAACTTTACCATCGGGTTCTGGAGGATTCCAAATCTATAGTGATGCTTCTAAGAAGGGTTTGGGCTGTGTGCTTATGCAAAACGGCAAGGTGATTGCCTACGCTTTGAGGCAATTGAAACCTATGAAGAAAATTATCCAACTCATGATCTAGAATTAGCAGCTGTAGTTTTTGCATTGAAGATCTGGAGACATTACTTGTATGGCGAATCATGTGATATCTTCACTGATCACAAGAGCCTCAAATACATCTTTACTCAGAAGGAGCTTAATATGAGACAGAGACGATGGCTAGAGCTTCTGAAGGATTATGACACGAACATCCAGTATCATCCAGGTAAGGCTAATGTGGTTGCTGATGCACTTAGTCAGAAATCTGGATTGATTGCAAGTTTGGAGATTGATCCGCGTGTCCTCAAGGACTTGGAGCGTTTGGATGTTGAGTTGTGTGTTCGCCGTGATGTTGGTTACTGGGCTAGTTTAAAGATTGAGTCAAATCTGATGTTGCGTATTAAAGAGGCTCAGAAAGATGATGGTGAACTCTGGGCTATTGTTCAGAATATTGAAGAGGGTAAGCAAACTGAATTTAGAGTTGATGATGATGGAGTTGTCTGGTATGAGGATCATTTATGCGTGCCTAATGATTTCGACTTGCGTGAGGCTGTGATGACTGAGGCTCACAGTTCTCCTTTCGCTATCCATCCTGGTTCTACCAAGATGTATCGGGATCTTAAGCAACATTTGTGGTGGAATGGTATGAAGCAAGACGTGGCGTTATTTGTTGCTAGATGCATGACCTGCCAGCAAGTTAAGATTGAGCATCAGCGAGCTAGTGGTCTATTACAACCTTTGGAGATTCCTACATGGAAATGGGATGAGATTTCCATGGACTTCGTTTGTGGTCTGCCTGTTACTCGTAAAAGACATGATGCGATTTGGGTGGTCGTTGATCGGCTAACTAAATCCGCTCATTTCTTACCTATCCGTATGACCTATAGTGTCAGTAAGTTGGCGGAAGTTTTTCAGCAAGAGATTGTTCGATTGCATGGTATGCCTTCGTCTATTATTTCAGATCGTGATCCTCGTTTCACTTCGCGTTTTTGGAAGGGACTTCATAAAGCTTGGGGCGCTCGCCTTAAGTTCAGTACTGCATTTCATCCCCAAACTGATGGTCAGTCTGAGAGGACCATTCAGACTTTGGAAGACATGTTAAGGGCTTGTGCGTTGGAATGGACAGGTAGTTGGGATGAGTACTTATGTTTGGTAGAGTTTACGTATAATAACAGTTGGCATGCGAGTATCCGAATGGCTCCCTTCGAGATGTTGTATGGTAGGAAATGTAGGGCTCCTGTTTGTTGGAATGAAGTAGGTGAACGTCTGATTGAAGGACCTGAGATGATTGAGATCACAAATGAAAAGGTAGCTATTGCTAGAGAGAAACTGAAAGAGTCGCGTGCGCGCCAGAAAAGTTATGCTGATAAGCACCGTCGGGATCTAGAATTTAATGTAGGTGATCGGGTATTCCTGAAAGTATCTCCTTTCCGTGGTGTCAGGCGTTTTGGAATCAAGGGCAAGTTGAGTCCTCGATTTATTGGACCATTTGAAATCCTGGAGCGTATTGGGGAGGTTTCTTATCGTTTGGCCTTACCTCCTCAGCTATCTCATGTGCATAATGTTTTCATGTATCTCTTCTGAGGGGATACAATTATCATCCATTGCATGTGGTATCTTATCCGCTCGATCAGATCCGGCCTGATATGTCCTTGTCTGAAGAACCGGAAGCGGTTCTGGACCGTCAGGAACGAGTCATGAGAAATAAAGTTATCCCGTTCGTAAAGATTCTTTGAAGGAATCACCCGGAGCGTGAGGCTACCTGGGAAACCGAAGGGTCAATACGAGCAAGTTATCCGCAGTTCTCGTTTTAATCCGGTATGTCCTTGTTTTGCTTTCCGTTCTCCTTCGTTTTGTTTTCCGTTCTCTTTTCCTTTCTGCTTTCTGCAAATTTCGAGGACGAAATTTTTTTTGTTAGTGGGGAAGAAGTTGTAATACCTGAAATTCAGATAACCTGTAAAATGACCAAATTACCCCTGAAACCATAGAACCTAAATAAATAACTTATAAAAGTCTGAAACAATTCCAAACTACTGAAAACGAACTACGTATCAAGTAAATTAATTTCTGGAACAACATTACATTATTTTGAATGTCCAAGAATTATAAAATCACGTATACAATTATATATGATCCGAAATTAATTAATAAAAGTTAATTATATATTTTGTAAAATCATTTTATTAAAGATAAATACAAAACTAATTTAAGGAGTTATACACAAAACCAAATTATGATCTTATGATAATATTTGGGCCGAATTTCTGGACCCTATCCCCCTCCTAAGTCGGTTTGTTAAGTATAAATACAAACCATATTTTTTTATAAAACCCTATTTTGCCGAAACCCTAGATCGACACACACAAAAATCGACCAAGCCTCCATTCGACTTTCTGGAACTGAGCAAGCAATTTTCTGGAGTCCATTGAGGTGTAAGGAAGCTACGAAAAATAGGAGTCGAGTTGTGGAAGCCTTCGTTTGATCGTGGTGTTTTGGTTTTGTTCGATCCTTTGCGCTCGATAGGTATAAAAATCCCACGACTAATTCTTACGTTGTATAATTGATCTAGCATTTTTCTAATGATCTTTATGTCGAATATAACTCAGTAAAAATGTTAAACATGAATCATGCAAGCTAAATCATGCGTACGAAATTACAAGAGATAAAACACACATAAATTCCAAATAGTGTCATACGATTTTTCTGGAGTGTAACCATAATTTTTACATGTTCTATACTGATAATATAAGCCTATAAAAATAACCACATGATTTATAGAAGCTCAAAATAATGGATGCAAATTGTTGTTTATAATCGAATTTAAAGGAAAATAAAGAAAATTAAGAAGAAACCCTAGAATGCATTAGGGTTAGGGTTTATATGGTTAGATCTGGTGTAATTAATGCAAACAATGATTGTGTCATGATGGTATAATGATTAGATAAACTAGGGTTTAGTTTTGTAAGTTAAAAGTATGTACGATTGGTTCTTAAAAGTATAAGGGTGAGTTTTGCCAACTTTGAAACTTTTGGGATATTTTTGTGATGTCATATAGTTCAGTAGAAATGTGGGAAAATATAACTTGAGGTCCTAAGTGTAAATATTGCAAGAAAATGAATTAATTGTAATTATAAGGGTCGAATTGTAATTAATTAAAGTAGAGGGACTAAAAGTGTAAATTCTGGAAACTTGAAGTTATTTTGTGTTAATAATGTCATTAAGGGTGTAATGTGTAAATTTGAGTATTTATGGGATTGATATGTAATTATAAATAAATTATGATTTAAATTGTAAGTTTTGTAAAGTTAAGGGACCAATTGTGTAATTACTAAATTCTGAGGGGTCTAATTCGTACTTCATATAATTCTGAGGTTATGTCTGTAACTTTATAAAATAAGGTGCTTGTTTGGTAAATATGAACATTATTGGGATTAAATCATGAATTATGTAAATGTAGGGTTTATTTTGTAAATTATATAACTAAGGGGTATAAAATGTAAATTGTGGACCTTAAGAGATTGAAATGTCATTCTGAATAAAGTGTGTATTAAATCAGTAACTTAAAGTATTTTCATGTTAAACCTTTGAATCTAATGAACTTACAATTATAACCCTAAACTATGTATACTTGTCATAATTAACCCTAAACTTTTGTAACTGATAAAATGTACCTTAATTCCATAATAATCTTGAAATAAGGACTTAAACTAATCTGGGATATTAACATCTTACTAAATCTAGAAGGTTACTAAAAATAGGAAGTTACTTAAAATGGAAAGATAAATTAAAAGTAATAATCTGAGTTTGAATATTTCGTAATTCCGTCTTCTACTTCCTTAGGTGTGAAGAAGGAGAAGCCCTGATTTCTACTTCGTGTTTGCTTTCTTGTCTTTCTGCTGTGCTCATAAGGTACAGATATTCTGCCCTTTTTCAGTAAGGGTTTTCATTCCCTTTTCTTTCAGCTTTCCATTTTTCCTTATTAGGATTCCCTATACCATTGCTATGTTCCCTCCTGTTTGTGAACTTTTGATGTGATCTTGTTTGAATCTTTTGCCATGTACCCTTAAGACATAACTTTTGATTATTTGGTAGTACGCCTGACTTTGATCTACAGTTTGATATTACGAGCCAATCACTAGGCATGAGGGTTTCATGTCCGTGTCATTGACGCACCTCTGACATGACTCTAGGGCTGGAAAGTGATGACATGTTCCGTCCCTTATTTATTATCTGCTATGGCCATTATGATTATTATTATTGATTTGTCTGCGGGGGCGTATGGGTGCATCCTAGATTTGACCTGTTATCTGTATATGTTATATGTTTATGGTTATTATATCTGGTGCTTGATTGTGTGTGCGATACACGTCTTTCACTTTATCTGAGAGCTGATCACTCTACACAGGTTTGTTTTATTATATTAGTAGTGCTATGGTATTATCAGTCATCTGGGCTCGTGATGGACTGCTGTGTTCCTGTTTTCCTTAAATCTTATTCATTATTCATTTTCTTTTCTTTGTTCTTGTTCCAGTTCTTATTCCTTTCTTTTTGATTTTGTATCAGTATGATTTGTATTCCTGAATTGTTTTTGTACTGCTACCTGTTACTGCTTTGTTTATCTATTTATCTGTTCACTGAGCTTTTGAAGCTCAGCCGCATTTCTTTTCCTACGGCAGGTACTTAAGCTAGGAGCTGGGTTTTAGCTTTGGGATGAGAGCAATCTATTTTGGAGTTTTGACCTCAGTTACTTAGCTTCACCATTTGAACTTCTATTTATTTTGATATGCCATTGTTTAGGCATTTGAATTTTGGATTTTGTACTTCAGTTATTTGTCTTGCATTTGATTTAAGTCGTGTTGACTTATTTTGGATTTAATGTTAAGACTTTTGGAGTTTTATATTATTGAATGTTCTGTGACTTCTGATATGCCACCATTGTTGTGATATCTTTACCCTTGCTGGGTTAGGGTGTTACTTGGAAATGGTGTGCAAATTAACAAAAAGGGAAATCTTAAGCTCAGAGCTTATGCTGACTCTGACTGGGCAAGATGTCCTGTTACCAGGAAATCTGTGTCTGGCTATTGTGTCTTTCTGGGTGACTCTTTAGTTACCTGGAAAAGTAAGAAACAATCTACTTTATCTAGATCTTCAGCTGAGGCTGAGTACAGAAGCATTATCCAATATTCTTGGTGATATGGGTGTTAATAGATTACTTCCTGTGAAGTTGTACTGTGACAATAGTTCAGTTTTACAAATTGCTGGAAACCCTGTATTTCATGAAAAAACCAAACACTTTAAGATTGATGTTCATCTTGTTAGAGAGAAGGTCTCTGCTGGTGTTATTAAGACTGAGAAAATTCACACTTCTCAGCAGATTGCTGATATTTTGACAAAAGCTTTAGACTGTAAAAGTCATAAGTTTTTGAGTGATCAGTTGGGTATGTTGGACATGTTTGGTGTGAAAGTTTGAGGGAGGGTGTTAAAATACCTTCCAAACTTCCAAGGACTGTTTCTGTCATTACAGAAACATGTTTTATATAACCTCTTTTATGTTTGTTCTCTGTTTGGTATGTTTCTATTGTGCAGGGACTGAAGCTGGCTTCTCTTAAAGTTTATGGCTTTATAAGCTCTTCTCCAGCATTGTGCCAGAACGGCTCTTTTCTTTTTCTCTTGGTGGATAACTCTCACCAGTCTTGAAGAGCTCATCTATCTCTTTTGTCTTGTAAATCATTTGACTGATCATATTGATCCAGTCTTTGAATATTGTTGTTCTTAATCTGATTGACCACAGTTGGTGTTCAATCTGATCTTCTTTTGTCTGGTATTGTAATCTAAAATTCAAATATTGAATCAAGGGGAGGTTGGTTGGATTCATTCTCAAGTGTTATTACCGTTTGGAAAATATTTTATTTCTACAATATTTGATATACAAAACAATTTGCTTGCACTAATATTTGGTTTTCAACAAATTATCTATTTGAAACTTCAGATAAAACATCTTCTTTAAATGTCTAACCATAAGTCAAGTAAAAACTGTTGTTTACATAAAACAAGTGTCGAACATATTTCATGAGATGAGTGCCAAACGCAACTGTTAAACTCGAGCCCAGTATATTTAGCCCAATAAAGTTTTTTTTTTTGAACTAAGCCCAATGAAGTTAGGTCTTCCATAATTTATCATTTCCTTTTATTTATAGGCCCCTCTCAAAGCTCAAAACAGATTTTGAGTGTCTTTGGCAACGAGGTTACAGTAACTTGTAAAAACTTGGGCTTATAAAGTAAATCATCTCATAAAATAAATTTTATTTTTTACACAAGTTTATAAAGCTTTTATAAGCCGTAAGCTTCTGTATGTTCAAGTTAATAAAAAATGACTTTTAAGAAATAAACATAGTTTTTAATCAGTTAAATTACTTAAATATCTTTCAAAATATTTTGGATGAACACAGTAAGCAAAAAACATATGTGAATTTATATTACTTTTTATGTTATATTACAATAATAAGCTATAACTATAGGGATAATTACAAAAATAGCCCAAGCAACCAAGTGATTTTCCTTATCTACCCCGAGATCGGAAAATATTTTTTTTGTCAAGGACAACCTACACTTTTTTGGGCAACTGAAATCTGGAAGTGTATTTTTTGGGCAACTTGTGTATTTTGGGCAACTTGTGTATTTTTTTGGGCAACAATCGACATTTTTTGGACAACTGGGAACACGTGTCATCATATGGGGCGAGTTGCCCAGTTGCCCGGGGTACGGGCTAGAAAAAGAAAATCACTTCGATCCATGGTCTATTTTTGTAATTATCCCATAACTATAACTAACTCGCCCCAACAAATTATATGAAAATAAAAACTTCAACTTTCGGCTAATAATATATTATAAGTTTCGACTCCATTTAAACCCACCCTTTAGCCTCTTTAAAAAGAAAGTGTCACAAAATTTTGAAATGTAGTTAGAAATTTCAAAACATTTTGAACTATCCCACAAAAAATTTGTTCACCAACCAAATTTATTACCCAAATATTTATGGTCCAAATGACTTACGGTAGCTTTAATTTTCCAGTATCTGGTTTGCACCCTTGTCAAGTCAAGTTGATAAATGAGAAACATAAACTAACATCAATTTTTGTTGATAATAACAAACATAAGGAGAAATTCAAAACAAAAAGGCTAAATGATTATTATAGTGTTTAAAGTTGTGTATTCTAAACCAGTTACAAACCACAAACTTTCTTAGTGTTTGGTACATCGTAACGAGAGTGAGAACGGAAAAGTTTATTACGACGATATTAAAAAAAAAAAAAAAAAAACATGTTTATTTAATATTATGGAATGTAATGATTCATTACATCAAAAATCATCATTTTAATTCATTGTGAGGCCCCATGTTTTTTTTAATTGCAACTTGGAATGAATCAAAATTACATATACAGTTAATTACATAAATCATCATTGTGGTTTGTCGGGTTTCACATGTTTCATCCCTGTGCTTTTTTTAGCGAGTCATGTCCTTGTAGTTTTGAACTGTTACGGGTTTGATCCCTTGACCTCGAATCTATTAATTTGACTCTTAAGTGAGAGGCAATGTTAGTCATTTACATATATCTTTTTGGATAAAAGAAAAATTAAAAAACCCACCCACCACATCCAGTCACCTACATCTCTAATTCTCTACCACTCATAACTCACCTACATGGCTATATCTCTACCGCTCTTATCTCCTAAGCCACAATCTTCCATTTTCATTACACACAATTAAAAAAGAGAAACGATAGACTCACAAAAAGATTTCAATGAAACCATCCACAAAATGAGGTGTCATAGAGTGATTGGTGTATTTTTCTATAACTTCTCTCTTTTCTCTCTAATTAAGACAATCACTTCATGCCATCTCATTTTGTTGAAATCTTTTTGTGGGTGTATTATTTCTAAAAAAAAAATAAATAAATAAATAAAACTCAAAATTATCAACACCATCAACGTCAGTCTTGTCACCATCAACACCATCACCATCATCTTACATAGTAGTAGTGGGGTTTTTGTTCACACAGGTGGACTAGACAACCTTTATAAATATAACTAGCTCATAACCCGTGTTTAACACGGGCAGTTAAAATGAATAGTTAAAGTTAAAAAAAATTATGTACATTGAGATTGTAAAACATAAGAATGCAAACATTATTATTGCATAATATTAAGAGTATCCAGTTTGAATAATAATTGATAATATATTGCTACCAACAATACATCATACATAATCACATACAAAAAGTTATGAGTATGAACTAAGATTCTATATGTAAACAAAGTCGCGAGATAATTGTAATAACCACATCTCAAATCAAATCATGCATACACCAACGTGAGTTGTTCATGAAGCTTAGAGAAACGTCATATGTGTTGTAACACAGTAATTACAAATCTTTAAACCCCAATTTAATCACATATAAAATAACAAAACTAAAAAGGTTCCGACCATCAATCAACAAACAACCGAACCACACTTTATACACGTCTAATCATTCTAGAACAAAAAAATTACCCATCTAGCAAAATAAAACTTCAAAAATCTCACAAAACACCTATTCGATCCACAACATAACCCCAACAGTAGTATTAGCCATCTTCTGAAGCATAAAAACCATAAGCATTAATAGATAGACATCCAGATTGAATCTCACATTCATATTCGGTTCATTTGTCAAAACACCAGAACCATACGTCTATCTACCGATTGAATCTAAAAAAACCCATCAAAACTTATACATTACATAATAAAAACATAAAATATAGAAAACTAACCAACAAATATGCATGATATGAGTTTCACTATTGTAGAAATCTAAGGTCCACTGAAATAAAGAGGGACTACAGGTACAACAAAACACTTCTGCTAAACGGACGGGTCCAAGCAGGAGAGCACCCTCTAGCCCCCCTTGTCTCTGCTATTAATAGCCAATAAGTACACACTTAAATAAGCAATTCCAAACACCCGTTCACACTGAGTTAAACAATTTCATCTAAATACTAAAAAATGCTATTTATGTTTGAACTTAGATACAACTACTTTGAAATACATAATGATAGTCCGAATAGGCTCAAACTTAATAGTTTTTTTTATCATTCCGTAAAATCGAGCATGAAATTTAGCACAACCCCAATCTATAAATCCATACTTTAATAAAAGAAACTAAAGAAGAAACATAACATAAAATGTATCCATTTATATGGCAAAGCAACTATAAAATGGCTAAATGTGCATACACATTTCATCAAACACTTAGTGGGCATTGAAAACAACAAATGTTAAAGAGAACCTAAGTAGGAGTAGATACCTTCTCCAATGTTCAAATTACTGAAATGAAGATTAAACAGCTAAGTTTGGAGTCACTAACAATCCAAAGTAAAAAGATCTTCATCTGATCTGTTAAAGAAACACAAACAAAATCTGAGCTGATGTAAATAAAGAGTCTCTTCATCAAGAACAAAAGTAAAATCTTCCAAACCTAACACTGAAAAGAAAAGAAAAAAAATGAAGAAATCTTTAAGTAGAAGCAACTGTCGATTTGGGTGTTTGGTAGGTTTTCAGAAACACTGTCAAAAGGTTACTAATTCCCTGAATTTCGAAAAAATAATTCCAAAAAAAAAAATTTGAAAAGTAAAGGTTTTGAAAAAATATTTTCAAAAAAAAAAAATTCAAAAAAAACATTTTCAAAAAACTTTATTTGAAAAATAAAATTAAAATTAATTTTTTATTAATTTTTAAGTTATAGAAAAAAAAATTTCAAAAAAAGATTTTTTTTTAAACAAATTTTCAAGGACCAAATATGTAATGATTATATGAATTCAATGACCAACCATGTAATTAACTAATGAAATGGGTTAACGAAAATTAGTAAAAAACCTAAATCGGCTGAAAATTTATGAACAGTAACTTTTTTTTTTTTTAAATTGAAAAAAAAATTGAAAAAATATTTTCAAAAAAACTTTATTTTGAAAAAAAATTAAAATAAATTTTTTTAGTAATTTTTTTTTGAAATATATTTTTCAAAAACTTTCTTTTTCAAAATTTGCTTTTTTCGAAAATCTTTTTTCTAAATTTTTTTTCCGAAAAAATAATTTCAAAAAAATAAAATTTTGAAAAATAAAGTTTTTGAAAAAATATTTTCAAAAAAAACATTTTCAAAAAACTTTATTTGAAAAAAAATTAAAATTAATTTTTTTATTTATTTTTAAGTTATAGAAAAAAAAATTCAAAAAATGATTTTTTTTTTTTTTTTTTTTAAATTTCAAGGACCAAACATGTAATGATTATATTAATTCAATGACCAACCATAACAATAAAAACAATGAGATAGCATAAGTATATGCTATTAGATTTTATATTACCAATAATTAGGTTTCCAAAATTAATTTTTTTAGAAAAATTATTTTTTTTTAGAAGAATTAATTTTTTTCGAAATTAATTTTTTTGAAAAAAAAAATTACTTTTTTTTCGAAATTAATTTTTTAGAAAAATTAATTCTTTTTTCGAAAATTATTATTTTAGAAAAAAAAAATTTTGAAATTAATTTTTTTTTTTTCGAAATTATATGTTTGCATTAATTTTAAAAAAATACTCTTTAAGATTTAGCACCACACTCACGCAGCAACGCGCGGGTTTCCCAACTCGTTTTAATATAATGTATAGATATAGGTTAGTCATTTCTTTTTGTTTTTGTTGATTTTGGTTGAATATGATGATATCAGTTTCTTACATATATCTCTATTATCTATATTTTTAAGCATAGCAAATTAGCTTTCTTTTATGTTTGCTTGTTGTGTACTTTGGATCTATTGTACTTCTTGGACATAAATGATGCATTTTTATATACTCCTAGGATCTCAACACGAAACTCCTGCACTTTGTTAGTTTTGTGTTGTATAATGTTTTGCGTTGTGTGGATCATATGAATACTAATGCACGTTTTTTGCATCTTGTGGTTGTTTAACAGTGTGCAAGACGTACCAACAGGGAGTCTCACTAGGGTCCCTTGTCATGAGTCAAATGATGAAAGAGTTATTTGGGTGAATCCGAATTTGGGTCGGGCCCGGTTAACCGGTTTAGTTATAAGCGACACCGGTAACTGTATTAGTTAGCATTTTTCTCCTTTTGTTTTTTACCGTTAACATACCTCTGATTGAGCCTAATTCTAGAATTAACCCTCCGATTTTGCATGATAATCAAGGTCATGGGACTTCTTTAAGGACATTGACCTCAAGTCAGGAAACTTTGGATATCCTGAAGACGATGGGGAGCCTGAGGTGGTGATTTCAAACGGGGGACTTGTGAATTGGGCATGTGGTACAGTATAAAACATTGGCTATAATGTTGTGATTTGGGCCTGTTGTGGAATATTGGCCGGTTGTATTTGAGGAGCAGGACAAGTTGTTGGGAATTATATTTTCATAGATTTGATGATCACAGAACAAGAAGAATGAAACATGAAGTATACTGAAATGATAAGCAAAATACGCTAAGTAGATTCTACTGCTGGTCTGTTCCTGCTGGTAGTGTATATGTTCCTTCTGGTAGTGTATCTGTTCCTGCTGGTAGTGAATATGTTCCTGCTGTAGTGTATCTGTTCCTGCTGGTAGTACAAACGAAACTGTTGCTGATCAGTGAGTCATACTGCTGCTGGATAGATAAGGATGAAGAAGATATTATCCTTAGATAATATCTAGATATTTGTTCAGTCAACAAAGTTGTAAAACAAGATACATGTTGTATCTTATTGACTGATATACACAAGTAAGTAGTAGACAAGACTTATCAACTTTGAAATGATCTCCTTTGTACTATAAAAGGGAGATCATACCCTTAGATAAAAAGTGTGATTTACAAAGACTCTAAAAGAGTGCTTAGAACTAAAACACCAAGTGTGTTTGTTAGGAATTTCGGAAATAAGATATTTCTTGTAGCTGCCGATAGTGAAAGCTGGTTCCTGCCGATAGTTGTGGTTCCTGCTGAAGCTCATTGCTGCTGATAGTTCTATCTTGTTTATGCTGATAGTAGTTGTTACTGCGGATAGTGTTAGTTGTTATCCCGTATGTTTAGTATGTTTGTTAGAGTTATTTTTAGAAGAGATCATGTTTATCTCTTTCCACGTTTTCTTGTATGACGGGTTAGGGTTAGGGTTTCTTATCATTATAAAAGAAACACCCCGTCTATGAGTTTGATACATCTTGACAAGTTAACAATCGTCAATAAAATTATCTTTTAGTTCATTATTCGATCCATAGAGGATCATAGTGTTAGTTCTTTTCTTTTCTTGTTCATATTCAGAGATTCTCTTGTAGTGTGCTTGTGATTACATAGGCATCCTACCGATCCACATAGGCTCAAAGATCTAGCAGGTGTGTTAGATTCAACAAGTGGTATCAGAGCCAGGTTAGGATCTCTGATCAAGAAGCAAAAGTTCTCAAAACAATCTCTCTAAACCCTTTCACTATGGGCGACGAAAACCTGAATTCGCTACCATTAACAATGAAGAACCTGAACCCACAAAAGTTCAACAACAAATTGTTACAACCACTGTGTCCAACAGTAATGCTAAGTTCCCAATCTCAAGAAGGAAGAGTATGAAGTCTGGGCTATGAAGATGGAGTACTGGATCTCCAACAGTGATCACCATCTTTGGAATGTTATCCTCACTGGGAATACCAAGAAGAGAATTGGAAGAGATAAGAATGGGAATATCATGATTCTCCCTCCTACATCAGCTGAGGAGCAGCTGGCTGTGAAAAGGGAAACTAAAGCAAGAACTCTCTTAGCTTCAGGCTCTCCCAGAGGATCACATGGGTGATTTTCATCACCTGGATGATGCTAGAGAAATCTGCTTGCTGTAAAAGCTAGATTCGGTGGGAATGAGGAGTCCAAAAAGATGAGGAAATCAATGCTTAAGCAGGAATTCCAGGAGTTTAAGATCTCTGAGGATGAAGGTATTCACAAAGGGTATGATCGATTTCACAAGATCCTCAGCCAACTTAATCAGTTGCAGGCTCGACCAGACAATGAAGACTGCAATACAAAGTTTCTGAGGGCTTTACCTTCATCCTAGGTCTCAAGTTTCCATAACCCTGAAAGCCAAAGGTGGATTGGACTACCTAAGTTTTGATGATCTGTACAACAAGCTCAAGACCCTAGAGATTGATATCAAAGGGGTTTCTACTTATTCATCTCATACACCTACTCATACTGCATTTGTTAGTGCTACCAGCACTAACAAGGTCTCTCATGGTGATAGCCCAAACCCCTCATCTTCATCTGTTTCCTATTCTCCTGCAACACCAAGATCTCAATCAAGGAATGACAATGTTGTTGAGGAAATTCTTCATTCATTTGTTGCTGAAAGTACTCCACAACAGCAATTTATGTATGATGACTTTGATCAAATTGATCAATTTGATTTGGAGGAGATGGACATCAAGTGGTAGCTGGCTATGCTATCATTAAAGGTTAACAGGTTTGAGCAGCAGTCAGGGAGGAAGCTCAATCTCAATGGCAGAGAAGGTGCAAGGTTTGACAGAAGGAAGGATGAAGTGCTTCAAATGTGGTCAGATAGGTCACTTTGCCAGAGAATGCCAAGACAAGAAAGTTGATGATAGAACAAGGTATTCGGCATTCAGAATGAAAGAATTGGAGCCAGAGGAAGATAAAGCCCTAGTGTCTGTGGATTCAATGCTGGATTGGGAACAACATGAGGAGACTGGAGCTTCACGGATTTATGGGATGATTGCTGGAAATGGAGCTGAGAACATTGTGGCTGGAGAATTTGGAATGATGGGCTATCCATCTAGGTACTTAAGTGTCCTTTTGATTGTGAAATTAAATATACTAAATTGCAAAAGGATAGTGAAATTAAATATACTGAGTTAAAAAGGGAGTTTGATGAGATTGAGCCTGAATATAATAAACTATTTGTTGAAATTCAAGCGTATAAAAAGGCTCTTAAAACAGTGGAAAAACAAAAGGCTTGGCATGAAGCAAATCAACTTGCTTATGAAGAGAAAATAAGGGTTTTACAGAGAGATTTAGAAAACACCACTAATGAACTTAAATATTCTGAATCTCAAGTTGCTAAGATCAAATTAGAAAATCAGGATTTAAAGGCTAAACTGGATAGTGAAGTGGCTAGGATAAATTCTTGGCAACAATCAGAAAATTATCTTATTAACTATGGTAATCAGTCTGGTTGGCGTAAGAAAGGGTTGGGATATGATGTTGGGGAATATAACCCTAGAATATTTGACCCTACCCCTAAGGAAGTTGATTATCAAATACCTGTTAAGTTTGTTAAGGAAGGAGGGATGAATGCAGTTCCTCCACCTATAAGAGGTGTTTTTAAGCCTGTCCCTATCCACTCAGCCCTTGACCTTGACTTTGATGATTCACAAATGACTTATGGCAAAAAGGCAAAGAACTTGCCTGATCTTGATTGTGACTCTAATGAATTTGTCTCTTGTTCTAACAGTGACAAATCTGAAGAAATCAAGACTGATGACTATGCCACATGTGGATCAAGTGAGAAGTCGGCATCAATAAAATCAGAAGATCTGTCTTCAAAAGTGGCTACTGATGAATCCCAAAGAGATGAAGATGTTTCTTTTGATAATGTTAAAAACAATAATGTTCCTAGTTTTGATTTTGTTTCAAACAGTTATGGTTGTGATTTTAATTTTGTTAAGGATAATCTTGATTCATGTGTTGGTTTGAATTCTTCTGATTGCAATAAGAAAGATAATGTTAGGAAAAAGTCCCCTAGAAAGAAATCTTGCTTTGTGTGTCGTAGTTATGATCATCTTATTAAAGATTGTGACTATTATGAAAAACAGATGGGTAAATATGCTTGTCAAAATAGGTCTGTGTGGAACAATGTCAATGAAATTCCCCCATATATTCCACAAGCAGCAAGAATAGACTCTTGTAGAGCTTTTGTTGCTGCTGGCAAGCCAGTTCCTGCTGGTAAGCCGGTTGCTGCTGGCAAGTCCATTCCTGCTGGTTGGAGAAACAATGTTACTAGACCTTTCTACAGACCTACCAGTACTTACTTTCAAAATGATATGTGGCCTGTTTATTTTGACACCTTAAACATGGGAGGGGCAAGATGGGGAACTGCTGTTAAGTCCTCAGCAGGTTGTTCTTGGAAAAACAATAACAAATATATGAGAATGGGGTCCAAGAACAATGGTGGATCTCATCAATCTCCATGGTTTAATTTTTATTGATCCACAAGGCAGACCCAAGTCAGTAATGACTTGGGCCTCCCATGTATCTAACATTGTTGTATGTATTTTTATTCTGTAGGACATTCCTTTTAAGAGTAAAGATGTAGGTATTGTTGACAGTGGTTGTTCAAGGAGTATGACAGGAAATTTGGAAAGGTTGCATAACTTTGTACCCTTTTATGGAGGAACTGTGACATTTGGAGGAGGTGATGGAAAGATTACAGGGAAAGGAACCATTAAGACTCCTAAACTGGACTTTGAGAATGTTCTCTATGTGAAAGAACTCAAGAACTTCAATTTGTTCTCTGTATCACAAATATGTGATAAGAAGAATGGAGTTCTCTTCACTGAGACTGACTGTCTTGTGCTCTCCAAGGACTTCAAGATGCTTGATGAAAGTGAGATAGTGCTCAAGGTTCCAAGGACCCACAACCTGTATTGTTTCAATTTGAATGATGTTAAGCCTGAGGGTAAATTTGCTTGTATGGTGGCAAAAGCTTCTGTGGATGAAGCAAACAAATGGCACAGAAGAATGGCACATGTGAACTTCAAGACTATCAACAAGCTGGCAAAGAATGGCTTAGTGCAAGGACTCCCTTTCAAGACCTTCACAAATGAACACAATTGTGTTGCCTGCAATAAAGGAAAGCAACACAGGGCATCATACAAGGCCATTACTGCTGTGAGCACCATCTCTGAGCCTCTGCAACTGCTTCATATAGATCTTTTTGGTCCAACTTCTATCAGAAGTAGAGACCATAAGTATTTTTGTCTGGTGATTACTGATGAGTTTAGCAGGTTTTCTTGGACTTTCTTTTTAGGTACTAAAAATGAAACCTATTCTATGATTAGGGATTTTATTACCTTAATTGAAAACCAGCTAAATAGAAACGTTAAGGCTATAAGGTGTGATAATGGAACTGAGTTTAAAAACTCTAATTTAATTGAATTTTGTGGGAATAAGGGGATTAAAAGAGATTATAGTAGTGCCAGAACCCCACAACAAAATGGGGTTGCCGAAAGGAAAAATAGGACCCTTATAGAAGCAGCTAGATCTATGCTAGCTGACTCTAAGTTGCCTACTGATGAGGCGAAAAGTGTACCGCTTTTAAGGGGTCATTTAAGCCCGAAATCGTATTTATTTGATCAAATATTGCCCTAAATCGTTCCTTTTGTCATTTTAGGTACTTTTGAGGAGAAATCTGGAAAAGGAGGCATTTTGGACGTTTTTGGAGCATAAAAGTGAAGAAAACGGCAAAGTCTCAAAATTGTGCTGAAAGTCACCTTTGACGGCGTCAACATTAACTCCAGACGGCGTCATGCTTTAGCAAGAAAAGTTGGATGTGAAATTTACTCATGACGGGCCAGTGAGTTTGCATGAGAATTCTGACGGCGTCACGCTTTAACTAAATCAAGGGCGTCACGGCTTAAATCAAAGAGGGACGGCGTCACGTTATAGGTCCGACGGCGTCAAGCCTTGATAAGCCAGAATGGATTTTTGAAGAGCTAAAGAGGGACGGCGTCAAGAAGGTCACCCGGGAACCCTAAAAGCGGCGAGGTGACGGCGTCACAATGCATAAGGTGACGCCGTCAGATGTCAAAGTCTATATATAGTTTTCTAATTTTTTGTCATTAGGGGAGAGCTTAGTGTGTGGAATTTTGGGATAAAACCCTAAGACGATTTTAGCTACTTTTTCAGGGCTTCTTGCCTTGAGATCTTCCATGTTTCATTGAAAGATAAGTTATCAATTAATCATTCAATATGTCTATGTGTTGTTTGATTCTATCTTATGCTTGTCTTTTGTTTAACATGTTAGGCTAATTTTATCTTGTGTTTGCTTAGATCTAATGAAACCTAGCTATTGATTATTGGTTGTTAGTGTGTTGTTAGTTGTATTGGATGATTGTTTATCTATGTTAGGCTTAAGAAAACTGGCTAACTTCCTATTCGGTAACTTGCTTGAACGTCTTAAGAAACATGAACCAAATGCGTACTAAAGGTTTTTATGGTTGTATTTAATGCACAAGCGAATTCTAGTGATCCCATGTTAGGAGCTTCCTAGCCGGCTCGACATAGGAGTGAAGTAGGAGCTTGTAGAGTTTGGGGAAGTAAGTACGCCACCCCACGAATGGTATTAAGGAATACACCCGTCATCCACGCGACTAATACACACTAATTAACCGGTAAAAGATAGTTAGGGAGTAAGGAAATCTAAGTAAACACATTTCTCCACACATAAGTTTCTCACCACTTTTCATTTTTGTTATTTTATTTTATTTGCATTTGTAGTAATTTGGGTTAGTTGACTAGCAACTAATTCCGCCCACTCCTTCAAAACCCGAGATTTTACTTGCTTTCATAAAAATATAAAAACATAAAAAGAATCTTCCTCAACCCTTAGACCTAATTAGAGTAGCCTTTCATACCTAACGAACACTATTCCCTGTGGAGAACGATCAATCCCCCGTACTTACCACTACACTATACTACATCGGTCAGGTACACTGCCTGGTGGGGTTGTAAGCCTCTTGAGATCCCTTGAGAGGTAAAACCTGTTGTAAGGTTGCAAAACCCACGCATCAAGTTTTTGGCGCCGCTGCCGGGGAATAGTTATTGTTTAGGTTGAATTTTTATTTCTATTAGGTCTACTCACTAGATTCCTTTCTAGTGAGATTTTTATTTTATTTTTCTAGGTTTTCTTTAGTCTATCTATTTTCTTCGTGTCTTTGTTCGTAACCATTACCGTCCGACATCATGGAAGATGGTAATATCCTTAACCCCCACAACCCACCACCACAACAACCACCACCACCTCCTAGAGCCCGTACTTTAGGAGAGTATTCCCGTCCTAGCCACCACGGCTATCGAAACACCATTGAGCTCACTCAAGGAGCCAATATCACACCCTTGCGATCCGACACCATCCGGTTGGTGCAAAGCGGATGCGCATTCCATGGACTTCGTTCTGAAGATCCTAATCAACATCTCAAGGACTTTCTTAAAATCGTTGATTCTATAGACCTTGATGTTGCCACTCGAGAGACGACCCGATTGCGTCTCTTCCAATTCTCTCTACGGGACCAAGCTAGTCAGTGGCTAGAACGTCAACCCGCAGGATCCATCACCTCTTGGGATGATCTCACCACTCGTTTCCTTGCTCAGTTTTTCCCACCGGGAAGAACTACCAAGCTAAGGAATGATATCTTGATGTTCCAACAACGTCAAGGCGAAACTCTCTACGAGGCATGGACTCGATTCAAGGACTTACTCCAAAAAGTCCCTCACCATGGCATGGATCCTTGGCTACAAATCCAAATCTTCTATGATGGTGTCGATCATCAAACTAGAAGAGCCATAGATTACGCCGCCAATGGGAGATTGAGCAGGCTCAGTGTCGATAAGTGCTGGGAAGTCATTGAGGACTTAGCACAGTACGAAGAAGAAGAATGGGATGACTCAACATTCTCGGAAGGAGGGATTTTAAATTGCATGAATGCAACCCAAGAACAGCTGTTCGCAAACATAAAAAGGCAGGTTGAGAGCTTAATGAAAGCTGAGATACCTACGGCTGATAAAAATCCCGATGAGTGCGTGAACACAATTGGTAAACATACGTTTCGCCAATTCTCACGACAAGATGAGTTTGAAGGGATAATGTTAACTTTCGTGAACAACCAAGAGAGACGTATCAAGGAATTAGAAACTCACTTGAAAAACACCCAAGATATGTTCATGGAGCTAGCAGAAAAATTCATCTCGAGAATAAAAGAGAAAATTAGGGAAGAAGCCTCACACAAAAAGATCGAGAAGATCTTTGAACTCCCGGTCCCTAATGAACCATACAACGAATGGGATGATAAAACCCTCCTCCCCGAGCCTTCACTGTCAAAACCCTCTTATTTATTTAGGTCCTCTTGCGAGAAAAACTCTCATGATCGCAGCATTTTCGTGGGGAGCATGGTTGTCACGCTCCCTAACTTTTATGAAGCTAGGAAACGGTCTTTTGGCTTTAAGCCAGGTGTGAGAAGAACTCAATTAAAGCGCACCATCATTTTGAAAACCCCCTGGGAAAGTTCCTCTCACTCCCTGAATACTCGCCTTGATGGAAATTGGGACCCGAATAAGACGTCAACCGACCCTTTTCAACATTTTACTACACCCCGTGACAGTAACAAAACATTTGACCCAGGAGGAACTTGTTAACGAGACTAGCTATCAGGATTATTGACCCTGAATAGCTGCTCTCTTAAAGTACGAGGGGCTCATTTGTAAACTGGCTCAAAGTAGCAAAATACGCTAATCTGACGGCGTCAGAATTTGCACTTGACGCCGTCACCCCGTCTGCACAGCAATAATAACTTTAATTCCATCACTTTCATCACAAACCCCACAAACCATATCCTCTCCAACCCCACCTCCGATTTTCCCAGGACAAATTCGCCAATTCCCGCTTCCAATCTTCACGTGGTAAGTCATTTTTACTCATTCTTTTCGCTTCAATTACTCATAGGATTTGTAAATTGCGAAAATCCCCAACTTGTGAAACCCTAGGATTGATTCATGCTTAGAACTCATAATGTGTTTTAATTAGTGTTATTTAACAAAGATTAAAGCATTTGATGATTGGCAATCAATTGGGTCTATTCACTAATGGGGAGGCCACGAATTTGAACCATAACCCGTGATCCAATCACCCATTTTTCTGCAAAAAGTGGTGTGTGGTTATTGAGCCTGAAGTTTGAATATTGATTTTTCCCTCGTAATTATGGATTTGAACACTGATCAAATCTGACGGCGTCACCTATCAAAGCGTGACGGCGTCAGACCTGTCTGATGCGCCACCAAGTCTTTTAATTCAAATATTAACACTTGTATTCCTCCTGCTTTGTTCCAGATAATGAGTAAGCGTCAAAGACCCAGCCGAGGAAGTTCTTCCCGATCTCAACAAGAAAACTTTGGGGATACGGTCCTCAGTTGGGGTATCTTTGACAACGATGCTGCTACAAGCAAATACGCACAATTGCTACTACACAAGGTCGAGAATGGAGCAGTGGTTGACTGGGGCTTTCTGAGGAGAGTAGGTCTTGAGCAGACTTTTCTCCAAAGTTTTCAGACAGATGGGTTTACCGGCCCCCAGTGGGAAAGACTGTTTAAGATTCAGGAGCCGGTATATGAGGAGTTGGTACGGGAGTTCTTTGCCACCTTTCATTTTGACATGGCTGAGGCGAGGACCGATGTGGGCGGTACCACGATCTATTTCAGGCTGGGGGGTGAGCTAAGGACGTGTTCTGTTACTGAGTTTGGGTGGAGACTGGGGTTATATGATCAGCATGATACCATTCAGGCAGGGTTCATGCAGAGGTTGTTGCATGGGGAGTCGATGAAGAATGATTTTAGATGCTCTATTTTCTGGCAGACTATTGGGGATGGGGTGTATACCTCGACCACTGTAGCATCCCAAATCAGGGATCCTAGGGTTCGGTTGACTCATCGTTGCCTCACCTACAGCTTGACAGGGCGTCACAGCTCTCACCACCGTGTCACAGCTTCTGATCTCTTCTACTTGTACACCATCTACTCTAATGATGTTTACTGCAACATCCCGTTTTGGGTTGCTAGCTTTATGCATGGTGGAGTTGGGGAGCGGGAAGGTGACAGGATTTATGGTGGGATGTTCATCACCCGACTGGCTCAGTCTTATGGAGTCCTCAGGCCCGAGGTCATGAGGTATTTGAGTGGTGATAAATGCAGGACGGTGAAGGAGAGGTCCCTGAAGCAGATGGAGGTGATCATGGAGATGCATGACGGGTCCTTTATGTGGTATCACCCGGTTGGAGCTGAGGATGATGGTGATGAGGATGACGATGAGGAGGAGGAGCCCCAGCAGCAGCAGCATGATGGGTATGAGGCCGGTACAGCTGATTACTACCGGCATATGAGCAGGGGGGACTGGCAGGCTCACCAGGGGACCTGGATGGGCCAGGTTGATGCTTGGAGGACCAGGGCGGACGAGAGGTTCGACTGGATGTATGATCACACGGTTCGTCAGATGCAGCATCTATCCACACGTGATCAGATAGACCCGCATCTGCAGATTGACCCTTTCCCGGGTCGTGAGCAGGATTACCCTCCATACGGGTACTACGGGCATCTTCCTCCTGGCTATGACTATCGCCAAGGACCCCCTCCCCAGTGATGTTGTGATTTGATGTTTTGATGTTTGAACAATTTGATATTTGGTTGTATGTGTTGAAACAATATGGTCTGTAATAATTTAGGGAAGGCATCTGTTTGCCTTAAAACATTTGTTACATTGATTTTTCTTTTATCGCATGCTAGCCTCATTGGATTGTTGTTTTATTTGCTTTGTGTGTTTATTTATTTGTTTGTTTGATTTTATTTGTTTCCGTATGTGTGTTTAATTTTTATTCTTATTGATTCATGTTCAAAACTAATTTGTGAAAATGCTTTATTTTGTTTTTAACTTCGTCTTAACTACATATAAAGGTATTTTGCAAAAGTTAAGTGTAAGGGAAAGTCAAATTGGTTTATTAGAACACATATGAACATGAATCGTAATAATAATAAATTAACACACATATTAGTGTGTGTTTGAGTCAAATGCTTGTATCGAGTCTAATGATGTTTTGCAGGATTTCCAGGAAGTAAGGTAAAGGTTTTTCCAGAAATTTTCCGGAAACTTAAAATGAAAATTTTTGTCAGGTCATTTCTGACGGCGTCAGGGTTTATAACCTGACGGCGTCAGATTTAATTTCCAGAAATTTTTGAAAATTTTGTTTTCATAAAAAGTTTTTATTAAAATCTCCAACTTATAATCTCCAGGAATCTGCAAAGTTATCATTCCACAAGCATTATATCCTTATATATAGATTTTATCCCGCCGATGTTATGCAGGTTTTCGTGTTTGTTTTCTCAGGTTCAACAGGTTATTTTGGACAAGGAAATGTTTTGAATCAAGCTTATGGCGATGCATTAGTAATGGAGCTTCAACATTCTCTTTTGGAGGAAGATTTAACCGTGTAATTTCATTATCCAACGAGCGAATCAGGGGAGTATTTGATTTCATTCTTTTACTTTATGCTTTTACATTTGTTATTTGAACATTAGGGACAATGTTCATCTTAAGTGTAAGGGGGGGTAAAAGTACGATTTTAGAGAATGCCATTGCGCTTGACTTTTGTTTGTTTAATGGTAGATGTGTAATAAAACTGAGAGAAATACTTGTTAGGGTAATTTTAGTGCCAAATTTAAAATTTTTTACAACATATAGGAGTGAAACTTTGATCTTAATGAGCGTCTCACGGATAGGAGTTATATGACTAGCACAAAAACCGTACCACTAAAAAAATTTTCCACCCCCAAATATGTGAGGTTCGCCCCTAGAATTGGTAGGAAAAGCATTTATGCTATGATGTGTGTACCGGTAGCACTTAGATTCTAGAACTTGCGTTAGGACCATTCCGAGGCCACAAGTGAGACTACATTCGTGTAGTTAGATTTACTACATGATAAGAGGCATTAGGATTAACCCATTGTTTTACACCTGTGTTTTTGTTATAATTACTTTGGCTACATTGGTCAAGTAATTCTCCCACACCCTTTGCGTTGTACTCATTTTTAGTACACGATACCCCTAGTACACCCCTCAGAGCCTATCTTTTCGTTTCGACCTTTAAGCATTTTACTTAAAGGAAGAATTTGTTACACCCCACTTTAATGTACACCCAAATCGCCTTAGCCTACCTTGTATGCACTCATCTTTAGTGCATTATTGTGACAACATTTGTTTAAACCCAAGTTAATTATCTAATTGATTACATGGTTGCTAAGTCGAGTCATATCCTTGTACATATTGTTTTGGGACGATTGGGACTCATGGGTAAAGTACTAGTGTAATGGAGTAATGGGGAAGAACATCATTTATTACCCCCATATGTGCTAAATGTTTTAAAAGTACTCCAAGTTTTTCAATTATCTTAATTCGAGTCATTAGAATAGTTATTTGTAAAGTTATGTAAAAGTTCAAGTGTAAGGGGATGCAACGCCCCTATGATGTATTATTTTGGATGGTAGGGTAAAAGTGTATGCAAAAAAAAAAAAAAAAAAAAAAAAAAAAAAAAAAAAAAAAAAAATTTCAAGAAAAATACAAAAAAATGAGAAAAAGAAAAATAGAAAAAACATACGGACTACCATCCCGTTTTATTTTATGTTTATTTTATGTTTATGTTTTGTTATTTTCTTTCATTAGCTTAAGATCGAGTCTAGTCTTGGCTTAGCAACATTGTATAGTACATGTAATTGATCAAGATCTTTAACTCGCCACCAGTAAAATATCCCGTATCCAACAAAACCGTGTTTTCCTTTTCCCTACACCTAACGTTATAACCCATTTAAAAGCCCTCTTTGATAGTTTCTCTTAGGTGCTTACGCCTAGTGGAGGAGGTTTTCGATCCTTTCCCAAGCCTATGGTAATCTATTTGCTATGACAGGTAGTGAGAGATATTATCCGTTTTCATTTATGAGATTTATTTTGATGACACTTGAGAGATGTGAGTATCTAAACACTACTTGTGAGGTGCTAGTATGTAATCTCCGTGCTTATTATGATTGAAGTGGAACGATTATTTGTTGTAATTACTTTTATGTTTGCATTAAATGACCCCTAACTTGTATTTTGATTAGAATAAAAGCGCATTTGCTTGAGGACAAGCAAATCTCAAGTGTAAGGGTATTTGATGAGGCGAAAAGTGTACCGCTTTTAAGGGGTCATTTAAGCCCGAAATCGTATTTATTTGATCAAATATTGCCCTAAATCGTTCCTTTTGTCATTTTAGGTACTTTTGAGGAGAAATCTGGAAAAGGAGGCATTTTGGACGTTTTTGGAGCATAAAAGTGAAGAAAACGGCAAAGTCTCAAAATTGTGCTGAAAGTCACCTTTGACGGCGTCAACATTAACTCCAGACGGCGTCATGCTTTGGCAAGAAAAGTTGGATGTGAAATTTACTCATGACGGGCCAGTGAGTTTGCATGAGAATTCTGACGGCGTCACGCTTTAACTAAATCAAGGGCGTCACGGCTTAAATCAAAGAGGGACGGCGTCACGTTATAGGTCCGACGGCGTCAAGCCTTGATAAGCCAGAATGGATTTTTGAAGAGCTAAAGAGGGACGGCGTCAAGAAGGTCACCCGGGAACCCTAAAAGCGGCGAGGTGACGGCGTCACAATGCATAAGGTGACGCCGTAAGATGTCAAAGTCTATATATAGTTTTCTAATTTTTTGTCATTAGGGGAGAGCTTAGTGTGTGGAATTTTGGGATAAAACCCTAAGACGATTTTAGCTACTTTTTCAGGGCTTCTTGCCTTGAGATCTTCCATGTTTCATTGAAAGATAAGTTATCAATTAATCATTCAATATGTCTATGTGTTGTTTGATTCTATCTTATGCTTGTCTTTTGTTTAACATGTTAGGCTAATTTTATCTTGTGTTTGCTTAGATCTAATGAAACCTAGCTATTGATTATTGGTTGTTAGTGTGTTGTTAGTTGTATTGGATGATTGTTTATCTATGTTAGGCTTAAGAAAACTGGCTAACTTCCTATTCGGTAACTTGCTTGAACGTCTTAAGAAACATGAACCAAATGCGTACTAAAGGTTTTTATGGTTGTATTTAATGCACAAGCGAATTCTAGTGATCCCATGTTAGGAGCTTCCTAGCCGGCTCGACATAGGAGTGAAGTAGGAGCTTGTAGAGTTTGGGGAAGTAAGTACGCCACCCCACGAATGGTATTAAGGAATACACCCGTCATCCACGCGACTAATACACACTAATTAACCGGTAAAAGATAGTTAGGGAGTAAGGAAATCTAAGTAAACACATTTCTCCACACATAAGTTTCTCACCACTTTTCATTTTTGTTATTTTATTTTATTTGCATTTGTAGTAATTTGGGTTAGTTGACTAGCAACTAATTCCGCCCACTCCTTCAAAACCCGAGATTTTACTTGCTTTCATAAAAATATAAAAACATAAAAAGAATCTTCCTCAACCCTTAGACCTAATTAGAGTAGCCTTTCATACCTAACGAACACTATTCCCTGTGGAGAACGATCAATCCCCCGTACTTACCACTACACTATACTACATCGGTCAGGTACACTGCCTGGTGGGGTTGTAAGCCTCTTGAGATCCCTTGAGAGGTAAAACCTGTTGTAAGGTTGCAAAACCCACGCATCACCTACCATGTTTTGGACTGAAGCAGTAAGCACTGCTTGCTATGTACTGAATAGGGTATCTATTACTAATCCCCACAACAAAACTCCTTATGAGCTCTTGTCTGAAAAGGTTCCCAACATTAGTTACCTTAAGCCTTTTGGATGTCATGTTACTATCTTGAATACTAGTGATCACCTAGGTAAATTTGAAGAGAAGGCAGATGAGGGGTTCATTGTAGGATATTCTGCTCATAGTAAGGCCTATAGGGTTTATAACTTGTCTGCTAAGAGGGTAGAAGAAACACTCAACTTAAGGTTTCTAGAAGACAAACCTAATTTACAGGGTGCAGGTCATGACTGGTATTTTGACCTAGATTATCTGACTGATTCATTAGGTTATTCTAGATATAAAGCTAATCAATCTGTAGGTACACATGTTTATTCATCTAACAATGCAGGTACCTCAGATGATGAGTCTGATTCAGAGTGTGATGAACAACCAATAGTTGTTCCTTCTTTTCCCTCTAACCACTTTTCAGGTACAGAACTCAAAGATTCTTCTGATAAGACTGAAGATAATTCAAGTTTTGCAGAAGACCTTGCTAGGCTTCAAAGACAAGAATATCAAGCCAAGAGAGCTGCTGAAAAGTTTGGTTCTGAGTTTTCACATGAAACAGTGGAGCTATTGAGAAATGCTGAAGCTGAAGTCAGAAGAGAAATGGCTTCTGATGGTAGTACACCTGTTACTGCTGATACATCTGCTGTTCCTGCCGATGTCATCAATCCTGCTGCTTCTTTGTCTACTCCATCTGCTGATTTGTTGGGATTCAGTGAGCCTCCAACTAGATTCCCAAGTCCATCTGATCTGGGAAATTCACTCTCTTCAGCAGCTAAGCTGAATGATCCTCATCATCAGTCAAGATCTGGAATTTTCACTCACTCTTCTTATGATGGTGAAGCAAATCCCTCTATTACTAATCAAGCCACAACCTATGAAGTAGATCCTGTTGTTACCAAGAGGATTAACACTGTACATCCTCAATCTTTGATTCTTGGTGATCTCAATTCCCCTGTTCAAACAAGAAGAAGGTTAAATCAATCCAAGTTTGGAGAATCTGCTTTTCTCAGTTACATTCAGGAACAGTTAAGGAGCAATCACACTGACTATATATCTTCATTGCCTCTATGCTTGCTTTCTATCTCAAATTGAGCCAAGTAGTGTAGCTCAAGCCCTTGATAATTCTGATTGGGTTGAGGCTATGCAAGAGGAAATGCAGCAGTTCAAGAATCAGAAAGTATGGGTATTAGTACCATTGCCTGAAGGAAAACATGCAATTGGAACTAAATGGATTCTCAAGAATAAACGGGATGCTAGGGGGATTGTGGTTCGAAATAAAGCTAGATTGGTAGCTCAAGGACATAGACAAGAAGAGGGTATCGACTATGATGAGGTGTTTGCACCAGTAGCAAGAGTTGAAGCTATTCGATTGTTTTTGGTCTTTGCTTCATTTATGGGGTTTGTGGTTTATCAGATAGATGTGAAGAGTGCATTTCTGTATGGAAGTATTGAAGAGGAAGTGTATGTTACTCAACCACAGGGATTTGTGGATCCACAACATCCTGATTTGGTTTATAAAGTGGTGAAAGCACTCTATGGACTTCATCAAGCACCAAGAGCATGGTATGCCAGGTTGTCTGCTTTTCTGCTTAAACATGGTTACAGAAGAGGCACAATAGATAAAACACTCTTCATAAGGAAGAATTTTAAAGATATCATCTTGGTACAAGTGTATGTAGATGATATTATTTTTGGTTCCACTAATGAAGCCTGGTGTAAGGATTTTGAGGAATTAATGAAAAGTGAATTTGAAATGAGTGCTATGGGGCAGATGACATTCTTCTTGGGCTTACAGGTTCAACAGAGACCAGATGGTATCTTCATTAACCAAGAAAAGTATGTTCATGACATACTTAAGAAGTTTGACTTGGAAAGTGTGAGGACTGCTACAACACCTTTTGAAGCTCCAAAGCCTAAATCCAATAATGAACCTGATGATGCTGTAAATGTTCACTTATACAGGTCTATGATAGACATCAGGTTACACCTTTGACTTCCCATTTAAATGCTGTCAAGAAAATCTTCAAGTATTTAAAAGGACAGCCTAAGCTGGGACTTTGGTACCCAAAGGATTCTTCTTTTGTGCTGGAAGCTTATAGTGACAGTGACTATGCTGGAGCAAACTTTGATAGAAAATCTACTACTGGGGGTTGCCAGTTTTTGGGAAGAAGGTTGGTTTCTTGGCAATGCAAGAAGCAGACTATTGTGGCTACATCTTCTACTGAGGCAGAGTATGTTGCTGCTGCTAGTTGCTGTGGACAGGTCCTTTGGTTGCAAAATCAATTGTTAGATTATGGGTTCAACTTCATGAACACTAAAATTTTCATTGACAACCAAAGTACCATCTGTATTGTTAAAAATCCAGTGTTTCATCAAAGAACAAAGCATATAGAGATTAGGCATCATTTCATAAGGGATGCTTATGAGAAGCATCTCATTCAGGTGCTTAAGATTGACGCTGCTGAGAATGTGGCTGACCTGTTGACTAAAGCATTTGATGGTCCAAGATTTAACTATCTGGTGGTTCATATTGGAATGCTCAATCCTTAGGTGCTGAGTTTAAGGGGAGGTTTAAGCCTAAGGGGAGGCTTGTTGTTGTTGTATATCTTTCTTTCTTATCTTTTCTTATTTTTCTTTCTGTTTCTTTTGGTTTGTTTCTGATTTCTTTTAGTTCAAAAAAAATTAATATATATAATATATATATATATATATATATATATATATATTATATTTATTATGCATATTTTTGTGTGCGAATAAGTTGGTTTTGAGCAACACCTTGCAGGTACAGTGTTGGTGTTTACACCTACACAACAAATGGTATTCACCTCACCATGTCTCACAGACAAGAAAGAGTTGACTCACCATGAGGGTACGGCTCTGGTGTGATAATCAAATCCGTTGATAGCTGTAATAGCTTGCTCAAAGCTATAGGGTACTTCAACTCACCGATGGTTCATTCCTGAGAGTTGAAATGGTTCTCAATTCACCATGGATGTAACCCTTTCTGGGATCCAAGAATTGGCTAGTCACAAAAGTATGGTTTGTGGTAAAGACAATTGGTATCCAAAGAATTGGCTAGTCACAAAAGTATGGTTTGTGGTAAAGACAATTGGTATCCATATTTGGTTTTCAATTCACCAAGGTTTGCTGTAACCCAAGAATTGGCTAGTCCTGAGCAAACGGCTACAGGTAAAGACAACTCAAATCCGTTTACAGTTGTTGGTTTACTCAAAATCAGATGGTTATCAATGTACCATGGTCTTACACACCTAAACATTGGCTACTCCAGTAGTGATGGCTATTGGTAAAGAGACATCAAATCCATTAATTTTCAATGATTCACCTCTCACAGGAGTTAACACACCTGGATGTGATGAGAATAGTATGAAACTTAAGAGATTTGATGTACATTTTGTCATAGTAGCAGTCAAGATCCAGAATGACATGGTGACCAGCTTACATTTTATTTTGAAGATAATTTCCTATTGCTGCTGAACTATCGAAGTTGCTGCTGGAAGTTTCAAGTGTTACTGCTGGTTACTTACTGATGCTGCTGCTGGAATAATCCTCTTCCTTTGAACTTCAAAGTACTTTCAGAGTAGAGTGAACGCTTAGGGAATCTTGTCGGTTAACCTAGTCAACCTCAAGATTAGGGGAGGATTGTTAGGAATTTCGGAAAAATAAGATATTTCTTGTTGCTGGCCGGATAGTGAAAGCTGGTTCCTGCCGATAGCTGTGGTTCCTGCTGAAGCTCATTGCTGCTGATAGTTCTATCTTGTTTCTGCTGATAGTAGTTGTTACTGCGGATAGTGTTAGTTGTTATCCCGTATGTTTAGTATGTTTGTTAGAGTTATTTTTAGAAGAGATCATGTTTATCTCTTTACACGTTTTCTTGTATGACGGGTTAGGGTTAGGGTTTCTTATCATTATAAAAGAAACACCCCGTCTATGAGTTTGATACATCTTTACAAGTTAACAATCGTCAATAAAATTATCTTTTAGTTCATTATTCTATCCATAGAGGATCATAGTGTTAGTTCTTTTCTTTTCTTGTTTATATTCAGAGATTCTCTTGTAGTGTGCTTGTGATTACATAGGCATCCTACCGATCCACATAGGCTCAAAGATCTAGCAGGTGTGTTAGATTCAACAGTGTTCAAATGTAATCACCAAGAAAGAGTGTGTGTGGGAACATCAGACATGGGGTCTGATGTTGTTATGTTTGTTTAGCCTCAAGGATCTTCGATCCCTGATTAGAGTGTAATCGTACTGCTATTGATCAAGTAGTATTGGGGCTGATTTTATAACAAAAGAGAAAGTTTGGTAAAACCTTGTTGTGATAATATTGTTTCTTTCATTTGAATATTCCGCCAATATTATCATCATGCTAGTCAGAGACAAAATCCTAGATCAAAGGTGTAACAACCTAGAGTCCATAAACGATCACAAAACTTATTGTTAGTAACCTCTAAAATAAGTTTTCACACAAGTCATGTTGACATGTTGTTGCGTTGGTAGCAATGAAGACCCAAGACCAGTCTGACAAAACATATATCCTATATTTGGTTGAATAGGACCTACTGGGCTAACAATAGACATATGAGGCAAACCAAACATAGAAGTGTTATTCACCTGGTTAGTCTTGGATGATACATGAGACTTTGATGTTGGATTGTTTTTGTTTTGACTAGTTGATCCCATCACGATGCTATGATGAGTACGCAAAAAACAAGCAAAAAGAAATAAGTAAAAAAAATGGCATGGAGGAAGCGTACTTAGCAGGCAAAAAATGGCAGAGCTACAAGAAGAGGGTATGGAGACTGAACAAGATTTGGTTACAGAAGGGATTGACGTGGAGAAAAAGGTGATGGGAGACAAGAACCCAATTGTAGCAACTTGTAAATTTCCCAGTAATTTGTAAACGTTAATCAAGTATTAATCACCATTACTGTTCTGTTAACCATTTTTATGGGAAAAATTTGAACTTTTGTTTATTACATTATAATAATTCAAACACGTTGATACGTGATTCACCAAATATTGGAACGAGCTCACACGCAGACCACAACGAAATAAACACACTCAATTTATAACCAAATGGATCTTATACAATACTTGGCCCAACTATTCCGGCCTGGTACTATTCATCAGCCCTGTTAGGATCTCTGAGAAATAAGGAATTTCTCATTGCTGCCGATAGTGAAGCTGGTTCCTGCCGATAGTTATCCATTGCTGTCTGTGGTTGGTTCCTGCTGATATTTTAAGTTTGTTTCTTCCGATAGTGTTTATTGCTGCGGATATTATTGTTTGTTATCCGTATGTTTAGAAAGGTTGTTAGATTTATTTTTAGAAGAGATCATGTTTATCTCTTCACACGTTTTCTTGTAAGACGGGTTAGGGTTAGGGTTTCTTATCATTATAAAAGAAACATCCCGTCCATGAGTTTAATATACCTTTAACGATTACAATATTCAATAACATAATTCTTAGTTCATAGTCTGATCCATAGAGGATCATTGTCTTTTCTTCTTTAATATTCTTGTTGTTTAGTTTCCGCATAAACACAAGTCTTACATCTAGAGGTTCTCGTTTATCCATTGCTGCTGCGGTTGATCCTACAAGTGGTATCAGAGCCTGGTGAGGATCTCTGATAAAGAAGAAAAAGTTCTCTTTCATATCTCTTAACCCTCTTTCAATGGAAGAAGAAATCCCTCAAAACAATGTCATTAACCAGGAAGATCACCAACCCAAACCTGAAACCTCACAAGTCCAAACATAAATCGTCACCACTATGTCCAATAACAATGCTAAATTCCCATACCTGAAGAAAGATGAGTATGAAGTCTGGGCCATGAGAATGGAATATTGGATCACGAACAGTGATTACAATCTGTGGAATGTGATTCTTAAGGGAAATAGCAAGAAGAATACTGGAAGGGATAATGATGGCAATATTTATATAGAGCCACCTGTTACAGCAGAAGAACACCTTGCTGTACAAAGGGAAACCAAGGCAAGAACCCTTTTACTTCAAGCTATTCCAGAGGATCATATGAGTGATTTCCATCACCTTGATGATGCTAGAAAGATCTGGCATGTTGTAAAAGCCAGATTTGGAGGGAATGATGAATCCAGAAAAATGAGAAAGTCTATGCTCAAGCAAGAGTTCCAGGAATTTAAGATCTCTGAGGCTGAGAGGATTCACAAAGGGTATGACAGGTTTCACAAGATCCTGAGCCAACTCAACCAGTTGAAAGCTAGGCCAGACGATGAGTACTGCAACACCAAGTTTCTGAGGGCCTTACCTCCATCCTGGTCTCAGGTTTCCATAACACTCAAGGCCAAAGGTGGACTGGATTATATGAGTTTTGATGATCTGTACAACAAGCTGAAAACCCTTGAAATTGATATCAAAGGGTATTCCACCTATTCACCTCATACTCCAAGCCATACTGCTTTTGTTAGTACCTCTGGTGCTAATAAAGCATCATATGGAAACAGTCCGACACCATCAACATCATCAATCTCCTACTCACCTGCCACATCAAAAGCTCAGACCAGATCTGATAATATTCTAGTGGAGGTGCTTCATTCATTTGTTGCTGAGAGTACACCACAGCAGAAGATTGTTTATGAAGATTTCAATTAGGTTGATGAATTGGATCTGGAAGAGATGGACATTAGATGGCAGGTGGCTATGATATCGTTGAAAATGGATAGGTTTGAAAAGAAGGCAGGAAGAAGGGTCAACTTTGATGGACAGGAGCCTGCCAGGTTTGACATAAGGAAGGTGAGGTGTTATAAATGTTCTCAACCAGGACATTTTGCCAGGGAATGTACAGATAAGAAGGTAGATGATAAAGCAAGGTATTCTGCTTTTAAAATTCAAGAGTTGGAATCAGAGGACCCAAAGGCCTTGGTATCTGTGGATTCAATGGTGGACTGGGAACATCATGAGAAAGATGTTGCAAGTGGAGCAGAGAAGGTCTATGGGATGATAGCTGGATATGGTGAGAAGAAACAAGTGGCTGGTCAATTTGGAATGATGGGTCATCCATCTCAGGTACAAAACTGTCCATTTGGTTGTGAATCTATATATGCTAAATTGAAACAGGAATTTGATGATAAAGAAAGTGAATATAAGGATAACTTTATTCAACTTAAGGCTCATAAAAAGGCTGTTAAAACATTAGAACAACAAAAGGTCTGGTATCAACAACAACAGTCTGCTTATGAAGTAAAAATAAAGGTTTTGGAAAGAGATTTAAAAAATGCCACTAATGAGTTTAAACATTCTGAAAGAGAAAAAGCTAAGGTTGTGTTAGAAAATCAGGATCTGCAGTCTAAGCTAGATAATTCCTTGGCTAGATTTGATAAATGGAAAGAGTCA